>JADMNL010000028.1:29812500-31083750 GCA_016271365.2 Neoceratodus forsteri
AGTGTAAAATCAAAAATATATATTTGTTATCAATTTCTGATAATGTAATTGTGACGTGTACTATTTAGGGGTATTTAAGTGCAGCTAATTCTCCAGATGTCTGCCCCCCTCAGGAAACTCTGGTGAGTGAAGCACCGGGGCATCTGGGATGCGGCCTAATGGCTCTGTGGATTTATCTGATGGTAGGTTTTCCATGTGGTGAATTGTATCAATAAATTGGACATTGGCTTTGGAGAAATTTGAGGGCTCTGCATTTTTTGTGTATCTGTTCCTTATACCACATCATTCCACACGGTGCTCCTGAGTGCAGCTGACTTTTCTTGTTTTTATTGTGTATCTCATAAGGTGCACAACACCTTCATCCTGCACCCCCTCCCCCATCTGGTGAGCACTGTATTCACCTGCTGTCTATGTCATTTTTTAAATCCTGGCCAAAATGTGTTTTCACACTTGTGGTATGAATTGATGTTTCAGCCACTGTTTTATATATTACACCTGTCATGTTCAGAAGGAGTGGTCATAAAAAGACTACATTGAAAATTTAAGTTCAAAAGGTGAAAAAACAACTAAGTTATGAAGAAACGTTGCATTGTTCCAATGTTTACTCATAACCTATTCATGCATATTTTGGCTTATGATGTTTAACAAATCCCTTGTGTTACCCCACCTTCTGAACATGTCTGGTGTCATTTTTCAAATCCCCACTGAAATTTGTTTTTACAGTTCACTGCAAAATCACCTTTTGGGTGGGATTTTAAAAAGATTCTACCTGTCTTAATCATGTCTGGTCATAAAAAGACTTGGCAATTTGGGATCAATATGTGGGAGCCCACTGAAAATGAGATATTGTCTCCCAGCTGGCCTATCCCGGGTAAATAAAGCCTAAAAATGTGCAAAACCAGGACTCCATTGCAAATGAGATATCGCATCTATTCTGGTCTGTCCTGGATAAATATTTAGTAAAAATGTGTACAAACAAACTCCAGTACAACAGCAATGCACGCAACAAAATTTGACATTGGCAAATTCTTGTTTTCTGCATTACTTTGTGACATGTCATTTTTGCAAGTTACTGTGCTGCATTGTGGCTGGCTCTGCTATGTATAGAAGATAGATAGATAGATAGATATTTATTTAAATTTCGGTAACCAGGATAGGACCGCTGAGCTGGGGCTGATTTGCAGGTGCTACATGGGAGAGGGGAACAGCTCCCACACATGCTTTAAGAGAAAACTGCGCTCAAATCTGCTGATTGCTGATACCTGTTCCTGCTTTCACCCTACCTAATGACTGCAGTCTCGGGCCATACAATAGTATTTCCTCACCTCTATATAACCCTCTTACTGCCTCAGCCTGTCCTGACTCTCTTTCCCTGTCCTTATACAATCTTGCACTGCAGGCATCTCCCTTACACTTACATACACTCATATAATCGAATTCCATGGCTTACTCCCCTCTTCCTCACTTACCGACCTTTTCCTTAATGATACCCCCAGCTCTCAATGGTTTTTTCTTCCTTTTGTATTACCTGTTTTGGTTTTTGTGTACCTTGTTCTGTTCATATGATATGTCACCCGATAATTTCTTGTCCAAGGTCCTCTCTATTCATTGCACAGGTAAGCACCTATGAACTTATGAATGGTCTACTCTGTACAGTATGTCTCTGATATATTGTATCCACTTTAACTCAGTGTATGTAAAGCGCTTTACTTTGTATGTTCTGATATATTGTATCCTCTTTAACTCATTGTATGTAAAACACTTATAATTTGTTATCCTGTTAAGTTTATGCATGTCTGTACTCTCAAAGGTCGTACCTGAAAATAGTCATTTTTTGGCTAGTGCACTTGCTCAGTTAACAAAAGCTAAATAAATAAATGGGATGTGAAACAACAAACAATAGGAACATGAACATGTACACGAAAACTAAAGTACAAGTAATAACTTTTATAGAATGACAAAAACAATGTAAAAATGTACAGTACATGCACCTTGGTTATTGGGTAGATAGGTCAGGAGCAAGATATACACATCACAGCATCACATCCTGGGTTTGACATCAATATTGCACATAATATGCAGTGTCTGTTATGGATCATTTTTGTGTCAAATGTAGTTGTATGGAAATTCCAAACGAGCTAATTATAATACTTTTCTGAGCAAGGCAAGAACCAATTACTGTAGTTATTGTGCTGTCTCATGTGACTGCTTTTATTAATCATAACCATCTACTAATAAATATAAGTCGTCATTGTTAGGACTAGAACGTGTGATTCCAAATAAACAAATATACATTAAAATGTTTTTCTTTCTTTTTCTATTCTGAATTGCAGTGAACCTTATTTCACAAAATATGCTGTACATAATGTACTCTGACTTCCCTTATATTTATAAAAAGTAATATAACAGATGAGTAGGTTTGCTATTTTCCCAGTCTAGCTTATTTCCCTTTTCCTGTCTCCACTGAATCTAGAGGCTGTGGTCTTTATAAAATGTGTCACTGCAGAAGAATGAAAATATATTTCCAATGTATTCTTCTTTTAGCACAGGCATTGCTCTAGCAATTGTAATACCCTAAGAGTTCTAACATTAATCTAGTCTACCAAACAGTCTATTAGATAACACAATTTTTTTTCTCATTTTCTTTTAGATCCATTTTCTTTTCTAAATGTTTTCTATGGCCTGTATTTTTTCAGATGGTGTTTAACTGTGAACAATGATAAATCATTTATGCAGCCATGCAGAAGTGGCATCATGTGATTCACAGTTTTACTGCTTTCAGTATATGCCAACCATATGGTATTGTAGCCATTTCCCATATTGGAGTGATTGCAAAATAATAAGGTTACTCACATTAACTAACTGAGTTGGCATAAATAATCTGTTCTCACTGAAAAGTCATCTTTGTAGGTTTTCCTGTTTTGCTGCAGTGGATGGTCAGGCTAAATGTGCGTAATTAATCTCAACAATTGAGCAGAACATATTTGGCTAATCTTATTGTCTTCTGTTTTAATAGACTTTTGGTGAAAAGGGCTGTTTCTATTTGCCTTAAGTTAGAATGTGCCGCCATCAAAGTAAATGAACATGACAGATACAACTTTTAATTAACCCACTGCCCCATTTGTCTGCAAGAGTTCATTCAAAATATAGTCATCTAAAATGAAACGTGTATTTATCAAGCTTTACTCTAATTTGCACTCCCCCCCATTAAATTTGCTGCAATTCTTTTACAACTATACACAATATTTTAGTGAGGCTCATGACCATTGGTTATTTAGCCAGATGGTAGCTAGGTTTAGATGCCTATGCAACACTTTTGTTCTAATTCAACTTCAGCCCAAATCTTTGTAAATAATAGAAGTCATACTAACAGTGAGGGGTGTTTCTGTGTCCCAGTTGGTACTTGGCCTTACTGGGACAGTGAGAGGGTGTTATTGGCCAAAAGGAATTGCTTAATGCTCAATTTGAGGCAGAGGAACTGGTCAATTGGACACCAGTGAATTCTCGGCACACAATGAGGAAAGGCATGAGGTGTCAGTGGACACCAGAGACTGATTGACACTCAATAGGGAGAGGCAGTGAGATGACACTTTTGAGTGTTTGCCATTGGATGAGGAAAGTGTGAGAATTCCAGTGGATGACAAGGAGTGCTTGCTGTTGTATATTGAGGTATGGAGAAGTCTGGACAAAAGGGTGTGCTTGCATGAGGAGAGGACAGGGATGAGGTGCTGCTGTCAGCAAAGGAGAGCATAGGGAGAGGGCACAGGGTGCCAGTAATCATTCTGGACTACTTTACATAGCATAGGAAGAGGGAGGAGGTGGTACTGTACACGAAGATGTACTTGGCATATAGCAATATGATGGATGACATGCCACTGGTCACCACAGAGTAATTGCAAGGAGGTAGAGAGTGGGAGGGGTTTCCCCTGGAAACCAGGGAGTCCTTAATAGGTGGCAGGGAAAGGGAAGAGATTCAACTGGACACAGAGGAGTGGTTTATATGACATGAGGAGGAGGATGTCTTTGGGCAACAGGTATTGTTTGGAATGGGAAAGAGAGCAGTACATAGACATAGATATTGATGGCAGATAAAGGCCTACCTTCCCTTCTGGACTACCCACCCTTCTTGACTATTCTGCTCTGGACGAAGTACCTGTATCGACTCTTAATTTTTGCCACCGTCTCTGACTAAGCCCATATGTCTGTCCCACCAAATAGATATATAGACATTGTTGGGTAGGGATTGTCACTTGACACCAGGGGGTATTCAGCACTTGAGGAGACAGAGAGAGAGATAGAGAGAGGGGTGTGACAGCTGAGTAAGTGGCATGGGATGAGGAGGGGAAAAGGGTGACATTGGTCACCAGGAGTACTTCTGTAGCTTACCCCCAAAACAATTGAATTCTAGAGGACCCTATGACACAAAGAGGGAATCTGCCATGGCTCTCATACTAATTTAATAGGAGACAATGAGCATAGGATTCAAAGAGGGACACACTTCTCAGCAATACACAAAGTCCATGAACTGAAAATCCACACTCAACTGGTGGATCAAGCAGCAGGCTTTAATTTTTTTTGAGTTTAATATACACATTCCTCAAGACTCCACCATGGAGGAACACACTCCACTGAAAATTCTAGCAGAACAAGTATAGGCTAGCAGTATCCCATAATAGATGCATCAAAAATGATTACAAATCCTCTTGATTTCATACTTCATGGGAAGATCCATAAAAAAAATGGAGACTACTGGCACAACTGAATCTCTTCACCAAGGAGAAGCTTTGTCCAGTTTACAGTTCAAGGTTGCTCTGCAGTATGGCAGATGGGCACCTCCTTTAGTAAGCAGCATGTGGAGCGTCCGTCAGTATCAACCAGTTAACACATGAAGTTCAGATGGTTATAAACTGTAACTGTCTCATGAAATCCCAGTCTCCATAATGGTGAGCAAAACACACAGGATACTCAACTCTTTCGATCAAACAGGTCTTCCATTGTAGAAAGCCCCATAATTGCCCACACCATGTTGGTGTTCTCAGAAGAGTATCTATTAAACAGAAAAGGCATAAAAATATCATGGGAATGATATGTGGTTCACTTGAAGTCATTGGTGCCAGAACGGTCTGAAAAGTGCTAGGGCCAAGGATGCAAGGGGTAATTTCTTCCCTAGTAATAAATTAGCATGATTGCAAAATCTGATAGGGCCACTCATGAAAGTGGTAGGGCCATGGCCATAGTGGCTCCCCTGTTCCAGCACCTCTGCTTGGAGCATGCTCTCAATGAGTATTGTTTATTCCTTTCCTCATATAACCAGCTTCCACTCTGACTCCTTTGAACTCTCTGTATCTCCCCTTCCACACTCATAGGTATGCTCCTATTTTAAAGAGATAGCTAACCCCTCCCACTTGACATTCATCCTCCTATCAGTGGACACAGAAGCAAGGGGTTGTTATGATTTGAAAACAAAGTATGAGACAATCTGCAGTAGTAGATCCAGGGAACAAATCTAGGTAATCTCAAGGATTGCAAGGGTTCCCATGGCATTCAGTGGCACCAAGGGATTACATTTCCCCTTAAATCCTTATCTTTGACAAGGTCCTAAAACAGCTATCCCTGTAGTAACTATGGAGAAGCATAGCTAATACTCTCCTACCCATGACCAGGGTGTACAGTGATGTGAACAAGTATTATTGAGCAGCTCAATTTGAGTGATTCAATAATACCGCTCGTAATGAGAGAGAAGGGGAAAGTAAGTTACAGTGAGTGTACAATGAGCTGTACTTGCTGGAACAAGATATAACCATTTGTTTGACCAAGCCTTGCTGAGCTGTCTGTTTGATGTAGTGACTAGAGCCACCACCGCTACAGCAAATGGACCTGGCTTCGGGTCTCTGGTCTGGCTACAGGAGAGCTGTTTTTCTGTTGTTTTTTTATCATTCCTCTAAGTCTGCTCCCCCTGGAGTTAATAATCCTTAGATTGGGGGTGTGGGGTACTTGCACCCTCACATAAGAAAGAACTGTTTTGTGTGCTAGGAGGAAAAGCAAGTGATCATCGCTGTTTGCGGTAGTTGCTATTATCCTGTTCGCCCTTTTGACATCGAGTGCATTTTGAATCGCAGTTTATTGTCGGTGATAATTAAGCAATAATGCATGCTAGGGCATGTGTTGTTGTGGGATTTACACATGCCTTGCATAGTGTGTCATGAGGTGCAGCTGAGTGACTTTAACTGCACAAGAAGAGTACAAATCCCACTACTACACATGCCCAGAAGTGCATTATTGCAATTATAAAATGAATCTGTTCCTAAAAATTAAAATAAAAATGAATTAGGTTCAAGGAAAGTAAACATTTGATTACTGGGATCTTTACCAGTTGTATATTGCAGGATTTACACATGGTCATGCGACATGCTTTGACCAATGAGGTTACAGGATTTTCAAGACCCATTTTATAATAAGGAATCACTCATATCACACAAAACCATGGCCAGCATACCAGAAAGTAATAGTGCAACAGCTTGGTTGTGTCCACATGGTGATACTTTGGACTAGGTGGAAAGAGACTTCACAAAAATATGTGCACAAGCATGTTGTAAAGACATGCATTGTAGCCCTCATAGACTGCTGTCTACTCCAGCCATGCTCCACACATATCGACTGATTGAACCCTGGGACAGAGGCATCAAGCTGATCACCTCTCACATGGGGTTATATGCACTACAAATAGAAATGCCTATGTGCCGCATATCTGCAGTGATCAGACAACACTATGATTAGGAACCATGCATAGGAGGATCCTGCAGACCTCCATGCATGCACTTAAGGGGTGTGCACCCCTTCTGTGCTAGATCCTCAGGCCAGTCACACTCTATGCATGTGGATGGTCTGGAGGAATGTCAGGGGCATGCCTGCACACTGCATCATTCACAAGGCACAGAATGCCTCACGGGGGGGGGGCAGGATACAGCAGCAGGGACCCTGCCATATCCATTGCATGTTCCATGGAATACAACCTCAGGCAGTGGGAGGACAGAACCTCCCCCTCCACCATGCTGCTCTAGAGTTCCAGTCAGGATGGGAGGGCTTTGGGCAGCCATTCTGACACTCTCCAATAGGTTTAACATTCAAGGAACATGCAGCTGCCCCAGGAGCTGCCCACAGTTCCCTGTTCTGTGTTTAGCAGGGGAACCACTAGTGGACCAGGATGGGCATCCAACAGGATGCCTGCTTGTGTCCACCATTCCACCCCCACACAATAGCATGCCAGAGGGGCATGGACAGGAACCTGGTAGTGGCTGGCAATCATGCATGCCAAGCACTGAGTACCTGTCAGTTGGAGTGGAGTTGTGTGGGCTGGGTAGATGTGTCTTACACATACTGTACCCTTTGCAGCATAGTGCATAGCCCCATTTTGGGGATATGCATGAATAATCTAAAGATCTATGCACTACATATCTGTAACATGTAGGCAGCCCACTACCAAGAGTGATGCATCGGGGATCCCATGGACCTCTGTCGTATGCATTACTTGGGACCACACCTCTTCTGCACTCAATACCCTGATCATTCATGCTTGCACATAGTCCGGTGGAGTGTCAGGGGGTGTGCCCACACCCAGTGCCATTTGTGAAGGAATGGAGTGCTAGGTAAGGGAGGTTGCAGGCTATGCTGGCAGGGACCCTGCCATAGCTGCTGCATGCCCCCCACAACATACACCTGCCAACTACTGTGGGAAACACAATACCTCCTGCCATGTTCCCTCAGCCTTTGGGTCAGGTGGGGAAGGCTGGGGTAGACATTTGGGGACTCACCTGACAAATGTAATTTCTCAGGATTTGCACCCATCCCACAATCCTCTGCTCTGCATGCAGCAGGGGATGCACTAGCAGACCAGGACAAGCTTCTGATTGGATGCCATCATGTCCATTCCCCAAGGAGAAGCATGCAGGGGTCGGGGTCATTGTCAGTTGCCTTGTGGTGGTTGGCAACAGTGCATGATGATCCCCGTACACCTCTCCATGGGTGTGGAGCTGCGCTAGCTGAGTACATGCTTCTCACACATACCCTGCACCCCATAGTCCATAGCCCCCATAGTGACCTGTTTACACACTACATGCCTGTGCATAATGGCCTGTTTGCATGTGTGAATGGTAAAAAAATAAAGCTACATGCAAAAGAGTTAAATATTAGTCTGCTTATTCTACTTTTAATGTGTAAACATACAGAATAATGTGTGGGCAACCATATACAATGTTATGTTTCCATTGAGGGAAGCCAGCCCGGTGGTGCTGAGGGTTGAGGTGCTATATGCCACACCTCATGCCACGCCAGTGATCTGGGTTTGGGAGCAAGCTCGGGTCTCCGGGGCAGGCTAGGGAGGAGAAGATCAAGTGTCTGATGACAGCTCTCCTCTCCTGGGGTGCAGGAGGGATGCATCTCTCAGCAATATGACACCTTGTGGAGGCAGGGATCACTATATTCGGGAGCGCGTGTGAAAAAGCAAGATGAAAGTGCTATGGGGAGACATCCTTGCTGATGTGCATGGGAGCGCACATGCCAGTGCTAGACGTAACTGCACATCCTCAGCACTGGGAGGGGGGTGCAACAGAACAAGGAAACACCCAGCTCTGCGGGGTAGGGGACGGCACCTGACCCCCATGCCCACCACCAGATCCCACCCACCAGGCCTTCCACTTCCTCTACCTGGGCCCTCACATGCAGCTTGGCCAGTTTCTAAGAGCGCCCAAAGAGGAGGGGTGGCCCCACCCCAGAGGGGTCAAGTCGGGGGTACTGGCTGCAGGAGTAGGGGAGTGAGAGGAGACTCAGGATCGGGGACCTCTGGTGGGCAGGATCAGGCCAGGATACCTGAAAGAGGCCACACCCACACTTTGTTTGTATGGTTGCCATGTCCACACTTTGTTTGTATGGTTGCCATGCCCACACTTTGTTTGTGTGGTTGCCATGTCCACACTTTGTTTGTATGGTTGCCATGCCCACGCTTTGTTTGTATGGTTGCCATGCCCACGCTTTGTTTGTATGGTTGCCATGCCCACGCTTTGTTTGTATGGTTGCCATGCCCACGCTTTGTTTGTATGGTTGCCATGTCCACACTTTGTTTGTATGGTTGCCATGTCCACATTTTGTTTGTATGGTTGCCATGCCCACACTTTGTTTGTATGGTTGCCATGCCCACACTTTGTTTTGAGTAGTATATGGTTGTTTTAATTGATTTACCTTCTTTCTAACTGTCTTGAATTGCAGTCAAGTAAACAGAAAGCAATAAACAACTAAATAAGAATAAAAACATATAATGTGATTTAAGTAATAGCTACATGAGCTGGCAGCATGTCTAGTAATTCATCTTTTAAAACAGAGTTTACTTGAGGTGTTTTCAGTCTTACTGATATATTTAAGAAGACTCTGCACTGTAGGTGGCCATGAGTAATCTTAATACAAATGGGCCTGGATATTGGAAGTCAGCACTATTTGTGGTCCAGTTATGGTGGTGCTGATCACCTGTGTTTGGGAGTGAACTCTGGACACCAGAGGGTCGGGAGGAAGAGGATCAAGCATCTGATGGACTTCTCTCTTCTTCTGGGGAAGGAGGGATGCAGCACTCAGTTTGCTTCTGATCCCTAGCAGTGGCTAGAGGTCAGATAGCCAAGAGACAGCAACTCTGGAGGTGGGAGGAGCAGTGGTTGCCAATGCCCTACATGTGGGAGAATTCATAGGCCTGCCTAGGTGACTTTGCACATCTGCTGTACCAGGATAGCAACAAAAGAAAGGAGAAAAAATGGCTTGCCAACATAACAAGACCAGCCCTTTCCAGTCCCCGCACCCAGTAACACAATGCGCCTTTCACCCGAAGATCCATATCACATCCTATAGGTTGCCCCCACCTTTCGGGAGATGCCATAGAGAAGGTGTGAGTTGGACGGTAAATCCATGAAGCATTGGGGTGATGGGTTTGAGGGGTTGGTTCTTGATAACGGGACCAGCCTGTGGTGGAGAAAGAAACAGCATTAACTGCAGGAAAAAAAAATATTTGTGGTGCAAGCCACAGTTAGCACCCACAAATTAATGCCTGGCCCAATCAAAGTTTATGTTGGAATGCTAACTAAACCAACCAGCACTTCAATCTCCATACCAGTATTGTAGACAATAGTGCCTTGCACAGATTTCCAAAATAGCACAGTGCATGTCATCCATTGCGAGAGCTAAGGCAGTCTAATATACCATAGTGCTCAACTGAAAATCAGACAATTATAGTGCTAAACACACTCAAACAATGGCAACAGTGAGCACAGACACACATGACAGATAATGAATGCAGATCTGACAGAAAAAGGCACTTTGATTCTGCAAAAGCCAATAACACAGGGCAAGTGGCCTACTCTAAATGCAATTATTGGTACATTGTTATAACAAAAGTAAACAAGCATTTGTCAATGCCGAATGTTGGCTTGTTGGCATTGGCAGTGCAGGAGTTAGAGAGATGCATCATAGGAATGGCAGTGAAGTACTGAACTGATGCCAACCCACCCCCCACCCTGCAGAGACTGACAGGCATTATGGTGTCCCTTTGGGTGTTTGGTAGTGCAGTGTGGGAAAACATGTTGGGTAAGATGTGGAAAATGACAGCTGCACAGTTCATAAAGAGGTGTAAAAAAATGCCAGTGTTGAAAACGTGGCATGTAAATATACCAAATTTGTGAAGTTACAAGAGTGTGTGGGAAATATGCAATGCATGCTTCCAACACTGCCATTTTATGGGCGATCGGCACCAAATTTTCAACATAGGCATTTTAGCACCTCTGCTCATGTACAGTGTCACTGTTATTTCCTCAAAGTGTCCCAAGAAGTGATTTTGCATAGCGACCACGCTATTCTGCGCCAGAAGTGCAAAAACACATTTTGGGCAGGATATGTGAAATGACAGCTGTACTGTTCATCAAGAGGTGTGGAAAAATGGCAGTGGTGAAAATCCAGAGCGAAAATATCACAAATGCATGACGATACGAGCGTGCATGCAATCTGCCAACGCATGCTGGTAACACTGTCATTTTATGGAGTATCATCACCAAATTTTCAACATAGGCATTTTAGGACCTCTGCTCATGAACTGTGTCACTGTCATTTTCATAATCTGGCCCAAACACTGATTTCCCACAGCGACTGTGCTATTGTATGCCAGACTTGCGGAAACACATTTCGGACAGGATGTGGAAAATGGCAGCTGTACTGTTCACAAGGAGGTGTACAAAAATGACAATGCTGTAATGCAAAATATTGTGAATGCATGAAGTTACAAGCTGCATAGCAACTGTGCAATGTGTGCTCGTAAAACAGGCATTTGTTGGATTTTTTCCACCAAATTTGGATCATAGGCTTTTTGAGAGGCCGCCTCATGATGGGTCGCGAAAGGTGATTTCACGTAGTGACTGCGAAATCACCTTTCGAGGCCGATTAATGCCATGACAGTGATAGAATTCATGAGGAGGGGCCCCAAAATCCCCATGTTGAAAATTTGGTGCCAAAATTTCAGGAAATGCCCGAGATATGCAGCAAAGTTGAAAAACCCTATTCATTCCATTATACAGCTTACCGGCATTTCCTCAGTTCGTGGTCAGCTTTGAAGAGTGCAGACGTGTTCCCGGTCCACTGACGATCATTGCGCCAGACTCCAGAGGTAAGTATGGGGTGGGGGGTGAGGGGAGGCAGGGTGCGCAGTGGGTGGGTGCAGGTGGGGGAAGGGGGCATTGAGACTACGAGGGACAGTTTTCGGTTTACAGAGTTAAAAAAAAAACAGGGAAAACCATTGTGGGACAGTTTTCATTTTCCAGGGCATTTGGCTTGCTGGGGTTCCCAGCATGCCCTAACTGTTTGGGGAAGTGTCAGTAGTCCATGGGGGATTGGGCACCCTTGTCAGCACACAACACGGGGAGGAGAAGTAATGCCGACAGGAATTAGGCTGCCCTGGCAAACAAAGAAAGTGGGGGCGAGAGCCAGGGGACTGGGCACCCCTTGGCATTCAACAATCTGGGGTGATGCTGACTGGGAGTGGGCTCCCCTGTCAGCACACAAAGACAGCGGGGGGCCGCAAGCCGAGGGGGATTGGGCACCCCCCTCGGCATTCAACATTTGCGGGGGGGTTTACGCTGATGGGAAGTGGGATCCCCCATTGGCACACAAAGACAGTGGGGGTTACCAATAGGGGGATTGGGCACCCCCGATGTTGGCAGACGTGAGACAGACGCCTACTCACCGACCATGTTCATAATGGCGGCAAACATGGCAAGCAAATGACCGCTGCGTATGAGAAGCTTTGCTCAGATTGCAACAGACCTTTGCTTAGATGTGCTCGCCCCATTATGTATGCATGGTGTGGCGCCAGCATGCAGGATGATTGGGGAATGAGGGACGCACCTACTAATGCGTGCCCTGCATTTGCCCCACAGTGGCCATGCCCCCAACTCTGCACTCTCCCAAGATGTTGGCTTGTGCTTGCATGGCAAGCCAACATAAAAAAGGTGAAATGTCTATAGGCAGTTAAGCAGACATGGCCACTGCCCCCGATCACAGTCAGCCAAGTTCTAAACAAAATGAAGGTGCCTGAGTTCAAATCCTACTTGACCCAAGTTGATTGAAACTTCTTAGATGCCATTCCTGATATTAATCACTAAATGTCAGGTACTAGTGTCTTTCCAGAATTGCCTGCCTGAGAAAATGGAGTTGGCATTTAACACTTTAAATATGTTTATTATTTGGGAACAAGCATCACTGGAACTCTTTGCTATGGAATGTCTTACAAAGTAGCAGGATGATTGCTGTTAGGATGGAGGTGTCAAATATCTTAATGAGGTGTGCATAGGGGCTGAGGGCACAGCAGTGCTTATTTGTTATACAGAAAACTCCAGGAAATGTTTAACCCATTCTACTTCCAGTAGCTTTGTATGATGCCTACTATCCATTGGTAACCTGACACAAAATGACTGCCAGAAGATAATGAGTTAGCTTTCTGTGTTTGCTGACTGCAGTGTAGAATGTTTGAGACTCTGCTGAGCAAGGGCTCAATTAACTCCTCAAGCCAGAGGAAAAATAGTGCTCTCCAGCTCCTATACACACACAGGCAGTGTAGTAATGCAGCTCCAGTGGAGGGCTCTATTTTTAATACATCAAGTTATTTGGTAGCAAAAATGACATCAGCCCTTTTCTGAATGCAAAATGTCTGCAGGGCTATGCCCACTGCAGCTGTAAAGGGGAAGGCAGGTCAAAGTCAAGTGAGTTTGCTAAAGGACAATAATTAGAGCAGAAGGAACTTTAAAGGCAAAGGGTAATCCATTGTATTTTATTTAGTTTTTCAGCATTTGGCTCTAAATTGTCTTGTATTGAAGTGCTTGATCTATTTAGCACTAATATTTTGCATAGTAAACAGTGAAGACTTGAAAAACATATTTATGCAACATATGTAGCCAAATAAACCATGGGATAAATTAATTTATTCTCACTGCCATGGGATAATTGGTGGTTCTAATATTTATCCCACACCTGCCGTCACTCAACCACCATTTATCCCACACCCTGCCATCAATCACCACCCTCTCCTGCCTGCCCTACTTCCACTTACTTTTATTTTCTTTCTAACCCCCCCAACAACAACAAAAAATCGGAATAATCCAAAACGTGTCTTCAGGCTCTTCATGCCCCATATCCTCTGCTTTCCGAAATACAGCTCCTCCATCACTCTCCTCAATATTCGTCTCCCCCCTACATGCTGCAAAACCAAGCCTCCAAAGTGCACCTCCACCACCAGCTTCATCTAGCAAGGTAGCCAACATCCAAACTCTCTCACCCGGCCACGGCGACAGTAAGCTCCCCTTCCATATGCCACGCTCCTGCCACTATCTCTACCATGACTGCTCCCTCTCGAACACTTGACCTGCTCCACTCACTAACTGTGCCACAGCTCCAAAAACAGACCCACAACAAAGCATCCAACCAGAAGCGTTTTCCCATGAAACGTCAACCAATAGAAACTGCCACACAGTTTCATTCACAAACTTCACAACCAATCACATCCTACACACAGCCAAACCACACATACAGTAAAATGTTGCTTAAGACAAAAACCTAATCACAAATAGTCCCACATAAAAATAAAAAAGTACATAAACTTTTAAAACTATAAAACAAACTATGATGTTGCATAAATCGCACATATGCTGGCCATTCATGGGATACCTGATTTATTTAAACTCACAGTCTGTGACCTCGGTACCTCCCTCGTGGCTATGCCACTTGTGAGGTCAACCGAGGTCACAGACTTCTCATTTAAATAAATCAGGTATCCTACGAATGGCCAGCACATATCCCCTATCAGTATCATGGGAAGTACATGCAAATAACATTAAAAAAACTAAGACATGGTAACCTTTAATCAAGGCTGAAATGTGCCAAAGGGATTAAAAAAACAATCTGCAATGCCACCTTTCTCCCCTTGCCTCTTCTTTCAATTCTTCCCATCTCTGCTGCTTAATTTCTGCCTCCCCTCTTATAAATCCCCTAATCTCTTATTTGATGCACTTAAGTCTACCCAGCTTACCTATCGCACCTCCTTGTTAGTTTCTCCTTTACTGTGCTTATACAGTAATACTTGACTTCATGCTACTTTGCATACGATTTTGTAATTCAACTAAATGTACCTGTTTGCTGAATGTTGCTTGCCATATCTGTAATCTAGTAATGTTTTATCTTGTGTTTACCTTGCTTGGCTGTATGTACCACCTTCACTGACTGTTTGATCTGCCCTTATGTTTTGTTCCTGTACTTATGCAATGTATTTGTTTTACCAGTCTGTTGTACTCTCCCAGGTTGTGCCTGAAAATAGTCATTTCATGGCTTAGTGCACTTACCCAGTTAACAAAAACGAACTAAATAAAAATAAATAAATGGGCAGAAACAGCATATACGTTCAACAATGCTTTGGATAAAAAAATATATATGAAGCTTGGTGTTCTTTTAAAACATGGCTTAATTGCCAGTGCCCTTCCATGGTAACCTGTGATTCAGTGATTTTCATTGAAGCTTTTATCTTTTAAATTACTTTCCTGTCTTGGGCTTACTACTGTAACCAATATCAATCAGACCATTATGGGACAGGTTCTTCCTTCCATGGACTAAGCTACAAATGAGGCCCACTGATGAGTCCCGAGAAGGATGAAACACATACCTGTGGCTTCTGTTTTCAGCCTTTGCACATTGTATGAGTCCATTTGGTATATGCTTGCATGCTGAAAACAGAACCAGTCTAAATCTGTTCACGGTAATTTCTATGTATTTTCATGATGCTTTGCAGTACTGGGGAACATATATTTTTGTACTTCTTTTAAGTTCTGTTAAATTGTATTTCTTTCCAGTAAATTTTATTTTTCCGCATATTTGAGACTAAATGCTGTGATTTCTAAATGTTTGCTGGGGGTATAGTGTGGCAAAGCAGAGGATGAGGGCTAAGGTGATGTTAGAGTCCCAGGTTACAGCATGCAGCTGCAGTCAGCCAATAGGGAACTTACAGTTAGTATGTGTTTGGACTGTATTTGAAATAAGTGACTCCAGGGCATGAGGACTATGGAGCAGGAGAATGGGTCTGGAGGGGCATCTGCAGGGAATCCACAGTCCTGCAGGGAACTCTTCTTGAGGCAGGACCACATGTAAAGAGTTACTGGTGGCATGCAACAAGGTAGAACTGGTAAGTCTGGACTGGCGATTGTGTGGTGAGTTCATCAAGCACCCTTAAATATGTATTTAAGGAAAGATTCAGAATTTCTGTTTAAAGGAGGGATTGTGGGGCTAACTTTAAGACATGGACTGAATATAGCAAACTCTACTGACATGCTTCACACATGAGCAGAAAACCAGATACACACACTCATGCAAAGTCCAAGGTTCAGAGGAAAGACTGCAACACACAGGGAACTGATAATTGTTGCTCCATTCTTCTTCTTCAGCACCTTCAGAGGCTACCAACTCAGCAGTGATCCCCAATGTTTCCTGCTTGCACACAGAGAGGATACTGAGCAGGTACACATATGACTCTTAAATAGTGAATCCTTAAAGGGCTAGTCCATTATTATACATACATATAACAAATGTAACAGTGCTCAGAAAAAGTAAAAACACAAAATAAACAAAAAAGGTTTCAGCCTTTGCAGATTGTATAAGAGGCCATCCATAGGACTGCATACCTCCCTTGGGGGGGTTGTCATGACTCGCTGTTGACTGCCACCTCGAGGAATCCAGGTGGCAGAGCATGCAAGTCATGCTGTGTGGAAAGGTATCCCACATTCATAGCACCAGGAGAGGGTCTGCTGAGGTAGCATATTCACATTATACTCATTGCACATCCATGGACCCAGGGAGAAAATATGGAGGAAAACATGAACGATGGGTGTCATGGAGCCCTGCCATTGCCTTTAGCATGCCCTGCTGTTCCATTCCAGTCAGATCTGGATGGATGTCCTGGGGGCAGGATGGCCTAGTTCCCACTCTGACTCAGATGTGGGGAGGGAGGATTCTGTGGGTGATAGTGTGACAGAAATGGGAAGGAAAGAGTTAATGGTTTGGATTCTGTAGATGCCTTATTTTTTTTAGCAGTGTGAAAAAAATACACTGAGGCTGAAATCCTCCAGCAGCAACCAGCTTGTGGAATTCCTAGCTGCTAGATAAGAGCTGGGTCATAAATCTCGAGTGGACATCTCCAGACACACACAGACCTTGCAGACATGGACACAGGGCAGTTTGAATGGATTGGATCATTCAAATATAAACTTAAGGTGAAAAGGGAATATAATTGGTCACCAATAGGTGTTCACTCTGATTGGGACAATTAAATAGATACATGTTAGTTGGTTGGTGCATTTAAGGGAGAATAGGAATGACCTAGTCTCCATAGACTATATAAGCTTCTGTAAGACAGAGAACTCTCTCTTGCCCTGGAAGCTGTGAGAAACATAAGCTTGGAGCCTACCTGGTATGTCCGTGGGAGCTGGCAGTTAGAACAGGGTCCAGTGTCTCTTGTAAGGACAGGAAAGAGTAAGTTTAGTGATAGTATATTTCAGTAATAGCCTTCTTCTTTTGCCATCTGTTGTTTAAAACATTTGTTTACTTTTCCTGTATGAGTGTTATTCTCTTGTGTTGTAAATACATTTCCTGTAAATGCTCATTGACTTTCTGTTAAGTAAAAGCTATTTATTTGCTCAACAGTTGTGACTCTGATGTCATTTTCTAAGGTAAGATTTGGTTTTCCACTGGCTAAGGTAAACTCTGTGTAGCATCCGCCACCTGAAAGAGACACACTACCAGACTTTAACCTGTGCAACTGCACGTTGATTATTCAAGTTTGTACACTTGACAGAGGTGCGGAAGGAAAGTCCGGCTGGTGGCAGCGAATACCAAGGACACACACCTCTCTAAAAGCTGTTTCAGCCCAGAGGGTGGGTTTGTCTATATTGGTTGGCAGTGGTGGGGTGATGATAGTGGACTGCATTGCTACTGATACAGAGTTTGCAAGTGGAACAGTTACCTTAGCATTGCAAAACAGGATATACAAGAGGATACATTTGTACAACAGTTTTATTTGTTTCTAGATAGCACAGTATAGTGTAGCAGAGAGAATGAGCTCACAGAGTATGACTCACTTACTGTGCCAAAGCTTGTTGAAAGGTGCCAGGAAAGGGATTCAGCCTGAAAGTCTGAAGCAGAAGAAAAAGGCAGATCTCATAGCTACTCTCTTGGTACATGATCTGAAGCAGACAGTCATTGGGGGTGAGTCAGGAACTGAGGCAGCAGGCCCCCAAATCAGCTTGAGGCATCATGACTGCAGCTATTGCTGCAAGACAAGGCATTGGAGGTGAAAAGACTGGATGCTGAAGCAGAAGCAAGAAGGTTGGAAGCAGAGAAAGAACTTGAAGAAAAGACTGGCAGACAGAGAGAAAGAATGTGAAGACAGAGAAAAGAACGACAGCATGAACTCCAGAGACAACAACACGAGAAGGAGATGATGACCCTCCACGATCAGCAAACCGTGAGTAATGGTGGAGTGAGTTTACCTCATGAAGCCAAAATGAATTCTAAATTGTTCCCTCAGTTTAAAGAGGAGATGACCTTGATTTATTTTAAGGTCATTTGAGAGAGTATGTAATCAATTACAATTAAATAAGGCTTCCTTGTCAACTTATCTCACACCCTTGCTGACGGGAGAGCGCTGAATGCATTGCTAAAATGAGTAATGAAGACTATGCTGATTATGATAAAGTAAAACAGTGTTGTTGAAACGTTTTGAATTAACTCCTGAGGCTTATAGAAGAAAATTTAGGGAGTTAAAGAAAAGCCCAGAAGACAGTTATGCAGAACTGCAGGTTAAACTGTATACTTACCTTGATAGGTGGATGGAGGGGCTAAAAGCAACTACTGTGGAACTGATTAAAGATGTATTGGTGAGAGAACAATTCCTTAAAATTGTACCTGAGGACATGCGTGTATGGCTCATAGACAGGGCATGCGCCTCTTCCACAGAGGTGGCAGGAAGCGCTGACGAGTATCTGTCTAGCCAGCCACACACACAACATAAGTCTTATGGTATGGGGGCAGCACATGGGTATAAGGGATCCCAAGGGGGGCAGCCCAAAGGAAACCAGCCTGCACCTGAGCCCAAAGTAGAGCCCTCTGGTTCTAAGGGGACTCAAGAAATAGGTCCCAAGAAATGTCATATTTGCAATCAAGTGGGACACTTGAGATATAACTACCCTCAGAAACTGGTTAAGGGGCAGAGATATTGGGGCGGGGTGATCAAAGGGCACTGGTGTGTTTGTAGGGTGTGTCCAGTCTGAAGAACCACTCTCCTCTGATGAGAATCTGCGTCCCATTACAGTTAATGGAATAGTAACACAGGGACTATGGGACACAGGTGCTAACATCTCCCTGGTAAGGCAAGATCTCATTCAGGCAGAGCAGATCGTGCCTGGGAAATACTCCAAGGTTCGGGCATTCACAGGGCCACCAGTCCCATTACCAATGGCTAGAGTCTTCCTGAGCTGGGAAGGGGCCATGTAGAAAAGGAGGTGGGAGTTGTAGAGGACCTACCTGTAAGTATGATTGTGGGAGGATTTGGACCCCAGTAAAAACTGGTGTGTGTTGTAACTCGTAGTCAGGCACAAGGGCAAGCTTCTGAGGGGAAGAGGGGTTGACTCTGGGTGGTCCAGCCACACCTCAGCAGCTGAGGAAGTGTCAGCACAGGGAGGGGCTGGCTAGAAGCTGCAGTCCAGAACCCCAGTCACAAATAGAGGAACCCACAGGAGATTCCTTCAGAAGGGGCACTGGGAAGGGTCAGGCGAGGGCAGCTGAGTGCTGCACAGCGAACAACCCTACCCTGGAAAAACTAGGAAATAGCTCATAGGGCTGAGCATTCTCAGGGGTAAAGAGTCCATTTACTGGGACAATGGGTTGTTGTACAGAGAATGTACAACAGAGGAAGAGCTAGCTGGTGAGGTACTCCAGCAGCTGGTAGTCCCTAAGGTTCACCGTCAGCAGCTTTGGCCCTTGCACGCGATATCCCTTTTTCAGGGCACTTGGGAGTAGGCGCGAAAAGTGCCTCACCAACAATTTCTTCTGGCCTGGTATTGGCAAGATGTGGCAAATTATTGCGGACTTGTCCACAGTGCAGCCTGGTAGGAAAAATGGGGGACAAGGCCAAGGCAGCTTTGGTGCCCCTGCCCGTATTGATGAACCCTTCAAGAGGGTAGCAGTGGACATAGTGGGGCCATTGAGCACCCCAAGTCGCACTGGCAAGTGGTATATCCTGGTAGTTGTAGACTATGCCACTAGATACCCAGAGGCAGTGGCCCTAACATCCTCTGAGGCAGGACCAGTGGCAGATGCACTGTTGAAATATTTGCTTGGGTGGGCTTTCCCCAGGAGATACTGTCAGACCAGGGTGCCAATTTTATGTCAGGATTAATGAGTAGTTTGTGGGAGAAGTGTGGGGTAAAGCAGCTCAAAACCTCCCCATACCATCCCAAGCTAATGGTCTAGTGGAGCGATTTAATTCAACCCTTAAGACCATGCTAAGGACTTTTGCTGACCAGCATAAGAGACTTGGACAAATATTTGCCTCATCTCCTATTTGCATACAGGAAGTCCACAGGAGTCCACAGGGTTCTCACTTTCCGAGCTCCTGTTTGGTCATAGGGTGCCGGGGCCACTAGATTTGATTCAGGATGAATGGGAGGGTGACCATGCCTACCAAGGGAGTCAGTTGTGAATATGTCCTGAACTTCAGGACCCGCCTTAGGGAGCTCATGGGGTTTGCTCAGGAGCACCTGGCCACTGCACAACAGCGGCAGAAAGTCTGGTATGACCGTGGGGCCCAGGCCAGAGAATATGAGGTGGGACAGCGGTGATGGCACTCATCCTGTCCGACAGAATAAGTTACAGGCAGCATGGGAGGGCCATTCTCCATTGTCCAAAAGGTTAGTGGCGTCAATTACATGATAGAGCTCCCGGACAGGAGATGCAAACGAAAGGTGTATCATGATAACATGCTGAAGCCCTACCATGACAGAGAGAAATGGTCCTCACTGTATGCAGTGCTCCAGAGGAGAAACTGAGGTAGATCCACTGGTGGACCTACTTGGGGAGGCCAGGGTGCATCCTCTGTGGACAGCCTTACCCTCTCGGAACAGCTGACACCAGCCCAGGTGCAAGAAATTAGGGGTGTGCTGAGAGAAGTTGAAGACATGTTCACAGGAAACCAGGGTACACCACGATGGCAGAGCACCATGTGGATACAGGGACCAGGATCCCTGAAACAGTCCCCTACAGGGTACCTGAGCATGTTAAGCAGACTGTGAAAGAGGAGCTCAAAGAGATGCTGGAACTGGGGTAATCCAGGAATCTAGTAGCCCTGGGCATCACCCGTGGTACTGATCCCCAAAACGGATGGCACCACATGATTCTCGTGGACTACCGGAAAGCTTAACAGCTGCACAGAGTCTGATGGCATACCATGCCCAGAACAGATGAGACCCTGGAGGCGACTGGGGGAGCCAAGTATTGACCACAATAGACCTAACAAGGGCTGTTGGCAGGTACCTCTGACCCCACGGCCAGGGAAGATCAGCGTTTGTTACTCCATTTGGTTTATATGAATTTAAGGTAATACCATTCGAATGAAGAATGCACCTGCAACCTTTCAACGACTTGTAGATCGCATTCTGTCTGGGGTAGGTGAGTTTGCATTGGCATATGGATGATATAGCCATATAGCCAGACCTGGGATAAACATCAAGAATGTGCAGGATGTGTTCCACAGGTTAAAGAAGGCAGGTCTGACAGTCAAGGCAGAGAGTGCCAGATAGGTATGGCAGAAGTATCCTACCTTGGGCACGGGTGAGTGGACACATCCGCCCAGAGCCTGCCAGGTTGATGCCATCCTGACCTGGCCTACTCCTACCACAAAGAAACAGGTCAGGGCATTTCTAGGGACTGCAGGGTACTACGAGGTTTGTTCCCGCTATACCCGATCTGGCTAAGCCCCTGACAGACCTAACCAAGAAGGAAAGCTAGATGCAATGAAGTGGTCAGAAGGCTGTGAGGTTGCTTTTCAGGAGCTAAAGAGGCCTTAAGCAGCCCAGCTGTATTAGCTAGCCCCAATTATAGTTTAAAGTTTATGGTCCATGTGGATGCCTCAGATCATGGGCTGGGGGCTGTGCTGAGCCAAGTTACTCAGCAGGGGAGGAGCACCCAGTTGTGTACCTCAGCCGAGGCTTTGCCCAGAGAGGAGTGCACGCCACAATTGAGAAGGAATGCTTGGAATAGTGTGGGCCCTTCAGAAGCTGCAGCCTTACATATATGGGAGAGAATTTACTGTGGTCACAGATCATAATCCCCTGATTTGGCTTCATAGGTCCAGTGGACAAAATGGTAGCTACTACGTTGGAGTTTGGTACTGCAGGCATACAACATGACCATACCAGCATCGCATGGCAAACAAAATGCAAATGCAGATGGGCTATCTAGGCAGGGCTAATGGCCTGGCTGGATACTTTGGGCACTCCCCAGTAATTGCATGAGCGGCTGTGTCATTGGGGTAGCCCAAGGACCTTCGTATCTGGGGGAGATGTGACAGAAATGGGAAGGAAAGAGTTAATGGTTTGGATTCTGTAGATGCCTTATTTTTTTTAGTAGTGTGAAAAAAATACACTGAGGCTGAAATCCTCCAGCAGCAACCAGCTTGTGGAATTCCTAGCTGCTAGATAAGAGCTGGGTCATAAATCTCGAGTGGACATCTGCAGACACACACAGACCTTGCAGACACGGACACAGGGCAGTTTGAATGGATTGGATCATTCAAATATAAACTTAAGGTGAAAAGGGAATATAATTGGTCACCAATAGATGTTCACTCTGATTGGGACAATTAAATAGATACATGTTAGTTGGTTGGTGCATTTAAGGGAGAATAGGAATGACCTAGTCTCCATAGACTATATAAGCTTCTGTGAAGACAGAGAACTCTCTCTTGCCCTGGAAGCTGTGAGGGAAACATAAGCTTGGAGCCTACCTGGTATGTCCGTGGGAGCTGGCAGTTAGAACAGGGTCCAGTGTCTCTTTAAGGACAGGAAAGGGTAAGTTTAGTGATAGTATATTTCAGTAATAGCCTTCTTCTTTTGCCATCTGTTGTTTAAAACATTTGTTTACTTTTCCTGTATGAGTGTTATTCTCTTGTGTTGTAATACATTTCCTGTAAATGCTCATTGCACTTTCTGTTAAGTAAAAGCTATTTATTTGCTCAACAGTTGTGACTCTGATGTCATTTTTCTAAGGTAAGATTTGGTTTTCCACTGGCTAAGGTAAACTCTGTGTAGCATCCGCCACCTGAAAGAGACATACTACCAGACTTTAACTTGTGCAACTGCACGTGTGATTATTCAAGTCTGTACACTTGACAGAGGTGCCGGAAGGAAAGTCCGGCTGGTGGCAGCGAATACCCGAGGACACACACCTCTCTAAAAGCTGTTTCAGCCCAGAGGGAGAGGTGGGTTGTCACAGATAGGACCCCTGCCTGGATGAGTTAATCGATGACTGCAGCATGTGTGGATTGGGCTGAGTAGCTAGACATCCTCCTATGAAGGATAAAAAAGATATAAAAAAATGGTCAGTGAGGAGGGAGGGGAAAGTCTGTCTAGCACAAACTTGTGGGAGGATGGTGCAGCCTGTCTGAAAGTGACGATGTAGGACAGGTTCTGGCAAAGCCATGCCCCCATCCACCACTGTCCTGCCTGAAGATGTGGTGGCCTGGAATGGCCAAGATGGAATAAAGAATCCTGGAAGACAGGCACAGTTCTGTGATGCAGAGGAGGTCTGGAAAGTGATGAGAGACCCACACAGTGAGATGATCCATTTTATGGAGGAGGCTGCTAGCATTGAGGTGGAAAACACTAAGGTCTTAAGGAATAGAACTGGGGACCATGCTTAATTTCCACATTGTCAGCAAGGTGGAGAAGCAGGGTAAGGGGGATGGGTTAGAACTTACATTCCCTTGGCCAAGAAGGAGAAAAGGGGTGGAATGGAAGGGATAGGATGAAATGGTGGAGGAACTCCAGGTTAAAGAAAGTGGATGGAAGGAGAATAGGATGGATGGATGGGTAGTAGGGAAGGGGAGAGGAGGGAATGAGGAGGATGGTGAATTGGAGAGAAGGAAGGAGGAAGTGGAGGGGGAGGGGAGGGGAGAGGAGGGGGCTGGGGAAGGAAGGGGATAGGAGAAAGCAGAGGTGGGTCAGGGAGCATGGTAAGCAGGTAGACTGAGAAATGAAATAAGCAACTTATTCAGACACTAGCAACGACAACAGTACATAGGCAGCCTTTGACTATCAAGCAGCTGAAAACAGCAGGCAAGGCTATACTGTGCAGGCTTAAAAATAATATTACCATATTTCATCATTTTAAAGCCACCCTTGTTTAATAGCCACCCTTGTATGAAAACCTTCCCGAATTTTAATTAATGCAATTAAAGCTGCCCTCATGTATAAACCTCACAATACAGGTACATTGAGCAATACTCACTTACACTCACAGAGGCCCCACACATACTGTTGCCGCATAAACAGAAGACGAGAGCTGAGCTAGTAATGGTACTTTACTGTTCTTACACTACACTTAAAACTTAGCATTTAATAAAGTGTGCCTTAAACAACAATGGAAGAGCATCTTGCCAAACAAAAACTGACACTGTATAAACAATAGACAAGTACTGATTTGATTATGGTGTTTTACATTCATACAAAACCTTTTCACAAGGCAATCAAGGGCAATCAAACTGATATACGGTGACAAGAAACAAACGCAGCTCACTGTCATTGTCTGGCTCACCTGCCTCTGAGCCACTTCCACTGTCTGTAGCAAACTGATCGGGAGAGAACTGAGAGTAAGTGCTTGCGGCATTCATGACTACGCAGCTCAGAAGCTTGTCATGCGAGTCACTAGCCACCCCATCCAGCTTGAAGCGGTTGATGTGTCAGAGTCTACCAATGTTATGCTGCAAGCATCAAATGACTTGATGACAACATCCCTTGAAACTGTTGCCCAGGCTTGCTTAACCCACTCCACAATTTTTTGCCTTGACGGTTCGCTAGGGTTCCCTGCAGATGTTAGTTCTTGTTCCCCATTGGCCAGCCACTCATCATAGCATTTCCTGTAGCAAGATTTAAAGGAAGCATTCCAAGAAACATTTGCCGGCTGCAGTAACTAGTACAACCCCCAGGGATACTAGCCATCACTGTGTTTTGTTTTGTTCTTGGCAATGTTTTCATGTTTTATGGCAGATATGGCAACGAAGTATCCCACAGAAGGAGTCTTTTTCCAAAGGCAATCCCACCCCCCACAGTCTGTAACCACATGCTGGTGATCTCAGTATTCATTCAGCCATTACTGTACATTGCTACAATGACCCCGCTCACATTCTTTGGAACCCTTTAATACAATCATAAAAGGCAGCTTTTGACCATCAGCCATGACTAACAAACAACGACTTTGTTTCTCATGCCCATAATTTCAGCATTTTTTGCTACCTGGAGTTTGAACTCCAGGTTGTACAACCTTCTCTTTGGCATTCTCCATGTGTCTGTGCTGCAGATTAGCAATCCTAACACAATTGATTGCATGTAAAACCATCTTCATTTAGTTGCTGCCCTCAATTAAAAACTACAGGTGAAAACTTAATTAGTTAATTAAAGCCATGGATTTAAAATGATGAAATATGGTATACCCAGATTGAGTGTAGCTAGTATACTGGTGGAAAAAAGGAAATCCACATGGTGAAGTTTGTGTGGCTGCCAGGCAATTTGTGAAATTCTCAAAGTGCAAATTTCCCCAAATTTACACTCTCTTCACCAGTGAATGAAAACATTACTGCATATCTAGTTACGGTGAGAGTCACATGTTAGTACTACTGGTAATAATAAATCCTGACATATAGAGTGCAGTGAGCTTAAAACATCTATAAATAAAAACATGCATGACCCCACAGAGGTAAGTGTAATGCGGTGTTGTATATAGTATTACACAATGGCAAGAACATTTGCTGGGTTTTGATTGGTCAGTGTGTGCCTGGAACAGTGAGGTTATTTGAGTATAACCTCATTGAATGAAGTTCAGACTCACACATGACGGCATGACAGACTATGAAATCATGCGGTCATATACCAGTTACCACGGCTCAGTCCTGCACTGGAAAGGATGTCTTCATCATCTGTCGCCCCCCGCTTATGATATTATCAAACAGCAAACCCATAACTAACCAATGGTTGCCTCAAAAAGCTAACAACAGTAAAGGAGAAAATAAACATAATTTTTATTTCCATCTTTTCCTCCAAACTGAGTGACTTTACTGAACAACTCTTATCCTAACTCACGTTCACTAAGGTTCAGGTTCACACACAGCGCTTGCACCACCACCCACAAAGAACACTTAACCCTCCACAAATTCAGCACCCCAACCCGCAGAGTCTCTTACTGCATCATAAACTGGTAGCCACACTTAAAAAAAAAAACACAAAGAAAGAAATATTTTTTTTCCAGGCAGTGCATCAGCATGTGGCTAACAGACTGTGAGCACAAGCCTGCCTGCTCAGCCGTCCCTTTCGTGCAAAAGCCACACATGGTCCGGTCTTTAAAACAACCACTGTTGGCATTTAAAACATAACATTTTTCCTCGGGTTAGGAAGATTTAGTGGATTCTTATAAAACATACCTCTACAAGTTCAAGAAAACCACAATTCATATGTGTTCCCCCACTCCATGGCATGATGTTTTGCAGCTGCTTGTTCCACACAGCCCTGTTCCCAAAAGCTGCCCCACTCCACTTTCTCCAAATGAGAATCAAAGCAATGTATAGCCAATTACTCACAAGGACCACAGAAGCAGGCCAATGTGTGTGATACCAGATAACGGAGTTGGAGGTACATCTTTACAGAATAGCTCCACCCAGTGGAGAAATGCATAACAGGAACTTTTTTTTTTCCTAAGAATGCTTCCACACTGAAAAATTAAGTCAAAACTATTTAATAATTACTCGGTATTATTCGGTATTACTTGGTTTGAAAAAGTGGAAGAAGGCACTAGGCCCATCGAGACCACTTTCCCCACAACTGTGGGGGATATCTACAAAGTATTCCCTAGAAGGAATTTTTCCAATTCAGTTTTAAATTGTTTACTTGTTGACTTTTCCACTATATGTTGGGACAAACAATTCCACAGTTTAGCTGACCTTAGTGTGAAATAATGTTTTCACACATTTGTTTGTGATTGCTCTTGAAATTTTAAGTTGTCTATTGTTACACCGTAGCCCATATATTTTATTCATAAATTTCAGATTACAGACATTCTTAAGATCTTCGTCCTTTAGAATGTTAAACAATAACAAAAGATCCCCTCTATCCCTTCTCTTCTGTAGATCATATAGTCCTAAAAATGACACCCTTTCATGATAGAACAAGCTTCTAGCTTCGGGTGTTAATTTAGTTACTCTCCTTGGTACAGTCTCTACCATTTTTATTTCCTGTTCCAAATAAGAAGCTCAAAAAGAAACTGCATAATCAGTTAATGGACTAATATACGACATATAGTTTTATGATGCAATCCTTGTTACGTGTTATAAATGATTTTTAAATTGCAGATATTATATAATTACCCACTTGGGTGACTTTGTTGCATTGAGTACTCCAGTTTAATTTTTCATTTACAATAACACCCAAGACTCTTTCTGTATTCACCACTTTAATATTGGTATTACACAGATTATAAACAGAGTTTGGGTTATTTTTCCCAAAATGTATCACTGTGCACTTATCAATATTAAAGGTTGTGTGATTTTCCTGTGCCCATATCTCAATGATTTGGAGGTCTGATTTAAATCTATTAATTTTCATATCGCTATCCACCTCAGATGATATTTTAGTATCATCAGCAACTTTACTTATCTGGCTATACACACCCAGGTGTAAGCCCCTTATGAATAAACTGAAAAGTACCGGGCCCAATACAGATTCCTGTGGGACACCACTGGTCACTGAAGTGTCACCAGAGATAGTGTCCATTATTGTAACATTTTGTGACCTGTTATTCAGCCAACTCTCAACCCATCTAATAGTGTAGCTATTAATTTTCATCTTAATCGGTTTACTAATTAGTAAATTATGAGATACTTTATTGAATGCTTTTTAAAGCATATAAATAAATAATTTGTTCTTAGTTTTTCCTCTATGTAAATTTGAGCCATTGTATAATAGCAATAATGCACTCCAGGGTGTGAGTTGTCTACAGTATGTTCTTTAAAATGTTTTGCCATGGGATAAGTTTCATGCTAGCAAGGGATGGAACTTTAATGTTCATTTTTTTTGGGAGGGGGTGTCAGCTTTCCAATGTACATGATTCTACAGGGGCATTTAATACGGTAGACCACATGGCCTGTGTTTCAATTAATGAAGCATCTAATCTCAGGTACTTCATTACTACATTTGATTGAAAACATTTTGGTTTTTATACCACTGTTACAATGACACAATTTCCACAAGTGAAAAAGCCTTTTAGTTTCATTCCAATCCATGCTATTGTGGGTGAAGGTCTCCAGTGCTGTGTTCAAATAATACTATCCTTCACTGTCTTTTTCTTTGGGATTCCGTGCCTGAAATATTGGTCCTTGCTTTTATTTTGGTTTATCTGAGAATATGCCAATTTGTTTATTTTTTGTATTTTGAACTTTTGTTAACTGGGTAAATGCAATGCTCCAAGGGCCCTTTTTCATGTGCGACCCGAAACAAGACAGAGGTACAAACTATAACAAAGTACAATACTCACAATGAATAAATAAATAAAGTACATACATTTAAGAGTAACATGTACATTCTAGTCGATCAAAGAAATACTTTTGTAAGAGTTTTAAAAGGATTATGGCTGC
Source organism: Neoceratodus forsteri (assembly GCA_016271365.2). NCBI lineage: Eukaryota > Metazoa > Chordata > Ceratodontiformes > Ceratodontidae > Neoceratodus > Neoceratodus forsteri. The sequence goes on from JADMNL010000028.1 coordinate 29,841,008, forward strand.
AGTCCTGTCAGGAAGGTCATCAGTGTTTAAATACACTGTAGTTTGCTTGATTATTAGCCCCCTGAAAGGGTGCTTCCATCATCTCCAACAATGTGGCGTGTGCTGATCCCCACCGCTTGCTCACCACTCCCAGTATCCAGCTCAGATCCAGGCCCCCTTGACCAGGCACTTCCATCACCTCCAGTGGTGCAACTCCTGCTGATCCCCACCTCCCATTCACCACTCCTGGGAGCCAGGTCAGGCACGGTCTCCTGAAGTGCTTGATTCTTTGATTTTGGTGCTATACTTTGATCTCTCTCCTGATTGGCTGCTTCACTGACTGTGCTCCCACTCATTCACTACTCCCAGATACCGCAGCCCTTATTCAAGCCAAGCTCTGAACGGCTTTTTTTTCTTTCTGCTGCCTACTAATTAAATTCTGTATATCTTGTGCTGCCTTACAGTAGATTTGATTTTACTTGTTTTTTTACAGTTGATTTAACTACTAGTAGTAAGGGCAGAAATAATTTACCTTAGAGTGTGTTAGAGAATCATTGCATTAGAGTACTGAAACTAATTTTTCACTTTCCCTTAGAGTGTGTTAGAGAATCACTGTACTAGATGTGCTGAAATTCATTTTCTCTCTCCCTATTTTTTGTTATTCTGAGCTGAGTTTGCTTTTCTTTCTGCTGCCTCCTAGCTGTTTCTCCGAATCTCCCCTACCCCGTCTAGCTTGGCGCTGACCTGCCCAGCCCTGTCTCACTGTCTTCTTTTTTTCTGTCTCCTGCCTCCCTTGTGAAACCCGCCCCCATTTAAGCTTAATTACCCTGCTGATACAACCCCCCCTGCTGTTCTGCTGTCTCCTGTCCCCTGTCTACCCCTACCCCCAACTCTGCCATTACTTTAAGATAACCCTCCTTTCTCTCTTCTGCAGATCTATGCCTCCTTGACTGGGTGCTTCCATCACCTCCAGCAGTGCAGCATCTGCTGATCCCCACCGCCCACTCACCGCTCCCAGTAGCCAGCTCAGAAACGGTCCCCAGAAGAGCTTGATTCTTTGATTTTGGCACTATCCTTTGATTTCTCTCCTGATTTGCTGCTTCACTGAATCTGCTTCCCCCATTGGCTACTCCCAGACACTGCAGCCCTGAGTCTAGCTCTGAATAGCTTTTTTTCCCCTTCTGCTGCCTACTAATTGAATCCTGTATATGTGGTACTGCCTTACAGTTGATTTGATTTTTTGGCCCACCTGCCCATTCCAACCCCGACACTCTTTAAATCCCCTTCCTCAGCTGGAGTGCCACCCTAATTCTCTGTTATTCATAGGCACACTCCCACTCTTAAAGGGTATGACTTGCTGCTTACACACTTCACTAACCACATCTTTAAATATAAGAGATTTTGCAATCCCTAAACTGCCCTTGAAATGAACCTGTAATCCACTTCAGCTCTGCTACTAAAGATGCTATTATTAGTTCTCTAATACTCCCTAATATTGACACTTAAGCTGTCACTCCCTCCCTCCCCAGCCAATAATTGTTATACACAAAAACTGAACTTAGGAAATTCCCTCCCAAAACTCAATTGTAAACCCATCTACCTCCCTGCCCCTGGGACCAGGTGCTCTGATATCACCTCTCGTAATACCCTGTGGTTAGTGCTCCTAGGAAAATGTACCTACCCCATCCCCCCGGTACAACTGAATATGTTCTTAGTCACTAGGCATGATAGTAAAAATAAAACTAATACCCACAACAAATCCCTGGTGATAAAATATCTAAAACTGCAAGCCTTAAGACTAGCCTGGCTGCTTCTATTACGCTCAGGAAATGTTCATCCTAATCCTGGACCAGGCACTGGAGACAGTATACCAATATATGCCCCCCCCCCGCTGCTCTGCTGTCTCCTGTCCCCTGGTAGCACCTGTAAAAAAGCTTTCAGCTTAGTGTGCTACTCCTGGTAAAACAACTAAAAAAAAAATATCAGTTAAGAGGACTGGGGTTATAACAATGACGTCCATCAACATCTGCAGCCTTTTGGCAAAATTTGATGCTATGCAGGTCTGGATTGTACAACACAAGCCCAATGTCCTCTCAGTCATGGAAACATGGCTTACCCCGAGAACCTCCAACCTGGCAATTCAGCTGGAGGGCTACACATCTTTAAGGCTGGACAGATTAGAGAAATGAGGGAAAGGCTGTGTGATTTACATTAAGGACACTCTCCAAGGCAGAGCAGTCCCCAACCAACCAACTGGGGGTAGCTCCCAACTGCTTGCAGTCCAGTTGCAACTCGACACCCAGGGAAAGTACCTTACTCTTGTATCTGTATACATTCCCCCAAAGAATCAGGCAACTGGTTTTGAGCTAGCTCTTGACTATCTACCTGAACTCCACATTAACTCTGAAGTTCTAATCCTAGGGGCTTCAATATAAATTGGCTACCCCCCGACGCAGCACCCTTCAAGGATGCCATCTCAGCCTTTGATATGGTCCAGTGTAGGCAGTCCCCCACACGGGTGAACTATCGTACAGGTACTAGCACACTCATAGACTGGATTCTAACTAGCCAGCAGCAAAGAATAACTAGTACTACAGTGCTAACTGATACTATCAGCGACCATTTGCCGGTCTTATGTACCTGGACAAATAAGGCACCTAAAACACCTCCCAGAACTATATCCTTGAGAGTAATTAAAAAAGGGCAACTTTCCTCCTTCATAACCCACCTTAGCATACAAGATTGGTTCAGTGTCTACACTGCGCTGATGTGGACACTGCCCTAGAGTGCTTTATTAACATCGTTAAGTCCTGCAACTTATTTGCTCCCTTTAAAATGAAGAAAATCAAAAGGTCCTGTAAGATGTGGATTACTCCACAGCTCCTTGATTTTATGAGGACTGGGGATAATCTGTGGCATAAAGCTAAGAGCTCAGGTTCTCACACTGACATTCAAAATTACAAAACTGCTCAGAATAAATGCACCAGTGCTAACTGCCAAGCTAAGAGATCCTACTTCAAAAGTGAATTAAATAACTCCAAGGGCGATAGTCATAGTTTCCGGGAGAACATCGAAACCCTTACAGGCAGTGCCAATAAAATCCCTCCCACACTACTCACCATAGACGGTGTAACTACCCAGACCCAAAGAACATCGCATCAGAACTTAGTGGAGTCCTTCCCCCAGACTTTCTTCAACCCACGCATTGCACCAACCTAAGTAGCAACACCACCCCATCAGCAAGTACAACGCCACCCTTCTACCTTAAGATTCTCACTACTGCTGAGCCAAAAAATATCTAGAAAGAGCCCTTGGGAAAACAAGATCCAGTGGTGATTCTCTCAACCTCAAGATTTTAGGATCACGTGATGTCAGCTTGCTGAACGGCAGCAGGGGCTTGGAGCTGTCTGCTGTCAACTTACTCGCTATAATCTACGATCCTCTGAGCTGCCAACTTAACAATATATTCTGTATCGGAACGCCTACACTCCGCCTGTTGGCCTTAAGGTGTTTTTTTCATCAACCCCTTCATTTTACAGGGGGATGGAGGCGGAGAAAAAACAGGCCGCGATCAGACACACGCCACCCGCTACTCCAGAAAAGCTGCCCAAAAAGCCAAGGAACCAAGCTGGTACTGCCTCTGAGAAAATGGGTGACAAGACTCAGCCGCCTAGCCCTCTTACTGAAGAGAAGTTTATGCAGGAATTGGCTCCACTAAAGGATGTTCTCCAAAATATTACCTCCGACTTGAAATCTATTCGGGTGACCTCTCCTCCCTTACCACGAGGGTGTCTGACTCGGAGGCCAAGATCTACTCCCTCGAGCAGTGGAAAGCAAACACGGAGTCAGAGATGTCCACGCTGGCTCAACAAGTCAAGAAGCTGCAGTTAAAAATGGAAGACCTGGAAGGTCATAACCCAAGGAACAACCTGCTCATCCTGGGTTTGCCGGAGTTCGAGGAAGGGCCAGATCTTATTGCCTTTCTTCAAAAATTCCTCTCTAAAACAGTGGGCCCTTCACCCCTCAACCCCCACTATCACCTGGAGAGAGCGCACAGATCACTAAGACCTAGACCTCCACCGGGCTCCCCCCCACAGCCTATAATTATGAAATTCCTCGGCTATATTGAAAGGCAGCATGTTTTCAACAAATCTTGTGAGCTGCAATCTATTATGTGGGGGTTGGCCAAACTACACCTTGCTCAGGATCTCCCTAAGGAAACCAGGACGAAGAGAGCCACATTCCATCCCGTGGTTCAGAAACTGATAGCGGCGGCTATTCCCTTTCGATTGGTGTATCCTTCTACCCTCAAGGTTACCATCGGCGACAGCACTCAAAGCTATGATTCTCCGGACATGGCCTACAAGGACCTTTCTGTTAAACTTCCTAATCTCTTTAAACTGAACGGTTGATTTCTTGTTCCCAGCTTTAATTTGTTAAGATGAGGACTTAACCTGCTCTTTCTGGAATCTGGTACCCTCGCTAGTCCTTCCCTTATCTGTTTTGATTTACCTTACCTGTCCGGCCTTCTGGGATTGTTGTGCTGATCGAGGACCCTGGATGGCCGGGCGGAGGTTGGACTAGGCCGCGATGGTGCTAACTTCTGCTGCTCCCCAGAACTAATTTTGGGTGGCCGCTGTTCTCGGTTTACTGTCCTTTTGCCAGGGACCTGTTTGGTCCCACCACCAAATAGCTCCCCCTGGAAACAACCTGCTTTGCTGAGACAGCATCCCTACCTCGCGACCTATCCTGCCAGTCTCCTGCCCCTTCTTTTTCACCCGTTCCAGGGGGTGAGTAAACCCTTTTCCTTGGTTTTCCTTGTTTGGATGGCAATGGGGTTTACCTCTGAAGGATCGCAGTTCCTCATGTCCCTTTTGTAAGACAGGTAGTCTGTTGGTGGGGTATACTCCTGAGCCCCTTGCGACTGTCGGTAGTTACATTGCGAGCTTATGGAAGGGGGGCCTGCTAACCCAGTCCTTTTATAGGGTCCTCATTATTTCCTCCGGTTTGGGTTGGGAATATTTTTCCTCATGGTTTCTGGCGTTTGGTCACTTTCTATTCTGGAGATCCCTATAGATTAGGGCTTTCTGGGTTTAATTGGGATCTGGTTTCCAGGCCTCTGTCGTTATTGCACTTGTCTTGTTAATGTTCAGGCCTGGCACCAGGCTGTATATAGTTGGTTTGCCTTATTCAGGGGGTTTTGGGGTGGGGTGGGATGATTTAGCTGCCTGCCTTTTTATTTGTATGGCTTCATTCCAGTTTGATTAACCTGACTAAGTCATTGTTACCTTTGGTAACTTCCTTCTGGCAGGTTATAGTGGGTTGGGATTTTGGGTTTCGAGTGTGCCTTTTCTTGTGGTTCATATTTGATTGCTCTGGTACCTGCCTTCCTCTCATCCTGTATCTGAAATGGCTGTAAGTACTGTAAAAATTGCATCATGGAATATGCGTGGGCTCAGGGAGAAAGTCAAGAGGACTCAGATATTTAATCACTGTAACCTATCTCAGATAGATATCTTATTTCTACAGGAAACCCACTTAACTAATTCTGAGGTTAAATGGTTGTCTCGATCTGGTTTTTCGCAAGTTTACGTTGCAAATGGATCCAGCTCTAGCAGAGGTGTAGCTATACTTATTAAAAAATATATTTTGTTTCTGGTAGACACAACAATAATGGACCCAGAGGGGAGATTCATACCAGCTAAAGGCTCCCTTAATGGGGGCACTGTGGTTTTAGGCTCAGTCTATGGTCCAATAGGGGGTAGCTCTGAATTTTTTATGACCCTAGCAGATAAAATCAGTGCCCTGCTTCCCTCCCAACTCATATTAGGTGGAGACTGGAATGTCTCGCCTTCCCATCTTTTAGACAAAGACCCTCAGTCAAACCGACCGCTTACTCCGATACAAAGGTCTTTACAAAATTTCCTACATATATTAGGGTTATGCGATCCCTGGCATCTCTCCAATCCCTCTCTTCGATCTTTCTCATTTTTCTCTCAACCCCATGGATCCTGGTCTAGGATAGACTATATTCTGATTAGTAAAACCCTTCTTCCAGGTCTCCTCCAAACTGGCATCGAACGATTGTTCTCTCTGACCATGCAATTGTTTGGGCAAAATTTCTCTGGACCCTAATTTTCAAAGAGATACTACCTGGAGGCTTAATACCCAACTTCTTAAAGATCCCCATATAGTGACTCATATCAGGACCCTAATTTCTCTTTTTCTGGAGGATAACCTTGGGTCTACCTCAAGGGTTGACATCATCTGGTGTTCCCTAAAATGCTATCTTAGAGGTGAATTAATTAAACTTGCCTCAGCAAGAAAAAGAGCCTGACAATCTCGGGCACTCCTTTTAATGAACAAAATTAAGGAATTGGAAAGTGCCCACCTCCCTTCCTCTCCTTTGTCCTCCCTTGAAACCCTCTTGGCAGTCAAAAATGAATATACTGACCTCCTTAAGGAGAAGGCTGACTATTGTCTCGTTAAAACTCAAGCCAAATATATTGAGCACGGTGAAAAAGCTGGAAGGCTTTTGGCCTTAAGACTTCGCACACTAGAAAGCTCCAGAATAATCCCGGCCTTGCAATCACCTGCTGGCTCCATCAAAACTTCTCCCAGGGAAATTGCACAGATTTTTGAGAAGTACTATAAGAATCTTCATAGTGTACCTCCTTCCCCGGCCCCTCTCTCAGACATCTCAACATACTTAGCAGATATTGACATTCCCCAACTCCAGCAGTCCCATAAAGAGATCCTGACTGCCTCTATCTCACTCTCTGAGATAGAGAACATCATTGCTTCTATGACTCCTGATAAGGCACCCGGCCCAGATGGATTCCCCGCAAACTTTTACAAGGTTTTCTCCAAAGAGCTAGCCCCCTTACTTCTCAAACTTTACTACTACCTTTTCTCTTCTCCCACCAGAGACCCCACCCTTCTTGAAGCCACCATTATCCTAATTCTTAAACTGGACAAAGCTCCCACCGATCCGGCGAGTTACCAACCCATATCTCTCCAAAATTATGATGAAAATCCTCTCAAGATTTTGGCGAGCAGATAAGAAAATCTGGACCCATCTTCTCAGTCCAGAGCAGGTTGGTTTTGTACACTCTCGTTCCCCATCAGACCACCTTAGAACTCTCTCTCATATTTCTAATCTTGCCCATACATCCCAGCTCCCAATGGCCCTAATTTCGTTAGACGCAGAGAAAGCATTCGACCGAGTGGATTGGTCTTTTCTCTGGGCTACGATGACCAGGATGGGTTTCCGGGATTCTTTTCTCAAATGGATCCAAGTTCTATACAACTCCCCTTCGGCCAAGATATATTGTAACAGAGTTTTCTCCTCGTTGTTCCAGCTTCATACTGGTACCAGGCAAGGCTGCCCCCTCTCACCTTTCCTGTTTGATCTATATCTTGAACCCCTTCTTATTAAGCTCAAGTCTTCTCCACTTATCAAAGGCTGTCTGGTGCGTAACATGAACTAGTCCTTTCCTGCGTATGTCGACGATATATTTTTTACATGTTACGCATCCGGCTGCTTCCCTAGAACATGCATTGAATCTCATCAGGCAATATGGTAGCCTCTCCCAATATAAGTTGAATATCTCTATATCCGAAATGTTTCCGTTAAATGTATATACTTACAAGCACGATCTTATCAAATTTGGCATGCAATGGTCCCCCAAATCGATTAAATATTTAGGTATTCACTTCTCCTCAGATTCTTCCTTACTCAGAAAACTCAATTTGGACAACCTCAAGACTCTCATTCAGCAAGATTTGCTACGATGGTCCAACCTTCCTATTTCCCTTTGGGGTAGGATTAATATTATTAAGATAAATGTTCTCCCCCGTATCTTTTACCCCCTCAACTTATGGGCCTTTGGCTGCCGCTCTCCTACCTGCAACGTTTCATGCAATTTTCTCGAATTTTATTTGGCGAGGGAAGGGAGTTTGACACTCGTTTCTCAAACTATCCCTCCCTAGAGACAAAGGAGGTCTCCGGCTTCCCAACCTCTTGCTGTACTACTGGGCCGCTCACCTTGCCAAACTAGTGAGATGGTTTCTAACTCATCCTGACCCCTCTTCCACGATCTGGCTTCAAATTGAGAAATCGATTCTTTCGGAATCTAAATTAGATCCCTACGCAATTTTTTATACTCCCACCTCCGTACTTTTGCAGTGGATAACTGACCATACAATTCTCACATCCCTTAAATCCCTCTTCCAGTGTCTATACTTTCTAAAAATCTCTCTGAAAATGGACCTGGGTCAGCCTATCACCCTTAACCCCAATATCAAGCTGGACAACTCGATGAACGCTCCTGAGTGCCTTCCACAAATTAAGGAAACTAATTTAGAACACTACTATGACAAAGGATCCCTCCTTTCTTCTTCCGACATTCTCGATAAGTTTGGTATTTCCAACAACAAGGTCTCTAAAATATATCAGTTGAGGCACCTTATTGTTGAGAAATTTGGTACTCAGTTTAGAGAACCCATGGTCCATCCCTTTCTTTCTCATATTTTTACTCTTGCTTCTAAATCACATTCTATATTCCTTTTTACTGAATTACAAATTCCCGGAACCTGCTGCAGGCTCCAATATTTGGCTCTCCTTACTCCCTGGCTCCACCCTTAATTGGTCCCACATTTGGAAGGACCTGCACAGATATCACACCCAAGACAGGTTTAGACTTACCCAATATTATATTGTGAATAATATGTATTACACCCCTAAGAAAACTTTTTTTTTTTTTACGTTATACCATGTATGGATGACTGGCTTAATTTATGTAATGACTTTGTTATACTTTTGGCTTTGTAAAATCAATAAACTTGAATTTCAAAAAAAAACCTCAAGATTTTAGCCGTCACCCTGGATGTTCTACTCTTCCCCCTAACCAAGATACTAAATCTCTCTTTGATCACTGGCAAATTCCTCCAAATCTGAAAAGCTGTAGTTGTCACTCTGATTGTTAAAGGTGGAGATAGAACTAGTCTCACCAACTACTGGCCAGTCTCAATTCTCCCACCCTCCCTTAAGCCCTAGAGTGGATAGTTTACGGCCAGATAGTTGAATATCTAGATAGGCATAACCTTCAATGTCCGCAGCAGCACGGGTTTAGGAAGGCACAGAGTACTGCCACGGTCTTGATTGAATTTACTGGCTATATTCATGAAGAACTTGATTGGGGGCTCTTGGTGGGGGATACTTTTATTGACCTCACCAAAGCCTTCGACACAGTTAATCATGAATTGCTTCTTAGTCAATCGGCCAACATTGGAGTATCCACTGACTCACTGGGCTGGTTCTGGAGTTACCTCTCCAACAGAACTCTGCAGGTAAAGATCCACAATGTCTTATCTGACCATCAAAATGTCACCACGGGGTGCCCCAAGGCTCTATATTAGGTTCCCTGCTATTCTGCCTATTTCTGAATGATCTGCCAAAAATATGCCAGCAAAATATCCTTCTATCTGCAGAAGATGCTGTGCTGTACTCTAGCCACTCAACACCAGAAGCACTAGAAAAAAGTATGCAAACCAGTTTTTGTGCTGTGGAAGAATGGTTCCTAAATTCTGAGCTCTTGCCTAATTACAAAAAAACAAAAACAATGTTGTTCACCTCTCACCAAAACCATTACAAGTCTTATCACTTCAAAATATATAACAAGCTCAATATACTTGACATGGTCAATAACTTTAAATACCTCGGGGTCATCCTCGACTGCTTTCTCTCATGTAGCCTACACATACACCATGTCACCAAGGCAGTTAATGCCCGAATAGGCCTACTGTTCTAGCACAGACACTGCCTTATGGAGAGTGCAATCAAACTTGCTGTCAACAGCTCAGTGTTGACAGTCATAGACTATGGACTGGCTGTTTATGGAGCAGGCACTGACACTGCTCTTAAAATAATTAAGACTGCCCTAAACAAAGCCTGCAGACCTGTCCTGGGTGCACACTGCTTAACGCACACATGGGAGCTCTTCTCTAGCACTGAATGGTTAAACTTGAACAACAGGATCCAATACCAGGTATGCTTACTAGCTAAAAAAACACTCTTGGCCTTGTACCCCCAGGAGTCCAGAAACTCCTCAGCTATTCCAACAACTCAAGACTAACCAGGGGAACCTGCAAAGCTGTCTTCCACATCCCATTTCACTGTACTTCACAAGGACAGATATCCTTTGAATATAGGGCCCCCCTTTTGCTAAATTCCCTCAGTTCTGAACTAGATACAAAACCAAAACTAGGCTCCTTTAAATCCAAACTGCATATGCATCTGGTCACTTTCAGTATGTGTGATTATGACACTAATACCTAATGCCATTAAATATATACATCCAACTGAGCACTTACCTCCTCCACCCTTACCCTCAGCCCTAACACACACTCTAAGGTTTCAGCCCTAGCACCCTTACACCCAAATCCCATCTTTACTCTGAACCTTCACTAACAAAACCCTATGGGTGGATTCCTTCCTATCCCAGTTCTTTTTCCACATAACCTCCTAGGCAGTTTCCTCATGCCAACTAACCTCCATCCCTCACCTTAACTGCCTGAACCCAACCCAACTTTTCTGAGGCAATTTCTTGCCCCTAGGTAGCTTTGATCAGCACCTTTGAAACCTCCTGCTAAACTGACCTCTGCTATACTTGCAACATGTGTACTCAGTTGTTACAGTTTGTTTTTTGTACCCACCTTACTGATTATCTCTATTTTGTTATCTTTGTATCTTTGTTCAACTTGTAACTGTACCTGGCTTGTAGTTGTAAAGTGTCTGTATTATCACAACATGGAACCTTTGTAAATGAGCTTTTAAGCCCAAAGGTCTTAATCTGAGAATTCAATAAATAAATAAATAAATAAAACAATAAGAACATTTAGTGCTAAAGGAAATTCTATCTTTTGAATTTACTGGAGGTTTTTAAGAACTATTACAGTACAAAACAAATAAATGTTCACACAGCAGAATTTCCTTCCACACTAAAGCTTCCCATTGCTTTAGACCACTCAAACAAATGTAATAGCAAAAGACTGTGATTTGAAAAGAAATCCAGTTTGTGAGAGGACTGGTTCTGGAACAGTTTACAGTTTATTTATTATTATTATTATTATTATTAATCACATTAGACACGTTTAACATGGCTCTGCTTTTTTGTTCACAGTGTACTATTTAAAAAGGTCAAAATAACATTGTAAATGAACATTACACGTGTCCAAGAAGTGAAAAACATGGGCATTTATTTTAATGTAAAACAGTGAAGATTACCAACAGCAGTTGTGCTTAAATGATTGTGCAATAAACAATTCATATATTTATGAGTCAGAACAAGTATATCAAAAGAGCAAAAAGGAAAAAATGAGCAAATACAAATGATTTAGATGTACTCTTTGTAAAATAAAAAATAGATTAATTGTTTAAAATTTTGAAACAGTAAATACCATTTTATATAACCATATTACTATGTGGTACAAAGACTTTAAAAACAAAAAGACAGGAAAGGAAAATCTACAAATAAAACCCATCTTAACAGTAATAAATTAATTAATCAATCAGTTAACTATTTAATTATTGCACATTACCACCCAATAGTATAGTATAAATATCTGTAAAAACATACTTAATATTGTAGGACAACAGAGAACAGCAGGGTGTGGTCATCAAATATCTGTAGCATTCCGCAAGTTTCAGTTGATTCCTCTTAAACTCTTCAGATGATTCTTCACAGAAATGGAAGTCTGGCCATACCTCTCAACTGCCCCTGATTTTCAGGGACGTCCCTGATTTTGCCTCAAAATTTTCTTCTGTCCCTCATAAAATTTGTGTTTTTTGTAACAGAACAGTGGTGATTAAAAGCACAAAATAATGTCAAACATTAAAGTTATAGACTTTGTTTTCTTTAGAAAATGCATCTTAACACAAATCCTTTCATTCTGTCAGCTTTCTGAGTGAATAGTACAAATTTTAAAGATGTGTCCCTCATTTGGGGTCTTTGTCCATGATTTTTTTTAAGCCTTGTCCCTGATTCATGAGGCAAGAGGTCGAGAGGTATGGAAGTCTCTTTGTTTTATTTTGGGACAATCATTACTTGGACTGTAGTATGTAACCCTCATGACAACTTCATGAGTTCTGAGCAGAGTTTTGAGCACCCGAAGTTCATTGCAAAAGCAATGTCACAAATGTATGCATCACAAATAACACATTTGCTGACACTGACTGGTCATCTTCAGATCTCATGCCTGTCTCCCTCCCTCCTTCACTCAACATTTCTAAGGGATAAGTTTCATTATGTTTCACCTTTCGAATAAAAATCTTGCTGTAAAAATAACCTTTGATATAACACTGACTCATTTAAACTAAATCTAGTTCCATGTCAGTCACAATGTGAGGACTATTATGGAATGTCTTTGCTGTCTGTATCTTCTGTAACTTTCAACAAATCAATTTGTTGCAGTAACCTTGCTTTAGAATATAGCTGAAAATTTGAAACCACATGACAGAATTTCTAAGACTTTGTTTTTCCAACAAGATGGTATATTCATATTTTTGGTGGCGACAATAGTTTATTTATAATTTGAAGTTAAAGCCTTGAAAGCATTCTTTTCTTTTGTCCTCAGTTAGAATGACTTAACATACTGTTTCTTATCTAATGTGGAATGTGATCTGGCCATCATTTTTACTTGTCATCTTTAAACTGCAAAGCCTCAGGTTTTTTTTCTTAAACTTCTCATAACTCTTGTGCAACACTATTTGTGAACAAAAATAGACTCTTTATGAACAGCTGGTTGAGGAAAGGCTATACTTCACATACATATTTGTATTCAAAAAAACAATTATTACGGGCCAGATATTCAAAACTTTGCTCTGGGGCTAAATTAGCACTGCCTGGCGGGCAAAGCTAGCCCGGAGCACAAAGCAAGCTATATTCAAAAGGAATAACCCAGGGCAAACAGCCTCTGAATATAGCATGGGAGTGAGGCCAGGTAAACTGGGCTGGGAGTGCATGTCAAACATAATCCTGTACTATGACAGCTCTGAATATAGCAACCAGGAAGTGTGCAGACCACAACAGCAACACAGTGCACAGTGATGTGAAGGTAGGTAGAGACCTATGTGGCCAACGTGTGCCCCAGCAAATGCATGGACACAATACGGCTGCAGGGAGCAGCCTATGGGACAGTACAGTGTGCAAAACAGTATAATGTTCCCCGAACTGTTTGCACAGAGCTAACGCGTTTGAGCGGTATTAGCACAGAGCTAAGTTGTTTGCCCGGTGCAAACACATTTGCCCGGTGCTAAACTTTGCCATATTCAAAAGTGACATGCAAATGAGACTACTTAGGTAGTCTCTGGGCAAACAGCCACATTAGCATCTCATTATGCCCCCATTTGCATGCAGTTTGTCCAGCATTACTGCAGGGTCCCACAGCTCCACCTGTAGGTCAGTCTGGAAGTATAGGGGCTGGCCAGGTCTGACTGCAGCTCCACCTGTAGGTCAGTCAGGCAGTACATAATGATAGCTGCAGGCTACATGTAAACAGTACAGCATAGCATAGCATATCATACCCCAAGGGACAACACATTATAGGCACAGGTGGTGGTGGTGGTGCTGCATGCAACCGTCACACTGTAGGTCATGCTGCAGTGCACAGCAGACACTATAGTAACAAGGGGGTCGGTAGTGTGAAGGACACGGAAATGGCTATGGTGTGTAGGGCAGTAATGACCACTGCACTGTACACAGTGACAGGCCCAGCTTGCTGGTGATTACTGACAGTGGACAGTACTGTTACGTTGTTGTGTGCTCCACAGATGCTGCACCTGTGGCATGGGATGCTCACAGTGACATATACATGGCTGGCTGTGTGTGCTGTGGCATCTGTACAGTTGTGCAGTATGTGGCTGGGGGGGCACGTAAAATCTGACAGGCACACAGGTGGTGGGGTATTCCCACTACTGGCCCACGTGCACTGCATGATGTGTCCCAGCCTTATGGCCACACCTGGGCTGTGGTGAGGTCTGGCCACCCGTACACCCTCCCCTCAATGACCACCATGCCCACAGTGCTGCATGTGTGTGCTGGCATCTGTTGGTCACCACAGACGTATGGTGTACAGGTGTGTGCTGTATGGCCACACTACCATGATGTCCCCTGTGGGCCAGATCACCCTTTACTACCTGGCATGACTAGGACTGGTGGCAGCTGTTGGCATCATGGTGGTGCCATCAGTGTGCAGCATGTGTCCTCCATGTCTGGCATTTTCTAACTGTCATACTTATATGTTAGGGTCACGCAAGCTGCTCAAATCCCATGCAAACACAGCGCAAAGCACCAGTGTCATGCAAAGCTGTTTGCCCAGGGTTAAGACCAGCTTTTCCTGGACAGTAAATTGTACCTCATTAAGGGTCGTGCTAAGTCGCGCTAAACACCTTAGCGTGGTGATAGCCAATGAATATTCCATAGTGCCTGTATTCATGTTCAGTGTGCCCCTTGCATATAATTATGGTTTGCCCAGTGCTAATGTGATTTGAGCATGCTATTTGGCCTTTTGAATATAGTAGACCCACGCTAAACCCACGCTCACGGTTTCCACACCATGCAAAGTTTTGAATATCTGGGCCACACTCTGTAATATCATTAATACACATTAAAGAAGCATCATTTTTAGCACTGCACGTTTATTGTGATGTCTTCTTTAAATTTGCATATTTCTTATTCCATCAGTCAATCTACATTTTAAATCACACAAAGAAAATCCTGCTGCTTTTTTCTGTTCTTTGTTTATGACTTAAAGGCTGGCAAAACTTAAAAAGGCTTGTCTCTAGTGTTGAAGGCAAGCAACTGCTGATCTTTTTAGCAGCCATATTTGGTATAGGCTGGTACAGAATGCAGTTTTCAGTTTAAAAATAACATATTTTTTCTTTGTTGTTGAGCAGATTTGTTAAACCATCACTTTTTTTTGCACAATTATTAAGAAAACCCTTTTACTCAGCGTATGTCTTCAGCTTGGTCACCACATGAAGCAGTATATTTTAGACAGAAAAATTAAACCTACCATAAAAAATAATAAACTAAGAGAAACATTTATCTATAACATAAATGATGAAAATAAGCCTATTTTATGACACATATCAACCCTGATTCTAGAAGGTTGGCGCATATCACCACCAAACACAACTTGGGCCACCCGCAACTGCAACATTGACCCTGTGCCCTATTCTAGAAGGGCAGGGTCATGCTAACAAAGTCCTGCAGTTGCACCACATGCGGCCATGTCACCGCCGATGCAGGTGCACCTGGCGAGCATGTGCAAGCTTCTACAGCATGAGTTGTAGGTGCCCCCAACATGTTCAGCAAGTCATAGGCGCCCTGCAGGGCTGCCTACACCCCCAACCTCACCGAAGTGGGCAGATAGAGTCCCACAGGGCTGCCCACACCCCCATCCCCTGAATGCTCCTCTGTAGCCACCAGCTGTAAATGCGGCATATACCCTGCAATGCCCTGGTAGTCTAGTGTCTCCCCCAATCATTGTTAATTAAATCAAATCAAATCAACTTTATTTATATAGCGCCTTTCAGAGCCAAGGCGCTGCACATAAAAACATATACATAATATAAATTAAATAATAATATAATATATATATATATATATAGTTATATAAATATATATAATATAATATATTCAAATAAATAGCACCCCCGTATCACTGGTAGTCCAGTGCCCCCCCGCTCATTGTTAATTAAATAAAATAGCACCCCATATCCCTGGTAGTCTAGTACCCCCTGATAGTTGTAAATAGTTAGATTGCACCCCATGTCCTGTTGAGTCTAGTGTCCCCGATCATTGTAATGAAAATAAATAGCACCCCATTTCCCTGGTAGTCTAGTGGCCCCCCACCCAGAAATGCCAGACCACCCAGCAACCCCCAACCTGTCTCCAGCCGGTGACTGGCAGCCCACCTCTCACCTCCATGGCCAACCACTGACTGAGTTCTGTAGGAGCACTGACTGTATTAATATCTGGTGAGTCTTTACAGTAAGCACTCCTCACGGGACCTCAGTCGGATTGGCCATGGAGGTGGGCGTGCCAGTCACTGGGGATGGTGGGGGTACTGACTGGTCTGGCATGGCTGGGTAGGGGTGGGGACTCACTAGACTACCAGGGAAATGAGGGTGCTATTTATTTTTATTACAATGAGTGGGGCCACCAGACTACCAGGGACATGGGGGTAAACTCAATTATTTACAATGATGGTGGGGGCTATAACTACAGGGCATCAGAGGGTATAGTCCGCATTTGCGCTGGCGACTTGGGATCAGGGCATGGGTGGGGAGTTGACTGTGCCACCCTGTGGGGCACTTTGCAGAGGGATTTGGGGATGGGGTGTGGGCAGCCCTGTGGGGCATTTACTGTGAGGAATTGGGGCAGGTGGTGTGGCCAGCCCTGTGTGGCTGTTAATGTAGGACTCAGGGGCGGGGGTGGGCAGCCTCAGGGGTACCCATAGGGGAAGGCTGGGCATGGGGGGAGGGACACTGCACTGACTGCTGGATGGCTGATGGGTCTGCAGGACCCTTGGGGGAGTCCTTAAGTTATACCAGCTAAAAGCTGGTGTAATTTGCACTGCCAGTTCTCCTCCGTGGGATCTTGTAGAATCCCGACATCGGGGACTTTGTTGCTGCCCTTCTGGAATGGGGCGCAACTGCTGCCATAAACCCCCTAGTGCCATGTCGCAGGGGGGTTTATGGCACAACTGCGAGGGTAACTGCTGTTTGGTGCAAGTGGACTGCTCCATGTTGCAGGCCACTTTGTAGAATCGCGCATATCACAACTGCTGGCGTAAGTTGATTCATGTGCCATTTTACATGGCGCAAGTGCTGTTACGCCAGGTATAACTGTACTAGAATCGGGCCCACTATATTTCAGCATTGGCATAATTCCAAATCCACCAAAACAGAAACAAGAATTTTCACCAATAATCCCGGATCGCAGCCAAAGCACACACACAGTGAAGGATAGAGTTGCTAGAACACGACATTGCTATTTGGCTCTGCCCCCAAACTCAAGACCTGTCAGACTTCCCTGATGATATGTGACTCAGGCGGCTCATTAATTGAAAATGTATCCTCCTTTAAGTACCTTTGAGTCCTCCTGGATCAATCTTTGGATTTCAATCTGCACATTCAATGTGTCTGTAAGGCCGTAAACATAAAGCTGGGAATTGCCTACAAAACAAGCTATTTGCTAAGCCCCTTTGCTAAACTAGCCATTGCCAGGGGCATCCTCCTCCCTGCCCTCACATATGGTGCTCCAATCTTTGTTTCGGCCAATAAAACTACCCTGTACAAGTGGGATGTTACCTATAATCACGTCTGCAGGTACGCCTCTGGGGTCACGTGAGGGCTGCCTAAGCGACAGCTGTTGCCTTCCCTTGCTCCTCGGCAAATCTGGTGAATTTAATCCCCTAGTTAAACTTTCAACAGATTTTGGGGCTGTTTTTTGATTCATCTGAACTCAGATTTCTCAGGCAATAAAACTGCGGTATTAAATGGAGGTGGAATTGCGAAAAGTACCACCGCGCCATACTCCTCCGCAGACCCCGGAGAAAGAGAAGGCCCCCAAGCAGCCTAAATCACAAACCATGGTGTCAATTAAGCCTCCTTCACCCACAGCAGCACTCACTGAGGAGCACTTTCTTGAGTTCATGCAGCCTTTTCAGAGCTCCATCTCAGCAATCTCGGAGGATGTCGTCCATTAGAAGGAATATTGACACACTGAATTTGCAGGTCAGAGATGTTGAAACCTGGCTCACGTCTCTTGGTAAGTGGAGAGACAAAACAGATCTCGACAACTCAGTCCTGAGGCAAAGCATTCGGAAGATAGAGGATAAACTGGAGGACTTAGAGGAGCGCAGTTGGCGCAATAACTTAATAATTTTTGGGCTACCAGAGAAGGAGGAAGGCAACAATCCTATTGCCTTTGTTCAAAAGCTGTGAGTGAATAGCTGGCCCTTCGCCCAACTACACAAGTTATGTGGTGAAAATAGCTCATCGGTCACTGTGCCCCCCCCCTCCGCTGGGCTCACCTCCCCGACCTCTGGTATTTATACTTCTCAACTACTTAGATAAGCAACACATCCTGGCTAAGATCAAAGCAGTTCAGGAAATTCAATGGGAGGGCCACAAATTAAGAATATCGCAAGACCTACCCCAGTCGGTCCTCCTGAAGAGACAAGAATTTCATCCTATGGTGTTAAAGCTTATCGCAGCCGGAAAGACTTTCCGAGTGCATTATCCTGCAACCTTACAGGTGAAGCATAATGAGAAGTGGATCAGTCTGGAGTCACCTACCCAAGCTTCATCTGAGCTTCGTATCCTTTTCCCCAATCTGTTCAAATGAAGAGGGCAAGTATGTGAGAGCTAGTCATTACCTCCTTGAAGGGACAGAGACATGTTGCATAGTATCTGTAGTTGCTGCAGAAGATCTTTTCCTGAGATGGATTGGTGTTTGACATCTGAAGTGTGTGTCTGCGAGGTTGAGGGAGTCTTCCGGCTAATTTATTCAGAGACTCATGGTGTTTGGTGCCTGACTGAACTGTACTCCCAAGGGTACAATGGAGCCTACATCACCTGCTCATGGACCAGTACCATGGAGAGCTTTGAATGGACACAATCTTAGTCTCTTACCTCAGCTCCGTCGCACCACTTTTTATTTTGCTGGAATTTATGGAGGGTATTACGGAGTTGCAGGAGGTTTTCTTTGAGATTTATTTCTCCCTCCGGCTTTAGCTTTAATTGAAAGATGCAAGTGGAGCCTTTTTAAAGTATTATACGGGCCAATTATGTTTACTAGGTTAGAGGCATTTTCTGTGGAGGCCACAAGGGGGCAATACTTTCTTATTTATATATGGCAATTTTGATTAGCCAATTTTCTCTTTCTTAGTTATTATGGGGATGGTGTTACATTTCACAGTAATTCTAAGTGTCCTATTATAGTTATGGTTATCTTTTAGGTATACATGGTTCTTAGTTGTCGGGGAGGGGGGGAGGTGGGCTTCGGTATGGCAGCCAAAGAGATGTTCACATGCCATTGAATATTTTGGGAGGTCAGTTGTTAGAACTGGGTAAGAAATATTGTAAATAGTTATGTTGAAGTTTAAAATGTTGTATGGTATGTTTGGGGGAAGGGGGAAGGGTGGAGCTTTTGGGGAGCAGAGGGGTTCTTTGGGTGTGTGTTTTTTCTCCTGTTCTACTTTAATTAATATTTTGCTGGGGGATATGGGGTTGGGTTAAGTCTGCGCTCATTGTGGGGAGTTCCATTAGCCGTATGCGTCAGAGGACAACATGTGGAACTTTGCAGTGGCTTTAATGTCTTCTTTTCCTTCCCTTTCTTTCAGTGGATTATGGATTAGGGAATGAGTGGTTCTTGAAATTTTATTAGTTGGAATGTTAAAGGGGCCCAAAGTAAAAAGAAGCAGATTATGATTTTAAAACATCTCTCTCTCAGCTCCATATGGGGATCGCCTGTTTGCAGGAGACACACTTCTTGAGGGACGATATCCCCTTCTTCAGAAGATATTGGGTGGGTCAAGTTTTTGGCGCTGGTAATTCTACTAAACGCAATGGTACCATCATATTGATTGCTAAAACTGTACCTTTTGTTAAAAGCAGGGAATGGTGGGACCAGGAAGGGTGTTATATTATAGTTCAGGGTATGTTAGAGTCCTCCCCGATAATTTTGGTGTCAATGTATGGCCCTAATGCTGACTCTCCTCTGTTTTTTACCCAATTAATACTCTTGCTAGTTTTGAATCCCCCTCTTTTGACTTTTCTGGGTGGAAACTGGAATCTGGTCCCTCACACAGACATTGATCGCTCAGATAGCAAAAGAGTGGGGTTATCGCCAGCATAGAGGGCCCTCTGTGAGTTTATATCTGGGGCAGGCGTTGTTGATGTATGGCAGATCCTTAACCCCTTGCAAAGTCAATATACTTACTATTCCCAGCCGCATGCCACCCTTTCCTGGATTGATTTTTGGTTAGTGAGCTCCTTTTATTTTCTGGGAGTTATAGATGCATTTATCTTCCCTAGGGTATTGTCAGATCACTCTCCGGTTGGGGTATTCTATATGTTGGGTCCAAAGATTAGGGAGGGAATAAGATGAAGCCTTAATACTCGGCTATTCAAATGTACCGAAACTTTGAAACATATCCAGGAATTTATAGTTAATTTTACCAATATTAATCTAGGGACAGTTGAAAGGGTTGATACAGTATGGGCCGCACTCAAATGTGCTATACGGGGAGAGTTTATACGCTTATTGGCTACCCGAGCTCGGAAGGATAGAAGTGCTCTGGATTTATTGATAGGTGAAATTCAGCAGCTGGAAGGCGGGTTAAATTGTACATCCCCTATGCAGGATTGGGCAAGGCTCCAGCAACTGCGGTCAAATTATTATGATTTAATGGTGCAAAAAGCGGAGCTGGCTATTCACCATACTAAACTAAAGTATTTAGAGGCAGGGGAGAAAGCAGGGAAACTCCTGGCTCTAAGACTGAGGCAGACTGAAATGTCTAAATTCATTTCGGGGCTGAGGTCCCCCGTAAGTGGTGACATAGTCTCCCATTCCCAAGACATTGCTGCTATCTTTGATAAGTATTATAAAACCCTCTATTCTTCAGCTGACTTGATAGGTGTGACAGACCAGGAGATTACAGAATATTTGAGTTCTGTTGGTCTTTCTGTGCTGTCTCCTCGGGTGGCAGAGAGTTTAGGGGCTCCAATTACTCTAACTGAAGTAGAGCAGGCCATCAGGCAGTTGCCGCTGGATAAAGCTCCAGGGCCAGATGGGCTACCCAACGATTTATTTAAGAGTTGCCTCCCTCAATTGGTCACCCTTCTGAGGGATGTTTTTAATTTCTGGTTTCAAGAGGGAATAAAGGATCCTTGTTTTTTGATGACATGGATTACCTTGATTCCAAAGCCGGATAAGGACTTATCATGTCCTGGAAGCTACCGTCCGATATCACTTCTCAATTTGGATGTTAAGATTCTTGCTAAAATCTTGGCCAATTGGTTAGCTCCGGTGATTGGAGGGATTATTGGTAGAGAACAAGTCGGTTTTATGTGGGGGCATACCTCAGCAGACCACATGAGGAAGCTAATGTACTTAATGGCAGCATCGAGGGATGCCGAGTCCCCTGCAGCCTTGGTATCCCTCGATGCTGAAAAAGCTTTCGACTGGGTCTCCTAACGCTTCCTGTTTGCATCTCTCTGGCAATTTGGAATGCCTGACAGTTTTATACAATGGGTTAAAGTGCTATACTCTTCCCCAAGGGCTAGGGTATGGTGTAACGGTTGCTTATCTGACCCATTTATTCTTGAAAGAGGCACCCTCCAGGGCTGCCCACTCTTCCCACTTCTCTTTAACTGTTACTTGGAGCTCTTAATACGTAAATTGGTATCTTCTCCCTTTTTGAAGGGCATTCAAATTCATGGGGAGAGATATGTTATCTCAGCCTATGCTGATGATCTTCTGTTGCATGTTGAGGACCCTGAGACTTCGATAGCAGCCCTGCTTGAAGAATTAGATAGATTTTCGGTGGTGTCCTCGTATAAACGGAATCTCTCTAAAACAAAGGTTTTTCCATTAAATCACCTCTGTACTAGAGATACATGCACCTCTTTGGGACTGTCATGGAAGTCAAAGGCTCTTACATATTTGGGGATCAAAATTGCTAGGAATATTCCCTCAAAGATTAATCTTAACATGACCAATTTGGTGCGTGTGGTGCAATCTGATCTGGAGAGATGGAGTGCTCTCCCATTGTCACTTTGGGGTCGGATAAATATTCTTAAAATGAATGTTTTGCCACGGCTGTTATATCCACTGGGTATGTTGGGCATTTTCCTTACCAAGTCCTGGTTCTTGAAACTCCAAAGAATATTTAATAATTTTTTATGGAGGGGCAAGTCAGTGAGAAGGGCATATATTAAACTAACAGCACCTAAACTCAAGGGAGGCCTTGCCCTCCCATCTCTCTTTTTGTACTATGGGGTTCAATATTTAAGCAAGATAGCTTATTGGATTAATGGAGATGTACCTCGAGTGGAATATCCGTATGTGCCAGCCTGGCTTGATATTGAGCGCAGATTAGCTCAAGGTGTTGCCAGTTCACTGCATGCCTTGGTATTCTCAAAACCTTCCCACCATCCCAGCTTGCTTAAAACATCCCCAATAGCTTGGTCTCTTAAGGCTTTTCTGCAAATTCAAGTGCATTTTTCAGAAAACTGGTATACCTGACGGGCTTAACCTCTTTTCAATAACTGGCACTTTCAGATTGGACATCGTCCTATTTTACCCTCTTTTCTTCCGCAACTTAAGCACTGTAATCTGGAGGATCTTCTCCAGGGTACAGATTTAGCTTCTTTCCAGGCATTACAGTGTCGCTTTCAGCTAGGATCCCAGGAAATTTTTAAATTTGCAATTTGCAATTTTGCAAATTTTTAATTTGCAAATTAAAGCAGCTATACTTGCATTTAAAGGTAATCAAGAGTGGATGATGCAACCAACGGATGGTCTTCTCAAGACCCTCCAGGACGCAGAGCAACCCCATGCAGTTTCTAATATCTATAAGCAACTTCAAGACTTAAATTTGTCTCTCCCTGAGGGTGTATGCTATTACTGGGCACGCAAATTATCCCTTCCTGATGACTACGAGTACTGGGTGAAGGTATGGGGTGGGATATATAAGAACATCAAGCAGGACAGACTCCAGCTAATTCAGTTTAACATTTTGCATAATATCTACTACACTCCGGATAAATTGTATAATGTGGGTTACACTTCATCTCCCTTGTGTCCCAGTGGTTGTCAGGTTTCTGGGTCATTGTATCATATGTTGTGGTCATGTCCGCATACCCAAAAGTTTTGGAGTGTGATACAGTGAGTCCTGGACCCAATTCTGGGACTGGATCCCTTATTCACCCCGGAGTGTTGCCTGCTGGCAATCTTCCCTCCTGGGACACCCTATGTATATAAAGCGCACATAATCTTAATCTCAGCTGCTGCAAAACTGGTCATGTTATGGCACTGGAAGGAAGAGTCCCTACCTACTATTATTGAATGGTACCGAGAAATTTTATGAGCAACCCAGGTAGAGAAGCACATAGCATATCTGTGTCACTCGTATCATAAGTTCAAAAACATTTGGGAGCCACTTTTCTCCCTACTGATGTAGTTGAAATTCTAGTAATGGCAGCTCATTATTGATCTGTGGGATTATGGCTATTTCTATGGTTGGGTGTGCCTGATATATTTTTCAGAATAATTAGTCATATTCTGTAAGGGAGTGCAGACGTAGGGGGGGGGGTGTTCGTTTATGTGTTGTTTGTGTTCTTCTTTATGTATAATTCTGTTCAGTGATTATTGTTATGTACTCACCGGTGTATTGTAAAAACACCAATAAAGTATACTGAATTTAAAAAAAAAGGTACGCCTCTACGTCTCCTAGACTAAAGCACCATTGCCAACTACAGTGACTTGGGGTGGCTCTCCCCCTCTGCCTGCCGACTATTCTCCCTTGGCTCGCTTATTGACTCGGTAATCAGAAACAAAACTCTGTCTTCTCTAGAATGATGCTTGTAGGCCAATCCCCCTTCTATGGACTACACCCAGCTGATCAGTCTCTGCTCTACATGGCAAGGTGCCAGATATCTAAGGGCTCCAGTGCCTTCCACCATGCTGCCTCCAAGTTCTGGAACTCCTTTCCCCTGGCTCTTTGTCAGACCACATCCCATCTTGGTTTTAAAAGAAAGCTTCAAACGCATCTATCTCTACTTGACACCTGCATTTGTTTTGACCCCACCTAATTCCTCTCTGCATCCTCTTCTCATGCTTACCCTCTTTCTATACCCTTCCCCCTTTTTTCCTCCGCTTGTGAAACCTATCTTATCTGCCCTCAAGGGCATTTTTCATTTATAACCCTCCTATCTTCATCTATAACACCCTGTTGGATAGTTCCTTCCTAACTATGTTTCTTTTCTCCCTCTTCTTTTCCTATTTTAGCTATAACTACAATCTGCATCACTTTCAATTGTCTGCTGCCTTATCGATATTTATTGTTGCACTATGTTATGTTTCCCATTATATTTGTCACCTTGTTATCTGCTGTTTACTCCAGTGTGAGTGCACAATGTCTTATCTGATTGTATGCTGTGTTTACTGTTTTGTATTTACTTTTACTGTTCAGCAATACCTGTAACTACTGTACTGCACATGATGTTCCTGCTCTGATGTGATGTACTTGCCTTACCACGCTTTTTGTACTCTCCCAGGTTGTGCCTTAAAATAGTCATTCTTTGGCTAGTGTACTCACCCGGTTAACAAAAACTAAATAAATAAATTGCACACCACCTGTAGTAACATGGCTTGGAACAAAACCAAAACGCCTTTTTCACTCGAGGAAATTGTGTCCTCTGTAATATTGGGATCATAACCACATCTTGCAGCACATGCAAGCATGAAGTATTTGAGATTAGAGACTTAATTAACTGCATCACATACTATCTGGTCTACAGTATTAAATGCTGGTTTGGACTCCTGTGTATAGGAAAGATTACACACCCTCTACAAACAAGGATATCAGAACATAAAAGTTGAATTCATTGCAATGATGAAACATCTCTATGGCCAGGAATTTTGAATAGTGCTATGCAGAATTTTCAGATTCTGTCGGAACAAAATTCTGTGGAATTTTCAAAATTCTGCTGAAATGCCGCCAGAAACAGAATGGTGCAATTCTGCTTTTTCCATGGAATAAATGGCTGTTCTACTGAATATTATTCTGCGGATCACAGTAGGTGGAATTTCGCAGAAGAACCAGTAAAATTCCAGCAGAAAGTCCGTCGGTGGAATGGTCATTATGTGCTAGTTCCACCAGCGGAATTCTACATTCCACACAGCACTAATTTTGAAGAACAGAGACATCAAATATCTAGTGTGAGATTCATGGTCATTGAAAAGGTTTAAAGACTAAACAGGGTGAGGCAGTTGGAATCAACTTCTCCTTCAGCGTGTCATAAAGCCTGGTGAATTCATAGATGACAGACCACCAACAGATGTAATTAACTAAATGAATGATTAAATTGGACAAGTTTTAATTAAGAATGTACAGTTGCATTGGTCATCTTTGACAAACTATAGTACTGTTTCTGTGATACCACAAATTCATTACCTCACTGAGGTCCTTCGCATTCTACTCCGAAAGTATTTACCCCTTCAAACATATACCATATCACATATTAGGAATAAACAGTACAAAAACTTTTTCAAAAAAAGGTCACCATACAAAACCCCATTGCCATTTCCTGTATGGTGTCATGGATATTTTTATTTTTAAAAGTTTCTAGCCCTCTGAAACCTATATACCAGATAAAATATTAACAATTGTACAAATGTATAAACTGAACCTTAAGCACTAAGTGTGTATCTAACATGACACAATATTTCCTTGCAGCAAATTGTTAGACAGTATGTTAGTATCTATGTATGCAGGTTTTTACCCTGCGGTTAAGATCACTGTGGTTCCTAAGGGTCCACCCTTTATTTCATTATTACAATTTTTTTAATTTTTTATTATCATTTTAATATTAGTAGGAATGTTTTTGAGCACAGGACCTTTTTTTTACAAAGGTTCTGCATCAGGAATGTTTATAATATTGACAGTACCGGCAATACAATGGATAACATGACAAATGAGACAATGCAGTGGGCAACAGAGTGCACCTTAGCTTGCACAATAATTCTAAGTGTCGGATCCCCTCATCTTTTATTATTAAGGTTGATGTTCTTTGAAACCAAGGTGTCGGTTTCTATTGAGGACATTGCCATGGGTTTGAACACCTATTTACTGGAGTGCAGTTTTTAATATCTATAACTCCATACTGGTGTCTTTAACATATTACATGTCCTCACCCTTGACTTCTTCAATTATGTTGTCCCCTCTGCTCACCCTAACAGCACTCTCCCCTCCTCTACCCACCCTCCTTTCTATTTTAAAGTAGTCAAGACGCATAAGGCACACAAATACATCAGTAAAGCAATTGACAAATCAAGAAATAGTGGGGACTCACTGGACCTAAAACTGCTGTCCCTCACCCTTGACAAAGTGATCCGACCATTAACCAAGATTTTCAACCTCTTCCTTAGCCTTAGCCAGTTCCCTGACAGATGGAAATCCGCTACCATCACTCCGGTCCATAAAAATGGAGACAAGACCAGTCATGGGAACTCCCGCCAAATCTCCATATTACCTCCCCTCTCCAAGGCTCTCAACACCTTGTTGCCGACCAACTCACTGACTACCTGGACAAACACAATATCCTTGGCGCACAACAACATGGCTTCAGAAAAGGACAACGTATCTCTTCTGCACTCTTGGAATTTACCAGAGTCTTCCACAGTTCCCTGGACAATGGTCGCCTATCCAGGTTGGTCTTCATTGATCTAACTAAGGCCTTCGATACTGTCCATCATCGACTGCTGCTGGAACAGCTCTTAACTGCTGGGCACTCCCCAGACTCCATGGATTGGTTTAAAAGCTACCTGGAAAATAGATCATGAAGGGTAAAAATTGCTGGTGTCCTCTCTGATGCTAGGCCAGTCCGCTCTGGAGTCCCCCAGGGTTCCATATTGGGCCCACTTCTATTCAGTCTTTTCCTGAATAGACTCCCTCAGTCTTACCCAGAACAAATTATACTCTATGCTAATGATGCTGTAATTCACACCTCCCATAAGGACCCACAATCTCTGCTAAATAATCTCCTGTTTGGTTTCACCTCTATTGAGAAGTGGTTCAGCAAACAGAGACTCATTCTCAACTATAAAAAAACAAAGTCCATGCTTTTTAGTAACTCCCACGGCAAGCACAGGCTGCTTCCTCTAACCATCACAAACCACCTAGGAATGACCCTTGAACAAGTGCAATCATTTAAGTATCTGGGAATCACTCTTGACTGTAACCTGTCCTATGGGGCCCACATTGACAACGTCGTCAAGGCTGCCAATATGCGACTTGGTCTTCTGTACAGACACAGGTCATGCTTAACCCCATCAGCCTTAAGTGTCATTGTTTAAAGCTCAGTTGTCTCCATTATTGACTATGGCCTCAACATATATGGGTCAGCCACTTCAACAGCCCTCAGACGCATTTCTATGTCACTCAACAAAGCCTGTTGACTTTTCACTGGATATCATTGACTTACCCACATGTGCAACCTCTACTCCCAAACTGACTGGTTACAACTATCCAACCACCTAAAATGCCAAACCTGCATTATGGCAAAAAAGATAACCATGGACCTTGCCCCCCCCCGGGGGTCCAAGCCCTTCTCTGTCCAAGTAGTAACTTCCGCCATACTAGAAGCTCTGAAACCCAACTCCTGATGGTCCTGCACTGCAGAACCTCTCTGGGACAACGGTCATTTGCCTACAGGGCCCCTAGTTGGTTGAATAGTCTCAATGTTGAGATCACCTCTGTTCCCAAGCTAGGCCCATTCAAAACAAGGGTCCTACTCAATCTCTCTGCCATCAGCACTTGTGACTGCCTCACCTAACCAGCCCTCCTTACTACTCCACAGTTCCTGCCTAAGGTCTTCACATCACACTTTCTCTCCCCTTATACTTCCTCCTCCCTCCTCCCTCCCCTCATCCCCCTCCGCCCAGCCCCACCACATGCACTTCTCTTGGTGTTGTGACAATTGCCCCTGGCATGCTACTACCAGTGTCTTACCCATCCTTGTAACCCTATTATATTCCCTCTGCTGCCCTGTCTGTCTTATCCAAAATGTATGCATTTATGTACATGTTAATCTGTATAGCATGCCTAAAACTCATCTGCTCTGTTGTACTGTCATGAAATTGACATGGAACCTTTGTAAAGAGCCTCGGCTCAAATGTACTTGTAAACCTAGAATCAAATAAATAAAATAAATAAATAAATAAATCTTGAGGCATAGGGGTGGCCAAGTGTGTTCCAGTGCAGGTCCTGTTTTGCAGGCACAACACAAAAAGCTTCCCACGCTGGAGAATGGGGAAATATGATGCACCTAAGATGGACTACATATCACACTCTGGGTTGGGGTGTCTAACATCTTTGATTTGCTACATCCTGATGTCTTGCCATAAAAATGCTGATCATCCTACTTGCCTCACAGCCCAGAATAGAATGGATGCAAGAATGGCACAGCTGCATTTGATGGTTTATGATAACCTGTGGATTAAGATTCCAACAGGGAGGTGTCACCATCAGCAAACCATTAAAATAAAATATTAGTCTCCTATTTGGTTTAAGAAGTTTTGTACAGGATCAATAACTGAAGCAAAGACGTAGTTTATAGAGGGACGTTTCACTATGTGGTACTACTGATAAATCCATAGTCAGCTTATATATTCTGTACTACACCACCTTGCTGAATTAAGAAGTATACTGTTTAGCCATAACAAATAATGCACTATGTAAGGAAAATTGTGCATTACATTGATTGTCAAGATATAACATTCATAATTCAAATATTGGCTTCACTAATAAAGGTTTTTTACTTATACAAAAATTAATTAAATTTGGCATTTTTTCTGCTGTACATCTGCAGATATTTGTACGTTTCCATACAATTTGGATATTGACGTTATCTGGATACATTTTGGATTTTGATATAATTAAGATAATTTCAGGTACATATTTTTCAAAGGTGGATTTTATTTAAAACAAAATGGGCTTGATTTTCAATGAGCCACTAGATTGGCGCATGTTGCTCCCTTCCAACTCCCAGCAGTGGCAAACGCCAGGTGTGCCAGGGACCCCATGTCCAATTTTAGTACAAAGGTGGTCCCTGTACCAAAGTCTCAAGAGTTGCAAAAGTTGGAGTGTTGCAGCAAAAATTTGGTGTTGGGGGGTTTGTCAGAGGGTCCCATCAATTCTCCTGCCTGGTGCAAAGCCGGCCCGGGCCCGTGATGTTGTAGGGAAGGGAAGCCTAGAAGGACATGGAATAGGGCAAACAAACCTGTGGAGGTATCATAGTTGCTGGTGGGGGTACAGCAGCTGTGATAGGGTGCACAGGTAGCACTGGGGAGATGTCCCCTAGAAAGATGTACAAACCAGCTAGAACAGGATCCTCCCTGGTAGAAAAGCACAGACCCTTTCCTGAACCCCCTGGTGCTACCAGCACTGGCACCATTCCCAGAGCTTACAAAGTCCCTGCTAGTGAAGTTGGGCATGAGCATGGCTCTGCCTGTACTGCTCCTTACATTGGGGAGTATGGTAGCAGGGATGGAGCTGACACACTGTGCTATATGTTGTGCTGGCCATGTGTCTTGCAATCAACCAAACCCTATCTTTCACTTGTCTATTGGGGTGCCCTCAGACCATGCCATAATCACACCGGCACCTGTACCTGCTATACGCCACAACATGGCAGGATATGCAGCAGTGGATTGTTGCCATCCCCAGAGTATGTCCCCATCCACTGACTGCAGCTAATACCCTGTACCATTGCCTACCACCACAAGTCAGGGGCTGTGTAAGCTCTGAGACAAGTAAAGGAGCTGGTGGTACCCGGGGGTTTGGGACACAGTCAGTACATGACTAGCAGGCAGTACCTTGTCCTGGTAGGCTGTACACCTGTCCAGGGCATATCTACACAGTGCCATCTGCGTAACCTGACACAGCTGCCATGACCCCATCACCCACTGCTGCACCCCCATACGTCCACCTGCCCCATTCCATGTCCTTGCAGTCTCCCCCACCTCAGATCACTGCAGGCTACCAGCACAGGGCTGTTAAACCAGATTATGGCTGGTCTAACCTCAACCCCTACATTCAGCCATTGCAGGGCATCCAAAATCCCAAATAAGGGGATGCTGCAGCACCACCATGGCACAAGACCTCATAAGATCCTGGTGTACCACCACTTGTGGTGCAGGGTTGGCACAGGGCTTGTTTGGTGCATGGCATCCTGATTTTGATGCAGCCTGTGTTCGAATATTGGGATTTCCGCAACATTTGATGCACGATACCACTTGTGCCAATTCATTTAGGTGCACGTACCTTGTGTCAAATGTCACCCTTTGAAAATCAGGCCCAGTGTGTTCCCCTTTTGTTCATTATATAGTTGAAAAAGTATTAATCCTCTCATTTTTATGGCTGCATAGCAGAGTTATGCTTATGTATTGCTATTACATAGTAATGAGAGGACTGTGGAAGCATGTGACTGGATACATAGACTGTATCCTTCCGCAGTGGAGTTGAAATACATGCAGTCTTCTCCATTGACCACAGTGCTAGTCTCCTTCTCCCACTGGGTGCACTATTTTCCTGCTCTGCACTCTCTTCCAGTTCACTTCCAAGTTCAGAGCTAGGTGCCACCCCCACCTTCCCATTGCTCTCCCCATTATATGAGTAATGTTTTCTTATTGACTAGTGACACCCCCCACCCTCTGTTTGCTGTCCACATATTTCTATATGTTTTCCTGGTGTCTAGTGGCAACCATACCCTCTGACCATCATTCCTGTATTTCTATATTTTCCCTGGTGTCTAGTAGTGCCCTCCACCCATTGATAGCCATCTCCCTATATATCTAATGTTTCACTGGTGTCTTGTGGCACCCCCAAGCCTCTGATCACTGACCCCAAATTAATATTAGAAATGTGAGCCATAATAAAGAAAACTATCCTTTGCTGTTTTTTCTTCTTGAAACTCGTAAAAAATCTGACCCCTGCCACCTCAACCTGCACCTTCTGATGAGTATACTGCCATGGCCAGTGTGCACCCCCATAGGTCCACCTGCCCTGTTCCATATCCTCACTGCCCCCTCAGTCAGCTCACTGCAGACCTTCATCTCTGTTATATATGTAATGTTTCCCTGGTGTCTAGTGGCATCCCCACTCTCTAATTAATTTCCTTTTATTGGTATAATGTTTCTCTGGTGTCTAGTGGCACCCCCCACTTTCTGATCCATGTCACCATATTTAAGTAATTTTCCCTCGTGTCTAGTGGCACCACCCCACCTCCCATTCCCCATCCCCATATTTATGTAATTTTAGCCAGTGTCTAGTGGCATCCTTCACCCTCTAATCTCACCTCCACCCTCTGATCCCTGTTCTGCTATATAGTTCCCCGGTGTCTAGTGGCACACCCGCCCTCTGATCTCTACACCCCTACATGTTTCCCTGGTGTCTAGTGGCACCCCACCCTCTGATACCCATCCCCCTATATGTTTCACTGGTGTCTAGTGGCACCCCACCCTCTGATACCCATCCCCCTATATGTTTCACTGGTGTCTAATGGAACCCTCAACCTCCATTCACCATCCTGTGGCTGCAATAAAGAAAATAGTCCCTCAATGTTTATTTTTCTGTCTTTAAGCCTGTAAAAAAGAAAACAGTCCCTCCCAATCTGACCCCTGCCACCCTGACCTCCCACTCAGCACTCACCCCCCACCTCCCCAGTATACCCCCACACATGCTCACTCACCTGAACAGGTCACAGGGCAAAGACCCACTCTTATCAAAGACATGTCTTGCTGTTGGAACCTGCAACTGTACTATGAGAAACTAAGGTAGAGTAAGTGTGCTTCAATGTATTTCAATGAGGTTTTCAACTCTGACACACAAATATATCATTTTTACATATTTTCACCCAAAATTTTCAACTTGGACTTTTGGGGACCCCACCTCATGACCAATGGCAGTGGAACAGGTTTCATAGGTTTCATAGGTGGTTCAGAGCAGAGAAGACTAGTAGTCCATATTGCTCTTCATTTAGTATCCCATTATTTTTGTATTAATTAAGTATCAATCCAAGCTATGCTTAAATTCCTCAGTTGTTTTACTGGCCACTACCTCAATAGGGAGGCCAGTGCAGACTTTGTGTACTCTGACAGACAGCCAGTATTTCCTTCTGTTGTTTTTCTGAATCATGTTAATCAGGCTTGAAAAGTGATTTTATGGTCATTAGGCAAAATCACCTTTCAGGAAGAATTTGATAATTTTCATTGCCATTGTTTATGAGGTGGGGTCATAAGAAGGCTATGTAAAAAAATTGAGGTCAAAATATGTAAAAATGACAAAATTACGGGCGTATATTTAAATTATTCTACAGTCACTCATAAATTCAGTCATTTTAAATATTTTGACACCAAATATTCAACATAGCCCTTTTATCACACTACTTCATGAACATGACCACTGTCATTTTTCAGATCCTGGTCAAAATGTGTTTTTTTGTCGTGGAATGACATTTGATGGGGATATGAAAATGTTCACCTACGGAATTCCTGAGATTGGGTAATAAGAAGGTTATGTTGAAAATGTGGTGTACAAATATGGTAACATGTCCAGGTTATGACTGAACATTGTGGAATTTCAATGTTCACTCATAACTTTGCTAATTTTCAATATT
Source organism: Neoceratodus forsteri (assembly GCA_016271365.2). Lineage (NCBI taxonomy): Eukaryota > Metazoa > Chordata > Ceratodontiformes > Ceratodontidae > Neoceratodus > Neoceratodus forsteri. The sequence goes on from JADMNL010000028.1 coordinate 29,873,460, forward strand.
TAGACTTCAAACTTTCAACATACCCATTTTTCAACACCAACTCAAATGTGACATTTTTTAAATCCTGGATGAGAAATCTTTTTGAACTTGTGATACAGAATGACATATTGGCCAAAATATTACAAATACTACATGTCATGTTTAAAAGAGCACTCATAAAATAGCTATCTTGAAAATTTGGGGGTCAAAATAAAAAAAAAGGAGAGAATGTGTGAACTGTGAATGTGTAATGAGTGAATGTATGAAGGCTGAATATGTGAAGAGTGAATCAATGTGTACTGTATGTGTGAAGAATGAATGTGTAAGGCCCTGCACTTCTTTAGGCCGATGGAGTCTTCCCATAGTGCACAGCCCAAAGTGCCCTACACATCTATTCTGTTCATGTACCAATAAAATCTTCAGCTTTCCTTGGATCTGAAGCAGTCTTTCACTTTTTATGGCTGCATCAATACCATCATTTTGTAGCTGTATTGGCTCTAACCAGAGTTTGTTATTATAGCTAAAAGTGCACAACCTTATGGTTCATTTTCCGTCTGAATTCCAGGACGTCTGTCAGGTGTATTTTACAAGCAGACCAACCATATACTATTAATTCAAAAGTGCACTTTATCAAAATGAGATTCAAGATATTAAAATTTGTAATCATTCCTTCCACCCATATTTATCTGGTTTAGCCTTAAACATAGAAGAAGGAACACTTAAGTTCTGAAATGTAAGCTAAAACATGAATAGAAGGAGCTATAATATTTAAATGGCAAGCTATACTGGTTACAAGTCTTGGCCCCACCAAAGAAAATATTGGAAACCATAGTAGGAGTTGATTGAGTAAGCAACAAGCCAGGTGTGCATTAAAGGATTGTATTACACACCCCAGGGAAGGGAGGTGTGAGGCCAAAGGCTGAGTGTTGTCATTATTGTATTGTTTATTGAAAGTCTGTTAACTGGGTGAGTCCACTATGACATAATTCCCCTTTTTCAGGGGTGACCCAGACCTGATTACAGTCAACAACTATACACCAGTTTACATACAGTGACAAGTTAATAACAACAATTAATGAAAATGAGAATAATAAACAGTATTATTGAATGAGCACATAGGGCCCTGCTCACAAACGTGTTGTGGTGGCTACTTGCCCTGTAACTCAGGTGCGTAGCCATTCTACACACATTTGTGCCCACTGCACCCCCTTGGTGGCATGCACAACAATTGTGCCCTCCTGTGCACTGGATCCCCAGCCAAGCATGGAGCTTTGTGAGTGGGTGTGCTGGGGTCTCCATGGGGGGGAGTGCTGGCACTCCACACCATTCATGAAAGTGCAGAGTGCTGAACATGGGGGCTGGCGGCTACATGTTTGGAGGGTAGCCGTAAAAGATATGCCCCCCCTCCAGATGCCGTTGCTGTATCCGCTGGTACAGGCGAGGGGTCATTGGACCCACTCAGGATGGTGCCGCTAATACTGGGGACATTGGTCAGACCAGGGGTGGCAAGCCAGTAAATGCCCCCCAGACAGCATGAACGGCACTCTGCGTGCCCCCTGCGATATGGCACCATACTGGCAGAAGTGATCCACTGTGGACTTGGGTAGGGCAGCTGATTGGCTGCCCACCTGGGTCTGCAACCCCACTCCTGCAAACCTCCATGCCAGGGGCGGGGACACGGAAGGGAGCCAGGCAGGGACCTCTGCTTTGTGAATGCAGTCTCTGCAAGGATCTCCAAGGGTTGCAGAGCTGCACGCATCTTTATGTGCCAGCTCTGCACCTCTTAGTGAATAGCACCCATAATGAAGAATAGTTATGCAGGATGAATGAGCACATAGTGCACATACATAACACAGAGAATGCATAACACCAGTGCATGGTAGGTACAAACAATCACATTAGATACATACTATACATTGACGTAACTGCTTCAGATCATTCAACTGGGTTACATATTATTAATATTGGATCCTGCTAGTTTGACTGGGTGGAGAACTAGCGTGTAAGTACTAGGTATCACATATAATTTCTCTATTACAGCTACATTGACTTACAACTAATGAGCAGGATTTTAAGGCCTTTTTGAACAAGTTTAGTGATGTACACTTGGAGACTTCTGGTGGTAGACTGCTCCAAAGGGTAGTGGCAGAGATTGTAAATGGCCTATTTCCTGCACATGTTCTGGACATAGGGATCTCCAGATTGGAGCAGGTGGATGATCTAAGCAACCTCTTCTGGAATTTATACTGGAGTAACCAAATGAGGCTGTGGGAAGCTGCTTTGATTACCTTAAAAGCAAGACAGAGGGTAGGGTAGGCTAGTCTCTTCAAGTGACGGCCAATTTATAGAGGTATGAACATTACTGTGGTGTTCTCAGGGATGCACTGCCATTACAAAGTGAGCAACTTTATGGTGTAACACCCTCAGTTTATTTAACTCCATGCCACAGAGAGGTTGTAGTAGAGGTGCCCTGTAGAGTGGGTCTGGTAATAGACTTCCAGTGGTGATTGTCATTCAAGCTTCATTACTAATATACCTTCCAAGCCTGCATAGGAGCTGGAATTTCAGGTGCAGTGTTTTTTTTAGTGACTTAACATGGGATTTTAGTGTAAGCTCTTGGTCAAGCTGCATCCCAATGTATTTTATGGAGTCAGTGACTTCCAACCTGGTGCTGTTGGTGGATGATAGATGGAGCAGATTACTTCTGTCAGTACCCAGGTGTTGAGGACCAAAGAGCATGGCACTGGTTTTCTTTAGGTTGAGGACTAATTTGTTATCCAAAAGCCACTGTTCTAGGATCCCAAAGTCAGTGTTTAGGCCCAGGCTAATGTTGCTTGAGCTTCTGTATATAATGGGGTCATCTGCATAAAGTTGGATCTTGGTGCCCCCACAGAACTTTGGCAAGTTATTCATAAATGTTGAGAATAACAGCAGACCAAGGTTAGAGCCTTGAGGAACACCTCAGGTAGCAGGTTTTAGGTCAGACACAGTACCCTTACATTTTTCCAATTGTTTCCTCTCCAGTAGGAAATGGTGGAACTGTTTGCATGCATGAGCATTTAGGCCAAAATGACCAAGTTTGTTGAGAAGGAGATCGTAATTAACCTGGTCAAATGCTTTTGTGAGATCTATGAATATGGTCCCAGTGACATTATTGTGATCCATAGCCCCTAGAACATTAACATAGAAACATAGAAACATAGAATTTGATGGCAGATAAGGACCGCTCGGCCCACCCAGTCTGCCCATTTCCCTACCTACTGGATAAGCTGCAGATCCTAGTTAACCAGCAGCCTACTTCTTCCTACCCCAACCCCCTAGAATGGCCTTATGACTGCCCCATGCATGCTTGAATTCCACCACTGTTTTTGACTCCACAACCTCCTCCAGAAGGCCTTTCCATGCATCCACAACCCTCTCTGTGAAAAAATACTTCCTTAAATAAATTAGTAGTGAATCAGACCAGGGCCGTGTCCATCCCATGATTCTTCCTAATCAATGCTGCACATTTGATGGTAGATGGTGGGACTCCATGTAAGTTCCTGGGAAGTGCATCTACAGTACATTCTTTAATGTCCAAACCCTGGACATATTTGTGCATATAAAACGGCTCACTGGTCTTTTGAATTATAAGTAAATTGAAACATTTTTAATATGATTTGTTAGCATGAATCATTTGTTGAAACACATTTAAAAAAATAAAATATATACATCAAATTGTCCCTAATTTCATAGATAATGAGGCATTGTTGCCTTGGTAATGAAATCTGACACCTGATCAAGCAGTGCAAGGAATTTAATGCATGGTCAGGTGACAACTCTGAACAAATAACATTTCTAGATTTTTTCTTGCTATTTTATAAACCAATTTAATTCTGAGAAAGAAGTTAGAATAATCACTGGTGGTGGAATATAAAGAATGTTTAAACATAAATGAATACATCAGTGTTATATGTACAACATGGATAATATAAGTTTATAATATAAACCTAATTTCAAGCAACTGGAGTAAAAGTCCAACCTTTCTTCATTTTGGTCTACTTCCCCAGATTGTTGGACTCCTCTTTTCCATAATATATGAAAGAAACCAGAGAACTAGAGCAATACAAAACAATGTCAAGGTGCAGACAAGGGATAGGGTACATGAAATGTAAAGGGAACAATGAAATGCGAGTGGAGTCAACCTGCCTGAATGTCAGTAACTTAGGCACAAAAATTAGTGAACTCCAGTCAATAGCAGCAAATGCCAAGCTAGTCATGCTGCCATAACTGAGACAGAGGTGACTGGAAGTCACAACCGAGATCTCATAGAGGAGAACACAGAGGACAATAAGGATGGTTCTATCTAAGTGGAAGCAATTTGTACATAGCCAAGAACAGGTTTTGGAAAAACAATAAAGAAGTGACTTGTCTATAGATCAACAGGGCTGAAGGAGGAAGGGGATAGAGAACTACGGGAGGATATTGGGACAGGATGACAAAAGGGAAAGTAGTGGTTGAGGGTGACCTGAACCTACTGGATATTGACTGGGCCACCCAAGCAGCAAAGAGTGCAGAACTCAGGCACTGCTAGACACAATACAGGAGTGCTGTTTTGTGCAGTGGGCAAGGGATCACACAAGAGAGAATGCCATCCCTGATTTGGTGCTTTTAAATTTGGAGGTGGTTGAAGGGTAATACTGAGAGAACCTGTGATCACAATACTGTGTTGCTGGGACTAGTTCTAGACAACTGCAGCCACTCATTGATGCTGTGGTCTTGGAATTCAGAACAGTAGGCTTCTTTAAAATGAGGGAACGGGTCAATGAAAAACTGAGAGGAGTAGGGGGTCAAATGGACAGTGGAAAATGGGATGTAATTAGCGAGGTCTTATTGGCAGTGACTGACTTGTATATGAGGAACGTCACTAAGAGGAACAAATAGAAAAAGACTATTTTGTTCTCTCAGGAAGTGAGGGAGGCAATGAGAACCAAAAGGATGGCCTTCAAAAGATATGAGGAAAAGCAAGGGGAGGGTGAATGTAGAGAATATCTGGGGAAGTTAAAGGCCCCGGTATAGGAGTGGTCAGGAGGGCAAAGGAAGACACAGATCTGTGCATTGCTGAGTGTGTCCAGGGGTGAGAAATATTTTATATGTATCATGTGAAAAAGAGAAAAGGAGGGAAAAACTGAGATGAGTACAGGGGGGTACCTCTGATGAAGCCATCTCAATGGATGAAACGTAAGGTGTGGTGTTCAGCTAAGCATCACTGGTGTTTCTGTAAGAATGCTGTGGAGATGGCAGATTTAAAACATTTGAAGTAAACAAGCATCAAGCTTCTTGCTTTCCTATATGAGGGGTTAGTGCAGTCTTGGTTTTTGAATCTAGAAAAGGAGAAAAATCTGACAAGCTAAGGGGTGAGGGATGATGGTAGTGGAGGATAATAAGCAGAAGACTAATGGTCTGAACAATTATTTCTGTTCAGTATTTACAGCAGAGGAAGAGTGGCCATTCTGGGTTTACTGCTTTATAAAAACTCATCCACAGTGTGAGCACATGGGGAACAGTGGGACAAGGGCCTGTCCATAAGCACCCCAAGTAAGTAAACTTACAATTTTGGCATCTCATTTAGTTCTCAAGCATAGAGCCATATAATCCATTAGATGATTTCTTGTCCACTTTAAGCAACAATGGAACCATTATTAAATGTAAATGCAGCTTGATGTATGCCACCAATATTGCTGAAATACAAGTTGATAATTATATCTTTCAGAAATGTTTGGACACGGGTGAAATATTAAAAGAAATAGCAAACTTAAAGGAGCAGATGAAATCTTATGGGCAAAATAAAATTCTAGAAGTGATTACTAATACACAGAAAGATAAACAGAAAATAGCAACAATGGAGGAACATTTAAATGAAGACCCAGGGGAAGGGTCATCCCAATCAAATCATATTGGGGAGATGGGGGAGGATGACTGGGTATTGGTAGACAGAATACCTAGAAGGAAGAAAGGGGGCAGAGTAATAAGCAACACTGAATTAAAGTTGCATAATAGATTTGCTGCACTGGCAAGGGATTGTGAAGGGCACCATAGCAAAATGTTGGTTATAGTGGATTCTATTGTAAGGAGAATCGGTACATTTATATGTGAAGGGGATAAAAAGAATAGGGAAGTCAACTGTCTACGTGGAGCAAGAATAGAAGTTGTAAGGAAAATACTACCTAATGTGATTGAAAAAGCCCCAAACTCACAAGCTGCTGTTGTGCATGTGGTTACTAATAATTTGGGCAAAGATCATGAAAAGGATATAGTGGAGGAAATCGTGGACATAACTGAAGTAATAAAAACATATGGCGAAGAACCGATTATGTCTGCAATTCTGTCCAAAATGAAATGCCATAAGGAAAGGAATAGGACTATTCAAATAATTAATTCAAGATTAAAAAAATAGATGTGTAGAGAAAGCTGTAAAATTTATTGACTTGTGGAGTATTTTTAAGGATCAGTATGCAACGGATGGATTACACCTGAGTTATACTGGGACTAAGACCCTAGCCACACTAATTAAGGATGCCTTTCTCAAATGTAGATTTAAACTAGAAAGAGGGTGAGAGGGTACTTCTGATACTCTACCTAGTCATGCTATAAATAACACCAAAAGTAGGAAGAACAACTGCATTAAATTAGATTCAACCGTTCTGAAGAAATTCAGTTGCTATCTGGCTAATGCCAGAAGCATCTCAAATAAATTGGATGAGTTGAGAGCAATTTTAGGTAGCACAGAGAAAGAAATTTATATAGCCTTCTTAACTGAAAAATGGTTGACTGCTGATGATATCTGGGGAAGGGTTATTGACGGTTTCAATTTTTTCACTATGATAGGACTAATAAGAAAGGTGGAGGCATAGCAGCTTACATATCAAATCAGGTTAATTGTCTGGACATTACCACAAAAATAAAACTGGGAGAACATAATACAGAAACGTTATGGATACAGATTGATACCTTTAGCCTGACAAAATTAATTATTGGGCTATGTTAAAGACCACCTGGATCCAATCAGGAAATTAATGAGGAGATTCACAAGGAACTTGAGAAAGCCTGTGAGATGTGACAAGTTATATTTGTTGGGGACCTGAATTATAGCGACATTAATTGGAAATCACTTAAGACATCAAGTAGTCCAGGGAGATCATTTCTCAGGAATATAGAACAACTACTGTAGGTCACATCCAACATGTTAACAGTCCTACAAAATTGAACCACATACTGGATATCATACTAACTATGAGTGATATAGATATCACTAAGTGTCACGTTGAAGAACCCCTGGGTAATAACGATCACAACAGTATACACTTTTCATTTGAAGAATGTATCTCATTAACTAAAGGGTGTAGGATCACATATAACTTTAAAAGGGCTAACAAGCAGGAAATTCTAAATGACTTAAGATCTATTAACTGGAAGGACAAATAACATAAAAAAAATACTGTTGAAATATGGAGCATAATCACAGAGAAGATTATACGTCTATGAACATATGAACATATGAACATATGAAAGTTGCCAGCAGCAAAAGGTCATCCTGGTCTATCTAGGCTGATCGAGATTGTAGCTAGCTCCTATTCAGCAGCTGCCCACCTCACTCCCTTCCCTCCCTTTACCTCCCCTTTGCCCTGTCCACCCTTCTTCAAGCATCCCACTGTGTTACATGCCTCCACCTCAGCTGGTAGTGCTTTCTACTTTGCCACCACCATCTCCATAAAGAAATGCCTCCTTACCTCCCTCCTGAATCTACCCCCTCCAATCTCATGTCATGGCCCCTAGTGTCTCTCCCCACCCTCCTCCTGAATAGACCCTCTGTGTCCGTCTTGATCATCCCCTACATGTATTTGATGGTCTCAATCATGTCCCCCTGTCCCTCCTCTCCTCTAGTGTGTACATGTTTAACTCTCTTAGTCTGACCTCATATGGCAATTCCTCCAAGCCCTGAATCATCTTCGTTGTCCTATGCTGCACCCCCTCCAGCAGTCTAATGTCCTTTTGTAGGAATGGGCCCAGTACTGCACACAGTATACGGGATACATATATTAAAATGGTTAATAAATATGATAATAAAGGTATTAAACCCAAATGGTTAAATAAGAAAGTAATGTCACTACTAAAGAAAAAGAGGAAATTGCATAATGAATATTGTAAACATAGGACCTAGGAGAAACTGAAGGAATTTAAGCACATTCAAAAGTTATACAAAAGGACTATTAAGAAATGCAAACAAAAAATGGAGCATAGAATTGCCAGTACAGCGAAAAAGGATAATTATAAACATTTTTATAGTTATGTGAGCTCATTACGTAACCTCAGTCATGGTATGAGATTGTTAAAATCAAATGATACTATAAATAATTCACCTCCAGAAATTGCAAATATTTTTAACACCTATTTTGGGTCAGTGTTTAAAAAGACACATTTTAAGGAGCATATCCCTGATGGTGTGGACCTTGAATTAAAAATTACCAAACATCAGATATTTGTAAAAAAATTAATGGGTTAAAGAACACTAGCTCTTCTGGACCAGATAATATTCCGACAGCCTTATTGAAGCTGATGACCCCATACATAACAGTTCCACTTGAATTATTGTTTAATAAATCTCTTGAGGAGGAGAATTTACCTTAGGACTGGCTGAAAGCTACTGTAATACCTATCTATAAATCTGGGGGTAGAACTAATCAAATAAACTATAGACTGATCAGTTTGACTTCTGTAATAGGAACACTTTTTGAATCAATAACCAAAGATAGGATCAATAAGCACATTACAGAGCATAATCTCTTAGATGAGAATCAGCATGGCTTCAGGCTGAGGAAGTAAGCAGTTTTTACCTTAATATTAAACAAACAGAATTGCTTAGACTTGATTGCATAGTGATTTTTATGAAAAAATATCAGTGGCATTAGATCAAGGGAATGTAGTGGACTGTATATATTTGGACTTCTCTAAAGCCTTTGACAAAGTCCCTCATGGTGAGATTATCCATACCCTAGCTGACTTTAGCAATGATAAAAAGCCTGTAAAATGGATACAGTGCTGGCTTATGGATAAGACCCAGAAAGTCAGTATAAATGAATATTACTCTGCAGAGATCCATGTGACCAGTGGAGTTCCTCAGGGCTCAGAATTGGGACCTTTATTTTTTTCATTTATTCATTTCAAAGTTAGGGCAGCATGACACCATATGGATTAGTAAATATGCTAATGATACAAATTTGGTGAGCATAATTGGTAATGATGAAAGTGATAAGGGCAGATAACAATCCATCTTAGATGGTATGATTGATTGGGCGGAGTTGGTGGGTATGTCCTCTAATAAAATCAAATGCAAGGTTATGCACTGTGGAAGTAACAATAAATTAAGGGACTACTACATGGAGAATTTGGTACTTGATAAAGTAAAAGAACAAAAAGACCTGGGCGTAATTATAGCCGACAAATTAACCTATGAGTCACACTTTAATCAACTAATTGCTAAAGCAAAAAAAATTATGGGAACTATCAAAAAAGAATGTTAAGCGTAGAGATGAGAAGGTATTAATGGCACTTTATTCTTCTTATGTAAGACTGCTTCTAGACTATGGTAGTCCGCTATGGGGTCCCATCGGGGGGGGGGGTAATAAAGATAAAATTGAAAAAATACAAAGACAGGCCACTAAATTGGTCTACCCACAGAGAGATCTAACATATGAGGAACAACTATCCAAACTAAATCTTATGTCATTATATACAAGAAGGTTGAGGGAGGATATACTATTATGTCACACCCTAATATAGGATAGTTTCTTATTTAACTCATTCAGGCCTAGATACGCCTGTAGGCAGGGTCTGAAAGCATAGTCACTCAGGCCAATAACGACTGTAGATGTACTCAGCTGACTTTCACTCAGGCCTGGAAACATCTGAGGAAGTAAGCAGTTTTTACCTTAATATTAAACAAACAGAATTGCTTAGACTTGTTTGCATAGTGCCATTAGAAAGGTAATTTTGTGTTTAACAACTTTGTTGCTGATATGTTGTGTCTATTATGTATACTTTAGGAGTTATTCGCATTTGTTTAAGGTATGGTGTGCATTGCTGACATTTGTCTTTCAAGCCTCACCTAAGCACCTTAAATAAATCTGAAAAACAAAATCAAAGTTTTTTGGTATTTCAGCTAGTATAAAATAAAAACCAAATTGATTACAATAGATTGCATAGCACCGTTATAAAGATAATTTTGTGCTGAACAACTTTGCCACTGATAATTTCTGTCTATCAGATATACTTTAGGAATTATTCACATTTGTTTATAGTATGGTATGATCAGGCAGAGGCATTAAATGAATACTTATGTTCTGTATTCAAGCAAGAGAAAGTGGGGCAGGTACCACAGGGGAGGTGTGGGGCAGAAAGGTGGGGAGGGGGTGACAGATGTGAGGATTACTGAGGACAGGATATTGGAAGGACTGAGGGCACTGAGGGTGGACAAGGCACCTGGGCCAGACAGCATTTACCCTAGGGTACTCAAGGAACTGGCTGAGGTTCTGGCAGGGCCACTGGCTGACCTGTTCAATACCTCCCTGGATACAGAATGCATACCACAGGACTGGAGGATGGCCCATGTGGTACCGATCCACAAAGGTGAACCAAAGGATGAACTGGGAAACTACAGGCCAGTGAGCCTCACATCAATCATGGGAAGCTCATGGAGACAGTCCTGAAAGAGATTCTGTTGACCTTTTGGAGGACAATGGACTCCAGGATGGCATCAGCACAGGTTTGTCTCAGGCAGATCCTGCCAGACCAACCTCACTGAGTACTACGATTGGGTGAAGGGAACTAAACAAGGGGCCATGCAGTGGATGTTCTGTATTTGGTTTCAGCAAGGTCTTTCACTCTGTGCCACCCGGGAGGATGGGGGGAAGCTGGAAGCTGTGGAGGTAGAAGAGAAGATGGTGAAATGGATGACAAATTGGTTAAGGGGTAGGCAGCAGAGGGTGGAAGTGGGAGGAGAACTCTCAGCACTTAGGGCAGTGATGAGCTGAGTGCCACAGGGATCGGTGCTGGGGACGATGTTGTTTGGGTTATTCGTAGCTGATATCTCACATGGGATCCAAAGTAAGATCAGTCTGTTTGCAGATGGCACCAAAATGGGGGTGGTGGTTGAGGACATTGAGGGATGGAAGGGGCTACAGGACAGCCAAACTAAACTCCAGGAATGGTCATAAACATGGCAGCTGGGGTTCAATGCCAAGAAGTGCAAGATAATGCATTTCAGAGCAATGAACTGGAAAGGGCCTATCAGCTGGGAGGGATACAGCTGGGTACCACCATGGAGGAAAAGGACCTAGGGGTACTTATAACAGGAAGCATGAATGACTCTGCTCAATGTAGGAAGGTGGCAGCAAAGGCCAACAAGATGATGGGGTGCATAACAAGGAAAATCTCCTCCAGAAGTAGGAGGTAATCCTCCCCTGTACAGGTCACTGGTCAAGCCACACCTGAGTACTGCATGCAGTTCCCAGTGCCTGTACCTGAAGAAGGATGTCAGATTGTTGGAGGGGTGCAGCGAGACAACAAAAATGATCAAGGATTGGGAGGCAAGCCCTACAAGAAAAGGCTGAGTGAGCTAGGTGTGTATTCTTTGGAGGAAAGGATGGATATGGAGGACATGATTGGAGACACTGAAGTACTTGAAAGGGATTAACAAGACTGAACAAAGGGATCTTCCAATTAAGAAGAGGAAGGGACACGAGAGGCACAGTCTCAGACTGAGGGGGAAAGTTTCAGGTGGGAGGTAAGGAGACAGTTCTTCATGGAAAGGGTGGTGGGCAAGTGCAACACTTAACACAGGAGGTGATGGCCTGTAAGACAGTGGGTAGTTTCAAGAGGAGATGGGACAGGGTGAGGGTGAGGTAAATCTAAGGAGGGAGGGAGGGGCAGCTGCAAGCTGAGGGGCTAGCTGCAAATTGAGCAGACTCAACAGACCGTGAGGCCTATTTCTACTGGCATTTTCATATGTTTGTATGTGTGCAGGGCTGACATTTGTCTCTCAAGCCTCACCTAAGCACCTTGAAAAATCTGAAAAAACCCACAGTTGTTTGATATTTCAGCTAGTATAAAATAAAAACCTAACTGATTACAATTGATTGCATAGCACCATTGGAAAGGTAATGTTGTGCTGAACAGCTTGCCTCATACTTTGTTGTGTGTAGCACTTAAGGTTCAAGAGGTAGTCACATTTGTTTGTGGCATGCTGATTATGGCTTGATTTTGCTTAGAAAGGCCCAGGATGCAGTGCTAAGAGTATACAGGACACAGGTGGTGGAAGTTTCAAAGAGCTCTTGTGGTGTGAATGAGTTAAGGAATTCAATTTAACTTTCAAAGATCATAATAAAGGAACCAGAGGCCATGTTTTGCAATTAAAATCTAGCAAATTTAATACTGAAAAAAGAAAGGTGTTTTTTACCTAAAGGGTGGTTAATGTGTGGAATAGTTTACCAGTACAAATAAGTTATAGTACAGATAAACAGCAATTTAAAATAAATCTGGATAGATACATACTACAAGGTAACACCAAAACATATTACAGTTAGACTAACAGGAGCACATATGGGACTCCCTCTAGCCTTTTTCAGCTCTTAAACCTTAGTATGGACCTTAGTACCAGAAAGTGTTATGAAGGCCTTCACAAGGGAGATGCAGGGAATGGCTGGATTGTGGTCACAGTCAACAGGGTGAGGAAGAGGCTTGAAGGTAGATAAGACACCGGACCAGATGGATTTCACCAGAGGCTTCTCAGAGAGCTGAGATCAGAGATGTATGAGCCCCTGGCTAAGATGTGCAGATGTGCATTGGAGAATGGTGTGGTGTTGGAGGGACTGGAGGTCTGCGGATGTGGTTCCACTCTGTAAGGGATGGGACAGGGAAGACCCAGGAAGCTACAGATCAGATCCAGTAAGGGAGCTAAAAAGGGATGTTGAGAGTCTGGAGAGGTGGTTCAACATGCAGTAATTGAGATTCAATGCCAAAAATTGCAAAGGGGTGCACACAGGGAAGAAAACTCCATGCACGTATGGATGGCAGAATAATTTTGGCCACTACATTAGAGTTGAGAGTCATTATTAGTGACTCCATCAAGCCACCCGGCCAGTGCAACAAAGCATCCAGCAAATCAACTTGGATGCTGGGATGCCTTGGGAAAGGAGTTGATCATAGAAAGAAGGTAGTGATGTTGCACTTGTAAAGGTTCCTAAAATACAGGGACTGGCTGAAGACTGTATAGCACAGGATGAACAACGGGATCCAGTGCCAGCAGGGTAGACACTATACAGCTGTAGGCCCCTAACATGCACTCAATGGATGCTAGAAGGAATAGACGAGACATGCTACAGACTTATATGTTCCTGAGTGGAATTTAAGAGAGTGAACAGTACAAATGTGTTCACCAGGAACAGTAGTGCATTTACAAGAGGACATGAATGGAAGCTACATAGTGGAGATGTCAGGATGGATGTGAAGGTATTCTACTTCACTGAGAGAGTGGTGGAGACCTAGAAAGATTACATGCAGAGGTAGTGAGGGCAGGGACTATAAATAGGTTTACAAATCTTATTTTTTATTTAATTATTTATTTATTTATGTATGTACGTAGGTATGTATTTATGTATGTATGTAGGTATGTACGATGTATGTATGTATGTATGTATCGTATGTAGGTATGTACATATGTATGTATCTAGGTATGTACATATGTATTAATGTATGTATGTATGTAGGTATATCGTATGTATGTATGTATGTATGTAGCTATTTATTTAGTTGAAAATTGATAACTAGCAAAGCACACTGAGCCAAGGCTGATTTCCAGGTGAAACCAGTGGAAGAGGAAAGGAATACAATACCTCTCGCCCTTCCTACATTCCTTCTCCCCTACCCTCTTCCCTCTCCCTATGACTCTGGCACTTCTTATCTGTTGTCTATTTTCTCTGACAAATGCCGCTGGCTGCCTTGTACAATGCTACCCTTGAACTGTATTAATCTGTACTCTGTTTGCAATGTCCACATTGTTGTAATGCCTGTCTTGATGGTCCCCATAATTTGTATTTCTCTGATGTGGAACCTTTATAAAAGAGCCATGGCTCAAAGGTATTTGTAATCCTAGACTTGATAAATAAATAAATACAATAAATCATACACAGCAATAAGGAAGCATTCCAAGGAATAAAGTGCAGCAGTGTATACTTCAACATGGTCCAAGTGCAAACAACAATAACAGGTGACAGAAGTTGGTGCCATGAGCAACACGTTCTAAATAAAGTGACTAAAGTAGGTTAAAACAACTCACTACGGCATTTGTAGGGATATCAACTGACCCCAGAAGGGGGACCATAGCTGGGGTGGATATGACACCAAGTGGCAGGTCAGGTAAGGGACTGACAAGAGCAGGAGAGGCAAGGGAGGAGATTTGGATGGTGCCTAAAAGAAAGAGGGAAGACTAAGAGATTGAAAGAGGAGGGGAGCAGGTTCCAGAGGGACAGGAGTAGATAGAAGATGGCTGATTGCCAGCAGATGAGTCAAAGTAGGGGACGGAGAAGGTGCAATGATCCCTGACATACAATGGCTGGGTAGGGATTGAGGGTTGATAATTCCAAGAAGAGTTGAGAGGGAGGGTTTGGGGTAAGCATTATGTCCAAAACCCCACTTAAGCCAGTAGGGCAGGGTGATAGGAAGAAACTGTTCCTGGATGACTGGATGCACCCTTGGTCTTTAACTGCCAGCAAAGTCTATGTTTTTATGTTTAGTGCACTGATCACCGTGATGATTTTTTGTGGGCATCATAACAGCAAAGTTGCAATCATGTGTTATTACATATGTTTTTGCAGTGACTTTAGGGGCTTCATAAAATAAACTAGTTCCACAATATCATGTACTGTAGGGAGGAATACTTGCTTTGCAATTGTTATTCTCTGTTATAACATGGGTTACCTATCCATGTGTTAATGATTGGACAAAAGGTGTCAGGTGGCAATTGTTCAAATTCCCTATTTAATCCATGGTTTAGCTACCTTATCCTGTTCCAGAATTTCAAGGAGGGCTCTTTACACTGTGGAGGAATCTGCATATCTTCTTCTGCAAGCTTTGAAGAGTAACCATTTGTTTTTTACTTCTTAGCCAGCAGAGGAGACTGTGCAAGCCAGGGGAAAATGGACATAAATTTCTCCATATTCGTTACTTTGATAGTAGACCAATGACTGCAGGAGAAATTTCCAGAAGGAGAAGCCATTCTCCATCAAGTTAAAAAAATAAAAATATTGGAGACAAGTCCACAAATTACTCCTGTACAAAATACTGCTGCAGTGCAAGAACAGAAAAGGTAGTGGCCACTGAAGTGACAGCAGAAGCCACATCATGTCAGGTGCTGTTTACCTTTTATCCCAATGACTACAAGAGATAAGGCATTTCAAGACATGGCACCAATGAGTGCCTCACTTTCATAAGTCTGACCGACAGATATGCACCCGGGAACTTATCTGACATTGGTACCAGAGCGAAGCAGTCAGAAATGCACTGTACAAATAGCAGGAAAAGTTCTGTTAGCCCCATATTGCAAAGATCTGCAGGCATGAGTAGTGATACTCCAAGCAGTCCTGCCGTAGAAAAAGAGAAAACAATGTCCCACAGTGCCAGTCAAATGCAATGTAATGTACAGCGACTTGCAAACCACAGCATGTCCATGCAACAAATTTCAGTATGTAAGGAGTAGAACAAGAGGTCTACAGACCATGACTTCAGTATTCAGCAACAGACATTTGTGTGTAACACAAAAAGAGGTTGGTGGGCCACAAAGAACTATACAGCCACCTAGTATGTTGTACAGTGTATAGAAATTCCACCTAAGAAGTCATCATCTTGGTTCCAGCATATCTCATGACAGTGTCGTCCATTAGGCACAGTATACCAATGTAACGACTGAGAGACAGAGAGACCAGTGAGAGTGAAAGAGTGAGCTGCTGTGTTCCTCATTCAGCACATGCCTCACCAAGCATAGGGCTGTAATGAAAGAAAGGTCTGTCTCACATGCCAGTCAGCTGTACAAAGACAGAGAGAGAGAGAGTGAGGGAGAAGACACAAAATTGCTGCAGTGACCACTGGTGATGTGTGAGTGTTTGAACAGGAGTGAAGTAAGGGTTTGCATCATTGCATATCGGAGTGAGCAGCTCACTGAGCACTGGGTGAAATGGGAGAAGTGTCAGAATTCTTTTAGTGCACTTAGTGTGTGTTTCTGTCTGTCTCTCTCTCATTCTCTGTGTTCTTCCTGGTACCTGTATATAATCCGTTCATCCCGATGCTGAGTGCCCAACTGAGGGAGAGATACAGAGAGAGCATTTCATTTGGGAAACCAAGTGGATGTCTCTGGCATCTCTCTGTTCCTGACATTGTCCCCACATTGTCTGCTACCACTGTGCTTTCCCATGTCTGATGCCGTTTGTGTGAGGGAGAGTGTCTCTGTGTTGCTCTCTCTGTCTCCCTGCAGCTTACGGACACTCACTCCATTCCATGCCTTACTTGCTATAAAGGGACAGCAGAGAAAGAACGAAAGAGCTGTGCCATTGGAGGTGCCTTGCTCTCTTTGCCAGTTCCTACATTATCTGTCATCCAGGGGAGAGAGAGAGAGAGAGAGAGAGAGAAACACAGAAGTCCTACTGTATGTTGCACTCCATAAGTGCAGAAGTCCTTCTCCCTGTCTGCAGTCGTTGATTAATCTGTCAGTTTAATCCACAGTCAGGGACTACTTTGCATGGTGGAAGGATGAAATCCCTTTCTGCCCTTAAAACAGGGGAAGCAGCTGTTTTGGGGTGGTTGTACCCTATGGTTAATCTAACCCATGTTATAAGTGCAATAACCCACTCCAGAGTGTGGGGTTATAGGCCGTGTGCCTCATAACGCAGCCCAGGCATGGATTAAATGCTTATAGCATCACACCCTGTTGTGGGTTATTGCTAACTTATTCAATGAGCTAACTGATGATACTGTATAGGAACCTTAGTTTCTCATTGACCTTTTTGTTGTGAGATGCAAGCGAGTGTCAGTGATCTGTATTTTGTGCAAATGTACCTCCACATATTTAAAGAGCTACTGACACCAGACAAAAAACTTTAAAAAACACAATAATTAGGTACAATTCTGCTTGCATTCCATTTATATTTTGGATATTTCTCCTTCCCATAATTTATTACTAAGGAAATGTGTATGAATATATGAACATTGTCCCTTAGAGTTTATTTTGAGTTGATGTGCCTTTGTAGCTTACTCCCTACTCTAAGTCATAATCCTCTAATGTGGCATCACAGTCTGTTGCCATGGAAGTAACTGTGAGGTCTCAAGCAGTGATCTATGATTTCAGGTAGGGAGAAAGCAGCAGGAACAGATGAATGCTTCAGGAGCAGAAGTACTGTTTTCATACAAATTACCTCTAATAAATAATGGGAGGAGAAATACAGAACTAAAGGAAATACAAACTGGACTGTGTCTAAATATTATTTTTATTAAAGTTCACCTGAACATGTCACCAGCTCTTTGAATATGTCTGCATTTTTTACTTCTAAAATGTTTGCACTGAGAGTAGAAAGGCCATGATTGTCATAGGCCATCTCTAAGTGGTTCCCAAAACACTGGTTTGTCTTTCATTCATTTAAGACTGTACTACTGTATCTCTAACTACTGTATCTCCCTCTGTGTCTCTAGTTGAATTTATGTGCTAGGGTTTAATAATTTGTTTAATCCTAACAGTCATTTTAAGTTCTGAGTTGATATTAGAAGTGAATTTAGAGCCTTGACTGTGGAAATCTCTCTTTCGCTCTCTGTCCTGCAACCTCTCTCCTCCCCCCCCCCCACACCTTCTGCTTTGCTCTCTGAACCTGCCCACTTATATTTATTCTCTTTGTTCTAATGTGACCAGCCTACTTCTCCAGCCTTTAAAAATCCTGTTTTTCTACTTTATTTCAGGGATCCAGCGTGCCTTGACCAGGCCACGGACCCCTCAATTTCTGGAACCTAAACAGTTTTTCAGAAATCCTCTGTACTGCAAGGTACTAGCCCTGACTTTTGGATTTGGTACCAGTGGAAGCTGATTTCCAAGTGGCCCCACTATCTCCTGCTGAACACACCTCTAACTACTGTATCTCCCTCTCTGTCTCTAGTTGAATTTATGTGCTAGGGTTTAATAATTTGTTTAATCTTTACAGTCATTTTAAGTTCTGAGTTGATATTGGAAGTGAATTTAGAGCCTTGACTGTGTAAATCTCTCTTTTGCTCTCTGCCCTGCAACCTCTCTCCTCCTCCCCCACACTGTCTGCTTTGCTCCCTAAACCTGCCCACTTATATTTATTCTCTTTGTTCTGATGTGACCAGCCTACTTCTCCAGCCTTTAAAAATCCTGTTTTTCTACTTTATTTCAGGGATCCAGCGTGCCTTGACCAGGCCACGGACCCCTCAATTTCTGGAACCTAAACAGTTTTTCAGAAATCCTCTGTACTGCAAGGTACTAGCCCTGACTTTTGGATTTGGTACCAGTGGAAGCTGATTTCCAAGTGGCCCCACTATCTCCTGCTGAACACACCTCTAACTACTATATCTCCCTCTGTGTCTCTAGTTGAATTTATGTGCTAGGGTTTAATAATTTGTTTAATCCTTACAGCCATTTTAAGTTCTGAGTTGATATTGGAAGTGAATTTGGAGCTTTTTTTTTTTGACTTTCCATTAGCAGATTATATCCTCTCACCACTAGAGGGCTATATCTCTATCTCTTTATCTAGTAAACCATGTGGGCTCTCTCTCTGCCTTTCTCTTGCCTCTCCTCCTCCTCCTTGCCCTGGCCTCCCTCTTCTCTCTCCTGGTCCTAGCCACCCCCCCCACCCCCACCCCACCCCGTCACCTCTACTCTGGTTTCCAGTGCTACTCAGGAACTCTCCTTTCACTTGAGTCTTGTGCTTGGCACACCAATTAGATTTTCCTGGTTACTTAACCCGACCACTACTCTCAATAAGTGTGGCCACCTCTCTACACTGTACCACCTTGCAGTCCATATGGGACACCGCCTGGAACCTTGCAACTTCTACTCCAGGAAACAGCAATCAAAACTATCTCTCAAAGAGCTGCGACTCTGCTCCTTAAAACTCCTACTCCTCCTCCTTCTCATCTCAAGCAGCATCCATCCCAATCCTGGCCCTAGAAGCTCAGGCCACACACAAACTCCAGGTGCCCTTATCCTTGCAACTATTAATATCTGCAGCCTACTACCAAAGCTGGATGCACTCCAAGCCTTCATATGCCAACACAACCCTGACATCCTTGCAGTGGTGGAAACTTGGCTGACACCTAAAGTTCCTGACTCAGCAGTAACGATACAGGGCTACAATGTCCACAGGCTGGACCGGATATCCAAAAAAGGCGGTGGTTGCACAATCTATATCAAAGACTCCCTGTCTTGGCACCCTGTAGCAACTCCATCACTTTCTGCCTCAGCCCAGATTCTGCCAATAAAAATCGTCCTAGGTCCCAACCATAAAGCCCTGACTATTGTCTCTGTATACATCCCGCGCAGGGACCCAAAACATGGATTCAATGACGTCCTAAACTTTATCAACTCTCATCCTTCCAAAGCTGAACTTATTCTACTAGGGGATTTCAACATAAACTGGTTAGCATCGAGTGCCAGTGCCTATAAAGACTACATCTCAGCTGCTAACCTCACGCAAATGGTAAACTCCTCTACTAGGATTAACTACAAGACTGGCACCAGTACCCTCTTGGATTGGGTCCTCACCACTCACCCCACAAAGATTTCTCATACGACCATTCTCCCAGACTCACTCAGTGACCACTCCCAGTCATGTGCATGGTCTAACAAATTCCTAAGCCCCTCCCAAAATTATTGCTAGCAGAGTCCTTCCTCGTGGAAAACTTCCACATCTCAAACAACACCTGCTTCTACAAGACTGGCTACCCATCTATGAAGCAACAGATGTTAACTTGGCTCTTGATCACTTCATCTCAATTTTCAACAAAGCCTGTGACCTCTTTGCCCCTGCTAAAAGGCGCAAAACAAAATCTCTCTCTAACCCATGGGTCACCGCGGCTCTTCTCTCACAGCTGAAACTGAGGGATCACCTCTGGGCAGTTGCCAGGGCCATTGGTAAACAACTGGACATCCAAAACTACAAACAAGCATGAAATGCCTGCACAAAAGCCATACGGCTAATGAAATCCACCTATTACAAAGACGCTCTCACCAATACATGGGGAAATGGTCGTGCTTTCTGGGACAATATCAAGGATGTCACAGGAAAGCAGCCAAAAACCTCTCCGGCCATGTTAATGGTTGAAGGATCCTAAACCCTTGACCCCAAGGTGATCGCAAACATCTTTAACATGGCTTTTTCAGACCTTAGTGCTGTTCTACCCCATGACTTTTTTGAAAACAGGGCCTACTCCCCAAGTACCTCAGCCCCTCAGTCTAACCATCCCCTCTTCTACTTCAGGAAGGTAAGGCTGAATGAAGCTCACTGCTATATTACTGCAGCTATCTCTAAATCTAGATCTAGTAGCGACACCCTGGACCTTAAGCTTCTGTTGCTCACCCTCGATGAGGTAATTCATCCATTAACAAAAATCCTAAACCTCTCTCTCAGCTGTGGAAAATTCCCAGACCTATGGAAAACAGCCACCGTGACATCCATCCATAAAAGTGGGGACAAAACGATTCACTCAAATTATCGCCTATCTCCATACTGCCCCACTCTCTAAGGCACTTGAGCGCATTGTGGCTGATCAACTTACGACCACTTGGATAAATACAATATACCTTGTCCACAACAACACGATCATGGAAAGGTCACAGCACCACCACAGCCCTTCTTGAGTTCACTGGAGCTTTGCACAAATCCCTTGACAACGGCCTTCTCACAGGGGCCATTTTAATTGACCTCTCCAAGGCCTTTGATACAGTACACCATGGACTACTAATACACCAACTACTGAATGCTGGGCTATCACCTGACTCTTCTCTCGGTTTAAAAGCTACTTAGAAAACCGGTCACAGAGAGTAAAAATTGCGGACGCTGTTTCTAACACCCTGCCTGTTCGCTGGTGTCCCACAGGGATCCATACTGGGACCCCTCCTTTTTAGCCTTTTCTTAAACTCCTTCCCTTACCACTGCTCTGAGCAGATCATACTATATGCCGATGATGCTGTTGTATTCTCCACTCACAAAGATCCTGCAACTCTTCAACACAACCTTCAACTTGGTTTCAGTTCTGTAGAGACATGGTTTCTTAATCATAAACTGGTCCTCAATGACAAGAAAATCAAATCTATGCTCTTCTGCAGCTCTCATAACCCACACAAGCTACACCACTTGGCTATCTCCACCACCCAGGACAACACTCTAGATCAGGTGGTGTCCTTCAAATACTTAGGATTCAGCTTGACCCTAATCTCTCCTATGGACTTCATGTAGATAATGTAGCTAGAGCTGCTAATACACGGCTTGGTCTCCTCTACAAACACAGACCACACCTCACGCCAGAAGCTTTGAAGTTTGCAGTCCTGAGCTCTGTGATCTCTGTAATAGACTATGTCTCATCATTTATGGCTCAGGCCACAACCACAGCCCTTAGACGCCTCTCAACTGCCTTAAATAAAGCATGTTGGCTCATCACTGGTGCTCACCATCTCACCCACACATGTGACCTGTACACTCAGACTGGCTGGCTCCAACTATCAAACCACATAAAGTTTCTCACCTGCTCCATGGTCAAAAAAATCTACCTTGGCCTTGCACCTTCTGGGGTCTCAACTCTGTTACAACACCGAATTAAAAAATGGTGCCATAGGAGATCCACGCTACAGCTACTGAAAGTCCCCCCACTGTCACACTTCACAGGGACAACGCTCTTTTGCTTATCGAGCACCACTCTTGTTCAATGGCCTCAGCCAAACCATCTCCTCTGCCCCAACTATTGGTATGTTTAAAACTAGGCTCCGGGACTATCTCACTACCAACAGCTCCTGTGACTGCCCAACTTAACCTTGTTTCTTCACTTCCCTTTCTGTTCTAGTTGTCCCCCATCTCCCCTCCTTACTGGATTCTACCCTCACATCTTGGTATACCCAATGCTGCACTTTTCACCCTCTTGCCACCCTTCCTACATTCCTTCTCCCCCTACCTCTTCCTCTCCCTATGACTCTGGCACTTCTTATCTGTTGTCTATTTTCTCTGACAAATGCCGCTGGCTGCCTTGTTACAATGCTACCCTTGAACTGTATTAATCTGTACTCTGTTTGCAATGTCCACATTGTTGTAATGCCTGTCTTGATGTTCCCCATAATTTGTATTTCTCTGACGTGGAACCTTTGTAAAAGAGCCATGGCTCAAAGGTATTTGTAATCCTAGACTTGATAAATAAATAAATAAATAAATAGATGAGAATTTAGTTTTTTTTTTAAACTGGTATTGAAGGATATTAAAGTTACTTTATTCGTAACCTCTCACAGAGACAGTCTCAAGTCGAGGATAACCATTATCGCTGTATATATATAGTTATGCCTGAGTTTTAACAGACCTTGTGGAAATTGTTTTGAATATTGAAAGTAATAATGGTTCAGGAACAGATTCGTGAGGCAGCTTATGGCTGCAGTTTACGATCTGAGAGTTTAGTAACTGATTATAACTGTTTGCTGTCACCAAGTTCAAGTTTGGAACTAATCTATTGTAAAATGGGCCACACCAATGATTCCTAGTTTCTACAGTAGGATGATTCACTGGGTTGAAGGCCTTTGTCAGGTCTACAAAACTGGTACCATCAAAAGGCCCTGGTCTGATTAAACAGGTAGCTGCTGTATGTTTTCAGTAAAGACAGAGCAGTGTTAGTAGAGTCGTTTTCTTTAAGCAGTGCTGAGATGAAATTAGTATATTATTTTAATTTAAGTGTTTTGCCAGTTGCCAGTCTGATGGCATAGCAGTAGCATTACTACTCATGGTGCTGGTGAATCAGGTTTCAGGAGTAAGTTCTGCCTTTTGGGACAAGTTGGGTTAGTAAAGTTAAACATCCCAGAGAATGCTCTCCTCCTCCCAGGAGCATGGTCACTGCTTGTGCAGCAATATTGTTATCTAGGAGGTACCACAGTGGGAGGGGAAGATGCTGACTGGAATCTGTACTTCACACTTGAATGCACATAATCTTGGATGCCCTAGCATGTCAGCGTCCTCAAGAGCTGGGGTGCCCCAAACACAGAAAATCCTCTGGTAGTATCACAGGATGATGGAGTACACTTAGGTCCTGGCCCAGTAAATAAGTTACACTTACTCTAGAGGTCCTCACACAGAAGAACCAACACCTTGCCTAATGTGGTGTGACCAGTCAGGTAAGCCTTGCCTGAGGCAGCAGGTGGGCACTGGAGAGAAGGGCATAAATAATAAACTAGAAAGTACACTTCCTTTTAAGAGTATAGTATCATTTCTAATATAGATTCAATATGGAAATATTGATTTTGGTTGATAATTCTTAAGGTTTGTTTTTTCATGAGATTTAAACATCAACAGGAACACATCAGTTCTCAAAATACAGAATTGAATTTGATGTTTGTGATGAATTAAAAATATGTGTTAATTGCCCAGTCGCTGAATAGACGCCAGTCTTTAATGACTGTGAATGTAATCTTTCTAGACAACCTTTTTTTTTTTTTTCACTTTTCTATAAACGTTTTTTATCCTCCAGGCCTGAACAGGTGGGCTAGTTGCCCTGTCTCTGCCTGCCCCTACTGGCAAACACCTCCTATAGACTACTAGACCCAGAGAGTTCCCCATGGATTGTCCCTCCTATGGTGGGAGTAAGGGGAGTGCCACCTCTCCTAATGCAGTGACCTATTACCTCATAGTGTGCCAATTTCCTCATGCGGGGTGTGTGGGTCAGTAGGTTGTGGCAGGCAGGTCTCACAAAGTGTATTCGGCCATTTTTCCCCCTAGGCTTTTGCTGCAGCATGGACATCACCATGTGCCATGTGGAGTCACACACCTGCTGCTTCAGACTGTCAGCTTCCTCTATTAAGATCTTCCACACTGCACTACCACCAGGCCTCAACATGGTGGCATTCAATGGTGGAGCAGCAAATCCCCCCTCCCCAGGATAGGAGAGCAGTCCTACAGATGCCTGGTTCTCTCCCACTGACTGACCCCCAACAACTCAAGCCATCTCCTGACCCCGAGTCACCAACGTGCTGGGCGGCAGCAATACCATCGTGCCACTGCACTGGCCCTGTTTGTATTTAGTTTTATAAGCAAATCAATCACCTCTGCCTCAAGAACTTTAAAAAATCATATTTTGCCCATTATTGATTATATAGAGAATAATGTATGGGCTACCATACACCACAAGGCTGTGTTTCCATTGAAGAAATTGAGATGACAGCATATGGACCTTGAAAGCAAAGCCTGAGAGGTCCATGCTGTCATGTTAACCCCAAGATGCAAACACTTCAATCCTGCTGAAGCATGGGGAATATACAATAAGCATATTCAAACTACATTACCTGGACCAGTAATCAGCAAGCTAGAGATTGAGAACATTGCGTGCTGTCTGCATCTCTGTGCCATTTCTATCTCTTTTGCTCTTTCCCCACCCTCTCTTTCTATCTCCCTCTCTCTCTCTCTCTCTCTCTCTCTCTCTCTCTCTCTCTCTCTCTCTCTATCTCGCTCTCTCTTTCTTACTCTGTCTCTTACAGGGAGAACCTGTTGCAGGAAGGGAACCTCTTTATGTGAAAAGGAGTATCATTTTATCTGAAAATGTCTAAATCATCAAGAAGCTGCAAGGAAAAGGGCTGACAGGTGCATGATAGTTTAACCAAAAATCTATTGTTCACTATTTCTCAAACATCTTCTGGATCCATTTCCACTGTAGTGCAAGCAGCCTTCCCAGCTGGTCATTTAATGTATCTGATGATGAAACTGTACTCACCATGCAGAAGCACACTGATGTTCATCTCTTTGTTCTTCATGTGTTCTAGTTCTAACACTTAATGTAGAAGATCTGCATTAAGAAATGCAAATCCTAGTTCCTGAAAAGATCATCTTTCATTCTTCATCCAATTCCTTAAAATTCCCAACCTACACACACACACCTTGTCACTAACTGGACCTAAAAACAGCATGAAGAAAGGAAGTAAAGCAGAAATCCAGTTAATGAGTTCAGTTTTATGATTCATGTTTCCATGCTACATAAATAATCATACATATAAAATAATGGAAATTATATTATGTTATAAATTTTTATATCAAATTATTATATATTATATTATCATAAAAGCTATATTATTGTAGATTATATCAGATTACATTATCTTCACAAATGGTATGTCAATTTATATTGAGTTTTTCTATAATCATATCAGATTATAGTATCTGTTCATATGCCCCACATCAGATGTAATTTTATAATACATTATATCAGATTATATGTTCTGATAAATCATATCAGATTACATTTCATCATGTACTGTATATTATATGAGATTATTTTATCTTCTCCTATACTTTATCAGATCATATTATTTTATTGTCATATATCAGATCTTATTTGATTATATTATCTTCTAATATCATGTCTGTTGCTCTGGTTAATACCATTTAAAGGCTCCACATTACACAATGGGTGAAAAAAAGATGAAATTATCCTTCAATCCCTGACCTGGCACCCAATTCCTTTCCAGAAGTCCACCTGCCCTCACCAGCACCAGTCCACTGTACCTAAAAAATCAAATTAATCCCCTGCTGTATAGGAGTATTTTACAGATGACATCGCAAATCCACTGAAATCCCATTTTCTCAGCATATAAATAAAGACAAATTTAATAAAACAGTAATTAATTATATTGACATTAAAACAAAAACATGAAGAACCATGACTTTAGAAAGCAACACATTCTCTTCATCATTATCCTGCTCCTCTCTCATTGTGAATCACAGTTTCCTCGTTATGAGTCACTGTAATATGTAAGTGACACCCTTTCTTCCTTGCTTGCACAATGCACAGCTAATAGTACAAACTGTTGGCCAGTGTCTCCATGGCCGCCTTTTCAAGATGGGATTGGCAATCATGTGTCTGGCTTGCAGCACTACAGGTAGTACGTTTTATTTTAACCATTGGGACCCATCACAAGTTTATTTAAAACTCATGTTTTTGTGTCATATAAACAGGAAAAAAGTTTTCAAGTATTTAAAATAAATGTATATTATATTACTATCATCAACTCCAGTACATTTATTGTCATGTCACTGTTGTCATGGAAGTGACATTCAGCTGTGCTTCTCCCTCAATACCAGTATAATAAGCTAACCTATATTCCTCTCCATGCTGAGTTCACTTGCCATTATTGATAATCTTCTACATCGACCCAGTGAAGGAATCTACTATACCATCAACAACTATTTTTTCATTGTAAAAAAACTAAAATATAAACAGCAATGACATTACATTAAAATAAAAACAAATACAGAAGTAAACTAGTTCTTAAAAATACAAGGCATTCATTAACACAAATCACACTGTCTTGTCATATAAATATTAAAAACATTTATCACTATCATCATATTACTAGTTTGTATCTTCTATGTAAAACACATACAATAAAAACAGTATAATATATAATAAATAATAATCATAATAAAATCCATAACACTGCAAGGTAGTGTATAGTAATTGGCATAGAAATATAGAAACTTTTTAGGTAGCAAAAAACAAACGAACAAAAAAAGCACTGTAAAGGGATTTCTAAAGTGGATCTGCCAAGGATCCACCATCCACTCTTCAGTGTGGACTTACCTTCACACAGGTAGACCACCAATTAACTGGTCTATGTGTTTCCAGTTGTTGGATGCAGATACTGCTGTATTTCTGTCATTAAATGATTCAGGGAAGGCAGCGCCTAATTTGCATCCTTTATTGGCTAAGCTTGCAATAAAGCATGCTTCATTGTCATAAACTACCTGCAATTTTGAAAAAGTTACAGTGGCATGAGTACACTGATCTCCATGCAGATACAGGCATGGCTTGCAACCACAAGAAACCAACAGAAAAGCAGCACTGTGACAAGAGTGCAAACTCAAAAATGTACTTAAGCATATAGCAGGTGAATTGGAAAATCAGGCCCAGCGTGTTATGTCACACTGATTTCTCCTCAGGAAGCTGCAGGTTGGCTGAAAACTACAACTTTATAGTGGCACTCATACGTCACATAGTTTCCAAGTACCAATGGGCCTTATGCATGAAAGCGCTGGAAATCGACAAGAAACAACGTAACAGCAGCATGCAGCTGCACACTGCGCAGTGGACGGTGGCCATGTGGCATGCACAAGGCAGGCACAGGCAGTGGGCAGGGCAGATGGGCTGCATAGTACACAGCGCGAAGGTGTGGGCAGGCCTGCACTATGTGAGAGCGCCCGTGACTCCGACATATATGGTGACAGCACACCCCAGCGCAGCTGCACAGTGGTGAATGCTGTGCAAGCGCAGCCAGCAGGATATGATGGCGGGACTGCAAATGGACATGGAGAAAGGGCAGAGAGAACAGGCAGGATGGCAATGGATGAGGATGAGGTGGCACCCCTGAACAAGGATGTGGACGGGCATGGGGCAGGAGCCAATCCCATTCCACAAACATCAGCAATGGACAGATTGCCACCATGATCAGAGACATTTGCCAGCATTACAGCAGGCTGTATGGTGTGAAGGCCCCCAACACACTGGCGGAGGTAAAGGCCAGGCCATGGCTGGACATAAAGGCTGCCATAAATGCCCCCAGGTCTGAGGCATGGACCCTGGTGGTCATCAAGCACAAGTGGCGGGACCTGAAGGCAGTGGTGAAGCGTAAGCTAGCCACTGGTGAGAGGGCATGCAGCGAGATGGGCGGTGGTCTGCCAAGCACAGACAGCCACCTGTCAACCCTGGAGTGACTGGTGGCCAAGATGCTGATGCTGGTCACCATCCATGGAGTTGTGGAAGGGGTGTATATGATGGCAGGTAAGGCACATTGCACACAGCCAGCCAGAACAGCCAACTGGCACCAAAGCCCATGTAACTCCCTCAACTGTTCCAACAGGCGGCACTGGATCAGGGCACCACAGAGTGGCATGGAGCAGGGACAGGATGCCCGCAGCACTGACCAAGGCAGTGTAGGAGACCATTGACCAGGCAGTGTACAGGGGAGTAGTATGCACGCCTGGGGTGTGAGAGGAGGGCAACTGTGTGCAGCGAACTAACCATAGCCCTTGCACACATACAGGAGCTGAACCAGAGACACAGGAGGATGAGGCCAGTGAGAGGGACAGTACAACCAACCCATGGGAGGAGGACAGTGGGACCGGCAGAGACACAGAAGTGGGGATGGACACGCAGTACAATGTGCTCATGCTGTGTGATGCAGCATGCACACACCCGCCACCATGCAGGGACCCCGACATATGGATGGAGGCTGCAGGATCCTCTTCCACCACACACCACCATGCAGCAACACCACCATACAGCGACAGAGGGGACAAGCAGCCCTCAGATTGCACCTGTACATGGCACCAGCCACCATGGCCACAACCCTACATGAAGGAGCAGTACCGGGAACTGCAGCAGCTGGAGCAGGACCACCTGGGGAACAACATAGGACAACTGCTGCAGTGGAGGCACAGACAGCGGTGCAGCAGAACATACATAAGGCCATACTCAGGTGTGCAGTCACAATGGAGGGCATGCAGAAGCTGCTGCGGCACACATACAGCAGGACTGCAGATATCCCACCCGCATGGCCGATGGCAGTAGTCAGCACCCTGCAGTGCAATGTGACAGCACCCGATGGCATGCCAGAGACAGGGGGTCCAGCCACACCATGCAGCCAGTGGTGGACGGCATGCCATGCCCAGGCAGAACACATCTGACAGGTCACAAACACCCATGGCACAAGTCACACTGATGGGCATGGACAGTGAGGACACACAGGCACATGGTGCATGGTAGAAACACGGCACCATCGATGGTGGTGAGCACAGAGGAGGTGCTGGGCCATGGTTGCACCCACCAGCATGGCAGCAGGATGTTGGCATGGCTCGCAGACCACACAGGTTCAGTGGGGCCAGGGTAGGTCTGCCGCACTATGCTGTGGGTAGCCGCTGTGCAGTGTCCTGCAGATGGCAAAGGGACGTTTGGTCTGACCCATGCACAGGTGCACCACCAGGAACTGCACCCTCGTGTGGACACAAACCCACCCACACACCCACCTATCCTCAATGTGGCACACTCAGGAATGGCCTCATCATCGTACACCGGAAGGCTGCAGTGGATTGCTGTGCAGGGCCACCACGTTGTGCACCCTGCAGCAGTGGCCAGGTGCCATTCTGCATGGTCTCTGTGCCACGGCCGCTGCAGTACTCACTTGCCCCTGAAAGGTATGTGTTCAGCATAGCACCTGCTGGGCCACATGGCCACCCGCCGTAATCTGGATCCCGGTGGGCGCTGCCCCGACATCATCATCCCCATCACCACGCGCTTCATTGGGGGGATCAGCCAGCAGTGGCACATTTGCACGCTTTGCAATGTTGTGCAGCATAGAACACACCATGAACACCTTGCATGCTTTTGCTGGACTCAGCATGAGTCTGCCACCAGTGTGGTCCAGACATCTGAAGCGCATCTTCAGTTGACCAATGGTTCTCTCCATGACTGCCCATGTCCGTCTGTGTGCCGTGTTGTATGCAACCTTTGCAGGTGTGGAAGGTGCATGGTATGGAACCATCAGTGTGGTCCACAGTGGATAGCTGCTGTCACCTGCATAGGAGAACGAGATGTCAGTGGCAGGCCCTGTGGCATGTGCAATACTCACCCGCATGGATGCAGTGACTCACCAAGCAGCTAGCCATCGAGACACCCATTGTGGAGGTATGCACCCATGCCCGAGCCATCCAGGACATAGACATCATGCATAGAGCTTGGCTACCTGGCACACATCAGTGATAATGCCGTGGCATCACAGACCACCTGGCAGTTAATTCTGTGGAACCCCTTACGGTTCCTGTATGCCTCCTCATGGGCGGTGGGCTTGATGATGGGGGCCTGTGTCCCATTGATGGTGTTCAACATGTCATGCATGCATAGAACACCTCCTTCATAGCCCTGATCTCTGAAGGCATCTTTGGGAAGGTGATGTGCTCCCCCAAATGCTGTAAGAGGGCATCTGTCACCCATGCCAGGGCTCTGGAGATGGAGGCCTGGCTCACGCCAACTGTCGCAGGTGACATGCTGGAAAGAACCAGTGGCATAGTAGCCAGGGTGCACAGCACCTGCATCTCCTTGGTCATGGTGCATAACGGGCACCTCCATGGCCCCACTGCCCCATGAATGCAGTCACACAACATGCCGATGGTGTCCCAAGGTAGGCGGAACCGCTCGATGCAATGTGTGTTCTGCATTGTTGAGGCATCTATCCTGGTGTGGAACATCGTGGCTGGTTTCATTATCCCCATATACATACAGCTATCTCCTCCAGTAGGTGGACATGCATTAGCACGCCGGACACACCTTGCATCTGTGGCAGTGTGATCCGTGCAGTACTGCCCATGTGCTGTCACCACCTCCCCCGGGTCGTGCCTGAAAATAGGCAGGATTTGTCTAGTGCACTTACCCAGTCAACAAAAACTAAATAAAAAAAAAAAATTAAAAACCTCCTGTGTACCAGCAGGCCACCACTGACCTGCCCAGGTGTGGGCACGTCTGCACAGCAGAGTCATTCCCAGCATCACGTGCCTGTGCCATGTGCAGTTCATGGCAGTGCATGCAGTTGGCATCATGGTGGGGCAAATAGTGGAGCACAGGGCCGTGTTCTCCTGGCACGTTTTTCATGTTGCTGAGGGTGACTATGTCGATGGAGGTGGCTTCGGTGCCCTGTTGGCCACCAGGGCATTTGACAGGGTGAGTGACATGTGACAGTGAGTGCCAGGCTAGGCAGCGCTGCCCTATGTGCTCATGTGTCTATTCTTCCCTGCACAGGATAATGGTGGCATGCCAGCCAGACTGGAGCGTACCACACATGATGGTGGACTCCAGGGCAGCACAGCGGCAGCAGTTCAGGAAGTGGCTGCCCCACTACATGATCCTGAAGTGTTCTGGGGGGGACCTGTACTATGAGGAAAACAGATACAGGGCCTGGGATGTCTATGTCCCTTTCAAGTAGGTATGCCTGCACGTGCCCTGTGTGTGTCACCCCATGTGCTGGGACTGTGCTGTACTGATGTGTGTCCTTTTGCCTTTCAGCATTACTGTGGACCAGTGAGGAGGATGGTAAAATGCCTCAGAGGGTGGCGGAGACAGCCATCACCACTGGAGGAGCCAGAGGACAAGCAGGACAGTAGATGTTCCATGCCAACATGGCCATGGCTGCAACAGCCAGAGGGCCCAACTGCTGGAGGATGCCTGCCCATGTAGCCTGTGTTTGCCCCATCCATGGCCGGGAATGACTGCATGCTGGGCCAGGGTGGGTTGGGGGTGATCCTGGTTGCTGGACTGTGTGCTGCCCTGCTTGATCTACTAGCTGTGCATTCGGGTGTGTCAGTGGACCTTGCATAGGACTTGGTGGGTGGAACAGCTGCTGCAGTATTGTTTATGACATTGCTTCTATTGTGTGCTGTTGATACCTACAGGTGGAGTTGGGGACGGCAGTTGCCATGGAGTGTACCTGCCTGTATTACCGCTGTCTGCAATAAAGGTGCCTGGTACCTGCCTGTGTGTCTTACTTGTCTCCCAGGGGAAGGGCACTGGGGGTGCCATGCTGCCATACTGCCTGGGGCTGGTGGGGGGAGCAACTCAGGCTACAGTGTGTGTGCTGGCCATCCAGCATTCTGCACCTGTGGCTCATGTTTGTGGTGCATCTCATGGGGTCACAGACCAGGTGCCAGGGGTAGTCATTGCACAGTGCTGTGCACCGTCACCTGCCACTGGGCCATGCAGCTGTGCTGGCTGCATGTGCTGTGGAACATACATTGCCATGTTGCATGGCAAAAACACTGTTCTGCCTCTGGTGGTGCGCTGTACCCTGGGGGCATCCGGGGCGTGGCCCGAGGCATCCCTGGCATCCCAGGGGTGTGTGTGCTGTGCTGCTCCATTGCCACTGGTGACATGCCAGTGCGGGCATGTCAGTGTGCCATCTGCACATGGTACTGTTGTGCCACGTGACCAGTGCAGCATGCCCTGTGCACCATTGTGGCAGGCCGCAGGCACCTGCGGGTGGCGTTTGTGCCCATAGTGCAGTGTGCCACTGCTGGCGCTGTGCTGTGGCCTTGGTGCTCCCGGTGTGTCACCTCTTCGGGAGAGCTGGCACCTCAGTGCCTGGGTGTCTGCACACCGTGTTGGCCTGTGCAGACTCCCATGTTGTGTTCCGTGGCCCAGTACACCACCATCTCCCTGGCATTTCCTGTGCACCACGGCCAGCATGGCATTCCATCATGCATGTGCGTTGCGTGTGCCTATGCACCTGTGTATGAAGCCACCACGGTATATCTGCTTGGTACAGTGCCGGCGGCTGCTATGCCTGCTTGTTGCATCTGCACCAGTCATGCATGCTGCTGTGTGGTGGCTTGCGCATTAGGGTGTCATAATGCTTCCATGCCTGCCCCACGCACATGTACGTGCGGCGCGTATCCATCGTGCATAGGGCCCAATATGAATATATGAACATACAAAACTGCCAGCAGATACAAGCCAAATGATCTATTGTGTCTGCTCGATTGTTCGCACAGAGGTTAGACTCCTGCTGCTTCCCCAACCCTTCCCCCTCTCTTTCGCCTCATCTTCCCACTGAGTAGTATCTTGTCCTTAACCCTATCCACCCCTTTTAAAGCTCTCCACTGTTTTAAGAGATACCACTTCTTCAGGAAGCTCGTTCCATCCCCCTATCACTCTCTCCATGAAGTAATTCTTCCTCACCTCCCTCCTGACTCTAATGCCCCATCACCTTCAGGCTGTGCCACCTAGTAATCTCTTTTCCCTTTTCCCTTTAATTGAAACATGCCCACTGTACTAACCCTGTTGATGCCCTTTAAGTACTTGAAGGTTTTGATCATATCACCGATGACTTTGCACTTCTTAGCATTGAAACCCAGCTGCCAAGTGTGTGACCACTGCTCAAGCCTTCCCAAATCTTCTTGGAGGCCTTTTCCTCCCTCTACCCCATCCACAACTGCCCCAGTCTTGGTGTCATCCATGAATAGACTGATTCTGCTCTTAACTTCAACTGTTACATTGGCTATGAAGATGTTAAACAGCACCAGCACCAGCACTGAACCCTGTGGGACTCCAGTGGTGACAGCCCTATGAGTTGAGAGACCCCTCCCGACAGCCATCCTCTGATGTCCATCCCTCAAACCAGTTACAAACCCACTTAACCAGTTTCTCCCCTGCTCCTAGGTTCCTCAATTTATTAGTTAATCTGCCACGCTGTACCTAGTCAAAGGCCTTGCTGAAATCCAGATACAGGACAGCTATGGCCCAACCAGTGTCTAGTTCTTTTGTCACCCAGTTAGAAAAGTGAACCAGGCTTGTTTGACATGATCTCCGGAGATGAACCCATGCTGTTTGTCATCCATAAGACCATTCACCTCCAAGAAGGTCACCAACCTTTCCTTTAGGATTATTTCCGTGAGCTTACCCACAATGGCTGTCAGACTGACTGGTCTATAGTTACCAGGCTCATCCTTGGGACCGCTCTTGTGCAGGGGTACCACATATGCCATCCTCCTGTCCTGAGGCACGCTCCCCGTCTGCAGGGAGGTATTGAACAAGTCTGCCAATGGTGCTGCCAGGACCTCTGCCAACTCCCTCAGGACTCTAGGGTGCAGCCCATCTGGTCCTGGAGCCTTGTCCATGTTCAGTGACTTAAGGCCCTCAAGCACTCAGCTCACAGGGATCTCCCCATCCGTTATCCTATCTCCTGCCATGCCAGTGTTGCCCTCCCCTGTGGTATTGGCCCATCTCTCTCTCCCTGGTAAAAACTGAGCAGAAGTACTCATCGAGTACTTCTGCCTGTTCAACCCCCTTCTCTATCCAATCTCCACCATTCTTTATCCTAGTGATTTGCTCCTAGTTGCTTTTCTCCCTTATGTACTTGAAGAAGGCCTTTTCCTCCTTACACTTCCCTTCTGCTAGCCTTAGCTCCTTTGAGCCTTGGCAGCCTCACACCCCTGCTCACCTCCCCTGGTATTCCTTGTGTACTCCTCCTATCCTCATCTCTTTGGACCCTTTCCATCTTCTGAAGGCCATCTTTTTTCTCCCTCACCCTTATCTGCACCTCCTTTGAACAACAACGTGGCTTCTTGGTCCCTGCTTTCTTACTGCATTTCTTTGTGCAGGTGTCCGTGGCTGCTAACAGGCTTTCCTTCAGGATGTCCCATTTCTGGGGTGTTGCTATCCAAATGCCCCCTGAGGATGTCAGCCATCCTGCAGAAGTCAACCCTTGTTAAGTCCACTGTCTTGGTTTTTGTACTGTAGATGTCCCCTCTTGATGAAAGAAAATACTTTTAAAAAGTCCTAAGCAAATCTAGTTTCAGGACACCTTTGACCTCAAACTCCTCTTGCCCTCACTTAACATTGTACTACACCCTTTCACTAAACTTCTCAATCTTTTGCTCTCCTTAGTCACTTCCCACAGCTCAAGAAATCAGCTGGTGTCTCACCCGTTCATAAAAGCGGTGACAGATCCCTTCACTCCAACTACCTGCCCATCTGTATCCTCCCCCAACTCTCCAAGGCACTCAAACAGATTGTTGCTGACCAGTTGTCTGAACACCTTGGCAAATATAACCTACACTGCCCCCAACAACATGGTTTCAAAAAATCCCATATTACTACCACTGCCCTTCTAAATTTCACTAACCATATTCATAAGGCACTAGACACAGACCACCTACTGGGCGCAGTGTTCATTGATCTGACTAAAACCTTTGACACCGTAAACCACCAGCTCTTACTGCACTCTCACTACCTTTTGCCTATCAAACATCATAATCAAATGGTTTGAAAGCTACCTTCTGTATAGGAGTTAAAAGGTCAAAATCACTTACTGTCTCTCATGTGACCTCCCTGTTCACTTTGGTGTCCCCCAAGGTTCCATCCTTGACCCCCTGCTTTTCAGCCTCTTTATCAACAATCTTCCCACAGCGTGCAATAATAATATGCTACTCTATGCTGATGATGCAGTTATCTTTTCCACCCATTCAGACCCCAACCTGCTCTCCCTGGACCTCCAGATGAACTTCAACCTAGCTGAATCCTGGTTTGCCCAACATAAACTTTTATTGAACCTTAAAAATGAAGTCCATGTTGTTTCACAGCTCCCATAGCAAATTCAGAACTGTTAGCCCTCACTATCTGTAATGTGTTGCAACAGCCCTTTGAGCAAGTGCAGGAGTTTAAATAGCTTGGTATTACCTTGACAACTCATAGTCCTTCAACACACATGTTCACCACATCTCAAAATCAACTAACTCCAGAATAGGGGTCCTCTGTTGCCACCGATGCTGTCTAACCAATGAAGCCAGGAGTGCAGCAATGCCTACGTCTGTCCTATCCATTATTGATTATGGGCTAGTCTTCTATGGGGCTGCCACTGACAGCACCCTAAAATGGATCAGGACAACCCTAAACAAGTGCTGTAGGCTTATCACTGGTGTTGGGAAGTGTACGCATACCTGTGATCTCTACAAGCACTCAAATTTGCTCAATCTTAACAGTAGACTTGCCTACCAGACCTGCCTACTGGTAAAGAAAATCTGCCTTAACCTTACACCCCCTACAATACATGACTTAATGGCTGCAAATATATGTTTTGCGCGTAGTTCCCTCAAATCCCCATATATAATTCCATCTGCCGTACCTCCCAGGCTTAACGTGCATTCTATACCAGGGCCCCTTCTCTGATAAATAGCCTTCTTCCTGAAATTACAACGGAGAACAAGCTTGGATCATTCAAGCGTAACCTCTGCCAGTACCTCACTGAACATAGCAGCTGTGACTGCTACATCTAGACTCACGTCTCACCGTTCACCCCCCTACTGCCCATCTCTCCTCCCATCACCCTCTCCCACTTATCTCCTGCACACTTAGCCCACCCTCCTCCCACTCTCTCCTACCATCCACCTACTTGCCCTTCCCTCCTGCCCCATCCTTCCCTCCTTACCCCACCCATTTTTGCCCTCCTACCTCTCTCACCGTTTTCTCTCACACCCCAACTCGTCTCTTCCCCATAACCCTCCATCCTCTCCTTTCCCCATCACTTTCCCTCCTGTTAACCCCTCCTCTCCTCTACTCCTCCTTGTACCTCCACCCCTGGCTTCTTGTTTACTCCCCACCCAGGCTACCCACACTTAAACTGTTTCTTTCTCTACACTTATGACAATGTCATATTATTGACTGCCCAATCCCTCCCCCATACTCACCACTCCTAGTTTCCTTCCCCTCAACCCTATGATGGTTCTCTGTTTTATCTATGCTTACTGTGTGTATCCCTGTTGTTTATTAAATGCACCTCATTATTGTGTCTCTCGTATTGTACTGCTGTACTTTATTTTGCTACTGTTTTTTGTATTGTACCCTGATGCCGAACCTTTGCAAATGAACCCCTAGTTCAAAGGTACTTGTAATCCTAGTAATAAATAAAGAAAATAAATAAATAAATAAAATAGCAATATCTAGGGAGAACCACACTGTTCGGTGGTCATTACCTGTTATGGGGTCCTCACTCCATATGCCCTGTAGGTAGTCTCCGTCAGTCAGCACAGGGTCCAAAATGTTCCCCTCCCTTGTTGGTCCCTCCACCTTTTGTGACAGGAATACATCCTGGAAGGCTTCCAGAATGACCTGCTGCTTAGCACTTGAGCTAGACATGGTTTTCCAGTCCACCCCTGGTAGACTGAAATCCCCGACTACCGCAGTGCTACCCCTTCCACAGTGTTTCCATAACTGATCTGCCAGTTCTCTATCAAAGCCCTCTGACTGTGAGGGTGGTCTGTACACAACCCCCAGTTTCACCTTTTACCATTATTGTTCTGCAGTTGAACTGATAAGGCTTCCTGCCTTCCCTCACCCCCCATACTGCTCACTATTCCTTCCTCACAAATAAAGCCACCCCTCCACCCTTCCCTTTTATCCTATCCCTGTAATACAGTCTGTATCCCGCAACATGATGTCCCAGTCATGGTGCTGGTTGCATCATTTGTTATCATAAAATAATTCAAATAATGATTGCATTAACCTGAAAATTAATAAAATGTTTGTTTCAGTTGTTTTTTCAGGCTACTTTAGGGTCCAGATAGAAAAATTCACTTTTCAAACACTACTGTTGCACAACTAAAGTGTGGTATAAGTGTGATAACGGAATACGAACTTGGAAGGTGAACAGCATCTAAGTTGAGCCGTTAAAGAACAAAACATATGCAAGCAGAATTAGTAGTTAAGCATTTAAAAAACATCTGGTCCCTAAAGAAGCCTGAAAAAACTACCAAAACATTTTATCAATTTTCTTAGTACCTGAACTCATGAAGATTGTGACGACATGGATGTGACTGTGACATCACTCTGTGGGATGGCAGGGGAGTTTGAGAGGTAAAGAGAGGAGATAATACCCTCAGTATAAGGGTTACCATGTTTAGCCTGCATTGTGCACTTCGTACTTACACCATAGGCAATAAGAGACCATATTATTCACAATGTCAATTTCTTTAATACTGATTGTAGAGTTTCAGAACCATAATGCATTACATGTCTTTTTTAAGCTTATAGGACATTATGTCTAGTGTTTAAGACTTAAAAGCAAGCACACTAACCAAAGATGGATTTACAACCAGGTATACTTCCTTTCAGACATTGATAATAGGGCTTCTAGAGCAGCAAGAACATTTTGGCACTGAGTGGTGCTGGTGGCACCTTTATATCACTCATTGGCATAAAATAATTCAAATAATGATTGCATTAACCTGAACATTTATAAAATGTTTGTTTCAGTTGTTTTTTCAGGCTAAATTAGGGGCCGGATACAAAAAATCACTTTTCAAACACTACTGTTGTGCAACTAAAGTGTGGTAAAAGTGTGATAATGTACAGTAGGTAAACCTTTGAATATACTTACCAGCAATACTTACTAGTATTTGCTTACAAAAAGACTGAACTGATATATTTTCACTTATTGTCAGAGCTATAAGAATACCCCTTGAAAAAGCTTGCTTCAATGAGTGAAACATTGGGGATTTCATTAATAAAAATATTGAAAATTGAACCACTTCAGTGAGGAAATGAATTTCTTCTAGAAAAGTTAGAGATATGCAAGCTGATGTCTTTTATTTGTAAGAAAACCACATGACTGACAAAGAAGGCAGCCACATGGTCAAAAACTGGGGATGAGAATGGTACAGGTCATATTTCACTTTCAGAGCAAGAGGCGTAGCCATAGGACTCCAGACTCACTTCCTAGGTAGTCACCCTGTTACTCACACATGGGGGAAAGAGGAGGTGTCTCTTGATACAAGAACAACTAAACTATGGACAGAGACTGGTCATTGGCTATGTTCTGTATATGGTCCAAATAGAGACAATCCAGAATTCTTTCACGGTCTGTGTCTGGAAATTATAGGGTTTGAAGGCCCTTGGATAGTGCATAGTGATTTTAATTGCATAAAATATATAATCACAGACTGCTTCTCACAGACAGTGCTACCCATTTCTCAGAGTGGTAAGGTACTACTAGCCCTAATAAAGGACCACAAATTGATGGATGCCGGGAGACATGGAAATCCATCTGGCAGGGAGTACACCCACTACTCACAATCTGCAGAAGCATATGCTTGGCTTGATGCAGCACTAATCTCACAGGCACACATTTCTATCCTGCACTCAGCCCAACATGGGACTAGGCCATCACAGATCATGCCCCAGTTCTGGTCAATTTCTCATAAATGGAGACTCAAGCTGTTAGCAAAGCATTGAATCTTGATCCAAAGCTCTTGAAAAAGGTAGAATTTTATCAGTATGTCAGAAAACATAACTGAATATCTTATTAACAACCCTAGGGGGAAAACATCTTCCTCTATGAGGTGGAAGGCCCTAAAAGCTCTACTAAGGGAGGGGGTATTATCTCCTTTGCATATTACAAAGAAAACTGAGGGCCAACACGTAGTTGAAATAATGGAAAAGATAACTGAAGCTCAGAAGGCTGATATGAGGCAGCCCAGCGCAGGGGTTTACCAGCTCCTCCTAAGTAAAGTAGGAATAAAACTCAGCACACAGCACAAAACAGTGAGGGTGTTACTCCTTACTCAAGCAGGAAATTATTTTGGTGGGCCACTCAGGAACCTGCTATCCTGACAACTGCAAAGTAGATAAGGGTACAGAATGTAGCCCAGATCAAGTCAATTGATGGAACTTTAAAATATTGGATGCCGAATTTGGGGAATGCTTTAGAGCCTTTTATTAGACCCTTTACTTTATATATCTGAGGCATCACCCACAGCTGAGAAGGTAGATGTTTTCTTCTAAGGCCACAATACAGACTATAGGGCCAGAAAGTAATATGCAAATGTACCAAAATATAAACTTGAATGAAATATAGAATGCAATATCCCACCTTAAGGAGGGAAGCCCCTGGGCCAGATGGTTTTCCTACAGAGTTTTTCCAAAATATTCCAACAGGAATTACTAGACCACAGGACATGATTGAGGAGTGTCTAGCACAGTGTATTATGCCCTCTCCATGTGGTCAGCCGCAATCACTAGCATCTCTAAGCCAGGTAAGGATCCCCAACAGTGGGCATCTTACAGGGCAATCTCCCTCCTAACAGCACACTACAAAATAGTCACTCGAGTTATTGCTAGTTGGCTGGAAAATAGCTTGTTTGATGTTATTCTTGAAGATCAAGTGGGTTTTGTGAAGGAGAGACAAGGTGAGCTTAATGTTAGATGTACCCTTAATGTAGTCTGTAGATGGACTGGGAGATTGACTCAGGAGATTGTGGCAGTCCTTGTTCCTAATGCTGAAAAGGCATTCAACTGTGTGGCGTTGGGTATATGTTTAAAACCCTGCAGAGATGTGGGCTAGCAGGTAAGGTGATAATGTGGACACATACGCTTTACATACTAGTGAATGACACCATGACTAACCCCTTTCAGCTTTCTACAGGCACCAAGCAGGGGTGCGTTATATGTGATGTCATTGGAGCCACTGATGGTGGCTAGATGGCATGATGCCGGAATTGTGGGGCAGCAAGCAGGAGGAGTGCACCACAAGGCAGTTTGTTTGTGATCTGCTGGTCTATCTCCAGACTCCTAGACAGAGCCTTTCTATTCTGCATGAACTACTTAGGAAATATGGAGCCACTGCAAGTCATAAAGTTAACTGGGCAAAACTCAAGGTAGTGGCATTTTGCAAATGGGACACCAGCTAGTAATTCACTGATAACAGCTAATATGGCTGATAATTCACAGAAAATGAAATTTGTCACATCTCTAAAATACTTGGGAATTAATACTTAGCAAACCCTCTTGCTTATACAAAGAAAACTACATCAGCCTGCTTAGCAAACATTTAAAGAGTTTGTGAAAGATGGGAGGGTCTGCCCATCATCATAGTAGGCAGGGTAAATGCTATTAAAATAAGCATTCTACCTAAATACCTGTATTTATTCCAAAATGTACCTGTCGGAGTGCCTGTGCAATTCTTAAAGTAACTAAACAGCATTCCTATTGTGTGGGAAAACAACAAATATAAAAAGGAGACTACTGCAACTTCACTTAAAAGGAGGCCTAGCACTGCCAGACTTTAAATATGGTTACTGGGCATCACATTTGTCATTGTATGGAGGTATCAACCCCACTAAGTCTACTTCTGGTGCAAAATCAAGGAGGAACATATATGCAGAAGGTCAACTCCAGGAATTTCTTTCACCCTGTTTTAATCAGTTATCCCTCCTTAAATGTAAAAAAAACATATACTAAACAGCCAGAAAGGGATGTGTGTAGAAATGCACAAGTTTATATATCATCCCAAGGGGATATTTCCCAGCACTGCATTATATGTTGGATTTAAGGGACTGTGATGATATAATACATTTTTGCATCAAGCACCTTTGAAGTAGAAACAAGCTTGTAGAACTCAAGTGGGAGATTTTGTCTACAGTGGTATTCTTAAATCTTTTACTGAAATTAGGCAGGCATATAGCACAAAACTAGAGAACTTTTTTGCCTGCTTAGGAATCAGGCAATATCTGACAAAAGTTAGTCCAACTAAGTCCCCAAATGAAGAAACCATCTACAGACCCAATCATGTGCTAAACCCTCATTGTCTTTTAAACTCTTAACAGTTTTATCTGCCATACTTGAAATTAAGGCTAAAGCAGGAGCAGGGCCCTTGACTTGGGGTTGGACCCACCATTTGGCAAGCAGCAATAAAACATATCCACAGCTGCTCCAGAACCAATAAACTGCACAGTGCCCTGCTCAAGTTTCTATTCAGAACTGATCTCACCTAAGAAAAACTTCAAAATTTAAGGCACATCCGACAAAGACGTACCAAAAATGTCACATTGAATATGGTAGCTTTCCACACTTAGCCCTAATGGTTCGGCATGCAGAGCTTAATTGTAAAAATGTTGGGCAAACTTTATCTAACACTCATTTGGAATTTATGTTCAGAGCTGAAGCCAGAGACAGGGGAACAGAAGCTATCATGGACTTTGAAAGGTGTCTTTAGTTGATTTCAGAGAAAATTGCCCAGCACTGAATCAGTGACAATCCACCCAGCATAGCTCACTGGTTAAATAACTGTCAGTGTATGAAGCTTAAACAATATCAGCTGACAGCAGCTGCTGAAGATCAAGTGTTTCAGCATACCTGGTAACAACTATTCTATGCTATGCTATAGAAAATGGTATCATCACTGAGTAATCACAATGTACATTATTGTTAGACTGTCAGAGGTATCCTAAATGCTAACCAAAATCTTCACGTCTTTCTGTTGTGTAACAATCACTTAAAATATCAGCAATTAAATACCTAGACCATAACATAATCATATTTCTGTACTGTATGTAGCATCGTTTCCTGTTTGTTTTATCCAAATTCTGCATATTTAAAAATTAATGCATTGTTTACATGTACAACAGTCATTTTTTGTATGCATGCCCTCTGTTACATGTCTCAAAGATGAACTCAGCTGTATTTTTAGAGGAATTTAATAAAACATGTTTACAAAACATTTAGATATCACGAGGACAAATGTCAGTGGTTGAGACTCTCCCAAGGCGGTGTTTTGAGGTTGTATCATATTGGCTCTATCCTTGTTTCTGACTTTATCCGGGAACACCTGTAATGTCTGTTCCTACTAGCCTCTCAGCCATATGTTCTGATACCTGACCTGCTTGGGAGTCAAAATCTTTGGCTGAGGAGCAATCCCTCTTAAGCCTTACCAGCTGTCCACACAGAATGCTCCTAATGAGTAAAGACGGGTGTGTGCTGTTTGCATGTAGGATAGTATTGTCCACTGTAGGCTTTCTGTACACCCTGAGTTCTAGCTTATCATTCTGGACAAACAGTTCAAGAACCAAAAATTGATTTTCTTTACTCTGGATATTATGAGAAAAGATAAGCTCTGATCATTGATGTTTAGCTACTGAACAAAATCCTTTCCAGCAATCTGTGTGCCGGTTTGAGTGTGCCTGTCAAGAAGGCACCAAAATATAAAATTCTTTGCCCCTTCCCTGAGGTCTGCCCCTGGAGTTAGACTATATAGTTGGGGGGGCAACCCCCCACATGAGGGAGTGCTGGGGGCGCAGCCCCGTGCATATATTCTGGGCAGTGAAATTAAATTCTTGGTGCCCTAATGATGGATGCACCCAGATGGGTGCATTCCGATGGTGGAACCCAACAAACTTTCTGCTTCCTCCACCCAACCAGCCCAGATGCCTGA
Organism: Neoceratodus forsteri; assembly: GCA_016271365.2. Taxonomy (NCBI): domain Eukaryota; kingdom Metazoa; phylum Chordata; order Ceratodontiformes; family Ceratodontidae; genus Neoceratodus; species Neoceratodus forsteri. The sequence continues at coordinate 29,916,502 of JADMNL010000028.1, forward strand.
GATGTCATCCTTATCTATGTATCAGTGCACCACTCTGTCAAAAAATGGATTATTCAATCTATTAAGAACAAATCACAATGTCCCAAAAACAAGAAATATATCTGTACAGGACTGGGCAACCACAGTCCCCATCACAGTTCCATATTTCTGTAAATAAATCTTTCCATTGAAGGTAAAACAATTTTTTGTTCAAAATAAATTCAATCAACTGTAACAAAAATCAGGTGAGACTGCACTGAAATAGGTATAATTTCTTAAGTTGAACTCCAGGATATCTAGTCCACATTCATGGAGATGCAGGTGTCCAATGAGGTAACATCCACTGTGATCCATATGTTCACATGAGGCTCTGCAGGGAGACAAGAGACAATGTAAGATAAATCTAAGCTCTGTATACACTTACTCTATAAGAGACAAGGTAGATAGCTACAGGTGATGCCTTAATTGTGAAGAGTAAACACTTTAAGACTTTGGTACAGTTTGCTACTAAGAGAGGGAAAACAGGAAACACCCTATGTGGGGTAAAGTGATTTAACCAGTTCAGGTAAGGGAGGGAAGGTAAAGAAACTTAAAAGGCAGAGAAAGGAGGCAATATGGTACTGGGAAGGGTTCAGCTGACAGAAATACTGATAGAAGGGATAGAAGGTAACACCCTGTCTAGTGAGAGGTAATAAAGCAAATACAAAGAAAGAAAGAAAAGAAAGGTAAAGTAGTATGGGAGGGAGGCACAAGTTGACAGGCTAAGTTCAACAGCAATAAAGGTAAAGCACAGGAGTTGTGTAGTATAACACGTCCAGCCACGGCCTTTCAGGACACATTCTGGAGACTAAGGTGCTGCTCCATTTGCGTGCAACCCTCTGGGCTGAGGGAGGAGGTCCATTGACTCTGGGCTGAGCTGGCAAGGAAGCAGAGGAACTTTTGCCCTACCCAAGGGCCACTGAGACATTGCCACTGCCTCAGAAGATGCCTAGATAGAGGTGGGATGGCTGGACCTTGGTGGGCTCTGTGATGGTGAGGTGGTGGGTAGGGTACACACTCCTCAGCCTACACCACTACAAAATTCCTTCACCATAGTGGTGGCATGGGACAGCCAGGAGGCAGCTTTTCTGATTTTAGGGAGGATGTGGGTGTCCTCAGAAGGGTAGAACCCCAAGGTGGGAGGAAGGGGCCCCCAGCTGAGCATGATGCAGCTGGTGATAGGGGACTCTATTATGTGGGGATATTCTTGGGAACAGGAAGAGTAGGGAGAGGGTAGTAATGTGCCTATATGGATCTAAGCTTGGAGGGATGGAAACTGGTTACTGAGGAATGCTAGGGTGGCAGATAATGGGAGAGAGATGGATATCTGGATTCTCCACCTCTGGATTAATGACCTGGTGAGGGATGGAGCAGGACAAGTCTAGGATAAGTTAAGGGAACTAAAGAGGGACCTTAAGGAGGTGGCATACATGGTGGTATCTGCCATGGTATTACCTGTGTGTGGCTGGCCGGGGGTCTAGGGCACTCCACACAAGGAACTTCAACAGTTGTTTGAAGGCATGGTGAAGAGATGAGGATATGGCCACAGAGCAGGGTATGGCCTCTACCTAAGTGAAGGCTTGCATTCTTTTAGGAAGGGACCACAGTGTTCAGTGGAGGTTTTAATGTTACTTGGATGAGCTTTTAAACTAGCAAGGGGAGGATATATTACCAAGGGAGGCATTAATTGCATCCCTTCACTGTAGGTTGAAGCAAGAAGGAGGAGGCCCAAGTGAAGAACCTCCGGGCAAGGCGCAAGATGAATGGGTGTAGACAAGGTGGAGCAAAGGGGTAAGAACAAAGCAGGCAGAAATGGAGGGATATAGGAGACAAAAACAGAGAGAGTAATGAGTGAAGAGCAGAGTCTGGGAGCTACAGGGATCAGCACATACAGAAGGGCGGAGGAAAGGGGCTGTACTCAGGGATCAGCACACACAGAAGGGGTGGAGGAAGGGGGCTGTACTCAGGGATCAGCACATAGAAGGGCGGAGGAAAGGGGGCTGTACTCAGGGATCAGCACACAGAAGGAGTGGAGGAAAGGGGCTGTACTAGGGAAAGATAAAGGCTTGGAGAGCCATATGTGCCAATGCACAGTGTCTTGGACAATGAAGGTCCAGACCTGGAGGCCATCATGGTGGAGGCAGGCGTGGATCTGGTGGCCAAAACAGAGTCATGGTGCACTGTAAATCATGACCTGGACATGGCCATACCACGGTACTCTCAATGAAGAAGAGATAGGGAGGGGAGGTGGGGTTGTTTTTTATGTGAGGGAGGATATCAAGGCTATGAAAGTGCAAGAAAACCTATATGTAAAGGAAAGGCTGGAGGTGCTGCGGCTCTCCTTGGGGTAGGAGCTGGGGCCACTATTCATGCTGGAATGATACAGAGACTTCTAGAACCAGGGCCATCCTTGACTCCCAGCATGGGGCATTTCTCAGGTAGATTGTCAGTGAACCCACTAAGAATGGGGCAATACTGGACCTGGTGATTACTAACAGAGACAGTACTGCAGACACCACAGGGGCTGTCACCTGGGGAGCAGTGATCACTCTGCAGTGTGTTCAACATTAAGATGAATACAGCAGCAAACCACATGAAGATGAGGGCCTGGACTTTAGGAGGGTGGATTTTAAAGAAACGGAGATTGCCTCAGAGGCAGTTTAGCAGGGAGAATTGCTGGTGAGGCATATAGGAACAGTGGAGGAAATTAAGGGAAGGCATAGTGAAGGTATCCAGCCCTGCATGAATGATGTGAGCAAAAGCAGAAGGGAAAAAGGAACCTGTTGGTACTCTTGGGAAGTATTCAGAAAGCTGAAGGAAAAATGGTGGCATTCAGGAGGTACAAAGAAATAAAGAGGGATGAGGATAGGGAGGTGTACCAGGTAAAACAGAGGAAAGCAGGTAGGGCAGCGAGGGGAGCAAAGATGCAAAATGGAAAGGTTAGTCAAAGGGGTAGCAAAAGGCAATAAGAATTTCTTCAGGTACATAAGTGAGAAGAGAAAGGCAAAGCTATGGATAGTGATGATAAGGAGTACAGCAGAGCGAGACTGTGCAGAGGAGGATGAGGAAAGGGCGACCATCTTGAACAGGTACTTCTGCTTAGTCTTTACAGAGGAGGGAGATTGGGACACACCACCAAGGAGCAGTAGGAACATTGTGGGGGGGGGGGATTGGATATAAATCCATTTTCAATGGAAACAGTCCTGAATGGACTGCAAATCTGAAAGTCGACAAGGCAAATGGAACTGGACAGGATACATCCAAGGGTGTTAAAGGAACTCAAGGAGGTGCATGCTCCACTACTGATGGCCTTATTCAACTACTCACTGGAAACGGCAGTGATTGCAGAGTAAAGGAGGAGAGCACACATAGTCCCACTCCGTAATAGCGGCAGCAAGGAGAAGCCTAGCAACTACAGTAAATGTTGGTGAGTCAAACATCAGTGGTGGAGAAATTAATAGAAAACCTGTTAAAGGAAAGACTATGGGAATATCTTGAATGCAACAGGTTACATGACCAAAAGCAGCATGGATTTATGGGAGGATGTCATGACAGATGAATCTGATTGATTTCTTTGACTGGGTGACCAGGGAAATAGATTAAGAAAGTGCAGTGGACATAACTTACTTGGATTTCATCAAGGTCTTCAACACTGTTCCACATAGGAGACAGATAAAGAAACCGGACATTATAGGGATGAGATCCAAAGTGGTACACTGGGTAAAAAAACTGGTTAATATATAAGTGACAGAAGGTGGTGGTAAATGGCACTCACTCTAATGAGGAGAGAGGGGCTAGCAAGATGCCACTTGGTTCAAGACTGGGACTGGTCCTCTGCAATGTTTTCATAAGTGATATTGCAAAAGAACTGGAAGCGAATGTACACCTTTTTGTAGATGACACAAAAATCTGTAGTAGGGTGGCTACTCAGGAGGGGGCAGAGAGAATGAATAAGAACCTTAGAAATCTCAAGGTGTAGTTAAGGGAATGGCAGCTGGGGCTTAATTCCAAAAAGTGCAAAATGACGCACCTGGGGCATAGCAACACAGGAGCTGAGCATAAAATGGGGAGGTGGAGGTACAGATGGTCATTAAGCCAGAGAGAGACCTTGGGTTTATCATATCTGATGACCTCAAAGTGGCAGGGCAGTGTGACAAGGCAATGGGCAGGGCCATTGGGATGCTGAGGTGCATAGGGAGAGGTATCACCAGCAGGAGGAGGAGGAGGCAGGTGGTGTTATTACTTTATCAGTCACTGATGATACCCCATTTGAAGTGCTCTGTCCAGTTCTGGAGGCTGCATCTCAGAAAGGACATAGACAGGGTGGAAGCAGTCCAGAGGAGGACAACTTAAATGGTGCAAGTGTTACATCAAAAGCCATATGAGGAGAGTCTGAGGGCTTTCAACATGTACACCATATTAGAGAGGAGGGAGAGGAGGGACAAGATGAAGATCTACAAATATCTCATGGAGTGAACAGATTACAAAAGGGGAGTATATTTCAAATTAGGAAGTGCACAGGACAAGAGGTCATGCAGTGAAACTAGAAGGGGTAGGGGATGTTGAACAGGGATGTGAAGAAGTATTTTTTGGAGTGGTGGATGCCTGGAACAGATTACTAGTAGAGGTGATGGGCATGAAAACAGTGGTGGGCTTCAAACCTGTATGAGATAAATATAAGGGAATATTTGAAAATAGGTTGGGGGGAGGGTTGATAGAAAACAGGTAGGGTCCATGGAGGCGGAATACTCAGGGAAAATCTGGACAGTCTGGGAGGGCCAAGCGGTCCTTTTCTGCCAACAATTTCTATGTTCTATGTAATTAGAGTTTCATGTGATCATACAAGGATTGCTAAAAAGGTCCACACAGTCTTGGGTGTAGGACTCCAGGCTGTTGACTAAGAAAAGTCTGTAAATGTAGGTAATGTTTCAGACTGGGAATCTATACCCTCACACCTATGCTTGCTTCCGGGCTGTGAATCCCCCCAATGAGCCCATCAAGACAGTTTCTTGTTCTACCTCAATACTCTCCAACTTACCGATGTGTGGCCACAGACTGAGCCCACTACTTGTAGTCTGTTTTACCCTGTGCAAATGTCTGCATTGAGAGAGAAAAACATTCTGCTAAATTGGTGAAATCAAACTAAATTTTCAAGCTTCAACTCCAAATCAACCCAATGTTGCCTCTGTCCCACTTCTCTCAATCTTATCACCAAATTAATGACTAGATTGTATGCGTCTCCTATCCTCGTACCAAGTAAAAGCCATCCAAACCAGTGATTCATGTAAACAAAATCTAGGAAAAGTATTTTTAAAGTTTTTATTTTACCTTTCATATTTTACCAGATTACCCATTTTAAAAGTTCAACATCACGCTGCTTTGTATATATAACCATAAACAAATACATTAATAAATACAATACTTCCAGTGTCTCATAATGCCCTTTGCCATGTGTTTATCACATAAGAACCCACTCCCAATTGTGTCTAATTGATTACTCTTCAGTGTTACAGATCTGTACCTTACTACTACTGGGTTGTAAATATTGCTGATTATAATATATGAATCTGGGTTTAAATTTAATGTTCCAGAAAAGACCCTAGTCTTGTAATGGTTGTTAAAAAATAGACATCCCAAGGTGACATAAATTGAAAAAATGCCTAATTTTTGCAGTAATATATAATAAATGTCCTTTCTCTGATCCACAGATACAGTATATCCTTTCTCTGATCCACAGATACAGTAAATAAATCATATTTTTTGCTACAAAAATAGTACCCTTCATCTTCATGAACCAAAAGTTATGAACTTATGGCAAAAAGAGAAAAACAACCATAAAAATAAAATGATCATCTAATTCAGATTTTTGGTGAGGCACAGGAGAGATCCCCCATGTAGCGGCGACAAGGAAAAGGGCAACCATCATTAGGGTGCCAGAACAATGCGGATGGCAAACATCATGCCCTGCCATTGTGCCCCCGACCCCCATCTCACCAAATGCCCCGAGGCATGTCTGAGCTGTTTCTGGGGCTCGACATCCACACACCCCATGTACCTTATTATTATCACCACTATGTCAGAGATGTATGGGGCAAGGGACGTAACACCCCCTACGGTGCCATCCCTGTTGAACTCCAGAAAATCCACTTCACCAGCATGACAGGTGAACTGGCTGCAGTGCCCTAATGATTATGCTCTACAAAGTTGCCCATCTAATAGTATATCCCAGGAGACATAAGAGAAATATAAGGGTAGACAGCAATGATAAAAGGTTACTGATGGGCATGGGTAATAAAAAAACAACAAAAAAGTAAGGAATCCATATAAATAAGTATATGTTTGCACACAAAATTTTTATCATCCCTGCTTATGAAGCATGGTCAGGTCATGGACCCACCATCCATTTTGACCTTAAGTTAACATGTTACTTTGTAAAGACCTTTAGAACAGCCAAACTGTAAAAAGTTTTTTGACCTTCATAAAGTGAGACTTCAGTTTAATGTCAGCAGTGCATCTAATGAAGTAGCTCACATAGTGTTCTGATACTATAAAATGAAGTAGCTGGATGATGATAATGATAATGCTAGGTTATATGGTAATAAAAATAAAGGACCTCTTTGACTTCCCACATTAGTATGAATTGAGATGATGTTATTACCACAGTAATGCTATTTGTCCCTATAGGGCAATTTTAAATTGGTATTAGACTCTAATACTTTGTTTCATTGCAAACGAGTAGAGTGGGACCACTTGTGCTATGAAAATCCTAATAATAGCATTTTATGCAACGATGACTTTATTTCAATTTATATAAAAGTTAAAACCAGTATAAAACCAGCTTTTTAAAGAAGAGAATTAAAACAGTCTAGCGTAAAATGAAACTGACCAAGGTTTCAGCTTGTTACTTGTCTACATTTGTATTGCAGAGCTGGTATAATCTGATGATAATCCAGAGAATAGTCAGATATCATGTAGAAGTTAATCATTGACTCTTGGCTCTGTGATATGCTGCAGTTGCGAAGCTAATGCATTAATGCAGACCAAAATCAATGATTTTGTTCCTCAAATGTGACTCTCCGAGGTCTTTTTTAAATTCAAACAGAGAATTAGCTGTATTCTAAGCATTCCAGTAGGCACTGATGTGCTATGCTATTTTATTTTCAGATCTAAATGAACTGGATAAAGAACTCAGAGAAGGTGCTTTTATAATTTCCTAAATTCCTTTGCCATTGTGTAATAACAAGACAAAATACACAAAATACTCAACATCATGAGTAGTATAAAAGCACTGACAGTTTAAAAGGCATTAATAGTCAAATTGGCATATATATATTCTCTGACAAATATATACTCTGACAAAGACCCCTGTTGGCTGCTCAAATCCTTACTTTCTCTACCCTTGTTTCCTGTTACCTCTGTTGACTCCGCTAAAACACACTGTATTGATATCCTATGTTTTCTGATGTTATTTCCCTGAACAATGTTAACTTCACCAATCCTGTATGTTGTAAATTGTTGATCTCATTTTGTCCTCCTGTATCCTCAAAAACTGTACACTGTTTCTCTGTACCAAGTTGTTGTCACTGTATTGTCCTCTCTGTGAAGAGGTACTTTGTAAATGAGCCTCTGGCTCAAAGGTTGTAAACTGATGCTTAATAAATAAATAAAATAAATAAAATATATATGGTTATGGAATACAGAAAGAGTTGAAATTACACAGTATGTGAACCACTGCAAGGTTCACTGTTTCCATTCTGAACACACTACTATAGGTCTCCTTCCAAAACTGTACATGCCCATATTTTCCATGGGGCTTGCACTGTAAACATGGTTAGCCAGCATTCGGAGTCCCCATATGATTACAAGCAAGGCTTAACATCTATTATTTGGATGCTGGCAGCCCTGTGTTTAGATTTAAGTTAGGGTCTTGAAAAGAAAATAATTAGACTACATAAAGCTGGTCTAACAGTTAGAAATGTATTTATTAATGCGTGTTCAAAGGGCTTGTTACTTAAATCCACTAACATGCCAACTATGACGAGGCAGTGTTGTCTATAGGGTAGAAGACTGGCTTGGGAACAAGTAGCTTACAGTTTAACCACCACCCAGTGGCAAATATTCACTGTGTAACCTTGGGCATGTCTCTAAACCTCGCAGTGCTCTACCCAACATAGCTGCAGAAATAGGGAGAAGCAGAGCCCAACTGGAAATGAGATAGTGAATCTCAAATGGACTATCCTGGGCACAGTACATCTGTAAAAAAAAGCGTTTACAATTGTAAAAAAAAGATTGAATTATTTATTAACATTGCCTCCATTAAGATAACCCTTGACATTAAATATCTCAAGTATGAAGGGGTCCCAGGACAACAACAGTCAAGCAGTTACAGCATCTACACACTCAGACAACCAGTCTCAAGAATTTGTTATAACACATTACACATCAGCAATAACAACTGCATTTACCTTCCACATGTACATATATAAATAAGCAGTTTTAAATCTATTAAAAGTGGTGATTTTAAATAATGGGGTAAACAGCTCCAGTCATGAGATTCTATGGGCACTGAAGTGCCCCTAAAGTTAGAATTTACAAATGCATTTCCATGTTAAGCCCCTATTTCTGCACCTTAATAACAGACAGAACAGCCTGAAATTTGGTATACTTGGTTGGATGCTCAGGATCTGTGTATATGGGAACACGACAATTCATTCCCGTGATTTCATACCATGTCATTTTGCTCCCGACTACACACTCCAGCATCAATTCATTCCTATGACACTATCCACTCTATACAATCCGCCTCCCGGCTCCTGCATTAGTCACATACAGTGTAAGTCACAAGTGAATCACAGGCATCACACACTGAATGTACATGCATACCAATGTCTGCATACCAATGTGTGCATCGCCCAAGAATGTTAAATTTGTATGTGTTCCAAACACTAAGATTCTATTGTGCCCAGGGCCACTGTCATACAATAAGAAATGGACTGAGTCACCACATTCAGATGTTTTATATACGCAGTATGATTCAGGGATTTGTAATTCCAGTAAGTCTTCTGGGTTGGGAGGTGCACCATGAACTCTCACCCATTGTATAGTCCATTTGAGGTTTTGTCACTTATTTTCCCTGGGATGCAAGTGATATTTTGGATTTGAATGCAGAAGCACCTGTGCAGTGCTATCTTGTGTGGCGGCAGCTCTCTGTTTTGCAGCATGTATTGCTTCCACTCTTTCCACCACACAGGCATCGGGTGCATGTGAATGAATAGAAAAGCGATGCATAATGGTAGGGTCCTCGTAGCTTTTAGTATGGATTCGTGCATTGCAAAGCTTTACCTTGCGTACAGCGAGCTTGCACTGCCAAATCACCTTGTTCATGTGTCCGGGTTTGTGGAAGGTATAGATATAATTTAAATCATCCACAAATGTTTTTCTCTCTCTCTCTCGGACACTATGAAGTGGCCTGTCATTGTGCAAACTGATCTAGTGGATTTGGGGGAAAGCTGTATCTTCTTTTAAACCTATGGTTACCCAGGATGCTAGCTGCAAATTACTATGTGGGCGGTAACTACAGTATATTAGGGAGAGAATTGCCTCAACACGAGTTTAAAACATCTGAATGATTCCCCTTGAGCCCTGTGCCCTAATCAGTGAAGGGGGTGATGAGTGGACTCTCAGTGTCTTATGATGCATGTGGTGTGTTAGCACTATTAATGAATACAGCAGGATCGGGAGCGGGAGCGAATTGTCGTAGGTGGATAGTGTCATAGGAATGAATTGACGCGGGAGCGTATAGTCGGGAGTGAATAGTCGTGGTATGAAATCACGGGAGCGAATTGTCATGTACCCTGTGTATATAGAAAACAGTAATGATCGGTTCAGCAGTTTAAAAGTTCAAGAAAATTGAAAATACATAAAAAATGCCAAATAAAGGGCCTAATACTCAAAGGGTTCACAGTCCCTCTGCACATATGGAGGAAAATGGAAAAGCCACAGAGTGGCCCCTATGCATAGGATGCATACCTTAGGTACACTCCACTGCATCCACAGGCCCTGCTGCAGACATCCTCTGCACCTGATCCCCAGCTATATGCACAGCTGCGTGCCTGACTGGCAAGGGGTGGGCAAGGGGATATGCCTGCACCTTATCCAGGGCACTGAACTGGCAGTCCCTTTGGCTGGCAGAAGCTATGTGGCCTGAGGGGCTGCTGTAGCACTTATGCACCCAAGTATGCTTAGCCATTCGGGAACAATATGAGACTCAAGCAGCCCTCCTTCCCTAAGCCCCTAGCCCTAGGGACATCTGTTTAGGGCTGGGGGCATCACTGGCTCTGGGTGGCATACATTGATACAGTGCACTGTGTACATTGCGGATATGGCAGTTTATGGAAGACCAACATGGACTCCCATATCTGTTAGTTTCCCACTCCATGCAGAACAGGGAATCCACTAGAGTGCCTACATGGGCATGTGATAGGATGCCTGGCTGTCCAGGCAGCACCGCCTCCAGCACCACCCCAGCCCCCTGACCCACAATACACACATTGCATTGGAGGGCATGGTAATGGGGCTGTGAATCAAACCTTATCCCTGTGGGGTCCTGGGGTACACAGCTGCATGACTGAGATGTGCTCAAGGGGAGGGTTATGCACTATTGCAAGCCAGGTACATGCATTTGGCATGTACCAGCCTGCATAACTCTGTACCTGCGGACAGGCACAGGGTGCATGGCATGCACAACCATATGTCTCTGCAGGGTGCCTGTCCATGGCCCCAGCCCCTGGTGCACTGCTGTGCACAGGGCAATTCAGGGACACAGGCAGATATCCAATTGGATGCCCATCAATGTTCCCTATGTAGATCCCCCACTCCACATGAGCAGGGGATTCTGGGTAAGTGCAAGTCTTATCCAATGTTAGCTGCTCACCCTTGCTCATTCACAAACTATAAATGGGATTGTAAATGAAGGATGCTACCGCGTATGGCGTACATCAACAAAACAACAAGTCAGTGCATGCCCTGACACCCCACCCCTCCACAAAAGGTAAATGTAAAAGTAAACATATTTTTTTTCAGCCTGGATTGGCAACTTACTGATTTGATTTCAAAAGCAGTGAGGGTCTCCTGGGATTCACTTCAGGACCCTGCTGTGAAGTCGCTCAGCTACCATCGTCGGTAGACCCCGTCAGCTGTCCCTACTCCAAAGTGCATCTGCCTCAAATGGCCCTTTAAGTACTTGAAGGCCTCACTCATATCATCTCTTTCCTTTTATCTTCTAGGGAATACATGTTGAGCTCCCTCAGTCTTTCCTCCTATGGTTTGCCCCTAGTCCAAGAATCATCTTTGTCACCCTATGCTGGACCCACTCCAGTAGTTTGACTTCTTTTAATAGCGACACCAGAATTGCACACAGTACTCCAAGTGCAGTCTCACCAGCGACCTGTATAGTGGCAAGATGACCTCCTCTCTCCTAGAGGTGATTCCTCTGGCAATGCACCCCAGCATCTTATTAGCTTTGGGTACCACCTTCCTACACTGCACACAATGATTCATGTCCCCTTTGATTAGTACCCCCAGATCCTTCTCCTCCTCCTCTGAAGTGGATAACTGTACAGCCCCCAGCCAGTAGTTGTTCCCAGGGTTTCTGGCTCCCAAGTTCATGACCTTCTGAGCATTGAACTCCAGCTGCCATGTGTCTGACCAGTGTACAAGCTTTGCCAGATCCTCTTGGAGTTCTTGCCACCCTTCCACACTGTCCACCTCCACATAGATCTTTGTGTCATCTGCAAAAGGCTGATTTTACTCTAAATTCCATCTGATAGGTTGCCAATGAAGATGTTAAACAACACTGGTCATAGTACAGAGCCTTGTGGGACCCCGCTGGTTACAGTTCTTGAGGTCGAGAGTCCCCCCCCTACAATTACCCTCTGCTGCCTGTCCTGCAGCCCGCTCCTAACCCATCCTACCAGTTTCTCCCAGCTCCTAGGTTCCCTAGTTTACTAATCAATCTTCCATATGGCACTGAGTCAAAGGCCTTGCTGCAGTCCAGATTCAGGACATCCATCGCATGTTCCTTATCAATGCCCTTGACACCCAATCAAAAATTCAACCAGTTTGGCCTGGCAGGATCTACCCAAGACAAACCCATGTTTACTTTTTGTCATGGAGACCATTCACCTCCAGAAAGATCACCAATCTCCTTTAAGGATGCTTCCATTAACTTCCCACAATGGAGATAAAGTTGACAGGTCTGTAGTTACCTGGCTCATCCATGGGCCCACTCTAGGGATGGGCACCACATGTGCACCTCCAGTCCTGGGGCATGTACACAGTCCACAGAGGTGTTGAACAGGTTTGCCAGGGGTCCCTCAGGACCTCCTCTAACTCCCTCAGGACTTTTGGATGCACCCCATCTGGCCCTGGCACTATATCCACCTGCAGGGACCCAAGGCCTCCAAACCCTGCTTACTGGGATTTCCCATCCATTGCCCCACTCCCCCATGCCCACCACAGCTCTCCCTGTGGCACAGGTCTATCCTTCTCCTTGGTAAACACTGAACAAAAGTACTCATTGAGTGCCTCTGCCTGTTCTCCCCTTTTCTGCCCCCCCATCTTTCTTTATCCTGTCAATCTCATCTTGACAGCTTCTTTTCTCCCTTGTGTACCTGAAGAAATGTTTTCCCCCCTTCTCTGATCCCCTGTTGTGGCCTAGACTCCAACACCTTTCTTTTTGTTCAACTGTAGCTCAATAATTACTGTCAGTTGAACCCTGAAACTTTCAGGTTTGTTACAGTTTGAGCCAATGAAATGCCTTTGATAGATGGTGTCACTGGAAAAGGTTTATGTTTTTAACTAAGTTTATCAATCGCATTGTCACAGAGGTACAGAATGTTTTCTCAACATTTTTTAAAACTATTTTTAGTGACTCTGGGCCTTTTTCACAAAAAAATATTGTGGCTATGCACCACGTAACTCAGGCGTGTAGCCACCGCACAGCTGCCTGTGCTCACTACACACACTCCGTCCTATGCAGGACACTGTTGCACCCTTCCCCCATGCACCAGATTCCCTGGTCGATCTCGGAGGTCTGCAAGACAGCGGGCCTGGGAGTGGTCCAAGGGACAAGCCAGCACTCCATGCATTCACAGCACTGTGGATTGCTGTGCATGGGGGTTGTCAGCTCCGTGTCTAGCAGGCAGCCAAAAACCACTGGGGCCAGTTAAGCGCCCCCCCGGGGAGCTGCTGCTGGATGTGGTGGACACAGCAGGGGCGATGGCCCCCCTCAGCAATGTTGCCCCTGCCATTGGGGCACACTGGGAGGACAGGAGTTAGGCAGATTGGGTACCCCACCACATCGGCACAGTCGGTGCTCTGAGCACCAGCTAACAACATGACACCCATTGGGCACAAGGGATCCATTGGCTGTCCACCCGGATCCACTGCTCCACACCCATCTGCCCCCCGTGGACCTGAATGCCAGGGGAACAGGACCACGTATGGGAGCTAGTGCTTGTGAATGCAGACCCGGCTCAGAAATCCCATGGGTGCAGATCTGTGTGCCCCGATACGCACCTCATGTGCGTCTCTTCGTAAATCACCCCCAATATGATTTATGAGTGATGGAATTGACAAAAAATTGTTTTATGCTTTTTAGCCCTTACTTTCATTTTTGGCCATAACTTAGACATTTGCGACCCAATTCGAGAACGGATGCGCATGGCACAAAGTGTTTTGCATCAAAACAAGTGGCACAAGTAGCACTCTGTGCCATGAGTTCAGACATTCTGCATTTCAAAAGGCAGCCTGTAACATGTTGAAGGCTGCCTGCACCGAAGTGGGCTTATGCCCCTGTGTATGCCATAAACCCCCTGTGACACAGTGCAGGTGGTTTATGGCAGCAGTTGCACCCTATTTCAGGAGGGTGACCACCGGAACAGCACAGTTGCTATTCCAGGAGTCACCCCGGAGGACATTGGTCCAAGTACAGTTAGACCAGCTATCAGCTGGTCTAACTGAACACTGTATCCACCGGTGGTGCACCACTGTGCCATGTGCTCCCAACGGCCACTCCTCATGAACCCACATATGCTCCATCCACCCATCCCCCATTGGGGACCACACATATCTACCCTTTGTGGGCTGCGGGCTCCCCCAAGCCCTGATCCCCAAGAATTGACCTGCAGGGCAGATCATGTCCCCCCCATACCTGAGTAGTGCCCAGCAGGTCTGGCAATTTTTCCACCACCTTTGTACCCAAGTAGTGATCCACAGGGCTAATTATGTCCCCCGCGGTACCTGAGTAGTGCCCCACAGGGTTGATCATGCCCTGCCATATCCGAGTAGTGCCCCACAGGCCTGAACATGTCTCTCTCCCCGGTACCCGAGTCTGCCCCGCAGGGCTGAACATGTCTCCCCCTGTCCCCAAGCCCCGATCCCTCATCGCCAGCTCACTGGTAATATTAATAATGCCTTGACCATATGCCATGGTAATCTAGTGGCCTCCACCCCCCCAACTCGGCAGTGCCAGTCCACCCTCACCCCTTCTCACATCCATTCCAAGTTGGCGACTGGCACATCCCACCTCTCACCTCCACAGCCAGCCACTGACTGAGTGCCCTTTGAGTGTGTACTACTGTAGCAGTGTGCTCAATGAATCAGCTGTCGCTCATTGAGCACATACTGAATAAAGTAGTACGCACTCAGTGGAAGCTCAGTTGGCAGCTTGCCATGGGGTGAGAGGTGAGATGTGCCAGTCACCAACTGGGAAAGAGTGTGGGGAGTGGGGGTGGACTGGCACTGCTGGATGGGTGGGTGGTGACCACTAGACTACCAGGGCATATGTGCAAGGCATTATTAATATTACCGGTGAGCTGGCAATTGGGGATTGGGGGAAGACCTGTTCAGCCCTGTGGTGGGCACTACCTGGTATGGGGGAGACATGTCTAGCCCCGCGGGTACTTCTCACGGGATGAGGGAGGGACATGATCAGCCCTGTGGGCTATTACTTGGGGACCAGGGCTTGGGGTGGGACTTGTGCCCTGTCAGTGGATTCTTACTGAGGCTTGCAGCACCTGTTGAGGTGCACCCTGCCTTTGTTACAATGCTTGGGGTGCCGCAAGTCATGGATGTCCTTAAAATATGGGTACAATTAAACTTAACTTTGCCAAGAGATGGCCAAAAGCTAAAAAAAAAAGGCAAAAAGGATGAAAACAATATTTTATGACATTCAGTTTTCATGAGAAAAAAATTCCCTTTCTGGGCAGATCCTAGCAGGGATGCAATGTATGCAGGAGGCCACAACTGCATCCTTGGATCACATTGCCAATGCGATCACAGATGGCTTTTTGTTGCTGGCTGCCACAGGGCATGGCCATGCACAGGTGACCCCCCACAGTGCGCTGTCCAGCCCATGGACCCGGCATCACGCGACCCCAACACAGTCAACACCGGCTCTGATATATGCATCCCAGGCATGCCAAGGGCTGGCCTGTTTGGGTGCCTGCACACCCCAGCGAGGACACGGTTGCGGTCCCACAGTTCCACCTCTGGGGAGCTGTTGGACCCCCCTGGCTGATGTGCAGCCTGTGGCTGCTGATTGGCCCCAGCGTGGCCATCCTCATGGCCGTGGTGGCCATGGTACCATGCAGCAGCCCTGATCCATGGGCAGTCCTGACCGCAGTCTGCACCCATTGCCCTGTACACACATGGGTGGTGTGTGTGTGCCCACCACTGGTGTCACACCTGTGTGTCATGTCACACACTGCCTGTGTGTGTGCTTGCCCGGCCGCTAGCCATGTGGTGTGGGCATTATGAAGTTGTGCCTGTGCACTAGTGCAATGCATCTGATCCATGCCACATACCAATGCCTGGGTGGGTGGGTATGTGTGTGTGTGTTGTTGTATGTGGTTGTGTGCCACTGACTCCCCTACCCCTGCATCATGCCTCTGTGTGTGCATGCCTAATGTCATGCATGCCCCTGCGTGTGTGCTGTACCTGGTTGTGTGGCCCATGCTTGGGTACCGCACCACTTACCTGTGTGCACCATAGTGCTCCTGTGAGATGGTGTCCTGGTGGTGTTGCACCTGCTGGAGCAGTCGGGGGTCCCTCCACCCAGGGGGTGGCTGTCCACCACCCTCCAGCCCATTGCCTCCATTCTCCCCACTACTATACACCCTCATCAGCCTTGACAGCTATCCCACAGTCAATGGCCATGTTGTGCAGTATGCAGCAGGCCAGGAATAGGCCACAGGCTTTTGAGGGCTGTACTGTTGGGCACCGCCTGACCTGTCTAGGCAACAGAACCATGCCATTAGCATGCCAAAGACCCACTCAATGATGTTGTATGTGCTGCTGTGTGCCTGCTGTACCGGGTCCTCTGCTGGGGACTATGGACGCCAGTAGGGGTGAGCAGCCAGGGCCTCAGCAGGTATGCACTGTCACCTGTGTGAAGATTCACATGGTTAGCCCTCTGGTATTCTGTGCTGTGCCCCTTGCCTCTCCCTGATGCCCATGCCACCATGCATTCCATGCCCACCCCCATCCCCAGGTCTGCTCTGCCCATCTCCCCTTGCCCATGCCATATTCATCCACTAGGTGGCCCATGGGGATGTCCCCACATTCAAACCTGTGGCACAGTGCAGTGCTGTGCCAGATGAATGCGTCATGTGCACCCCAGGGTGTGTGGCGAGATATTGGTGATGAGCCCCATGGCATCGCACACCACCTGGCAGTTGACATTCGGCTCCCATTCCTGTTGATGTATGCCACCCTTGGGGCCAGGTGGCATGCAGATGCCCATGTGGGTGCAGTCAATGGCCCCAATCATGCTCAGGCAAGCATGCCACCCTGTGGAAGTCCTGCATGGTTGCTGTACTCTCCGCCTGTGTGCTTGGGAAATGGATATATTCCGAAGCACATGGCAGCAGTGCATTGAGGAACTGTGAGAGGAGGTGGGATGTGGCTGACTGGGTTATGCCTGTGGTGTCCCCTGTTAGTCTTTGGAAGGTGGCCGTGGCGAGCAAGTGCATGATGGCGGTCACCGTCATCTCCATGGACATGGCATGGCTCCATCTGGTCAGTTCCTGCATCCCCTCACTACACAGCTCACAGAGCTGCCTCAGAATGGCCCTGTTCAGGTGGTACTGGCCCACAATCTCCTTCTCGCTGTAATTCTCAAAGGTGATGTGGACACCGTACCATCTGTGTCTGGCACACTGCCAACAGGCCCTTCCTCAGCCATGTCGCTGTTCCTCCTGCCCCCTCACATCCCTCATTATAGCTTCCATCATGAAGGGCACACTGTCCATGGCCCTTGCTGTCCACTGTCCCCCTGGGCAGTTGGCTGCTGGCTCTGTGGCACTCTGGCACACGGTATGTGTGTGTGTGTGTGTGTGTCTCTGTCTCTCTGCCCCTCTCTCCCTCTCCCAGGCCACCTCTCTGTCCCTGTCCCTCTGTGTGTAGCCTTTTTCTGTGTCTGTCTCTCTCTCTCTCTGTCTCACCCTCTCACTCACTCACTCACCCTTGTGCAAGTGCTGTCTGTGTGTTTGGGCCCTGTATTTATAGGAACAAGTCTGTGGAGCAACTTATTTGCTGCCCACTTGCGCCATGGATTCCCGGTTGAATATGCCACTACACTGGATATTCATGGGCATTCCCCTGCTCTTGCTCCTGTATTCATTATAGTTGTGCATTGGCACACTGGATTTTGCACTGCACTGGCTCCTGCTGAATATGGCTCCTTGGCGCAATTCCACACTTGCGCTGGCATAACTCAGTGTGCCATGTGCAACTGCTCTGAATAGCTGGGACAGTATGTATAAAACATCAGTTATTACATGCAAAATTTAATATTTGCTATTTACTCACTGGCCAGCAGACTTGCGTAATTTTTTAATGGTTAATAGCAAAACCTGCTGCTGAATAAATATGGCATTCTATATTACAAAAATTGATGAATCTCATTAGATACTGTTTTCTCTCAATATCTTTTGCACTATTAATATTCTTTCATACAGGATTAAGACATTTTAATCTTAATCTTGAAGTCAGTTTGCAATCAAAGATAAGGTGATTTAGAGCTTGTATATGCAGAGCATTTTTATTTATTTTATTTATTTATTTAAATTTTGGTAACCGGGTGGGCCCACTGAGACCTTGACAGTCCCTTTTTCAGGGGAGACCCAGGATTAGTTACAAGTACCTAGAGGGGAATGAAAAACCAGTGCATTGATATGTACAATCTAGCAAGGCTTACAGAGAGTATAGGAACATACATCACACCATGTAGTGCATCACAAAATATTACAACTCGGATCGCAGTTACAAATTTTAAAATAATGTGTATTGGACATGCTAATAGTTATCCACCTTTTATTATGCAGCATACCAGTTTTATATGATAACAGTGAGTCTTTGACTGCGCCGATCCCATACAGCTACAAAAAAGCACCCAACGTCAAAAGGGCGAACCAAATAACACTGACCATCACAAACAGCGATGATCACTTCTAACATTAAATGTGGGTGGCAAGCCCCCCGCACTCCCTTCATGGTGGGCAAGCCTCCGAAAACCCCAAAATAATTATTACTAACTCCTGGAGGAGCGGATATTGAAAAAATTGAAAAGCCTAAGGAAGCAAAATATTGTCTTGCACCACAGGTTTCAAGGGCAGTGGCTCACACCACCACACCAAATGGCCAGCTCAGCAAGGCTTGGCCAAACTAACCTTCATAAACTCTTTCAGCTAGGGTAGCCAGTGTAACGAGTGTACCTCAGTGCTACACTCGCTATAACTACTCCTCCACGTTTTCTGGCACTTGCTCTCATTACGAGTGGTATTATTGAGTTGCTCATATTGACCTGCTCAATAATGCTCACTCTTCTTACTGTACACCAGCATACCACATCTAATGTTAAACAAATAATTTCTGTGGGCCTCATTTTCACAGAATTTTAGGTATCGTTCGTCTAAGCCTGTAATTTTTAATTTAAGATGTATTTTTTGATGTAAGTACTGTATATCCATCAGCTTTTAAACTCAATCTGAAAATAACAATCCACAACCCTCTGTTTATAATGTTCACAAAACCATTGCTATTTGCCATTAATATAGGGTCTCAAATCTAAAGCATTCCTATCCTCTTAAGTACTGTATGTCACTGAGTTAACAGAACCAAGGAGTTATCCTTCAATTATACAATGGCAAGAACATTTCCTGGACTCTGATTGGTCAGTGTGCCTGAGACAGTGATGATATTACACAACAACATCACTGTGTGGATTTGGCATTGGACCATACTCATCTCTCTTAAGAAACAAAGATATATTGCCACACTAATAATCTACAAAAACATTGTTTTAAATGTTTTTATTTTGTATAAGAATGAGCCATTGTATAATAGCATTATAAGGCACTCCAGTGTGTGTGTTGTGTGTAACAATGTCACTCCTGGGAGTGATGAAGCACTCAGCTTCACCTCAGCCTTCAACCCACCCCAGAAGTGACGTTATTACACGATAACACACACTCTATAGTGCCTTGTTGCTTAATTGTTACAGCTCTCAAGACAACATTTATATAACAGTCTATCTTCATTGAGGTAAATAATGTTCCCCCACCATATAATTGCTTTAAAGCAGGCTAGTGAAGTAATAGACTTTAATCTTAAATCTGCTCTTAATAAAGCAGAGAGGAAGTCTTTGTTGTTGAAAACCCTGCTTCTAAAACATATTATGAATAGGTTCTGAATGTTTACCTGTGTTAATAAGGATCCAAAGTTCAGCCCAGTACGAAACACTGCTACTTTATCATTAAATGTCTGCTTAAGGGCTGTAAATGAGTTATCTGCAAAATTATTAAAAAACCTTCTAGTAGCTTTAGATGAGGTCATTGCTTGTTTTGTATTTGTGGTCTTAAAATGAATCTTCCAGGAATAATCCATATCAAAATTCATCCCTAAATATTTGTAACATATTGTAACATAACACAACTTCAAGATCTATACCTGCAAAGACCCCAGCATCACCCTTTACATACGGCTACAGGGGGATGATATCCGTCACTTGCAGCTAGTGCAGCTAGTGCAGAATGTGGAGGCCAGGCTTTTGACTGGTACTTCTAGGACCAGTCATATAATGCCTGCCTTCTGCATATTGCACTGGCTGCCAGTACAGTGGCATATCACCTTCAAGGTCGGTTTGCTGACCTATAAGGCCCTTCATGACCAGGGACCTAGTTACCTGCAAGATCTTCTTTATCCCAGGGTCTGTTTGAAGACATCAGGGCCAGGTCATTCAGTTTCATGGCCCTGACCCTGTGAAACTCTCTATCTCATTGGGTGCAAGATTGCCTGGTGGTCCAAAGTTTTAAAGCAACCTTGAAAACGTATTTATTTAGCCTAGCTTACCCTGATTTTTAATTATGCTATGTTGACCGGTTTTATCATATGGTTTTATTTTTGGGTATTTTAATTATTTATTGTACAAGCACCTTGGTTTTGGAAACGCCTTTTATAAATAAAAATGAGTTGAGTTGAGTTGAGTTGAGTTGAGCATCAACTTTCTTTTTGGCCCAAACACAGAATTTTGGACTTTGCAGTGCTACTGCAAGGTCCAAGCTAGAAAGATGCTGTTGGGTAGTTCTAATTGCTCTTTTAAGTCAGAAAGAGGTGAGTACACAAAGTAAAATATCATCTCATGATGATAATATCTGGAATTTTGTGTCATGCATTTTTGGAGGCAAGGAATCCGCCAGCTGTAAGAATTGCACTAAGGTATCTACAGTATGTAAAGATTAAATAACATTGGGGCAAGTAGACAGCACTGTTTGAAGCCTTTGTTAATAGGAATATGTTTAGTAAAGATGCTATTATTAGATCTTACCATACTAGAATTGTTAATATGCAGTAGCGTTAGTATACAAAGTAAGCCATGATCTATTACCTTACTATTTAAAATATGCCATAATTTGTCTATTAACATTATTAAAGGCTGAGCTAAGATCTAAACAAGATATATACAGTATATATAATGGCCCAGATATTCAAACTGCACCACAAAGTAGCACAATAACAGGAGCAGGTGCAAGTCCACTGTGCCCATGCGCAACACGCGTGATATTCAAACACTGCACAGGTCAAGATGCGCCTGCAGCACACGACTGAATATCGTGCCAATTGCATTATTACACAACCAGGGATGCATAGTGGTGCAGGTCTGATGCACAACAGCACAACCAGGGATGCTCAGTGGAGCAGGGTAGCAGTGCAACAGCACAACCAGGGATGCGCAGGGACAGGATGCAGGGGTCCACCACCCATGGTAGAGATGGGCAGAGGAGCACACAGCAGAACAGACATCGCCCCCCACACCCCATGAACTACACAACCTGAGAAGAGCTGGAAGAACCACTGGCCCCTGGACACCAGCAATAAACCCTGAGCCAGGGCATGGTGCCCAGCACATCCCCTGACAAGCTGTGACCATCATACATGGAAGTCTGGCCACCCCATGCCACACCATCCCACCAATGCACAGCATACCCTGCACCATGATCCCCATACACCCTGCCCAGGAGTAGCACCCAACAGTGCAGAGCACCCCATGCATGCCACCACCTCCACTGTGACAATGCAACCCTGTGCACCACAGAACCATGCAAGGCAGCCCCACCACAAGCACCCTGCAGTGGGTGGCAGCATGCAGCAATGCAACAACAGCATACACAGTGCCACCCCGCACATCCCCCCGAGGTACAGCTGAGAGACCGACCATGTGTCAGCACAAGGGGTACCCCACATGTGACAGGGCATGCCCTGGACCCCACCACCAGTGGTACAGCACTCTGCACACTCTCCCAAGAACACACCCCATCCCAGCACTGGCCACAACAGCCAGTGCAGACACCCACAGTAGTGCATGGAAGCATGCACCACACAGGATGCAACACAGTGCATGGACAAATACCCACCCATACCCAAGGGCACACCAACACAGGGACACAGTAGTGGGTCAACCAAGCCCCTGGCATGTGGCCATGGCAGCTGTGTACACTCGGCCAGCACCCCTCCATGGCACAGATGTGCCAGCAACCCTGTGCAGGCACTACAGCACTGTATGCCACCAGAATGCGGCCGGAGCACAAGTGACAGACAGTGGAGCACATCCCCTGCAACAGACACAAGCGACAGCATTGAGGTGGGACAACAGCAAAGGCCAGTGCCATAAGGCAGACATGCACCACACCAGTGACAGAAGGCAACCCGGCATTGTGTTGGTACAGTGGCTGTCCAGCATGGACAGCCACCACTGACATGCCAGTGGACCGTGCAGGTCACAGACATGCAAGGGTGTCAGCTGCACAGGCCATGGTCGGTCTGACAGAGGCACCATGGACACAGTGCATGCACCATGTACCACTGCACACAGTCATCCAGTGCACAGGGAACAACACACAAACTACAGACAGTGACTGAGAGCTACGCCCACACCAAAGTCACCTCCTGTATGATCACATGCACATGCCTATGACTGCACCACCCCTGACACTATGTACACCACTGAAGCTGAGCACCTGTAGCCTGCTTCAAATCAGAGACCACCACATAGACATAACAAAGCAAATGTATTAGAAAGGTATAACACAACTATATACAAATATTTACAAAACAGTATGGGGTGAGGGGCTACAAACCAGGTGGGGTGGGTTAGGGGTAGGGATGAAAAAATGGGAGTGGGAAGGAGGGGGTGTGAGGGTGGGTCCAGGGGGTAGGGTTGAACCTGGGGCATGTGAGCTTCAGCGGGTGCCCCGCTCCTGTTGTGCCTCCTGCCATGTGTCCTCCTGACACCATGCTGTTCCATGCACTTCAGGATTTCCAGTGAGGCACGTGCCACCTGCAGCAGCTCCTGCACTGCCCTCTCTAGTCGCATCGTCCTCCATCCACCTAGGACAAGTGAGCAGACTCAATAGGTGTGAATGCCCATCCTCCTGCAGCCCACCCATTGTGCATGGCATACAGCCATGGGACATGACCCTGTGATGGTGTGCGACCACCCACAGTGATCATGTCCACATGACCTGCCCACCCAAGTCCATACAGCCATGCAGACTGCTACACACACCCACAGCCCAAGTCCCACACAGTACCACTGTGGCTGTACAGTGACATGGCTATTCGGTGCGAAGGCAGTGGCACAGCCATGTACCCAGTGCATGCATGGACCACCAGTGATGCACTCCACATACATGCAGTGCCATTGGACAGTGTTGACTGTACCACATGGCATTCACGGCAGTGGTGTCAATGGATGGTGGCCATGCCCCACCGCCTACCCTGCAACACAGCATGCACAGAATATCCTGGAAGAAAGGCATTCACCCTCATTGGCCTGGTCCTGGTGCTGCCCTACATTTGGACCATCTGCCCGGGGCCGTTGCTCACCTCCCTTCTGATCACACTGTTGGCAGTCCTCTCAGGCCCGGCACCACTCATCAGGGCCTAGGGTGCAAACATGGAGAGGGGAACATCAGTACAATCCAGTAGCAAAGGCCCCCCCACCCCCAGGTGTGTCGATCCGCACAGCCCAAACATTTTGCAACCCCCCCACACCACCACCACCACTGTCCACACTGGACAGCCAACCCCCCATATGATGGACACATGTCCACCACGATACCCATACGGATACAGCCAGTGTATGGCTGGGGCACCTACCTGGTCATGGCACTGCACCTCTCCTGGGACATGCCTGCAGGTGGGCAAGCCTGTCCAGGTCCCTCCACTGGAGGACCCCATACCTGTGGTGACACTGATCTGCAGTACGGTCCATTCCTGTGGCCTCCTCGAGCGTCACCGCCACCTCCTCCCATACGGCACTCCTGGCCCTGTCCAGGGGTGCATTTCCAAATAGTGCCTCAGCATGGGGCTCCACTATTGCCACCAAATTGGCCAGCTCAACCTGGTTCCAAACAGCAGCCCTCCATTGTGCCATCTCCAATTCTGCTTCGAGTCAAACTGGCACTCTGTAGCGCACATCTGCCACGTGCAGATGCTGTGCGGTACAGCGCTGCCATTCCCCATTGTGCTGTCACTGAACAGCATGATAAGGGTGCACCCATGTGGATGCATGGTGCCTAGGGGGCAAAGGTCATGCACAGGGTCAAGGGTCTTTCACACAGAGACTGCCACAGTGCGATTGGTACTCCTCGCATGTAGCGCAGTAGGGTGCCTGTGTGAGATGCCCTGTAGTGGCCTACTACGCTGTGGCACCATGGTGTCTATGGCGCCCCAGGGCAAGAGTGCCATACATGTGAACAGCACACTAGCACCACTGGCACAGTGGCGGATGTGCCCTGCACTGCCTCCCATGCTCAGCATGTCAGCGGTGCGGCAGGCATCGGCGTCAGCACCCCAGGCATGCACCATGCGGTGCCTACTGGGCACGTCACAGAGCTGCGCCTGTGCCTGAGCACGCTCAACACAATTGCGCAAGGCGCAATAGCACGATATTCAGCCAGCATCTGCAAATCAGCTCATCAGCAATTCCATGGTGCAGCTACTGCATTAGCATCCACTTAAATCTGAGCCTCATCTCATTTGTATGCCTTGCACTATATAAATGTGACATGGGGCTGCAGAGGCCATAGTCTGGTATTGCAGTCTATTGTGGTGGATTGCTTGCTGTTTGGCAGTGTGGACTGTGGTGTGTGGAGATGCATGGACTGCACAGTGAAGGTAACACCTGTCATTCCCACAGGCTCTATAATGGCCAAACGTGAGGAAGAGGTGGAACAGAAATGTTGGAGGAAGAAGAGGCCCAACTTCACATGGGCAGAAACAGATGCCCTGTTCGAGGCATACCTCAACAGGAACTGCTGCTCAGCGGACAGCAGAGAACACCACAGGCCCTGCTGCGGCATGGGGTGAGGTTGCACATGACATAAACCAGCATGGCAGCCACCTGCAGTCTGTGCAGGAATGTAAAAAGAAGGTTGGCATGGACAGGAGGAGTATTAAGGACAAGGTGTCTGCCATCAGGGCTGCACATGCTGCAACCGGTGGTGGGCAGCCAGATGTGTCTTGCCTGACACCACAGGAGGAGCAGATGGCTGGCAGCATGCGGCATTGTGTCATAGAGGGTGTTACAGGTGGTGGCTTCCAGACGGGTGGCAGTTCATCACTGCATAGTAGGTCCTGTGCTGTCACTGTGTGGGAGGTGGGGGGAGTGCCACAGGGTAGGGCGGAGACATTAATGCTACTGTGTTCCCTTACAGCTCCTGAGCGTCTACATGGGTCAACGGTGGTGGGTGTATCCACCGTGGGCAAGGTCCTGGACACGGAGGAGCACCCATCCACCTCCACAGGTGTACCATCGCATACCTGCTTGTCTGTCCAGACTGAGGATGGTGGTACTGGTGCAGACGAGGCCCTGCCTGTGTCCCAGTGTGACAGCGGACACAGAATCCAGCATGCTGGGACATGGACTGGTGCCGGATCAGGCACCGATGATGATGATGGATCACACATCCCAGACAGTGATCGTGTGGGATGCAGGATGGTCCTGCGGCAGGGAACAGCATGGGCATAGCCATGGGTGGTGCCGCCGTGGAGGCCTGCAAGACATCACAGTCCCAGCCTCTGCCTGTATGCCCCAGTGGGCGAGCACTGTGTGCATCCAGGCCGGTGGGGCTGTTGCAGCCGATGCATTGGCACTGGCGAGCCCTGGCAATCAGCGGCCGAAGGGGCAGTGCCAGCAGTTGGACAATGGGGACGGGGGAACAGTGTCGGGGGGCAGCGTCAGTGCACCGCCTGTGGACTTGCCCAGGCATGGCCCTGGTGTGCAGTGCCCAACTTCAAGGGGTGCTGCCCAGCACGGCCGCGAACTTCATGAGGGACAGCATGCCAGTCAGGTGGATGACCTCTTAGATGAGCACACCTGCATATTCCAGGATTCAGTGGATCAGCAGTTCCGGCTTGTGATGGTGGTGGATACACTCAGTGCAGTCCTGTGCCAGGCAGAGGAATGGCACAGCAGGGACACCGGTCTGTTCCTGGCAGGGGTGGACTGGCTGCTGGAGGATGTGACTGCCACCATTGACAGGCAGACACAGGCATTCACAACTGTCATGGCCACAATGGCTACCCAGTTGTTTGCCCATGCACCACAGACACTGCGCAGTGCCATGTCCACCCCTGTTCCCAGCGTAGTGTGACACCTCCCATGTTGTGCAGGATGCAGCAGGCCAGGAATAGCCCACAGGCCTTTGAGGGGCTGTATTGAAGGACATCACCAGACGTGTCCAGGCACCAGAACTGTGACTTCAGCATCCCAAACACATGCTCGATGATATTATGTGTGGTGGCATGTGCCTCATTGTATCGTTGCTGCGATGGGGTCGTGGGGCACCAGTACAGTGTGAGCAGCCAGGGACGGAGTGGGTATCCACTGTCACCTGTGTAATGAGGGTGTACATTAGTATGGTGGTCTGCATCACTCTGCCATGGGCCGTCAAGGCTGGTACCCTTGGCACCTCTGACTATGCCTCCTCCCCACAGCTGCCCATTTCATCCTGTGTGTTGTGCATACTCACCCACTAATTGGCCAGTGGGGATATCCCCACTCTCGAACCTGTGGCACAGTGCAGACTGATGCCAGATGAAGGTGTCATGTTCTCCCCCAGGGTGCATGGCACAGATATTGGTTATGCGCCCCCTGGCATCACACACCACCTGGTAGTTGATGCTGGCGTATCCCTTGCAGTTCCGATAGGCAATGCCTTCCAGGCCAGGTGGTGTGCAGATGGCCACATGGGTGCAGTCAATGGCCCTGAGCATGCCAGGCATATGTGCTACCCTATGGAACTGTTGTATGTGTGCTGTGTGCTCCACCTGTATGCTGGGGAAATGGATGTACTCTGCAGCATGTGGCAGCAGTGTGCTAAGGAATTGTGTGAGTAGGCATGACTCGACCGACTGGGTTATGCCTGTTGTGCCCCCTGTTATTCTTTGGAAGGTGCCCATGGCGAGCAGGCACATGATAGCTGTCACCTTAGTCTCCACTGACAGAGCATGGCTCCATCATGTGGGTGCCTGCATCTCATCACTGCACAGCTCACAAAGCCACCTCAGGATTGCCCGGTTCAGGTGGTACCAGCCCACAATCTCTGTATCACTATAGTGCTCAAGGTGATGCAGGCTCGGTACTGCCTGTTGGGGGCTTACCACCGATGAGCCCTTCCACACAGCCCGTGCCCTCCTGCTGCCTGCCTTCTCACACACCGCTCATCTACTGCCTCCATCTGTATGGTGGCACTGGCCATGTCTCTGGCTGTTGTTCACCCCCTGGCAGATGTTGTCCCAGTCCCCCCACTGCCCTCCATGCTGCTCCCCCTGCACCGGGTACACCTCTGGCTTTCTGCTGTCCTACCTCCTGCGACTGCTCTGCAGCACTGCCCTGTTGGCCCTGCTCTGTTTCTCTGGCTCCCCAGACCTGTCCTGCATGGCACAGGTGTGCTCTGTCCTGCTCCACCACTGTTCTTCTCTCTGGTCCTCTCTCTCTCTCCTGTAGCTGCCAGCTCACCCCCACTGCAGGCCTTCCTGTAGTGTTCTTGCACCTCTTTCTTGCTCCTTTTTATTTTGGCTCACTTCCGCTATTGCGCAGCATCTGCTAGCTCCCCTATTACGCATGGTGCATGTAGTTAAATATCGCACTGTGCCATTTATTCATGGTTCCTCCCCTTACGGTTGCTCATGCATTCATTACCATTGCACTCTTGCATTGCAACTTGAGTGGCACAGCTGCCTCCTGCTGAATATCACACAATGGCACATTTTGGACTTGTGCTGGCTCATCTCTGTTGTGCTGGTACATCTCTGTTGAGCATGGCGCAACCCTTTGTATATCTGGCCCAACGCTCCTTTCTTAGCCACTTATCATTATTAATTAGATGGTTAAGTTATCCATTGTACCAGCTCCACGTCTAAAGCCCATTTGAAATTTGGATATCAAATTTTGATCCATGACCCAAGATTCTAAATAGCTCAAGACTATCCCATAATACATTTTTACACCAAAACATAGTAAGGAGATAGGTCTATAGTTATTGGGGTCATATACCCTTTTTTCTGAAGTGGAATTATTAATCCATTATTCCAACCCTTTAGAAGTACTATTAGCAGTGTCAGTGGCTCAGTAGGTAGCCCACTCGCCTCTGAGGCCGGGAGATCAGAGGGCTCTGGGTTCAGTTCCCACATCTGGCACTTGGGTTAATATCCCAGTACTGACACTGTAATGCAGCATGAGAAGGGTGCTGCATTTCTGAGGTGCCGTCTTTTGGATGAGATGTTAAACTGAGGTCCCATCTGGCTGGACTGGTAGTAGTTCAGGTGGATGTTAAAGATCCCATGGCACTTATTGAAAAGACAGCACAGAATTACAGCACCACTATGTTTTAAATTTTCAACAGCCCAAAAACAATTATAAGTAAAGACAACACAGAAAGAAAGTATAGTGTCACTACAAGCCTACAATCTAAGTTTAAAAGAAAAATACCAATTACCAGTTACTCTAAAGCACTGAATTGAATATGTTTCCTTCCTTCACCTTCTGGCTTCTTCTACTAACATGCTAATAAAAACAAAGACCCGAGTAAAAGGTTTAGCTGTTCATGTGTACACATCTGAAAAAGCCTGATGGGAACCTGCTTTTCTCTCTTCTGTTTGCAGCTTCAGAAAGGCTGCTGTCAGTCCATCAGTGACTCACTGGAATCAGCCTTCAAACACTGAAATCTGATCCTTGGATTTCTTCTCTCAGACCACCACCTTAAAAGTGCTTAACCATCTCCCTCACCTTATTACTAGTAGCCAAAACTCACTTTTCTGCCTACCTCTTTTCTTGCTTAAAAGCACCTCCAATGGTCACCTACAGTTTCTTTGCCAAACTTATTTCCAGTTCACTTCTGCCGACAGTCTGAAGTCACACATCTCAAATGGCACAGCAGCACACCTTACCATTCACATCACAATTTATATACATCACAGTTAATGTAAAATTGTTAGCAGGGCTTATTATTTTGCAGGGCCTGTAATTTCCATTATTTGGTGTGTTCCCCATACCAAAAATCATGCACGGAACACCAAAACCTGCCTCTCGGTAATCTGTGGTGTATACATACCACTTTAAGAGCCATTAATTCAAGAGTCTCTGCAATTTCTTGTTTAGGCAGAAGTGGGTTGCCTTTGTTAATGCAACCCATTCAAATTTTAAGTGGTTGAGGCACTGTCCCCTGTAGTGTACATCTCAAACCAGAAGATTTCGAGGGGTCGTCTGAACTCAAAGTAGCGTTAATGCTGAAAGGTGGTCCCGAGTGAGTTAGGAGTAAACCCCCCAAAAAAGAAAAAATAGTCATTGAGAAATATAATGTATAAAGCCATAGGAAATAAAATGGGTTGCACACGCTTGTTCTGTGACATTTATATGGGTATGGAAGTTGACACACATCTTATGTCTGACTGGTTTCTTCACGTGAATAACACTAAATTTTCACTAAAATGTGTTTTAAATAAGTAAGACATAAGGAAGTAAAGAAACTGGTTGTGGTGATGCATTCGCGTTGGGACAATCTGGGAACCAAATCCTGGTCATGCTAGTCATTGTTCATTGTTCAGTAATCAGCAGCCTTAGATTGCTGTAGTGTCTTTTTATTTTGCTGATCTATGTTCAGTTCATGTTTGTTTGTTATTTTACTTTTGTATTGCTTATACTCATGGTTGTTTAGTGCTGTGTGGTGGAGAGCATTATTATTTACATAACTTTGCAGTAGTCGACATCCTGATAAACTATCCCTGTGTTACAGTGTGGAAGAAACAGTTTGATTAGTCTGGAAATGTTTCTTGACACAAACAGGACACTAGTCTTTTTGAACTGCTAGTCTTCTGCAATTTTCTTTTTTTTTTTTTGCCGGTTGCGTCTTGTTATTTTATTAGCTATGTGCTCTTGAAGTGCTGTGAGTTTTTGCTAAAGAAATTTTTTTTCTTACTATTTTGCTAAGTATTCTTTTTTTTAGCAAAAGGTGGATGAATTGCAGTTTCATTTTATTGCAGGATAAGAGCAACATAATAAGTGATGTATTGCTCCATTTTTATAGTTGTCTGTTAAAAGTCCATCTACTTTATGGTGTAGTTCTTGTAATTAGTTCTACAGAAATGATAGAGATAAGCTTGTGGTCATATGGATGAGGGTTGTTAAAAGAATAACTTCTTATTTCAAAGAGGCTTTGAGGTGTGACATCTTACCCAAATTTGGTACATTCTGGTAGAGGGATTTACAGGGGAGACATGATAGAGTCTGGTAAGAAGTACTACATACATAAAAAAACTATGTTCTGTATTGTTTTCCCAATGTGGAACCTTTGTAAAAGAGCCTTGGCTCAAAGGTGTCTTCCAAAATAATAATAAACTAAATAAATTTTCTCCACCATTACTCATGAGGCGGGGTCATAAGAAGGCTATGTTGAACATGTGGCAAAAAAATCAATAAAGTTATCAGTCTGTGTTTCATTTTGCTAACACAGGCTCTTAACTTTAATACACTTCTGACACATATACCATGCAAGCAAACATTCGGCATTGACAAAGGTTTGTTTTTAACTGTGTGTAAATCATATTTTACACCAAGTAAGAGCCAATAAGAGTACATGATTTTACCCTGCCATTTTATAACAACACTTAACCTCTGATGTGCCATTTTTGGAACTGATTTTACCATTTCAGGCCCATTCGTTCCTTCTGAGATGGGGGTCTGTGGACCACCCTATATGGATGATTGTCCCTTCCTGTTCTCCAGTGTGATCCACAGTATTCCTTCATTTCGCTGATTACTCTGTTGCTTGGTGGCCTTAATGTGGTCCCTCACATAAATGCCACCCTCTCTTTTGCCTACTCTATCCCTTCTAAACAAAATATATCCTGGAATCTTGAAAAATTGCTCACATACAATATTATTAATTAATACAATATTATTTATCTGAGTGTTGTTTTGCTCATGGAAACTAATTAACCCTTTGTTATCTTCCTTATATATGTTTGTTTGTAATTTTGCTTAAGGTGAGTACTTATGTGAGGCCTTTTATTTCAGTCATGGCCCCATATTCTTTTTATGTTGATTGCGTGCATGTGCAAGAAACTGTTGTGGCAATTGCCACAGAAGCAGGCTGTGGAGGTGCGGCACTGTTGCGCCAATGCCCCCACTGCCTTTGGATGCTTGGAACGTGTTCTCAATGGGTGGCATGCTGCAGCTGACACTAGGCTCAGCCAGCATGCCACCACCTTGAAACATTTAGCCAATGCAATCAGGGGCTGCATCATCATTGCAGTGTCATCTGCTGCAATGAGGGAGTGACCCCTCATTGCAGGGGCTTGCCGACGAGGCACCCAATTCCCACCAGCTTCAGTCTCCTTACCCTTGACAATGGGGAGCCCACTCCCCATTGGCATAAGTCCCCTGCTTTTTCTGTGCCAATGGGGGTGTCCAAACCCTCGCCTTGTGGCCCTTTCATGAAGTCACAGGGATGCCCAATCCCCGTCAGCTACAGATCCTCCAAAACACTCAGGTGGCATGCTGGGAGCCCACCCCAGTGTGCCAAATGCCCTGAAAAAGAAAAAAAATTCCACAATGTTTTTTTTAACCTGTGAAAATCAAAAAAGGTCCCTCGCAGTCTCCCTGCTCTCTCCCCAACCTGTGCCCACCCTCTGCATGCCCTGCCTCTCCACCCCCACTCCCACCCTATACTTACCTTCAGAGTCCAGGATGAAGATCTTCGGGGGACCAGGAACATGTTTGCACTCTTCAAAGCTGACTGTGAACTGAGGAAATGCCGGTAAGCTGCATAATGGCATAAATAGGATTTTTTTCAACTTTGGTGCATATCTCAGGCATTTTTGAGAATTTTGGTACCAAATTTTCAACATGGGTTATTGGACCTCTCCTCATGAATTCAGCCACTGTCATTGCTATATTTGGTCCTGAAAGGTGATTTTGTAGCGCTCATAACTTTGTGAATTTGCAATATTTTCACTCCAGATTTTCAACACTGGCATTTTTCTGCACCTCCTTATGAACAGTACAGCTGTTATTTTTCACATCCTAGCTGAAATGTGTTTTCACACTTGCAGCACAGAATAGCACAGTTGCTGTGGGAAATCAGTGTTCGGGACACATTAAGAAAATGACAGTGACACAGTTCATGAGCAGAGGTCCTAAAATGCCTATGTTGAAAAATTTGGTGATGATAGTCCATCAAATGACTATTACAAGTGTGCATTGTGCTGTTTCCACGCACCCTTGTAACTTCACAGATTTGTAATATTGTCACTCCAGATGTTCAACACAGGCATTTTTCACACCTCCTTATGAACAGTACAGCTGACATTTTCACATCCTGACCGAAATGTGTTTTGGCACTTCCAGCGCAGAATAGCACGGTCGATGTGGGAAATCAGTTTTCAGGACAGATTAAGAAAATGACAGTGACACTGTTCATGAGCAGAGGTCCTAAAATCCCTATGTTGAAAATTTGGTGATGAAAGTCCATAAAATGACTGTGTTACAAGTGTGTGTTGAACTGTTTCCACGCACCCTTGTAACTTCACAAATTTGTAATATTTTTACGCCACAAGTAGTATAAGTTCATATATCTCGCCAATGTTAAATTTCAGCCAATCAGCGCCAAGCACGCCATTTGACAGGTGGGCGTGGCCTAAAACGGACCAATCAGAATCGCCCTTTGTTAAACCGGAAGTCCCTCCCTAAAATGCGCTAGCCCCGCCCACTTCTGGCGGAAGTGATGCAACCTCAAACCCGTGTCCAGCCCCTTTTGGCGGAAATGACGTGCGTTCGAACCCCCAGTGCCCCACCCCTTGCGCAGGAAATGACCTAACAGCACCATTTTGTAAGCGTCTTACGCCCCCTCCTTCTCGAACACTCCTCGAGCCCCTGCCAGACCATCCTGTCTCGAACCCGAGTCCCACCATGCTAGGTTGAACTCCTGCATCCCCACCTGTCTCCTGCACCCCCACCATCCTGGCTCAAACCCCTGTCCCACCACCCCTCATTCTGGTACACTCCTTGAGCCCTTGCCAGACCATCCTGTCTCGAACCCGAGTCCCACCATGCTAGGTTGAACTCCTGTGTCCCCTCCTGTCTCCTGCACCCCCACCATCCTGGCTTGAACCCTTGTCCCCTTCTCCTGCACCCACCATCCTGGCTCCGAACCCTGTCCCCTTTCTCCTGAACCCCACCATCCTGGTCTCAACCCCTGTCCCTCTTCACCACCGTGCTCCTTCCACCCCAAAAATCAGTTAGTGTTTATGTAGTGGTGTGTGCCCCTGTAGGCCTGGTGTATAACTGCAGGGACATGTGTGTGTTTTTGATTAGGATATTTTCAGAAAGTAGTATCTAGGAGGAACCTGATCGTGCAGAGCTTTCAGATCTGTGTGGAGACCCCACACCGAGGAAATTCATCTGCCTGTGTGAGTACCCCTTTTTCTGTTTTTAACAGTATACAAAATTATTTAACATGCATCTGTAGGACTGTGTCAAACTTGCATCAAAAGGATAGCTTTATGTATACGCATGTAACATTTATAAGCTAAAACGGGGACCCTGTGTAAATAAGATGGTTCAGCAGTTTTCTGGATAGCATTGCAACAATCACTAAAAACTAATTATTTATACTTTTGTCATGAATTAGAAAGAATAAAACTATATAAGAAAAAAGGAATACACATACCTATAGTTCACCCCCCTCAGCTCTGTGTAGTATCAAGGAGAAGGCTGAAATGAAATGTGTGTGATATTTATAATGTTTTGAAAAAGGGGTGGGGGTGGGGGCTACAACAGATGTACCTCTGACACATTACCATGTATAGTATGATGGGGTGTGGTGATGGTTTTACCAAGGGGCAGTCCATCTTGCTAAGCGTTATATAAACCCTGCATTTGAAGCCAGAAGGCACAGCTTTTGAGAGATTTCTCAGATTCTGTTTTGTAGACTTGGAGCAGATTATCAAAAACATCAAGCAAGAAGATGGCAAGCGCTTCTCATTTCAACATCCCTGTAACAGGTCAGATTGTCATACCACCTAATGAAAAATTCAACCTCCCTGTAACAAGCCAGATTGTCACACCACCTAATGAAAAGTCTGGAGATGAAAAGCCAAGCAAGAAGATAGCTGTCAGGGCCCCACAACCCAAGCCAACGTATGTGTACTACATGAGGTGTGAAAACGAATGCCCCACACAAGTCTTGTTGAGTGGAAGAGTGTCTGACATAAAAAAGAAACTCGCTGAACAGTTTGGTGAATCAGAAAATCCTAAACCTGACTGTCCTTCTGAAGAGGCACCACTGCAAGACCTTGAAGAGTTGCTGGTGTGAATCTGATGCAGAAAAGAAGTTATTATGAAACCAAAACAGAGAGTGACAAGAAGGGGCGCTAGAGATGATGGTCAGTGAGACACTGCCAAAAAAGCATCAGAGAAAGTTGTGAAAAGAAATGCAAGACAGAGCCAAGAGGGCACTCTGACCAAGAGGGTGATGATGATAATGCAGCCACAAGCAGTCAGGCCCAGGCTAAGAAAGAGAAAGATGAGAAAAATGAAGAAAAGAGTTGCCTTGATGAGGTAAATGCATTTTAACATTTAAAAAAATTGAGTGGTGACATGGTGTAACTGAGGGAGATGAGTTAGCAGTAGAACTAACTCACCTATAATGAGTCAGAGGACCAATGCTGTTTTCTGTTTTACTTTAATAGACTGAAGGATTTGCGATGGAGCAGCAGTCATATTCGGACAGCATGGATTCTCGACTTTCCACAAATCTACTGATCGACTGTCTTTGCTGTGTGAAAGATACAAATGTGGTTGTTAATGAGATGTGTGAGAACCAGTATGTTAGAAATACAGAGAGCGATAGAATGTTTCAAAATGTCACAGAACAGTCTGTGATCACCACACAACCCTCTTCTTCTACTGAGATTAGACAGGGGACCTCATGTGAAAAATCAGGCCTTAGTAGTAAACCCCCCAAAACTGACAACGATATGTATTGTAAGTACGTTATGTATCATACCATCCGTGGTGCAATTGCTTCAGTGATACAGAGGGTAATACATTGTGAATTGGTCGATTCCTGTCCTGGGTGTGAGATAGATGATCCGAGTCAGAAAACCATTCATGTGTCCTTGATGACTTAAGGTCTAAAAAAGCATACAGAAATGTTTCTGAGCCATACATAGGACAGCTCATGCCCGTGATCTTGGCAATCGCTATGAAGCATCAGGGTTAAATATGACCAATTGTACCCTGGAAACTATAAGTCATGTTTTAAATGATGTGAGAAAATCTGATGACCCCATGTGGTTAGTTATGCAAATGTTACAGCAGACAGACGGTGAAATTAAAAGATGCCTGCCGCCTGGTCAGCAAAGCTCCTTTAAAAATTTCTAAAAGAAATTCAGGAACAATGTTTATATTGAAAAATTACCCCAACACCTGCCCCATCCCTCCCCAAATTACTACATGGAAACATTTCAGTACCAAATGTGTCATTTTATTTTACAGATAATCATGGGTGTGCAAGTACAAGAGAATCCAAAGGTTTATGTATCTGATCCTAAGCCATTACTGTCATCCATCACTGTTTGGTTCACCTCAATATGACATTTGCCTTTGTGAGATACATGCAGCCTATGAACTGATGATGTTTGCCCTTCCAGAAGTATGGGAGGATACAGATAAATATATAAATGAATCTGTGTTACCACTTGTAGAAAATGTTAAAGTGATTGCCGATATATTCATGGAAGATGATGAATGTCTTTGTGGACTTTATATCATGGTCGTCATAGCCATGTGTGTGTGTACTACAAAGCAGAAAAAACCTTGTGATATTGTGCCTGTTGTTAACCTGGCTTCTCTGCTTGCTGAAATGATCCACTGGTCAAAAAAAGAACCCTTTAAAAAATGATATAAGAAAATTCAGGAACACTGTTTTCATTGTTAAAAACATCCCCATCCCCCCACCCCAAAAACAGCTACTTGTTACCATTTTAATATTGTTCATATTGTTACCCTGGCTTTTACCACTTGCTAAATGTATGTTTTTTTCCAGAGTATACAACGATGGGAAACACCCTGTCAGTGCATCCAGAGGCTTATTTACCAACTAGTCAGACACAAAGCTAAACAACCTGGTTTAAATCTACCTACAGGACAAGCACCGCCTGTACTTTTAGAGACATGCCAAGGTCTTTTTGATGGTCTCCCAGAGGGACCCCAAAAGGAAACTGTGGATTATTTTAAGGATGAGGGGGCTACTCTTGAGGAAGCAATGTTTAAAATTGCTATAGAGTTTATGCATAACCCTTATGATGTAATACACTTTTGTGGTTTTATCTGTACTGCTGTTGACTTTTTAGTGTTTAGTTTGCAGAACGGGGGGTCTGAGTCTGACATCATAAATTTTGCTTCTTTTATCGCTTTTGTTGTGTTTCATAAACCAGATTTAGCATATGCTTTTCCTAAATAGTGTATTATAATGTACTTTCAGATGGAAGCGTACTGGCATGCTCCCAATATTCCAGACAGTCTTGATGTCTACAATGTACCGTGTGATAAAGGACATTTTAAAGGAACCTATATACTTTGGAAAGCAGCCTGCATTAAATGTCTGCTCTGAAGATGCTGCTGCTTCACTGGCAGAAAACACACACGACTCTGATTAAAGAGTTGCCACCCTTGTATGGAGACTCTATGTTGACGTAATGGAAAACAGTAACGTCAGAGCAGTATGCAAGGTGAATGTCATTTTAGATGTAACAGAATGTCTTCAAAATCAGCCTTGTTATTTTGAGTGGTGTATGGCATATGTGTGTATGTATTGTGCATACCTCATCACTAAGGGGAAGTGGACGATGCTAATGCTTGTGTAAAACATGCAGCTCAAAAGTTGCTGTTTCGGGATTGTGAAGGTGTAAAATTGAAGAGTAGAAAACAAAATTATTATATAATCTGTTGCATGCTTACCATGTGTTATGCCTTTGTATGTAGAACCTATATGCATTAGTTGATGTATTATAAAGTAAATATTCAAATACTGTTATGACGTGTGTATTTATAAATAAAATATAATCATGCACTGCACTTTGTGGTTGTCATAGTGCTATGCCTTTTGTATGTAGAACCTATATGCATTAGTTGATGTATTATAAAGTAAATATTCAAATACTGTTATGACGTGTGTATTTATAAATAAAATATAATCATGCATTGCACTTTGTGGTTGTCATAGTGTTTTTAAAAGAACAAAAAGAGCACATACTTTATTTTACTGGTGACAAGAGTTTTGCTAGCTAGCAGATGTGTCGGGGTGTTGACGAAAGGAGATGAATGATCACCTGTTCCAGAATATATATTTTAATGCAAAAAAAGTGGGTAGTTTCACAGGGGTGACTCAGCTGTATAAGGCTGCAAAAAAACTTGATAAAGAGGTCACCAGGAAAGGTGTTGCAGAATGGCTTGCAAAGCAGGAGCCTATTCATTACACAAATCAGCCAGAGTCCGATTAAGAGAAATCCTGTCATTGTTTCTGACATAGACAGACAATGGCAAGCTGATTTAGTGGATATGAGTCAATATGCAAAGTACAATAATGGGTTTAAGTACATACTGACGGCATCGATGTGCTGTCCAAGTATGCCTGGGTAGTGACTTTAAGAGACAAGTCAGGCAAGGCAGTGATGCAAGCCTTTAAACTATTTTTAAAACTGACGACACCTCAGAAGCTGCAGACTGATCAGGGTAAAGAGTTTCTAAATGCTTCCTAAAGAACCTATTAAAACAAAATAAAATACACCATTTTGTGACGAATAATGAAGTTAAGGGCCAGCATTGTAGAAAGATTTAATAGGACACTGAAGTCACGATGTGGCGCATTTTACAGCCCAGAATACTTGGAAATATACAGATGTGTTGTCAGACCTGGTGCACAGCTATAACCATACTTATCACAGAAGCATTAAACACAGACCTGTGGATGTTAACCCTTCCAATGCCCTGGGTGTATGGAAGATCCTATAGTAATTCTGTTCTTGGCAAAACAAAAGGGTACCCTTCAGAAAGATGATCAATGAGACTATCTAAGCTAATAGGGTGTTTGAAAGGATATGAACAGACGTAACAGATGAGATATTTATTGTGACGGAGGTCTTAAAGACACAGAGGCCCACCTATAAGCTAAAAGACTATCAGGGGGAAGACATTAAAGGTGCTTTTTATGCAGAGGAGCTGCAAAAAATTGAACCTGATGAGGACCGTGTGTACAGGGTGCAGAAAATACTGAAGGAGAAAAAGCGTGGCAGAAAAACTTGGCATCTGGTAAAGTGGAGAGGGTGGCCTGATAAATTTAATAGCTGGGTTGAGGCAACACAAGTTCAGGACATTAGAAGCAGATAAGGCTTAATATGCTCAAAATGGATTTTATATCACATTGCCCAGCAATGCATCGCAAACATTTTCCCCAACAATACTATATCCACTTTTACTGTAAAGTTACCACAAACGCTTGAACTACCTGGTGAATGGGAAGGGCTTAGCAGAAATTCAGTACCCTCATACCTGGGACAATGTGCCTGCACAGAAAAACAGGTTCAGTATGCTCTATCAGCCTCTAAACGTAGCCCACAGTAAAACACCACCAACTGGACCCTTTACTGAGTCAGCAGCATTTAAAATCCCATCGGCTATTATCCTAACATGGCTGGTGTTATTGCTCAAATTAATAAAAGCATATTTGAAGTAAATGAACTGCCAGTGGTTTGGAACAACAAACCGTCGGGAGAGAAATAAGCATTGACAGTGACATCAAATGTATTTTGTTTATGCATGGACAGTTACAGTACCTTTTGGGTTTTAGCAGACTCGAGTAGGTGTAGGAAAATCTAGCAAAGAACCCTCCAGATATTAATGGGGATTTACACATTATATATATACACTGACATTATCACACATGAAATAGTGGGTGACAGTCTAGTGCCTTTGCTGAGATGCGTACTCGCAGGGCCAAGACAATGAGATGGTGACCGTGACTCACGATAAACCCCATTATCAAACAGTCAGTAAACATCAGATCGATACAGTCACTATTGAAATAAAGAATGATCAAAATGAACCTGTACCATTTCGATTTGGAAAGGTGATCGTGAAGTTGCATTTTCTGCCCCAGAGAGTGCTCTAAAAATTTAAACAAGGATGGTGATTGTTCGACATTATGGGGACCCTGCCTTGTACAGAAGCTATTACAAGGCACAGGCAGGATACGGTCTGCCAGGCTTTCATGGTCTTCCTACTATGTATGGTTCTGGTATAGGAGGGATATTTCGTAGTCTGTTCAGAAAAGCAGTTCCATTTTTAAGAAGG
The DNA here is from genome assembly GCA_016271365.2 of Neoceratodus forsteri. Taxonomy (NCBI): domain Eukaryota; kingdom Metazoa; phylum Chordata; order Ceratodontiformes; family Ceratodontidae; genus Neoceratodus; species Neoceratodus forsteri. Next base: position 29,955,995 of record JADMNL010000028.1, read on the forward strand.
GGGTTTGAAATTGCAAAACCACATCTACAGACAGCTGCTAAAAATGTTGCAAAGGATGTTGTGGGGCATGTGACTAGTGCGGTCGCTCAAAAGATGTCAGGGGGTGATAAACCTACTCAGGGTGGCTCAGGGCTGATTGTATTCAAGAGAGGTAAAAAGAGAAAGCGCAGAGTACACCCTTCGCTTCTCATCGGCCCCCCCAGCTACTTTAAAAGAGGTGTTTCAAACGCGAAACTCACATAAAAGAAAACGCCAAAGGCAAAAGGATCTTTGAGGGTCGTAAAAAGCAGAGACCTGTTCTAAAAAACATGGCTTTCATGCACTGTGGTTCTGAAGAATGCACAAAATCAGAACTTGACTTGTTTGCCGTTTCTCCCACACAGACAAGCATTGAAAACATTTATGTAGAGATACCCCTCTGGCTGCCCTTTCAGAAAACTCACCAATTGAATTTTATATAGCAGGGACTGGTGAAGACTATTTGGATCTAAACAACACACTTCTTTACCTGGTTTGCAAAATCACTGAAGCGGATGGTAGTGATATACCTGCAGCGCCAAAGTGTGCCTTATAAACTACCCAGTGGCAAGCATTTCAGTCAGCTGATGTGACTGTCAGTGATCGGCTCATCAGTCAGAGCAATAACTGTTACCCTACAGGGCTGTCATAGAATCTGTGCTGAACTTCAGTGAAGAGACCTTTCTACACAATTTACCGCAGGGTTATTTTACAAAGACACCCCAGGGAAACATGAAATCACAGACAGAGATGGTGATAATGTAGGTTTTAATAAAAGAAGCTCCTTCACACATCTCAGTAGAGGGGTAGAACTGCTGGGACACTTGCACACAGACTTGTTTTTCAAGAGAAACTGATGCTGAATGGCGGATATTAAAATTAAACTGACACGTAACAGGGACAGCTTCTGCCTGATGAGTGGAGATGCTGAGCCTTATAAGCTAAAAGTCAGCCGCCTCTCTGTTTGTCAAAAGGGTTAAAGTGACCCCGGAGTCCGCCTGGGACACCTAGAAGCCCTGCTCACCTCCAACGCAAATACCCTATAGACAGAGTGGGTATGAAAGGTTCAGCCTCCTGCAGGCAGCAGGGTCTGCAACCAAGATAATTTGTTTTGGGACAGTTGGAAAAATGATAGTCATGGGATTTGTTGTCATGATGCTTTAGTGGTTCCTACACTAAAACCCTTTAACTTTAAGCATTATAACATTAATTTTGTGGCTCTGTATCTGACGGTGAACAACCTCTAAACCTCTGCAGCCAGATTTTAGAAATGGAATGCTGTGAGAGAATATTTTAATCTAGTACTAGCGCGGCAAAATCTATGAAAGATGAACAGCTTTAGTTAACCGTCAGGAATTTACCCAAGGTACACCCTGTTTGCTTTGATCTCACTCCGACCAAGAATGTGCTGATCATTATTCTTAATTAAAACTGGGAACCTCAGAGCTGAGATCAGATTTGCAGAAGCCTTCCACAAACAGTTAATCTCATTATCTATGCAGTGTTTGATAATGTCATTGAGATAAACCAGAGAAGAAATGTCATTTTTGATTATATGTGATAAACCATAAAATGAACACAAAGCAGCTGGAAAAATTGTAACCAGTGACACCCACATCCGTGACTGCTTTCTGGTGTGTTTCCTGTGATCTGCTACCCAAGGAGAGACTGAGAAACCTCCCCGCAGCACTAGTCATCAATACTGACCCCCATGACCTCCCTGGACAGCACTGGTTAGCCGTATACATTTCAGAAAATGGGGCTGGGGAGTTCTTCGACAGCTACGGTTTTCATCCTGACAATCATGCACAAACTATTGGATTTTTTTTAAATAGAAATGCAAACAACATTTTCTACCAAAACACACAGTTACAAGATACCTTTTCTACCATCTGCAGATTTCACTGCATATTTTTCTTACACCACAGATGCAAAGGACTTTCTTATGATCAGATTTTAAAAATGTACTCTAATGATTTGTTGAAAAATGATGCCATGGTAACTAGTTTTGTACGTCACTTTTCCAGACATCTAAACATGTCAGGGCACGTATCAGTGAGGTGGCAACATGTTCAGACTTGTTTGTCTTGTAATGAATTTAAAATATGCAGCAGCTTGTAATTTTGTTCAAAACCAGTCACTTGTAAAAATCATATATAAACACTCATAATTGTGTGTCTCTGTTTGCTGTGTTTAAACTGGGGGGGGCTGTGTTTAACATTTTCAGATATGCAATGTCTTCAATAATGACAAAAATATATAAATATAAAGGTGTTTATTGTAAAAACTGCCAATAAAATACAACAAAAATCAGTGGTAACATCATGGATAAGATATGCAATGTCTTCAATAATGACAAATATATAAAATACAAAGGCATTTATTGTAAAAAACTGCCAATAAAATACAACAAGTATCAGTGGTGACATCATAGATATGATATAATAAAACAAAAGCATCTCCTGTTAAAAAATGCACACTATATATGCCATAGCCCTGAGGTAGAATTATAAGCACATCTTTCTAAAAAACATGTTAACATATTTAACTATGAAGTAGACTAACATGCATCAATATAAACACTTTTTGTAAAACAGGATTACATATTCAGTATGAGGTAAATGGCTAACATAGGTTGTACACAGCAGTCACTGAGGTAGGATTACATATTTAATATGAGGTAAATGTTCAACATATGCTGTACACAACAGTCACTGAGGTATCTAATATCATACATAGAGATTGCATTTTAAGTTTACATAGTGAGCCACAGGTTTCTTAAAAGACTTTTTGTCTTTGGGCCACTGACCATTGGCTAACTAGAGATGGCTGTGGCTGTTTTGCACCAGCTACCGATTTCAGCCTTTCCATAGCTCCTGTTTGCTGAGTGAGCAAACACTGAGGTGGGTATGTTAGACTCAGCCATTGCTTTGACAAAACATCCCAGCCTTTTGGCTTTCTGTAGTCAGGATTGCGTGAGTGTTGCTAGCCGCCTACTAAATCGACTCATGTGAGACCCAGAACAACAGTGCCTTTATACATTAATTCACCCTTATCACTCCAAACACAATATCCTTGTTCTTGGCCATATGCTTTAACAAAAGTTCAGCATTGGTTTTAGAATCGTATGAGAAACACTACTTAAAAAATGTCTTTTTCCATAGTACTAGTACAGAAGCTGTCTCTGCTATGACCATTGGGGTCAGACATTGATTCATTTTCAGGCATGAGTAATGTCAAACTGGTTTTAGCTTGTTCTCCTTGTCTTACCAAAGTCAGATAGCGTTGTAATACAGCAGAGTACATCTTGGTCTGTCATTAGTCTGATAACTCAGTCCGGGACAGATATAGCTTCCTGCGTCAGTGTCCAAACTGTAGGTTGCAACTGTTCTTCATATCCTGATCAGGGTAATTAGTTTTAATGTGATCCATCTGTTGCTGAGGTACCAAATACATTTTCTGTGTAAAATCCATTATCTGTTAGCCAGCACCTGTGATCAAAGGGATGGCAATTCTTAGCAAGCTGCTCATAAAGCCACCAGTCTGATTATTATTTTCTTTTTCCTTTTGAGGTTATTTGTTTATCGCTAAAGTTTTAATGACTCTCCATTTTTTTTCAGTACACCTAACTGCTTTTTGTTGACAGTGGAATATTTCTCTGAGAGTGTTTAAGGCTATCTCAGCTATAGCTGATATCAGATCATCAGAGGCTGAACATAAAATAGCTTTTCTTAAGCTCGGAGGCCCTTTATCAGTAACTTTAAACAGACAGATTTCTGTCAGTCTTTTGACATAATGACAACATAGTATCAAATATTTTTAGAAGCAGAATGTTTTTTTCATGACATATGCCACAGGCCAGTCAGGGGAAACACCCTACTACGCAGTCTATATTCGTCTGGTTGTGATTCCTTAATCAACCAGTAATAGCTATGAGGCTTTCTGTGGCATCTTCAAAAGCTTCTAAGAAAAAATTTTGTCTGACCAGGATACATTTGTCTAGCTAGTGTTGTGATCTGAAGTTTGTCTCTGGGGTTTTAAACAGAATCATGTATTTGGTATTTAGTGTGATGGTCCTGCTTTTTTTACCTTGACAGAACACATTCTGGACAATTAAAATATTGTCAATTGTTTATGATGACTGTACTTGGTAAACCCATATTCCACTTCACTATTTTGACAGGCAGAGTCCATCAAATCATCTATAATGACAAAATTTACCTTCCAGGGTAAGAGATCATTGCAGCTAGTGACATCGGTAGCCCCTCCACAAATTTAATCTGAGGGAACTTTTACAGCAATTCATTATACAAAGGTTAGCCAACGGCTGTAGAACCAGACAATATTTTCAGGCTTGTGATAAAGTGGCATCTGCATGTTCCAACAACTGTTTTATAAAGAAGCTTTTCCCACTCATTAGAGGGCCAGCCAACAGACAAGTAAAGGATGCTGCAACCTGATATCCATTTTTCACAGTCAGTATCCATAAGGAAGTGTTTTAAATTGTCTTGTAAACTCGCTTGTCATAAACTACTCTCTGTGTCTTGACAGCGCTTTTGTTTCAAGGACCACTGCTTTTTATTCCTAACAATGCTGGGTTGACTCACGGTAATTTCTTTAGAGATCTGTGACCCCAGTATAGTCAAAGACCAGGTCCTTCAGACTTTCAAAATTAATGTGTTTACTGTTGCTACATTAAGGGTAAACCCTTTCACTTTAAGAACAACTTCTCTTATGGACAGTCTGTAACGCGTTGCTTGGGCCTGCAGAAATGAACTCTGTAATGTGTTCATCAGCAGGAACTTCACTGGTCAGCTCCCTAAATAATCACCAGAGGGTGCCTGATCACCGGTCTGGACACAAAAATGACAGAGTCTGTCGTGATAAGGCACCTGTCCTAGCCTATCTAGCTGGTTGTAGAGTTCGACTCTGGCATATGCCTTTGTAAAACTAGCTATAAATATGTTGATATTATTGAATTTGTGTAATGATCGCGGTATATTTCGGCTTAAACAACTGTTTCATCATCATGAAAAGCATGTGTTTTTCGGAATAGGGGCGAACATATTGAATAATTTCGGGTCTGTTACTATACGTTGTCGTAATTAACTCTCTGCCCAAATTTTTTAAAGAATTTAAAACAGTTTAGATATCTGTCTTCTTGCAGGTTAATAGTTATGGCTGCAGGGTTCAAATGTACATTTTCCTTTCAAATACTGTTGTGTACTTGACTTTATCCTCTTCAGTTTGACCCATGAAGGAAACCATGCCCTTGCTTGCCTTTAGAGCAGCTTGATGTATCTGCAAAAGCTCTGTGCACCTTTAAAATGCCAAACTTCGCAAATGTTGTGATTTTAGCCTTTTCCAGTGCCAGGTTTAGTTCTACTGAAGTAGGTACCAGTAAGGGGTGCTCTTCATCATGTGCATGATACAGTTCTTTTCAGCTTATGCATGACATAATGTAAACACAAGCTTTTCCAACTGGATGGCAACACTGGAAAGAAAAGCCTTGGGGGTAAGATTTTACTTTTCTAAACCAAAGTACTGAGTGAGGTCATCAAATGGTCATAAATGATGTGGGATGACCGACGGATATTTGTTTGTTAACAAAAGGGTAGAGGCTGGTAAATCATAATAGTGTATTTTCTCATCAGGCTGTGTCTTATAGTACAGACAAATGGCATTTGTTCTCTAAACAGTGACTGCCTAGGTTCGAGTGGCTGTGTTGGCTGCTGTCCTCAAAATTATTCAACCCTGATCCGTGGTCTGCGTGCTTTCCATTCATGTCTCACAATACTCTTTGCAAAACCCTGTCTTTTGAAAATGAATGGTATGGTCCTTGAATAACTGTCCAAAACTAGTCCCTGTCATGTGGTTTCTATCTTTCTTACAGTAACAGATGTTGCCATGAAAACAACATTAAATTCAAATGCTTGGGTATTATTTATGACAGAGTAGCCATCAAAAGTCACGGACTCACTTTAAATTCACACCCCTCAGCGCACTGACTGAAATTTTTTCTTTCAGATATGCATGGGCACTGAATAGCAGGTGTGAGTACCTCTTCAATTGTCTGTGATTGTCTGGGGAGAACAGCAGTGCATTCTTTCAAAAACAAAGCCTGTGTCGCCATAGAAACTGGAGCTATGGTGACGTACTGAAGGGGTTGGATACTGTTCGTCTCCTGTATCATCGTCGGCTGTTTTAAATACTTTTCTAGTCATCTCAGTATTTATTTCTAAATCTGCACAGCTTTTCGAAGAATTTCCATCAACTGACAATAGTAGTAGCTTCTTTCAGATTAAATTTCTATGTCTGTTAGCTAGTACCATTGCAAAACTCTTGCTTTCAGGCATATATTGGGACCATAAACTGAGCATTGGGCAGGGTCCCATAATTTCTTAGCCTTGAGTGTAAAAAAATGGGAAGTAGCCTTTAGCAACTTGTTCTCAAATCCAAGGGCTGCAGGGATTTTGCTAGTTTAAAGGGAAGAATGGCTGTCAATAAATCTGATGTGTAGGGATGTCACTGGATATTGGTACTTTTCTTCCTTGTGTGAGACTTTATATCAATTCTTTCCTTGACTAGCTTGCAATGATAAAGTAACTGTCGTTTTGGCATTGTTTTATAAATGTGTAGTGTCTAAATGGGGCATCAATAAAATGTCCTACAAAATCTTTTATGCAATCTTCACCTTCGATTCCCAGGCCTCTTCCTATCTAACTGCTTAGCATACACAAATTTGTATGTGCACCCCGTTTCTTGTGTGGCTTCAAGGTAGGCCTTATATATTTCTCATGCTTTTACAACTGTGGTGGTGATATGTAACACAGATGCTTGTCGCTGTCATGAAGAACCACATCTGCCACTGAATCATTTACATAATGAGATCCCTTGTAAAACAAACATTGTTCACAGTTTCATGGATTTACAAGACCCTGTATCATCAGCTCTAGCTAAATGTCTTTCTAAACACGCTGGAGATTTCTTAATCTTCTTATATTTGTGACGAATACTGTGCCACTTTTTTCGAGAAATATGGGTGAAATAAACTTCTTACTGTTGTGCTGAATGATTCTCTATGTGTAGGCTATCACAATATTCACAGAGGTACCGTCTCCTATGAATTTTTTACATTAGTGATGCTAATAATGTTTTTCATGTAATACAAACAGTGTTTTAGAAATCTTCTGGACCTGTGAAATGTTTGCCAGTTTCTTCATTATGATATAAAATCTTAATTTTGACTCTAGCGTTCAAACTGTGACACATCACTAAGATGACAGGCTTTCGTCTGACAAACCTAGTTTCACATATTTAGCCTTGTTCAACAGCTGCTGTCACTCCTTGTGGATTTAAGAGTGTGAGAATGGTTTCACGGAACACAAACTATTGTCTCTGTTATTTAAATCAATCAGTTATCGTCTCTTTTTGTAAAACTTGCCATAAAGATGGAGCTCGTGTCCGTCTCCCCCCCCGACCCTGGTGGTTTCTGATGGTCTTATTACAAGATGTATAGAGGAATCGTGGTACTTGGTATTGCCTGTAGTATATCAGTATTGATCTAAGAAGGCATTTAGTCATTTGGACTTGTCTTTCTTGAGAACGAGGGGTGATTCAAAGAAGCAGCATTTAATCTTACCGTATAAAATCCTATATTGTGTTTTTTTCTTCACACTGTCTAACAAACTTTCTATAGCCTGCGTGCTGCAATAGCTTCTGTAAAAGATTTTATTTTATCTGATTTATAACTTCTGATGAAATTCTGTCATTAAATTTTTTTAAACTCGTTCATATTTGTACAGCTTCTAAATACACTGTATGCCTGTTGCCTGATCATCATCATCATTATGGTTTTCTAATCAGGCTGCAGACCATTTGTAACATTTGTAACAACTACGCTGAACTATTTTCCTGGGATGTTTACTTTCTGTCAACTTTTCTCGTATTGTTTTATTTTTACCCAGATTTTTCTTTTGACCCCATTTATTATTTTTTCATTTTGGTATGATGCAACCCTTGTACCAGTTTTATGAAGCTTCATTCCACTTTGTATTTGTTCTTGTTTTTGGCAGCTTTTCCTCAAGCCCTACTTTTACATGACGCACTAAAAGCAGTCTTCAGTCTCTGATGAAATTTGGTCATGATTAAACCAAGCACTGTTCAGTACAGTGCTGAACTTTAAAAGTCAGATTTAAGTAGCTGATCGTAATCCTCACTAGATAATCTGTTCTCAATTACTAAGATTAAACAAACAATCAATTGTTTTAAAATATAGGCTTTCCCAATGTTGATCATGTCAATGCTACTTTCTTGAAACCTTGGTCAAAACTCTTGAGCCGCTTCTACTAAATGGCTGTACAATGTTTGTTGTTTTGTTTGGTTCATTACAGCTGCAGAACTCTTAAACGTGCTTAGATGGTTGTATATCTTGTCAGTTATGCTATATGTATTCTGGTCACTGCCCAGTTGAAATTTTCCATGCCTTTGAAAACATCACGTTCGTGTAATGATCTCTTTTTCCTCTCACACCTGTGGTTTGTTGTGAGGCTGTTTAAAACCTGAAAATAAACCCTGTCACTACCTGTATTTTAAAACTTTTATAGACAACATTAAACTCTAAACCCAAGATCTATTTCTAGATAAAAATATATACCTTCTGTAGCAGTAATCTGGGGATTAGCCAGCCCTCCCCTCCAGGATTTCCTGTGTTCTGTTTAAAACAGATAAGTCCTCTCGTTACTACTTCAGTATTTTAAACTTTTATGAACAACATTTAAACCTAAACCTGCATCTACTATTTCTAATAAAATACATACCTTCTGTAGCAGTAATCTGGGATTAGCCGCCTCACCCCTCCAGGATTTCTCTGGTTCTATTTAAAACAGAAAATAAGCCCCTGTCACTATTTGGTATTTTTAAACTTTTATAAGACAATTAAACTCTAAATGCACATCTACTATTTCAGTTAAAACACTGTAGCAGTAATTGGGATTAGCCAACGATTAAATGTTTGGATAGCTCTCATCAGGAGTCCATTCATGGCTAATTGTTGAATATTTTTAATTTTCAGCTCAAGACAAAAGACAAGCGATACTAACACAACTGCTACTTGAGCTCCAGTATCTTCAAATGCTTATATAAAATGACTCAGACCCCCTCCCTCCCTCCCTCACCACCTATCGTAAGTATGTGTCAATAGAAAAACACTGTACTGTCCATCAGACCAACACTTCTCTCCCATTCTCGAGGGCTATATAAGACTCTTTGCTAGTCAATGTAGGCTTTGTTTCACTTCTGACAGTTGAAGGCTATGTCTGCCTTTCTGCTAATAGGCTGGTCACAGTCTAACAAAAACAGATGCTCTCTTATCAAAGACATGTCTTGCTGTTGGAACCTGCAACTGTACTATGAGAAACTAAGGTAGAGTAAGTGTGCTTCAATGTATTTCAATGAGGTTTTCAACTCTGACACACAAATATATCATTTTTACATATTTTCACCCAAAATTTTCAACTTGGACTTTTGGGGACCCCACCTCATGACCAATGGCAGTGGAACAGGTTTCATAGGTTTCATAGGTGGTTCAGAGCAGAGAAGACTAGTAGTCCATATTGCTCTTCATTTAGTATCCCATTATTTTTGTATTAATTAAGTATCAATCCAAGCTATGCTTAAATTCCTCAGTTGTTTTACTGGCCACTACCTCAATAGGGAGGCCAGTGCAGACTTTGTGTACTCTGACAGACAGCCAGTATTTCCTTCTGTTGTTTTTCTGAATCATGTTAATCAGGCTTGAAAAGTGATTTTATGGTCATTAGGCAAAATCACCTTTCAGGAAGAATTTGATAATTTTCATTGCCATTGTTTATGAGGTGGGGTCATAAGAAGGCTATGTAAAAAAATTGAGGTCAAAATATGTAAAAATGACAAAATTACGGGCGTATATTTAAATTATTCTACAGTCACTCATAAATTCAGTCATTTTAAATATTTTGACACCAAATATTCAACATAGCCCTTTTATCACACTACTTCATGAACATGACCACTGTCATTTTTCAGATCCTGGTCAAAATGTGTTTTTTTGTCGTGGAATGACATTTGATGGGGATATGAAAATGTTCACCTACGGAATTCCTGAGATTGGGTAATAAGAAGGTTATGTTGAAAATGTGGTGTACAAATATGGTAACATGTCCAGGTTATGACTGAACATTGTGGAATTTCAATGTTCACTCATAACTTTGCTAATTTTCAATATTTAGACTTCAAACTTTCAACATACCCATTTTTCAACACCAACTCAAATGTGACATTTTTTAAATCCTGGATGAGAAATCTTTTTGAACTTGTGATACAGAATGACATATTGGCCAAAATATTACAAATACTACATGTCATGTTTAAAAGAGCACTCATAAAATAGCTATCTTGAAAATTTGGGGGTCAAAATAAAAAAAAAGGAGAGAATGTGTGAACTGTGAATGTGTAATGAGTGAATGTATGAAGGCTGAATATGTGAAGAGTGAATCAATGTGTACTGTATGTGTGAAGAATGAATGTGTAAGGCCCTGCACTTCTTTAGGCCGATGGAGTCTTCCCATAGTGCACAGCCCAAAGTGCCCTACACATCTATTCTGTTCATGTACCAATAAAATCTTCAGCTTTCCTTGGATCTGAAGCAGTCTTTCACTTTTTATGGCTGCATCAATACCATCATTTTGTAGCTGTATTGGCTCTAACCAGAGTTTGTTATTATAGCTAAAAGTGCACAACCTTATGGTTCATTTTCCGTCTGAATTCCAGGACGTCTGTCAGGTGTATTTTACAAGCAGACCAACCATATACTATTAATTCAAAAGTGCACTTTATCAAAATGAGATTCAAGATATTAAAATTTGTAATCATTCCTTCCACCCATATTTATCTGGTTTAGCCTTAAACATAGAAGAAGGAACACTTAAGTTCTGAAATGTAAGCTAAAACATGAATAGAAGGAGCTATAATATTTAAATGGCAAGCTATACTGGTTACAAGTCTTGGCCCCACCAAAGAAAATATTGGAAACCATAGTAGGAGTTGATTGAGTAAGCAACAAGCCAGGTGTGCATTAAAGGATTGTATTACACACCCCAGGGAAGGGAGGTGTGAGGCCAAAGGCTGAGTGTTGTCATTATTGTATTGTTTATTGAAAGTCTGTTAACTGGGTGAGTCCACTATGACATAATTCCCCTTTTTCAGGGGTGACCCAGACCTGATTACAGTCAACAACTATACACCAGTTTACATACAGTGACAAGTTAATAACAACAATTAATGAAAATGAGAATAATAAACAGTATTATTGAATGAGCACATAGGGCCCTGCTCACAAACGTGTTGTGGTGGCTACTTGCCCTGTAACTCAGGTGCGTAGCCATTCTACACACATTTGTGCCCACTGCACCCCCTTGGTGGCATGCACAACAATTGTGCCCTCCTGTGCACTGGATCCCCAGCCAAGCATGGAGCTTTGTGAGTGGGTGTGCTGGGGTCTCCATGGGGGGGAGTGCTGGCACTCCACACCATTCATGAAAGTGCAGAGTGCTGAACATGGGGGCTGGCGGCTACATGTTTGGAGGGTAGCCGTAAAAGATATGCCCCCCCTCCAGATGCCGTTGCTGTATCCGCTGGTACAGGCGAGGGGTCATTGGACCCACTCAGGATGGTGCCGCTAATACTGGGGACATTGGTCAGACCAGGGGTGGCAAGCCAGTAAATGCCCCCCAGACAGCATGAACGGCACTCTGCGTGCCCCCTGCGATATGGCACCATACTGGCAGAAGTGATCCACTGTGGACTTGGGTAGGGCAGCTGATTGGCTGCCCACCTGGGTCTGCAACCCCACTCCTGCAAACCTCCATGCCAGGGGCGGGGACACGGAAGGGAGCCAGGCAGGGACCTCTGCTTTGTGAATGCAGTCTCTGCAAGGATCTCCAAGGGTTGCAGAGCTGCACGCATCTTTATGTGCCAGCTCTGCACCTCTTAGTGAATAGCACCCATAATGAAGAATAGTTATGCAGGATGAATGAGCACATAGTGCACATACATAACACAGAGAATGCATAACACCAGTGCATGGTAGGTACAAACAATCACATTAGATACATACTATACATTGACGTAACTGCTTCAGATCATTCAACTGGGTTACATATTATTAATATTGGATCCTGCTAGTTTGACTGGGTGGAGAACTAGCGTGTAAGTACTAGGTATCACATATAATTTCTCTATTACAGCTACATTGACTTACAACTAATGAGCAGGATTTTAAGGCCTTTTTGAACAAGTTTAGTGATGTACACTTGGAGACTTCTGGTGGTAGACTGCTCCAAAGGGTAGTGGCAGAGATTGTAAATGGCCTATTTCCTGCACATGTTCTGGACATAGGGATCTCCAGATTGGAGCAGGTGGATGATCTAAGCAACCTCTTCTGGAATTTATACTGGAGTAACCAAATGAGGCTGTGGGAAGCTGCTTTGATTACCTTAAAAGCAAGACAGAGGGTAGGGTAGGCTAGTCTCTTCAAGTGACGGCCAATTTATAGAGGTATGAACATTACTGTGGTGTTCTCAGGGATGCACTGCCATTACAAAGTGAGCAACTTTATGGTGTAACACCCTCAGTTTATTTAACTCCATGCCACAGAGAGGTTGTAGTAGAGGTGCCCTGTAGAGTGGGTCTGGTAATAGACTTCCAGTGGTGATTGTCATTCAAGCTTCATTACTAATATACCTTCCAAGCCTGCATAGGAGCTGGAATTTCAGGTGCAGTGTTTTTTTTAGTGACTTAACATGGGATTTTAGTGTAAGCTCTTGGTCAAGCTGCATCCCAATGTATTTTATGGAGTCAGTGACTTCCAACCTGGTGCTGTTGGTGGATGATAGATGGAGCAGATTACTTCTGTCAGTACCCAGGTGTTGAGGACCAAAGAGCATGGCACTGGTTTTCTTTAGGTTGAGGACTAATTTGTTATCCAAAAGCCACTGTTCTAGGATCCCAAAGTCAGTGTTTAGGCCCAGGCTAATGTTGCTTGAGCTTCTGTATATAATGGGGTCATCTGCATAAAGTTGGATCTTGGTGCCCCCACAGAACTTTGGCAAGTTATTCATAAATGTTGAGAATAACAGCAGACCAAGGTTAGAGCCTTGAGGAACACCTCAGGTAGCAGGTTTTAGGTCAGACACAGTACCCTTACATTTTTCCAATTGTTTCCTCTCCAGTAGGAAATGGTGGAACTGTTTGCATGCATGAGCATTTAGGCCAAAATGACCAAGTTTGTTGAGAAGGAGATCGTAATTAACCTGGTCAAATGCTTTTGTGAGATCTATGAATATGGTCCCAGTGACATTATTGTGATCCATAGCCCCTAGAACATTAACATAGAAACATAGAAACATAGAATTTGATGGCAGATAAGGACCGCTCGGCCCACCCAGTCTGCCCATTTCCCTACCTACTGGATAAGCTGCAGATCCTAGTTAACCAGCAGCCTACTTCTTCCTACCCCAACCCCCTAGAATGGCCTTATGACTGCCCCATGCATGCTTGAATTCCACCACTGTTTTTGACTCCACAACCTCCTCCAGAAGGCCTTTCCATGCATCCACAACCCTCTCTGTGAAAAAATACTTCCTTAAATAAATTAGTAGTGAATCAGACCAGGGCCGTGTCCATCCCATGATTCTTCCTAATCAATGCTGCACATTTGATGGTAGATGGTGGGACTCCATGTAAGTTCCTGGGAAGTGCATCTACAGTACATTCTTTAATGTCCAAACCCTGGACATATTTGTGCATATAAAACGGCTCACTGGTCTTTTGAATTATAAGTAAATTGAAACATTTTTAATATGATTTGTTAGCATGAATCATTTGTTGAAACACATTTAAAAAAATAAAATATATACATCAAATTGTCCCTAATTTCATAGATAATGAGGCATTGTTGCCTTGGTAATGAAATCTGACACCTGATCAAGCAGTGCAAGGAATTTAATGCATGGTCAGGTGACAACTCTGAACAAATAACATTTCTAGATTTTTTCTTGCTATTTTATAAACCAATTTAATTCTGAGAAAGAAGTTAGAATAATCACTGGTGGTGGAATATAAAGAATGTTTAAACATAAATGAATACATCAGTGTTATATGTACAACATGGATAATATAAGTTTATAATATAAACCTAATTTCAAGCAACTGGAGTAAAAGTCCAACCTTTCTTCATTTTGGTCTACTTCCCCAGATTGTTGGACTCCTCTTTTCCATAATATATGAAAGAAACCAGAGAACTAGAGCAATACAAAACAATGTCAAGGTGCAGACAAGGGATAGGGTACATGAAATGTAAAGGGAACAATGAAATGCGAGTGGAGTCAACCTGCCTGAATGTCAGTAACTTAGGCACAAAAATTAGTGAACTCCAGTCAATAGCAGCAAATGCCAAGCTAGTCATGCTGCCATAACTGAGACAGAGGTGACTGGAAGTCACAACCGAGATCTCATAGAGGAGAACACAGAGGACAATAAGGATGGTTCTATCTAAGTGGAAGCAATTTGTACATAGCCAAGAACAGGTTTTGGAAAAACAATAAAGAAGTGACTTGTCTATAGATCAACAGGGCTGAAGGAGGAAGGGGATAGAGAACTACGGGAGGATATTGGGACAGGATGACAAAAGGGAAAGTAGTGGTTGAGGGTGACCTGAACCTACTGGATATTGACTGGGCCACCCAAGCAGCAAAGAGTGCAGAACTCAGGCACTGCTAGACACAATACAGGAGTGCTGTTTTGTGCAGTGGGCAAGGGATCACACAAGAGAGAATGCCATCCCTGATTTGGTGCTTTTAAATTTGGAGGTGGTTGAAGGGTAATACTGAGAGAACCTGTGATCACAATACTGTGTTGCTGGGACTAGTTCTAGACAACTGCAGCCACTCATTGATGCTGTGGTCTTGGAATTCAGAACAGTAGGCTTCTTTAAAATGAGGGAACGGGTCAATGAAAAACTGAGAGGAGTAGGGGGTCAAATGGACAGTGGAAAATGGGATGTAATTAGCGAGGTCTTATTGGCAGTGACTGACTTGTATATGAGGAACGTCACTAAGAGGAACAAATAGAAAAAGACTATTTTGTTCTCTCAGGAAGTGAGGGAGGCAATGAGAACCAAAAGGATGGCCTTCAAAAGATATGAGGAAAAGCAAGGGGAGGGTGAATGTAGAGAATATCTGGGGAAGTTAAAGGCCCCGGTATAGGAGTGGTCAGGAGGGCAAAGGAAGACACAGATCTGTGCATTGCTGAGTGTGTCCAGGGGTGAGAAATATTTTATATGTATCATGTGAAAAAGAGAAAAGGAGGGAAAAACTGAGATGAGTACAGGGGGGTACCTCTGATGAAGCCATCTCAATGGATGAAACGTAAGGTGTGGTGTTCAGCTAAGCATCACTGGTGTTTCTGTAAGAATGCTGTGGAGATGGCAGATTTAAAACATTTGAAGTAAACAAGCATCAAGCTTCTTGCTTTCCTATATGAGGGGTTAGTGCAGTCTTGGTTTTTGAATCTAGAAAAGGAGAAAAATCTGACAAGCTAAGGGGTGAGGGATGATGGTAGTGGAGGATAATAAGCAGAAGACTAATGGTCTGAACAATTATTTCTGTTCAGTATTTACAGCAGAGGAAGAGTGGCCATTCTGGGTTTACTGCTTTATAAAAACTCATCCACAGTGTGAGCACATGGGGAACAGTGGGACAAGGGCCTGTCCATAAGCACCCCAAGTAAGTAAACTTACAATTTTGGCATCTCATTTAGTTCTCAAGCATAGAGCCATATAATCCATTAGATGATTTCTTGTCCACTTTAAGCAACAATGGAACCATTATTAAATGTAAATGCAGCTTGATGTATGCCACCAATATTGCTGAAATACAAGTTGATAATTATATCTTTCAGAAATGTTTGGACACGGGTGAAATATTAAAAGAAATAGCAAACTTAAAGGAGCAGATGAAATCTTATGGGCAAAATAAAATTCTAGAAGTGATTACTAATACACAGAAAGATAAACAGAAAATAGCAACAATGGAGGAACATTTAAATGAAGACCCAGGGGAAGGGTCATCCCAATCAAATCATATTGGGGAGATGGGGGAGGATGACTGGGTATTGGTAGACAGAATACCTAGAAGGAAGAAAGGGGGCAGAGTAATAAGCAACACTGAATTAAAGTTGCATAATAGATTTGCTGCACTGGCAAGGGATTGTGAAGGGCACCATAGCAAAATGTTGGTTATAGTGGATTCTATTGTAAGGAGAATCGGTACATTTATATGTGAAGGGGATAAAAAGAATAGGGAAGTCAACTGTCTACGTGGAGCAAGAATAGAAGTTGTAAGGAAAATACTACCTAATGTGATTGAAAAAGCCCCAAACTCACAAGCTGCTGTTGTGCATGTGGTTACTAATAATTTGGGCAAAGATCATGAAAAGGATATAGTGGAGGAAATCGTGGACATAACTGAAGTAATAAAAACATATGGCGAAGAACCGATTATGTCTGCAATTCTGTCCAAAATGAAATGCCATAAGGAAAGGAATAGGACTATTCAAATAATTAATTCAAGATTAAAAAAATAGATGTGTAGAGAAAGCTGTAAAATTTATTGACTTGTGGAGTATTTTTAAGGATCAGTATGCAACGGATGGATTACACCTGAGTTATACTGGGACTAAGACCCTAGCCACACTAATTAAGGATGCCTTTCTCAAATGTAGATTTAAACTAGAAAGAGGGTGAGAGGGTACTTCTGATACTCTACCTAGTCATGCTATAAATAACACCAAAAGTAGGAAGAACAACTGCATTAAATTAGATTCAACCGTTCTGAAGAAATTCAGTTGCTATCTGGCTAATGCCAGAAGCATCTCAAATAAATTGGATGAGTTGAGAGCAATTTTAGGTAGCACAGAGAAAGAAATTTATATAGCCTTCTTAACTGAAAAATGGTTGACTGCTGATGATATCTGGGGAAGGGTTATTGACGGTTTCAATTTTTTCACTATGATAGGACTAATAAGAAAGGTGGAGGCATAGCAGCTTACATATCAAATCAGGTTAATTGTCTGGACATTACCACAAAAATAAAACTGGGAGAACATAATACAGAAACGTTATGGATACAGATTGATACCTTTAGCCTGACAAAATTAATTATTGGGCTATGTTAAAGACCACCTGGATCCAATCAGGAAATTAATGAGGAGATTCACAAGGAACTTGAGAAAGCCTGTGAGATGTGACAAGTTATATTTGTTGGGGACCTGAATTATAGCGACATTAATTGGAAATCACTTAAGACATCAAGTAGTCCAGGGAGATCATTTCTCAGGAATATAGAACAACTACTGTAGGTCACATCCAACATGTTAACAGTCCTACAAAATTGAACCACATACTGGATATCATACTAACTATGAGTGATATAGATATCACTAAGTGTCACGTTGAAGAACCCCTGGGTAATAACGATCACAACAGTATACACTTTTCATTTGAAGAATGTATCTCATTAACTAAAGGGTGTAGGATCACATATAACTTTAAAAGGGCTAACAAGCAGGAAATTCTAAATGACTTAAGATCTATTAACTGGAAGGACAAATAACATAAAAAAAATACTGTTGAAATATGGAGCATAATCACAGAGAAGATTATACGTCTATGAACATATGAACATATGAACATATGAAAGTTGCCAGCAGCAAAAGGTCATCCTGGTCTATCTAGGCTGATCGAGATTGTAGCTAGCTCCCTATTCAGCAGCTGCCCACCTCACTCCCTTCCCTCCCTTTACCTCCCCTTTGCCCTGTCCACCCTTCTTCAAGCATCCCACTGTGTTACATGCCTCCACCTCAGCTGGTAGTGCTTTCTACTTTGCCACCACCATCTCCATAAAGAAATGCCTCCTTACCTCCCTCCTGAATCTACCCCCTCCAATCTCATGTCATGGCCCCTAGTGTCTCTCCCCACCCTCCTCCTGAATAGACCCTCTGTGTCCGTCTTGATCATCCCCTACATGTATTTGATGGTCTCAATCATGTCCCCCTGTCCCTCCTCTCCTCTAGTGTGTACATGTTTAACTCTCTTAGTCTGACCTCATATGGCAATTCCTCCAAGCCCTGAATCATCTTCGTTGTCCTATGCTGCACCCCCTCCAGCAGTCTAATGTCCTTTTGTAGGAATGGGCCCAGTACTGCACACAGTATACGGGATACATATATTAAAATGGTTAATAAATATGATAATAAAGGTATTAAACCCAAATGGTTAAATAAGAAAGTAATGTCACTACTAAAGAAAAAGAGGAAATTGCATAATGAATATTGTAAACATAGGACCTAGGAGAAACTGAAGGAATTTAAGCACATTCAAAAGTTATACAAAAGGACTATTAAGAAATGCAAACAAAAAATGGAGCATAGAATTGCCAGTACAGCGAAAAAGGATAATTATAAACATTTTTATAGTTATGTGAGCTCATTACGTAACCTCAGTCATGGTATGAGATTGTTAAAATCAAATGATACTATAAATAATTCACCTCCAGAAATTGCAAATATTTTTAACACCTATTTTGGGTCAGTGTTTAAAAAGACACATTTTAAGGAGCATATCCCTGATGGTGTGGACCTTGAATTAAAAATTACCAAACATCAGATATTTGTAAAAAAATTAATGGGTTAAAGAACACTAGCTCTTCTGGACCAGATAATATTCCGACAGCCTTATTGAAGCTGATGACCCCATACATAACAGTTCCACTTGAATTATTGTTTAATAAATCTCTTGAGGAGGAGAATTTACCTTAGGACTGGCTGAAAGCTACTGTAATACCTATCTATAAATCTGGGGGTAGAACTAATCAAATAAACTATAGACTGATCAGTTTGACTTCTGTAATAGGAACACTTTTTGAATCAATAACCAAAGATAGGATCAATAAGCACATTACAGAGCATAATCTCTTAGATGAGAATCAGCATGGCTTCAGGCTGAGGAAGTAAGCAGTTTTTACCTTAATATTAAACAAACAGAATTGCTTAGACTTGATTGCATAGTGATTTTTATGAAAAAATATCAGTGGCATTAGATCAAGGGAATGTAGTGGACTGTATATATTTGGACTTCTCTAAAGCCTTTGACAAAGTCCCTCATGGTGAGATTATCCATACCCTAGCTGACTTTAGCAATGATAAAAAGCCTGTAAAATGGATACAGTGCTGGCTTATGGATAAGACCCAGAAAGTCAGTATAAATGAATATTACTCTGCAGAGATCCATGTGACCAGTGGAGTTCCTCAGGGCTCAGAATTGGGACCTTTATTTTTTTCATTTATTCATTTCAAAGTTAGGGCAGCATGACACCATATGGATTAGTAAATATGCTAATGATACAAATTTGGTGAGCATAATTGGTAATGAAAGTGATAAGGGCAGATAACAATCCATCTTAGATGGTATGATTGATTGGTCGGAGTTGGTGGGTATGTCCTCTAATAAAATCAAATGCAAGGTTATGCACTGTGGAAGTAACAATAAATTAAGGGACTACTACATGGAGAATTTGGTACTTGATAAAGTAAAAGAACAAAAAGACCTGGACGTAATTATAGCCGACAAATTAACCTATGAGTCACACTTTAATCAACTAATTGCTAAAGCAAAAAAAATTATGGGAACTATCAAAAAGAATGTTAAGCGTAGAGATGAGAAGGTATTAATGGCACTTTATTCTTCTTATGTAAGACTGCTTCTAGACTATGGTAGTCCGCTATGGGGTCCCATCGGGGGGGGGGGTAATAAAGATAAAATTGAAAAAATACAAAGACAGGCCACTAAATTGGTCTACCCACAGAGAGATCTAACATATGAGGAACAACTATCCAAACTAAATCTTATGTCATTATATACAAGAAGGTTGAGGGAGGATATACTATTATGTCACACCCTAATATAGGATAGTTTCTTATTTAACTCATTCAGGCCTAGATACGCCTGTAGGCAGGGTCTGAAAGCATAGTCACTCAGGCCAATAACGACTGTAGATGTACTCAGCTGACTTTCACTCAGGCCTGGAAACATCTGAGGAAGTAAGCAGTTTTACCTTAATATTAAACAAACAGAATTGCTTAGACTTGTTTGCATAGTGCCATTAGAAAGGTAATTTTGTGTTTAACAACTTTGTTGCTGATATGTTGTGTCTATTATGTATACTTTAGGAGTTATTCGCATTTGTTTAAGGTATGGTGTGCATTGCTGACATTTGTCTTTCAAGCCTCACCTAAGCACCTTAAATAAATCTGAAAAACAAAATCAAAGTTTTTTGGTATTTCAGCTAGTATAAAATAAAAACCAAATTGATTACAATAGATTGCATAGCACCGTTATAAAGATAATTTTGTGCTGAACAACTTTGCCACTGATAATTTCTGTCTATCAGATATACTTTAGGAATTATTCACATTTGTTTATAGTATGGTATGATCAGGCAGAGGCATTAAATGAATACTTATGTTCTGTATTCAAGCAAGAGAAAGTGGGGCAGGTACCACAGGGGAGGTGTGGGGCAGAAAGGTGGGGAGGGGGTGACAGATGTGAGGATTACTGAGGACAGGATATTGGAAGGACTGAGGGCACTGAGGGTGGACAAGGCACCTGGGCCAGACAGCATTTACCCTAGGGTACTCAAGGAACTGGCTGAGGTTCTGGCAGGGCCACTGGCTGACCTGTTCAATACCTCCCTGGATACAGAATGCATACCACAGGACTGGAGGATGGCCCATGTGGTACCGATCCACAAAGGTGAACCAAAGGATGAACTGGGAAACTACAGGCCAGTGAGCCTCACATCAATCATGGGGAAGCTCATGGAGACAGTCCTGAAAGAGATTCTGTTGACCTTTTTGGAGGACAATGGACTCCAGGATGGGCATCAGCACAGGTTTGTCTCAGGCAGATCCTGCCAGACCAACCTCACTGAGTACTACGATTGGGTGAGAAGGGAACTAAACAAGGGCCATGCAGTGGATGTTCTGTATTTGGATTTCAGCAAGGTCTTTCACTCTGTGCCACCCGGGAGGATGGGGGGAAGCTGGAAGCTGTGGAGGTAGAAGAGAAGATGGTGAAATGGATGACAAATTGGTTAAGGGGTAGGCAGCAGAGGGTGGAAGTGGGAGGAGAACTCTCAGCACTTAGGGCAGTGATGAGCTGAGTGCCACAGGGATCGGTGCTGGGGACGATGTTGTTTGGGTTATTCGTAGCTGATATCTCACATGGGATCCAAAGTAAGATCAGTCTGTTTGCAGATGGCACCAAAATGGGGGTGGTGGTTGAGGACATTGAGGGATGGAAGGGGCTACAGGACAGCCAAACTAAACTCCAGGAATGGTCATAAACATGGCAGCTGGGGTTCAATGCCAAGAAGTGCAAGATAATGCATTTCAGAGCAATGAACTGGAAAGGGCCTATCAGCTGGGAGGGATACAGCTGGGTACCACCATGGAGGAAAAGGACCTAGGGGTACTTATAACAGGAAGCATGAATGACTCTGCTCAATGTAGGAAGGTGGCAGCAAAGGCCAACAAGATGATGGGGTGCATAACAAGGAAAATCTCCTCCAGAAGTAGGGAGGTAATCCTCCCCCTGTACAGGTCACTGGTCAAGCCACACCTGGAGTACTGCATGCAGTTCCCAGTGCCTGTACCTGAAGAAGGATGTCAGATTGTTGGAGGGGGTGCAGCGTAGAGCAACAAAAATGATCAAGGGATTGGGAGGGCAAGCCCTACAAGAAAAGGCTGAGTGAGCTAGGTGTGTATTCTTTGGAGGAAAGGATGGATATGGAGGACATGATTGAGACACTGAAGTACTTGAAAGGGATTAACAAGACTCGAACAAAGGGGATCTTCCAATTAAGAAGAGGAAGGGACACGAGAGGGCACAGTCTCAGACTGGAGGGGGGAAAGTTTCAGGTGGGAGGTAAGGAGACAGTTCTTCATGGAAAGGGTGGTGGGCAAGTGCAACACTTAACACAGGAGGTGATGGCCTGTAAGACAGTGGGTAGTTTCAAGAGGAGATGGGACAGGGTGAGGGTGAGGGTAAATCTAAGGAGGGGAGGAGTGGGAGGGGCAGCTGCAAGCTGAGGGGCTAGCTGCACAATTGAGCAGACTCAACAGACCGTGAGGCCTATTTCTACTGGCATTTTCATATGTTTGTATGGTGTGCAGGGCTGACATTTGTCTCTCAAGCCTCACCTAAGCACCTTGAAAAAATCTGAAAAAAAACCCACAGTTGTTTGATATTTCAGCTAGTATAAAATAAAAACCTAACTGATTACAATTGATTGCATAGCACCATTGGAAAGGTAATGTTGTGCTGAACAGCTTTGCCCTCATACTTTGTGTGTAGCACTTAAGGTTCAAGAGGTAGTCACATTTGTTTGTGGCATGCTGATTATGGCTTGATTTTGCTTAGAAAGGCCCAGGATGCAGTGCTAAGAGTATACAGGACACAGGTGGTGGAAGTTTCAAAGAGCTCTTGTGGTGTGAATGAGTTAAGGAATCAATTTAACTTTCAAAGATCATAATAAAGGAACCAGAGGCCATGTTTTGCAATTAAAATCTAGCAAATTTAATACTGAAAAAGAAAGGTGTTTTTTACCTAAAGGGTGGTTAATTGTGGAATAGTTTACCAGTACAAATAAGTTATAGTACAGATAAACAGCAATTTAAAATAAATCTGGATAGATACATACTACAAGGTAACACCAAAACATATTACAGTTAGACTAACACATATGGGACTCCCTCTAGCCTTTTTCAGCTCTTAAACCTTAGTATGGACTTAGTACCAGAAAGTGTTATGAAGGCCTTCACAAGGGAGATGCAGGAATGGCTGGATTGTGGTCACAGTCAACAGGGTGAGGAAGAGGCTTGAAGGTAGATAAGACACCGGACCAGATGGATTTCACCAGAGGCTTCTCAGAGAGCTGAGATCAGAGATGTATGAGCCCCTGGCTAAGATGTGCAGATGTGCATTGGAGAATGGTGTGGTGTTGGAGGGACTGGAGGTCTGCGGATGTGGTTCCACTCTGTAAGGATGGGACAGGAAGACCCAGGAAGCTACAGATCAGATCCAGTAAGGAGCTAAAAGGGATGTTGAGAGTCTGGAGAGGTGGTTCAACATGCAGTAATTGAGATTCAATGCCAAAATTGCAAAGGCACACAGGGAAGAAAACTCCATGCACGTGATGGATGGCAGAATACTTTTGGCCACTACATTAGAGTTGAGAGTCATTATTAGTGACTCCATCAAGCCACCCGGCTAGTGCAACAAAGCATCCAGCAAATCAACTTGGATGCTGGGATGCCTTGGAAAGGAGTTGATCATAGAAAGAAGGTAGTGATGTTGCACTTGTAAAGGTTCCTAAAATACAGGGACTGGCTGAAGACTGTATAGCACAGGATGAACAACGGGATCCAGTGCCAGCAGGGTAGACACTATACAGCTGTAGGCCCAACATGCACTCAATGGATGCTAGAAGGAATAGACGAGACATGCTACAGACTTATATGTTCCTGAGTGGAATTTAAGAGAGTGAACAGTACAAATGTGTTCACCAGGAACAGTAGTGCATTTACAAGAGGACATGAATGGAAGCTACATAGTGGAGATGTCAGGATGGATGTGAAGGTATTCTACTTCACTGAGAGAGTGGTGGAGACCTAGAAAGATTACATGCAGAGGTAGTGAGGGCAGGGACTATAAATAGGTTTACAAATCTTATTTTTTATTTAATTATTTATTTATTTATGTATGTACGTAGGTATGTATTTATGTATGTATGTAGGTATGTACGTATGTATGTATGTATGTATGTACGTATGTAGGTATGTACATATGTATGTATCTAGGTATGTACATATGTATTAATGTATGTATGTATGTAGGTATGTACGTATGTATGTATGTATGTATGTAGCTATTTATTTAGTTGAAAATTGATAACTAGCAAAAGCACACTGAGCCAAGGCTGATTTCCAGGTGAAACCAGTGGAAGAGGGAAAGGGAATACAATACCTCTCGCCACCCTTCCTACATTCCTTCTCCCCCCCCTACCCTCTTCCCTCTCCCTATGACTCTGGCACTTCTTATCTGTTGTCTATTTTCTCTGACAAATGCCGCTGGCTGCCTTGTTACAATGCTACCCTTGAACTGTATTAATCTGTACTCTGTTTGCAATGTCCACATTGTTGTAATGCCTGTCTTGATGGTCCCCATAATTTGTATTTCTCTGATGTGGAACCTTTATAAAAGAGCCATGGCTCAAAGGTATTTGTAATCCTAGACTTGATAAATAAATAAATACAATAAATCATACACAGCAATAAGGAAGCATTCAAGGAATAAAGTGCAGCAGTGTATACTTCAACATGGTCCAAGTGCAAACAACAATAACAGGTGACAGAAGTTGGTGCCATGAGCAACACGTTCTAAATAAAGTGACTAAAGTAGGTTAAAACAACTCACTACGGCATTTGTAGGGATATCAACTGACCCCAGAAGGGGGACCATAGCTGGGGTGGATATGACACCAAGTGGCAGGTCAGGTAAGGGACTGACAAGAGCAGGAGAGGCAAGGGAGGAGATTTGGATGGTGCCTAAAAGAAAGAGGGAAGACTAAGAGATTGAAAGAGGAGGGGAGCAGGTTCCAGAGGGACAGGAGTAGATAGAAGATGGCTGATTGCCAGCAGATGAGTCAAAGTAGGGGACGGAGAAGGTGCAATGATCCCTGACATACAATGGCTGGGTAGGATTGAGGGTTGATAATTCCAAGAAGAGTTGAGAGGGAGGGTTTGGGGTAAGCATTATGTCAAAACCCCACTTAAGCCAGTAAGGCAGGGTGATAGGAAGAAACTGTTCCTGGATGACTGGATGCACCCTTGGTCTTTAACTGCCAGCAAAGTCTATGTTTTTATGTTTAGTGCACTGATCACCGTGATGATTTTTGTGGGCATCATAACAGCAAGTTGCAATCATGTGTTATTACATATGTTTTTGCAGTGACTTTAGGGGCTTCATAAAATAAACTAGTTCCACAATATCATGTACTGTAGGGAGGAATACTTGCTTTGCAATTGTTATTCTCTGTTATAACATGGGTTACCTATCCATGTGTTAATGATTGGACAAAAGGTGTCAGGTGGCAATTGTTCAAATTCCCTATTTAATCCATGGTTTAGCTACCTTATCCTGTTCCAGAATTTCAAGGAGGGCTCTTTACACTGTGGAGGAATCTGCATATCTTCTTCTGCAAGCTTTGAAGAGTAACCATTTGTTTTTACTTCTTAGCCAGCAGAGAGACTGTGCAAGCCAGGGAAAATGGACATAAATTTCTCCATATTCGTTACTTTGATAGTAGACCAATGACTGCAGGAGAAATTTCCAGAAGGAGAAGCCATTCTCCATCAAGTTAAAAAAATAAAAATATTGGAGACAAGTCCACAAATTACTCCTGTACAAAATACTGCTGCAGTGCAAGAACAGAAAAGGTAGTGGCCACTGAAGTGACAGCAGAAGCCACATCATGTCAGGTGCTGTTTACCTTTTTATCCCAATGACTACAAGAGGAATAGGCATTTCAAGACATGGCACCAATGAGTGCCTCACTCGCAGAGTCTGACCGACAGATATGCACCCCGCGGAACTTATCTGACATTGGTACCAGAGCGAAGCAGTCAGAAATGCACTGTACAAATAGCAGGAAAAGTTCTGTTAGCCCCATATTGCAAAGATCTGCAGGCATGAGTAGTGATACTCCAAGCAGTCCTGCCGTAGAAAAAGAGAAAACAATGTCCCACAGTGCCAGTCAAATGCAATGTAATGTACAGCGACTTGCAAACCACAGCATGTCCATGCAACAAATTTCAGTATGTAAGGAGTAGAACAAGAGGTCTACAGACCATGACTTCAGTATTCAGCAACAGACATTTGTGTGTAACACAAAAAAGAGGGTTGGGTGGGCCACAAAGAACTATACAGCCACCTAGTATGTTGTACAGTGTATAGAAATTCCACCTAAGAAGTCATCATCTTGGTTCCAGCATATCTCATGACAGTGTCGTCCATTAGGCACAGTATACCAATGTAACGACTGAGAGACAGAGAGACCAGTGAGAGTGAAAGAGTGAGCTGCTGTGTTCCTCATTCAGCACATGCCTCACCAAGCATAGGGCTGTAATGAAAGAAAGGTCTGTCTCACATGCCAGTCAGCTGTACAAAGACAGAGAGAGAGAGAGAGTGAGGGAGAAGACACAAAATTGCTGCAGTGACCACTGGTGATGTGTGAGTGTTTGAACAGGAGTGAAGTAAGGGTTTGCATCATTGCATATCGGAGTGAGCAGCTCACTGAGCACTGGGTGAAATGGGAGAAGTGTCAGAATTCTTTTAGTGCACTTAGTGTGTGTTTCTGTCTGTCTCTCTCTCATTCTCTGTGTTCTTCCTGGTACCTGTATATAATCCGTTCATCCCGATGCTGAGTGCCCAACTGAGGGAGAGATACAGAGAGAGCATTTCATTTGGGAAACCAAGTGGATGTCTCTGGCATCTCTCTGTTCCTGACATTGTCCCCACATTGTCTGCTACCACTGTGCTTTCCCATGTCTGATGCCGTTTGTGTGAGGGAGAGTGTCTCTGTGTTGCTCTCTGTCTCCTGCAGCTTACGGACACTCACTCCATTCCATGCCTTACTTGCTATAAAGGGACAGCAGAGAAAGAACGAAAGAGCTGTGCCATTGGGGGGGGTGCCTTGCTCTCTTTTGCCAGTTCCTACATTATCTGTCATCCAGGAGAGAGAGAGAGAGAGAGAGAGAGAGCAAAACACAGAAGTCCTACTGTATGTTGCACTCCATAAGTGCAGAAGTCCTTCTCCCTGTCTGCAGTCGTTGATTAATCTGTCAGTTTAATCCACAGTCAGGGACTACTTTGCATGGTGGAAGGATGAAATCCTTTCTGCCCTTAAAACAGGGGAAGCAGCTGTTTTGGGGTGGTTGTACCCTATGGTTAATCTAACCCATGTTATAAGTGCAATAACCCACTCCAGAGTGTGGGTTATAGGCCGGTGCCTCATAACGCAGCCCAGGCATGGATTAAATGCTTATAGCATCACACCCTGTTGTGGGTTATTGCTAACTTATTCAATGAGCTAACTGATGATACTGTATAGGAACCTTAGTTTCTCATTGACCTTTTTGTTGTGAGATGCAAGCGAGTGTCAGTGATCTGTATTTTGTGCAAATGTACCTCCACATATTTAAAGAGCTACTGACACCAGACAAAAAACTTTAAAAAACACAATAATTAGGTACAATTCTGCTTGCATTCCATTTATATTTTGGATATTTCTCCTTCCCATAATTTATTACTAAGGAAATGTGTATGAATATATGAACATTGTCCCTTAGAGTTTATTTTGAGTTGATGTGCCTTTGTAGCTTACTCCCTACTCTAAGTCATAATCCTCTAATGTGGCATCACAGTCTGTTGCCATGGAAGTAACTGTGAGGTCTCAAGCAGTGATCTATGATTTCAGGTAGGGAGAAAGCAGCAGGAACAGATGAATGCTTCAGGAGCAGAAGTACTGTTTTCATACAAATTACCTCTAATAAATAATGGGGAGGAGAAATACAGAACTAAAGGGAAATACAAACTGGACTGTGTCTAAATATTATTTTTTATTAAAGTTCACCTGAACATGTCACCAGCTCTTTGAATATGTCTGCATTTTTTACTTCTAAAATGTTTGCACTGAGAGTAGAAAGGCCATGATTGTCATAGGCCATCTCTAAGTGGTTCCCAAAACACTGGTTTGTCTTTCATTCATTTAAGACTGTACTACTGTATCTCTAACTACTGTATCTCCCTCTGTGTCTCTAGTTGAATTTATGTGCTAGGGTTTAATAATTTGTTTAATCCTAACAGTCATTTTAAGTTCTGAGTTGATATTAGAAGTGAATTTAGAGCCTTGACTGTGGAAATCTCTCTTTGCTCTCTGTCCTGCAACCTCTCCTCCCCCACACCTTCTGCTTTGCTCTCTAGACCTGCCCACTTATATTTATTCTCTTTGTTCTAATGTGACCAGCCTACTTCTCAGCCTTTAAAATCCTGTTTTCTACTTTATTTCAGGATCAGCGTGCCTTGACCAGGCCACGGACCCCTCAATTTCTGGAACCTAAACAGTTTTCAGAAATCCTCTGTACTGCAAGGTACTAGCCCTGACTTTTGGATTTGGTACCAGTGGAAGCTGATTTCCAAGTGGCCCCACTATCTCCTGCTGAACACACCTCTAACTACTGTATCTCCCTCTCTGTCTCTAGTTGAATTTATGTGCTAGGGTTTAATAATTTGTTTAATCTTTACAGTCATTTTAAGTTCTGAGTTGATATTGGAAGTGAATTTAGAGCCTTGACTGTGTAAATCTCTCTTTTGCTCTCTGCCCTGCAACCTCTCTCCTCCTCCCCCACACTGTCTGCTTTGCTCCCTAAACCTGCCCACTTATATTTATTCCCTTTGTTCTGATGTGACCAGCCTACTTCTCCAGCCTTTAAAAATCCTGTTTTTCTACTTTATTTCAGGGATCCAGCGTGCCTTGACCAGGCCACGGACCCCTCAATTTCTGGAACCTAAACAGTTTTTCAGAAATCCTCTGTACTGCAAGGTACTAGCCCTGACTTTTGGATTTGGTACCAGTGGAAGCTGATTTCCAAGTGGCCCCACTATCTCCTGCTGAACACACCTCTAACTACTATATCTCCCTCTGTGTCTCTAGTTGAATTTATGTGCTAGGGTTTAATAATTTGTTTAATCCTTACAGCCATTTTAAGTTCTGAGTTGATATTGGAAGTGAATTTGGAGCTTTTTTTTTTTTTGACTTTTCCATTAGCAGATTATATCCTCTCACCCCTAGAGGGCTATATCTCTATCTCTTTATCTAGTACGTAAACCATGTGGGCTCTCTCTCTGCCTTTCTCTTGCCTCTCCTCCTCCTCCTTGCCCTGGCCTCCCTCTTCTCTCTCCCTGGTCCTAGCCACCCCACCCCACCCCACCCACCCCGTCACCTCTACTCTGGTTTCCAGTGCTACTCAAGGAACTCTCCTTTCACTTGAGTCTTGTGCTTGGCACACCAATTAGATTTTCCTGGTTACTTAACCCGACCACTACTCTCAATAAGTGTGGCCACCTCTCTACACTGTACCACCTTGCAGTCCATATGGGACACCGCCTGGAACCTTGCAACTTCTACTCCAGGAAACAGCAATCAAAACTATCTCTCAAAGAGCTGCGACTCTGCTCCTTAAAACTCCTACTCCTCCTCCTTCTCATCTCAAGCAGCATCCATCCCAATCCTGGCCCTAGAGCTCAGGCCACACACAAACTCAGGTGCCCTTATCCTTGCAACTTTAATATCTGCAGCTACTACCAAAGCTGGATGCACTCCAAGCCTTCATATGCCAACACAACCCTGACATCCTTGCAGTGGTGGAAACTTGGCTGACACCTAAAGTTCCTGACTCAGCAGTAACGATACAGGGCTACAATGTCCACAGGCTGGACCGGATATCCAAAAAAGGCGGTGGTTGCACAATCTATATCAAAGACTCCCTGTCTTGGCACCCTGTAGCAACTCCATCACTTTCTGCCTCAGCCCAGATTCTGCCAATAAAAATCGTCCTAGGTCCCAACCATAAAGCCCTGACTATTGTCTCTGTATACATCCCGCCCAGGGACCCAAAACATGGATTCAATGACGTCCTAAACTTTATCAACTCTCATCCTTCCAAAGCTGAACTTATTCTACTAGGGATTTCAATATAAACTGGTTAGCATCGAGCGCCAGTGCCATAAAGACTACATCTCAGCTGCTAACCTCACGCAAATGGTAAACTCCTCTACTAGGATTAACTACAAGACTGGCACCAGTACCCTCTTGGATTGGGTCCTCACCACTCACCCCAAAAGATTTCTCATCGACCATTCTCCCAGACTCACTCAGTGACCACTCCCAGTCATGTGTGCATGGTCTAACAAATTCCTTAAGCCCCTCCCAAAATTATTGCTAGCAGAGTCCTTCCTCGTGGAAAACTTCCACATCTCAAACAACACCTGCTTCTACAAGACTGGCTACCCATCTATGAAGCAACAGATGTTAACTTGGCTCTTGATCACTTCATCTCAATTTTCAACAAAGCCTGTGACCTCTTTGCCCCTGCTAAAAGGCGCAAAACAAAATCTCTCTCTAACCCATGGGTCACCGCGGCTCTTCTCTCACAGCTGAAACTGAGGGATCACCTCTGGGCAGTTGCCAGGGCCATTGGTAAACAACTGGACATCCAAAACTACAAACAAGCATAAATGCCTGCACAAAGCCATACGGCTAATGAAATCCACCTATTACAAAGACGCTCTCCACCAATACATGGGAAATGGTCGTGCTTTCTGGGACAATATCAAGGATGTCACAGGAAAGCAGCCAAAACCTCTCCGCCATGTTAATGGTTGAAGGATCCTAAACCCTTGACCCCAAGGTGATCGAAACATCTTTAACATGGCTTTTTCAGACCTTAGTGCTGTTCTACCCCATGACTTTTTGAAAACAGGGCCTACTCCCAAGTACCTCAGCCCTCAGTCTAACCATCCCCTCTTCTACTTCAGGAAGGTAAGGCTGAATGAAGCTCACTGCTATATTACTGCAGCTATCTCTAAATCTAGATCTAGTAGCGACACCCTGGACCTTAAGCTTCTGTTGCTCACCCTCGATGAGGTAATTCATCCATTAACAAAAATCCTAAACCTCTCTCTCAGCTGTGGAAAATTCCCAGACCTATGGAAAACAGCCACCGTGACATCCATCCATAAAAGTGGGGACAAAACGATTCACTCAAATTATCGCCCTATCTCCATACTGCCCCCACTCTCTAAGGCACTTGAGCGCATTGTGGCTGATCAACTTACCGACCACTTGGATAAATACAATATACCTTGTCCACAACAACACGGCTTATGGAAAGGTCACAGCACCACCACAGCCCTTCTTGAGTTCACTGGAGCTTTGCACAAATCCCTTGACAACGGCCTTCTCACAGGGGCCATTTTAGTCGACCTCTCCAAGGCCTTTGATACAGTACACCATGGACTACTAATACACCAACTACTGAATGCTGGGCTATCACCTGACTCTTCTCTCTGGTTTAAAAGCTACTTAGAAAACCGGTCACAGAGTGTAAAAATTGCGGACGCTGTTTCTAACACCCTGCCTGTTCGCAGGTCCCAGGGATCCATACTGGGACCCCTCCTTTTTAGCCTTTTCTTAAACTCCTTCCCTTACCACTGCTCTGAGCAGATCATACTATATGCCGATGATGCTGTTGTATTCTCCACTCACAAAGATCCTGCAACTCTTCAACACAACCTTCAACTTGGTTTCAGTTCTGTAGAGACATGGTTTCTTAATCATAAACTGGTCCTCAATGACAAGAAAATCAAATCTATGCTCTTCTGCAGCTCTCATAACCCACACAAGCTACACCACTTGGCTATCTCCACCACCCAGGACAACACTCTAGATCAGGTGGTGTCCTTCAAATACTTAGGGATTCAGCTTGACCCTAATCTCTCCTATGGACTTCATGTAGATAATGTAGCTAGAGCTGCTAATACACGGCTTGGTCTCCTCTACAAACACAGACCACACCTCACGCCAGAAGCTTTGAAGTTTGCAGTCCTGAGCTCTGTGATCTCTGTAATAGACTATGTCTCATCATTTATGGCTCAGCCACAACCACAGCCCTTAGACGCCTCTCAACTGCCTTAAATAAAGCATGTTGGCTCATCACTGGTGCTCACCATCTCACCCACATGTGACCTGTACACTCAGACTGGCTGGCTCCAACTATCAAACCATAAAGTTTCTCACCTGCTCCATGGTCAAAAAATCTACCTTGGCCTTGCACCTTCTGGGGTCTCAACTCCTGTTACAACACCGAATTAAAAATGGTGCCATAGGAGATCCACGCTACAGCTACTGAAAGTCCCCACTGTCACACTTCACAGGGACAACGCTCTTTTGCTTATCGAGCACCACTCTTGTTCAATGGCCTCAGCCAAACCATCTCCTCTGCCCCAACTATTGGTATGTTTAAAACTAGGCTCCGGGACTATCTCACTACCAACAGCTCCTGTGACTGCCCAACTTAACCTTGTTTCTTCACTTCCCTTTCTGTTCTAGTTGTCCCCCCCCCATCTCCCTTCCTTACTGGATTCTACCCTCACATCTTGGTATACCCAATGCTGCACTTTTCACCCTCTTGCCACCCTTCCTACATTCCTTCTCCCCCTACCCTTCCTCTCCCTATGACTCTGGCACTTCTTATCTGTTGTCTATTTTCTCTGACAAATGCCGCTGGCTGCCTTGTTACAATGCTACCCTTGAACTGTATTAATCTGTACTCTGTTTGCAATGTCCACATTGTTGTAATGCCTGTCTTGATGTTCCCCATAATTTGTATTTCTCTGACGTGGAACCTTTGTAAAAGACCATGGCTCAAAGGTATTGTAATCCTAGACTTGATAAATAAATAAATAAATAAATAGATGAGAATTTAGTTTTTTTTTAAACTGGTATTGAAGGATATTAAAGTTACTTATTCGTAACCTCTCACAGAGACAGTCTCAAGTCGAGGATAACCATTATCGCTGTATATATATAGTTATGCCTGAGTTTTAACAGACCTTGTGGAAATTGTTTTGAATATTGAAAGTAATAATGGTTCAGGAACAGATTCGTGAGGCAGCTTATGGCTGCAGTTTACGATCTGAGAGTTTAGTAACTGATTATAACTGTTTGCTGTCACCAAGTTCAAGTTTTGGAACTAATCTATTGTAAAATGGGCCACACCAATGATTCCTAGTTTCTACAGTAGGATGATTCACTGGGTTGAAGGCCTTTGTCAGGTCTACAAAACTGGTACCATCAAAAGGCCCTGGTCTGATTAAACAGGTAGCTGCTGTATGTTTTCAGTAAAGACAGAGCAGTGTTAGTAGAGTCGTTTTCTTTAAGCAGTGCTGAGATGAAATTAGTATATTATTTTAATTTAAGTGTTTTGCCAGTTGCCAGTCTGATGGCATAGCAGTAGCATTACTACTCATGGTGCTGGTGAATCAGGTTTCAGGAGTAAGTTCTGCCTTTTTAGGGACAAGTTGGGTTAGTAAAGTTAAACATCCCAGAGAATGCTCTCCTCCTCCCAGGAGGCATGGTCACTGCTTGTGCAGCAATATTGTTATCTAGGAGGTACCACAGTGGGAGGGGAAGATGCTGACTGGAATCTGTACTTACACACTTGAATGCACATAATCTTGGATGCCCTAGCATGTCAACGTCCTCAAGAGCTGGGGTGCCCCAAACACAGAAAATCCTCTGGTAGTATCACAGGATGATGGAGTACACTTAGGTCCTGGCCCAGTAAATAAGTTACACTACTCTAGAGGTCCTCACACAGAAGAACCAACACCTTGCCTAATGTGGTGTGACCAGTCAGGTAAGCCTTGCCTGAGGCAGCAGGTGGGCACTGGAGAGAAGAGGGCATAAATAATAAACTAGAAAGTACACTTCCTTTTAAGAGTATAGTATCATTTCTAATATAGATTCCAATATGGGAAATATTGATTTTGGTTGATAATTCTTAAGGTTTGTTTTTTTCATGAGATTTAAACATCAACAGGAACACATCAGTTCTCAAAATACAGAATTGAATTTGATGTTTGTGATGAATTAAAAATATGTGTTAATTGCCCAGTCGCTGAATAGACGCCAGTCTTTAATGACTGTGAATGTAATCTTTCTAGACAACCTTTTTTTTTTTTTTCACTTTTCTATAAACGTTTTTATCCTCCAGGCCTGAACAGGTGGGCTAGTTGCCCTGTCTCTGCCTGCCCCTACTGGCAAACACCTCCCTATAGACTACTAGACCCAGAGAGTTCCCCATGGATTGTCCCTCCTATGGTGGGGTAAGGGGGGAGTGCCACCCTCCCTAATGCAGTGACCTATTACCTCATAGTGTGCCAATTTCCTCATGCGGGGGTGTGGGTCAGTAGGTTGTGGCAGGCAGGTCTCACAAAGTGTATTCGGCCATTTTTCCCCCTAGGCTTTTGCTGCAGCATGGACATCACCATGTGCCATGTGGAGTCACACACCTGCTGCTTCAGACTGTCAGCTTCCTCTATTAAGATCTTCCACACTGCACTACCACCAGGCCTCAACATGGTGGCATTCAATGGTGGAGCAGCAAATCCCCCCTCCCCAGGATAGGAGAGCAGTCCTACAGATGCCTGGTTCTCTCCCACTGACTGACCCCCAACAACTCAAGCCATCTCCTGACCCCGAGTCACCAGCGTGCTGGGCGGCAGCAATACCATCGTGCCACTGCACTGGCCCTGTTTGTATTTAGTTTATAAGCAAATCAATCACCTCTGCCTCAAGAACTTTAAAAATCATATTTGCCCATTATTGATTATATAGAGAATAATGTATGGGCTACCATACACCACAAGGCTGTGTTTCCATTGAAGAAATTGAGATGACAGCATATGGACCTTGAAAGCAAAGCCTGAGAGGTCCATGCTGTCATGTTAACCCCAAGATGCAAACACTTCAATCCTGCTGAAGCATGGGGAATATACAATAAGCATATTCAAACTACATTACCTGGACCAGTAATCAGCAAGCTAGAGATTGAGAACATTGCGTGCTGTCTGCATCTCTGTGCCATTTCTATCTCTTTTGCTCTTTCCCCACCCTCTCTTTCTATCTCCCTCTCTCTCTCTCTCTCTCTCTCTCTCTCTCTCTCTCTCTCTCTCTCTCGCTCTCTCTTTCTTACTCTGTCTCTTACAGGGAGAACCTGTTGCAGGAAGGGAACCTCTTTATGTGAAAAAGGAGTATCATTTTATCTGAAAAATGTCTAAATCATCAAGAAGCTGCAAGGAAAAGGGCTGACAGGTGCATGATAGTTTAACCAAAAAATCTATTGTTCACTATTTCTCAAACATCTTCTGGATCCATTTCCACTGTAGTGCAAGCAGCCTTCCCAGCTGGTCATTTAATGTATCTGATGATGAAACTGTACTCACCATGCAGAAGCACACTGATGTTCATCTCTTTGTTCTTCATGTGTTCTAGTTCTAACACTTAATGTAGAAGATCTGCATTAAGAAATGCAAATCCTAGTTCCTGAAAAGATCATCTTTCATTCTTCATCCAATTCCTTAAAATTCCCAACCTACACACACACACTTGTCACTAACTGGACCTAAAACAGCATGAAGAAAGGAAGTAAAGCAGAAATCCAGTTAATGAGTTCAGTTTATGATTCATGTTTCCATGCTACATAAATAATCATACATATAAAATAATGGAAATTATATTATGTTATAAATTTTATATCAAATTATTATATATTATATTATCATAAAAGCTATATTATTGTAGATTATATCAGATTACATTATCTTCACAAATGGTATGTCAATTTATATTGAGTTTTTCTATAATCATATCAGATTATAGTATCTGTTCATATGCCCCACATCAGATGTAATTTTATAATACATTATATCAGATTATATGTTCTGATAAATCATATCAGATTACATTTCATCATGTACTGTATATTATATGAGATTATTTTATCTTCTCCTATACTTTATCAGATCATATTATTTTATTGTCATATATCAGATCTTATTTGATTATATTATCTTCTAATATCATGTCTGTTGCTCTGGTTAATACCATTTAAAGGCTCCACATTACACAATGGGTGAAAAAGATGAAATTATCCTTCAATCCCTGACCTGGCACCCAATTCCTTTCCAGAAGTCCACCTGCCCTCACCAGCACCAGTCCACTGTACCTAAAAATCAAATTAATCCCCTGCTGTATAGGAGTATTTTACAGATGACATCGCAAATCCACTGAAATCCCATTTTCTCAGCATATAAATAAAGACAAATTTAATAAAAACAGTAATTAATTATATTGACATTAAAACAAAAAACATGAAGAACCATGACTTTAGAAAGCAACACATTCTCTTCATCATTATCCTGCTCCTCTCTCCATTGTGAATCACAGTTTCCTCGTTATGAGTCACTGTAATATGTAAGTGACACCCCTTTCTTCCTTGCTTGCACAATGCACAGCTAATAGTACAAACTGTTGGCCAGTGTCTCCATGGCCGCCTTTTCAAGATGGGATTGGCAATCATGTGTCTGGCTTGCAGCACTACAGGTAGTACGTTTTATTTTAACCATTGGGACCCATCACAAGTTTATTTAAAACTCATGTTTTTGTGTCATATAAACAGGAAAAAAGTTTTCAAGTATTTAAAATAAATGTATATTATATTACTATCATCAACTCCAGTACATTTATTGTCATGTCACTGTTGTCATGGAAGTGACATTCAGCTGTGCTTCTCCCTCAATACCAGTATAATAAGCTAACCTATATTCCTCTCCATGCTGAGTTCACTTGCCATTATTGATAATCTTCTACATCGACCCAGTGAAGGAATCTACTATACCATCAACAACTATTTTTTCATTGTAAAAAAACTAAAATATAAACAGCAATGACATTACATTAAAATAAAAACAAATACAGAAGTAAACTAGTTCTTAAAAACAAGGCATTCATTAACACAAATCACACTGTCTTGTCATATAAATATTAAAAACATTTATCACTATCATCATATTACTAGTTTGTATCTTCTATGTAAAACACATACAATAAAAACAGTATAATATATAATAAATAATAATCATAATAAAATCCATAACACTGCAAGGTAGTGTATAGTAATTGGCATAGAAATATAGAAACTTTTTAGGTAGCAAAAAAACAAACGAACAAAAAAAAGCACTGTAAAGGGGATTTCTAAAGTGGATCTGCCAAGGATCCACCCATCCACTCTTCAGTGTGGACTTACCTTCACACAGGTAGACCACCAATTAACTGGTCTATGTGTTTCCAGTTGTTGGATGCAGATACTGCTGTATTTCTGTCATTAAATGATTCAGGGGAAGGCAACGCCTAATTTGCATCCTTTATTGGCTAAGCTTGCAATAAAGCATGCTTCATTGTCATAAACTACCTGCAATTTTGGAAAAAAAGTTACAGGTGGCATGAGTACACTGATCTCCATGCAGATACAGGCATGGCTTGCAACCACAAGAAACCAACAGAAAAGCAGCACTGTGACAAGAGGTGCAAACTCAAAAAATGTACTTAAGCATATAGCAGGTGAATTGGAAAATCAGGCCCAGCGTGTTATGTCACACTGATTTCTCCTCAGGAAGCTGCAGGTTGGCTTGAAAACTACAACTTTATAGTGGCACTCATACGTCACATAGTTTCCAAGTACCAATGGGCCTTATGCATGAAAGCGCTGGAAATTACGACAAGAAACAACGTAACAGCAGCATGCAGCTGCACACTGCGCAGTGGACGGTGGCCATGTGGCATGCACAAAGGCAGGCACAGGCAGTGGGCAGGGGCAGATGGGCTGCATAGTACACAGCGCAGAAGGTGTGGGCAGGCCTGCACTATGTGAGAACGCCCCGTGACTCCGACATATATGGTGACAGCACACCCCCAGCGCAGCTGCACAGTGGTGAATGCTGTGCAACGCAGCCAGCAGGATATGATGGCGGGACTGCAAATGGACATGGAGAAAGGAGCAGAGAACAGGCAGGATGGCAATGGATGAGGATGAGGTGGCACCCCCTGAACAAGGATGTGGACGGGCATGGGGCAGGAGCCAATCCCATTCCACAAACATCAGCAATGGACAGATTGCCACCATGATCAGAGACATTTGCCAGCATTACAGCAGGCTGTATGGTGTGAAGGCCCCCAACACACTGGCGGAGGTAAAGGCCAGGCCATGGCTGGACATAAAGGCTGCCATAAATGCCCCCAGGTCTGAGGCATGGACCCTGGTGGTCATCAAGCACAAGTGGCGGGACCTGAAGGCAGTGGTGAGCGTAAGCTAGCCACTGGTGAGGGGCATGCAGCGAGATGGGCGGTGGTGCCAAGCACAGACAGCCACCTGTCAACCCTGGGTGACTGGTGGCCAAGATGCTGATGCTGGTCACCATCCATGGAGTTGTGGAAGGGGTGTATATGATGGCAGGTAAGGCACATTGCACACAGCCAGCCAGAACAGCCAACTGGCACCAAAGCCCATGTAACTCCCTCAACTGTTCCAACAGGCGGCACTGGATCAGGGCACCACAGAGTGGCATGGAGCAGGGACAGGATGCCCGCAGCACTGACCAAGGCAGTGTAGGAGACCATTGACCAGGCAGTGTACGAGGGGGGTAAGTATGCACAGCCTGGGGTGTGAGAGGAGGGCAACTGTGTGCAGCGAACTAACCATAGCCCTTGCACACATACAGGAGCTGAACCAGAGACACAGGAGGATGAGGCCAGTGAGAGGGACAGTACAACCAACCCATGGGAGGAGGACAGTGGGACCGGCAGAGACACAGAAGTGGGGATGGACACGCAGTACAATGTGCTCATGCTGTGTGATGCAGCATGCACACACCCGCCACCATGCAGGGACCCCGACATATGGATGGAGGCTGCAGGATCCTCTTCCACCACACACCACCATGCAGCAACACCACCATACAGCGACAGAGGGGACAAGCAGCCCTCAGATTGCACCTGTACATGGCACCAGCCACCATGGCCACAACCCTACATGAAGGAGCAGTACCGGGAACTGCAGCAGCTGGAGCAGGACCACCTGGGGAACAACATAGGACAACTGCTGCAGTGGAGGCACAGACAGCGGTGCAGCAGAACATACATAAGGCCATACTCAGGTGTGCAGTCACAATGGAGGGGCATGCAGAAGCTGCTGCGGCACACATACAGCAGGACTGCAGATATCCCACCCGCATGGCCGATGGCAGTAGTCAGCACCCTGCAGTGCAATGTGACAGCACCCGATGGCATGCCAGAGACAGGGGGGTCCAGCGACACCATGCAGCCAGTGGTGGACGGCATGCCATGCCCAGGGCACAGACACATCTGACAGGTCACAAACACCCATGGCACAAGTCACACTGATGGGCATGGACAGTGAGGACACACAGGCACATGGTGCATGGTAGAAACACGGCACCATCGATGGTGGTGAGCACAGAGGAGGTGCTGGGCCATGGTTGCACCCACCAGCATGGCAGCAGGATGTTGGCATGGCTCGCAGACCACACAGGTTCAGTGGGGCCAGGGTAGGTCTGCCGCACTATGCTGTGGGTAGCCGCTGTGCAGTGTCCTGCAGATGGCAAAGGGACGTTTGGTCTGACCCATGCACAGGTGCACCACCAGGAACTGCACCCTCGTGTGGACACAAACCCACCCACACACCCACCTATCCTCAATGTGGCACACTCAGGAATGGCCTCATCATCGTACACCGGAAGGCTGCAGTGGATTGCTGTGCAGGGCCACCACGTTGTGCACCCTGCAGCAGTGGCCAGGTGCCATTCTGCATGGTCTCTGTGCCACGGCCGCTGCAGTACTCACTGCCCCTGAAAGGTATGTGTTCAGCATAGCACCTGCTGGGCCACATGGCCACCCGCCGTAATCTGGATCCGGTGGGCCTGCCCGACATCATCATCCCCATCACCACACGCTTCATTGGGGGGATCAGCCAGCAGTGGCACATTTGCACGCTTTGCAATGTTGTGCAGCATAGAACACACCATGAACACCTTGCATGCTTTTGCTGGACTCAGCATGAGTCTGCCACCAGTGTGGTCCAGACATCTGAAGCGCATCTTCAGTTGACCAATGGTTCTCTCCATGACTGCCCATGTCCGTCTGTGTGCCGTGTTGTATGCAACCTTTGCAGGTGTGGAAGGTGCATGGTATGGAACCATCAGTGTGGTCCACAGTGGATAGCTGCTGTCACCTGCATAGGAGAACGAGATGTCAGTGGCAGGCCCTGTGGCATGTGCAATACTCACCCGCATGGATGCAGTGACTCACCAAGCAGCTAGCCATCGAGACACCCATTGTGGAGGTATGCACCCATGCCCGAGCCATCCAGGACATAGACATCATGCATAGAGCTTGGCTACCTGGCGCACACATCCGTGATAATGCCGGTGTGCATCACAGACCACCTGGCAGTTAATTCTGTGGAACCCCTTACGGTTCCTGTATGCCTCCTCATGGGCGGTGGGCTTGATGATGGGGGCCTGTGTCCCATTGATGGTGTTCAACATGTCATGCATGCATAGAACACCTCCTTCATAGCCCTGATCTCTGAAGGCATCTTTGGGAAGGTGATGTGCTCCCCCAAATGCTGTAAGAGGGCATCTGTCACCCATGCCAGGGCTCTGGAGATGGAGGCCTGGCTCACGCCAACTGTGTGTCGCAGGTGACATGCTGGAAAGAACCAGTGGCATAGTAGCCAGGGGTGCACAGCACCTGCATCTCCTTGGTCATGGTGCATAACGGGCACCTCCATGGCCCCACTGCCCCATGAATGCAGTCACACAACATGCCGATGGTGTCCCAAGGTAGGCGGAACCGCTCGATGCAATGTGTGTTCTGCATTGTTGAGGCATCTATGCGGGTGTGGAACATACGTGGCTGGTTTCATTATCCCCATATACATACAGCTATCTCCTCCAGTAGGTGGACATGCATTAGCACGCCCGGACACACCTTGCATCTGTGGCAGTGTGATCCGTGCAGTACTGCCCATGTGCTGTCACCACCTCCCCCGGGTCGTGCCTGAAAATAGGCAGGATTTGTCTAGTGCACTTACCCAGTCAACAAAAACTAAATAAAAAAAAAAAATTAAAAACCTCCTGTGTACCAGCAGGCCACCACTGACCTGCCCAGGTGTGGGCACGTCTGCACAGCAGAGTCATTCCCAGCATCACGTGCCTGTGCCATGTGCAGTTCATGGCAGTGCATGCAGTTGGCATCATGGTGGGGCAAATAGTGGAGCACAGGGCCGTGTTCTCCTGGCACGTTTTTCATGTTGCTGAGGGGTGACTATGTCGATGGAAGTGGCTTGATTGCCCTGTTGGCCACGGGCATTTGACAGGGTGAGTGACATGTGACAGTGAGTGCCAGGCTAGGCAGCGCTGCCCTATGTGCTCATGTGTCTATTCTTCCCTGCACAGGATAATGGTGGCATGCCAGCCAGACTGGAGCGTACCACACATGATGGTGGACTCCAGGGCAGCACGGCGGCAGCAGTTCAGGAAGTGGCTGCCCCACTACATGATCCTGAAGTGTTCTGGGGGGGACCTGTACTATGAGGAAAACAGATACAGGGCCTGGGATGTCTATGTCCCTTTCAAGTAGGTATGCCTGCACGTGCCCTGTGTGTGTCACCCCATGTGCTGGGACTGTGCTGTACTGATGTGTGTCCTTTGCCTTTCAGCATTACTGTGGACCAGTGAGGAGGATGGTAAAATGCCTCAGAGGGTGGCGGAGACAGCCATCACCACTGGAGGAGCCAGAGGACAAGCAGGACAGTAGATGTTCCATGCCAACATGGCCATGGCTGCAACAGCCAGAGGCCCAACTGCTGGAGGATGCCTGCCCATGTAGCCTGTGTTTGCCCCATCCATGGCCGGGAATGACTGCATGCTGGGCCAGGGTGGGTTGGGGGTGATCCTGGTTGCTGGACTGTGTGCTGCCCTGCTTGATCTACTAGCTGTGCATTCGGGTGTGTCAGTGGACCTTGCATAGGACTTGGTGGGTGGAACAGCTGCTGCAGTATTGTTTATGACATTGCTTCTATTGTGTGCTGTTGATACCTACAGGTGGAGTTGGGGACGGCAGTTGCCATGGAGTGTACCTGCCTGTATTACCGCTGTCTGCAATAAAGGTGCCTGGTACCTGCCTGTGTGTCTTACTTGTCTCCCAGGGAAGGGCACTGGGGTGCCATGCTGCCATACTGCCTGGGGCTGGTGGGGAGCAACTCAGGCTACAGTGTGTGTGCTGGCCATCCAGCATTCTGCACCTGTGGCTCATGTTTGTGGTGCATCTCATGGGGTCACAGACCAGGTGCCAGGGGTAGTCATTGCACAGTGCTGTGCACGTCACCTGCCACTGGGCCATGCAGCTGTGCTGGCTGCATGTGCTGTGGAACACACATTGCCATGTTGCATGGCAAAACACTGTTCTGCCTCTGGTGGTGCGCTGTACCTGGGGGCATCCGGGCGTGGCCGAGGGCATCCCTGGCATCCCGGGTGTGTGTGCTGTG
Organism: Neoceratodus forsteri; assembly: GCA_016271365.2. Taxonomy (NCBI): domain Eukaryota; kingdom Metazoa; phylum Chordata; order Ceratodontiformes; family Ceratodontidae; genus Neoceratodus; species Neoceratodus forsteri. The sequence goes on from JADMNL010000028.1 coordinate 29,998,472, forward strand.
CTGCTCCATTGCCACTGGTGACATGCCAGTGCGGGCATGTCAGTGTGCCATCTGCACATGGTACTGTTGTGCCACGTGACCAGTGCAGCATGCCCTGTGCACCATTGTGGCGAGCGCGCAGGGCACCTGCGGGTGGCGTTGTGCCCATAGTGCAGTGTGCCATGCTGGCGGCTGTGCTGTGGCCTTGGTGCTCCGGTGTGTCACCTCTGGGAGAGCTGGCACCTCAGTGCCTGGGTGTCTGCACACCGTGTTGGCCTGTGCAGACTCCCATGTTGTGTTCCGTGGCCCAGTACACCACCATCTCCTGGCATTTCCCTGTACCCATGACCAGCATTCCATCCAGCATGCATTTGCGTGTGCCTAAGCCCCTGTGTATGAAGCCCACCACGGTATATCTGCTTGGTACAGTGCCGGCGGCTGCTATGCCTGCTTGTTGCATCTGCACGCAGTCATGCATGCTGCTGTGTGGTGGCTTGCGCATTAGGGTGTCATAATGCTTCCATGCCTGCCCTACGCACATGTACGCACGGCACGTATCCATCGTGCATAGGGCCCAATATGAATATATGAACATACAAAACTGCCAGCAGATACAAGCCAAATGATCTATTGTGTCTGCTCGATTGTGCAGCACAGAGGTTAGACTCCTGCTGCTTCCCCCAACCCTTGCCCCCCTCTCTTTCGCCTCATCTTCCCACTGAGTAGTATCTTGTCCTTAACCCTATCCCACCCCCTTTAAAGCTCTCCACTGTTTTAAGAGATACCACTTCTTCAGGAAGTGCTCCATCCCCTATCACCTCTCCATGAAGTAATTCTTCCTCACCTCCCTCCTGACTCTAATGCCCCATCACCTTCAGGCTGTGCCACCTAGTAATCTCTTTTCCCTTTTCCCTTTAATTGAAACATGCCCACTGTACTAACCCTGTTGATGCCCTTTAAGTACTTGAAGGTTTTGATCATATCACCGATGACTTTGCACTTCTTAGCATTGAAACCCAGCTGCCAAGTGTGTGACCACTGCTCAAGCCTTCCCAAATCTTCTTGGAGGCCTTTTCCTCCCTCTACCCCATCCACAACTGCCCCAGTCTTGGTGTCATCCATGAATAGACTGATTCTGCTCTTAACTTCAACTGTTACATTGGCTATGAAGATGTTAAACAGCACCAGCACCAGCACTGAACCCTGTGGGACTCCAGTGGTGACAGCCCTATGAGTTGAGAGACCCCTCCCGACAGCCATCCTCTGATGTCCATCCCTCAAACCAGTTACAAACCCACTTAACCAGTTTCTCCCCTGCTCCTAGGTTCCTCAATTTATTAGTTAATCTGCCACGCTGTACCTAGTCAAAGGCCTTGCTGAAATCCAGATACAGGACAGCTATGGCCCAACCAGTGTCTAGTTCTTTTGTCACCCAGTTAGAAAAGTGAACCAGGCTTGTTTGACATGATCTCCCGGAGATGAACCCATGCTGTTTGTCATCCATAAGACCATTCACCTCCAAGAAGGTCACCAACCTTTCCTTTAGGATTATTTCCGTGAGCTTACCCACAATGGCTGTCAGACTGACTGGTCTATAGTTACCAGGCTCATCCTTGGGACCGCTCTTGTGCAGGGGTACCACATATGCCATCCTCCTGTCCTGAGGCACGCTCCCCGTCTGCAGGGAGGTATTGAACAAAGTCTGCCAATGGTGCTGCCAGGACCTCTGCCAACTCCCTCAGGACTCTAGGGTGCAGCCCATCTGGTCCTGGAGCCTTGTCCATGTTCAGTGACTTAAGGCCCTCAAGCACTCAGCTCACAGGGATCTCCCATCCGTTATCCTATCTCCTGCCATGCCAGTGTTGCCCTCCCTGTGGTATTGCCCATCTCTCTCCCTGGTAAAACTGAGCAGAAGTACTCATCGAGTACTTCTGCCTGTTCAACCCCCTTCTCTATCCAATCTCCACCATTCTTTATCCTAGTGATTTGCTCCTCGCAGTTGCTTTTCTCCCTTATGTACTTGAAGAAGGCCTTTTCCCTCTCATTAATTCTCTCTGCTAGCCTTAGCTCCTTTGAAGCCTTGGCAGCCCTCACACCCCTGCTCACCTCCCTGGTATTCCTTGTGTACTCCTCCTATCCTCATCTCTTTTGGACCCTTTCCATCTTCTGAAGGCCATCTTTTTTCTCCCTCACCCTTATCTGCACCTCCTTTGAACAACAACGTGGCTTCTTGGTCCCTGCTTTCTTACTGCATTTCTTTGTGCAGGTGTCCGTGGCTGCTAACAGGCTTTCCTTCAGGATGTCCCATTTCTGGGGTGTTGCTATCCAAATGCCCCCTGAGGATGTCAGCCATCCTGCAGAAGTCAACCCTTGTTAAGTCCACTGTCTTGGTTTTTGTACTGTAGATGTCCCCTCTTGATGAAAGAAAATACTTTTAAAAAGTCCTAAGCAAATCTAGTTTCAGCAGCGACACCTTTGACCTCAAACTCCTCTTGCCCTCACTTAACATTGTACTACACCCTTTCACTAAACTTCTCAATCTTTTGCTCTCCCTTAGTCACTTCCCACAGCTCAAGAAATCAGCTGGTGTCTCACCCGTTCATAAAAGCGGTGACAGATCCCTTCACTCCAACTACCTGCCCATCTGTATCCTCCCCCCACTCTCCAAGGCACTCAAACAGATTGTTGCTGACCAGTTGTCTGAACACCTTGGCAAATATAACCTACACTGCCCCCAACAACATGGTTTCAAAAATCCCATATTACTACCACTGCCCTTCTAAATTTCACTAACCATATTCATAAGGCACTAGACACAGACCACCTACTGGGCGCAGTGTTCATTGATCTGACTAAAACCTTTGACACCGTAAACCACCAGCTCTTACTGCACTCTCACTACCTTTTGCCTATCAAACATCATAATCAAATGGTTTGAAAGCTACCTTCTGTATAGGAGTTAAAAGGTCAAAATCACTTACTGTCTCTCATGGACCTCCTGTTCACTTTGTGTCCCCAAGGTTCCATCCTTGACCCCCTGCTTTTCAGCCTCTTTATCAACAATCTTCCCACAGCGTGCAATAATAATATGCTACTCTATGCTGATGATGCAGTTATCTTTTCCACCCATTCAGACCCCAACCTGCTCTCCCTGGACCTCCAGATGAACTTCAACCTAGCTGAATCCTGGTTTGCCCAACATAAACTTTTATTGAACCTTAAAAAAATGAAGTCCATGTTGTTTCACAGCTCCCATAGCAAATTCAGAACTGTTAGCCTCACTATCTGTAATGTGTTGCAACAGCCCTTTGAGCAAGTGCAGGAGTTTAAATAGCTTGGTATTACCCTTGACAACTCATAGTCCTTCAACACACATGTTCACCACATCTCAAAATCAACTAACTCCAGAATAGGGGTCCTCTGTTGCCACCGATGCTGTCTAACCAATGAAGCCAGGAGTGCAGCAATGCCTACGTCTGTCCTATCCATTATTGATTATGGGCTAGTCTTCTATGGGGCTGCCACTGACAGCACCCTAAAATGGATCAGGACAACCCTAAACAAGTGCTGTAGGCTTATCACTGGTGTTGGGAGTACGTGATACCTGTGATCTCTAAGCACTCAAATTTGCTCAATCTTAACAGTAGACTTGCCTACCAGACCTGCCTACTGGTAAAGAAAATCTGCCTTAACCTTACACCCCCTACAATACATGACTTAATGGCTGCAAATATATGTTTTGCGCGTAGTTCCCTCAAATCCCCATATATAATTCCATCTGCCGTACCTCCCAGGCTTAACGTGCATTCTATACCAGGGCCCCTTCTCTGATAAATAGCCTTCTTCCTGAAATTACAACGGAGAACAAGCTTGGATCATTCAAGCGTAACCTCTGCCAGTACTCACTGAACATAGCAGCTGTGACTGCTACATCTAGACTCACGTCTCACCGTTCACCCCCCTACTGCCCATCTCTCCTCCCATCACCCTCTCCCACTTATCTCCTGCACACTTAGCCCACCCACTCCCTCCCACTCTCTCCTACCATCCACCTACTTGCCCTTCCCTCCTGCCCCATCCTTCCCTCTCATACCCCACCCATTTTTTGCCCTCCTACCTCTCTCACCCGTTTTTCTCTCCTCACACCCCAACTCGTCTCTTCCCCATAACCCTCCATCCTCTCCTTTCCCCATCACTTTCCCTCCTGTTAACCCCTCCTCTCCTCTACTCCTCCTTGTACCTCCACCCCCTGGCTTCTTGTTTACTCCCCCACCCAGGCTACCCACACTTAAACTGTTTCTTTTCTACACTTATGACAATGTCATATTATTGACTGCCTAATCCCTTCCCCATACTACCCACTCCTAGTTTCCTCCTCAACCCTATGATGGTTCTCTGTTTTATCTATGCTTACTGTGTGTATCCCTGTTGTTTATTAAATGCACCTCATTATTGTGTCTCTTTTGTACTGCTGTACTTTATTTTGCTACTGTTTTTGTATTGTACCCTGATGCCGAACCTTTGCAAATGAACCCCTAGTTCAAAGGTACTTGTAATCCTAGTAATAAATAAAGAAAATAAATAAATAAATAAAATAGCAATATCTAGGGAGAACCACACTGTTCGGTGGTCATTACCTGTTATGGGGTCCTCACTCCATATGCCCTGTAGGTAGTCTCCGTCAGTCAGCACAGGGTCCAAAATGTTCCCCTCCCTTGTTGGTCCCTCCACCTTTTGTGACAGGAATACATCCTGGAAGGCTTCCAGAATGACCTGCTGCTTAGCACTTGAGCTAGACATGGTTTTCCAGTCCACCCCTGGTAGACTGAAATCCCCGACTACCGCAGTGCTACCCCTTCCACAGTGTTTCCATAACTGATCTGCCAGTTCTCTATCAAAGCCCTCTGACTGTGAGGGTGGTCTGTACACAACCCCCAGTTTCACCTTTTACCATTATTGTTCTGCAGTTGAACTGATAAGGCTTCCTGCCTTCCCTCACCCCCCCCATACTGCTCACTATCCCTTCCCTCACAAATAAAGCCACCCCTCCACCCTTCCCTTTTATCCTATCCCTGTAATACAGTCTGTATCCCGGTAACATGATGTCCCAGTCATGGTGCTGGTTGCATCATTTGTTATCATAAAATAATTCAAATAATGATTGCATTAACCTGAAAATTAATAAAATGTTTGTTTCAGTTGTTTTTTCAGGCTACTTTAGGGTCCAGATAGAAAAATTCACTTTTCAAACACTACTGTTGCACAACTAAAGTGTGGTATAAGTGTGATAACGGAATACTGAACTTGAAGGTGAACAGCATCTAAGTTGAGCCGTTAAAGAACAAAACATATGCAAGCAGAATTAGTAGTTAAGCATTTAAAAACATCTGGTCCCTAAAGAAGCCTGAAAAACTACCAAAACATTTTATCAATTTTCTTAGTACCTGAACTCATGAAGATTGTGACGACATGGATGTGACTGTGACATCACTCTGTGGGATGGCAGGGGAGTTTGAGAGGTAAGAGAGGAGATAATCCCTCAGTATAAGGGTTACCATGTTTAGCCTGCATTGTGCACTTCATACTTACCATAGGCAATAAGAGACCATATTATTCACAATGTCAATTTCTTTATACTGATTGTAGAGTTTCAGAACCATAATGCATTACATGTCTTTTTAAGCTTATAGGACATTATGTCTAGTGTTTAAGACTTAAAAGCAAGCACACTAACCAAAGATGGATTTACAACCAGGTATACGCTCCTTTCAGACACAGATAATAGGGCTTTCTAGAGCAGCAAGAACATTTTGGCACTGAGTGGTGCTGGTGGCACCTTTATATCACTCATTGGCATAAAATAATTCAAATAATGATTGCATTAACCTGAACATTTATAAAATGTTTGTTTCAGTTGTTTTTTCAGGCTAAATTAGGGGCCGGATACAAAAAATCACTTTTCAAACACTACTGTTGTGCAACTAAAGTGTGGTAAAAGTGTGATAATGTACAGTAGGTAAACCTTTGAATATACTTACCAGCAATACTTACTAGTATTTGCTTACAAAAAGACTGAACTGATATATTTTCACTTATTGTCAGAGCTATAAGAATACCCCTTGAAAAAGCTTGCTTCAATGAGTGAAACATTGGGGATTTCATTAATAAAAATATTGAAAATTGAACCACTTCAGTGAGGAAATGAATTTCTTCTAGAAAAGTTAGAGATATGCAAGCTGATGTCTTTTTTGTAAGAAAACCACATGACTGACAAAGAAGGCAGCCACATGGTCAAAAACTGGGGATGAGAATGGTACAGGTCATATTTCACTTTCAGAGCAAGAGGCGTAGCCATAGGACTCCAGACTCACTTCCTAGGTAGTCACCCTGTTACTCACACATGGGGGAAAGAGGAGGTGTCTCTTGATACAAGAACAACTAAACTATGGACAGAGACTGGTCATTGGCTATGTTCTGTATATGGTCCAAATAGAGACAATCCAGAATTCTTTCACGGTCTGTGTCTGGAAATTATAGGGTTTGAAGGCCCTTGGATAGTGCATAGTGATTTTAATTGCATAAAATATATAATCACAGACTGCTTCTCACAGACAGTGCTACCCATTTCTCAAGTGGTAAGGTACTACTAGCCCTAATAAAGGACCACAAATTGATGGATGCCGGAGACATGGAAACCATCTGGCAGGGAGTACACCCACTACTCACAATCTGCAGAAGCATATGCTTGGCTTGATGCAGCACTAATCTCACAGGCACACATTTCTATCCTGCACTCAGCCCAACATGGGACTAGGCCATCACAGATCATGCCCCAGTTCTGGTCAATTTCTCATAAATGGAGACTCAAGCTGTTAGCAAAGCATTGAATCTTGATCCAAAGCTCTTGAAAAAGGTAGAATTTTATCAGTATGTCAGAAAACATAACTGAATATCTTATTAACAACCCTAGGGAAAACATCTTCCTCTATGAGGTGGAAGGCCTAAAAGCTCTACTAAGGGAGGTATTATCTCCTTTGCATATTACAAAGAAAACTGAGGGCCAACACGTAGTTGAAATAATGGAAAAGATAACTGAAGCTCAGAAGGCTGATATGAGGCAGCCCAGCGCAGGGGTTTACCAGCTCCTCCTAAGTAAAGTAGGAATAAAACTCAGCACACAGCACAAAACAGTGAGGGTGTTACTCCTTACTCAAGCAGGAAATTATTTTGGTGGGCCACTCGGGGAACCTGCTATCCTGACAACTGCAAAGTAGATAAGGGTACAGAATGTAGCCCAGATCAAGTCAATTGATGGAACTTTAAAATATGTGGATGCCGAATTTGGGGAATGCTTTAGAGCCTTTTATTAGACCCTTTACTTTATATATCTGAGGCATCACCCACAGCTGAGAAGGTAGATGTTTTCTTCTAAGGCCACAATACAGACTATAGGGCCAGAAAGTAATATGCAAATGTACCAAAATATAAACTTGAATGAAATATAGAATGCAATATCCCACCTTAAGGAGGGAAGCCCCTGGGCCAGATGGTTTTCCTACAGAGTTTTTCCAAAATATTCCAACAGGAATTACTAGACCACAGGACATGATTGAGGAGTGTCTAGCACAGTGTATTATGCCCTCTCCATGTGGTCAGCCGCAATCACTAGCATCTCTAAGCCAGGTAAGGATCCCCAACAGTGGGCATCTTACAGGGCAATCTCCCTCCTAACAGCACACTACAAAATAGTCACTCGAGTTATTGCTAGTTGGCTGGAAAATAGCTTGTTTGATGTTATTCTTGAAGATCAAGTGGGTTTTGTGAAGGAGAGACAAGGTGAGCTTAATGTTAGATGTACCCTTAATGTAGTCTGTAGATGGACTGGGAGATTGACTCAGGAGATTGTGGCAGTCCTTGTTCCTAATGCTGAAAAGGCATTCAACTGTGTGGCGTTGGGTATATGTTTAAAACCCTGCAGAGATGTGGGCTAGCAGGTAAGGTGATAATGTGGACACGCACGCTTTACATACTAGTGAATGACACCATGACTAACCCCTTTCAGCTTTCTACAGGCACCAAGCAGGGGTGCGTTATATGTGATGTCATTGGAGCCACTGATGGTGGCTAGATGGCATGATGCCGGAATTGTGGGGCAGCAAGCAGGAGGAGTGCACCACAAGGCAGTTTGTTTGTGATCTGCTGGTCTATCTCCAGACTCCTAGACAGAGCCTTTCTATTCTGCATGAACTACTTAGGAAATATGGAGCCACTGCAAGTCATAAAGTTAACTGGGCAAAACTCAAGGTAGTGGCATTTTGCAAATGGGACACCAGCTAGTAATTCACTGATAACAGCTAATATGGCTGATAATTCACAGAAAATGAAATTTGTCACATCTCTAAAATACTTGGGAATTAATACTTAGCAAACCCTCTTGCTTATACAAAGAAAACTACATCAGCCTGCTTAGCAAACATTTAAAGAGTTTGTGAAAGATGGGAGGTCTGCCCATCATCATAGTAGGCAGGGTAAATGCTATTAAAATAAGCATTCTACCTAAATACCTGTATTTATTCAAAATGTACCTGTCGGTGCCTGTGCAATTCTTAAAGTAACTAAACAGCATTCCTATTGTGTGGAAAACAACAAATATAAAAAGGAGACTACTGCAACTTCACTTAAAAGGAGGCCTAGCACTGCCAGACTTTAAATATGGTTACTGGGCATCACATTTGTCATTGTATGGAGTATCAACCCACTAAGTCTACTTCTGGTGCAAAATCAAGGAGGAACATATATGCAGAAGGTCAACTCCAGGAATTTCTTTCACCCTGTTTTAATCAGTTATCCCTCCTTAAATGTAAAAAAACATATACTAAACAGCCAGAAAGGGATGTGTTAGAAATGCACAAGTTTATATATCATCCCAAGGGGATATTTCCCAACACTGCATTATATGTTGGATTTAAGGGACTGTGATGATATAATACATTTTTGCATCAAGCACCTTTGAAGTAGAAACAAGCTTGTAGAACTCAAGTGGGAGATTTTGTCTACAGTGGTATTCTTAAATCTTTTACTGAAATTAGGCAGGCATATAGCACAAAACTAGAGAACTTTTTTGCCTGCTTAGGAATCAGGCAATATCTGACAAAAGTTAGTCCAACTAAGTCCCCAAATGAAGAAACCATCTACAGACCCAATCATGTGCTAAACCCCTCATTGTCTTTTTTAAACTCTTAACAGTTTTATCTGCCATACTTGAAATTAAGGCTAAAGCAGGAGCAGGGCCCTTGACTTAGGGTTGGACCCCACCATTTGGCAAGCAGCAATAAAACATATCCACAGCTGCTCCAGAACCAATAAACTGCACAGTGCCCTGCTCAAGTTTCTATTCAGAACTGATCTCACCTAAGAAAAACTTCAAAATTTAAGGCACATCCGACAAAGACGTACCAAAAATGTCACATTGAATATGGTAGCTTTCCACACTTAGCCCTAATGGTTCGGCATGCAGAGCTTAATTGTAAAAATGTTGGGCAAACTTTATCTAACACTCATTTGGAATTTATGTTCAGAGCTGAAGCCAGAGACAGGGGAACAGAAGCTATCATGGACTTTGAAAGGTGTCTTTAGTTGATTTCAGAAAATTGCCCAGCACTGAATCAGTGACAATCCACCCAGCATAGCTCACTGGTTAAATAACTGTCAGTGTATGAAGCTTAAACAATATCAGCTGACAGCAGCTGCTGAAGATCAAGTGTTTCAGCATACCTGGTAACAACTATTCTATGCTATGCTATAGAAAATGGTATCATCACTGAGTAATCACAATGTACATTATTGTTAGACTGTCAGAGGTATCCTAAATGCTAACCAAAATCTTCACGTCTTTCTGTTGTGTAACAATCACTTAAAATATCAGCAATTAAATACCTAGACCATAACATAATCATATTTCTGTACTGTATGTAGCATCGTTTCCTGTTTGTTTTATCCAAATTCTGCATATTTAAAAATTAATGCATTGTTTACATGTACAACAGTCATTTTTGTATGCATGCCCTCTGTTACATGTCTCAAAGATGAACTCAGCTGTATTTTTAGAGAATTTAATAAAACATGTTTACAAAACATTTAGATATCACGAGGACAAATGTCAGTGGTTGAGACTCTCCCAAGGCGGTGTTTTGAGGTTGTATCATATTGGCTCTATCCTTGTTTCTGACTTTATCCGGGAACACCTGTAATGTCTGTTCCTACTAGCCTCTCAGCCATATGTTCTGATACCTGACCTGCTTGGGAGTCAAAATCTTTGGCTGAGGAGCAATCCCTCTTAAGCCTTACCAGCTGTCCACACAGAATGCTCCTAATGAGTAAAGACGGGTGTGTGCTGTTTGCATGTAGGATAGTATTGTCCACTGTAGGCTTTCTGTACACCCTGAGTTCTAGCTTATCATTCTGGACAAACAGTTCAAGAACCAAAAATTGATTTTCTTTACTCTGGATATTATGAGAAAAGATAAGCTCTGATCATTGATGTTTAGCTACTGAACAAAATCCTTTCCAGCAATCTGTGTGCCGGTTTGAGTGTGCCTGTCAAGAAGGCACCAAAATATAAAATTCTTTGCCCCTTCCCTGAGGTCTGCCCCCCTGGAGTTAGACTATATAGTTGGGGGGGCAACCCCCCACATGAGGGAGTGCTGGGGGCGCAGCCCCGTGCATATATTCTGGGCAGTGAAATTAAATTCTTGGTGCCCTAATGATGGATGCACCCAGATGGGTGCATTCCGATGGTGGAACCCAACAAACTTTCTGCTTCCTCCACCCAACCAGCCCAGATGCCTGAGATGTCATCCTTATCTATGTATCAGTGCACCACTCTGTCAAAAAATGGATTATTCAATCTATTAAGAACAAATCACAATGTCCCAAAAACAAGAAATATATCTGTACAGGACTGGGCAACCACAGTCCCCATCACAGTTCCATATTTCTGTAAATAAATCTTTCCATTGAAGGTAAAACAATTTTTTGTTCAAAATAAATTCAATCAACTGTAACAAAAAATCAGGTGAGACTGCACTGAAATAGGTATAATTTCTTAAGTTGAACTCCAGGATATCTAGTCCACATTCATGGGAGATGCAGGTGTCCAATGAGGTAACATCCACTGTGATCCATATGTTCACATGAGGCTCTGCAGGGGAGACAAGAGACAATGTAAGATAAATCTAAGCTCTGTATACACTTACTCTATAAGAGACAAGGTAGATAGCTACAGGTGATGCCTTAATTGTGAAGAGTAAACACTTTAAGACTTTGGTACAGTTTGCTACTAAGAGAGGAAAACAGGAAACACCCTATGTGGGGTAAAGTGATTTAACCAGTTCAGGTAAGGGAGGGAAGGTAAAGAAACTTAAAAGGCAGAGAAAGGAGGCAATATGGTACTGGGAAGGGTTCAGCTGACAGAAATACTGATAGAAGGGATAGAAGGTAACACCCTGTCTAGTGAGAGGTAATAAAGCAAATACAAAGAAAGAAAGAAAAGAAAGGTAAAGTAGTATGGGAGGGAGGCACAAGTTGACAGGCTAAGTTCAACAGCAATAAAGGTAAAGCACAGGAGTTGTGTAGTATAACACGTCCAGCCACGGCCTTTCAGGACACATTCTGGAGACTAAGGTGCTGCTCCATTTGCGTGCAACCCTCTGGGCTGAGGGAGGAGGTCCATTGACTCTGGGCTGAGCTGGCAAGGAAGCAGAGGAACTTTTGCCCTACCCAAGGGCCACTGAGACATTGCCACTGCCTCAGAAGATGCCTAGATAGAGGTGGGATGGCTGGACCTTGGTGGGCTCTGTGATGGTGAGGTGGTGGGTAGGGTACACACTCCTCAGCCTACACCACTACAAAATTCCTTCACCATAGTGGTGGCATGGGACAGCCAGGAGGAGGCAGCTTTTCTGATTTTAAGGGAGGATGTGGGTGTCCTCAGAAGGGTAGAACCCCAAGGTGGGAGGAAGGGGCCCCCAGCTGAGCATGATGCAGCTGGTGATAGGGGACTCTATTATGTGGGGATATTCTTGGGAACAGGAAGAGTAGGGAGAGGGTAGTAATGTGCCTATATGGATCTAAGCTTGGAGGGATGGAAACTGGTTACTGAGGAATGCTAGGGTGGCAGATAATGGGAGAGAGATGGATATCTGGATTCTCCACCTCTGGATTAATGACCTGGTGAGGGATGGAGCAGGACAAGTCTAGGATAAGTTAAGGGAACTAAAGAGGGACCTTAAGGAGGTGGCATACATGGTGGTATCTGCCATGGTATTACCTGTGTGTGGCTGACGGGAGTCTAGGGCACTCCACACAAGGAACTTCAACAGTTGTTTGAAGGCATGGTGAAGAGATGAGGATATGGCCACAGAGCAGGGTATGGCCTCTACCTAAGTGAAGGCTTGCATTCTTTTAGGAAGGGGACCACAGTGTTCAGTGGGAGGTTTTAATGTTACTTGGATGAGCTTTTAAACTAGCAAAGGGGGAGGATATATTACCAAGGGAGGCATTAATTGCATCCCTTCCACTGTAGGTTGAAGCAAGAAGGAGGGAGGGCCCAAGTGAAGAACCCCCCCCCCGGGGCAAGGGCGCAAGATGAATGGGTGTAGACAAGGTGGAGCAAAGGGGGTAAGAACAAAGTAGGCAGAAATGGAGGGATATAGGAGACAAAAAACAGAGAGAGTAATGAGTGAAGAGCAGAGTCTGGGGAGCTACAGGGATCAGCACATACAGAAGGGCGGAGGAAAGGGGGCTGTACTCAGGGATCAGCACATACAGAAGGGTGGAGGAAAGGGGGCTGTACTCAGGGATCAGCACATATAGAAGGGCGGAGGAAAGGGGGCTGTACTCAGGGATCAGCACATACAGAAGGGCGGAGGAAAGGGGGCTGTACTCAGGGAAAGATAAAGGCTTGGAGAGCCATATGTGCCAATGCACAGTGTCTTGGACAATGAAGGTCCAGACCTGGAGGCCATCATGGTGGAGGCAGGCGTGGATCTGGTGGCCAAAACAGAGTCATGGTGCACTGTAAATCATGACCTGGACATGGCCATACCACGGTACTCTCAATGAAGAAGAGATAGGGAGGAGGTGGGGTTGTTTTTATGTGAGGGAGGATATCAAGGCTATGAAAGTGCAAGAAAACCTATATGTGGAGAAGGCTGGAGGTGCTGCGGCTCTCCTTGGGAGTAGGAGCTGGGCCACTATTCATGCTGGAATGATACAGAGACTTCTAGAACCAGGGCCATCCTTGACTCCCAGCATGGGGCATTTCTCAGGTAGATTGTCAGTGAACCCACTAAGAATGGGGCAATACTGGACCTGGTGATTACTAACAGAGACAGTACTGCAGACACCACAGGGGCTGTCACCTGGGGAGCAGTGATCACTCTGCAGTGTGTTCAACATTAAGATGAATACAGCAGCAAACCACATGAAGATGAGGGCCTGGACTTTAGGAGGGTGGATTTTAAAGCGGAGATTGCCTCAGAGGCAGTTTGCAGGGAGAATTGCTGGTGAGGCATATAGGAACAGTGGAGGAAATTAAGGGAAGGCATAGTGAAGGTATCCAGCCCTGCATGAATGATGTGAGCAAAAGCAGAAGGGAAAAGGAACCTGTTGGTACTCTTGGGAAGTATTCAGAAAGCTGAAGGAAAAATGGTGGCATTCAGGAGGTACAAAGAAATAAGAGGGATGAGGATAGGGAGGTGTACCAGGTAAAACAGAGGAAAGCAGGTAGGGCAGCGGGGAGCAAAGATGCAAAATGGAAAGGTTAGTCAAAGGGTAGCAAAAGGCAATAAATTTCTTCAGGTACATAAGTGAGAAGAAAGGCAAAGCTATGGATAGTGATGATAAGAGTACAGCAGGCGAGACTGTGCAGAGGAGGATGAGGAAAGGGCGACCATCTTGAACAGGTACTTCTGCTTAGTCTTTACAGAGGAGGAGATTGGGACACACCACCAAGGAGCAGTAGGAACATTGTGGAGAGTTGGATATAAATCCATTTTCAATGAAACAGTCCTGAATGGACTGCAAATCTGAAAGTCGACAAGGCAAATGGAACTGGACAGGATACATCCAAGGGTGTTAAAGGAACTCAAGGAGGTGCATGCTCCACTACTGATGGCCTTATTCAACTACTCACTGGAAGCGGCAGTGATTGCAGAGTAAAGGAGGAGAGCACACATAGTCCCTCCGTATATAGCGCAAAAGGAGAAGCCTAGCAACTACAGTAAATGTTGGTGAGTCAAACATCAGTGGTGGAGAAATTAATAGAAAACCTGTTAAAGGAAAGACTATGGGAATATCTTGAATGCAACAGGTTACATGACAAAAGCAGCATGGATTTATGGAGGATGTCATGACAGATGAATCTGATTGATTTCTTTGACTGGGTGACCAGGGAAATAGATTAAGAAAGTGCAGTGGACATAACTTACTTGGATTTCATCAAGGTCTTCAACACTGTTCCACATAGGAGACAGATAAAGAAACCGGACATTATAGGGATGAGATCCAAAGTGGTACACTGGTTAAAAAAACTGGTTAATATATAAGTGACAGAAGGTGGTGGTAAATGGCACTCACTCTAATGAGGAGAGAGGGGCTAGCAAGATGCCACTTGGTTCAAGACTGGGACTGGTCCTCTGCAATGTTTTCATAAGTGATATTGCAAAAGAACTGAAGCGAATGTCACCTTTTGTAGATGACACAAAATCTGTAGTAGGGTGGCTACTCAGGAGGGCAGAGAAGATGAATAAGAACCTTAGAAATCTCAAGGTGTAGTTAAGGGAATGGCAGCTGGGGCTTAATTCCAAAAAGTGCAAAATGACGCACCTGGGGCATAGCAACACAGGAGCTGAGCATAAAATGGGGAGGTGGAGGTACAGATGGTCATTAAGCCAGAGAGAGACCTTGGGTTTATCATATCTGATGACCTCAAAGTGGCAGGGCAGTGTGACAAGGCAATGGGCAGGGCCATTGGGATGCTGAGGTGCATAGGGAGAGGTATCACCAGCAGGAGGAGGAGGAGGCAGGTGGTGTTATTACTTTATCAGTCACTGATGATACCCCATTTGAAGTGCTCTGTCCAGTTCTGGAGGCTGCATCTCAGAAAGGACATAGACAAGGGTGGAAGCAGTCCAGAGGAGGACAACTTAAATGGTGCAAGTGTTACATCAAAAGCCATATGAGGAGAGTCTGAGGGCTTTCAACATGTACACCATATTAGAGAGGAGGAGAGGAGGACAAGATGAAGATCTACAAATATCTCATGGAGTGAACAGATTACAAAAGGGAGTATATTTCAAATTAGGAAGTGCACAGGACAAGAGGTCATGCAGTGAAACTAGAAGGGTAGGGATGTTGAACAGGGATGTGAAGAATTTTTTGAGTGGTGGATGCCTGGAACAGATTACTAGTAGAGGTGATGGGCATGAAAACAGTGGTGGGCTTCAAACCTGTATGAGATAAATATAAGGAATATTTGAAAATAGGTTGGGGAGGTTGATAGAAAACAGGTAGGGTCCATGGAGGCGGAATACTCAGGGAAAATCTGGACAGTCTGGGAGGGCCAAGCGGTCCTTTTCTGCCAACAATTTCTATGTTCTATGTAATTAGAGTTTCATGTGATCATACAAGGATTGCTAAAAAGGTCCACACAGTCTTGGGTGTAGGACTCCAGGCTGTTGACTAAGAAAAAGTCTGTAAATGTAGGTAATGTTTCAGACTGGGAATCTATACCCTCACACCTATGCTTGCTTCCGGGCTGTGAATCCCCCCAATGAGCCCATCAAGACAGTTTCTTGTTCTACCTCAATACTCTCCAACTTACCGATGTGTGGCCACAGACTGAGCCCACTACTTGTAGTCTGTTTTACCCTGTGCAAATGTCTGCATTGAGAGAGAAAAACATTCTGCTAAATTGGTGAAATCAAACTAAATTTTCAAGCTTCAACTCCAAATCAACCCAATGTTGCCTCTGTCCCACTTCTCTCAATCTTATCACCAAATTAATGACTAGATTGTATGCGTCTCCTATCCTCGTACCAAGTAAAAAGCCATCCAAACCAGTGATTCATGTAAAACAAAATCTAGGAAAAGTATTTTTAAAGTTTTTATTTTACCTTTTCATATTTTACCAGATTACCCATTTTAAAAGTTCAACATCACGCTGCTTTGTATATATAACCATAAACAAATACATTAATAAATACAATACTTCCAGTGTCTCATAATGCCCTTTGCCATGTGTTTATCACATAAGAACCCACTCCCAATTGTGTCTAATTGATTACTCTTCAGTGTTACAGATCTGTACCTTACTACTACTGGGTTGTAAATATTGCTGATTATAATATATGAATCTGGGTTTAAATTTAATGTTCCAGAAAAGACCCTAGTCTTGTAATGGTTGTTAAAAAATAGACATCCCAAGGTGACATAAATTGAAAAAAAAATGCCTAATTTTTTGCAGTAATATATAATAAATGTCCTTTCTCTGATCCACAGATACAGTATATCCTTTCTCTGATCCACAGATACAGTAAATAAATCATATTTTTTGCTACAAAAATAGTACCCTTCATCTTCATGAACCAAAAGTTATGAACTTATGGCAAAAAGAGAAAAACAACCATAAAAATAAAATGATCATCTAATTCAGATTTTGGTGAGGCACAGGAGATCCCCATGTAGCGGCGACAGGAAAGGGCAACCATCATTAGGGTGCCAGAACAATGCGGATGGCAAACATCATGCCCTGCCATTGTGCCCCGACCCCATCTCACCAAATGCCCCGAGGCATGTCTGAGCTGTTTCTGGGGTCGACATCCCACACCCCATGTACCTTATTATTATCACCACTATGTCAGAGATGTATGGGGCAAGGGACGTAACACCCCCTACGGTGCCATCCCTGTTGAACTCCAGAAAATCCACTTCACCAGCATGACAGGTGAACTGGCTGCAGTGCCCTAATGATTATGCTCTACAAAGTTGCCCATCTAATAGTATATCCCAGGAGACATAAGAGAAATATAAGGGTAGACAGCAATGATAAAAGGTTACTGATGGGCATGGGTAATAAAAAAACAACAAAAAAGTAAGGAATCCATATAAATAAGTATATGTTTGCACACAAAATTTTTATCATCCCTGCTTATGAAGCATGGTCAGGTCATGGACCCACCATCCATTTTGACCTTAAGTTAACATGTTACTTTGTAAAGACCTTTAGAACAGCCAAACTGTAAAAGTTTTTTGACCTTCATAAAGTGAGACTTCAGTTTAATGTCAGCAGTGCATCTAATGAAGTAGCTCACATAGTGTTCTGATACTATAAAATGAAGTAGCTGGATGATGATAATGATAATGCTAGGTTATATGGTAATAAAAATAAAGGACCTCTTTGACTTCCCACATTAGTATGAATTGAGATGATGTTATTACCACAGTAATGCTATTTGTCCCTATAGGGCAATTTTAAATTGGTATTAGACTCTAATACTTTGTTTCATTGCAAACAGTAGAGTGGGACCACTTGTGCTATGAAAATCCTAATAATAGCATTTTATCAACGATGACTTTATTTCAATTTATATAAAAGTTAAAACCAGTATAAAACCAGCTTTTTAAAGAAGAGAATTAAAACAGTCTAGCGTAAATGAAACTGACCAAGGTTTCAGCTTGTTACTTGTCTACATTTGTATTGCAGAGCTGGTATAATCTGATGATAATCCAGAGAATAGTCAGATATCATGTAGAAGTTAATCATTGACTCTTGGCTCTGTGATATGCTGCAGTTGCAAGCTAATGCATTAATGCAGACCAAAATCAATGATTTTGTTCCTCAAATGTGACTCTCCCGAGGTCTTTTTTTTTAAATTCAAACAGAGAATTAGCTGTATTCTAAGCATTCCAGTAGGCACTGATGTGCTATGCTATTTTATTTTCAGATCTAAATGAACTGATAAAGAACTCAGAGAAGGTGCTTTTTATAATTTCCTAAATTCCTTTGCCATTGTGTAATAACAAGACAAAATACACAAAATACTCAACATCATGAGTAGTATAAAAGCACTGACAGTTTAAAAGGCATTAATAGTCAAATTGGCATATATATATTCTCTGACAAATATATACTCTGACAAAGACCCCTGTTGGCTGCTCAAATCCTTACTTTCTCTACCCTTGTTTCCTGTTACCTCTCTGTTGACTCCGCTAAAACACACTGTATTGATATCCTATGTTTTTCTGATGTTATTTCCCTGAACAATGTTAACTTCACCAATCCTGTATGTTGTAAATTGTTGATCTCATTTGTCCTCCTGTATCCTCAAAAAAACTGTACACTGTTTCTCTGTACCAAGTTGTTGTCACTGTATTGTCCTCTCTGTGAAGAGGTACCTTTGTAAATGAGCCTCTGGCTCAAAGGTTGTAAACTGATGCTTAATAAATAAATAAAATAAATAAAATATATATGGTTATGGAATACAGAAAGAGTTGAAATTACACAGTATGTGAACCACTGCAAGGTTCACTGTTTCCATTCTGAACACACTACTATAGGTCTCCTTCCAAAACTGTACATGCCCATATTTTCCATGGGGCTTGCACTGTAAACATGGTTAGCCAGCATTCGAGTCCCCATATGATTACAAGCAAGGCTTAACATCTATTATTTGGATGCTGGCAGCCCTGTGTTTAGATTTAAGTTAGGGTCTTGAAAAGAAAATAATTAGACTACATAAAGCTGGTCTAACAGTTAGAAATGTATTTATTAATGTGTTCAAAGGGCTTGTTACTTAAATCCACTAACATGCCAACTATGACGAGGCAGTGTTGTCTATAGGGTAGAAGACTGGCTTGGGAACAAGTAGCTTACAGTTTAACCACCACCCAGTGGCAAATATTCACTGTGTAACCTTGGGCATGTCTCTAAACCTCGCAGTGCTCTACCCAACATAGCTGCAGAAATAGGGAGAAGCAGAGCCCAACTGGAAATGAGATAGTGAATCTCAAATGGACTATCCTGGGCACAGTACATCTGTAAAAAAAAGCGTTTACAATTGTAAAAAAGATTGAATTATTTATTAACATTGCTCCATTAAGATAACCCTTGACATTAAATATCTCAAGTATGAAGGGGTCCCAGGACAACAACAGTCAAGCAGTTACAGCATCTACACACTCAGACAACCAGTCTCAAGAATTTGTTATAACACATTACACATCAGCAATAACAACTGCATTACCTTCCACATGTACATATATAAATAAGCAGTTTTAAATCTATTAAAAGTGGTGATTTTAAATAATAGAGTAAACAGCTCCAGTCATGAGATTCTATGGGCACTGAAGTGCCCCTAAAGTTAGAATTTACAAATGCATTTCCATGTTAAGCCCCTATTTCTGCACCTTAATAACAGACAGAACAGCCTGAAATTTGGTATACTTGGTTGGATGCTCAGGATCTGTGTATATGGGGAACACGACAATTCATTCCCGTGATTTCATACCATGTCATTTTGCTCCCGACTACACACTCCAGCATCAATTCATTCCTATGACACTATCCACCTACGACAATTCGCTCCCGCTCCTGCATTAGTCACATACAGTGTAAGTCACAAGTGAATCACAGGCATCACACACTGAATGTACATGCATACCAATGTCTGCATACCAATGTGTGCATCGCTCCAAGAATGTTAAATTTGTATGTGTTCCAAACACTAAGATTCTATTGTGCCCAGGGCCACTGTCATACAATAAGAAATGGACTGAGTCACCACATTCAGATGTTTTATATACGCAGTATGATTCAGGGATTTGTAATTCCAGTAAGTCTTCTGGGTTGGGAGGTGCACCATGAACTCTCACCCATTGTATAGTCCATTTGAGGTTTTTGTCACTTATTTTCCCCTGGGATGCAAGTGATATTTTGGATTTTGAATGCAGAAGCACCTGTGCAGTGCTATCTTGTGTGGCGGCAGCTCTCTGTTTTGCAGCATGTATTGCTTCCACTCTTTCCACCACACAGGCATGGTGCATGTGAATGAATAAAGCGATGCATAATGGTAGGGTCCTCGTGGCTTTTAGTATGGATTCGTGCATTGCAAAGCTTTACCTTGCGTACAGCGAGCTTGCACTGCCAAATCACCTTGTTCATGTGTCCGGTTTGTGGAAGGTATAGATATAATTTAAATCATCCACAAATGTTTTCTCTCTCTCTCGGACACTATGAAGTGGCCTGTCATTGTGCAAACTGATCTAGTGGATTGGGGAAGCTGTATCTTCTTTTAAACCTATGGTTACCCAGGATGCTAGCTGCAAATTACTATGTGGCGGTAACTACAGTATATTAGGGAGAATTGCCTCAACACGAGTTTAAAACATCTGAATGATTCCCCTTGAGCCCTGTGCCCTAATCAGTGAAGGGGGTGATGAGTGGACTCTCAGTGTCTTATGATGCATGTGGTGTGTTAGCACTATTAATGAATACAGCAGGATCGGGAGCGGGAGCGAATTGTCGTAGGTGGATAGTGTCATAGGAATGAATTGACGCGGGAGCGTATAGTCGGGAGTGAATAGTCGTGGTATGAAATCACGGG
Source organism: Neoceratodus forsteri (assembly GCA_016271365.2). NCBI lineage: Eukaryota > Metazoa > Chordata > Ceratodontiformes > Ceratodontidae > Neoceratodus > Neoceratodus forsteri. The sequence goes on from JADMNL010000028.1 coordinate 30,019,114, forward strand.
AGCGAATTGTCATGTACCCTGTGTATATAGAAAACAGTAATGATCGGTTCAGCAGTTTAAAAGTTCAAGAAAATTGAAAATACATAAAAAATGCCAAATAAAGGGCCTAATACTCAAAGGGTTCACAGTCCCTCTGCACATATGGAGGAAAATGGAAAAGCCACAGAGTGGCCTATGCATAGGATGCATACCTTAGGTACACTCCACTGCATCCACAGGCCCTGCTGCAGACATCCTCTGCACCTGATCCCCAGCTATATGCACAGCTGCGTGCCTGACTGGCAAGGGGTGGGCAAGGGGATATGCCTGCACCTTATCCAGGGCACTGAACTGGCAGTCCCTTTGGCTGGCAGAAGCTATGTGGCCTGAGGGGCTGCTGTAGCACTTATGCACCCAAGTATGCTTAGCCATTCGGGAACAATATGAGACTCAAGCAGCCCTCCTTCCCTAAGCCCCTAGCCCTAGGGACATCTGTTTAGGGCTGGGGGCATCACTGGCTCTGGGTGGCATACATTGATACAGTGCACTGTGTACATTGCGGATATGGCAGTTTATGGAAGACCAACATGGACTCCCATATCTGTTAGTTTCCCACTCCATGCAGAACAGGGAATCCACTAGAGTGCCTACATGGGCATGTGATAGGATGCCTGGCTGTCCAGGCAGCACGCCTCCAGCACCACCCCAGCCCCTGACCCAATACACATTGCATTGGAGGCATGGTAATGGGGCTGTGAATCAAACCTTATCCCTGGGGTCCTGGGGTACACAGCTGCATGACTGAGATGTGCTCAAGGGAGGGTTATGCACTATTGCAAGCCAGGTACATGCATTTGGCATGTACCAGCCTGCATAACTCTGTACCTGCGGACAGGCACAGGGTGCATGGCATGCACAACCATATGTCTCTGCAGGGTGCCTGTCCATGGCCCCAGCCCTGGTGCACTGCTGTGCACAGGGCAATTCAGGGACACAGGCAGATATCCAATTGGATGCCCATCAATGTTCCCTATGTAGATCCCCCACTCCACATGAGCAGGGGATTCTGGGTAAGTGCAAGTCTTATCCAATGTTAGCTGCTCACCCTTGCTCATTCACAAACTATAAATGGGATTGTAAATGAAGGATGCTACTGCGTATGGCGTACATCAACAAAAACAACAAGTCAGTGCATGCCCTGACACCCCACCCCTCCACAAAAAGGGGTAAATGTAAAAGTAAACATATTTTTTTCAGCCTGGATTGGCAACTTACTGATTTGATTTCAAAAGCAGTGAGGGTCTCCTGGGATTCACTTCAGGACCCTGCTGTGAAGTCGCTCAGCTACCATCGTCGAGGTAGACCCCCGTCAGCTGTCCCTACTCCAAAGTGCATCTGCCTCAAATGGCCCTTTAAGTACTTGAAGGCCTCACTCATATCATCTCTTTCCCTTTTATCTTCTAGGGAATACATGTTGAGCTCCCTCAGTCTTTCCTCCTATGGTTTGCCCCCTAGTCCAAGAATCATCTTTGTCACCCTATGCTGGACCCACTCCAGTAGTTTGACTTCCTTCTTTAAATAGCGACACCAGAATTGCACACAGTACTCCAAGTGCAGTCTCACCAGCGACCTGTATAGTGGCAAGATGACCTCCTCTCTCCTAGAGGTGATTCCTCTGGCAATGCACCCCAGCATCTTATTAGCTTTGGGTACCACCTTCCTACACTGCACACAATGATTCATGTCCCCTTTGATTAGTACCCCCAGATCCTTCTCCTCCTCCTCTGAAGTGGATAACTGTACAGCCCCCAGCCAGTAGTTGTTCCCAGGGTTTCTGGCTCCCAAGTTCATGACCTTCTGAGCATTGAACTCCAGCTGCCATGTGTCTGACCAGTGTACAAGCTTTGCCAGATCCTCTTGGAGTTCTTGCCACCCTTCCACACTGTCCACCTCCACATAGATCTTTGTGTCATCTGCAAAAGGCTGATTTTACTCTAAATTCCATCTGATAGGTTGCCAATGAAGATGTTAAACAACACTGGTCATAGTACAGAGCCTTGTGGGACCCCGCTGGTTACAGTTCTTGAGGTCGAGAGTCCCCCCCCTACAATTACCCTCTGCTGCCTGTCCTGCAGCCCGCTCCTAACCCATCCTACCAGTTTCTCCCAGCTCCTAGGTTCCCTAGTTTACTAATCAATCTTCCATATGGCACTGAGTCAAAGGCCTTGCTGCAGTCCAGATTCAGGACATCCATCGCATGTTCCTTATCAAGTGCCCTTGACACCCAATCAAAAAATTCAACCAGTTTGGCCTGGCAGGATCTACCCAAGACAAACCCATGTTTACTTTTGTCATGGAGACCATTCACCTCCAGAAAGATCACCAATCTCCCTTTAAGGATGCTCTCCATTAACTTCCCCACAATGGAGATAAAGTTGACAGGTCTGTAGTTACCTGGCTCATCCATGGGCCCACTCTTAGGGATGGGCACCACATGTGGCACCTCCAGTCCTGGGGCATGTACACAGTCCACAGAGAGGTGTTGAACAGGTTTGCCAGGGGTCCCTCCAGGACCTCCTCTAACTCCCTCAGGACTTTTGGATGCACCCCATCTGGCCCTGGCACTATATCCACCTGCAGGGACCTAAGGCCCTCCAAAACCCTGCTTACTGGGATTTCCCCATCCATTGCCCCCACTCCCCCCATGCCCACCACAGCTCTCCCCTGTGGCACAGGTCTATCCTTCTCCTTGGTAAACACTGAACAAAAGTACTCATTGAGTGCCTCTGCCTGTTCTCCCCTTTTCTGCCCCCCCATCTTTCTTTATCCTGTCAATCTCATCTTGACAGCTTCTTTTCTCCCTTGTGTACCTGAAGAAATGTTTTCCCCCCTTCTCTGATCCCCTGTTGTGGCCTAGACTCCAACACCTTTCTTTTGTTCAACTGTAGCTCAATAATTACTGTCAGTTGAACCTGAAACTTTCAGGTTTGTTACAGTTTGAGCCAATGAAATGCCTTTGATAGATGGTGTCACTGGAAAGGTTTATGTTTTTAACTAAGTTTATCAATCGCATTGTCACAGAGGTACAGAATGTTTTCTCAACATTTTTAAAACTATTTTTAGTGACTCTGGGCCTTTCTAAAAAATATTGTGGCTATGCCAGTAACTCAGAAGTGTAGCCACAGCTGCCTGTGCTCACTACACACTCCGTCCTATGCAGGACACTGTTGCACCCTCCCCATGCACCAGATTCCCTGGTCGATCTCGAGGTCTGCAAGACAGCGGCCTGGGAGTGGTCCAAGGACAAGCCAGCACTCCATGCATTCACAGCACTGTGGATTGCTGTGCATGGGGGTTGTCAGCCCGTGTCTAGCAGGCAGCCAAAACCACTGGGGCCAGTTAAGCGCCCCCCCGGGGAGCTGCTGCTGGATGTGGTGGACACAGCAGGGGCGATGGCCCCCCTCAGCAATGTTGCCCCTGCCATTGGGGCACACTGGGAGGACAGGAGTTAGGCAGATTGGGTACCCCACCACATCGGCACAGTCGGTGCTCTGAGCACCAGCTAACAACATGACACCCATTGGGCACAAGGGATCCATTGGCTGTCCACCCGGATCCACTGCTCCACACCCATCTGCCCCCCGTGGACCTGAATGCCAGGGGAACAGGACCACGTATGGGAGCTAGTGCTTGTGAATGCAGACCCGGCTCAGAAATCCCATGGGTGCAGATCTGTGTGCCCCGATACGCACCTCATGTGCGTCTCTTCGTAAATCACCCCCAATATGATTTATGAGTGATGGAATTGACAAAAATTGTTTTATGCTTTTTAGCCTTACTTTCATTTTGGCCATAACCTTAGACATTTAGCGCCCAATTCGAGGAAGCGGATCGCATGGCACAAAGTGTTTGCATCAAGAACAAGTGGCACAAGTAGCACTCTGTGCCATGAGTTCAGACATTCTGCATTTCAAAGGCAGCCTGTAACATGTTGAAGGCTGCCTGCACCGAGAGTGGGCTTATGCCTGTGTAGCCATAAACCCCTGTGACACAGTGCAGGTGGTTTATGGCAGCAGTCACCCTATTTCAGGAGGGTGACCACGGAACAGCACAGTTGCTATTCCGGAGTCACCCGGAGGACATGGTCCAAGTACAGTTAGACCAGCTATCAGCTGGTCTAACTGCTACTATATCCACGGTGGTGCACCACTGTGCCATGTGCTCCCAACGGCCACTCCTCATGAACCCACATATGCTCCATCCACCCATCCCCCATTGGGGACCACACATATCTACCCTTTGTGGGCTGCGGGCTCCCCCAAGCCCTGATCCCCAAGAATTGACCTGCAGGGCAGATCATGTCCCCCCCATACCTGAGTAGTGCCCAGCAGGTCTGGCAATTTTTCCACCACCTTTGTACCCAAGTAGTGATCCACAGGGCTAATTATGTCCCCCGGTGCACCTGTGAGTGCCCACAGGGTTGATCATGCCCTGCCATATCCGGTAGTGCCCCACAGGCCTGAACATGTCTCTCTCCCGGTACCCAGTCTGCCCATGAGGCTGGACATGTCTCCCCTGTCCCCAAGCCCGATCCCTCATCGCCAGCTCACTGGTAATATTAATAATGCCTTGACCATATGCCATGGTAATCTAGTGGCCTCCACCCCCCCAACTCGGCAGTGCCAGTCCACCCTCACCCCTTCTCACATCCATTCCAAGTTGGCGACTGGCACATCCCACCTCTCACCTCCACAGCCAGCCACTGACTGAGTGCCCTTTGAGTGTGTACTACTGTATACAGTATGTGCTCAATGAATCAGCTGTCGTTCATTGAGCACATACTGAATAAAGTAGTACGCACTCAGTGGAAGCTCAGTTGGCAGCTTGCCATGGGTTGAGAGGTGAGATGTGCCAGTCACCAACTGGGAAAGAGTGTGGGGAGTGGGGGTGGACTGGCACTGCTGGATGGGTGGGTGGTGACCACTAGACTACCAGGGCATATGTGCAAGGCATTATTATTACCGTGAGCTGGCACTGGGGATTGGGAAGACCTGTTCAGCCCTGTGGTGGGCACTACCTGGTATGGGGGAGACATGTTCAGCCCTGCGGGGTACTTCACGGGGATGAGGAGGGACATGATCAGCCCTGTGGGCCATTACTTGGGGACCAGGGCTTGGGGTGGGGACTTGTGCCCTGTCAGTGGACTTTACTGAGGCTTGCAGCACCCTGTTGAGGTGCACCCTGCCTTTGTTACAATGCTTGGGGTGCCGCAAGTCATGGATGTCCTTAAAATATGGGTACAATTAAACTTAACTTTGCCAAGAGATGGCCAAAAGCTAAAAAAAAAAGGCAAAAAGGATGAAAACAATATTTTATGACATTCAGTTTTCATGAGAAAAAAATTCCCTTTCTGGGCAGATCCTAGCAGGGATGCAATGTATGCGGAGGCTACAATCAGATCCTTGGATCACATTGCCAATGCGATCACAGATGGCTTTTTGTTGCTGGCTGCCACAGGGCATGGCCATGCACAGGTGACCCCCCACAGTGCGCTGTCCAGCCCATGGACCCGGCATCACGCGACCCCAACACAGTCAACACCGGCTCTGATATATGCATCCCAGGCATGCCAAGGGCTGGCCTGTTTGGGTGCCTGCACACCCCAGCGAGGACACGGTTGCGGTCCCACAGTTCCACCTCTGGGGAGCTGTTGGACCCCCCTGGCTGATGTGCAGCCTGTGGCTGCTGATTGGCCCCAGCGTGGCCATCCTCATGGCCGTGGTGGCCATGGTACCATGCAGCAGCCCTGATCCATGGGCAGTCCTGACCGCAGTCTGCACCCATTGCCCTGTACACACATGGGTGGTGTGTGTGTGCCCACCACTGGTGTCACACCTGTGTGTCATGTCACACACTGCCTGTGTGTGTGCTTGCCCGGCCGCTAGCCATGTGGTGTGGGCATTATGAAGTTGTGCCTGTGCACTAGTGCAATGCATCTGATCCATGCCACATACCAATGCCTGGGTGGGTGGGTATGTGTGTGTGTGTTGTTGTATGTGGTTGTGTGCCACTGACTCCCCTACCCCTGCATCATGCCTCTGTGTGTGCATGCCTAATGTCATGCATGCCCCTGCGTGTGTGCTGTACCTGGTTGTGTGGCCCATGCTTGGGTACCGCACCACTTACCTGTGTGCACCATAGTGCTCCTGTGAGATGGTGTCCTGGTGGTGTTGCACCTGCTGGAGCAGTCGGGGGTCCCTCCACCCAGGGGGTGGCTGTCCACCACCCTCCAGCCCATTGCCTCCATTCTCCCCACTACTATCACCCTCATCAGCCTTGACAGCTATCCCACAGTCAATGGCCATGTTGTGCAGTATGCAGCAGGCCAGGAATAGGCCACAGGCTTTTGAGGGGCTGTACTGTTGGGCACCGCCTGACCTGTCTAGGCAACAGAACCATGCCATTAGCATGCCAAAGACCCACTCAATGATGTTGTATGTGCTGCTGTGTGCCTCGCTGTACCGGTCCTCTGCTGGGGACGATGGACGCCAGTAGGGGGTGAGCAGCCAGGGCCTCAGCAGGTATGCACTGTCACCTGTGTGAAGATTCACATGGTTAGCCCTCTGGTATTCTGTGCTGTGCCCCTTGCCTCTCCCTGATGCCCATGCCACCATGCATTCCATGCCCACCCCCATCCCCAGGTCTGCTCTGCCCATCTCCCCTTGCCCATGCCATATTCATCCACTAGGTGGCCCATGGGGATGTCCCCACATTCAAACCTGTGGCACAGTGCAGTGCTGTGCCAGATGAATGCGTCATGTGCACTCCCAGGGTGTGTGGCGCAGATATTGGTGATGAGCCCCATGGCATCGCACACCACCTGGCAGTTGACATTCAAGCTCCCATTCCTGTTGATGTATGCCACACCCTTGGGGCCAGGTGGCATGCAGATGCCCATGTGGGTGCAGTCAATGGCCCCAATCATGCCAGGCAAGCATGCCACCCTGTGGAAGTCCTGCATGGTTGCTGTACTCTCCGCCTGTGTGCTTGGGAAATGGATATATTCCGAAGCACATGGCAGCAGTGCATTGAGGAACTGTGAGAGGAGGTGGGATGTGGCTGACTGGGTTATGCCTGTGGTGTCCCCTGTTAGTCTTTGGAAGGTGGCCGTGGCGAGCAAGTGCATGATGGCGGTCACCGTCATCTCCATGGACATGGCATGGCTCCATCTGGTCAGTTCCTGCATCCCTCACTACACAGCTCACAGAGCTGCCTCAGAATAGCCCTGTTCAGGTGGTACTGGCCCACAATCTCCTTCGCTGTAATTCTCAAAGGTGATGTGGACACGTACCATCTGTGTCTGGCACACTGCCAACAGGCCCTTCCTCAGCCATGTCGCTGTTCCTCCTGCCCCTCACATCCCTCATTATAGCTTCCATCATGAAGGGCACACTGTCCATGGCCCTTGCTGTCCACTGTCCCCCTGGGCAGTTGGCTGCTGGCTCTGTGGCACTCTGGCACACGGTATGTGTGTGTGTGTGTGTGTGTGTCTCTGTCTCTCTGCCCCTCTCTCCCTCTCCCAGGCCACCTCTCTGTCCCTGTCCCTCTGTGTGTAGCCTTTTTCTGTGCCTCTGTCTGTCTCTCTCTCTCTGTCTCACCCTCTCACTCTCACTCTCACTCTCACCCCTTGTGCAAGTGCTGTCTGTGTGTTTGGGCCCTGTATTTATAGGAACAAGTCTGCGTGGAGCAACTTCGATTTGCTGCCCACTTGCGCCATGGATTCCCGGTTGAATATGCCACTACACTGGATATTCATGGGCATTCCCCCTGCTCTTGCTCCTGTATTCATTATAGTTGTGCATTGGCACACTGGATTTTGCACTGCGCACTGGCTCCTGCTGAATATGGCTCCTTGGCGCAATTCCACACTTGCGCTGGCATAACTCAGTGTGCCATGTGCAACTGCTCTGAATAGCTGGGACAGTATGTATAAAACATCAGTTATTACATGCAAAATTTAATATTTGCTATTTACTCACTGGCCAGCAGACTTGCGTAATTTTTTAATGGTTAATAGCAAAACCTGCTGCTGAATAAATATGGCATTCTATATTACAAAAATTGATGAATCTCATTAGATACTGTTTTCTCTCAATATCTTTTGCACTATTAATATTCTTTCATACAGGATTAAGACATTTTAATCTTAATCTTGAAGTCAGTTTGCAATCAAAGATAAGGTGATTTAGAGCTTGTATATGCAGAGCATTTTTATTTATTTTATTTATTTATTTAAATTTTGGTAACCGGGTGGGCCCACTGAGACCTTGACAGTCCCTTTTTCAGGGGAGACCCAGGATTAGTTACAAGTACCTAGAGGGAATGAAAACCAGTGCATTGATATGTACAATCTAGCAAGGCTTACAGAGTATAAGAACATACATCACACCATGTAGTGCATCACAAAATATTACAACTCGGATCGCAGTTACAAATTTTAAAATAATGTGTATTGGACATGCTAATAGTTATCCACCTTTTATTATGCAGCATACCAGTTTTATATGATAACAGTGAGTCTTTGACTCGCCGATCCATACAGCTACAAAAAAGCACCCAGCGTCAAAGGCGAACAAATAACACTGACCATCACAAACAGCGATGATCACTTCTAACATTAAATGTGGGTGGCAAGCCCCCGCACTCCCTTCATGGTGGCAAGCCTCAAAACCCCAAAATAATTATTACTAACCCTGGAGGAGCGGATATTGAAAAATTGAAAAGCCTAAGGAAGCAAAATATTGTCTTGCACCACAGGTTTCAAGGGCAGTGGCTACACCACCACACCAAATGGCCAGCTCAGCAAGGCGGCCAAACAACTCATAAACTCTTTCAGCTAGGGTAGCCAGTGTAACGAGTGTACCTCAGTGCTACCTCGCTATAACTACTCCTCCACGCTTGGCACTTGCCTCATTACGAGTGGTATTATTGAGTTGCTCATATTGACCTGCTCAATAATGCTCACTCTTCTTACTGTACACCAGCATACCACATCTAATGTTAAACAAATAATTTCTGTGGGCCTCATTTTCACAGAATTTTAGGTATCGTTCGTCTAAGCCTGTAATTTTTAATTTAAGATGTATTTTTGATGTAAGTACTGTATATCCATCAGCTTTGCAAACTCAATCTGAAAATAACAATCCACAACCCTCTGTTTAGCAATGTTCACAAAACCATTGCTATTTGCCATTAATATAGGGTCTCAAATCTAAAGCATTCCTATCCTCTTAAGTACTGTATGTCACTGAGTTAACAGAACCAAGGAGTTATCCTTCAATTATACAATGGCAAGAACATTTCCTGGACTCTGATTGGTCAGTGTGTGCCTGAGACAGTGATGATATTACACAACAACATCACTGTGTGGATTTGGCATTGGACCATACTCATCTTCTCTTAAGAAACAAAGATATATTGCCACACTAATAATCTACAAAAACATTGTTTTAAATGTTTTTTATTTTGTATAAGAATGAGCCATTGTATAATAGCAATAAGGCACTCCAGTGTGTGTGTGTTATTGTGTAACAATGTCACTCCTGGGGTAGTAGAAGCACTCAGCTTCACCTCATGCTTCAACCCACCCCAGAAGTGACGTTATTACACGATAACACACACTCTATAGTGCCTTGTTGCTTAATTGTTACAGCTCTCAAGACAACATTTATATAACAGTCTATCTTCATTGAGGTAAATAATGTTCCCCCACCATATAATTGCTTTAAAGCAGGCTAGTGAAGTAATAGACTTTAATCTTAAATCTGCTCTTAATAAAGCAGAGGAAGTCTTTGTTGTTGAAACCCTGCTTCTAAAACATATTATGAATAGGTTCTGAATGTTTACCTGTGTTAATAAGGATCCAAAGTTCAGCCCAGTACGAAACACTGCTACTTTATCATTAAATGTCTGCTTAAGGGCTGTAAATGAGTTATCTGCAAAATTATTAAAAAACCTTCTAGTAGCTTTAGATGAGGTCATTGCTTGTTTTGTATTTGTGGTCTAAAATGAATCTTCAGGAATAATCCATATCAAAATTCATCCCTAAATATTTGTAACATATTGTAACATAACACAACTTCAAGATCTATACCTGCAAAGACCCCAGCATCACCCTTTACATACGGCTACAGGGGGATGATATCAGTCACTTGCAGCTAGTGCAGCTAGTGCAGAATGTGGAGGCCAGGCTTTTGACTGGTACTTCTAGGACCAGTCATATAATGCCTGCCTTCTGCATATTGCACTGGCTGCCAGTACAGTGGCATATCACCTTCAAGGTCGGTTTGCTGACCTATAAGGCCCTTCATGACCAGGGACCTAGTTACCTGCAAGATCTTCTTTATCCCAGGGTCTGTTTGAAGACATCAGGGCCAGGTCATTCAGTTTCATGGCCCTGACCCTGTGAAACTCTCTATCTCATTGGGTGCAAGATTGCCTGGTGGTCCAAAGTTTTAAAGCAACCTTGAAAACGTATTTATTTAGCCTAGCTTACCCTGATTTTTAATTATGCTATGTTGACCGGTTTTATCATATGGTTTTATTTTTTGGTGTATTTTAATTATTTATTGTACAAGCACCTTGGTTTTGGAAACGCTCTTTTTTATAAATAAAAAATGAGTTGAGTTGAGTTGAGTTGAGTTGAGCATCAACTTTCTTTTTTGGCCCAAACACCAGAATTTTGGACTTTGCAGTGCTACTGCAAGGTCCAAGCTAGAAAGATGCTGTTGGGTAGTTCTAATTGCTCTTTTAAGTCAGAAAGAGGTGAGTACACAAAGTAAAATATCATCTGCGTATGATAATATCTGGAATTTTGTGTCATGCATTTTTGGAGGCAAGGAATCCGCCAGCTGTAAGAATTGCACTAAGGTATCTACAGTATGTAAAGATTAAATAACATTGGGGCAAGTAGACAGCACTGTTTGAAGCCTTTGTTAATAGGAATATGTTTAGTAAAGATGCTATTATTAGATCTTACCATACTAGAATTGTTAATATGCAGTAGCGTTAGTATACAAAGTAAGCCATGATCTATTACCTTACTATTTAAAATATGCCATAATTTGTCTATTAACATTATTAAAGGCTGAGCTAAGATCTAAACAAGATATATACAGTATATATAATGGCCCAGATATTCAAACTGCACCACAAAGTAGCACAATAACAGGAGCAGGTGCAAGTCCACTGTGCCCATGCGCAACACGCGTGATATTCAAACACTGCACAGGTCAAGATGCGCCTGCAGCACACGACTGAATATCGTGCCAATTGCATTATTACACAACCAGGGATGCATAGTGGTGCAGGTCTGATGCACAACAGCACAACCAGGGATGCTCAGTGGAGCAGGGTAGCAGTGCAACAGCACAACCAGGGATGCGGAGGGACAGGATGCAGGGGTCCACCACCCATGGTAGAGATGGGCAGAGGAGCACACAGCAGAACAGACATCGCCCCCCACACCCCATGAACTACACACCTGAGAAGAGCTGGAAGAACCACTGCCCCTGGACACCAGCAATAACCCTGAGCCAGGGCATGGTGCCCAGCACATCCCTGACAAGCTGTGACCATCATACATGGAAGTCTGGCCACCCCATGCCACACCATCCCACCAATGCACAGCATACCCTGCACCATGATCCCCATACACCCTGCCCAGGAGTAGCACCCAACAGTGCAGAGCACCCCATGCATGCCACCACCTCCACTGTGACAATGCAACCCTGTGCACCACAGAACCATGCAAGGCAGCCCCACCACAAGCACCCTGCAGTGGGTGGCAGCATGCAGCAATGCAACAACAGCATACACAGTGCCACCCCGCACATCCCCCCGAGGTACAGCTGAGAGACCGACCATGTGTCAGCACAAGGGGTACCCCACATGTGACAGGGCATGCCCTGGACCCCACCACCAGTGGTACAGCACTCTGCACACTCTCCCAAGAACACACCCCATCCCAGCACTGGCCACAACAGCCAGTGCAGACATCCAGTAGTGCATGGAAGCATGCACCACACAGGATGCAACACAGTGCATGGACAAATACCCACCCATACCCAAGGGCACACCAACACAGGGACACAGTAGTGGGTCAGCAAGCCCCTGGCATGTGGCCATGGCAGCTGTACCTGGCCAGCACCCTCCATGGCACAGATGTGCCAGCAACCCTGTGCAGGCACTACAGCACTGTATGCCACCAGAATGCGGCCGGAGCACAAGTGACAGACAGTGGAGCACATCCCCTGCAACAGACACAAGCGACAGCATTGAGGTGGGACAACAGCAAAGGCCACAGTGCCATACAAGGCAGACATGCACCACACCAGTGACAGAAGGCAACCCGGCATTGTGCTGGGTACAGTGGCTGTCCAGCATGGACAGCCACCACTGACATGCCAGTGGACCGTGCAGGTCACAGACATGCAAGGGTGTCAGCTGCACAGGCCATGGTCGGTCTGACAGAGGCACCATGGACACAGTGCATGCACCATGTACCACTGCACACAGTCATCCAGTGCACAGGGAACAACACACAAACTACAGACAGTGACTGAGAGCTACGCCCACACCAAAGTCACCTCCTGTATGATCACATGCACATGCCTATGACTGCACCACCCCTGACACTATGTACACCACTGAAGCTGAGCACCTGTAGCCTGCTTCAAATCAGAGACCACCACATAGACATAACAAAGCAAATGTATTAGAAAAGGTATAACACAACTATATACAAATATTTACAAAACAGTATGGGGTGAGGGCCACAAACCAGGTGGGGGTGGGTTAGGGGTAGGGATGAAAAAATGGGAGTGGGAAGGAGGGGGTGTGAGGGTGGGTCCAGGGGGTAGGGTTGAACCTGGGGCATGTGAGCTTCAGGGGTGCCCGCTCCTGTTGTGCCTCCTGCCATGTGTCCTCCTGACACCATGCTGTTCCATGCACTTCAGGATTTCCAGTGAGGCACGTACACCTGCAGCAGCTCCTGCACTGCCCTCTCTAGTCTGCTCCGTCCTCCATCCACCTAGGACAAGTGAGCAGACTCAATAGGTGTGAATGCCCATCCTCCTGCAGCCCACCCATTGTGCATGGCATACAGCCATGGGACATGACCCTGTGATGGTGTGCGACCACCCACAGTGATCATGTCCACATGACCTGCCCACCCAAGTCCATACAGCCATGCAGACTGCCACACACCCACAGCCCAAGTCCCACACAGTACCACTGTGGCTGTACAGTGACATGGCTATTCGGTGCGAAGGCAGTGGCACAGCCATGTACCCAGTGCATGCATGGACCACCAGTGATGCACTCCACATACATGCAGTGCCATTGGACAGTGTTGACTGTGCCACATGGCATTCACGGCAGTGTGTCAATGGATGGTGGCCATGCCCCACCGCCTACCCTGCAACACAGCATGCACAGAATATCCTGGAAGAAAGGCATTCACCCTCATTGGCCTGGTCCTGGTGCTGCCCTACATTTGGACCATCTGCCGGGCCGTTGCTCACCTCCTTCTGATCACACTGTTGGCAGTCCTCTCAGGCCCGGCACCACTCATCAGGGCCTGGGGTGCAAACATGGAGAGGAACATCAGTACAATCCAGTAGCAAAGGCCCCCCACCCCCAGGTGTGTCTTGATCCGCACAGCCCAAACATTTTGCAACCCCCACACCACCACCACCACTGTCCACACTGGACAGCCACCCCATATGATGGACACATGTCCACCACGATACCCATACGGATACAGCCAGTGTATGGCTGGGGCACCTACCTGGTCAGGCACTGCACCTCTCCTGGGACATGCCTGCAGGTGGGCAAGCTGTCCAGGTCCCTCCACTGGAGGACCCCATACCTGTGGTGACACTGATCTGCAGTCGGTCCATTCCTGTGGCCTCCTCGGCGTCACCGCCACCTCCTCCCATACGGCACTCCTGGCCCTGTCCAGGTGCATTTCAAATAGTGCCTCAGCATGGGGCTCCACTATTGCCACCAAATTGGCCAACTCAACCTGGTTCCAAACATAGCCCTCCATTGCCATCTCAATTCTGCTTGAGTCAAACTGGCACTCTGTAGCGCACATCTGCCCATGCAGATGCTGTCGCGATCTGGCGCTACCATTCCCATTGTGCTGTCACTGAACAGCATGATAAGGTGCACCCATGTGGATGCATGGTGCCTGGGGGCAAAGGTCATGCACAGGGTCAAGGGTCTTTCACACAGAGACTGCCACAGTGCGATTGGTACTCCTCGCATGTAGCGCAGTAGGGTGCCTGTGTGAGATGCCCTGTAGTGGCCTCCACGCTGTGGCACCATGGTGTCTATGGTCCCAGGGCAAGAGCCATACATGTAACAGCACACTCAGCACCACTGGCACAGTGGCGGATGTGCCTGCACTGCCTCCCATGCTCAGCATGTCAGCGGTGCGGCAGGCATCGGCGTCAGCACCCCAGGCATGCACCATGCGGTGCCTACTGGGCACGTCACAGAGCTGCGCCTGTGCCTGAGCACGCTCAACACAATTGCGCAAGGCGCAATAGCACGATATTCAGCCAGCATCTGCAAATCAGCTCATCAGCAATTCCATGGTGCAGCTACTGCATTAGCATCCACTTAAATCTGAGCCTCATCTCATTTGTATGCCTTGCACTATATAAATGTGACATGGGGCTGCAGAGGCCATAGTCTGGTATTGCAGTCTATTGTGGTGGATTGCTTGCTGTTTGGCAGTGTGGACTGTGGTGTGTGGGAGATGCATGGAACTGCACAGTGAAAGGTAACACCTGTCATTCCCACAGGCTCTATAATGGCCAAACGTGAGGAAGAGGTGGAACAGAAATGTTGGAGGAAGAAGAGGCCCAACTTCACATGGGCAGAAACAGATGCCCTGTTCGAGGCATACCTCAACAGGGAACTGCTGCTCAGCGGACAGCAGAGAACACCACAGGCCCGTGCTGCGGCATGGGGTGAGGTTGCACATGACATAAACCAGCATGGCAGCCACCTGCAGTCTGTGCAGGAATGTAAAAAGAAGGTTGGCATGGACAGGAGGAGTATTAAGGACAAGGTGTCTGCCATCAGGGCTGCACATGCTGCAACCGGTGGTGGGCAGCCAGATGTGTCTTGCCTGACACCACAGGAGGAGCAGATGGCTGGCAGCATGCGGCATTGTGTCATAGAGGGTGTTACAGGTGGTGGCTTCCAGACGGGTGGCAGTTCATCACTGCATAGTGGGTCCTGTGCTGTCACTGTGTGGGAGGTGGGGGAGTGCCACAGGGTGAGCGGGAGACATAATGCTACTGTGTTCCTTACACGGCTCCTGAGCGTCTACATGGGTCAACGGTGGTGGGTGTATCCACCGTGGGCAAGGTCCTGACACCGGAGGAGCACCCATCCACTCCACAGGTGTACCATCAAGATACCCGCTTGTCTGTCCAGACTGAGGATGGTGGTACTGGTGCAGACGAGGCCCTGCCTGTGTCCCAGTGTGACAGCGGACACAGAATCCAGCATGCTGGGACATGGACTGGTGCCGGATCAGGCACCGATGATGATGATGGATCACACATCCCAGACAGTGATACGTGTGGGATGCAGGATGGTCCTGCAGCAGGGAACAGCATGGGCATAGCCATGGGTGGTGCCGCCGTGGAGGCCTGCAAGACATCACAGTCCCAGCCTCTGCCTGTATGCCCCAGTGGGGCAGCACTGGTGTGCATCCAGGCCGGTGGGGCTGTTGCAGCCGATGCATTGGCACTGGCGAGCCCTGGCAATCAGCGGCCGAAGGGGCAGTGCCAGCAGTTGGACAATGGGGACGGGGGAACAGTGTCGGGGGGCAGCGTCAGTGCACCGCCTGTGGACTTGCCCAGGCATGGCCCTGGTGTGCAGTGCCCAACTTCAAGGGGTGCTGCCCAGCACGGCACGCGAACTTCATGAGGGACAGCATGCCAGTCAGGTGGATGACCTCTTAGATGAGCACACCTGCATATTCCAGGATTCAGTGGATCAGCAGTTCCGCTTGTGATGGTGGTGGATACACTCAGTGCAGTCCTGTGCCAGGCAGAGGAATGGCACAGCAGGGACACCGGTCTGTTCCTGGCAGGGGTGGACTGGCTGCTGGAGGATGTGACTGCCACCATTGACAGGCAGACACAGGCATTCACAACTGTCATAGCCACAATGGCTGCAGTTGTTGCCATGCTACAGACACTCACGCACAGTGCCATGTCCACCCTGTTCCCAGCGTGGTGTGACACCTCCCATGTTGTGCAGGATGCAGCAGGCCAGGAATAGCCCACAGGCCTTTGAGGGCTGTAGTTGAAGGACATCACCAGACGTGTCCAGGCACCAGAACTGTGACTTCAGCATCCCAAACACATGCTCGATGATATTATGTGGTGGCATGTGCCTCATTGTATCGTTGCTGCGATGGGGTCGTGGGCACCAGTACAGTGTGAGCAGCCAGGGACGGAGTGGGTATCCACTGTCACCTGTGTAATGAGGTGTACATTAGTATGGTGGTCTGCATCACTCTGCCATGGGCGTCAAGGCTGGTACCCTTGGCACCTCTGACTATGCCTCCTCCCACAGCTGCCCATTTCATCCTGTGTGTTGTGCATACTCACCCACTAATTGGCCAGTGGGGATATCCCACTCTCGAACCTGTGGCACAGTGCAGACTGATGCCAGATGAAGGTGTCATGTTCTCCCCAGGGTGCATGGCACAGATATTGATTATCACGCCCCCTGGCATCACACACCACCTGGTAGTTGATGCTGGCGTATCACTGCAGTTCCGATGAAGCAATGCCTTCCAGGCCAGGTGGTGTGCAGATGGCCACATGGGTTACAGTCAATGGCCCTGAGCATGCCAGGCATATGTGCTACCCTATGGAACTGTTGTATGTGTGCTGTGTGCTCCACCTGTATGCTGGGAAATGGATGTACTCTGCAGCATGTGGCAGCAATGTGCTAAGGAATTGTGTGAGTAGGCATGACTCGACCCGACTGGGTTATGCCTGTTGTGCCCCCTGTTATTCTTTGGAAGGTGCCCATGGCGAGCAGGCACATGATAGCTGTCACCTTAGTCTCCACTGACAGAGCATGGCTCCATCATGTGGGTGCCTGCATCTCATCACTGCACAGCTCACAAAGCCACCTCAGGATTGCCCGGTTCAGGTGGTACCAGCCCACAATCTCTGTATCACTATAGTGCTCAAAGGTGATGCAGGCTCGGTACTGCCTGTTGGGGGCTTACCACCGACAGGCCCTTCCACGGCCGTGCCCTCCTGCTGCCTGCCTTCTCACACCGCTCATTACTGCCTCCATCTGTATGGTGGCACTGGCCATGTCTCTGGCTGTTGTTCACCCCCCTGGCAGATGTTGTCCCAGTCCCCCCACTGCCCTCCATGCTGCTCCCCCTGCACCGGGTACACCTCTGGCTTTCTGCTGTCCTACCTCCTGCGACTGCTCTGCAGCACTGCCCTGTTGGCCCTGCTCTGTTTCTCTGGCTCCCCAGACCTGTCCTGCATGGCACAGGTGTGCTCTGTCCTGCTCCACCACTGTTCTTCTCTCTGGTCCTCTCTCTCTCCTGTAGCTGCCAGCTCACCCCACTGCAGGCCTTCCTGTAGTGTTCTTGCACCTCTTTCTTGCTCCTTTTTATTTTGGCTCACTTCCGCTATTACGCAGCATCTGCTAGCTCCCCTATTACGCATGGTGCATGTAGTTAAATATCGCACTGTGCCATTTATTCATGGTTCCTCCCCTTACGGTTGCTCATGCATTCATTACCATTGCACTCTTGCACATTGCAACTTGAGTGGCACAGCTGCCTCCTGCTGAATATCACACAATGGCACATTTTTGGACTTGTGCTGGCTCATCTCTGTTGTGCTGGTACATCTCTGTTGAGCATGGCGCAACCCTTTTGTATATCTGGCCCAACGTTCCTTTCTTAGCCACTGTATCATTATTAATTAGATGGTTAAGTTATCCATTGTACCAGCTCCACGTCTAAAGCCCATTTGAAATTTGGATATCAAATTTTGATCCATGACCCAAGATTCTAAATAGCTCAAGACTATCCCATAATACATTTTTACACCAAAACATAGTAAGGAGATAGGTCTATAGTTATTGGGGTCATATACCCTTTTTTCTGAAGTGGAATTATTAATCCATTATTCCAACCCTTTAGAAGTACTATTAGCAGTGTCAGTGGCTCAGTAGGTAGCCCACTCGCCTCTGAGGCCGGGAGATCAGAGGGCTCTGGGTTCAGTTCCACATCTGGCACTTGGTTAATATCCCAGTACTGACACTGTAATGCAGCATGAGAAGGGTGCTGCATTTCTGAGGTGCGTCTTTTGATGAGATGTTAAACTGAGGTCCCATCTGGCTGGACTGGTAGTAGTTCAGGTGGATGTTAAAGATCCCATGGCACTTATTGAAAAGACAGCACAGAATTACAGCACCACTATGTTTTAAATTTTCAACAGCCCAAAACAATTATAAGTAAAGACAACACAGAAAGAAAGTATAGTGTCACTACAAGCCTACAATCTAAGTTTAAAAGAAAAATACCAATTACCAGTTACTCTAAAGCACTGAATTGAATATGTTTCCTTCCTTCACCTTCTGGCTTCTTCTACTAACATGCTAATAAAAACAAAGACCCGAGTAAAAGGTTTAGCTGTTCATGTGTACACATCTGAAAAAGCCTGATGGGAACCCGCTTTTCTCTCTTCTGTTTGCAGCTTCAGAAAGGCTGCTGTCAGTCCATCAGTGACTCACTGGAATCAGCCTTCAAACACTGAAATCTGATCCTTGGATTTCTTCTCTCAGACCACCACCTTAAAAGTGCTTAACCATCTCCTCACCTTATTACTAGTAGCCAAAACTCACTTTTCTGCCTACCTCTTTTCTTGCTTAAAAGCACCTCCAATGGTCACCTACAGTTTCTTTGCCAAACTTATTTCCAGTTCACTTCTGCCGACAGTCTGAAGTCACACATCTCAAATGGCACAGCAGCACACCTTACCATTCACATCACAATTTATATACATCACAGTTAATGTAAAATTGTTAGCAGGGCTTATTATTTTGCAGGGCTCAAAATTCCCCATTATTTGGTGTTCCCCACATACCAAAAATCATGCACGGAACACCAAAACCTGCCTCTCGGTAATCTGTGGTGTATACATACCACTTTAAGAGCCATTAATTCAAGAGTCTCTGCAATTTCTTGTTTAAGCAGAAGTGGGTTGCCTTTGTTAATGCAACCCATTCAAATTTTAAGTGGTTGAGGCACTGTCCCCTGTAGTGTACATCTCAAACCAGAAGATTTCGAGGGGTCGTCTGAACTCAAAGTAGCGTTAATGCTGAAAGGTGGTCCGAGTGAGTTAGGAGTAAACCCCAAAAGAAAAAAATAGTCATTGAGAAATATAATGTATAAAGCCATAGGAAATAAAATGGGTTGCACACGCTTGTTCTGTGACATTTATATGGGTATGGAAGTTGACAACATCTTATGTCTGACTGGTTTCTTCACGTGAATAACACTAAATTTTCACTAAAATGTGTTTTAAATAAGTAAGACATAAGGAAGTAAAGAAACTGGTTGTGGTGATGCATTCGCGTTGGGACAATCTGGGAACCAAATCCTGGTCATGCTAGTCATTGTTCATTGTTCAGTAATCAGCAGCCTTAGATTGCTGTAGTGTCTTTTATTTTGCTGATCTATGTTCAGTTCATGTTTGTTTGTTATTTTACTTTTGTATTGCTTATACTCATGGTTGTTTAGTGCTGTGTGGTGGAGAGCATTATTATTTACATAACTTTGCAGTAGTCGACATCCTGATAAACTATCCCTGTGTTACAGTGTGGAAGAAACAGTTTGATTAGTCTGGAAATGTTTCTTGACACAAACAGGACACTAGTCTTTTGAACTGCTAGTCTTCTGCAATTTTCTTTTTTTTTTTGCGGTTATGCCTTGTTATTTTATTAGCTATGTGCTCTTGAAGTGCTGTGAGTTTTGCTAAAGAAATTTTTTTTCTTACTATTTTGCTAAGTATTCTTTTTTTTAGCAAAAGGTGGATGAATTGCAGTTTCATTTTATTGCAGGATAAGAGCAACATAATAAGTGATGTATTGCTCCATTTTTATAGTTGTCTGTTAAAAGTCCATCTACTTTATGGTGTAGTTCTTGTAATTAGTTCTACAGAAAATGATAGAGATAAGCTTGTGGTCATATGGATGAGGGTTGTTAAAAGAATAACTTCTTATTTCAAAGAGGCTTTGAGGTGTGACATCTTACCCAAATTTGGTACATTCTGGTAGAGGGATTTACAGGGGAGACATGATAGAGTCTGGTAAGAAGTACTACATACATAAAAAAACTATGTTCTGTATTGTTTTCCCAATGTGGAACCTTTGTAAAAGAGCCTTGGCTCAAAGGTGTCTTCCAAAATAATAATAAACTAAATAAATTTTCTCCACCATTACTCATGGAGGGGTCATAAGAAGGCTATGTTGAACATGTGGCAAAAAAATCAATAAAGTTATCAGTCTGTGTTTCATTTTGCTAACACAGGCTCTTAACTTTAATACACTTCTGACACATATACCATGCAAGCAAACATTCGGCATTGACAAAGGTTTGTTTTTAACTGTGTGTAAATCATATTTTACACCAAGTAAGAGCCAATAAGAGTACACGATTTTACCCTGCCATTTTATAACAACACTTAACCTCTGATGTGCCATTTTTGGAACTGATTTTACCATTTCCAGGCCCATTCGTTCCTTCTGAGATGGGGGTCTGTGGACCACCCCTATATGGATGATTGTCCCCTTCCTGTTCTCCAGTGTGATCCACAGTATTCCTTCATTTCGCTGATTACTCTGTTGCTTGGTGGCCTTAATGTGGTCCCTCACATAAAATGCCACCCCTCTCTTTTTGCCTACTCTATCCCTTCTAAACAAAATATATCCTGGAATCTTGAAAAAAATTGCTCACATACAATATTATTAATTAATACAATATTATTTATCTGAGTGTTGTTTTTGCTCATGGAAACTAATTAACCCTTTGTTATCTTCCTTATATATGTTTGTTTGTAATTTTGCTTAAGGTGAGTACTTATGTGAGGCCTTTTATTTCCAGTCATGGCCCCATATTCTTTTTATGTTGATTGCGTGCATGTGCAAGAAACATGTTGTGGCAGCTTGCCACAGAAGCAGGCTGTGGAGGTGCGGCACTGTTGCGGCCAATGCCCCCACTGCCTTTGGATGCTTGGCACGTGTTCCCCAATGGGGTGGCATGCTGCAGCTGACACTAGCTCAGCCAGCATGCCACCACCTTGAAACATTTTAGCCAATGCAATCAGGGGCTGCATCATCATTGCAGTGTCATCTGCTGCAATGAGGGAGTGACCCCTCATTGCAGGGCTTGCCGACGAGGCACCCAATTCCCACCAGCTTCAGTCTCCCCTTACCCTTGACAATGGGGGAGCCCACTCTCCATTGGCATAAGTCCCCCTGCTTTTTTTCTGTGCCAATGGGGGTGTCCAATCCCCCTCGGCTCTTGTGGCCCCCTTCTGTATGTGCTGACAGGGATGCCCAATCCCCCGTCAGCTACAGATCCTCCAAAACACTCAGGTGGCATGCTGGGAGCCCACCCCAGTGTGCCAAATGCCCCTGAAAAAGAAAAAAATTCCACAATGTTTTTTTACCTGTGAAAAAAAAAGGTCCCTCGCAGTCTCCTGCTCTCTCCCAACCTGTGCCCACCCTCTGCATGCCCTGCCTCTCCACCCCCACTCCCACCCTATACTTACCTTCAGAGTCCAGGATGAAGATCTTCGGGGGACCAGGAACATGTTTGCACTCTTCAAAGCTGACTGTGAACTGAGGAAATGCCGGTAAGCTGCATAATGGCATAAATAGGATTTTTTTCAACTTTGGTGCATATCTCAGGCATTTTTGAGAATTTTGGTACCAAATTTTCAACATGGGGTTATTGGGACCTCTCCTCATGAATTCAGCCACTGTCATTGCTATATTTGGTCCTGAAAGGTGATTTTGTAGCGCTCATAACTTTGTGAATTTGCAATATTTTCACTCCAGATTTTCAACACTGGCATTTTTCTGCACCTCCTTATGAACAGTACAGCTGTTATTTTTCACATCCTAGCTGAAATGTGTTTTCACACTTGCAGCACAGAATAGCACAGTTGCTGTGGGAAATCAGTGTTCGGGACACATTAAGAAAATGACAGTGACACAGTTCATGAGCAGAGGTCCTAAAATGCCTATGTTGAAAAATTTGGTGATGATAGTCCATCAAATGACTATTACAAGTGTGCATTGTGCTGTTTCCACGCACCCTTGTAACTTCACAGATTTGTAATATTGTCACTCCAGATGTTCAACACAGGCATTTTTTCACACCTCCTTATGAACAGTACAGCTGACATTTTTCACATCCTGACCGAAATGTGTTTTGGCACTTCCAGCGCAGAATAGCACGGTCGATGTGGGAAATCAGTTTTCAGGACAGATTAAGAAAATGACAGTGACACTGTTCATGAGCAGAGGTCCTAAAATCCCTATGTTGAAAATTTGGTGATGAAAGTCCATAAAATGACTGTGTTACAAGTGTGTGTTGAACTGTTTCCACGCACCCTTGTAACTTCACAAATTTGTAATATTTTTACGCCACAAGTAGTATAAGTTCATATATCTCGTCAAATGTTAAATTTCAGCCAATCAGCGCGTGCCACGTCATTTGACAGGTGGGCGTGGCCTAAAACGGACCAATCAGAATCGCCCTTTGTTAAACCGGAAGTCCCTCCCTAAATGCGCTAGCCCCGCCCACTTCTGGCGGAAGTGATGCAACCTCAAACCCGTGTCCAGCCCCTTTTGGCGGAAATGACGTGCGTTCGAACCCCCAATGCCCTTGCTGAAATGACCTAACAGCACCATTTTGTAAGCGTCTTCGCCCTCCTTCTCGAACACCTCGAGCCCCTGCCAGACCATCCTGTCTCGAACCCAGTCCCACCATGCTAGGTTGAACTCCTGCATCCCCACCTGTCTCCTGCACCCCACCATCCTGGCTCAAACCCTGTCCCACCACCCCTCATTCTGGTACACTCCTTGAGCCCTTGCCAGACCATCCTGTCTCGAACCCGAGTCCCACCATGCTAGGTTGAACTCCTGTGTCCCCTCCTGTCTCCTGCACCCCCACCATCCTGGCTTGAACCCTTGTCCCCTTCTCCTGCACCCACCATCCTGGCTCGAACCCCTGTCCCCCCTTTCTCCTGAACCCCCACCATCCTGGCTCGAACCCCTGTCCCTCTTCACCACCGTGCTCCTTCCACCCCAAAAAATCAGTTAGTGTTTATGTAGTGGTGTGTGCCCCCTGTAGGCCTGGTGTATAACTGCAGGGACATGTGTGTGTTTTTTGATTAGGATATTTTCAGAAAGTAGTATCTAGGAGGGAACCTGATCGTGCAGAGCTTTCACAGATCTGTGTGGAGACCCACACCCCGAGGGAAATTCATCTGCCTGTGTGAGTACCCCTTTTTCTGTTTTTGTAACAGTATACAAAATTATTTAACATGCATCTGTAGGACTGTGTCAAACTTGCATCAAAAGGATAGCTTTATGTATACGCATGTAACATTTATAAGCTAAAACGGGGACCCTGTGTAAATAAGATGGTTCAGCAGTTTTCCTGGATAGCATTGCAACAATCACAAAAACTAATTATTTATACTTTTGTCATGAATTAGAAAGAATAAAACTATATAAGAAAAAGGAATACACATACCTATAGTTCACCCCTCAGCTCTGTGTAGTATCAAGGAGAAGGCTGAAATGAAATGTGTGATATTTATAATGTTTTGAAAAAGGGGTGGGGGTGGGGGCTACAACAGATGTACCTCTGACACATTACCATGTATAGTATGATGGGTGTGGTGATGGTTTTACCAAGGCGCAGTCCATCTTGCTAAGCGTTATATAAACCCTGCATTTGAAGCCAGAAGGCACAGCTTTTGAGAGATTTCTCAGATTCTGTTTTGTAGACTTGGAGCAGATTATCAAAACATCAAGCAAGAAGATGGCAAGCGCTCTCATTTCAACATCCCTGTAACAGGTCAGATTGTCATACCACCTAATGAAAATTCAACCTCCCTGTAACAAGCCAGATTGTCACACCACCTAATGAAAGTCTGGAGATGAAAAGCCAAGCAAGAAGATAGCTGTCGGGGCCCCACAACCCAAGCCAACGTATGTGTACTACATGAGGTGTGAAACGAATGCCCCACACAAGTCTTGTTGAGTGGAAGAGTGTCTGACATAAAAAGAAACTCGCTGAACAGTTTGGTGAATCAGAAAATCCTAAACCTGACTGTCCTTCTGAAGAGGCACCACTGCAAGACCTTGAAGAGTTGCTGGGGTGTGAATCTGATGCAGAAAAAGAAGTTATTATGAAACCAAAAACAGAGAGTGACAAGAAGGGCGAGCCAGAGATGATGGTCAGTGAGACACTGCCAAAAAAAGCATCAGAGAAAGTTGTGAAAAAGAAATGCAAGACAGAGCCAAGAGGGCACTCTGACCAAGAGGGTGATGATGATAATGCAGCCACAAGCAGTCAGGCCCAGGCTAAGAAAGAGAAAGATGAGAAAAATGAAGAAAAGAGTTGCCTTGATGAGGTAAATGCATTTTAACATTTAAAAAAATGTGAGTGGTGACATGGTGTAACTGAGGGAGATGAGTTAGCAGTAGAACTAAATCTTACCTATAATGAGTCAGAGGACCAATGCTGTTTTTTGTTTTACTTTAATAGACTGAAGGATTTGCGATGGAGCAGCAGTCATATTCGGACAGCATGGATTCTCGACTTTCCACAAATCTACTGATCGACTGTCTTTGCTGTGTGAAAGATACAAATGTGGTTGTTAATGAGATGTGTGAGAACCAGTATGTTAGAAATACAGAGAGCGATAGAATGTTTCAAAATGTCACAGAACAGTCTGTGATCACCACACAACCCTCTTCTTCTACTGAGATTAGACAGGGGACCTCATGTGAAAAATCAGGCCTTAGTAGTAAACCCCCCAAAACTGACAACGATATGTATTGTAAGTACGTTATGTATCATACCATCCGTGGTGCAATTGCTTCAGTGATACAGAGGGTAATACATTGTGAATTGGTCGATTCCTGTCCTGGGTGTGAGATAGATGATCCGAGTCAGAAAAACCATTCATGTGTCCTTGATGACTTAAGGTCTAAAGAAGCATACAGAAATGTTTCTGAAGCCATACATATAGGACAGCTCATGCCCGTGATCTTGGCAATCGCTATGAAGCATCAGGGGTTAAATATGACCAATTGTACCCTGGAAACTATAAGTCATGTTTTAAATGATGTGAGAAAATCTGATGACCCATGTGGTTAGTTATGCAAATGTTACAGCAGACAGACGGTGAAATTAAAAAAGATGCCTGCCGTCTGGTCAGCAAAGGCTCCTTTAAAAAATTTCTAAAAAGAAATTCAGGAACAATGTTTATATTGTAAAAAAATTACCCCAACACCTGCCCCACATCCCTTCCCCCAAATTACTACATGGAAACATTTCAGTACCAAAATGTGTCATTTTATTTTTACAGATAATCATGCGGTGTGCAAGTACAGAGAGAATCCAAAGGTTTATGTATCTGATCCTAAGCCATTACTGTCATCCATCACTGTTTGGTTCACCTCAATATGACATTTGCCTTTGTGAGATACATGCAGCCTATGAACTGATGATGTTTGCCCTTCCAGAAGTATGGGAGGATACAGATAAATATATAAATGAATCTGTGTTACCACTTGTAGAAAATGTTAAAGTGATTGCCGATATATTCATGGAAGATGATGAATGTCTTTGTGGACTTTATATCATGGTCGTATAGCTATGTGTGTGTGTACTACAAAGCAGAAAAACCTTTGTGATATTGTGCGTGTTGTTAACCTGGCTTCTCTGCTTGCTGAAATGATCCACTGGTCAAAAAGGACCCTTTAAAAATGATATAAGAAAATTCAGGAACACTGTTTTCATTGTTAAAAACATCCCACCCCCCACCCCCAAAAACAGCTACTTGTTACCATTTTAATATTGTTCATATTGTTACCCTGGCTTTTACCACTTGCTAAATGTATGTTCTTTCCAGAGTATACAACGATGGGAAACACCCTGTCAGTGCATCCAGAGGCTTATTTACCAACTAGTCAGACACAAAGCTAAACAACCTGGTTTAAATCTACCTACAGGACAAGCACCGCCTGTACTTTTAGAGACATGCCAGGTCTTTTGATGGTTCCCAGAGGGACCCCAAAAGGAAACTGTGGATTATTTTAAGGATGAGGGGCTACTCTTGAGGAAGCAATGTTTAAAATTGCTATAGAGTTTATGCATAACCCTTATGATGTAATACACTTTTGTGGTTTTATCTGTACTGCTGTTGACTTTTTAGTGTTTAGTTTGCAGAACGGGGGGTCTGAGTCTGACATCATAAATTTTGCTTCTTTTATCGCTTTTGTTGTGTTTCATAAACCAGATTTAGCATATGCTTTTCCTAAATAGTGTATTATAATGTACTTTCAGATGGAACGTACTGGCATGCTCCCAATATTCCAGACAGTCTTGATGTCTACAATGTACCGTGTGATAAAGGACATTTTAAAGGAACCTATATACTTTGGAAAGCAGCCTGCATTAAATGTCTGCTCTGAAGATGCTGCTGCTTCACTGGCAGAAAACACACCGACTCTGATTAAAGAGTTGCCACCCCTTGTATGGAGACTCTATGTTGACGTAATGGAAAACAGTAACCGTAGAGCAGTATGCAAGGTGAATGTCATTTTAGATGTAACAGAATGTCTTCAAAATCAGCCTTGTTATTTTGAGTGGTGTATGGCATATGTGTGTATGTATTGTGCATACCTCATCACTAAGGGGGAAGTGGACGATGCCAATGCTTGTGTAAAACATGCAGCTCAAAAGTTGCTGTTTGGGGATTGTGAAGCGTGTAAAATTGAAGAGTAGAAAACAAAATTATTATATAATCATGTACTGCACTTTGTGCTTACCATAGTGTTATGCCTTTTGTATGTAGAACCTATATGCATTAGTTGATGTATTATAAAGTAAATATTCAAATACTGTTATGACGTGTGTATTTATAAATAAAATATAATCATGCACTGCACTTTGTGGTTGTCATAGTGCTATGCCTTTTGTATGTAGAACCTATATGCATTAGTTGATGTATTATAAAGTAAATATTCAAATACTGTTATGACGTGTGTATTTATAAATAAATATAATCATGCATTGCACTTTGTGGTTGTCATAGTGTTTTAAAAGAACAAAAGAGCACATACTTTATTTTACTGGTGACAAGAGTTTTGCTAGCTAGCAGATGTGTCGGGGTGTTGACGAAAGGAGATGAATGATCACCTGTTCCAGAATATATATTTTAATGCAAAAAAAGTGGGTAGTTTCACAGGGGTGACTCAGCTGTATAAGGCTGCAAAAAAACTTGATAAAGAGGTCACCAGGAAAGGTGTTGCAGAATGGCTTGCAAAGCAGGAGCCCTATTCATTACACAAAGCAGCCAGAGTCCGATTTAAGAGAAATCTTGTCATTGTTTCTGACATAGACAGACAATGGCAAGCTGATTTAGTGGATATGAGTCAATATGCAAAGTACAATAATGGGTTTAGTACATACTGACGGCATCGATGTGCTGTCCAAGTATGCCTGGGTAGTGACTTTAAGAGACAAGTCAGGCAAGGCAGTGATGCAAGCCTTTAAACTATTTTTAAAACTGGACGACACCTCAGAAGCTGCAGACTGATCAGGGTAAAGAGTTTCTAAATGCTTCCTTAAAGAACCTATTAAAACAAAATAAATACACCATTTTGTGACGAAAATGAAGTTAAGGGCCAGCATTGTAGAAAGATTTAATAGGACACTGAAGTCACGTATGTGGCGCTATTTTACAGCCCAGAATACTTGGAAATATACAGATGTGTTGTCAGACCTGGTGCACAGCTATAACCATACTTATCACAGAAGCATTAAACACAGACCTGTGGATGTTAACCCTTCCAATGCCCTGGGTGTATGGAAGATCCTATACGTAATTCTGTTCTTGGCAAAACAAAGGGTACCCTTCAGAAAGATGATCAATGAGACTATCTAAGCTAATAGGGTGTTTGAAAGGGATATGAACAGACGATACACGATGAGATATTTATTGTGACGGAGGTCTTAAAGACACAGAGGCCCACCTATAAGCTAAAAGACTATCAGGGGAAGACATTAAAGGTGCTTTTATGCAGAGGAGCTGCAAAAAATTGAACCTGATGAGGACCGTGTACAGGGTGCAGAAAATACTGAAGGAGAAAAGCGTGGCAGAAAAACTTGGCATCTGGTAAAGGGAGAGGGTGGCCTGATAAATTTAATAGCTGGGTTGAGGCACACAGTTCAGGACATTAGAAGCAGATAAGGCTTAATATGCTCAAAATGGATTTTATATCACATTGCCCAGCAATGCATCGCAAACATTTTCCCCAACAATACTATATCCACTTTTACTGTAAAGTTACCACAAACGCTTGAACTACCTGGTGAATGGGAAGTGGGCTTAGCAGAAATTCAGTACCCTCATACCTGGGACAATGTGCCTGCACAGAAAAACAGGTTCAGTATGCTCTATCAGCCTCTAAACGTAGCCCACAGTAAAACACCACCAACTGGACCCTTTACTGAGTCAGCAGCATTTAAAATCCCATCGGCTATTATCCTAACATGGCTGGTGTTATTGCTCAAATTAATAAAAGCATATTTGAAGTAAATGAACTGCCAGTGGTTTTGGAACAACAAACCGTCGGAGAGAAATAAGCATTGACAGTGACATCAAATGTATTTTGTTTATGCATGGACAGTTACAGTACCTTTTGGGTTTTAGCAGACTCGAGGTAGGTGTAGAGAATCTAGCAAAGAACCCTCCAGATATTAATGGGATTTTACACATTATATATATACACTGACATTATCACACATGAAATAGTGGGTGACAGTCTAGTGCCTTTGCTGAGATGCGTGCATTCGCAGGGCCAAGACAATGAGATGGTGACCGTGACTCACGATAAACCCCATTATCAAACAGTCAGTAAACATCAGATCGATACAGTCCACTATTGAAATAAAGAATGATCAAAATGAACCTGTACCATTTCGATTTGGAAAGGTGATCGTGAAGTTGCATTTTCTCCCAGAGAGTGCTCTAAATTTAAACAAGGATGGTGATTGTTCGACATTATGGGGACCCTGCCTTGTACAGAAGCTATTACAAGGCACAGGCAGGATACGGTCTGCCAGGCTTTCATGGTCTTCCTACTATGTATGGTTCTGGTATAGGAGGGATATTTCGTAGTCTGTTCAGAAAAGCAGTTCCATTTTTAAGAAGGGGGTTTGAAATTGCAAAACCACATCTACAGACAGCTGCTAAAAATGTTGCAAAGGATGTTGTGGGGCATGTGACTAGTGCTGTCGCTCAAAAGATGTCAGGGGGTGATAAGCCTACTCAGGGTGGCTCAGGGCTGATTGTATTCAAGAGAGGTAAAAAGAGAAAGCCGCAGAGTACACCCTTCGGCTTCTCATCGGCCCCCGCTACTTTAAAAGAGGTGTTTCAAACGCAAAACTCACATAAAAGAAAACGCCAAAGGCAAAAGGATCTTTGAGGGTCGAAAAAGCAGAGACCTGTTCTAAACATAGCTTTCATGCACTGTGGTTCTGAAGAATGCACAAAATCAGAACTTGACTTGTTTGCGCTTTCTCCCACACAGACAAGCATTGAAAAAGCATTTATGTAGAGATACCCTCTGGCTGCCCTTTCAGAAAACTCACCAATTGAATTTTATATAGCAGGGACTGGTGAAGACTATTTGGATCTAAACAACACACTTCTTTACCTGGTTTGCAAAATCACTGAAGCGGATGGTAGTGATATACCTGCAGCGCCAAAGTGTGCCTTATAAACTACCCAGTGGCAAGCATTTTCAGTCAGCTGGATGTGACTGTCAGTGATCGGCTCATCAGTCAGAGCAATAACTGTTACCCTACAGGGCTGTCATAGAATCTGTGCTGAACTTCAGTGAAGACCTTTCTACACATTTACCGCAGGGTTATTTTACAAAGACACCCCAGGAAACATGAAATCACAGACAGAGATGGTGATAATGTAGGTTTTAATAAAAGAAGCTCCTTCACACATCTCAGTAGAGGGGTAGAACTGCTGGGACACTTGCACACAGACTTGTTTTTTCAAGAGAAACTGATGCTGAATGGCGTGGATATTAAAATTAAACTGACACGTAACAGGGACAGCTTCTGCCTGATGAGTGGAGATGCTGAGCCTTATAAGCTAAAAGTCATGGCCGCCTCTCTGTTTGTCAAAAGGGTTAAAGTGACCCCCGGAGTCCGTCTGGGACACTCAGAAGCCCTGCTCACCTCCAACGCTAAATACCCTATAGACAGAGTGGGTATGAAAGTGTTCAGCCTCCCTGCAGGCAGCAGGGTCTGCAACCAAGATAATTTGTTTTGGGACAGTTGGAAAATGATAGTCATGGGATTTGTTGTCACGATGCTTTAGTGGTTCCTACACTAAAACCCTTTAACTTTAAGCATTATAACATTAATTTTGTGGCTCTGTATCTGACGGTGAACAACCCTCACAAACCTCTGCAGCCAGATTTAGAAATGGGAATGCTGTGAGAGAATATTTAATCTAGTACTAGCGTGGCAAAATCTATGAAAGATCGACCGCTTAGTTAACCGTCAGGAATTTACCCAAGGGTACACCCTGTTTGCCTTTGATCTCACTCCGGACCAAGAATGTGCTGATCATTATTTTAATTAAAACTGGGAACCTCAGAGCTGAGATCAGATTTGCAGAAGCTTTCCACAAACAGTTAATCTCATTATCTATGCAGTGTTTGATAATGTCATTGAGATAAACCAGAGAAGAAATGTCATTTTGATTATATGTGATAAACCATAAAATGAACACAAAGCAGCTGGAAAAAATTGTAACCAGTGACACCCACATCCGTGACTGCTTTCTGGTGTGTTTCCTGTGATCTGCTACCCAAGGAGAGACTGAGAAACCTCCCCGAGCACTAGTCATCAATACTGACCCCATGACCCTCCTGGACAGCACTGGTTAGCCGTATACATTTCAGAAAATGGGGCTGGGGAGTTCTTCGACAGCTACGGTTTTCATCCTGACAATCATGCACAAACTATTGGATTTTTTTTTAAATAGAAATGCAAACAACATTTTCTACCAAAACACACAGTTACAAGATACCTTTTCTACCATCTGCAGATTTCACTGCATATTTTTCTTACACCACAGATGCAAAGGACTTTCTTATGATCAGATTTTAAAAATGTACTCTAATGATTTGTTGAAAAATGATGCCATGGTAACTAGTTTTGTACGTCACTTTTCCAGACATCTAAACATGTCAGGGCACGTATCAGTGAGGTGGCAACATGTTCAGACTTGTTTGTCTTGTAATGAATTTAAAATATGCAGCAGCTTGTAATTTTGTTCAAAACCAGTCACTTGTAAAAATCATATATAAACACTCATAATTGTGTGTCTCTGTTTGCTGTGTTTAAACTGTGGGGCTGTGTTTAACATTTCAGATATGCAATGTCTTCAATAATGACAAAATATATAAAATATAAAGGTGTTTATTGTAAAAACTGCCAATAAAATACAACAAAAATCAGTGGTAACATCATGGATAAGATATGCAATGTCTTCAATAATGACAAATATATAAAATACAAAGGCATTTATTGTAAAAACTGCCAATAAAATACAACAAGTATCAGTGTGACATCATAGATATGATATAATAAAACAAAAGCATCTCCTGTTAAAAATGCACACTATATATGCCATAGCCCTGAGGTAGAATTATACACATCTTTCTAAAAAACATGTTAACATATTTAACTATGAAGTAGACTAACATGCATCAATATAAACACTTTTTGTAAAACAGGATTACATATTCAGTATGAGGTAAATGGCTAACATAGGTTGTACACAGCAGTCACTGAGGTAGGATTACATATTTAATATGAGGTAAATGTTCAACATATGCTGTACACAACAGTCACTGAGGTATCTAATATTCATACATAGAGATTGCATTTTAAGTTTACATAGTGAGACACAGGTTTCTTAAAAAGACTTTTGTCTTTTGGCCACTGACCATTGGCTAACTAGAGATGGCTGTGGCTGTTTTGCACCAGCTACCGATTTCAGCCTTTCCATAGCTCCTGTTTGCTGAGTGAGCAAACACTGAGGTGGGTATGTTAGACTCAGCCATTGCTTTGACTAAAACATCCCAGCCTTTTGGCTTTCTGTAGTATGATTGCGTGAGTGGCTGTAGCCGCCTACTAAATCGACCATGTGAGACCCAGAAACAACAGTGCCTTTATACATTAATTCACCCTTATCACTCCAAACACAATATCCTTGTTCTTGGCCATATGCTTTAACAAAAGTTCAGCATTGGTTTTAGAATCGATGAGAAACACTACTTAAATGTCTTTTTCCATAGTACTAGGTACAGAAGCTGTCTCTCAAATGACCGCAGGGGTCAGACATTGATTCATTTTCAGGCATGAGTAATGTCAAACTGGTTTTAGCTTGTTCTCCTTGTCTTACCAAAGTCAGATAGCGTTGTAACACAGCAGAGTACATCTTGGCTCTGTCATAGTCTGATAAATCAGTCCGGGACAGTATAGCTCTCATGTCAGTGTCCAAACTGTAGGTTGCAACTGTTCTCATATCCTGATCAGGGTAATTAGTTTTAATGTGATCCATCTGTTGCTGAGGTACCAAATACATTTTCTGTGTAAAATCCATTATCTGTTAGCCAGCAGACCTGTGATCAAAGGGATGGCAATTCTAGCAGCGCTCCTATAAAGCCACCAGTCTGATTAACTATTTTCTTTTTCCTTTTAAGTTATTTGTTTATCGCTAAAGTTTTAATGACTCTCCATTTTTTTCAGTACACCTAACTGCTTTGCTGACAGTGGAATATTTCCTCTGAGAGTGTTTAAGGTTATTTCAGCTATAGCTGATATCAGATCATCAGAGGCTGAACATAAAATAGCTTTTCTTAAGCTCGGAGGCCCTTTACTAGTAACTTTAAAACAGACAGATTTCTCTGCAGTCTTTTGACATAATGACAATACAGTATCAAATATTTTTAGAAGCAGAATGTGTTTTTTCATGACATATGCCACAGGCCAGTCAGGGGAAACACCCCACCACGCAGTCTATATTCGCCTGGTGTATTGATCTTAAATCAACCAGTAACAGCCATGAGGCTTCTTGTGGCATCTTCAAAAGCTTCTAAGAAAAAATTTTGTCTGACCAGGATACATTTGTCTAGCTAGTGTTGTGATCTGAAGCTTGTCTCTGGGGTTTTAAACAGAATCATGTATTTGGCATTTAGTGTGATGGTCCTGCTTTTTTACCTTGACAGAACACATTCTGGACAATTAAAAATATTGTCAATTGTTTATGATGACTGTACTTGGTAAACCCATATTCCACTTCACTATTTTGACAGGCAGAGTCCATCAAATCATCTATAATGACAAAATTTACCTTTCCAGGGTAAGAGATCATTGTCAGCTAGTGACATCGGTAGCCCTCCACAAATTTAATCTGAGGGAACTTTAACAGCAATTCATTATACAAAGGTTGCCAACGGCTGTAGAACCAGACAATATTTTCAGGTTGTGTGATAAAGTGGCATCAGCATGTTCCAACAACTGTTTTATAAAGAAGCTCTTCCACTATTAGAGGGCCAGCCAACAGACAAGTAAAGGGATGCTGCAACCTGATATCCATTTTTCACAGTCAGTATCCATAAGGAAGTGTTTTAAAATTGTCTTGTAAAACTCGCTTGTCATAAACTACCTCTGTGTCTTGACAGCGTTTTTGTTTCAAGGGACCACTGCTTTTATTCCTAACAATGCTGGGTTGACTACGGTAATTTCTTTAGAGATCTGTGACCCCGATAGTCAAAGACCAGGTCCTTCAGACTTTCAAAATTAATGTGTTTACTGTTGGCTACATTAAGGGTAAACCCTTTCACTTTAAGAACAACCTCACCACTGGACAGCCTGTAACCGTCGCTTTTTTGGGCCTGCAGAAATGAACTCTGTAATGTGTTCATCAGCAGGAACTTCACTGGTCAGCTCCTAAATAATCACTCAGAGGTGCCTGATCACCCGGTCTGGACACAAAATGACAGAGTCTGTGTCGTGGGTAAAGGCACCTGTCCTGTAACCCATCTAGCAGGTTGTAGAGTTCGACTTGGCATATGCCGTTGTAAAACTAGCTATAAATATGTTGATATTATTGAATTTGTGTAATGATCGCTGGTATATTTCTAGCTTAAACAAGCTGTTTCATCATCGATGAAAAAGCACGATGAGATATCGAAATAGGGGACGAAGACATATTGAAATAATTTCTGTGGGTTTAATATATGTTCGTTGTCGGTAAATTAGCTCTCGCCCAAATTTACCCTAAAGAGAATTTAAAAACAGTTTAGATATCTGTCTTCTTGCAGGGTTAATAGTTATGGCTGCAGGGTTCAAATGTACATTTTCCCTTTCAAAAATACTGTTGTATGTACCTGACTTTATCCTCTTCAGTTTTGACCCATGAAGGGAAACCAGATGCTCTTGCTTGCCTTTTAGATGCAGCTTAATGTAATCTGAAAAAGCTCTGTGCATGACTCTTTAAAATGCCAAACTTCATAAATGTTAATGATTTTGTAGCCTTTTTCCAGTGCCAGGTTTAGTTCTACGGTACAGTAGGTACCAGTAAGTGACCGTTGCTCTCATCATGTGTGCATGATGTTGTTTGAAGTCTATTTTCAGCGCATGCATGACATAATATAAACACAAGCTTTTTACCAATCTGGATGGCAACACTGGAAGAAAAAGACCTCTAGGGAGTAAGACTTTTACTTTTGCTAAACCAAAGTACTGAGTGGGGTCATCAAAATGGTCATAAATGATGTCAGGATGACCGACCGGATACTGTTTGGTTTGTTAACAAAAGGGTAGAGGCTGGTAAAATCATAATAGTGTATTCTCATCAGGCTGTGTCTTATAGTACAGACAAATGGCATTTGTTCTCCCCCAAACAGTGACTGCCTAGGTTAGAGTGGCTGTGGTAGCTGCCTGTCCCTCAAAAATATTCAAACCCTGATCCGTGGTCTGCATTGCTTTCCATTCATGTTCCACAATACTCTAACTGCAAAACCCTGTCTTTTTAGAAAATGAAATTTGTGCATGGTCCTATTGAATAACTGTCCAAAACTAGTCCCTGTCATGTGGTTTCTATCTTTCTCACAGTAACAGATGTTGCAGCCATGAAAAAACAACCATTAAATTCAAATGCTGTGGGTATTCCATTTATGACAGAGTAGCCATCAAAAGAAATCGGACCTACCTTAAATTCACTCACCCTTAGCGCATGCTGAATAGAAATATTTTCTTTCTCAGATATGTACATAAGCCACTGAATAGCAGGTGTGGAGTACTCTTCAATGTCTGTAGAGTAGTTGTCTGGGGGAGAACAGCAACAGTGCATTCTTTCAAAACAGAAACCTGTACATCGCCATAGAAACTGAGGCTATGGTGACGTACTGGAAGGGTCTAAGGATACTGTTTCATACTCCACGGTATCATCGTCTGACTGTTTTAAAAATACTTTTTTCCTAGTCATCTCCAGTACTTCATTTCTAAATCTGACACAGGCTTTTCGAAGAATTTCAACATCTAACTGACAATAGTAGTGAAGCTCTCTTTTCAGATTAAATTCTCTATGTCTGTTAGCTAGGTACCATTGCAAAAACCTCTTGCTTTTCTGCAGGCAACTATATATTCAGGACCATAAAACATGAGCATTTAAGACAGAGGGTCCTACATAATTTTCATTAGCCTTAAGTGTTAAAAAAATGGGGGGAAGTAGCCTTTAGCAATCTCATTCTCAAATCCAAGGGCTGCAGGGATTTTTGCTAGTTTAAAAGGAAGAAAACAATGGCTGTCAATAAATCTGATGTAGGGATGTCACTGTGACACAGAGTACTTTTCTTCCTTGTGTGAGCAATTTAATATCAATTCTTTCCTTGACTAGCTGGCTAATGATAAAGTAACTGTCATAGCCTTGGCATTGTGTGCTATAAATGTGTAGTGTCTAAATGGGGCATCAATAAAATGTCCTACAAAATCTTTTATGCAATCTTCACCTTCGAATTCCCAGGACCTCTTCCCATCTAACTGCTTAGCATACACAAAATTTGGTATGTGCACATCGTTTCTTGTGTGGCTTCAAAATCAAACACTATATATTTCTCAGTGCTTTTTACAACTGTGAGTGGTGACATGTAACACAGATGCTTGTCGGCTGTCATGAAAGAACCACATCTGCTACACTGAATCAATTTACATGTATGAGATCCCTTGTAAAAAACAAAACATTGTTCACACAGTTTCATGGATTTACAAGACCCTGTATCACCATCAGCTCTAGCTAAATGTCTTTCTAAGCACGCTGGAGACCTACAGATCTTCTTATATTTGTGACAAGATACTGTGCCAATTTCTTTTTCGAGACAACATGGGTCGAAACAAACTTTGCACTGTTGTGCACAGATATGATTCCCTTATGGCTGTAGGCTACATCACAATATTCACAGAGGTACCGTAGCGCCTATGGAATTTTTTTTACATTAGTGATGCCATAATAATGTTTTTGTATAATAATACAAACAGTGTTTTAGGAAATCTTTCTGGACCTGTTGAAAATGTTTGCCAGTTTCCTTCATTATGATATAAAATCTTAATTTTGACTCCTAAAAAGCTGCTCAAACTGTGACACATCACTAAAAGTGACAGGGCTTTGTCTGACAAACCTAGCTCAGCATACAATATTTAGCCTTTGTTCAACAACTGACTGTCACTCATATGTGGATTTAAGATGTGAGAATGGAGCCACCGAACACAAACTATTGTCTCTGTTATTTAAATCAATCAGGTATCGCCTCTTTTTTGTAAAATCCTGCTATACAAGATGGAGCTCAGTGTCCGCTCTCCCCACCCCCGACCCTGGTGGTTTCTGATGGTCGTTATCACAAGATGTATAGAGGAATCAGCAATTACTTCAGTATTGCTCTGTAGTATATCAGCTATCTGATCTAAGAAGGTTGCAGCATTTAGTTCATTTGGACTTGTCTTTCTGAGAACAAGGGTGATTCAAGAAGCAGCATTTAATCTTACCTGTATAAATCCCCATATTGTGTTTTTCTTCACACTGTCTAACAAACTTTCTATAGCCTGGTGCATTGCTGCAATAGCCTCTGTAAAAGATTTTATTTTATCTAGATTTATAAACTTATATTTCGATGAAATTTGTAGCATTAAATTTTTTAAACTCGTGCTCATATTCCTGTACAGCTTCTAAATACACTGTAGGGGCGTCCTGTTAGCCTGATCATCATCATCATCATGGTTTCTAATTCAGACTGCAGACCATTTGTAACATTTTGTAACAACCTCACGCTGAACTATTTTCCTGGCATGTTTTACTTTTCTGATCAACTTTTCGTATTGTTTTATTTTTTACCCAGATTTTTCTTTTTGACCCCATTTGTTATTTTTTTCATTTTGCTAGTGATGCAACCCCTTGTACTCAGTTTATGAGAGCTTCTGTGCTTTCACTTTGTATTTTGTTCTTTGTTTTGGCAGCTTTTTCCTCCAAGCCCTGTACTTTTCATACATGACGGCTGCACTAAAAGCAGTCTTCAGTTCTCTGATAGAATATTTGGAAATATTGATTAAACCAAGCACACTGTTCAGTACAGTAGCTGAACTTTTAAAAGCTCAGATTTAAGCAGCGATGATCGTAATCCTCACTAGATAATCTGCCCTCAATTACTAAGGCATTAAACAAACAATCAATTGTTTTAAAATATAGGCTTTCCCAATATTGATCATGTCAATGTCACTTTCTTGAAACCTTGGTCAGAAACCTTGAGAGCCGCCAAGTACTAATGGCTGTACAATGTTTATTGGCACATTTTGGTTCATTTACAGCTGCAGAGACTCTTAAAACATTGCTCGTAGATGGTTGTATATCTTGTCTCAGTTATGCTATATGTATTCTGGTCACTGACCCCAGTTGAAATTCTTCCATGCCTTTGAAAACATCACGTTCATGTAATGATCTCTTTTCTCTCTCACACCTGTAGGGTTTGTCTGTGAGGCTGTTTAAAAACAGAAAATAAACCCCTGTCACTACTTCAGTATTTTAAAACTTTTATAAGACAACATTTAAACTCTAAAACCTGCAGCATCTATTTCTAGATAAAAAATATATACCTTCTGTAGCAGTAATCTGGGGATTAGCCAGCCTCACCCCTCCAGGATTTCTCTGCGTTCTATTTAAAAACAGAAAATAAGTCCCCCCCCCCCGTCACTACTTCAGTATTTTAAAACTTTTATAAGACAACATTTAAACTCTAAAACCTGCAGCATCTACTATTTCTAGATAAAAATACATACCTTCTGTAGCAGTAATCTGGGATTAGCCAGCCTCACCCTCCAGGATTTCTCATGGTTCTATTTAAAACAGAAAATAAGCCCCCTGTCACTACTTCGGTATTTTTAAAACTTTTATAAGACAACATTTAAACTCTAAAACATGCAGCATCTACTATTTTCTAGTTAAAAATACATACCTTCTGTAGCAGTAATCTGGGGATTAGCCAAACGATTAAAATGTTTGGATAAGCTTCTTCATCAGGAGTCCACGGTTCCATGGCTAATTGTTGAATATTTTTAATTTTTCAGCTCAAGACAAAGGACAGAGCGATACTAACACAACTGCTACTTGAGCTTCCAGTATCTTCAAATGCTTATATAAAAATGACCAGACCCTCCCTCCTCCTCCCTCACCACCCACCGTAAGTATGTGTCAAATAGTGAAAAACATCTGGCACTGTCCATCAGACCAACACCCCTCTCCCCATTCTCCAAGGGGCTATATAAGACCCTATGCTAGTCAATGTAGGCTTTTGTTTCTCACTTCATGACAGCTGGAAGGCATTAAGAAATGCGCTTTTCATAATAGGCTGGTCACAGTCTAATCAAAACAGATGCTTTTTTATCAATCTTAAGACACAGAGAGGCAGTGGAGTGCAAGCCTAAGTTATGCTTTGAAAAGTAAAACAGAAATTTTGTCTTTTTTAAACAGCTGCATCCTTTAAATTAGTAATTCAGTAAAACTGCTTGCCTACCACTAATCAGAATATAAATCTTTGTAACATATCATTTATTTTTCTATTTAGTACTACATGGCTTTTTAATTTTTTGATAATGTAACTATAGACATATCATTTATTTTTCTATTTAGTACTACATGACTTTTTAATTTTTTGATAATGTAACTATAGACATTTTGCAACAAAAGCATAAAGCTACTT
This sequence comes from Neoceratodus forsteri, assembly GCA_016271365.2. Taxonomy (NCBI): domain Eukaryota; kingdom Metazoa; phylum Chordata; order Ceratodontiformes; family Ceratodontidae; genus Neoceratodus; species Neoceratodus forsteri. Next base: position 30,058,819 of record JADMNL010000028.1, read on the forward strand.
TTTTACAGACCCCTGTAATCCCAAAAATTTTGAGACACACGTTTCCAAAGAGAATCAATAGGCCTTTGTAGCCATGGCTGTGTAAATGAACAACAGATGTTTTGTCACGTCTTAACAGACAAAGACCCCTACCACACAGCCAACAGGCCCGTGAGCTCCAAAAGTCCATCTATATTTTAAACATCCACAAAAGCATTGCTTTTTCCCTACGCCTAATGAGGGACATACACATACACACACACACACACACAAAGTGTGTATTTTTTTGTAACGACTCTAAGCAAAGCTGTATATACATTTTTAAGACTGTGTGCTTTAAAATTATTTTTGAAAGAGAAACATTATCATTTTACATTCTGTCTTTTTTGTAAGATATCATTTTTCAAAACATTATAAATCACTACATTTCATTTCAGCCTTCTCCTTGATACTACACAGAGCTGAGGGGGTGAACTATAGGTATGTGTATTCCTTTTTCTTATATAGTTTTATTCTTTCTAATTCATGACAAAAGTATAAATAATTAGTTTTTGTGATTGTTGCAATGCTATCCAGAGAAAACTGCTGAACCATCTTATTTACACAGAGGTCCCCTGTTTAGCTTATAAATGTTACATGCGATACATAAAGTTATCCTTTTGATGCAAGTTTGACACAGTCCCACAGATGCATGTTAAATAATTTTGTATACTGTTACAAAAACAGAAAAAAGGTACTCACACAGGCAGATGAATCTCCTCAGGTGTGGGTCCCACAGATCTGTGAAAGCTCTGCACGATCAGGTTCCTCCTAGATACTACTTTCTGAAAATATCCTAATCAAAACACACACATGTCCCTGCAGTTATACACCAGGCCTAAGGGACACACACACACATAAACACTAACTGATTTTTGGGGTGGAAGGAGCACGGTGTGAAGAGGGACAGGGGTCTGAACCAGGATGGTGGGGTTCAGGAGAAAGGGGGACAGGGGTTCGAGCCAGGATGGTGGGTGCAGGAGAAGGGACAAGGGTCTGAGCCAGGGTGGTGGGGGGTGCAGGAGACAGGAGGGATGCAGGAGTTCAACCCTAGCATGGTGGGACTCGGGTTCGAGACAGGATGGTCTGGCAGGGGCTCGAGGAGGTACCAGAATGAGGGGTGGTGGGACAGGGGTTCGAGCCAGGATGGTGGGGTGCAGGAGAGGGTGGGGATGCAGGAGTTCAACCTAGCATGGTGGGACTCAGGTTCGGAGACAGGATGGTCTGGCAGGGCTCGAGGTGTCTGAGAAGGAGGGGGCATGAGACGCTTACAAAATGGTGCTGTTAGGTAATTTCCTGCGCAAGGGCCGGGGCACTGGGGGTTCGAACGCATGTCATTTCCACCAAAAGGGGCTGGACACGGGTTTGAGGTTGCATCACTTCCGCCAGAAGTGGGCGGGGCTAGCGCATTTTAGGGAGGGACTTCCAGTTTAACAAAGGGCGATTCTGATTGGTCCGTTTTAGGCCACGCCCACCTGTCAAATGACGTGGCACACGCTGATTGGCTGAAATTTAACATTTGACGAGATATATGAACTTATACTACTGCCACATTATCAACACTGGGATTTTTTCACACCTCCTCATGAACAGTACAGCTGCCATTTTCACATCCTGGCCAAAACATGTTTTTGCACTTCTGGCACTGAATAGCATGGTCACTGTGGGAAATCAGTGTTTGGGACAGATTAAGATCGAGTGAGTGAGGGGCGGAGTGACCGTGCTAAACTGAGCTCTGTCAGGACTATTGCGGATTTCTTTGTGGGCAGAAAAAAGGCATCAACACAGGCAGGATCCCAGTACAAAAGGGCAGCCTGCAGTGCCGGGAGAAACAAAATGAGCGAGTGAGAGAGGGGGAGTGAGCGAGATCAGTGGAGCTCTGCTGGAACTTTAGAGTTGCCCACCCTCCCACCAGGGTCCTCTGTAGTCCTATGTTAGAGCAGGGTCTCTGGAGTGCAGACAAAGCAATGATTGGATACTTTTAGGATTGCTGTAATAATACAGATTAAGTTGTTCTGTTTATTTCTCTAACTGACCTAAGTAGTACTGCTATTATTGCTGTAATAATACATATTTATTTGTTCTGCTTATTTCTCTAACTGAGCTGAGTAATAAATTTGGTAGAAAAAATCCCAATAAATGAATGTTTTATGAGCGTGCATTGCGCAGTTGCTACGAACGCTCGTAACTTCATGAATTTGCAATATTTTCACTCCAGATTTTCAATATTGGCATTTTCCCACACCTCCTTATGAACAGTACAGCTGTCATTTTTCACATCCTGGCCAAAATGCGTTTGCGCACTTCTGATGCAGAATAACGCGGTCACTGTGGGAAATCAGTGTTTGGGACACATTAAGAAAACCACAGTGACACTGTTCATCAGCAGAGGTCCTAAAATGCCTATGCTGAAAATTTTGTGATGAAAATCCATAAAATGACTGTGTTATGAGCGTGCGTTGTGCAGTTTCCACACACCCATGTAACTTCACAAATTATAAATATTTTTCATGCCAGATTTTCAACACTGCCATTTTTTCACACCTCCTTATGAACAGTACAGCTATCATTTTTCACATCCTGGCAAAAATGTGTTTTCACTCTTCCAGCGCAGAATAGCACAGTCTCTTTGGGAAATCAGTGTTTGGAATAGATTAGGATCGAGTGAGAGAGAGAGGAGGAGTGACCGAGCTCAACTGAGCTCTGTCAGGACTGCTGCAGATTTCTTTGTGGGCAGAAAAAGGTGCCAATGCAGGCAGGAGTCCAGTACAAAAGGGCAGCCTGCAGTGTCGGGAGAAACAGAATGAGTGAGTGAGGGAGGGGGAGTGAGCGAGATCAACAGAGCTCTTTTGGGACTGCTGCAGATTTCTTTGTGGGCAGAAAAAGGCATCAATGCAGGCAGGGGCCCAATACAAAAGGGCAGCCTGCAGCGGCGGAAGAAACAGAATGAGTGAGTGAGAGAAGCGGAGTGACTTAGCTCAACAGAGCTCTATCGGGACTGCTGTGGATTTCTTTGTGGGCAGAAAAAGGTGCCAACACAGGCAGGAGTGCAGTACAAAAGGGCAGCCTTCGGTGCCAGGAGAAACAGAATGAGTGAGTGAGAGAGGGGTAGTGAGCGATCTTAATGGAACTCTGTCAGGACTGCTGTGGATTCATTTGTGGGCAGAAAAAGGTGCCAATGCAGGCAGGAGCCCAGAATAAAACAGTAGCCTGCAGTGTTGGGAGAAACAGAATGAGCGAGTGAGAGGGGGGAGTGAGCAAGCTCAACGGAGCTGTGTTGGGACTGCTGCATATTTCTTTGTGGGCAGGAAAAGGTGCCAATGCAAGCAGGAGCCCAGTACAAAAGGGCAGCCTGCAGCGTCGGGAGAAACAGAATGAGTGAGCGAGAGAGGGGAAGTGAGCAAGCTCAATGGAGATCTGCCGGGACTTTACAGTTGCCCACCCTCCCTCCCAGGATCCTCTTTGGTCTTATATTACAGCAGAGTCTCTGGAGTGGAGACAAAACAATTATTGGATACTTTAGGATTGCTGTAATGATACAGATTTAGTTGTTCTGTTTCTTTCTCTAACTGAGCTAAGTACTGAGCTATACTGTTAGGATTGCTGTAATAATACATATTTATTTGTGCTGTTATATAGAAACATAGAATTTGACGGCAGATAAGGACCGCTTGGCCCACCCAGTCTGCCCATTTCCCTACCTAATGGATAAGCTGCAGATCCTAGTTAACCAGCAGCCTACTTCTTCCTACCCCCACCCCCTAGAATTGCCTTATGACTGTCCCATGCATGCTTGAATTCCACCACTGTTTTTGACTCCACAACCTCCTCTGGAAGGCCGTTCCATGCATCCACAACCCTCTCTGTGAAAAAATACTTCCTTAAATTACCTCTGAGCTGCCCTCCTCTATCTTCAAATTGTGCCCCCTTGTTCTTGCACCTCTTTTTGAAAGATGCTACCCTCTTGGACTTTGTTGATTCCTTTGAGGTACTTGAAAGTTTCTATCATGTCCCCCTCTCCCTCCTTTCCTCGAGGCTATACATATTAAGCTCCTTAAGTCTCTCTTCCTATGTCTTCCAGTGCAGACCCTGCACCATTTTAGTTGCCCTTCTCAGGACAGCTTCCATACTGTCTATGTCTTTGTGGAGATTGGGTCTCCAGAACTGCACGCAGTACTCCATATGGGGTCTGACCAGCTGTCTGTACAGAGGGATTATAACTTCCTGTTTTCTACTGGTGATACCTCTCCCTATGCATCCCAGTATCCCCCAGCCCTCCTTACTGCCCTCTCACATTGCTTGCCCACCTTTAGGTCATCTGATATGATTACCCCCAGGTCCCTTTCCATTTTTGTTGTTGTTAGTATCTCACCCCCCATTGTGTACTCTTCCCCTGGGTTTTTGTTTCCCAGGTGAATTACCTTGCACTTCTTAGCATTGAATCTAAGCTGCCATACATTTGACCATTCCTCTAACCTTGCCAAGTCCCTTCTCATCCTTTCCACCCTACCTTGTGCATCAATTCTGTTGCAGATCTTTGTGTCATCTGCAAAGAGACATACTTTTCCTTCCAGTCCCTCTGCAATGTCGCTTATAAAGACATTGAAGAGGACCAGTCCTATTACTGAACCTCAGGTACCCCACTAGTAAGCCCTTTCTTCAAAGTGGACTCCATTTACTATTACTCTGTGTCCTATTCTCCAGCCAATTTTACCCAGGCTGTCATCTTGGGACCCACTCCCAGGCTGGTTAACTTGTATATTAATCTTTTGTGTGGGACTGTGTCAAATGCCTTGCTAAAATCTAGGTAGGCCATGTCAACAGCCCCTCCCTGATCTACTACTTTGGTCACCCAGTCAAAGAACTCTATCAGATTAGTCTGGCATGACCTTCCCGCTGTGAATCCATGCTGCCTTGGGTCCTGTGCCCCTCTGGCATCTAGATACTTGACAATTCTTTCATTCAGAACTGAGTCCATCATTTTCTCTAGCACTGAGGTTAAACTAACAGGTCAGTAGTTTCCTGCTTCTGCCTTGCTCCCACTTTTGTGAAGGGAAATCACATCTGCCCTCCTCCAGTCCTCGGGTACCACCCCATTCTCCCATGATTTGTTAAAGAGGGTAGTCAGTGGTGTCACTAGTTCTACCCTTAGTTCTTTTAGAATTCTGGGATGAATCCCATCAGGCCCCATTGCTTTGTCCACCATCAGTTTTAGAGTTCTTTCAGAACCCTTCTTCTGTAAATGGACTGGTATCAACTTCTGTATCCAGAGTGTTTCTACTGTTTGTTTAGGTACTCTCCCTCTTCATTTGTAAATACTTGAGCAAAAATATTTGCTTAGTATCTCTGCCTTTTCACAGTCACCTCTGCCCACCCTCCCTCCCTTTATTAAGCCTCCTCACTATCCCTCTCTTGGTCTTCTCTTCACTCCCTGATGTACCTATAAAAGTTTATCCCCTTCTTAACTGAGTTGGCAATCTTTTCCTCGGTTTGGGCCTTTGCTGTTCTGACTGCCTTCCCAGTTCCTTTTGCTTTAACTGATACAGTTCTCTGTCCTGCTCCTTCTGTGATTCCTTGTACTTCCTGGATGCTTTCTTTCTTTTGAACCTTCCTGCCACTTCCTTTAGAACCATAGTGGTTTCATACGTTTCATTTTGTTTATTTGCTTCACACAAAGGTTGTTACCTCTGTGATGGCAGTTTTCATTATTCCCCATTGTTCTTCCACCCTCCTTCCTGCTCATTTGCTGGTGCATTCATAGGCACTCACCCATTTTGGCAAAGTCAGCCCTCAAAGTCCAGTACTTTTGCCTTGTGTGCTTGACTTATTGCTGTGTTTATTATGAACCATACTGTTCGATGGTCGCTAGTTTCCAGATGGCTACCCACTTCTACATCTGTGATCCTCTCTCCATCTCCATTTGAGAGAACCAGGTCTAAGATTGGTCCCTCTTGAGTGGGCTCTAATACTAGTTGTCTAAGACATGCCCCCTGTAGGGCATCTAGAATAACTCTACTCTTCGAAGTGGCTGCTGCAACTGCACTCCAGTTAACATCTGGCATATTCAGCTCACCCATCAGCAATATCTCCCCTTTTTCTGCCATTCTAAGTATACTTTCTATCATTTCCTTGTCCATTTCCTCCCCCTGAGAAGGGGGTCTGTATACAACCCTGTGCGGATTGTGGTGCCATTGCCTTCTCCAGATTTACCACAGTGCTTCTTCCTCTCCCAGTTTATCCTTTTGTTCTGTTGCTTTGATTCCTTCCCTTATGTAAAAGAGCTCCTCTCCTCTTTACCCTCCCTGTCCCTCCTGTAGATAGTGTATCCTGGTATGTTTACATCCCAGTCATGGTTTTGAGTGTACCATGTTTCTGTGACTGCCACGATATCCAGATGTTCCTCTTCCAGCAAGGCCACTAATTCAGGAAACTTGTTACTCTGACTACGGGCATTGGTACTCATTGCTCTCCATTTTTTTATGGCTTTACCTTCTGTTGCAGCATCCCCCACTGACCTGTCTACCTCAGTCTTTTTCTCATTTAGTACCTTGTTTTGTAGGCTGAGGCTGGGATTTTCCTGCTGCTTATCAGTGCCTCCCCCCTTGACTAGTTTAAAAGCTTGCCAATGAAGCATTTAAACCGATTGCTCAAAAGACTTGTTCCTTCTGGACAGATGCAGACCATCCTGCCAGTATAGGCTGGTGTTCCTCCAGGTGGAACCCCAGTCCCCAATGAAGTCAAACCCCTGTGCTCCACATGTTTTTTCAACCATTCATTAAACTGCATGGTGCAAAGTACCCTCACCTCACCCATGCCATTGACAGGCAGCACCTCTGAGAAGGATACTGTGTGTGCTACTTGTCTTAGGCCCTCCCCAACTCTAAAAGTCCTTCTGCACTGCTCTAATCTCATGATGAGCCAAGTCATTTGTCCCTAGGTGGACAATGATGTCCAGCTCAGACTCCCTGTAGCTGTTCTCATGATCCTGAGGATGCACTTCCTGTCTCTCAAGCCATGGCACCAGGCAGGCACCTTACTCAATTTTCCCTGCTCCCCAGTTCTATCCCCCTAATAACTGAGTCCCCACCAAGAGCTGCTTCCTTTCCCTGTGGTGTCCTCTCTCTTCCTGTGGGCCTCCCTTGTGACAGTTGTCCTCAGCCTCCTTAGTCTCCTCTGTGGGTGCATCCATAGGGGAGCTATGCTCCCCCAGAATGGTGTATGGACTGTGGAGTGGAACAACTGACTGGGTGTGCCTCTGTTCCACCATCCTCACCCTCCCTGAGCCCACTGTGGTCCAACTGCTGTGCTTTCTTCACAACCTCTTAGGTAGTGGTGGTGGCTGTGATGCTCCCTGGATGGGGGAGGTTCCCTTCCTACTGTCCAGTGTGGCCTGGGGGAAAGTTCCCTTACTACTGTCCAGTGTGGCCTGAAGATGGAAACTTCCTCCCTCAGGGCAGAGAGTTGTCAAATAGGAGCATCTCAGCCTCAGAAAGACTCCTGGAAGACTGCTGCCTCACAGCCATTACATTGCACTACTCCCACATGTTTATCTACCTTTTTTGTGTGTTTGTGTGATTGGTTTGTTATATAGAAATACATATATTATACAGTGTGTATGCTTATATTGTCAGTGCAGTGTGCTGAGAGGATATGACAGTGATATGCACCTTGCACTCTTGAGGAATGATGTCAGAACCCCAGGTATAAAGAAACTATTTCCAGGGGTTGCGGGGGTGGAGGTGGGCAGGGGTGGATCTAAACTGTGCCCTCATGAAACAATCAGCCAAAAGCTCTGACCCACCGCTGCGACAGTGCCTTCCTGTCAGCAAGATGCCTTACACAACAATTTGACAGAGAAAATACCCTGCTAATCAAACAAGAGAAAATCCAGATATCCAGTCAGACACAGGTAAACTCTCCAGCCCCAAAACACCTGGTGGTTTGTGCTCTGAAAGCAGTCAGCTCTCAAAATAAGTCATTGTGCTTAAACTCTTCCTGCACTGAAAATCTTAGGAATTGTAACAAAAGTAAAGCTAGATCCACATCCCTCTGTTGCTTGAAAGTCTGTCTTTCCTGATAATTCTAAGTTCCTTATTTCACCTTTCAGTTAGAAGTAGCCTCCACCTGCAGAATATCTGCTACAAACCAAAGACAATGGTAAGGTTCACCTCCCTCTGTTGTGAGCACAACCCACTTTCTTGCAAATCCTACATTCAGTATTGCAGCTTCCAGCCAAAAGTAACTTCACCTGAAGAATATTAGCTGTTCTGATGAGTTTGCTATAAAACACTTGCTTATGATAGTATTGTTCTCAAGTCTGTAAGACTCTTCCAAAGCTATTGGCTGATAAGTAGCTATGATGTAATCACTTCCTGACACAGTCTGGTCTGGCCTTGCACACACAGATAAACACAAAACAGTTTCACCCCTAGGGCACTGTCTCGTCAACACACAGTCTGTACTTGCACTTATCAGAGACTTATGACAAATTCTTAGCCCAGGTTTAAACTCTTCCTGCACTGGAAAATATTAAGAATTGGAACAAAAGTAAAGCTAGATCCACCTCCCTCTGTTGCTTGAAAAACTGTCTTTTCATGATAATTCTAAGTTCCTTATTTCACCTTTCATTTAGAAGTAGCCCCCACCTGCAGAATATCTGCTACAAACCAAAGAAAATTGTAAGGTTCACCTCCTTCTGTTGTGAGCACAACCCACTTTCTTGCAAATCCTATGTTCAGTATTGCAGCTTCCAGCCAGAGGTAGCTTCACCTGAAGAATATTAGCTGTTTATTTCTCTAACTGTGCTGAGTAATACTTGGAGTGCAATAGGATTTCTAACTGGGCTAAATTAAACTATATGAGAGCTGAGAACAAAAAGTATGGTAGCTGAAGGGTGAAAAATGGACAAGGAGGCTTTAGGATTGCTACAGTAATACAGTATCTAACAGATAAGATTTGAGACTGAATTTCCCCAATCGGTAAGGGGTCAGTAGGGGGACTAGTGTGGGGGGAACGAATTTGAGGAAATAGGGTCCTAATAGTTGTAGTAGGATACAGAACCAGGGAGTAAGAGCCCGTAACATAAGATGGGGGCCAAAATGGGGCAGGTGCCACATGTCAATAGGGTGAGCATCTTTGGAAAGGTGGAGGGGTGTACAGGGTGTGGGTCTGCCATGATCTTGGACTGGGCTTTGAGGATTGGGGGGCGTATGGTATGTAGATGACTAGCTAGTTTGAGAGAGGAACTGTGGAAGTTAAGAAGGAGTGTAAGTGGCAGGGCAGATGAGTATGGTACACATCCTGAGGGGGGGAATAGGGGATGGCAAAGGGAGATGGAGGAAGATTAACTAAGTACTGAAACCAACCCCAGTATCAGAGGCAGTAGCAGAAAAGAGAGAAGAAAGGAGGGAGTGCCTGAGGTGAGGGTCGGGGGCCTCCTGATGGGGGAGGAAGAGGTCATGAGGTGTACCCAGGGAGTGAGCAGATGGCTGTGGGTAGGGAGGGACCAGGGGTGCCATGGAGGGGAACAAGTAGGAGAGGGGAACTGATAGATGGAAGAGATTTAGGACAGGTATCTACTATGAATAGATTCAAATACCTGCTATGGGACAGAGAGGGGGAGCAGAACATACTGAAGGGGAGGACAAGAGGGGCATGACAGGGATGGCAACAGGTAGGGGAAGAGATAGCAAAGACAAAAGGGTAGAAGGGGCTAGTAAGGAAGGAGGGGGTGATGACTAAAGGAGAGAAGGGTATGGGAAGTGGGAAGGATGGGGGCAGTACTATCAGGTAGAAGGGAATGAGGGCTCTAAATCAACAAGAACGGGGATAGGAGAGGATTTGGGAATCAGCGGGGGGAAGGGGAGGTCGACATGGGAAGCTCAGTAGGAAGTAGCCAGGCTGGGAAGGGGTTCAAGGGGGATAGGAGGAATAAGGCAGAGAAAAGGGGTGAGGCAGAAGTAGGGGTACAGATATAGAAGTCACAGAGGCTGCAGTTGGTGGGGGTAAGGGACAGGGAAGAATGAATACTGGGGTGGTGGAAGGGTCATTAGTAGGGAAAGGTGTTAAGGGGCAGGGGAGTACTCTTCCTGGGGGATGCTATGCTGAAATGGGTGAGATGGGGTGGAAAGGGGGAAAGGCACAGCCATATTTGGGTTGAATATGTCCCCAGGTTGACTGCAGGAGGGGCAGAGCAGGCACAGCTCAAGAGTGCAGTGAGGGGGAGGAAGAAACCTGATTTACTGTTGCATGTGTGTACAAATGACTAGGTGGGGGACACTGTAGATGTAGTGAGGGGGAGGTTTGAATTCTTGGGCAGGTAGTGTAAGGGGGTGGGGAAGTCGGTGGTATTCTTGGAGGTACTGCTGGTACCATGTGCAAGCATGGTGAGGAAGGGTAGGCTTGAGGAGTTTGAGTGGCTGAGGGATTGGTGTCACACAAAACATTGTGGATTAGTGACTCATTGGGGTAGGGTCTGGGGGGAATAGTGACTTGTACATGGGGACAGGATACACTGGAGCAGGAAGGGAAAGGGAGTATTAAAGGCAGCATTGCTGCTGGGCCACTGGCACTGAGGGTTGAGGTGTTAGACACCACACCTCACGCCACGCTGGTGACCCGGGTTAGGACGCAAGCCCAGGCCACCAGGGGTTGGCAAGGTAGGGAGAGGATTGAGTGTCCAGAGGACTGCTCTCCTATCCTGGGGCAGGATCCAGGGACCCACTGCTCTGTAGCGGCCCCTGGTGATGACTACAGGCACTACTACAGCAGTGTAGTAAAGGGTGGCAGAGTGTGGTGGATGTTGGCACGCTGTGCCTAAGTGTCATTACACGCCCACACTCTGTAAAGGGGGGAAAAGTGGAAAATGGGCTACGGTCAGGCTGCATGAAATTCTGACCCCCCCCGCCCTCTCCGAATGGAGCCTCCTCAACCTGATCCTGCTCCGGTGGGTCAACCTGGGAAGCTCCTCACCACCCCACCACGGGGGTAATCCTTGGAGGTGAGCAGCTTGGCCTGATGACAGGGGAAGGGCTACGGGGGGCAGTCGGGATGACCAAGCCGACCGTAGCCCAGTGAGAAAATATGTAAAAAAAAAATAAAAGCAGGATTAGAGGGGTATATCTCTACTAAGGTGGATTTAAACAAATTGGGGGTGGCCAAAAGACTGAGGTTGGTAGAAAGGTCTGGACAGGGGAGCCTGATAAGATCACCACCCTAGATATAGGTAAAGGCAGAGGCATAGTAACCCTGGAAAGGGGCAGGCAGAGTGGTCTGAGTGCAATACAGAAGGCACCACCACCCGGTAAGAATAAGGAGGAGAACGGGTGCGGACTACCGGGAGGAGGGACACAGGCCAAGGTGGAGAAGAGTGAGGAGAAGGAGGGGTACAGGTGGGAGGTGATCTGACTAAATGGATAGAGAACTGGTCACAGGGGAGGGTGCAGAGGGTGGTGGTGGTGGCATAGCTCTCGGCACCCAGAGCAGTGACAAGCGGGGTGCTATAGGACTCAATGCTTGGCTCAATGCTATTTGGGATCTTTATCTCTGATATAGCACATGGACTGGGAAGCAGGGTTAGTCTGTTCGCACATTATACCAAATCAAAAGCAAATAGCTACAGTAACAGAGCCTCCCCCCACTCACACATACACACTCCCCGAAAAGCTGCTTAAAAGTCTGCAATTCATTCAAATCAATTCCGTTTTCTTACTTACTAGGGATTCAATGCCAACAAGTGTAAAATCATGTACCTAGGGCATAGGAACCCCAAAGCTGGGTATAAGATGGGGGGAGATACTGATACTCACTAGACATGAAAGGGTTCTTGAGGCTATGATATCAAAGGACCTCAAGATGGCAGTACAGTGGGACAAGGCTATGGGCAGGGCAAATTGGATTCTGGGGTGTATTAGGAGTGGCATCTCCAGTAGGAGGAGGAGGAGGGATGCTGTTCTGTCAGTGTATCACTCCCTGCTGTATCCCCTGCTGGAGTACTGTGTCCAGTTTTAGAGTCCACGCCTCAGAAAGGACATAAGGTGGAGGTTTTCCAGAGGAGGGCAACTAAAATGGTTCAGAATTTTCACAGGAATCCCTACAAGGAAAGGCTGAAGAATCTCAACATGTACACTCTGGAAGAGAGGAGGCCAAGAGGTGACATGATCAAGACCTATAAAGTACCTCACAAGGGTAAAGAGGGCACAGTTAGGGAGTTTCCTTCAAATGAGGATGAGCACCCAAACCTAGGACATACAATGAAGCTGGGGGCATTGAGGATAGATGTGCAGAAATATTTCTTTACTGAAAGGGTGGTAGATGCCTGGAACAGACTGCCAGGAGAAGTGGTGGAAGGAAAATGGTGAGGGGCATAAAAGCATGCATGGGATAAATATAGGGTATGTTGGAAAAAGGGAAGGAGGGTGGTCAGCGGAGATCAATAAGAACTATGAAGTGGAGTAGGTTCAAGTTCATTGCAGGAAAATCCATTAAGCAAGCTCATTCCAAGGAGGTCCTGATGGATTGAGCAGATAAGACATGCAGGAACATATACAGACAGGAGTTACAAGTAGGTAAAGAACACTTGGGCAGACTGGGTGGGCTGAGCGGTCCTTTTCTGCTGACAAAGTCTATGTTTCTATGGCATCATGTGTTAATTCAGGTGCAGTGTTTATTCAAAGTTGGGCCTACCATACATCCAGATGTAAGGTACAGTAAATTACCGAATTAGATGCAGCCCACTTACAGTACAATAAACAGAACCCCAGTGCTTTGAGAAGCCTTTACTCTTCATAAAGCTGCTTAAAGAGCTGGGGTTCTATTTGCAGTGTCCACACCAGTATGCTGATCTTAAAATTGAGGCCGCATCTGAAAGAGTACTTGATTCTTGCTCACTCCATTTCTTCCCCACTTTGAAACCTGCTTGTCCTCAGTTAGTTTTGGGCTGGCAGCGCCTCACCTGTGTTGGAAGATGACCAGTAAGTGGCACTGAAAGACGTCAGGCTTCACAGACTGTGAAGGCAGTTGCTCATGGACAGTCATAAGGCAACTCTACTGGGGGTAGGAGGAAGTAAGCTGTTGATTAACTAGAATCTGCAGGTAGGGAAATGGGCAGACTAGGTGGGCTAAGCAGTCCTTATCTGCCATCAAATTCAATGTTTCTCATCCACCATCTTGCCAAGAAGAAGGCTGTAGCTCTGGCCACTGACGACTGTTGGGGTGTGGGGATGGGGGGACCAAAGGGAAAAGGCATAAGGAGATAAAATCATAATGAAAATTGTGAGACCTTCACCACCTTTCCAAAAAGCTTTCCAGTAAAAGAACACTCTATGACGTTTTTCAAATGCCAACACAATCTAGTGAGCCCTCTGTCTGCCATCTGACACCAGACATCAGCCAGCATAAAATTGCCTACAGAAGGCAGTGTGGTCATGTGGTTACTGAAATACTGGAGATTACAGATTTATAAGAACAAAAGAATATCACACAGAAGCTGGCACATGTGCCTATAGCAGCTGTCTCCTGCTTCTCAGTAGTTATATTTATACCCTTGAGGTACCTGAATGTTTCTATATTATCCCTTCTTTCCCTCCTCTTTTCCAGTAAGTACATATTGAGGCCCCTTAATTTCTCCTCATAAGTCCTGTGTTGCAAGCTCTGTACTATCTCATTCTTCCTTCTCTGGACCTTCTCCAGCCTGTTAATATCCTTACAAAGGTGCGACCTCCAGAACTGCACATGGTACTCCATGTGAAGCCTGTCCATGGTTTTATATAATGGCATCACTGCCTCCCTCCTTATGCTGGTGATACCCCTGCCTATGCACCCCAACATGTCACTGGCCCTCCCAGCTGCCTTACCACTTTGACATTTTCAGGTCATCTGAAATAAGAACCTCCAGGTCCCTTTCCTTCTTTGCGACTGTCAGCAACTCCCTCCTCCCCCCATCCTGTACCTTTCCCCAGGGTTTCTGTGTCCCAAGTGCATAATTTTGCACTTTTTATTGAACTTCAGTTGCCAGTCCTCAGACCATTTCTCAAGCTTCCCAGGTGTTACAGATCTTGGTGTCATCTGCAAACAGCAGACCTTTCCCTCAGCCCTACTGCAATGTCACTAATGAAGACATTGAACAGAACTGGCCCAGGACCACTCCTGCAGCACCCACTGGTCACCCCTCTCCCCAGACTGTGTCCCATTTAACACCACTCTCTGCCTCCTGTCTGTTACCCAGTTTCTAACCCAGTTTATCACCCTTTCCTCCATGCCCAGCCTACTCAGCTACTTTATCAGCCTCCTATGTGGGACAGTGTCAAAGACTTTGCTTACATCAAGGTAAGCGTTGTCCACTTCCCCACCCTGATTTATTTTCTTTGTCACCCAGTCAAAGAGATTGACCAGATTTGTCTGACATGACCTCCCCACTGTGAATCCATGTTGCCTATGGTTCTGGCCTCCCATGGATTCTAGATGCCTCACTATCCTTTCTTTAACCAATGTCTCCATGATCTTCCCCACTACTGAAGTGAGGCTGACCAGCCTATAGTTCCCTGCCTTCTCCTACTGCTGGATTTGTATAAAGGACCACATGTGCCCTCCTCCATTCTCTGGTACCACCCTGTGTTAAATGATTCAGTCAACATGGCTGCCAGAGGTACTGCTATTCTCTTCACAGTTCTTTTAATATCCTTGGTGTTGCCTGCCTGGTCCCATCACTTTGTCCACCTTCAATTTACTCACCTTCTGCAGGATTCTTCTGCCTATGAATGAACCATTGTCCACCTCTTCATGCCTTTGCAACTGCTGTACTGCTGTGGCCTTGCCCTCCCCTTCTTCTGTGAATACTGAACAGAAAGACACAGTGGATGTTGTAGTAGAAATTTCTTGAGTTCATAAAACTATAACTCTATTTGCTATTATATGCCCTGAATATATGCTTGCTTTGTAGGCCATGCTGTAACAAAGTCATAATGGATGTAGTAGAAATTTCTGGTATCATGCTGTTTTTATTTTGTTATAGAATAATACTGAGGTTACTTGAGGTACATTTTTAGGAACAGAGAGCAAGATAAAACTGGGCAGAACTGGTTGTACCAGCCTGCATAACAAGCTCGGCAGAATATAAGATAACAGCATGTTAAGGCATCAAAGGCAAGCTGTAGTTGCTATGGTGTGAGTAAACCTCATTGTTTCATTCAGGTCAGATTGACCCAGGCAGATGTATCAAAAGTATTGGGAAGAGATGAAATAAGCAGTGGAAATGTACCTATATAGTGGTATCAAAATGTTTTTCTGTTACATTGGAATCAACATGTTTTTCTAATTCATGATTGGTTAATACTGCAATGTTGGTAATTTTCAAGATAAGAGTATCTCACAACGCCTTGATAATAAGTGTATATAAGTGACTGACTAATGAAACTCAGAGAGCCTTGCATGTTATTGGAAGCAGACTCTATATGCATATGTATTAAACTTTTCTTTATTGGAATAACCATTGGGTGTGGTTATTGAGTACATAGAAATTAAGGTAAAGTATAGACAGTAAAGAGAATCTGCGACCACAGTTTTGGCGTAGTCGGTAAGATGGCTTCGCTTCTCCTGTCGTGGCTAGGATCGGACTGCCAAGTCCTAGCCTCAGGGGGGTGGCCTCGGAGGTTCTAGTCCCACCATATGTGTGATGCCTCACGGAGCGTGACAGCCATCATTTACTGTCTTAGGTGCTGAGGTGGCACCAAGAGTGCTGGGTGGGCACTTGGCATGGGGCGCCTGTGAAAAAATTAGAGTGCTGGTGGGCACTCGGCGCAGTAGTTATATTTATACCCTTGAGGTACCTGAATGTTTCTATATTATCCCTTCTTTCCCTCCTCTTTTCCAGTAAGTACATATTGAGGCCCCTTAATTTCTCCTCATAAGTCCTGTGTTGCAAGCTCTGTACTATCTCATTCTTCCTTCTCTGGACCTTCTCCAGCCTGTTAATATCCTTACAAAGGTGCGACCTCCAGAACTGCACATGGTACTCCATGTGAAGCCTGTCCATGGTTTTATATAATGGCATCACTGCCTCCCTCCTTATGCTGGTGATACCCCTGCCTATGCACCCCAACATGTCACTGGCCCTCCCAGCTGCCTTACCACTTTGACATTTTCAGGTCATCTGAAATAAGAACCTCCAGGTCCCTTTCCTTCTTTGCGACTGTCAGCAACTCCCTCCTCCCCCCATCCTGTACCTTTCCCCAGGGTTTCTGTGTCCCAAGTGCATAATTTTGCACTTTTTTAATTGAACTTCAGTTGCCAGTCCTCAGACCATTTCTCAAGCTTCCCCAGGTGTTACAGATCTTGGTGTCATCTGCAAACAGGCAGACCTTTCCCTTCAGCCCTACTGCAATGTCACTAATGAAGACATTGAACAGAACTGGCCCCAGGACCACTCCCTGCAGCACCCCACTGGTCACCCCCTCTCCCCAGACTGTGTCCCATTTAACACCACTCTCTGCCTCCTGTCTGTTACCCAGTTTCTAACCCAGTTTATCACCCTTTCCTCCATGCCCAGCCTACTCAGCTACTTTATCAGCCTCCTATGTGGGACAGTGTCAAAGACTTTGCTTACATCAAGGTAAGCGTTGTCCACTTCCCCACCCTGATTTATTTTCTTTGTCACCCAGTCAAAGAGATTGACCAGATTTGTCTGACATGACCTCCCCACTGTGAATCCATGTTGCCTATGGTTCTGGCCTCCGATGGATTCTAGATGCCCCACTATCCTTTCTTTAACCAATGTCTCCATGATCTTCCCCACTACTGAAGTGAGGCTGACCAGCCTATAGTTCCCTGCCTTCTCCCTACTGCTGGATTTGTATAAAGGGACCACATGTGCCCTCCTCCAATTCTCTGGTACCACCCCTGTGTTAAATGATTCAGTCAACATGGCTGCCAGAGGTACTGCTATTTCTCTTCACAGTTCTTTTAATATCCTTGGGTGTTGCCGTCTGGTCCCATCACTTTGTCCACCTTCAATTTACTCACCTTCTGCAGGATTCTTCTGCCTATGAATGAACTATTGTCCACCTCTTCATGCCTTTGCAACTGCTGTACTGCTGTGGCCTTTGCCCCTCCCCTTCTTCTGTGAATACTGAACAGAAAGACACAGTGGATGTTGTAGTAGAAATTTCTGAGTTCATAAAACTATAACTCTATTTGCTATTATATGCCCTGAATATATGCTTGCTTTGTAGGCCATGCTGTAACAAAGTCATAATGGATGTAGTAGAAATTTCTGGTATCATGCTGTTTTTTATTTTGTTATAGAATAATACTGAGGTTACTTGAGGTACATTTTTAGGAACAGAGAGCAAGATAAAACTGGGCAGAACTGGTTGTACCAGCCTGCATAACAAGCTCGGGCAGAATATAAGATAACAGCATGTTAAGGCATCAAAGGCAAGCTGTACGTTGCTATGGTGTGAGTAAAACTCATTGTTTCATTCAGGTCAGATTGACCCAGGCAGATGTATCAAGAAGTATTGGGAAAGAGATGAAATAAGCAGTGAAATGTACCCTATATAGTGGTATCAAAATGTTTTCTGTTACATTGGAATCAACATGTTTTCTAATTCATGATTGGTTAATACTGCAATGTTGGTAATTTTCAAGATAAGAGTACGCCTAACAACGCCTTGATAATAAGTGTATATAAGTGACTGACTAATGAAACTCAGAGAGCCTTGCATGTTATTGGAAGCAGACTCCCATATGCATATGTATTAAACTTTTCTTTATTGGAATAACCATTGGGTGTGGTTATTGAGTACATAGAAATTAAGGTAAAGTATAGACAGTAAAGAGAATCTGCGACCACAGTTTTGGCGTAGTCGGCAGGATGGCTTCGCTTCTCCGTGTCGCGCTGTGATCGGACTGCCAAGTCCCGGCCTCAGGGGAGGGTGGCCCTGGAGGTTCTAGTCCCACCATATGTGTGATGCCTACGGAGCGGTGACAGCCATCATTTACTGTCTTAGGTGCTGGGGTGGCACCAAGAGTGCTGGGTGGGCACTTGGCATCAGGGGACGCCCGTGAAAAATAAGAGTGCTGGGTGGGCACTCGGCGTCAGGGGATGCCCATGACAAGTAGGAGTGCTGGGTGGGCACTCCAAGACCGGTTAGGTGCCTTTTAGGGACTACAATGGGAAATACGGGGGACCTCTACCAGATGGATCTCAATCTAGTACTGTTAGAGATTTTTTGTTTTGTTTTGTTTTTAAACTGCAACCCAGAGCTCTGGAAAAAGACTTGGTTTGGCAGGTTACTAAAATGGCCAAAAGAAAACCTTTGAAAGGGTTAATAGCTGCAGTGTTTGGAAATTATCATGAAGGTCCTGCAGTCAGTTTTCTTACTCAGACTTGTGTATCGAAAAGAAGAAGAAAAATACCTTGGCACCGGTAAGTCTGAATTTTTTTATTCAAAGTTGTTTTATGTTTGTCTGTTTTATTTCTGTAATACATATACTAAACAAGGTAATGCTCCGTCTTTCTCATGCATATTTTCTAGGTTATATCTGTGTTCTGTAATTATGTTCTGTTGTCAAGGTTGCGAGGTAGGATTGACTGCCTTCGGTGCACAACATGTTACAGTAAAAAAGAAAGATGAAGCTTCTTTGCCTCATATCTGACTGTTTTAATTGGTTTTATTTTTAATGGAACATTTGTGCTGCCTAGATAGGGTCAGTGAAGAACTTTTGTATGTAGTTGTTGGTTGAAGCAGGTAGTGTTGAAGGTGAAGAGATATGACGTCATAGATTGCAATGTGCAAAAAGATTTGTAGTTTGTAAGCAACGTGCCAAGCCACTGCTAGGTGAAAATGTAATGTGTTAACA
Source organism: Neoceratodus forsteri (assembly GCA_016271365.2). Classification (NCBI taxonomy): domain Eukaryota; kingdom Metazoa; phylum Chordata; order Ceratodontiformes; family Ceratodontidae; genus Neoceratodus; species Neoceratodus forsteri. The sequence goes on from JADMNL010000028.1 coordinate 30,077,695, forward strand.
GCTATAAATGGCTTTATCATACTTCTAGTTAAAACCAGAAACTTTTTGCAAAATGGCAGAGTGCCATATTTTAGCTATGTGCCAAAAGGTGTAACCATGTTATACTAGTTGTGTTCACTTACAGATGGTGTGTTGTACTGCATTTTAAAGGAGTTGAAAATGTGTTTTAAAAAGTGTTTTGTTCTGGAAAGATTTGGCATGGCAATATGTATAAATGTGTTGATTTAAAATTGTCAGTGTTACAAGACAGGCAGGAGGCAGCACATATATCTAAACACGTACAGTTTTCTAATAAAACTATGGGCATTACCTCAGCAAATTGGTGTCAAATAATATCAGTCTTATTTTGTGTTAAGTATTTCTTTTTGTGTATGTGTGTGTGTGTGTGTACTGTCTTGGCCAGCAGTTTTATTGTGTGCTCTATTATTATTTAAAGATATTTTAATATTAGTAGTGTTCAAGGACACTACAAAAATAACTGGGTTTGAATGACCCTTGCATGCACTCTGTGACCTTTTGCACGTTATTTGACTTTCTTGTGTTTCAACATTTTATGTTACTACCAGTTCAAACTTGATGTGTATTCCATACCTAAAGCACAACTTTTCACACAAAATGTATGTTTTCATGAAAGCACACCAAGAGTGAACCATGTAATTTGACTTTTTATTGCAAAACTAGTATTCTAAGTGAAGAGGAACAAACTTTTATTCTCCTCTCACTGCTTCTGACTTGCAGCCAACACAGGCAATACTCCAGCTGGAAGGGGAGAATTATTCATCATCTCCCCATATTTTTATTATATATATATATACAGTATGCTTTTGAAAAAAGGACTATTACAGCTGTTTTTGAGAGTTTACCATCTACAGTTAAAAAACAATGGTTTGGTTTTATGTGTGACCATGGTGTAATCATTTTTTCTTTTGAAATGCATTCTAAAAATACGACGTACAGTATTACCATCAATCCGATCTTATAAACTCAGCTGACATTTTGTCATGCTTAGGATAAGGGAACCCAGGGACGCTTGGCTTCTTTTTATCCTATGAAAATAATCTTGTTTTATTTTTAAACTGGTGTGTGTTTGTTTTGTTGTTTGTCTGTGTTTCTTCTTTCTTCTAGAGAAAAGAAGTTCCCATCTTTATAGTAAGGTATAAAACTTAATAAACTAATTGTAATATTATCTTGTTATAATTTAAAGTGTAAGTAGGTGGGGACTGCAATGGGGCCACCCATTACCATTTATCCAGTGCACATTTTTTAAGGTGCTCTGACTAGCTACTAATATTGCCAGACCATTTCTGGGTTAATATTCATGTCACCATCTACAGCTAACCTTTTTATTGCTACAGTATTCAAGCTGTCTCTTCCACCAGTAGAAGCTCAGGGGGAGGGGGTAAGCTACCCTTCCTCCCTTCCAGTGTAATACCCACAAAGGTTGCAAGGTATATCACTGTCCCCCCAGAGGGGTAAATAAGGAAAATGTGTATTTGCCAATAATTGTTTCTTATTTACAGGTTTTAAAAAGACCCAAAGTATTTTGACAGCATAACCCAGCCCAAGCCCTTCTGCTTTGTCTAGTGCAAACAGTTAAATCCCACACCTATTATTAATACAAGGGCTTCTGCCCTTAGCAAGTAATCAGTTACGCTGGAGGGTGAAGTTGTGTATGTATGTCCACACATATTCATTCTTTTGATTGTCTTTTCAGCTTTCTTATCCAGTCAAAACAAATGAAAAACAACTTTTGTAATAGCCTTACAGCAATGAATGCATTTTTTTTTTTTTAAATTCACAGTACTCTAACATTTCTGGACTCTAAGCTAAGTTTACAGTTTATATTTGATGTTTAAAATGTATTTTATGCATTATGCTCAAATACTGAAATTGTTCTATTACAAACATGCTTATGTTTCATGTTTATATTATAATGTTTTGATGTACATCTTGCTACACTGTATCATGCATGTATGTATTCAGGAAAGTGCTCCACATGTATAGCGTTTTTAATGCTCATAACCAAACCTAAATACTGGGACCAGCATTGCTGACCCACCCCTACAATATGTTCCAAAGCAAAACCAAAGTAAAATGAATGCTCCGTTTGTCTTATTGCTCACAGGTACTTCTGAAGAATGAGTGTACTTATGCAGGTTTTGTCATTTTAAATTTTAACAATTATAATATGCAAAATTTAGATTGTACTCCAAACCTATGCTTCAAGCCTTACCCCACTCAGTACTTTGGAGTATTTCACTATACAGGGTAAAGAAGGTAGACCTTTTTACTTGTCACAGGTGCAATAGGCACTGTTATTAAATTGGCATAGGCCAACAACATATGTATTTGTCCCACTAATTGCATTGTGTAAAAGGCATATTGTTATGAACAATATGTTTGAAGCGTGTAACTGCATCAAGCAGGTTAGCAAGAGGAAAAGGAAGAGGAGACCATTATGGTTTTCCAAAGAGGTAGCAAAGAAAGCGAAAGCCAAAAAGATGGCATTCAGGCAATACAAAAAGAGACAGGCAGAAGGGGATAGGGAGAAGTACCAGGAGAAACAAAGGGAGGCAGGGAAGTCAGTAAGGGAAGCCAAAGCTCAGACAGAAGAACACATTGCAAAATCAGTGGTTAAAGGGGACAAAACCTTTTACAGGTACATAAGTGAAAAAAGAAAGACAAAGGGAGGGATAGTGAGACTGAAAGGGGAGGATGAGAGTCGCGTGGAGGATGACAACAGTAAAGCTGACATATTGAACAGGTATTTCTGCTCAGTCTTTACTGAGGAAGAGAGGGGATATGATAGAGACATACAAGTATCTTACAGGGAGAAACAGAGTGCAGGGAAACACTATTTTTAAGTGAAAAAGATGTTCCAGGACTAGAGGGCATGGGATGAAGTTGGAGGGAGGACGATTCAGAGGAAACATGAGAAAGAATTTCTTAACAGAATGGGTGGTGGACAAGTGGAACACCCTGCCAGAGGAAGTGGTGGGGGCTGAAACAATCACGAGATTTAAGAATGCATGGGATAGACATAAAGGAATTCTAGAGGTCAGGGGTAAGGGGAAACAGACTTCTAGGAAAACAAACTGAACTTACAAGCTCAAATGGGCAGACTGGGTGGGCCATAGGCCCTTATCTGCCGACACTGTCTATGTATCTATGTATCTATGTATTGTAACATTACAAGATTTTATAACTCAGGTCTCAGTCAGGCCTGCTTACAACAGACAGGGAAATAATGTTCATCACTGTCATAACTGCTTCTGTGATTTAAAAGCAGGAGGTAACCATAACATTAGTCGGATTTACAAATGGTCAAATGGTATAATTGAACCTTCGCCTGCACCCCCAGGTGTGCGTGTTAATGTCCCATTTTTATTTTTCTTCCAATTACCAGAATTTAGGCTCTGTCACACCACTCTTTACAAAACAAAAAGCCAAAATGGTTTACAAGATTGTTGTTTATGTGTTTTAATTCAGTGTCTAACACTTTACAAGTTTGCAGGTTTCCACGGTGTGGCACACATAAGATCTCCACGTTCAACAGCAGTAATACTTTCATCTAAGTTGCCAAGACCTTCATCTTTTTCCTGAAAAGAAAACAACTGCCACAGCTTTGATGTCATCACTATCTTTGTGCCTGACTAGTTCCATATAAGGACTATTGCATGAATCCAGTTATTATTACCTCTGCAAGTGTAATGTTTTCAGCAAAATTGCACCTATTTGTAAAACTTTAAATCAACTGAAGAAGGTCCAGTCAGTTCAAACTCTGCAATCAAGCTTATTGTTTCTGCTTACTATGAAGTTAAGTCTGGGGAAGGGGCACTCCCCTAACTCCAGCGAGAAGATTCTGCTTCAATTGACCTTCAAGCAATACATCCATTTTCTTCACTGCCACTTGTTCCAAACATGGCTGGTACTTTCTACAACCCTATTGCTCTGTTATGGACTGTGTTCTTAATGGTTTATTGTCAATTGTTACCTTTTTATGGACTGTTAATCTTTATGCCGGGGTGTAATCAACTACCACAACACAAATGTCATGCCAGTGTGTGTGTGGCTACTCAATGCACAATCTATGCACCCCTGGCCAGTGTGCCTGCCGTCCCAACCTGCAGCCAGCAAAATGAACACTGACTTTCTACTATGCTGGTGTTTTGTTTTTAAATTACTGTCTGCATTGCCCCATATGCCTTGTGGGGTTACCACCATTCTGCAAATGACATTTCATCTGTACTGTAACTACATCAACCTGTGGATACTTATATGAACTTATGAACTGTTAATTTCATGGACTATTATGTTTTATAAGGACTTATCTGTCAAGAGACATTATCAACAGATTCTTCAATCAAGCTCCAAGGGTGTGTCACACCTCAACACAAGGTAGCATCTACCTTATTCACTCTCAATGAACTCTTTTTCATCAACAAAATTGTTACGTTATATTGTGTTATATATGGTATCACATGTTAGCATTTTTTCACATATTTCAGTTGTGGTGTTGACATCCCTCAGTTCTGTATTGTGTTTTCAAACTCACCATTTGTGTTCCATCTGTAACTACCTCTGTATCAACTCCAGAACAGCATGTTTTTTATAAATGCCTTAACTATCTGTATGCTGGCAACCAGTTTTAAATCATAAATAAAAAGGGGGGTGGTTAGTTGATACAAAGTATCAAAAGGGGGGAGAATGTAGTAGAAATTTCTGAGTTCATAAAACTATAACTCAATTTGCTATTATATGCCCTGAATATATGCTTGCTTTGTAGGCCATGCTGTAACAAAGTCATAATGGATGTAGTAGAAATTTCTGGTATCATGCTGTTTTTTATTTTGTTATAGAATAATACTGAGGTTACTTGAGGTACATTTGTAGGAACAGAAAGCAAGATAAAACTGGGCAGAACTGGTTGTACCAGGCTGCATAACAAGCTTCGGCAGAATATAAGATAACAGCATGTTAAGGCATCAAAGGCAAGCTGTACGTTGCTATGGTGTGAGTAAAACTCATTGTTTCATTCAGGTCAGATTGACCCAGGCAGATGTATCAAGAAGTATTGGGAAAGAGATGAAATAAGCAGTGGAAATGTACCCTATATAGTGGTATCAAAATGTTTTTCTGTTACATTGGAATCAACATGTTTTTCTAATTCATGATTGGTTAATACTGCAATGTTGGTAATTTTCAAGATAAGAGTACGCCTAACAACGCCTTGATAATAAGTGTATATAAGTGACTGACTAATGAAACTCAGAGAGCCTTGCATGTTATTGGAAGCAGACTCCCATATGCATATGTATTAAACTTTTCTTTATTGGAATAACCATTGGGTGTGGTTATTGAGTACATAGAAATTAAGGTAAAGTATAGACAATAAAGAGAATCTGCGACCACAATGTCTTGGGGGGGAGGGCACATGACAGTTCTTAGCCATGGTACTTTCACTTCCAAATACCTAAACAGCACATATAAGCAATCAACATTCGCCATTGACAAATGCTTGTTTCAGATTAGTTAGGGTAATTGTTGGTGCCTGATCTGGAGTTTCTTAATGATCTTACCAACTCTGTAGATATTTTTTGTTGTTGTTGTTTGCATTTAATATCATTCCAAGGCTTGTGTTCAGGTTTCCTGATACCTGTGGAACTCAGATACTCATAGGTCAAACGAGACCTAAGAGCTTTTATTATCCCATAATAGACTTCAGATGGGGATCCTGTATTACTAGGTGCATCCTCTGTTTGAAATTGTGAAGAAAAGGGTATTTGTAGGATATTATTTAAAATATGGGTGATATCTGAGTCAGAGTGTGGGACTCCTAATAACTAAATGTGCATTAATGTGCAATGCCAGTTCCTAATTCATGAGCAGCAGCAGCCTATTCACCCACGGAGCTAGGTGTAGTGCTATAGGGAGGTGATCTCTCTTCCAGATGTCCAGGACCTGAAAATTAGTAATATAGTGGAACAAATGTATATCAATAATATATAAGTCCAGGATGCTACCCCCAGCTTGGTGTAAAAGATAATATCACCCAACCTATCCCCCTTAGTTCTTCCTTTAACAACACGTAAGAAGTTTTCCACCATAAAATCAAATAAGTGGAGCCCTCTTTTGTTAATTTTTTTGTCCAGTAAGGATCTAATTGGGATGTTGTAGCAGTCATCAGCAGTCCATTCTTGACTATAGGTTTCACATCTATCTCCAACCCTTGAGTTAAAGGAGAACCACTGGGAGAGGTGAAGCCTCGACTGCTGCACAGATTGGGGCTTCACCTCTCCAATCCCACCCCACTGCAAGCACCATAAGAAAGCAAGAGTTTATGTACCTCAGCACTTGTAAAATTCCATCGAAGCTCTGGTACAGCCGGCATTTTAATAACTGTGCTCCTCCACCCCCTGGGATCTCATTGCTAATACCGGGAGATGATGAGGCTGCACTGCCCCTATCAGAATACTGCCTTCATTTATGGAAATAAAACTACGTGTATATCTCTGATGCCCAGCACTGTTTTTACTAAATCCCATGTGTATTGTAGGTATACCCATGGGATATAGGCAAATTCAATAAAAATACAAGGAGTTATTTTTAGAACTTCTTGTATAAACAAGGAAGGTAGCCTTTCAAATCTTTCAGTTTTCTTCTCCTTAATCTCTCTAGCAGGCCCTGAACCCTGGTGTCTGCTGAATGTCTTCCCTTCAGGCCTAGAACTGGATTCAGCATTAAGCACATTGTTCATATTCTTTGCTTTGCTCTTAGACCAGCAGTCATTAGCTAATATATACTTCATGATGTTTTTTTTTTTCTGATCAGGGTAATTTTTAATCTTAATGTATTGTGTCTGAGATGTCTTTGATTGTTTTCTCTATTTATTCTCCCCTAATTTACCATCAGATGTTGATCTTTTCTCTTTTAATTCTTCTACCAATTTATTTGTTTTAGCAAATTCCTTGTCTGCAATTTTAGTTGTGATTTCTTTAATTAAATTTTTTTTTCATATTTTCCATCAGTGTGTTTAGTTTGGGCTGTCTCTATAACACTAAATTTGGTGGTCACCTTGTATGAGGTATCAGCATCATAATCGTTCTCTATGTGAATAAGTAATAATGTAAGAAGGGGAAAAATGTCCGGCCCAGTGGTGCTGAGGGTTGAGGCACTGGACGCCACACCTCACACCACGCTGGCAACCCAGGTTCGGGAACAGACGCGGGCCACCAGTAGTCAGCAGAGGAGGGAAGAGATCGAGCATTTGGAGGACTGCTCTCTCTTCCCGGGGAGGGCTCTGGGGATGCATTGCACAGGAGTGGCTTCTTGCAGCAGTCAGTGGATGGAAAGGATTGCGATGCCAGACAATAGCGAGTGGCAGAGATGCAGCGGGCATCAGCACTCTGTGCCCAGATGCCAAGGCATGACTGAGTTCTAGGGGAAATAGTAAGTAGAACCCCCCGGAGGATTGGAAAATGCACCACATCCTGTTCCACACTCCCAACGCTGGGTGCTCTGCACTCTCTCCATGTCCAGTCACTCTGGCTGGCACTCTACACTCTAGATAGAACACCCTGGGAGGATAGGATGGCCCTTCCCCATGAGGGTTCAGATCGGGGTTTCATCATTTGGAGTGAGGAGAGCAACCACAGTGCCACAGTGGGAGGTAGAGAGCAGGTATGGTGGATGCTGGAGAGAGTTCTTCTGGGTAGGGGTGAAAAAATAAAGTTAAAAAAAAGGAAAAAATGTTGTGTTGAAAATCATAATTCCTCTGTATTTCTGTTTTTATTTGCTGTAACTCGATCAATATACTGCAAGTTCTGATTTAGAGCCTCTCTGATCTATTACCTCATCATATTGGAACATATGCAAAATATCAGGTGGACACCGAGTCGGCGGATCTAAATTAGCCTTTTGTATGTAAGGAAAAATGAGTTATCAAAATCAGTCTGAAATGACCTCCTAATAGGCATAGTAGGTTCTATATCAGTCAAATCCCTAGCAGTGTTCTTTAAAGATTTCTTATTATTGTGCATTTGTTCCTCCAAGCAATTCAAGTTCTGACTAGCTGCACAGTTAGCACCCCCTGATGTAACTTCCCCCTTTGCTCCCATATTAACAACAGTGGTCCCCATTTTTTTTTATGAATTTGCTGCTTTCTTAAATTAATGAAATTGTCCTCACTAAGTCTATTTGGTGTTATGCCATCCACAGTTTTCTCTAGATCGTGTAACATAAGTGGATGCTCAAGATTAGTTTGTAATGATCTGTTTTCCAAAACTGGAGTAGATGAACCTTTTGGAGATAGGGACCCTTGAATTGTTTTTATACCATCATCTCCTATAACATCCATCTTTATACCTGGAGTAACAAAATAGTAATCTTGTTCATATTAGATTTAGGCTGACTGAATCTGATTGTTTATAATTGGCTACTGTATGTTTGGACCATGGTGAGTGGAGTGAGGAGCCACTGCCAGAGGACTCCTTGGCTGATTGTTTTTTGACAAGCCTGTAGTGTAGTCCCACCCTCCCACCCCACAACTCACCCACCACAGGTGTCACCCTACATTTATAGGGTGGGTCCCATTGGGCCTTGCAATATCTTGCATCCATACAGGAAGTAATAAAGAGAGAAAGCATAACAAAAAACAAAAGAAATAAACAAATATTTGGGAGATAACAAATAGCTGTCTTAAGCAGGCAGTTGATAGAGGAGGAAAACAGGCATGCTGGGAGTAATGCAGTGCAGTGGTTGTGGAGCAACTGTCTTCAGGTAGACATTCTGGAGGTTGCAATGCTGCCCTATCTGCATGCACCTCTCTGGGCTGAGGAAGGAGGTTGCTTGTCTCTGAGCAGAGTTGGCCAAGCTGAAGGCAGCATCCACCCCCACCCAGAGACCACAGGGACCACAACCTGTACCTCAAAGGATGCCATGGAAGAGGAGTGATTGGATTACAGTGGGCTCAGAGAGGGTGAGAGAGGGGGGTTGAAAGCACATCTCCCAACCAGTCCCGCTTAGTAATTCCTACACTGTTTTGGAGGAATGGGAAAGCCCCACTCAGGAACCTGAGGTTGGGACAAGGGAGGATTGGATGGTCCTCCAGGATGCAGTCCCAGGGAAGGGAGGCAGGGGACCCCAGAGGAGTGGGAAGCTTCTCCTAGTTGGGGACTCTATTGTCCCGGGAGTGAAGTTAGGGACACCTAGCAAGGGAAATAGGGAAGTCAAGTGCCTCCCAGGAAGCACTGCATGGAGGGATGGGAAGCAAATCCATAGGATCACTACAGCAATTGTTAGGAGGGAGCAGCTGGATGTCATTGTCCACCTGAGGACCAATAACCTGGCCAGGAGAAGGATGAAGTTAGCCAGTGTCCTGGAGGATTTCAAGAAGCTGGGGGGAAACCTGAAACAGTTAGCACACTCCATCTCATTCTCGGAGGTGCTATCTGTCTAGGGCACAGGGGACACTAGGGCACTCCACAGCTGTACCTTCAACTCCTGGTTGAAGGATTGGTGTGGAAGGGAGGATTTTGGCTTCATAGGGGACTGGGGCCTGACCTGGACAAATGTGAGCTTATATAAGGAGGATGTCTTGCATCTGTCTAAGAAGGGGATCTTGATCCTTTGTGAGAAGTTTAAATGCTTTAGCTAACCAAGGAGGGAGAGACAGGAGGGTCAGAAGGCTTAGGAACACCCCCATGAGAATATGCAGAAACATATGTTGACTACAGGAACAGCTAAAGAAGGCAGGGGGGCAGGCAGGTGAAGAATATTTAACGAGTGATACAAGGTGGGGTAAGAGCACATAGGAAAGGATACCAGGGTGGGGAGAAGATGCTGGAGAGAGAGAACAAGTACAGAGGGAGGGCAGACTGTAAAACATGGAAGGTCAATCTAATCAATGCCCGTAGCATAGGAAATAAGGTTCTAGACCTGGAGGCCTTGTTGGTAGATGCAGAACTTGACATAGCAGCAATAGCAGGAATGGGGTACACTGCTAATCATGGCTGGGAAGTCAATGCACCAGGCTATATACTGTTCAGGAGGGACCGGAAGAGTAAAAAGGGTGGGAGAGTGGCCCTGTACATCAGAGATGGTATAAAGGCTACAGAAGTTCAGGAAAGACAGAGGAAGGCTGAGGTAATGTGAGTTACACTGGAGCCAGGGAATGTAACAGCAATACACACGGGGATGATCTACAGACCTCCGGCACAGAGGGGAGGTAGACAGGAAACTAGTGGAGAACGTACATGACATGGAGGCTAAAGGAGAAATTCTGCTACTGGGGGATTTCAATATGCCAGATATGGATTGGGCCACCCAGGTGGCTGCTTCAGCCAGAAGCACAGCCATCCTGGAATCCCTGCAGGGGGGTTGGACTCAGGCAGCTGGTACATGAGCCAACCAGAGACAAGTCAGTTCTGGACCTGGTATGCACCAATGGGAACAGAGTCAAAGAAATACAGGTGGAAGGGCAGCCGGGGTCCAGTGACCACCACATGGTGTGGTTCAGCATGGTGAGATGGACTCAATTAAGCCACACAAGGGCAAGAGTATTAGATTTCAGGATGGCAGATTTCACTGAAATGGGTAGATGTATACAAGCAGTCCTGGGGAAGGGAGAGGTAATAGAGGGGGTGGAAGAACAATGGGAGAAACTGAAAGAAGCCATAGTGGATATAACAAACCAATGTGTTAGGATAATTGTCAAAGGGAAAAGAAGAAGGAAACCACTATGGTTTTCCAAAGAGGTGGGGGACAAACTCAGGGCTAAAAGGCTGAGTTTCAGGATATATAAGGCAAGCCAAAGGGAGGAAGACAGGGAGGTATACTTTGAATGTTTAAGGGAAGCAGAGAAGGCTGTTAGGATAGTGAAGGCACAGGCAGAAGAGAGCTTAGAAAGGTCTGTAAACAAAGGGGATAAGGCATTTTGTACATTCCACTGGGGTGTCAAACAGATGAGACATACTGATGAGTCCTGGTAGGACAAAACATGTGTCTATGTCATCTGTTAGCACCCTTTGCAAACTGTGTGAGAGGCCTTTCAGCACCATGCAATTCTGCTTAAAGTTGAACCAGCATAACATTCTGTGGTGATTTGCATATGCAGCCCATGATGCTTTGCATTGTGTGGGCATGTGTGATTTTGTATTTTGTATATCAGTGAAAGAAGAAAAAACGGGGGGGGTGAGGCTCAAAGGAGAGAAGGGAAAGTATAAGGAGGGGGATCTGGACAAGGTAGAAATACTGAACAAATACTTCTGCTCAGTATTCACTAAGGAGAGGGAGGGTCAATGACTACAGTTGGGTTGCAGAGGCAATTGGGGGGGAGATGGCACCAGTCCATTCACAGTGAAGAGAGTTCTGGAAGAACTCACAAAAGTGAAGGTAGATAAGGCCATGAGGCCAGACGGCATCCACCCAAGGATATTACAGGAGCTGTGCAGGGAACTAGCATTCATAGAGTCATACAACATGGGTGTCATTCCAGAGGACTGGAGGAGGGCACATGTAGTCCCACTGCACAAAAGCGGCAGTAGGGAGGAGGTAGGAACTACAGGCCAGTCAGCTTCACCTCAGTGGTGGGAAAGATCATGGAGACACTGTTGAAAGAAAGGATAGTGGCACATATGGAAACCAGTGGTGCTCAGGATCTGAGGGAACATGGATTCACAGCAGGAACGTCATGTCAAATGAATCTAATTTATTTTTTGATTGGGTGACTAGGGAAATAAATCAAGGAGAGATGGTAGATGTTGCCTACCAAGATTTCAGCAAAGCCTTCAACACCTTCTCACATAGAAGGCTGATTCACAAGATGGGTTGTCTGGACATGGGAGACAAAGTGGTGAACTGGGTTAGGAACTGGTTAACAGACAGGCAACAGAGGGTGGTGGTAAATGGGGTACAATCTGGGAAGAGGGGGGTGACTAATGGGGTACCACATGGATCAGTACTAGGACCAGTCCTGTTCAATGTCTTCATTAGTGACATTCAGAGGGTCTGGAAGGAAAGGTCTGCCTATTTGCAGATGACACCAAGATCTGCAACAGGGTGGATATTCCAGAAAGGGTGCAGAAAATGAAAAAGAACCAGAATAAGCTTGAAAGATGGTCAGAGATGTAGCAACTGAGGTTCAATGAAACAAGTGCAAAATAATGCACCTGGGTAGAGGGAACCCTGGGGAGAGCTACAGGTGAGGAGGAGGAGGAGCTGACTGTCACCAAAGAGGAAATGGACCTGGGGTTATCATCTCTAATGACCTTAAGATATTAAAACAGTGCACAAAGATGGCAGAGAGGGCCAGTGGCATGCTGGCTTATAGTGGCTTATGCAGGGGTATCACTAGCAGGAGGAGAAGGAGGTGATGCCATTGTATAAAACATTGGGAAGGCCTCACTTGGAGTACTGCATGCAGTTCTGGAGGCCACACCTGCACAAAGACATAGATAAGGTGGAGACTGTGCAGAGAAGGGCAACACAGATGGTGCAGGGCTTACACCACAAAACATATGAGAAGAGACTAAGAGACCTCAATATGTACTCACTAGAGGAGAGGAGATAGTTGGGGGACATGATTGAAACTTTCAAGTACCTCAAGGTCATAAACAAGGTGCAGGCGGAGGACCTTTTCCAATGTAGAAAAAGTACTAGAACAAGAAGGCACAATATGAAATTGGAAGGGGGTAGATTAAGAGGTAATGTGAGGACATTGTTCTACACAGAAAGGGTAGTTGATGCTTGGAATAGTCTGCCACAGGAGGTAGTGGGGGCAAGTACAGTGGAGGGGTTTAAGCATGCCTGGGACAGGCACAAGGGAAGCTTGAAAGGGGAGGGAGTGATTTATTTTTATTTTATTTTATTTATTGAACATATCAGAATTAAAACTCTTTGAGTCAGAGACTCCTTTACAAAGGCTCCATATCACAGTGAGACAGTAATACATTCATAGTAAAACAAAAAAGCAAATAATAGTGCAAATGGGGGAAACAAAGTAAATAGCAGGGGATACAGTGAATTACGAGACAGAGATACTAGTCAATCAGTATATTACATTGTTAACAGTAGTCATGAACAGAGTATCACAATCATAGGCCACTGGAGGAAACATCAGGGCCTAGGTCTTAGCAGTCTAACACTGTACCTACAGGTTAACAGAGGAGGACTAACATAAGGTGCAAAAGTCCTTTGTCATGAGGGGGGACCTTACAGAGTGAGGGTGGCAGTTAAAAGCAGTCATAGGCAACTTCCTGTCAAATGTGTTCCCGAAGAAGGGATTTGAATTGACCGAGTTTGGTTTCAGAGAGGAAGGTTTTCGGGAGTGTGTTCAACCAGAGAGGTGCCTTGTAATGAAAGATTAATTGGCCCAAAGTCATCTTGCAGAGTAGGACTGGTAGGGGGATTTCTCTGAGCTGCGTGTGTGCTTCGTGATTTGAGCTGGTCAAAGTAGAGGTGTGAGACTGGGGGGGGGGGTAAGGCCAGCCAAGATTTTTTGGCAAAGACACAGGTCTGGTATTTCAGTCACCCATTGAAGTTGAGCCAGTTGGTAAGGGTGTAAAGAGTGCAGGTGTGGGTCAATCGGTTGCAGCCAGACACCAGTCGACAGGCCTTATTCAGGGAAATCCCTGATCCTATTGAGAACTGTATTGTCAGCTGCACCATAGATCAGAATTCCATAGTAGATTAAGGACAGGATAGAAGAGGAGATTGCCAATTGCAAGGCAACGGGGGGACACAGTGTCTATAGCGGTGTAGTAGATCAATGTGTATCTTGACAACCGAGCTCAGGAGGCAGATGTGTTCATGGTAGGTAAACCCTGAGTTCAGGGTGACCCCAAAGCATTTGAAAGAGCTGATCTGCTCTACAGTATCATGTTGGGAGTTGAGTATGAGCAGGGGGTGACCACTGTGTTTATTCTGGGTCTGGGCAAACAACATGGATTTTGTTTTTTTATTGTTTAGAACAAGTCTATGGGTAGAGAACCAAGACTCAGCCTCCTTGAAGGATTTTTGGTGTGCCTGCTGGAGAGTGAAAGGGTCAGGGTTGGTGCTGAACAGAACCGTGTCATCCACATATGTTAGTGGTTTACCAGAGCAGGCATAGGGAAGGGAGTAGAGAAATAAACTAAATAGTAGGGGGCCCAGAATCGATCCCTGTGGAACCCGTGCGGTGACTGGGAGGGAGGAGGACAGGGTGTGGGTTATCCTTACTTGCTGTGATCTGCCAGATAGGTAATTGGCAAACTAGCCTATAGCGTCTTGCAAGAGACCCAGTTGGGTAAGGGAGGACAGTAGCAAAGAGTGGTGAATGGTGTCAAAAGCTTTTGACAGGTCTACAAATACTGCCCCGGCAAGGTGCCCAGTGTCTAGTGACATGTGTATAGAATTACTAAATTCCAGTAGGGCAGTGGTAGTACTGTGACTTTTTTGAAAGCCATCTTGTTCATGACATAGCAGGTTGTACTTGGTAAGGTGGTCAGAGAGTTGGGTGACGATGATTTTTTCTAGGGCTTTGGAGAGTGGTGGGAGTATTGAAATGGGGGGTTATTCCCTGGTATGGTACGATCTCCACTCTTGTGGATAGGTGTGATGAGGGCAGTTTTCCACTTTGTTGGAAATTGACCTAAGGAGAGGGAGTGGTTCTGGAGAGTTGTGAGGGGGTAGAGTACCTCATTTAGTGTTAATCTCAGTAACTTAACGCCCAGGGAATCGCAGAATCTGGACTTGGTTAGAGCTTTTTGCAGGTAGGGAGTGGCCTCTCGCTGGGAGATAGTTCTGAAGTGAAGGGGAGGTGCTTGGGTGGGGGCAAAGGGAGGGGAGATGGGGTGAAAGAAGTTGGGTGGGAGCACACTGCTGAAATCGGAGAATGAGGAGTTCATCGTGTTCACAATGAGCTTGGGGTCAGTAGTGATGCACCCATTTACGCACATTTGAGAGGGTGGGGCAGTTACAGTTTTGCCATTAAGCTCTTCCAGGTTATCCCAGAACTTACGCCCTGAGCCCCAAGAGAAGGTGAGGGTAGTCTGGTAATAATTAGCCTTAGCCTCACAGATGCTCCAGGTGCATATGTTCCTGGCCACCTGGTATCGCTGTCTATCTGCAGGCTTTCCAGATTCCAGGGCAGTGTGCCGGAGAATATCCCTATCCTGCTTTTGGTCTAGGAGAGATTGAGAGATCCAGGAGGTGTCAGCACCTTTGATGACACATTTGTTAAGAGGTGCAAAGAGGTCACAGGCGGAGTGAAAGGAACGGATGAAAAACTCCAAGGCAGAGTCTATATCTGGAGCAGCAGCTATCGGAGACCAATCCCAGTGAGCTAGGTATAGTTTGAGGGGCCTCAGTTTACTGGATTTGAGATGACGCTAGAGGACAATTTTGGGAGTTTTTTTTTAGCCATGTAGGACCAGTGACACAATATGGGTGAGTGATCACTCAGGGCATTAGGTAATACACTAATGTTTATGAATTTGTTGGGATGGTTGGTAAGTACAAGATCAAGAAGGGTTGAGGTGTATGCCAGCCCGCCCACACAGCGCTAGGGTTACCGATCGGGGAGCCAGTGACATGGGATTGGGAATGGACTCAGGCTGCTGGAGGGCTGGGTGGAGAGAGGAGGATTGAGCACTCATAGGCTGATCTCCTGCTCCGTGGGAGGGTGGGCTGCATGTCCCACTGCTCTACCGACACCTGGGTGACCATGGGTGGAGGTGCAGCAGAAACATGAAGCAGGATGGAGGACATTGGCCGAGAGCTGGAGCGCTCACATGTTGCGATGTGCCCCGTCCCTTGGCTCTCCGAGTGCACCGACATCCTGAGGGGTGGCACCGGAACAAGAGAAAAAAACCAAACATTGTGGCGGTCATAGATAGGACCCCACTGCTCCAGATCCTACAACTGGGCTCCTGGTAGAAACCACAGTGGACCTCCTGATGCTCACTAATGGACTGGAGGGGGAATCGGGGAACCCCCCCTCTTCCCCACCCTGGGTGGGTAGGCCGAGACAAGATGGAGGTAAGGTCCAAGTGGCAACATCGGGAGCTACCCAGGGAGGAACTAGGGGACTAACAGCCTAGGCTCCTGGAAGAAGTACCACTGCGATGGAGAGAGGGGGCAAAAACAGTGAATAAAAAGAAGGGTTGAGGTGCCAGTTCTTGGGTTGTGACGGGTGGCAGTAGGTACTATCTGTATGAGATCAATGGCAGCAATGGCATTTTTTGGGGGGGCGGCAGTGATGGAGGACCAGTTTATGCTGAAATCTCCCGGGGCAATGATTTCAGCCTTGTCTGGTATTTGGGAGAGGTGGGCTAGGACTGACTGGAAGGCAACTCTTTGGTTCCAGGGAGGAATGTATACTGAGGTGATGAATAAAAGTGCTCTTGCAGTGGTAGTGATTACTTTCATTGAGAGGGCTTGAGCACCATGTTCCAGGCCTGGGGAGGGAGGATGTGCCCCTGTAGGGAGTCCCAGAGGTAGATAGCACAGCCCCCTCCCCATGTTTACCTTGTCTGTCAGTGCGGTATATTGTGTACCGTGTGAGGGAGACTGCCGAGTCAGGGGTACTTTTGTTAAGCCATGTTTCAACTACAAAGATAATGTCAGGTTGCTGCTGGGCTACCTGTCCCTGCAGATTGCCAATTTTTTTTATTAGGCTGCAGATGTTGATGGATGCAATACGAAGTTCGCCTGTAATGGACTGTTTAGAAATGGGAGTGGGTTCGGGCCTGGGTTGGGGTGAATATTCCCAGAGAGTAGTAGGGATCTTAGTGTTGTAAGCTTAAGTGTTTTATAGGGTCTTTTGCCCTGCAGACCAAATCTGGAGGAATGGGGGTCAGAAACAGGAATGAGGAGGTCACAAAGGAGAGGGATGGCATGGCAGAGTAGGGGCCAGGGAGGGGAGCATGGGAGGATATTGGAGGGTGGAGCACTTGTGGCAGAGAGACAAAGTTGGAAAGGGTGTGGATGGGGGAATGGAGTCCACTTGTGGGTAGATGAGAGTGGACAGGACAGGCATATATGGTGGCTGTGCAAGGGGTGTATTTGCTGAGCTGATTATGCAGAGTAACAGTGCAAGCATAAGAAAGGTGCATGAGCTAGTGATTGCCATGACAGGGTCTGGGACCTATGGCCATGGTGGGGGAGCTCTCAGTTGCTAAAGGCAAGAAATGAGTGGCAAAAGCTATACAGTCCAAATGGCTCAGGGGTAGTGACATGGACTGTGGACCCAAAGGTACAGGGTTCAAGGCTGGCATTTGGAACCGTGGCTGTATAAGTTGATTAGAAGGAGGCCATACCAAGAAGGCAGAACAAATGAGGAAGAAGAGAAGAATGGTGAGCTGAGCTAGAGTGGTTGGAAAGCAGAAAAATGGGATCAAGGGAGAGTGCAATAGTGACCCCTAGTGGCCACCCAATATAACCTTGTAATGAGAAAATAGGCACTTAGTAAAAAGCAGGGAAAAATTATGTGACCCTTGGGGTTCAATAAGTGGAGTGCTGGCCTTGGGTGGGTGAGGCAGTTGACACATAACATCAGCGGACTAACACCCCTCACAAAATCCAGCAGCGAGAGAGTAGAAGCATTACCTTTAGGACTCTTGGGGACCTCGTTCCCCCACTATGTGCATTGTGTTCTGTGTTGAGTGATGAAAAGCCATTAATCACATAGGGTCAGTGGCCACATACAATGTATAGGGCCTATGAGCAGACTGGATGGGCCTAGTGGTACTTATCTGCTAACAATTTCTGTTTCTATGATTTTAGCTTTCTTGCTTTATGAACGCTTAACAGACGTTTTTGCTGGAAGTACATTTTTTACCCGAGTCATTATCTATTAATGACAAAGTACACCCACTACCTTAACACAGTGAACAATATCGAGAGCAAAGAATTTTAAGTAAAGTTAGATAAAAGAAAAAAAAAAGTCATTAACTTGAAGACAAATTTGGCATAACTTGCTCATCCAGTCTATGTTCGTTCTGTCAGTTCCAATTTATAGATTATTGCCTTATTCCCAAAGTTCATAGTTCTGATGACTTATCCACAATTTTAACTTTAAAAATTGCTTTGTGCTTCGGGTTCCTATATGCAGGGTCATTTTCAATATGTAGTGTACCAGGGCTGATTAATGTTCTGGTTCCTTTTAATGTCCAGACCACCTTTGCTGCCACAGTGAAAAAGAATGGCTATTAATTCCAATGTCTTCACTGCGGTACAGTTCCTGAAATAGGAAGAGCTTGTAGCAAAAAAACAGCATTGAACATTTTCTCAAATGTTCACTTTAATATCAAGACTTCAGCTGTTTTCTTGGTATTGTTTGCATAACCACAATCTACACTATTTCATTCTTCTGGACTCCCAGTATCAATTTAATGCAGTCCCCCTTCACCAGTGATTTTTTTTAGTGCAGAAGCATGACAAATTACCAATAATTGTAAACAGGGACACAGAAGAATACTTCTGCTTCTAGAGAATGTAGGTAATGTGCAACTCTTTTGCTCCAAATGACACCGTTGGCTACTGGCGTTTAACAGGATTAATGCTGCACCTTCCCCAAATCATCCTGTGTGCCTGAAATTTGTGACTACAGCTGACAAAAAAAATCTACTGGGGATTTAGCAGCTTGTGTGTGCTGGTTACCATGGTGACCATCCAGGTGAATCTGGAAAACCCAGAACAATAGTGGGACTACCAGGTGTGGAAGAGCATGCTTATTTTATTCTATTTTAGGCTTATTTTAAAATGCAAAGACAGAAGACAGCCACAAGATCAGATAAGCCAAGCTCCAATTTTACATCACTGGATGAATTACACCTCAAAAACCATGCTAATGCAATCCCAGGGAAAAGGAAGCACTCCCAGTTGTCTGATTCATCTATGTTTATTAAAAACTTATTAAAAGTTAAACGTTTATTTTTTTAAACATTTATGTGCCTCAATAGCAAGTTTGTATAGTTGTAATGCATACAAGTTATGGGCTCATAGTATTTAAATGAATGATTGTCTTAACTTTCACTTTTTAAATGAATCTGTACATTTTTACATACAAGCATCTGAAGTTCTGATGCATACAATTTATGGGAATGTGGAATTTAAAATGAAAATATTTGAACTACTGGTATGGGTTATGTAAACTTTATATTATTTGTTTATGAAAAGTAATAAGTTATATATGTATAACTATAGAAATTCAAGTGTTTTGTATTTATTGGAACATTTGTTACAAAATTGTTTATTACAACTGTGTTTTTCCTGTCTCCCCCCCACACACACACCTCCTTCCTTCCCTCTAACTCTCCTTGTACTCATCATGCTAGACATCATTCTTTAATTGTTTGCATGTTAGTGTGAATGCATTGAGTGGCTTGTACCTTGTTTAAATTCCAAAGGTTTAATACCTACATGTTTAAATAACTGCAGGGTTACTTTTTGTAAATAGTGTAATTAGGCAACGGATACAAGCTATTGGTATTCCACTGGTATACCTTGAGAAAGAGCAAGTGTTGCTTGAAAATGTTTGGCACTGAGTGTGGAGTGTTGCTTTTCTTGTACAGTAATATGTTTTTAATAAAGATAGATGAATCAGACAACCAAAAGTGACCTCTTTTTCCTTTAAAAAAATGTGGCAGAATTTTGTGTGTGAATACTGTTGGACCTGTTCTTACAACAGTTCTGAGGGCTTCTGAAACATGTAGTTACCTGATGTGTCTCTAGACACATACCAAATTGTTTACTTTGGGCATTTTTAAACTTTTATTGCATTATAAACAGAACTGCAGAGCTTGTAGAGCAGAAAGCAGCTACTGTAACTAAAAGAAGCTACATTTTCTTATTAATTTAACACTTATATCTCAGCAGGAGTCAGTGTCTGTTGAGATTAAGCAAGACAGATACTTTATTAGAAGTAGAAGGGGTCTTATTTAGGGTTAAAAAAAGAAAGAAAAGAAAGAAAGTCAATGTGTGTTCTGTGCTGTGAAGGGTACTGTATCAACTTACTTTGCTAAACCAGTAGGACGAGACAGAGCTTAATTGGTGGTGTGGCTTAGACGCTATAAAAGCTGGTGACTCAAATTACAACTTCCTGTTGCTTGCCTTCCTTGTAGATCAGAAAGCAGCTAACTAAAAGAAGCTACATTTGCGTTTGCGTGTGTGTGCTGTGTCCGCTGGGCATGCTGAAACTGCTGGCATTAGACAAACTTGGATAAGATAATTTTAGCATATCCTCTACTTAGTAAATATACACCTTTAATGGAAAAAGAACTTAGTAAGTGTATGCAATGTTTGATGTATAGTGAAGGAAAGTATGGGAGCGAGTATGTATGTGCTAATTGCCATCTGATTACTACTCTCGAAGCAGAGATAGCATTTCTGCTTAATATTAAACCAATTTCTATTGATATTAGGGAATTGGAAAGTTACATTGATCTTATGTGGATGAACAACTTCATTCTAATGAACAATTTCCTGCACATTTAGGCAACATTTCTATGCCTCCTGATGAGGAGACAATTGTAACGATTAGTACTAGTATACCTGTTGCCTCTACCCCACTCTTATAAGGTGGATGATTATCCACCCTCTTCTCATGATAATGATGACTGGACCATTGTCACAAATCCTCTTAAAAAAAGGAGGGGCAGTCAAATATGCAATAGTGCCCCTATTGAAACTCGTAATAGGTTTGAGCAATTGACTGTATCAAATAATGAAGTGCTACATGATTTATCCTGTGCATCACCCTCTGTTGATAATAATGGTTTTAAAACACTTTTCAGTCAGGAGTTAATGCCCATGATTACTTGTCCTAGTAAGTCTCAAGCTACCAAATCAATACCTATTAAGTTAATAGCTCCAGAGTGTGTTAAATAATCACCTGTTTCTGATTCTTGTACCCCTACTGTCTCAAAACAAGCGTTAGTCCTGGGAGATTCAATCATTAAGCACATTGACAGGGCGGTATGCAATAGTGACAAGAGGAACCACACTTGTTCTAGCTTCTGTGGGGCCAGGGTATCTGACATTACCTACATGATGCCTAAAATTTTACAAAATGTGGGGGAAAATGCACTGGTTATCATACATGCTGGTGTTAATGATATAAACAACACCCCATTTAATCAGTTACAACAGGACTATGTGGCGTTATGTAACCTGTTACTTGTTATGGGATGCTGTGTATGTATATCTGAAATTCTACCTGTCCCGAGAGCAACATCTACCATAACGCAGAAAATCAAAGCCCTAAATGAATGGCTGAGAAAGTGTTTTTTTAAGCAGGATATACCCTGTATTACCCACTGGGAGTCATTTTCAGATTGTTCTTCCTTGTTTTGCTGGGACGGTTTACATCTCAGTCGTAGGGGTAGTACACTTATGGGGAAAAGTATCACTAAAATCATTAATCATTGTTTAAACTAAAAACAATGGGGGAGAATGGGGCTATTCCCAAGTCTCTGAATACTTACAAAATATTATTACAACTAAAAGTAAATTCCTAGCATTGAATGCAAGATCTTTAAGCCAACTCAAATTAGCAGAACTCAAAGCCAAATGTAAAACTTTAAATATAGGTGTGGTGGGAGTAATTGAAACTTGGTGGGACACATCCTCAATTTGGTCCAGAGAAATTCCAGGTTATAAGTTATATCATAAAAACAGATTAGATAAACAAGGCGGTGGAGTTTGTATGTACATATGAAATGATATTCCTTCTTTTGAAGTGTGTTCTCCCTTTCCTTTGGAAAGTATACGGGTTAAAATCTTATTGAAGGAGCAGTCCTATATAACTATTGGTAACATCTATCGACCTCCATCTGCAAATTCAGATTACACAACTGATATGTTTAAAGAAATTACACATTTTTCAGAATCTCAAGATACTGTAATATTTGGTGACTTTAACCTCCCTCATATTAACTGGAACTCATTCTCAGGACAGTCCTATGTGGAGAAAGGACTAATAGATGTTGTAGTTAGTATTGGATTACAACAACTTGTTACTGAAGGTCCTAATATTTTGGATATATTATTTACTGACAGAGAGCAAAAAATTAGCAATTTACAAATGTGGGATCCACTTGGCGCCAGCGATCATTCATCTATTCTTTTTGCAATTCAACAGTTTAAAACTACCCAAAGAAAGTTATACTATACAAAAAATTATAACAAAGCAATTTTTTCTAAAATCAATGACTACTTACAAAACATGAACTGGGAATCTAATCTTCTTAATTGTACAACACAACAAGCTTGGAACTTTTTTAAAAAACATTATACATCATTTGGAAAATACCTTTATTCCATCTAAGAGGAAATTTAATAATAAAAAAAATTCCCCCTTGGTTCAACAGGGCAATTAAAAATCAGATTAAAATAAAAATTAAACTTTTTAGGAAACTTAAGAATAGTTCTGTTCCATTTAAAACTACTCTATTACATAAATACAGACTATCTGTGAAAAACTTAAAAAATTCTATTAAATTGGCAAAACAATAAGCTAGAATTTAAACTAGCTCACACAAAAGACTGTCATAAATCTCCTTTCTCCTATATAAATAGTAAAAAAGGTGTATCAATGACCACTGGTCCCATTATAACCAATGGCTCTTCTCTATCTGATATAGAAACCTCGAATCTCTTTAATAAGTGTTTTTGTTCTGTCTTCTCTCAAAAATCACCTATTAGTACATTTAAAGTTCACCACGTAGATTATCATAGGTTCTATCCAACTGACATTATACAGGCTATCGAAAAACTTAAAAAAAAATACTAGTCTGGGCCCAGACGGTATTCATCCATGGCTTCTGATCGAAACCTCTATAAATATTTCTATACCTTTGTCAATTATTTCAATAAATCCTTACAAGAAAACATTGTACCAAATGATTGGCATTCAGCAATGGTTACTCCCATATTTAAAAAAGACAAGGTTCTGTGCAAAATAATCGTCCAATCAGCCTGACCTCAGTGGCTGGTAAATTAATGGAATGAGTAATGAAGTCTCTAATAGATCAAGATTGTAAAAAATTAAGAATTTATGATTCAAATCAGCATGGGTTTACTCCCAAGTACTCCTGCACCATCAATCTGATATCTTTTTACAATAATATAAGTACTCTACTAGAAGTGGGTATCCCTACTTATGTGATTCTTTTGGACTTTAGTAGAGCTTTTGATAAAGTCTCACATGAAAACCTCATTACTAAAATGCACAGTCTAGGTTTGTCACCTGATATTGTCAATTGTACTTTAAACTGGTTTACAAATCATTCTCAGAGAGTCAGAATTAATGATATATTATCTGATTTGGGTAGCGTGTCAAGTGGTGTACCACAGGGGTCGGTCTTGTGACCAACATTGTTTAATCTCTTTATCAGTAATTTGCAAACAGGGCCAAATTACTTCATGGTTAAATTTGCAGATGATACTAAATTGGGGGACAAGGTTAATAATCAAGAAAATATTTCTGCATTAAAGAAGGATTTGGAAAAATTAACACTTTGGGCGAATGAAAATCATATGCAGTTTAATCAAGACAAATGTTTAGTACTGCATTTCGGTGTAAATAATCCAAAAACGATATATCATATAAACGGACTACCACTTCACTCATCAAATTGTGAAAAAGATTTAGGGATATATGTTAATAATAAACTTACATCAAATGATCACTGTGTTAGAACTGCTTGCATGACCAGCAGACTTTTGAGGCAAATAAAATGCACTTTCGTTAATCGCACTGATCAATGCTTATTCCATTGTATAGGGCAAGGCTCCCCTTTCTGGAATCCAAACCAAAAAAAAAGACATAGCAATTCTTGAACAGATTCAAAGGAGAGTAACTAGAATGATTCCAAGATTAACAAACTTGGATTATCAGAACAGATTAAAAGCTACTGATCTCTTCACTCTTCAAACTAGAAGATTAAGAGGTGATATGCTTATGGTTTTTAATTTAATAAATTCACCAGATCTAATGGAAAAATGTGGTCTAACACTGTCGAAAAGGAGACATGTTCCAAGACTGCATAATAAACAGCTTGAAGTAAAAAGTTATAAAACCAGCAAAAGGGGAAACTTTTTTCCAATAAAAGCATCCATTGTATGGAACACCTTGCCACAAGAATTGCTAGAGGCAACCAGTGCCACTGTCTTTAAAAACAAATTAAATGTTTGGTTGAGGGACAATAGATAAATAATGTCCCACATAGTGTGGGGAACAGTCTCGATGAGCTCTGGCCTTCTTCTGTTCTTTCATACCAAGTAATACCAAGTAAAAGTAAAGTCATCTTTACTATATAGTCTTCTGGTCAACTTTTCCTTAAATCCAAATTATTTTTTTCTGTACTAGAGTTATATTTTCTAACATGTCTGACACTATTATGACTCTTGGCAGCAATGCAGGGTTCAAGTGTATTGATTGCATGCTGAATATGATAATAATTCAAGCTAATAAGTGAGGATTTGTGAGTGAAAAATGCAATACAAATAAAAACTCTGAAAAAGTTAAAACAGCTGGTGCTACAGCTTGATAAGCTAGATCAATCCCAGGAGGAAATAGCTATGACAACAAAGAGTAAAAATACAATTATAACAAATAAGTTACAAAATGAGGACAAACACATGACAAATAAGGGTGGAAAGAAAAAGCATTCTGGGGAAAAGAAACCATTGAATAACAAATGGTGCATGGTTCAGTCACACAGTACAACCAGAAGGGGGAAATATTGCACCACCACCACCTGATACAGTTTTACTTACAAGCAGATATGCCATTCTCAATGAGTTAAATAACTGTGAGAGTTCTAGCAGTGAAGCTGGCTTACCAAATGTACCTATGAACCCTGAGGATTTGATAGACTCGGGAGATATTCAACTGATGCAGAAAGAACTTCCAATGCCCCCCCCTGTAAATAACACACAGGTACCCGGTTCTTATACATCAGGCAATAAAACTGAAGTAAATGCCCACTCAAATAGGAGATAGTGGTAATAGGAGACTCAATAATTAAGTTTGCAGACAAAGTGATCAGTGAAGTGAGGAAGGAGACCACTATGAAAGGTGTTCTCTCTGGGGCCCAGATAAATGACATAAAAAATAATACTGAAGGGCTAATGAATGGCATAAATGCCCCAATTACAGTGCTACACATGGGGACTAATGATGTGGGTAGGAGAAAAGGGTTGGAATTTCAGAGAGATTTCGAAGAAGTTGGAAGGATTTAAAAAAATAAAGGCTGTAGGATAATTATTTCAAAAATCCTTCCAGTACCAAGGGCAGGGAAATGAAAAATGCAGAACATCAGGCAATTGAACATCTGTCTGAGAAGGTGGTGTGAAAGGGAAGATTTCATTTTTGTAAGACACTGGAGTAGGTTTCAAAATTATATACGTTTATATAGACATGATGACTTGCATTTGAATAGGGATTCTCCTGGGTACTCAGGGACAAAATAAATTGATGCATTAGGAAATGTTTAAACTAATTGAAGAGGGGAATGGAGTGGATTATTAAATACTACTAAAGAACAGGAAACAAAGCAGGAAATAGGAAAAAAAGCAAATAGAAATTTGAAAGTTTTAGTTACAAATGCTAGAAGCTTGGTGAGAAAAAAGAGCTTGAGCAGTTGCAGTACAATTCACATTAAACTGTTACTCCCATGAGTTGCTTAATCATTTATAACTGAGTTGCATTAGTGTTGCTGGATCCAACACATAGCCCTATACAAACAGATTTTTAAGAGTTAAAACTCAACTTTGCATTGATAAATGGACTCCAGATGCATTCCAACAGATTTGCTAAAACATTTTACAAACTTTGCTCTTGGGCTTATTAAGAATTGAAAAACAATGCAGTATGAGTTGCCAATGCATTGCCAACTGTAAAAAACATTGCTAAACCAGCTCATTGGAGGGACAGTTTAATGTGACTTGAACTGTACTAATTAGCAAAAAACAGGTTCAGATTTGTGCCATTTCTGAGACCTGGTGGCAGGAGAAAGATATGTGTTAGAAGAATATTAATGGCTACACATTATTTAACAAGGACTGGAGAGAGAGAGAAAAAAGATGGGGAGGGGATATATGTCTCATAACATAACAGCTGAACAAATCAAACTGACCTGTACAGGTAGAAGAGCTGTGTCAGAATGGCTCCCAGAGCAGCA
Organism: Neoceratodus forsteri; assembly: GCA_016271365.2. Lineage (NCBI taxonomy): Eukaryota > Metazoa > Chordata > Ceratodontiformes > Ceratodontidae > Neoceratodus > Neoceratodus forsteri. The sequence continues at coordinate 30,103,857 of JADMNL010000028.1, forward strand.
ACGATAGTGGAGTGGTGACAGCACAGGTCATGGAGTGGCAGCAGTGACATTGGAGAGCCAGTTGTGGTGGTTTGTCACACAAAAGATGGTGGTGGGGCAAAACTGCGCATGCATGATACTTGTGCATGCACAGTTCTACCAGAAGTACACTCAAAAAGTAGTGCACTGTGGGAAGGGGGTGACTGTGCTGCAGAGGGGAGCTCCATCGTGGGTGACAGCACCTAATGGATCAGTGCTGTCTTGATGTTGCCGCATCACTGTAGGAAAACACAGCGTCACGTTCCAGAGCTGACCCTCTTCTCCTACAGTGATAGCCAAACATCTGCAAAGCTCCATTCACGCAGACAAAAAAGGAAAAAAACAAATATTGTAAAAATCATAGGCCTGTGAGCCTTACCTCAGTCCTAGGCAAGGTTCTGGAAGGTATTATAAAATAAGAAACTAAAAATTATCTTAAAGGAAGTAGGAAATTATTTTTATATAGTTAACTGCCCTTCCAACTTTCTTTCCATGCCAGTTATGTATTCTGATATGCTTTGATGATTTTTTAATAAATAAATAATCTAGCTTCGGGGTACCCTCAGATCTACATAGAGTTCCACTCTCCTCACCAGCGACTGCTCTTTATTTTTATATTTCTAAGACATTCTATGACATTCAAAACTCCCATTCCTTGCTATTCATCTGAATGGCCTGGAGTGGGTGTTATTGATGTCATAAAATGTTCAGGCAGTATGAAAAGAGAGAACAGCAACTGCTGAGGAAAGAGGGATTCAGGGTAGTTACAAAGGCAACAACATTAGATTGTTAATTTAGCAAAAAAGGTCAAAAACATATCAGAATACTGGTTATCCAATAAAAGAATAACTGAGGGCATCTTGGAGGTGTAAAAATGGTTTCCTATCACCTTTACCATCAACTATCTGGCAGTTAACAAACAGCAAGTGTTTACTAAGGGCAAGTCTTGCCAGACTAAATTGTTGACATTTTTTTTGACAAGATCTGTTGCTAGATAAAGGGAGGCCAGTGGATGTCATCTACCTTGATTATAATAAAGCCTTTGATAAAGTCCCGCATGATGTCTCGGTGGAGACATCCTTTTATCCTTTTATTAGTCTAGGAATTAATACCTTTGAGCCAGGGCTCTTTTACAAAGGTTCCATGTCACAAAGAACATTTAACAAGGCACGATACACATTACAGGTAAAACCAGACAGGAAAGTTACATCATAAATTTGCTATTAACAGTTTAAGGCAGTAACGTTTTAAGTTTCATAGAAAAACAAGCTATAACAGGTTCAAGCGGTAGACAATTTGAGGTTAAGGAAACTTCCAGGGAGAGGGTGATCATTAGGCGCCAAAAGGAGGCTAGAGAGGAGGGAAAGGTGGTGAGCGGGAGAGTAAGTGAGAGGGGACAGGAAAAAAGGGGGGGAGTGAGTTTGGGTGGGAGACAGGAAGTAGTAGAGGTACCAGAGGGTTCATTAGTCAGGGAGAAAGAGGCCTCAGATGTGAGGATGGACATGAGGGGTAGTAGTCTTTATCTAGCGCAATCACAGTTGCTAGTGGTGGTGAGGTGGGCATAGAGCATGGATTTGAAAGCTTCAAGCAAGGTTGAGGATAGAGTAGGTGGACTAAGCGCATCAAGATACTTGGGTATAAAAGCAAGACTGGTAGCATGAATTGGGTCCTGGTTGAAGGATAGGGTGCGACAAGTGGTCATACAAGGTATTTTCTCTAAATGGACAGCAGTGACCAGTGAGGTGCCACTTAACATGGGCAACATTGGAAAACTTAGCTCTGTTAAATTAATGCATGAATTTTGCACAATTTGCAAACTGCAATTCATGAAATTCATGCAATGTGTGGAGCACGAATCAACCGCGAAGTGTGAAGTTTCACCGCAAAGTGCAGAATTTCACAGGTGTAATTCTGTGCTTTGTGACAAAAGCTTTGTGATTCGGGCAAAGTCAAACTTTTTCAAGTCTGGCAAAACTTTGCAAAGCTCTGTGAAGTATGAATTTTCACCATTTTTCGTGGACTTCACCAGCGAAGTTATACTACGCCACATCTCTAAGTACCACAGGGTTTAGTGCTCAGACCATGCCTATTCAACATTTTGTAACATCAATGACATCCAAAGATGATGTCTGGATGTCTAAATTTGTGGATGATACAAAGATTGGGTATGTTGTTACTAATTCAGCAGAAATAGACAACCTACAAAATGAATTGATTAGGATAGAAAAGTGGAAGCATGAGCATAAAATAGAGTTTAATATAGAAAAGTGTTCAATGATGCATTTATGTGTTCAATGATGCATTTTGGGGATAATAATAATAGCAAGGAATCATATGTACTTGGAGACCAAGTACTGAAATCAATAATTTGAGGAATGGGATTTAAGATTAATAATCCCAAACGATATGAACTTTAAGAAACATTGCCAAATAACAGCAAAGAAGATCTAAAGACTTCATTGATGTACAAGGAGGCATATAAATAACAGGGACAGAAAGGCAATCCCACTGTTGTATTGTTTGCTTTTCAGACCACATTGGGATTATTGTGCCCAGTTTTGGGCACCATATAGAAAACATGAGATAAAATTAGTGCTGTACGGAATGCGGAATTCTGCTACCAGAATTAGCGCTGAATGACTATTCAGCTGGTGGGATTTCTGCCAGAATTTCACTGTTTTTTCTGTGGAATTCTGCCTGCTATGATCAGCAGGATAATATCCCACAGCACAACATTTCTCTGCAGAAAATCATTCCACGACCATTTCTGTAGAAAATATTGAGATCTGCAGAATGTTGTGGAAAAACTCATTCCGCATTTTTCCGCCTCAGAGTTCTGCCATTCTGTTTCCAATGAAATTTGGATACATTTCAGTGGAATTTCAAAACTTCTGCAAAATTTAATTCTGCTAGGATTTGAAAATTCTGCACAGCACTAGATAAAGTCTTTGGAATGAGTACAGTGTAGAGAAACCAAAATAGTGACACTTTTGTGGAACTTGGAATATGAAGATGAACTGAAGACTCTGGAGCTACAGTACATAAACTTGAATATTGTAGATTGTGAAAAGATCTATGCATAGCCTTTCAAGCCTTTAACAACCATGCCCTACTGGAATGTGTTTGCCTAGAACTACAGAACCAAGTTACCATACTAGATCACATATACTTCAATTGAAGGATGATTTGAATCAAACTAAGGACAACATCATTCTCTCAAACAGTGATGCTATGGAATAGTCTTCCATTAGAAGTAGTGGGCAGAAGGGCAATGGAATGATTTAAAACTAAATTGGACAAATATTGTGAAGGGAATGAAACTGGAGGATATAACCTTTGAGATAAAGGCAAGCAGTAAATGGACAGATTTCCTAACTATGCTCATATAGACCTATGAGGAGCTCAGTCACTGAACGGATTCTATGTACTGTATGTGCTTGGTGATGGATCAGTCAGGTGGGCAGTCGTGGTGGAGAGAGGAGGGCTATGCTGGTTGCCCGCTATGGTCCTGGATGGAGGGGGAGAGGGGTGGTGGCATGCTGTCTGTTTTGGTGGGGGGCACTAGGCCACCAGAAAATGTTACTTCAATGATGTTGGGGTGATTGGGCATTAGGGGGCCACTAGACTACCAGGGTAAATATGTACTATGTCTGGGAGAAATCGGGATGGGGGGCTGTAGTCCACCAGAGGGGATTTTGGTTATTTTATGAATCAGAGATCAGACAATTATTCTGTGTTATGCACTTCAGTCTATTACTGATGTGTGTGAGTATGTAATTTACAACTTCAGAAGTGACATTTGACAAACAAACATCTGCCACACTATAAGATTGCAGGACAGCTAGCACCGGGTGGGGATATGTCAATCTGTATGCATGACATCAGGGATGTGGGGTGGTAGACAACCAGGGTATGGAACTATACTGAACATAATGTACAGTACATATAAAGTACATGCAGTGCAAATGCACCCCGGTGGGTGCCATCACTCCTGCTACTGCCAGGCTATCACCCAACCCCCCCATGACACCTCCCATGCCCCTTCAGCACCCAGCCCCTACATGTACATCAGTGTCACCTCCCCAACATCCTGGGTCCTCTAGTGTTGCACTGGGCATGGGGCTGGTGGCTCTCTGCAGCAATTTCCGCAGGTCTTCCTACTCTATGGTGCAGTGGTCAACTTGCAGCAAACCTGGGGAGTTTGGCACCAGGACCCTATTTTTTGTAGAATAGAACACATGATCCCTGGAGCACCTGTAGTTTGCCACAGCCCTAGATCACAGCAAATTGTGTCAAACTATGGGATCTTTGAGAATCGGACCCTCCGAGTCAATGGGTCCTGGAATCTAACATAGCTGAATGCATTTTATTTAATAGATTAAAACTGACAGTGGAAATTTCTTAAATTACTAATAGGTAAAATGGTCTCAATAATTAATGTATGCATACTAGGTAATGCCACCACTATAATTACACTGGTCCAATTTAACTTTCACAATGCACTTTCCACCTCTGAATTCATTTAGCTGGGCTGAGCTATTGCAGTCCTGATCTTCCTTTCTGGGTGACTACAGTATTTTGTCAATTGCCATACCTCTCTGACACCTGCCTCATAAATCAGGGTCAAGGCTTAAAAATGTATTTATTTATTGAACGTTTCGGGTTTACAACCTTTGAGTCAGATACTCATTTCCAAAGGCACCATGTCAGTAGACAAGTATACAACTGTTAGGCCAACACATATAGTTTGGGTACATAATATTGTACAGTAGATAAGCACTAGTACAAAAGACAGTCACAGTCAGGATACAGGTCTGACAGTCAAGTACGACAGTTAGGTCAACATATACAGTTTGGGTACAAATGTTTTACAAAATTTACAGTGCAGTTTTGCAGTAGATAAACATTGGGACTGGGTAAGTCATAGCCAGGGCATAGACCTGACAGTGTCAAGTTCAACAGAAACTTTGAGAACAAGGGTTGCTCTTAATTAGTAAAACAGAGCTGTGGCTAGGTTGAGGGAGAAGGAGGAGAGTCCTTTGTCAGCATAGATAACAGGGTCAAATAGCCAAAATCAGGTACACTTTCTATAAAATGCTAATACGAGGTCTAGAACCTGCAACTGTATTTGTCTTAATGAGAAAAGCATTTCCTTATGGAGAACTAGACTCTAAATTAAATTTCTGACAGTATTTTAGTATTCAAATTCCTACTACAGTGTGGCAGAAATGCAAATTTTAGGAGGGACTGATGATACTTTTGAGGCAAAATCAGGGACATCCCTAAAAATCAGGAACACTTGACAGGCATGTTCACCACCCCACTTTTTTCTCTGAGCTTGACCAGATTGACTTAGTGATCCTGCTTACTACACTGATTTCCTCCTTGTTTTTTGTACACACCCTCCCTTCACAAAATAGCTACCTTCTCCTTTTCCTATAGGACCTATCCCTTTAGAAAACAGAATTTTTCTTCTTGGTGCACCAGTCATTTTCTTCTCCCACCAGATCCTTTTTTTGCTACCATCTCTGCTTGCCTGACACCCAACTGCAGTGTCCTCCCCAACCCTGTCAGCCACCATTTCTGGTACTTATTCTTACCTGCCTGTCACAGTACTCTGCAGTTTAACTCCTGTGGCTCCCCAAGGTTCCACAACCCTTAAGGAGAAATTAGCTTGATAGTGATAAGCAGGGAAGCTCAGTAGGTGGTGCAGGGCCTGTAGGAAGATGCCACATCACACCTCATCTGGTGGTATTTCCCATTTTCTCTCTTCTCCAAGATGCCTCATGGATGTGGACCATATGATGCAGTTAGGAGGCACCTGCCATCCCTTTGTGTCTCCATTTGCACTGCCATCCATGACCACCAAGGTGGTGGTGGTGCAGTGAAGCACATGGCCCTCCATCCCTTAAGAAGGAGAGTTTCCTCTAAAACACTCAATCCTCCTCCTCCCAACTCAATATCACTCCCAGTCCCAGGTCACCACCATTGCGAATGATAGTGTTACCGCTGTACCGATGGGCCAGCTTCTTCAACCAGATCATCGTAAGTTCCTTTACATTTTGAACTTTCAAATACGTTGGGAACTCAGACTAGCTGATTTTGCAGGGTGTGATTCTCATATTATACAGTAATTTGTTTTTCATGTCAAATGAAACTGCAGCATAGACTGCAGCACAGACTTCATTGAATTCTGTAGACAGAATGAGAAGGGACCTGCAGAAACCTGAAAAATGGTCAGGGGTTTGGCAGTTGAAATTCAATGCAAAGAAGCGCAAGATAATGCATATGGAACACAAGACACAAAAACCCTGGCACAATATATCAGTTAGGGGGTGAGGATATAGCATGCACCAAGCTCCTGTTCCTTTCCTAAGGGATCTTGGGATTATCATCTCTGATGACCTCAAGGTAGGGAAACAGCGTGACTAGGCAGCAGGTAAAGCAAATAGGATGCTGGGATGCATAGGCAGGGGCATCACCAGCAGGAAAAGAGAGGTCATAATTCCACTACACAAGACACTAGTGAGGCCCCACCTGGAGTACAGTGTATAGTTCTGGGGACCTTACTTATGTAAGGACATGGACGGGGTAGAGAAGGTTCAGAGGAGGGCAACAAAGATGGCACGTGGGTTGCATCACAAGTCCTATGAGAACAGGTTGAAGGAATTGAATATGTACTCCTTGGGGGAGAGGAGGGAGAGAGGGGATATGATAGAGATATACAGGTATCTTACAGGGAGGAACAGGGTGCAGGAATACACTATTTTTAAGTGAAAAAGATGTTCCAGGACTAGAGGGCATTGGATGAAGTTGGAGGGAGGACGATTCAGAGGAAATGAGATGAAGAATTTCTTCACAGAACAGGTGGTGTACAAGTGGAACACTGCCAGAGGAAGTGGTGGGGGATGAAACAATCACAGGATTTAAGAATGCATGGGATAGACATAAAGGAATTCTGGAGGTCAGGGTTAAGGGGCAACAGACTTCTAGGAAAACATAAAGTGAACTTACAAGCTCAAATGGGCAGACTGGGTGGGCCGTAGGCCCTTATCTGCTGGCACTGTCTATGTATCTATGTATCTATGTAGCATGAAAGAGAACTATAAAATACAAGTGGATGAGCTACAAGGCTGCTTTTTAAAAGGAGGCAAAAGGAGGCTATGAGATGGAACTTTTGGCTAGCAGTAGGAATAAAGTAGAAAACATGGATAGGGAAGTGATGCTAGAGGGTAATAATTAAGACAAAAAACAGACTCCCTAGTTATATTATCTATAGTGTACAACAATATAGAGACTAGAATAGGTCAAGCAGTGCAGGCAAATTGACACATACTAAGGTGTGATATCAGTGTAAGTAACTGTGTAGGAGAGAAGCCCAGGATAAGATTCAGGTCACCTAATGTACACAATAGATTAGTACATAGTTTGATTCAGAACAGACCAGAGGTGGAGAGGACACTGTTGCCAACTAAGCCTATTGGCTTCTATACCTGTGGGACTTGTAATATGTGCTGGTTCGCTGTACCATGTATGGTGTTTCAGCATACCAGCAGTGATGTTAAATGTCCCATGCATGAGTTCATTCATTGGCAAACCACATCTGTGGTGAATTGTATAAGTTGTCCATATAATATGTTGTATGTGGGCCATACTGTTAGTTAGGAGGTTACAGGAACACATGCAGGAGCATGCAAGGAGTAGCATGCACGGCCAGGAGGATACCGCATTAGGAGCCCATAGTGCAGTTCACGAGTCAAATGTCAATACTTTTAAATTTGTTACACTAGAACATATTCAACAACCTAGGAGGCGAGGGGATCGACCACATCTCCTCCAAAGAGAGTTATATTTGATCTACTGTTTGGAGTTTGCAACCTAGTCTCAGCCATGATTTTGATCTGAAGCCGTTTCTGTACATCTGGCAACTTCGTTGTGGGGGCTTATTCCCTTGATATTTAGTTGTTTTCATACACAGTTATGTTAGCATTCTAGGCTCGTCATATATTTTTTTGGACAATCAGTAATGTTAATGATCAGCTCTATGGGATTATGTCCGATATCATTGATGCAAACTAACACTGCATCGTTAGGATATACAGTATATTATCCAGGGATCAGTTGTGACAAGGAGAATTCGGCTTTGTGGTTGAAGATACCTGTATGAAACTGAGTTCCATTTCTGCTAATGAAGATAAAGTACAACAGGACCTGAGATGTCCTGCTGATTAATACCTGTTTCTCTCATTGGTGGACTTTTTTATCAATGGAAAAAAGGAAGCTTTGGAACACATATAGGGCTGATATTCAGAAACGTGCAACATGGAGTGCAAAGGCTTGCAATATGCTTTGCAATTGCCTAGGGATCCAAAGATGGTGTATGGAGCTAGACAGCACACCGGCACTGTTCGACTGGATATAGGGCCATGTCTACACAGCTGTAAGTCAAGTAGTGTAGCCTGGACATGGCTCCTGAAGTGGGCCTCAACAGAGGACAGCACCAGAGTGCTAGCAGCAATTTCCAAAGGGACATATGCAAATTAGTCCATTGGGCATGCGAGGTACTAAGGGGTCATTTCCATGCCCATTGTGGGACATTTGCATGTGTAGCAGAGGCAGGTTAGTGTGGCACTGCCCCCCTTTCCCCAGTCCAAGACTGTTATAGATATCCCTGGTAACTAGTGCACCCCCCACCTACAGACCAGCCCATAATGAAAAAGAATCCCTGGTGCTAGTGAGGCCCCATCCCTCTGATCACAAGCCCATACAAAAAAAAAGCCCTGCTGCAAGTGTTCCTCCCTCCCTTTGATTGCCAGCATGTAGTATTAAAAACTCCCTGGTACTAGTGGTCACTCCTCCAGTCACCATCCTGTACAAAAAAAATTCCTGGTGCTAGTGGTTCCCCCCTCTGATCACCAGCCTGTACATAAAAAAAACTCCCTGGTGCTAGTGGGTTTCCCCCACCCCCATCACCTGCCCATAGTAAAACTGACAACCCCCCCAGAGTTCAGTAGTTCCCCCCAGCACCGATTCAGGTTACCACTGGCTGCAACACTGTAATCCCTGGCATCTACAAGGGCACCCCCACTGTGGCACTGAGCAACCCCCCAGTCGCCTTACCAGTATCCTCAGTGCCGCGGTTGCACATATGGTGACTAGCACAGCCCTCCTCACACATCCTTGGGCAGCTGCTATATTTCCAGGCAGGGACCATGGTTCATATTTACAGGACAGGATGATGTGCCTTGTCCTATAACTAAAACACGTGCTTCCTGCCTCAACGTATGACAGCCAGCTGGGGAGGCATAAGGAGGCCTGCTCTGGTTGTGGTATGTGCACCCAAGGCACCGAGGATACTTGAAAGGTGACTGGTGAGGATGGGTACTCGGTGCCCTGGTGGGAAGGGTCACTAGATGCCAGGGATTACAGCACTGTGACAGGAGGTACTGTGAATCAGTACTGGAGGAAACTACTGGATGCCGGGAGGGGTTGTCAGTTTTACTACGGACTGGCAATTGCAGGGAGGATGGACCACTAGTACCAGGGATTTTTTTAACATTGGCTGGTGATTGGAGGGGGGCCACTTGCATTGGATTTTTTTTAGTACCGGCTGTTCATTGGAGGTGGGGGAACCACTAGCATCAGGGAGTTGTTTTATACTATGGGCTGGCGATTGGAGGGGGGACTACTAGCACCACGTAACTGTTCTTTTGTACTACAGAACCACTCATAAATTAATATAGCATACTCTGTGGCGCACATACCATGGAAGAAAAAAGGAAACACTATGTCCCGCACTAGTAGCATCCCTCCCAACATGGACAGAAAACCAATGACGTAAAACACCTGTTAGTGGCACAAACACCCAGCTATAACTCCACTCACCAAACTTCAGTCACTGTAATTGACTCACTGTCACACTGTCAGTGTAACAACAGCATACTGAACTGAGGTTCCTGTCCCTGCCCCATTTGCATACCCCCATCCATTTTGTTTGTTTCTTTTTTTTTTTTTTTAACGGGAGAGACACACTAAGCTGAAAGCTTGTTTACAGGTGTAACCTGGGAGCACAAGGAAGTTAAGTGACTTGCTCAGGGTCACACAGCATGCAAGTGAGGGCTGTGGGATTCAAACCCAGGTCTCTCGGTTTGCAGCTCAGAGCCTTAAACCACTGAGCTATCTTGCCTCAGAAATGTTGGTTTCTGTGGATGTTAATCCTCTTTGCTGGCACAGCAGACCCTTTTGAATATTGGTCTGCAGCACAAAACGCAGTTTGCACGGGAAAACACCGGTTAGCACCCTAGTAAACTTTTGACCATCAGACCCATAGTGTGAAAGATGCCACTTTAAGTTAGTGACCTTTTGTCTATGTTTAGCTTGCAGCAATTTTAAAAAAAATGTTTGGAACTTATCTTTTGTATAAACATCTGTACTTTATAAAAACATAGAGATGAGTAATCTGTTTGATCAATGGCACTACAGAACATATATACTGGACAGCATTCGTTTTTGTGAACTGGAATTTTGTACGTTTGTATATATATTTTTTTAAATGAGTATGTTAAGCACTGATTACACTGCTGATTATTGTTTAATCCCTGTTTTGACTTTAAAATGTGGCCAATGGGCCTTGAACCATAATAAGCAGCATGAATACGCTGCATCTATGGGACTATTACAGTTGGATGGATTCTAACCAACCAAGTTAACTGTTTTAGAGCACTATAAAGGCAGGGTTAAAATCCAGCAGTTTAACCATGCCCCCTAATGAAGCTTATGGAGCAAAGTGCCAGGACAGGGTCCACTGGCAAATGGTGAGAGGCAATATCTTATAGGTGAACCCATGCATCTAGCTCCTGCTATTGGTGAGCCTTACACTGGCTTCCTCCATTCTCCTATAGTTTAAACACCCCTGCCTTCCTTTTCTGTTGAAATGACTATACCCCCTCCCACTTTGCAAGACTGCAGTTCATCTTGTTTTCGTTATGGATCACATTCATCAGACTTTTATTGCAGGCAGTCCAGTCACCTTACCTGTACCAGTATCATGGCCTTGGAATGTCCCAGCAACACATCTGCAGCAGTGCGGCCCAGCATCATGTTCCATCACAGCAGGGCCAGCTTTAGGGTTTTTGGGGCCCCCAGCAGAATTAGTGAAGTCATGGGGCCCCTCTACTTGGCCCACCTTTAGCCCATGTGTTTTACTGTAGCCCATAAGTGCAAGATTTTATTTGTGGTGATACTATAGGCAGGGAAAAATGGGCAGACTAGGTGGGCCAAGCAGTAGTTATCTGCCTGCAAATTTTATATTTCTTTGTTTCTATGTACATCTTTAGTATAACCAGTAATATTTTAAAAATTTAGGAGGACACAGCAGTGTCAGTTCTTGGGGCTGTTCTTCCCGTCCCATCCACTGCTGCCTCTCCACCTCCTACTGACTGGATCATAGCTTGTTGAGGTATTTCATGACAGAACCAGAAGGATCTGCACAGTCCTTTACTGATGTTTTAAAAATATAGTAAGATAAAAAAATGTTTAAAAATGAATAAGGTAAACTTCTCTTGTTGGGGGCCCCCAGGAGGAGGGGCTCCCAGCAACCGCAGGGTTCGCTGGTGCCTAAAACCGGCTATGCATCACAGCTAAATATATCCAGATACTTTGGTTACATCTGCCTCAGTTGTAACCAGGTGTAATGCTTTGTGTCACTTGGTGGTAAATATATACATTGTTATCTGCTGGGTTGTTAAAGAGTCAACATGTGGCATTCTACAGAAACAAAGCTGAGAACACATGTGACTTAACGTTTCATTTGGTCTGTATTATAGGGGCGTGGTCATGCCCCTATAGTTAGGGTTGAGTGGCCTGTTCAGTGTTAAACCCCTAAATTTGCACATTAATATATTTGGCACTCTTTGATGAAATCAGCTGCAATTTTTCATGTATTGTCTAATAGGCAAGGTCTTGATCTATGGAAAGTTTCGTGATGCCAGCTTGTGCGGTTTCCTAGATCCCCGTGTGTCATTTTCTGATAATGTCTAATTTATTTCCTATACTTAACATGTTTTTTTTTCTCTCTTCTACATATCATATGGACTAGAATGTTTTCTCCAGACTTGCAGGGCACATGTGGGATGTCTTAAGGTAGTGCCTTTGATAGGTCAGGGGAAACAATATTAAATGGTTACAGAGTTATAAGGCATTAAAGTTTTGTTTTTCCCATTCTGCACATCTGCAGTAGGCTTTTTGAGTTAACGTTCTGGAGCAAAATGAAAAATTGGGTATAGCAGGACCCTTTTTTGGGTTCTCACCACTTGCTTGGAATGGCACCACACTTTTTTTGTGCTGTGACAACTGCCATCTTGTTGATTTTTTCCACAAACTAATAAGCGTTGTTATGCTTAAGTCCCACACCATCTACTGACTCATGTGTTCATATCATAAGTAATCTTGTTTATTTTCACTGTGATATTGCTGTGTTGCACTAACATATAGAAATAGGTATCCATCGTGCATGCACGGGTACTAGGACTATGCTTGCTGCTGATATTTGCTGCTGTATATTATGTTTACATCATTTTGTGGTTTTATACATGTTTAAATGTTTATTACACCTGATATGCATATATTTTATTTATTGCGTTTACCTAGATTATGTGTGTTTCTTTTTATGTGCTGATATAGTCATATAATCATGTGTAAATTGTCTTATACCAAAGTAGCATGCCATGTGCATTTCTGCTTATGCTGCATTCATAACATATAGCTGACAATGCATTTTCTTTCTTCCAAGATTCTTCCTTACTTTGCAACTTTATTTCCTTTGTAACTACCCAAAGGAGCTACCTTATTTACATGCCTTATCGAATGCTGTATGTTTATTATATATGTAACTGCACTGTTATCCATCATATATATATATATATATATATATATATATATATATATATATAGTATGCACACCAGTTCCTCAGAGAGAAAGAGACCTTACTCAAGGAATGGTGGGAAATCGGCTCCCTTGTGATTGCTTTGTCACATGTCGGACGTGAGTATTTGTAATAAAACTGCTTTTTATTACATACTGCTTGTGATATCTTCTTTGGATAGCCAATCCAACATACAAGAATCTGATGGTAAGCTGTACTTACTGTAACAGCATTGAAAATACATAAAAATGCTGGTATTTTGTTTTTTCTCCCCTCCACCCCTCCCCGTTGGCCTCTCCTTTGGACCACCAATGAGCCCCACAGCTCACTCCTGCCTCCACTACTAGCCACCTCCACCACCAGTGCACATTGCAGCCACCCCGGGGGGTAACCTTGTGTAACCCTTCATCGGGTGAGTCTCTCTCCTCTGAGGGGAAATGTGCCAGTGGGTACCGGCCACTGCACACCTCCATTGACCCCCCCTGGTGTTGCTGCAGTGGTCTCCGGGGCTTACCAGGGCTTCTGTGACAGCAGAAGACTGGGTGGCCATCATCTGGCTGAGTGGGAAGCCTTTTCCTGCTTTTCTCCCTGGGGTTAGGCTTTACCCTGATATCAAGACGTATGCTGATACCCACCATACCCCCTTGTCAGTGGGGCCTGACATGCTGCCATTTTCCTGGCCTCTGCCAGGAGCCAGTAGGTGTTGGCCCACATCCCCTTCTTCCATCTGGGAGAAGGTGAGCAGTCATGGGATGCTCAAACCTTCTTCCCCCATCTGGCCCTCTGGCATCCTGGGTCTGTTCCCGAACCTGGGTCGCCAGCATCGCAACCAAAAATCCAACCACTGTGCCAATGGGCTGAAATGCTGGTATTTAAAAAAAAACACCAGAACCTAGCTAAATGGGCAGGTTTATGTAGATTTTGATGTTTGTTTTTTAAAATAAAGGCCAGAAATACATTTTCTTGGCACGAAAATCCCAGGTGCCCAGCGTAATGAGAGGAGCCATTCCCTGCATTATCTGCAAGAGAACAGTGTGACTTTCTTGACTTCTGCAGCTGCAGCTGGAACATATGCTACAGGCTGCAGTGAAAGCCATGAGCAATGGATTCCCTGGTGTGTAGTGCCCTCTCCCCCCATTGCCATCCTTTTTATGTGACTGAGCTATTTTGTTCACTATGAAAAACTGGGCTCCCTATGTCTCAGTGATCTGCTGTGTTGTAGTCCATTTAAAATGTGTTGCTGCTGACATACAACCATAGGCTTAGCTCTTGCATTTTTACTTTTACCTGTACAGGTACAGAGTTCACTGCTTCCTCTGCTGGACTTCAGCAGTTTGCAGTAGGGGTAGTAGCATGGAGATGAGCCCCCCACACCCGTGCCCCAACCCAGCTACACAAGTAGAATGCTAAAGTGCTACCTTCCCATGCCTGAGATCTAGCCAAATCACTGTAACCTGGATGCTTCAATGAATACAGCTTCATTTCATAGAAGTAGACAGGATGTTGCAATGGTTGTGAAAGTATGAAAACCGGCAGTATACTATTGCAATTACAGTCTGCTATAACCCTTGTGCAATATTTTTCTAGAATCCATTCAGTATGGTTTCACATTCAGAGTTAAAAAAGAGACCTACTCCAAATTAACAGCAGGGCTCTGTAATTGCACATTGCATTTGCAAGTCTTAGTCCAATGGTCAATGAGATATGCTGCTCCCCAAGAACTCAAGCAAATATTTACCCAATACAAATTGTTAAAGTTTTTTTTTTTTTTTTATTTGACAGTTAATGTTTTCCTCTGCTTGATTGGGTGCATGCTTGAATATATGTGTGTGTGTCTCAATTTTTATGTGAGTCCTACTCAAATCCCATATTTTGGCAGAGAGTCTGTAGGAAACATATGTCTTTCTACTTCCACATGGGATTCACAAAGCCCATCTTACAAAGTAAACAAGCAAAAAAAAATGTAGTCACAGTTCTGTCCAGTGGCGAGACCCTCCATGCATGGCTATGACACTGACATATGTGATTTAGTTAATGCCACCGATGAGGAAATGTTGCTGTAACATTCAGAAGAAATGCCAAACTTCACTACAAGACAGTTTCCATTGTGGATAGCTAAGAACAGCACTGGCGGCAAACAGAAGTAGTGACATAGCGCTGTCTAGAGCTTCGTTGATACTGTGTTCACTGAAACCTAACCTCTGCCATAACAGGCAGAAACCGATATTAAAACACAAGACCGGTTTGTTTGATGGTGGTATTTATTTAACAATTGCAGGATCAGCTCTATTTTAACACAGACGCTCTAAAAGTTTATACTGAGTCGAAGGACACACACACGCACACACACACACACAGAAATTTAAAATTCATTTTTATTGCATTTCAGATTTAAGCAGAACTGCTTTTGTTGTCTCCATTACTTAAACAGCTGAACATTTCGTAAACATGACCTGGCATAGCTACACACTATCATACACATCTTCTCTCCTCAATCTGAGATTAGCAAAATATATTTAATTATACAAGTACTGTGTTTTTTATGTTAAAAAAGCATTTATAAAGTAGTCCTTATACTTTTTTTGTTGTTGTTTAATTGGGGATCATTTAAGGAGTTCGGGTGAGCGTGACCTATTCCCGCAACTGTAAAGCCCCATACAAGATCTTTGTGGTGCTAATAATTTTGACACTTTCCACCAGTGTGAAATTACATGGGTGTTTGCCAGGGCTCAGCCCCCTGCCTCTAAAATGAGCCGCAGTAGCTTACTCATCAATGCCATTGACTTTGGGAAGGGGATCTCAAGGCGCTTTTACACACAGGGTTTAGAAACGGAGCGAGCATTACCTGCGTAGCGCCGTTGTACTTTATTGCATTCAGTGTTCCCTTTACACTTTGTGGGTATTCCGGCAACCCCTGCCTCCATTTGTTTCGGCTCCCCAACAGAGTTTGCCTCTCTATAGGCTGTTTCTGCAGTGCTACTGTAATGGCTGTTTTACATAGCCAGTCGAAAAGGAACACATCGGTGCAAACCGCAAAAAGCAGAGAACGGAACAGATGCACTTTACACACAAGGGATGTAATGGAATACTGTTTCCGTAACAGTTATTCCATTACAGAAACCTGTGTGTAAAAGCACCTTCAGTTTAAAGATAAGGTCCTTATGGACTTCTAGCTCCCAAAGCTCATAAAGTGTAATTATAACACTGCTTAGCACCAACCTCACTTTATGGACTGCATTCGTGAGTAAACACTGATTTGTGATGGTGTGCTGCCATTGTTTAACTGAGCTGAAATCAAGCCAGCATACCACAGAGTAAAGTACTGTTTTAATTCATCTTTTAAAAGTTTGTTGACTGTTAAATCCAAGGGATGGAGTAGATCTGTACACAAGGATGGTAAAAATTTAGAAATAGTGCCCTCCTCCTCCTCCTCCATTGTTGATATTACGAACTCCATGGTATGTGTTCTGAAAATACTTAATATTAGTAAAGCATGCTGTCCTGTAGGCAGATTTTTTTTAAGCAAATAGCATGCACAGTGTGAGTACTTGCTTTATGTATTGAACCACTGTCTCGCTAATAGTCTGAATATTATCTGTATGGCTGAGAAACTGATCGGTTTGAATGACCCCCCCCCCCCCGATATGTCTGACTGTAAAAGAATAAGCAAATGTATGCAAAAGCACATTTAAGGAACCTTACAGGAATGTAGTCTGATTGGTAGTCAATGAACTGTTTCATATTTATTGTGACTGCTCTCATTTGTTTCTTATCCTGTTCAGGTGCATCTCACTTCATGTACTTTACCAATTAAAACAGGTTTGGGACATAACACACCATCATTTCATTCTTGCACTGTCTTGCTCTGTAAATTGTGCTGAGCTGGGGTTCATACTAAGATTCAAACTAAGGCCATAGGAGCTAAGCAAGGCGGTGAGCCTATATGCACTCCAGTAATGAGTTTTGCCTGTTAAAAAGGCAGACACAGTTGTCACAGTGCCCCCACCCAAGGTAAGGTAAACAGAGGGAGGGAGAGGAGGTGTGGGGGGAGGGATTTCTCTCTCCTAGGGTAGGAGACTATGAATTACCAATGTTACTGGCTGTGGGTGGAGCTCAGAAAATGGGAAGGCACACATGATATCACAAAGGATGAGGGGTTACAGGGGAAAAAGAATGAAAGGGGGGGGAGAGGTAGGCAGTGAGGACCCTAATAAGGGGTATGTAAGGGACTGCACACAGGGTCCCTGCCTCTTTTTGTGACTTTCAGAACATTTTCTGGGAGCAGCACATCAGATTGGCAATTGATTTACAATAGCTTGGCTGAGAAAGTACTTCAACAAAAAAAAGGGATAGATTTATTTTAGAATGTTTGATTTCTAGACGGTTGGTGGGCTACGTCACCCTGTAAGTAAGGTTAATTTTTTCAGTAATTTTCAGTGGAAGACAGTACATGCCATTTGGGAGGCCTGTGCCACGTGGAGACAGGTAAGCATTGGTCAAGTTGGGGCAAACTGGCCTGCAGATTCTATTTGCTCCTGTTTTTGTTTTGTTTGCTTCACTACAGCTGGAAGGACTGAGAAAGGAGTGTTGTTGTGATTAACTAGCTGCTGCTTTTAGCTAGGTTTGCTAAATATTGCCGAATAGAGGGGCCTTGGGCCTAAGGCAATCACGCCAACGGGGCGCGAGTTTCAGTCAAAGCTGTCCGGCAGTTGGGTACTTGCTCTTTCACAGGGGATAGTGCTAGGCTGGTCGGATGGTGAGGTACTGCTGCATGGATGTGTGCTAGTGTCTGCGAAGGCCTGTAGGTTTTTTTCCATGGGGGAGAGGCCGGGGCCTAAGGTGACCCCACGTGAAATGGGTTGGGAGGTCTGAGTGAGGAGAGCTCCTGGTAGTGAACTGGGAGATGAACAGATAAAAGATGTTGAGGAGGAACCGTGACTCTGCAGAGGGGTTCTTTGGTTGCTGGGGAGCAGCATTTTTCAAAAAGAGAAATGTATAAAAAAAACTAAACCCATCATTTTTTGGGGGAGCGATGCAAAAGGCGTCACCAGGAGGGCCTAATCAGTTAGGGAGGCAGTCTTTGGTTGCATGCAGGTTGGGCACACGACATAGAGCAACCTAGTGGTTAGGGCGGTCCTGCTATTTTTTGGGGAGGTCAGAGTAGAGGGAGTAGAAGGAGCACCACAGAGTCAGCCAGAATTACAAAAAAAATGAAAAATAAAAAATGCCGATTGGGCATCTGCTTGTGGAACCTAAGCTAACCGATGGCATGGCCTGTGGCGGAGGGGTGGGGGAAGGGGGGGGGATTCAACTGCAGTACAGGTCACAGAGCAGTAGGTCAGGTTTTTTTTTTCTGTTTTTTTTTTCCATAAGGCCATAAGGCCTACAAGAGAGACAGCAGTCGAAGGGGTCTCAGTTTTCAGATAAGGCCTACAAGATAGACAGTATTCAAGAGATGCACGCACAGTCTGGCAAGCAAAAATGGCACCTGGCTCTGATATTTTTTGATGGTCGCTGTTTGTTGATAGGGAACAGGGTGGGCTGAGGCCCCTGTGGCCTCAATGGAGCTGAGGACCAGGGATGTTCAGGTAGCCGGGGATAAGAAAAAAAAATGATGTTGCATGAAATGAGCAAGGATAAGGGATGGAGTCAGGGGACCACAAGGCGGGGCTGAAGGAGAGTTTAAAGAGGGCCAATGGATGGCAGGCAGTGTGCCTTGCCAATGGGGGAAATTCAAAAAGAGTTAAATATTTAAAATTACAGGTGGGCATTTTCAACCGGAAATACCAGATAGACAGCCAAAGTCGGTCAGCTAGGCAGGTTGCCTGAGGCAAGAGACCCTGACCTTGACAGACAAGACAGGGGATGGGGGATAATTGAGGTCAGCTCCCTTGATGTCCAGGCTATGAGTGAAGCCAGAGGGAGCATCAGAAAGCACACAGGGAGAGGTTTAAAAAAAAAAAGGGAAAATCTGGTCATACATGCAATAGAAACACTGGAGGTAAAACAAGCAGGTGCTATGCTAATCTCACCGGGCTACATGGGTGCTTATGCCAGCTAAAACATTAAGACTCCAGAGGTACAAAAAAAAAAGTTTTATAACGAGGGGGTAGGGGTCTATCAATGGGGGAGGAGATGGCATGACTCACTTGCTGTTTTTTTTCACACACCCATTTAAGTTAGGGACAAATGGAGGGTTGGGGGATAGCAGTCTGCAATTCAGAAAGGGGCATAATGTCGGTGGGCAATCGAGTTTCAACAGCACAGTTAGAAGGGAGAGCAAAAAGGGGTGCCCAGGTTTAAGCGTGAATGCTAACTATGTCAAAATTATGTTTTCACAGCATATTTTATTTAAGGACAGACAATGACCATGGCACCAAAGAAAAGCAGAACGTCCAAGGAAGTAGCCTACCAGGCCATACTGGATTTGGCTGCAAAATCCAACAAGGTGTGGGAGCTGGTGGAGGGTTTGGAGCCAGATAGACAGGGTGAAAAACAGAAAGCGGCAGGTTGGGGGAAGGGAAAAGGTGGGAAACGACCGCCAGTACATCTCAGGAGCCCAAGGCAGCCTACCAGGCTGGCCAGTCCCTAGAGGGCAGGCCCTGTACAGTCACCCCCAGCTCCTTCTCTGCAGCCTGAGCCTCTCTGGGTCCCAGCTCCAGTACCTGCCTCGGTGCCAGCTCCTCAACCACTTCCATGCTATATCTGACCCCACCCATCTGCCCACTGCTGGGAGTGCCAGATGTCCCTGTACCAGGACCAGCACCAGGCCCCTAGCCTGAGCCACAAATTGGTAAAGGAGGTATTAATGTAGGTAGCAGCATTAAAGAATATATATCGAACAGATGATTATGTCTACATAGAAACATAGAAACATAGACTTTGACAGCAGATAAGGACCACTTGGCCTACCCAGTCTGCCCATTTCTCTACCTACTGGATAAGCTGCAGATTCTAGTTAACCAACAGCCTACTTCTTGCAACCCTAGTGAAGCAACCCTAGTGTCTATTGGAGAAGATGGTTTAGGGCAATTTGAAAAGGCTTCATCTGACATTAGGATGGGGAAAGGGTTACAGGTGGGGAGGAGAAGCCTAACACCAGCACAGCTGTGGGGGCTGGGACAAGAGAAATAAGGTCCCCTGGGATGAGGATAGGTGAGCACATCCCTTTAGCTACCAAGGACAAAATTTGGAAGGGGGAATATGTGGACATATTTGCCCTGGTTAGCAGGGAAAATGTCACTAAATATGATGAAAAAGAAAGTATAGGGAAGAACAAGAAGGCAGCCGCAGTAGTGCTGATGTGGACAAAGTAAGAGGACAATTTCACGGAGGGTAAGACATGGGGTGCTTGGTTTGTTGAGTTCGCCACGTATTCGACAATTGCAATGGAGAAAAAAACAGAGTTAGGGATATCACTGATTACATATTCCCTGATCATTTGCAGGGCAAAAGCAAGGGGTTAGGTTTGGATGGTTATATTATGAGTTTTTTTGCCAATGGATGGCAACATACGGGGAAGTGCATTGGGACACAAAACAGTTAGATTTATGGATGATTACATTACAGACCAGGCCACTCCAGACTGGGAGGGGGTGGGGAGGAAGAAGCCTATCCTATTGCAAAAATGTTGCTGGGCATACAACAGAATGTTTTGTACCTGGCCACAATGCAGATTTCAGCATGCCTGTTTAAAATGTGGGGGCAGTCACCTGGAATCAAAATGCTGGACCAATTGGACAAACGGGGGGCAGGCAGGTAGGAGCCAAGGACAATCTGGGCAGAACTTTCAGGGGAGGCAGTTGGGCTACAGGAGACAGTCATGAAACAGGAGTTATAGGGGAAGGGGATTTGGTGGGGGGGCAGATCTTTTGACGAAAAGATAGGAGTGGCTCCACTGTCTGTGGTAATTTAGGGTTGGCCAGGACCCCTATAATGTCAGAGCTTTTTGAACACTGGCTACAGTCATACCTGGATGGGGGATAGAGAGACTAGTGAGAGGTTTTAGACAAGGTTTCATCTTACAGTTTCAGGGGCATGGGGTGAGCAGAGAAGTGAAAAATTTAGGGTCCATGATGGGAAAGGAAGAGGTTCTCCGGAAGACAATTCAGAAAGAAAAGGTCAATGGGAGGGTAGCAGGCCCTTTTAGGGTCCCTCCCTTCCATAACCTAAGGGTATCCCCACTAAGTGTGGTCCCAAAAAAACAACCATGGAATACAAGGTCATCCACCACTTGTCTTTCCCAGATGGCAAGTTGGTAAATGACTATATTTCCAAGGAAGACAGCAAGGTGTCATATGCGACCCTTGAGCAGTTCAGATTATCTGAGCAACCCCCAAGACATGGTTGGCAAAAATAGACATTGAGTCTGCATTTAGGCTATTACCAGTCCACCTGGAGGACTGGAACCTTTTGGGTTTTAAGCTATATGGCCATTATTATTTCGATAAAGCCATGCCTATGGGGTGTTCGATAGCCTGTGCCACTTTTGAACTATTTAGCACCTGCCGTCAATGGATTTTTCAACACAAAACAGGGCACAGGACAGTCATACACTATTTGGATGACTTTGTGCTCATAGCCAGTGAGCAGTAGGAGACAGAACAGATGTTGGAAAAATTCCAACATTTGTGTCAGAAACTAGGGCTACCACTGGTACCTGACAAGACAGAGGGGCCCAGTAGGGTTATCGAATTCCTGGGCATCAAAATCAATACACGACAGGTGGGTTTCCACTTACCAGATGAGAAGGTGCAAAAACTAAGGGAGTTATTAAGGGACACAAGGGGTAAGCACAGGGTGCAACTGAAGCATGTGCAACAGTTAATAGAACACCTCAGTTTCACCTGCAGGGTGATAGGGCCAGGCAGAACCTTCATGATAAGATTGGCAAAGGCCACCTGGGGTATTGTTAGGCAACATCATGGGGTACTGTAGATCTAGACAAAGATACACAGGAAAACCTGGGGATATGGGAGGAATTTATCAGCTGATTTAATGGAGTACCAATTTGGAAAGATGAATGGGTTTACAACTCAGACCTGCAGTTATATACAGACACTGCAGGCAAGCTGGGTGTGGGAGGTTATTTTAGGGGACGGTGGTTCTCAGAAGCATGTCCAGCAGAGTGGGGGCATGGGGGCTGACTAAGGATATCACTTTATTAGAGATAGTACCAATTTGATTGAGCACTCTAATTTGGGGGTGGGGGAGGAACTTCGGAATCAAAAAGTGACTTTCTGGTGTGAAAACAGAGCATTGGTTGATGTACTAAACAATCGGGGAGCATCATCTGATTCAGTGTTGAGGGTGCTGTGACAACTAGTCCTGCAGGGTTTGAAACTGAACATGTCCTTTAGGGCAAAGCACTTTGAAGGGGTACAGAACACAGTGGCTGACAGCCTCTCCCGTCTGCAGCTGGACAGGTTCCGGGCCATTACACTAAGAGAGGAGTAACACAAAACACTGAAGGAGCCTAGTTGCTGTTTTGGAACCCCTGGTCACCTCGAGCCCTGAGGGCATACAAGGGGGCATGGCGAGCTTTCCACATTTTCAGTAAAATGCACCACAGGCAGGTAAGTGGGCTGGTCACTGACGATCAGCTTGAAAAATACATAGTTCATCAATGGGAGAAGAGTTCAGCTCACTCCATGATGGGAATAAAGTTAGCAGCCATCAGCATTGTGTGCAACCTGAAGGGCTGGAGGGAATCCACAAAGACCATGCTCGTTAGGAGAATGATGCAAGAGTGGGGGAGGATGAAGGCAAAAGAAAAGATGACAGGAAGCCAGTGTCAGAACAACTTTTAGCAAAACTAGTGGAAGCCTTGCCGAGGGTATGCAAATCAGGGAAGGAAGCAACCCCATTTGGGGTCATTTTTATGGTCATGTTCCTTGGTGCACTGTGGGTGAGTGAGGCAGTAGGACATGGGGGGAGAGGGGCTTAAGGGGTATATGCTGGGAGGATTTGGTGTGGACAATGGAAGGGGTGACTATACATTTAAAATATTCCAAGACTGACCAAATGGGAAAAGGTTGCATGATCAAACCAGGGAAACCAGTAAAACAAATAATATGTCCAATCCAGGCACTGTGGGCTTATGCTACAGTGCGCTGGAATAACACTGGACAGTTGTTTACCCACAGGGATGGAAAGGCAGTAACCAGCTATCAGATCATAGCATTACTGAAAAAAGCCTTGAATTTTGTGGGAGAGGACCCAAAGGGGTTCACATCCCATTCCTTTAGGATTGGGGCAGCTGGGGTTTGGTTTGGCTGCCGATGAAATGGCAGCTTGAGTCTTTAGCTCTCTTCCTGGCTGGATGAAATCTGCGACTGTCTTCCCTGATCCCAGAGCATAACATCAATATAAAACTTAAAACCATCTTGTAACCCCCCCCCCGACTGTCCGGTGTGCTTATCTCCGACCCGGCCATCCAGCTATTGCTAATTGTTTTGTCAGTGTGTCTGCGAAAACGCAGAGGTCATTATAATAAATGACGGCAGAATCGTGCGGCTCAATCGTCGATTACGATTTCTTGTTGTTTTTTATTCTGTGGGGGGCTTCTCCCCAACACCCCCATTACGGGGAGCTGTGCCACCTGGACCCCCCACATTAAAGATTCCAACTCCCGGGGGGGTCCAGCTCAGACAGTGCACAGGTCCGGGTTTTACCATAATGCCGTATGCTATTAATCGTACAACATTATGACCTGGTACGGTCCGGCGAGTCATTCCAGGCAATAGACCTTGCAGGCCTCACTTCCATCCTTGCTCTACCATACATGGGTGAAGCCTACTTGTAGGGGAAGAAGCTTCTATCACCAGCTCGCACCTTAACCCAGCTACATTATCAAACTACTTGCTGATCGAGATGGCCCACTCTGCTTCTGCTCCACATTCCAACACCTTTCCTGAGAGAGGGCCCCTACCCTAGCCTGCTTCAGTAGGGAACTCTCTCCAATATATAACCCAGATGCTGGAGGCCCTATTAACCAGAGTGGATGGCATTAATGCTGCCCTCACAGGCACGGTGGCAGACAAGTGTAAACTAGAAGACAAAATTAATGTAGTTAAACAAAAAGCAGAAGATCTTGAGCTGCAGCAGGGTAAAATCTGGTAGCTTGTGATGTTGGCGTCTGAAGCAAGGTGCCATCTGAAATGGTGACGCTTTGTGGGCAAAAGCCTGAATGGTAATGGGGGGTGGGTAGGGTGACTGGATGTGGTGGGGTGGACGACTGCAGAGACAGGATGTCGCTGTATGTACACGCGCACAGGTGGGAGTGAGCAAGGCGAGCATGGGCTGGGAGGGGGTGGAGGGGATGTATGGGGTGGCGCTGCGGATAGCTGCTGAGCTGCGCCATGGTGTCAGGGGTTGGCCTACGCTTGTGGTGTGGGAGGTACTGGGTTTTGGTCTGGGTCCAGGCGCTGCTGCAATTTTGTTGCACTCTGCCCAAAACTTTCATTTCTTGCTTTTGCCCCCACCGACATGCACCCCCCTGGAGCTAAGAATCCTTTAGTAGGGGGGTGCAGGAGGCAAAGTCCCCCACATGGGGGTGGTGTGGGGGTGGTGCAGTCCCCCACAGAAAGCAAAACAACTAAAACCCCAGCACCATTCTGTGTGGTGAGGATGCCAGGGTGGTGAAAATGTTTTCACCGCCCTGCCGTCGCAATAACGTGGCTTGCTGTTCGTCAGTCACCATTATCACATAGAACCATAAATCTGGCAGCATCTGCAGGTCCATGAGGCCAGATTGGCAACATTATGGGAGCGAGCTGAAGACCAGGAGAACTGGGAGGGCCGTAACAATATTTGCATCATTGGCTTCCCTGCGGGGTCCGAGGGGCAGAATATGGAGCGGTTCTTAAATGAGGCTTTTCCTACCATGCTGGGCAACAGGTGGAGGTGATCTTTTGAGGCGGAGAGAGCCCATAGGTTGGCTGCTAGGAAAGACCGCTCGGGACATTCTCCTAGACCGATCATCGCCTATATCCTGTGCTACTCCACTAAGGAGAAAGTGCTCCACGCTGCTAGGGATTTGGGAGAGATCATTTGGCAGGGGGTCCACATTTCCTTCTATCATGATTTCTCCCAAGAGGCTGTGGCCTGCAGGAAGGCCTTCCTGCCTATTAAAAAATGTTTGCAGATGCATGGCTTCAGGCACCATTTCAAGAATCTTACCTCACTACAAGTCTCTAAAGATGGGAGAGAGCTGCTGGCACCTCATCCAAAAGACATTGAAGTCTGGCTTGCTAAGTTTTGGCCTCATCTCCTACATCAAAGTACATCTCTCAGACACCTCTAGGAACCTGGTGTGTCACCACAACATAAGGGTAACCTCTCTACAGGCAAGGCATTCCCAGGGGATCTCTCTTTAGGCTAGGCTGTTCCACCCCCTATTGGCTCCTCCAAGTCTGGGCCTAGGAATTTTGGCAATGTTTTGTCCTCTGCTCACCCTTCAAGTAAATCTTCCCCTGAAGCCAGTGATCTTGCTCTGCCTCCACTGAGTATGGGTGTAGCACATTGCCCCAGACAATGCTCCAAGGGTGGGCACCATCTCCAGCTTTGGACATTCACAGCATGGACACTAGCAGCAGGCTGGACTGGTCTGCAACCCCCACCAGGATCACTAACGATAGCGGAAAGACCTTGTTGCCTATTTAACCTGGGCTGAAATCCTATGCTGCTTACTTGTCGACGGATCCAGCTACAATCACAGCTGTGCCTTTTCCAATAATTGCCTCTTCCTCTCAAGAGCACTCTGAATGACTCTGGTCTGGTTGACATTTATCTCCTTCTCCATTGGCGGGGACAGTATCAGTTTTGGGGGTTTGTAGGGTAGTCACAGTATGAACTCTCTGTTAGCAGGATTGTGCTTACACTCTGTATTTGATTTGTGGTTCTGACTGTTGGGTGGGAAGGCGCGTTTAGGTGCGGGCTGGATGTAACTGCTCCACCTCCCCCCCCCCCACCTTGGTTGTCTCAGACCTTTAGTCTGACAACGATGTGGGCTACTCCATGCTTCCCACTCACCTGACCTTTTTTTTCCCCCTCCCTCCCACACCTCTGAGTAATAAGGAGCACCCTTCTAATGCTTCTGCCAATACTGTATACCTGCATTACGGCCCTCTTGTATTTCAGTCAAGGGGTTTCCCCCTTCCCCTTCCCCCTGAGAAGGCAAGGTTGTTGCCAGCTCTGCATCCACTAAGTCTGGGGGGGGGGGGTCATCATCCTGGTGCATTATTCCAACCTGTGGGTAAAGGAAGACAAGCGGACTGACTCTCAGGGCCGCTGGGAGGTCACTAGATTCTTCTTCCCTGGTGGTAGGTTGATTTGGGCTAATTGTGCATGCCCCGAATGTTGATTGTGACAACTTCTTCCCCAGCATCAGTCAGGCTATCGCTTCACTCTCTGCCGATTACCCACATACACCAATACTGATAGGAGGAGACTTCAATCTTGTTCCTGACATCTTTCCCGACAAGTAGAGACCCACCCCCAAAGCCCATCCCAAAGCTAGAGTGGCTCTGCAGGAGCTGATTAATGAGTGAGGTCTTGTCGATCTATGGAGGCGTGACTACCCTACAGGCCAGGATTACACATACTTTTCCCCGTTCATGCAACCTACAGTTGCATAGATGTCTGTCTAGCTAATGCTCCATTAGCTACTGGTGTGTCACATACCCGTATTGAAAATATACTGCTTTCGGACCCTGCCCCAATTATATGCGCTTATATCCATCCAATGCAGGGTACCACTGGCACCAGTTGAAGGTATAACCCACTCCAGTTGAGGGACCCAGAGTTCTGTAAAACGGTGACCCAAACAGCTAAAGAGTACTTCTTCCTAAACATGAGTGATGAGGTCACAGCAGGCACAGTATGGGAGGCATTTAAGGCAGTCCTGAGGGGACACATTATTTCTTTTTCTGTGGCCAAGAACAAGGCCTGCCAGGCAACCCTCAAGCAGCTCCAGTCTGAACTTTCTGGGCTTGAGGCCCATTTCAAGGCTTCCACGTCCGCGGTCCAGGACCAATCCCTGATCAGGAATATAGTGGGAGTCAAACATCTGATCAACTCTGTATTGCAACAAAAAGCAGAGCGGTTGTTGTTATGCATCAAACATGCATATTGGCATCTGTGGGAAAGAGGGGGTAGGCTACTGTCCTACCATCTACAAAAACAGCAAGCATCCTCTCGTATCCATGCCCTTAGGACCGTGTCCAGCAAAATGGCCACTGACCCCAAGGGGATTAATGCCATTATGAAATTATTTTACCAAACTCTATCAATCCCGGGCTTCCATGGATCCCACCCAACTGGCTAGGGAGTTGAGTCATTTTTGCCACTCTTTTCAAATACCCCGCCTCTCCCCAGTGCAACTAGAATTTCTGGATATCCCTTTTACAGCTGACAAGCTGCGTCTTGCGCTTTCACAGATGGTGAAAGGCAAAGCCCTGGAACAGATGGCATGACAGTTGAGCTTTATCAAACACTGGGCCAAGAAAGCATCAACCCACTGCTCTATGCTCTGCACAAGGCTTACACCTTTGGTGTCTTCCCCCCCCCCACTATGAGGGAGGCCGTGATAACCCTCATACCCAAAATGTTGAATGACCCACTAGATTGTGCCAAATACCGCCCCATTTCCCTTCTCTTGGTTGGTACAAACACAGCAGCGAAAATCCTGGCCAATAGAATGATGAAGTATTACCCTCCATTATTCACCTGTCACAGGTCGAGTTCACTAAGGGGGAGTCTGGGACTGATAACACCAGGCTCCTACTCAATCTTAAGTGGCTTGCACTCTGCTCCAACATCCCTATGGCAGCGCTTGCAGTGGACTTTTCCAAGGCATTCGACTCTGTGAAGTGGGACTACCTTCATGAAGTCCTCCAACTGTACGTTTTTTGTCCCTACTTTTGCCAGTGGGCCCCTAACCTGTATAGTTCTCCAGTGGCCAAAATCCTGACCAACTCAGAAATCTCCTCTCCTTTCTCCTTACAGAGGCACCCGTCAAGGATGTCCTCTTTCCCCCTTTTGTTTCTCGTGGCCCTTGACCTCCTCACTAGGAAACTCATTGCCTCCAAGGGGGATCTCTGGTATACAGGTCTCTGGAGTCACCCACCTGGTCACCTCATATGCCGACAACCTGCTGCTTACCTTATCTCACCCTCAGGATTCTTTGCTCATAGTTTTATCAGTTCTACAAGACTTTGCTGGACTTTCTGAGCTGCAGATTAACAGGAAGAAAACTATCCTAGCTCTGCTTAACTCTGCCTGCTCCAAAGCTTACATGCAGAACATGGACCAGGCCTGGGTCCTGCATGGGGTTCTCCTACCTGGGAATAATGATCCCTTACAGTTGGAAGGAATTGGAAACAGCTAACTCCTCTCCCCTACTCTCCACTTTATCAGCAGAAACTGACCATTGGCGTAAGCTCAACTAATCTCTGCCAGGTAAAGTGACAGATATATGAATGCTACTTCTTCCGAAGGTGACCTACCTTTTTAACAATCTACCTATCCACCTCTCTCGTAAGCTATTCGGCTCTCTCAATCAGTTAACATCTCTTCTATGGGAGGGGAAATCGCCTTGATGGAGCCATAACAAGCTGGGAGCCCACTGGACCCAGGGAGGCCTTGGCTTCAGGGTTATCACCTGGCTTACCTGGCTGCCCAGGCCACCAAGTGGTTTGCCCCCCCACCTTTGTTCCCCATAGATCGATCTTGAAGACAGGATATTGAATGACCACCCCCTCAGCGCTTTACTGGCCCCTCTAAACATCTCGCTTACTGGTTTGCTTCCTACACCATGGCTGCAACCAGATATGCATGGTACTGTCTTATGACCCTCTCCTGCACCCCATGGTCGGCATGAGGCCCCCCCCGAGATACACTAGTCTCTGTGACAACCAGCTCATAACCATTGACAAGAAACCTATGAACTGGCCGGGATGGGCTGCTCAGGGTATTTCATATATAAAAGATTTATACATGCCTAACTCTTCAGAGCTGATGTCTTTCGAACAGCTATGAGCCCATTTCGACCTCCCTGTTACAGACTTTTGGCGATACCTCCAAATTCATAGTGCAGTTTGGGCTCTTCACTCACGCTCCAGTCCAGATGACACATGGCAGTGGTTAGCTCTGGTGCACAAGTCTCATGCCTCCTGATGGATAGTTGGTCACTTTTACAGAGTTTGGTGAGATTCTAAACCAGATTTTACAGATACCTGTCAGCTTAGGTGGATGGCAGATATTCAGACCACCATCACCCCAGAAACTTGGTCCCGCTGTCTTGGGGCAGCCCACCGTTCACACAGGGATGCTGGAAGCCAATTTATGCAGCTTAAAATCCTACTCCGGTTGTATAGGATGCCGGATGCCCTCACTCGAGGGGGTTATTTCCTCACTTTGAGTGTTGGCGATGCCACCAGAGTCCTGCCCACATTTTACACATGTTGTGGCAATGTCCCCATCTTACAACCTTCTGGGCCTCTGTTTCAATGGATTGTGCTAGGGTGCTAGACCAGCCAATTGATTTCTCAAACCCTATGTTACTCCTAGGTGACTCTTCCTCGTTAACCACACTTCCCCTGGAACATAGGGACTGGGTCATGCTGGCACATCTAGAAGCTAAGCAGCTGCTACTAATGCACTGGTGCCAGGCCACATCCCCAGCTCCTTCACTCTGGCATGCAGCACTGGCAAGCTCCCCGTCCTGGAGCAGCTCTCCCACTATTATCGAGGGCAACTTGCCAAATTCTCTCACAAGTGGAACTCTTATTTTACTCATCCCTTTGTGAGATCCCTACACCTCCTGGTAATCCACCCACCTGATGTTACTGGCATTTGGGTTATATTTCCAAGTCTGTCTCCTGGGAAGTGTATGCCTTTTTACTGTGTTTTTTGGCTTGATGGGGTATGTGTTGTAGCTATCAAAATATGGTCTCTTCTATGGTCAGTTTAGCTAGGTTTACTGTTGCATGAGCTACGTCTAATCTAGTAAGTTTTGTTGACTTGCTGTATTATAGTCCATTCCTCCGAATTCTGGTTTTGCGCCTTTGTGAATCTATGTTGTAATTTGGAAAATAATAAACTTTTCAATGTTAAAAAAAGGATTGGGCAGCACCTCAAATTGATGGCATCAGACAATACAAGAGGCAGATACAGGAGAAAGGCCGATGGAAATATGAATGTTACAAAAGGTACATCAGGCCTCTGGATGGAAACACAGTCAAACTCTTTTCTTTTGTCTTACAGGTTGAGAAAGGGTATGATGGGAAAATGGGGGTGGTAAAAGGGAAAGGGTAAGGGGGCTAAGGTCAAAGTTCCAAAAATGTACTCATGGGTTCTTTGTTGCTCTCATTCAGGGCCTGGATGCCATGTGGAGGTGTGGATATGCGGGCACTTGTACATTTGCTTGGCTTAATTTGTGCTATTGTTTTCTAACTTTTTCTTGTTTGTCTTTGTCATAGTTCCAGTGTCACATGTGGACCTGTTCTGTCTGAAGTCCAGCACGTCCAACAAGAGTTAAATGATTTCAGACAGGAATTTAGTGATGCCCTGGGTCGATTTCTAAACTACAGTGTGCCGACAAAATCATGGGCATCCTGTCTGAACTGTGTGGTGGCCCTACTGGTACTTAATGTGGCAGCACAAACTAATTTGTCTTTTTTGTTTTCATTTTTCTATCTTCTATTCTGTTGTTTGTATGTTCCCCCAATAAAAAAAAAAGCTATTCTATCCTCTTTAATCTCCATCCTTTCCTTAAGTCCTCTTGTTTCTTTATTTTGTATGTAAAATAATTTTATTGACCATTGCTGTTGTTTGTTTCTGTCTTATGCTCCCTATAGAATTCAGTCCTTTCTCTTGTTCTCTCTCTACTAGTTCTCCCCTCTCATTGTTGTATTACCCTTGTCTTCCTGATCCTGCCTGTCATTTGTGGTGCTTATTCTGTACCATGTTCGTGTACCTCTTCCCTAATAAACACCTTCTTCCCTTATTATTTGTGGTGTGTGTTACTTCTTAGAGCTGGTTACACCTACAAGATTCCTTTTAACAACATAATGATGTGCAATGCAGTTGCATTTCCTATTTATTGAGTTTGCAAATGAAATGCCAGCTCCTGCCTAAGGCTGTTGGCCATCTGGTTCTTGTTCACAGATTAGTGTGTATTTTTTTGGAATTCAAATACCTTGTGTGAGTTGCTTCATCTCAAATTTAGATGTGCTCACCATGCACATGTTCATAAGGTTCTCGTTCTTTATTCGGTTCTTTAGTGTGTCACTTAAACAATGTAAAAAGTGCTTCCATATAACCAAGTTAAAAACACCCGCTCCCCCAAGGCACCATCATTCCTTATATGTATCATGAAGTACGGTGCCGTGAGGGACCGGGTGTATTTTATCTGTTATATATGGAGCATTTTACATTGTTTCATATCAGGTAATAAAGAAAGAGCACTTTATGGATATGTGCTTGTAGTGATTGCTTCTTACTTTGAGTCGAAGCAACTCACACGAGGTATTTGAATTAAAAAAATACAGACTCTGTGCACAGGGCCCTAACGGCCCACAGCCTTCGACTGGTGCTGGCCTTTCCTTTGCAACTCCATGTATGAGGAATGCAGCTGAATTGTGGGTCAATGTTATATTTTGTCAAAGTTATGTTGAAGGCATCACCTGCTCTTTAACATGTTTCCTCCTCCTATCCACAGATGTCAGGTATTGTGTCTATTAAAAAAACTGTTTCAGAATGCTGTTTGATGTTGCATCACATACTGTTCGCCAGCACTGACAACATGCCCTAGAAGGCCAGAATTCCCAAAATGTTTCCCAGAAAATGTTACAGTACATTCAAACATAAATCAGGTGTCACACATGCAGTTACATGGTTCACATCCACTATCAGGAGGACCCAAATCTTTTGTTTTCTGCACAATTTCTAATGATTTTCAGGCCTCACCGTGGTGGTGCCACTGCCTAACATGCCCCACAAATCCAGAAATGTTTCCCAAAACATGTTACAGTACATTCAGACAGAAATCAGGTGTTAGACATGCAGTTACATGGTTCACATTCACCATCAGGACACAAATCTATCATTTTCTGCACCATTTCAAATGGTTTTCAGGCCTAACCATGGAGGGGCCACTGCCTAACATGCCCCCATATATAATAGGGTCAGGTAGTAAACACCAGTGGTGTAACCGGGAGTACAGGATGTATCTTACTCACCTGAAGCTTTTGAATGGACGACAGGTGAATGGGCAGATGCCCTGACATGTTAACAGCTGGGCCATAGACACAGTGTGGAGTCTTAGTGGTGAGTCTTGTAAGTTGCAGGTGATCTCATTTTAATACCGTGAGCCCCTTAGGTGGGGATAATGATTTAAATATCATGTGCCATACAGAAATCACAACCATATAGGATGAAACTAATGCAATGCCTAGAGAAGCCCATAATGAAATGATTGGAAAAAAATCAGGATTCTTTCAGATAAATAAGTGGCGTATATTAGAATGCAGTAGCTGTATCTTTTCCTTAGTTAATGGTAGCTACATATCATAAACTCTGCACTACCCTTCAGGACTCTGAACATAGAGTAAAGCCAGACCAAACAAACACAGAGCATTTTCTAGAGTTCATAAGACAGGCAGATATACTAAGAGGTACACTACTGGTTTACCACTGGCCATCTGCATCAGTGGCCATCCATGTGACCACTCAATATTGATACACAGGACCATTAATGTGTGCAGCCAAAGATATTAGCAGCCAGAATCCATTTATTGTATGATTAACCTCTACAAAACAGATATGGCTTCACTGAGCGGATCATTATATAAGTCTCTGGGTAGGTCTTCAGTGCCTCTGGCCCCTATGTCTATAATTAGCTTTACTAATAAGGTTAGTGACCTTAATATCCCCTTCTCCATGTGGAGCTACTTTTATAGTGGACTGTGTTGTGGGGAAAACCCTTGGAAGGGTTCTTTCTACAGTTCCTACCCCTAACCAAGATAAGGCAGGAACCATGCTGGTAACTTTAAAGGGCTTATGCGCAAGACAATAAGCCTTGGCAACAAACCCTGAAATTTCCAGAACCACCTCAGGATTATTCAGTAAAGGAAGGCTTTTCCTCCTTTCATGATGAGGGATTGGGGAGTGGATTATGAGGCAGCTGATATTCTGCCACCACAATTGGTAGAACCCCATCTTTGCAGTACTGATACTACATTAATCATCCTCCAAGAATAGTACATAGAAGAAGTTATACATTTAGAATGTAATATAGCCACCCTCTATACTCTTATGGTGGGCCTAGGGTGAACTTATCCATCCAGTCCATTTCTCTAGTAGTATTAAACTGGTTACCAGTATGTGTGAATTCCACCATCTCTGCAATAGCAGGGGATTACTCCTGTTCATACTTCTTTTTGTTGTTCCTATTTTGTTATACAGTTTAAGTTTTTATTGTTACAACACTTAGTGTACCTATAGAGGATCAGAAATATTTGGCATAACAGTTGCCAGATGCAGGGGTGTTACACCTTACATTGCGGGCTCGGGAGGGTGGAAGGATCTGTTATGGGCTAAACTTTCATAGGTCACCCTTCAAGGCATGAGTTAATACTTGACTTGCTATAGAATTTGATAACTTAACACTCAGAATATTTTTCTATAGCCACTTAAACGGTTGATTTAAAGTGCCATAATTGGAATGTGCGGGGCTTAAATTCCCTGATAAAACACAAGCAAGTGTTGACCCACCTTAAATAACTCTGTACTCAGTTTGTCCTTTTGCAAGAAACCAAACTTACAGATCTAGAATCACAAAAACTAGTAAGGGATGGGTCAGGAAATACATAGTACTGCCCAGACTAAGAAGCAGGGAGTCACATTCTTGCTACATAAAAATATGACATGGACACTTCAAAAGACATCTCAAGATAACGAAGGTTTCTGGACACTGGCTCTGTTTCAGACCCCTCAGGGGCCTCTAGTGGTGGGCAATCTATATGCCCTGAATATTGACTCACCCCAGTATTTCCATTCACTGGCTGCCCAAGTGGCTAATTTCAATGATAATAATGCTCCTTAATTACTAGGGGGAGACTTTAATCTTACATATGTAACCCCTCACCCCTGCCTTTTTGCCAAAATGGCAGGTGGCATGCTGTTGAAGCTGACAGCAGTACCTGGTGGGGACTGGGTTTGGGGAGGATGAGGTTACTCGGCACAGGGGGACCTAGGTTTGGCTACTCTGCACAGGGGCACCCAAGTAAATCCGAACACAGGAAGCAATAACTGTAATGTCCAGAACCAGGAATGGGATTCTTCAGTGTGGCTTTTATTCACATACTAGCTAAACAAACAAAGCATAGATGGACCGCCACGGGGCTACTTTTCCTGGTAATGCAGATTAGAGACTACAGAACACTTTATCACCATTTCCAGCCCTCAGGCTCTGAACCCACCAGGCACACAGCCTGGTCTTGCACGCAGCTTTGGGTACACAGCCCAACTTGTACACACTTGGGTTTTCCCCACTGGCCCGACTCCCTTGCCGGCCACTTGATCCGTGGTCCATTGGACGAATGAACCAATTATCCTGTCATGGCTCCCCACACCACACTAGAGTCTGTGACTCTTAGAGAAAATTTTACTTCCAACCCCACATCTGGGTACTTCCCACATCACTGGCCAAGTGCCTGAGGCAAAGTAGAAAACCACAGAAGAAATCCGTAGAGGTGGACCTGGTCACTAAAGAGGGGGGGCCACCCACCTCCAGCTACCACAGCCCATACCCAGCCATTTCTCTGGAAAACTGAACAATTTCTTTGCTGAACTTCTAAATGTAGATTAAGGGTAGATGTCTGTCACATCTCCTCTACGTATTATTTGCATCTCACAAAACTCTGGGATTTGACATTACTTTTACTTGCTTGACCCATTTCTCTAGGCTTCTCAATATGTAGTTCAATTCCTAGATTTTCACACAAGTCCCAGGGTGAAGAAAACATATGCCCTTTTAGCCAGAGCAGACACTCACCCTCAAGTTGCAGGTGCCCCACAGGCGACTCACAAATCTTCCATCTTCCAAAATAAATCCTGGACTAAACAGGCAGCTTTTCCTCCACTAGCAGAATTAAGGGGATTGCCCCAGGAATCTGCTGGGAAACTTTACATCTCCTCCCCGGAGGGAGGGGGCACTGAGACCCAAAAACAGCGGTCTCCATCACTTGAGTACAAACTTCACTCATTCCAGCCAAACTGCAGACTCTCCTTTGAAACTCCCAACATTCTATCTAACTCCCTTTGCTGCAGATTCCAATGTGGCTTATGCAGCTGCGAAAGTTCTATTGGTGATGTCATCCCTCAGTCTCAGCTGTGACTGAGAACAGAGTGAGACAGTGTGAAACCCATTTAACTGGAGTTTCACAAGCTGCCTTCCCTGCCTACCACTAGGTCTTACTGGGATTCTAGTAACCCCGGGTAACAAGGGGGTTACACTCTCCCTGACCTAGGAAAAATGACTGTCCGCAGTCATTATTTACCTGGCCTTAGGCCATTCCACCCTATGTGCTACCTGCGGAGGGGGGTGATCAGGCCCCCTCCTACCATGTGCAAGCACAGGCAGGCAACACTAAGGGCCTAGAGGCCTGTAGCTGACATATCAGCCTCTACACCATCCACTTACTATGGACACCTAGTGGCTCTGGTAGAACTATCCATAGCATAGCCCTGATAGATCAGCACTGCGGTCCCTGCTGCAGGTCAGGGCCACAGCCTGTCTATACCCCCAACCCTCCAGGGAAAACCTATCTGCCTTTAACCTAATTCCCCCAAACCAAAAACAACCCAGGGACCTCCCCGACCTTGGGCAACCTGCAACCACACACCATTAAAATACCACATTATACCATATTACTGTCTCCTCCCTACCCCCACAACCACACCTGTGGAAGGAAAGGGTTAATACAGCAATAACAACAATAACACCACAGTACTTTAAATTTCTACACACTAAAGCACTGATGATGAACTCCGATGAGCCCCTCCTCCTCTTCTTGTCTTCTCTTCAGTCTTCCCAGGAACACCTGTAAGAAAAATAAAGACAACACACACTCCTAATCTGCATACACAGTCTACCTAAACCCCTACCATCAAAACACTGAAAAATCCCAAAAAAATTTTTTTTAGAAAAGAAGGTAGAAAAACAGTATTTACATTAGAAAACAATGACATTATTTATGATACACATTTGAGGGGATGGAGTGCCCTAAAAGTCCCAACTAGTGACCGCAATGCCCGAAGGCTAGTCCAATAAAGAGTCTCTCCTGGGCTGGAGCCCGGTGAAGCACAGTTCTAACAGGCCAAATTCCCGAAGGGGAGAGTCTTTGAGGACAGTTCACACATTTTTGAAGTCTGTTAGTGTAGGGTGTGTACTGCAATGTCATGAAGATAGAAAAGTTCGGACTTACCAGCCACTTGTAGTACGAAATTCGGCACCGACCTGCACCTCTGATGAAGACTCTCCCTGGCAGCATTTCTTCCAATACAGCTGGGTCGACATCTTCTGGGAACCACAGGAGGGCACATCTGGGAACAGCTGGGTGATGTCATCTCTGGAGACGGAACCTTAGAACAGGAACAAAAAGAAAACAGCTGGTCCGACGTCATCCGATTACCAGGCGATGAACAGGATACAGCTGGGCTGGTGTCCTCTCTGGATCTGAAGTCATCTGGTGGGCCAGTCAATGGATGCTGGAAAAGCCAGTACACTGTAGACTGATGAATGTGGGGCACCTGAGTCCTGGATGTCCATATTGGCAGATCAATAAAGGCACTTCACAGTCTGGTGTGGCAGTATTGACTACCACTGCTCGGCTCTCCATTTTGTAGCCACAGGCACATTTGCTGAGAGGTCCTTGCACTGAGGCCAATAGTACCGTGGGTCAGGAGCTTGAATTATTACCCCATCTGGGCACACATAATTCACACAGTGGGAGATTTCACGTCCCTCTCCATCCACTATTCTCACTCTGTCTGTAAACAGTGTCCTGCCTCTCTTCCGCTGGGCATACTTTTTGTGGAACAGTCTGTTCTTTACATACTTGTTGGCCCCAGGATGCACACTTTTCATTGCTTCATCCCAGATCCAGGATTTCCTGCAGTTCTCAATCTCTTCCCAGACTTTTCGAGGAAAGGTAGGAAAGGTTATACCATAGATCTCATTTGCCTTTCCACGAACCAGTCTCTTCTCTTTACTTGCTTTGGTCAATCTGAGACTGCTGGCCTGGCTTGGGGGTGACCAGTCCTGGTTCTGCCAGCTACGTATCCTTAAGGAAATTAGAAACGGATCCCTGACTTCTTCCTCCTGTAAAGCCAGGGCAGTGGCATTACCACTTTCTTCCATACATTCCTCCGAGGCAAGATCTTAAGGCTGTGTATCCGTTCCTTTTTCACAAGGCCACATAGGTTCCCCCTCATCTTCCTCTTCACTGAGGATCTGAGCCCAGGAGTGAGCAGTCATTCTCACTCCTGAGACTAATCCACTCATCACTAGGTCTGGAGGTCGACACCTCCCACTCAAAGGCCTCCTGCATCTCATCTTCACCTAAGAGACTTGGGCTAGGCCCCCCACAGGGGTCTATTGATGTTTTACCTGAACTTTTCTTCTGGGATCCAGCATCCGAAACTTCAACTTTGGCTCTGTCTCTAACTCTGCACCCTCTAGCTTTGTGCCACACTCCCCCGAGGGGCCTTTCTCCACAGGCTCCGCCTGGTGCTGTGTGCTGCCAACTGCAGATTCCTGAATTTTTGTCCATGTGGGAGCCAAATGAATTGGAGGCGCTTTATACAAGCTATATTTTTCTAGGCATCCAGCACAGTGAGGAATCATGAAGACATCCCTTCCAGCTCTCAAGCATATTTGGTATACATGCACTGGAAAATTAGGAATCACCACATGAGGAGGCAGTTGCCCTCCATAGCACCACTTTTCAATATTCCTCAGTCTAATTACTGCTGCTGTTACTGCAACCCGGGCATGATCCGGGTAACGAGCTGGTCCTGAGGCCATAACTGCAGAAAAATAAACAAAAGTTCACTGTAAATGAAAGTCCCACTTTATTGAACACACTCTTTAGCTGTAAAATGGCTCCTCTGCTGCTGTGTTTACTTTACTACCCCACCCTGTAATGGCGGCGGCAGCACTCCTCTGCATCAACATTTAGAATCTGGGTCAAGCCACTGCGCACCCGATTTACACAAACTACTGATAACTTTTGCTCAAACTGCACAACTTGCTCTGTTCTGGCTTTAAACACATTTACAGGATTTTCCACAGACTTTTTACATGCTGGTAACATTTATTTTATTCACAGTCCCTTAAAAGCTTCAGGTTTTTAGCACAGGATTGCCTGTATTTCTAGTGCTGCACTTTGCTACAACACCCAGTCTCTCTCTGGCTGCAAACTTTAAACTGAGGCTAAATTCATTACTATGCACACAGTCAATGGCTTAACAGACTTGCACTTGCTGGCAGGACTTTACACAGTTGTTACTTGCAAAGCGACTACACTGCTGCACACACATTTATATGGCATAGGGCTGAAAATCACTGTCTGAGCAGTTTTACAGGTGGATACTTACTGTTATCAGTAGCAGTTTGCTGTGATGGGGAAAAACAGCCTGCAGCCAGTTCTTGGGGACCTCAGAACAGAAACGGGGGGGAGGCAGCCCTGCCGATCGTCTTCTCGACCACCACTTTAGCAATTTTGACGATTTATTAGTGGGTTGAGCCCGATTTTAAACAAGAAAGTCAATTTTTATAAGGTTTACAGCGATTTTAACACTCCGCGATGCTCCTCCACTGCCAGTACACGCACTCCACTCACACTCCCTCTCGAATGCTGGGGCAGTCTCTGTAGAGCTGGCTGAGGGCGGGACTGATTGCAGCCCTGACCAACCACCGCGGCGCCATGCAAATGAGCCTCTTCTTCCTTGCGGGCTCTTCTCCTCGCAGCGATCATCGAGCAGGCAAATTTAAACTGCAGAATGCAACTTTTTTTCAACTGACTCCACGGCGGGAGCCCATTTCAGCCATTTAACACAGCCATTTACACTGCAGTCTCTCAGTCAATTCAAAAAGCATTTCCAACATCCAGGGCACAATTTTCCTGTTGCTACCCCTAGTCTTCCACACTTTTCTTTACCACAGTTTATTTTTAAAAGCATTTCCAATGTCCAGGGCACAATTTCCCTGTTGCTACCCTAGTCTTCCACACTTTTCTTTACCACAGTTTATTTTTAAAGCAGGCAAAAATGCTGTAAACAATTTTTTGATGCAGGACAAAGGCACACTCTTTGGCTTTACTGCTTCTTGGTAAACAGCTGGCAATTTTAAACAGCAGCACAAGATTTACAGCACACAGTAACACACACTAGGGAAATTGCTTCAGCTTTTTGGGCTACCCACTGCCACATAGCCAAAACACTAGCCCCCTTGCCCGAGCACCTTCCTCCCAGAACAAAATCCAAAGTGCTGCCTCCATTTTTGTAACCCCTCACCCCTGCCTTTTTGCCAAAACGACAGGTGGCATGCTGTTGAAGCTGACAGCAGTACCTGGTGGGGACTTGGTTCAGGGAGGATGAGGTTACTCGGCACAGGGGGGCCTAGGTTTGGCTACTCTGCACAGGGGCACCCAAGTAAATCCAAACACAGGAAGCAATAACTGTAATGTCCAGAACCAAGAATGGGATTCTTCAGTGTGGCTTTTATTCACATACTAGCTGAACAAACAAAGCATAGACAGAACCCCATGGGGCTACTTTTCCTGGTAATGCAGATTAGAGACTACAGAACACTTTATCACCATTTCCAGCCCTCAGGCTCTGAACCCACCAGGCACACAGCCTGGACTTGCATGCAGCTTTGGGTACACAGCCCGACTTGTACACACTTGGGTTTTCCCCACTGGCCTGGCTCCCCTGCCGGCCACTTGATCCGTGGTCCATTGGACGAATGAACCAATTATCCTGTCATGGCTCCCCACACCACACTAGAGTTGCGACTCTTAGAGAGAATTTTCCTTCCAACCCCACACCTGGGTACTTCCCCCACCACTGGCCAAGTGCCTGAGGCAAAGTAGAAAACCACAGAAGAAATCCGTAGAGGTGGACCTGGTCACTAAAGATGGGGGGCCACCCACCTCCAGCTCCCACAGCCCATACCCGGCCATTTCTCTGGAAAACTGAACAATTCCTTTGCTGAACTTTTAAATGTAGATTAAGGGTAGACATCTGTCATATCTCCTCTCCATATTATTTGCATCTTACAAAACTCTGGGATTTGACACTACTTTTACTTGCTTGACCCATTTCTCTAGGCTTCCCAATATGTAGTTCAATCCCTAGATTTTCACACAAGTCCCAGGGTGAAGAAAATATATTCCCTTTTAGCCAGAGCAGACACTCACCCTTAAGTTGCAGATGCCCCACAGGCGACTCACAAATCTTCCATCTTCCAAAATAAATCCTGGACTAAACAGGCAGCTTTTCCTCCACTAGCAGAATTAAGGGGATTGCCCCAGGAATCTGCTGGGAATCTTTACGGGGCACTGAGACCTGAAAACAGCGGTCTCCACCACTTGAGTACAAACTTCACTCACTCCAGCCAAACTGCAGACTCTCCTTTGAAACTCCCAACATTCTAACCCCCTTTGCTGCAGATTCCAATGTGGCTTATGCAGCTGCGAAAGTTCAATTGGTGATGTCATCCCTAAGTCTCAGCTGAGACTGAGAACAGAGTGAGGCAGTGTGAAACCCATTTAACTGGAGTTTCACAAGCTGCCTTCCCTGCCTACCACTAGGTCTTACTGGGATTCTAGTAACCTCGGGTAACAAGGGGGTTACACATATGAACATACAAAGAAACCTACTTGTACTGCTTGTACTAGATTCAATGATGGACAGAAAGAAGAACAAACCAGAACCATGTGTTAGAGCTGTAAATGTAGTTAGATTATGGATGTTAGACCAAGCCCTAGCGGATGCATGGAGAATCCAAAACCCCTGTGTTAGGGACTATATTTGTAATTCTCCCTCATACGGGACATATAGCAGAACTGACATGTGACTCACCTCCCAACAACTGACATCCACAATAGTGACAGCCACGATAAGCCCTTTGGTAATTTCAGACCATTATCCACTACAAGTAGATATATTATTTGGTTGCATGACTCCCACATCTCCAAAATGGTGGATGGACCAACTACTAATGCTAGATCCTCACTTCAAACCTTGGTTGCAAGACAGTGCAACACAATTCTTTAAGCTAAATGACACAAGAGATACTACCTTGAAAGCCTCAATGAGATGTCATATTATCTCATACTCTCTCACTATTGAAAAGAATGAAAACAGGAGCTTGCAGACTTGGAGGCTCAGCTTCAACAAAACAAGACGACCATCAAAGCCAATCCTAAAGCCTCTCCTAAATCCCCACTATGCAAAGAAATGTTAAAACTCAGACATTATATTAACCCTTAATGATTGGAAAGCTGAATTAGCACAACAACAACTAAAACATCAATATTAAGAGGGAGGAGATAAGTGCGGGAAATTATTGTCATACCACCTTAAAAAATAACAGGTCAAGTGGTCAGAAAAGTCTGTCTCACTGAAAGGGGAATAAACATTATTATGATGGAATTGTATGTGCAACACTACTCCTTGGTGACTACCCTGGACCCTCACATCCTCTCAACCTTTTTCTCACATCTCCACCCCCATAAACTTACCACTGTTCAGGCACCAAGCCTCAACCAGCCAATTACTTTAGCAGAAATAAAGAATGCAATCCTTTCCCTAAATCTTAAAAGGCAATGGAAGGAGGTAGGCTACCTAGAGAATTCTATCATTCTCTGGATTCACTGGTATCCCTGATCCTTCTGAGGTTGTATGACAAAATGCGCAACAGTACTCCTTCCCACCCACTGTGGGCACAGCAACAATAACAGTCCTCCCAAACTGGGGAAAGACATGACCTACCCTGTGAGTTTTAGGCTGATTTCCTTCATAACAGTTGACAGTAAAATGTATTCCAAAGTCCTTGACTGTAGGTTAGAAACCCTTCTACTAGGATTAATTTGCCCCTCTCAAGTGGGATTTCTCAGGGGACAATTTAGTTCGGACCATATCTGTGCGTTATACGATTTAATGCATGTAGCCAAGGTGTCTCCCATTCCAGCCACAGCAATAGCTATATACTTTGAGAAAGCATTTGATTTGGTGGAATGGGAGTACCTGTATGAAGTACTCAAACAAATGGGTTTTGAAGCCCCTTTTATTACAGCAGTACAAGCTAGGTATTCAGATCCTAAAGCTCAGGTCTTAACAAATAGTACTTTATCTTCCCAATCTGTATTAGAAAGAGGAACTAGGCAGGGGTGCCCCTTATCCCCCTCCTATTTGTACTGGCCATAAAGCCATAAGTGGCAGTAGTTCATCAGCACCCAGATATCACAGGGATATTAATGGGTGGAACACAATACAAAACAATAATGTACACAGATGACCTCCTGATCATTCTTAATGATGCCCATAACTTGATACAGCCTGTATGTTATCTTCTTGAAGAATTCTCAGAATTCTCGGGTCTAAAGATTAACCAAATTAAAACAGAGGTGTTACCACTAAATCAACAATGCTCACAAACCATATTTAATAAGCTAAATTTAAGAAGGATCCCAGACTCCATTACTTATCTCAGACTAGAAATCTCCCCTCAGGTCAAACAAATCATGGAACTTAACTTTGGGCCACTTCTTATCAAAATGAAAACAGATTTGGACAGGTGGAAATCCTTACACGTGTCCATAGTTGGCAAAATTGAAGGCCTTAAAATGATTACAGACCCTAAATTGCTTTATTTAATTGTTTATATATCCCTGGCTGTCTCTGAAGAATGGTTCTTCTGCATGGATAAACTCCTGGGCAGTTATCTTAGGGATGGAAAACAACCAAGAAACAGT
This sequence comes from Neoceratodus forsteri, assembly GCA_016271365.2. Lineage (NCBI taxonomy): Eukaryota > Metazoa > Chordata > Ceratodontiformes > Ceratodontidae > Neoceratodus > Neoceratodus forsteri. Next base: position 30,146,845 of record JADMNL010000028.1, read on the forward strand.
AGAAACAAACTTAGATCCCATTGGATGAAAGGAGTTTGGGGCCTACTTTTGCTAAAGGGTTATTCTTGGGCATATAGGGTAGCTCAGACTCTTGGGTGGTTCCCAGATGCTGACCATAGGTGTCCATTACTGAACAGGGATAGAAACTCACCTCATTGGGTCCATCTTCCTACTATATGCCTTTATGAAAAATACAAGCTACCGGCACTTGCCCTTCTTACCACTGATAACTCGAGATTCACCTGGTCACAGATAGGTAAATGGCTCAAAATGAATCATTCCTAATCGATCTATACTCTCCTGTGCGGCACTCAAAGTATAAAAGTAGGGGGTAAACTAATAAACTGGACAACCTGGACACAAAAGGGAATTTTAATTTTAAAAGATATTTTAGTACCCAGCTCTAATACACTACATTCCTTCCAAGGGCTTCAAATAAGCTACGACCTGCACAAATCCAAATTCTGGCATTACTTGCAACTGAGAAATACAACAGCCCACATTGTCAGGAATGTCTATATGATGTAAATTTCCTAACACGCCACCCCTTTAGAAAGCAGTTTGCCATCAAAAAAGGTAGAGCAGGATCCATTTACTCCCTAATCAGAGATAGTATTCTGAATCAGACAACATCAGCTAAAGAGAAATGGGAAACTGCTATTGATGGCCAGATCCCAGAAGAAGAAGAAGAATGGCAGGCCTGCTGGAGGCTGATACAGAATAAGATCTGGCACCAGTGATATAGAACACCAGCAGTACTATACTCGCCCATCTAATACCAGCTGATACATGCTGGAGATGTATGAAGCCTAATAATGATCTGTTTCACGTACTATGGTCATGTCCTTAGAATACATGCTACTGAAAACATAGAAACATAGAAACATAGAAGTTGACGGCAGATAAGGACCGCAAGGCCCATCCAGTCTGCCCATTTCTTTTTCTACCTCATAAATGTGCCATTGGCCTTTGCTCTGTCAGTGGCCTATCTATTCATAGTCATTTGTATTGCTCCCTTATGCCTATCCCATGCCTGTTTGAAGCCCTGTATTCATAGCCACCACTTCTTGAGGTAGGCCATTCCATGCATCCACCACCCTTTCTGTGAAAAAGAATTTCCTCACATTCCCCCTTAATCGGCCCCCCTCTAATCTCATGCTGTGTCCTCTTGTCCTGCTATTTTCTTATATTTAAACATGTTAGACTTTCACCTTCTTAATGCCCTTAAGGTGTTTGAATGCCTCAATCATATCACCTCTCTCCTCCTTTGCTCAAGGGTATACATATTGAGCTCTGTTAATCTGTCCTCATACATCTTCTGATGCAGTCCCTGCACCATTTTGGTTGCCCTTTCTGGACTGCCTCAATTTGGTTAATGTCCTTGTGAAGGTGTGGCCTCCAATACTGCACGCAGTACTCCAGATGGGGCCTAACCAGTGTCTTGTAAAGAGGGATTATTACTCTCTAACGACTTGTGATACCCTACTAATACACCCTAACACTCCCTAGACTTTACCTACTGCTTTAGAGGTCTGCTTGGATGATTTCAGGTCATCAGTGATGATGATGCCCAAGTCTCTTTCTTCCTTTGTGACTGCTAGCAACCCTCCCAGCCTATAGGTGGCTTCAGGGTTTCTCTCCTATGTGCATGATCTTGCACTTTTGCATTAAATCCCAGTTGCCACTCTTCTGACCATTTTGCTAGTTTATCCAGATCTCTTCTCATTCTGCCCACCCCATCTGGATCATCTACTCTGTTGCAGATCTTGGTGTCATCTGCAAACAGACAAGCCTTACCCTCTAGTCCATCTGCAAGGTCACTAATGAAGATGTTGAAGAGGACTGGCCCCAGGACTGATCCCTGAGGTACCCCACTTGTCACTTGCATCTCTTCTGACTGTATACCATTTACCACCACTCTCTGTTTTCTGCCCGTCAACCAGTTTGCCACCCAGTTGACCAACTTCTGACCCACCCAAGCCTACCCAGCTTACTTATCAATCTTCTATGTGGAACAGTGTCAAAAGCTTTGCTGAAGTCAAGGTAGGTGACATCAACTGCTCCCCCTTGGTCCACCACTCTGGTTACCCAGTCAAAGAAATCTATGAGATTAGTTTGACAGGACCTTCCTTTGTAAACCCATGCTGTCTTGGATCCTGTGCCCTATGGATTCCAGGTGTTGCACTATCCTTTCCTTAAGGAGTGCTTCCATAATCTTGCCCACTACTGAGGTAAGACTGACTGGTCTGTAGTTCCCTGCCTCCTCCCTGCTACCACTCTTGTGGAGCGGGATCACATGAGCCCTTCTCCAGTCTTCTGGGACCTCTCCTGTGCTCAGAGACTCACTAAACAGTTCTGCTAATGGCTCTGCTAGTTCCACCTTTAGCTCCTTAAGTACCCTGGGATGTATGCCATCAGGTCCCATTGCCTTGTCCACCCTGAGCTTAGCGAGCTCTTGTAGGACCCTTTCTTTTGTGAAAGTAGTGCTCACCTCCCTCCCCCTGTGTCCATGGTGCTGAGCTGTGGCCTGCCCTACCTTCTCTTCAGTAAATACTGAGCAAAGTATCTATTTAGGATAGATGCTTACACGGTCCTCCTCCTCACATGCCCCTTTTCTCCATTAAGCTTAGCACACCCCCTCTGGACTTTCTCCTTTCACTAATGTATCTATAGAAAGTCTTGTCACCTTCTTTTACTGTTCATGCTAGTGTTTCCTCAGTTTGGGACTCTGCCTGCCTTACTGCCTTCCCTGCTTCCCTTAGGGCAGTTTGGTATGCCTCCCTATCTTCATCCCGCTGTGTTTTCTTATATTTCCTGAAGGCCAGCCTTTTGGCTCTGACCTTTTCTGCTACTGTATTTGAGAACCAAAGTGTTTTTTTTCTTCTTTTGCACTTCCTTTTCTGTCTAACACAATGGGATGTTGCTTCAAGTATTGCAACCTTAATGCTTGCCCACTTTGCCTGTACCCTTCTCACCTGTGTTTCTTTTGCCAGGCTAGCTTAACTCTGTTGGCCATCTTATCAAAATCAGCTCTCTGAAGTCCCATATTTTGCCTTGGAATGGGATGATTTAGATGTAGTAGCCAAATTGAACCATACCATGTGATGGTCACTGGCCCCAGGTGACCTTCTACCTGGAGATCTGTGATCCCTTCCCTGTTAGTCAGTACTAGATCTAGGATGGCCCTGTCTCTTGTGGGTTGTTGTACCAGTTGTTTGAGGCCCTCCCCCTGCAGGGAATCCACTATGTGTCTAGTTCTGGCAGATGTTCCTGCTGGTATTGACCAATCTGTATCCGGCATGTTGAAGTCTCCCTTTATCAGAACCTCTCCTTTAGCTGTCATGTTTTGTATATCTTCTAACAGTAATGTGTCTATGTCCTCCCTCTGATCTGGGGCCCTGTAGACAAAACAGATACAAGATATGTTACAGCAGGTGCTGCCATTCTATATACCACTGAGTCATGAGCTTTTTTGTTAGGTTCAAAGGTAGCAGTTCCGTATCTCAGTAAAAGTCAGTTGGACTTGATAATTCTGGCCAGTATAGAAGTCAAGAGACTTGTGGCTTGCTAGTGGAGATCCACAAACATTCCCACCAAAAGTGAATTCTTTGACTGTATGACACAATTAGCACAATATGAAAGAATGTACATTTCCACTAGTACTACACTGAATTATGATATAGTATGGGTCCCCTTCCTAAACTTTCTCCATGCAATCAACCCAACATGAGCAATGCCCAATCAGACACCAGTACTGCCTCCCAGGACTGGCATTGGGTAAGATGGTATAAACTATTGTCTGTATGAGCTCATGCCCAATTTTGTCAACATCTGAAGCTTTTTCACCACAAAGATACCCGACAACCATTATTTCTTAATCCTAATCTCTTATTAGATAAAAAGATAATTACCCCAGGTTTTTGGAAAGGGCTTGTGGTCTGTTCCTTGGATGGGTTACTAACGAACCAAGCTGTCAAGTCCTTCCTTTTTTCCCAACAGGAAGGTGAGTTCACAATAGAGATTGTTTAGATTTTTTTCAGATTACACACTGCATCTCACAGTTTCTGGGCCCTCCCCCAAGGTCCAACCAAGTAGGTTTGTATTTTGAAAACCTATTAGTTATTGCCCAACAGTCCCATCCAATTTCAAATCTTTGTACAACCATTGATTAGCATTTCTGGGAAACTATTCCCTCCAAGACTTTTTACTGGGAGGTAACTCTTGGTTTAGATTACCCTGGCAAATACTGACAATAGATTTGGGCAGGTCTTTATAAATGCATTAAACAAGACCGTCTTCAGTTACAACAGTTCAATATTCTCCATAGTCTCTAATTTTCACCTATGAAACTTTTTCAAATAGGCATGAACCAGACCCCCTAACTGTACTAGATGTGGACAGGAAAATGGCGCCCTGTATCACATGTTTTGGCAATGTCCAAAAATATAGCCTTTTGGGGACTCTATCAGAACCAAATTGGATCCTCTTCTGGGTCTGCAAGATGCTTTCACCACAGAAAGTTGCATGATTAGGAATTATGGCAACCAACTCTTGTGGCCCAGGAAAGGATACATGACACTGATTGCTGTGGTCACAAAACTAATTGTTTTATGTCACTGGTTGGATGTCAGGATCCCAAAATGGACTGAGTGGCACAAATAAATGTTTAATGCTGTTAATGTAGAAAATCAATTGTTAGTTTTTATCACTTTTTGCACACTTACAGGTCTTGCTTTGAGACTTTACATACCTTACTTATTAACTGCTAAGTGTGACCACACTTTTTTCTTGTTGATCTTGTGTATGTAAATTTTTCTCAAATACCCATCTCTCTGTTGGGGATCCCTCACTGGTTTGGGGTGTTTCCTGGGGTCCTTCATGGATCTTGTGGAGTGGTGGGTGGGTGGGTGGGGATGGAGATCTGTTTCTTCCAGATTGCATAGTTCCTTGTTGTTGTGTGTTTTTACATATTCTTGTGTATTGTTTCTTTCCTGTTGCTGTTGGTTGTTGGAACTTTAATAAAGTATACTTAATCAGAAAACAATAAAAGATTGCATAAACCAGGAGTGATGACCCGCTCAGATTGCAAGGAGACATTGCTCCTGCTTTTCCTCTCCCTCGTGACCTCTGGCAAGTTAAGGCATAACACCCCAGGTGGGTTCCAAGCTGGATTCAAATCAGATATAATTTGATCCTTGTAACCTAGTGCACTAAGTTGTAAATAGTTCTTTATGTTCTGAAACAGCTGCTATATACCTTTATTGTTTCCACACATCACATGGGAGTTCTGAAATCCTGGACGCTACCCTTATATAGTATATTTAAATGAGTACAATAGTCTACCAAATGTAATGAAGAGTGTCAAACATACTTTATGGCTCAGTGCATATATTTACCCTACTCAACAACTAATGATAACTGATATACCAGACCATGCAGAATATGGGCATATAGGAACTACAAAGTCACTTGTAACCAGAGCTGTAATTATGTACTGTACAGACACCTGTATCAACGTAATAATGGTTATAATTTTTTTTTTTAAATCAATAAATACGTTTAACTACAAAGAAAAGAACAATTCTGTGACTTTTGGTCTGTACAGCACAGGGTGGTTTAGCAGACAAAGGGATTCTGGAAGGGAGTGTGGAATCATCAACTTGCCTAATCCAGTAGAGTGTAAGGATTTAGGAAAGGACCTGTGGGTAAGCCTTGAATGCAAATAAGGGAAGACAGTGCCTTTGATACCTTTCAGGGAGACAGACTTTGCTGTATAAACAAAATAACAGTCTAATTATGCAATAACGGCCGAGAAGCTGATAATATCCAAAGGATTAATGACAGGTTGGGGGGATGGGTGGCTCGAAGCGTAGCCAAGGGTCACCTCCCTAAACTGCTCAAATCTAACCCATCCTAACCTCTATACTATTTAAGACCTGCTCTTTTTCCTTCTCTCCAGCTGCCTGCCCTTGAATGGGGCTGCTTCTGCTCCCCCACGGTCAGCCAGCACCCAGCCAGCCACTGACCAAGACCAGGACACCTGCCTGCAGCTCCTTGGAAGGTACGGGACAGCGTAGCCAATCGGAACATGGGTGCTTCCAGCAAACCCGCTCTGATTGGCCAGAACTTTCCCCTGCTTCAGCCACCTGGCACTTTTTACAAATAGATTTTCAATAGAACTAAGCACATTTCAAGTGTGTAATAGAAGTTTTTTTTTTTTAAGTGGCTGGTTTTCCATCAGCAGGTTAAACAGATCTGCCACTAGAGGGATTCTTGGTCTTTCTACACAAATCACTGTACTCAATCATGAGCAATATGGCCTGCATTATCATTCTACTTCTAATCCTGGCAAAAATTATGACTCATAAAGCACCAATTCATGCTAAGTCAGAAGTCATCCCAGCCTGGGAACCCACAATCATAGTTCCTGCTGCATCTTCATATTGCTTCCCTACTCTTAATCTGTTGGGTTTTCATTTTAATTCTCATCCCTCTCCTCTGGCCCTCCTCCCTTCGCCAATGTCTTTCTGTGCACTTCCCCTGCTAGCCTTGAACGGCCATGTCAGCATCTCCTATGCCCAGGCTAGATGTACCTCAGTGACTGAACACCACACAAGAACCCATACGAAAAGAGCCCACTTCTACCTGATAAATGCTCTCAAGAAAATGTTTCTAATTCTCCTTTTCTGTTCAGGCAATGTCAAACTAAATCCAGGTCCCCCAACTCAAATCACTTCTCCTTCAGAGTTTGCAGCTGCTCCTGGGATGAAACTGATGATGGTCAATATTCTAAGCCTGCTCAAAAAACTTGATCATCTTCAAGTTTGGGCAGCCCACACTGACCCAGATTTGAATATAATTACCGAATCATGGCTAAAAAAGACCAACACAGATCTGCAAATTACTATACCGGGCTTCAAGCTCTTTAGGGCTGATAGGAATTTGAGGGGGAGAAGTGGTTGTATAAGCCAAATCAAAATTTGATGTTATCAGCATTTTCTGTAAAACTAAGCCCAAGGAATATGAGATTGTCTTGCTTAAACTTCACCTTCCATCCTCAGAGTGCATCACAGTCATTGGTGGCTATAGACCCCCGTCAGGAGGCACAGAAATTCTTAACATGTTGAAATCCATAACTTTGGCTGCTAACACGGAAACAATAATCTTAGGGGACTTCAAAATGGATTGGCTCACTGCTAAATCCCACTCCCTAAAAGCCATCTGTGATGAGCTGGGTCTTACGCAGATAGTAACTGAACCCACAAGAATCAATGCTTCTAACTCTGCCAACAGCTCACTCTTAGATGTCATCTTAACTTCGCATCCCCATAAAATCTCACATTCTGCAGTTTTCCATAACGACATGAGCGACTACAGTATCGTTATATGTACAAGATTCTAATCTAAAACCCAGCAGCACCCTAAATTCAGAATCAAATGCTCATTCCGTAAATTCAACTCAGTAAACTTCCTAACCGATCTAGCTACGATCAGGTGGCAAGACCTATATCTTGCCAAATCTGCTGATGCCACCTTCTCTGTCCTAAATGACAACTTCACCACCCTAATTAACAAGCACGCTCCTATTATTAAAATGAGGGTGCGGAAAATCTCACATCCGTGGTTCACCCAAGAGCTCAGATCTGCACTTACCAATAGAGACAAGCTATGGGCTAGGGCCAGGCACACAAAGGACCCGGCAGACTGGCAGGCATTTAGAACTGCCAGAAATGCCTGTGTTGAAAGTGTACATGCTACTAAAGCAAACTTCTACATCTCCAATTTGGAGCAGGCCAAAGGGAACTCCCAAAAAATCTGGAAGACACTGAGATCCATTGAAGGCCATCCTGCTGCTTTCTCCCTTTCAACCAAGATTCTGGCCAAGGATGGGATGGTTGAAAATAAACTGTGAATCCTCGAAGAACTTAACCTTCACTTTGCCACTGCCGGGTTGGCATTCGACTCCTCCCCGTATGCTAGCCGAGTGAATAGCAACACTAGCCCAGATACTACACATGCGACTCCACCTCATCCCTTCCAGTTGTGCCTGTTTAGCTACAAAGAAGTTGAAGACATAATTCTTAACCTTGACACCAAGAAAAGTGCAGGGGACGATGACTCTGAATCATTTTTCTTGCAGTTAGGCTATGCCCAGCTCACAGCCCCCATCCTTCACATCTTCAACCTCTCTATTACCACAGCCACTGTTCCACTGTTTCTGCTAGAAATCTGCCCATATTCTTCCTCTCTTCAAATCAGGAGATCCTTGTGACTTAAACAACTACCGTCCTGTCTCTGTCTTGCCCGTTCTATCCAAAGTGCTGGAAAAACTTCTATACAACCAACTAAAAAATCACCTTGAAGTGCACTCACTCTTAAACCCAGCCCAATCTGGCTTCAGGTTAAAGCACAGTACCATCTCAGCCTTGGCTAAAGTCTCTAATGACTGGATCCATGCTATGGACACCAAGAAGGTTACTGGTGCAGTCTTTCTAGACCTCAGTAAGGCCTTCAACACTGTAGACCATCACCTCCTAATCACCTGTCTTGCCTACATAGGTGCTACTCCACTTACCTTACAGTGGTTTAACAGTTATCTCATAGAAAGGATAGAAAAAGTCAAAGCTGATGGCCTACTATCTGTCCCCCTTCCAATTGCCAGAGGAGTCCCTCAAGGCTCATCCTAGGACCAATCCTTTTTTCCCTGTACATCAACAACCTTGACTCCCACATAAAGAACTCTAGCACACATTTCTTTGCGAACAATACAGTTTTGTATGCATCAGGCTCGTCCTTAACTGAAGTCAGGGAAGCACTCCAAGCTGACTTTATCCAGTTAGAAAGCAACCTTATCAATGCCAAGCTTCTCTTAAATGCCAAAAAAACCAAGACAATGATTTTCTCGAGACTTGCCTTGTCTGGTGCCCTACCTACCCTACATAAAAACTTCATAGTTACCTCCCTAGGTGAACCCTTGGAAGTCGTACCTAAATTTAAATATCTAGGTATGTGGATAGAAAACAAGCTTTCCTTCAACAACCACATTGAGGATCTATCAAAGAGGCTTAAAGCACGCTTAGGTTTCTTCTTTAGAAATAGGACCCTCTTTTCTCTCACGACCCACAAAAGACTTGTCCAAGCAACATTCCTTCCCTTGCTTGACTACGGAGACATTATCTTTATCTCCTCCCCAACCTTGAGCCTATCTAAACTGGACGTACTCTATCACCGTGCTCTTCACTTCATCACTAACTCTGCTTACAGGACCTACCACTGTGATCTTTATGCAGCAGTTGGGTGGACCTCTCTTGCCACCAGATGCTTCCTGCATGCTGGCATTTGGACCCTCAAATTACTACTCCACAAACTGCCTGTCTATTTAACGTCTCTCATACACATCTTGCATAGCACCTACTCCCTAAGGAAATCTGACCTTATCCTACTAGATGTTCCCAGGACATGTAACACAGCTGGCCAAAGAGCTGTCTCATATGCCCTCCCAAACATTTGGAACCAACTACAAGCCATGCTGAAGCTAACCAGCATCGTATCAATTAACTCCTACAAAACACTGGCTATCTCTAAATTAAAAGACATATGTAGGTTCTACTAGGCCCCCAATGCCAAGTCAATTTCCTAGGTACCAACTGGCCCTCTACTTATTAAGCTGAAATGTGTTGCATAATTTAGGACAAGGTTAAAGCCGGAATGTACTGCATATATAGCATAAGGACTTCTATTGTGTATACCTCTTGTATTATATATCTTTTTTCTTTGTTGTTCTACATTTTGTGTCTCCTGTCTATGTAATTGCGAACTGTATGTGTATGTGCCTCAGGACCTCCTTGTGAATGAGCTTGCTCAACGGAGTCTTTCCTGCAATAAACTTGAACTTGAACAATACCCCGAGCATAGGCATGTGTGTCTGATGCAGCACCACCAAGAGACATCAAGAGAACCTACATCATGCCAGTGGTTGTGTAGCATGCACCACAGACCACTGGTGTGTGCACACAATAGAGTGCATGTGGATGCAGCGGGCAAGGAACACATGTCTGTGTGAGGGACAGCACAGCAACATATGGAATGTTATCACCACAAACACATACTGCATGCTAAAACACCATATGGGTGCCACAGCACACACACCACTGACAGCTGGATACAAGAGGCCACTGCAGCAACCCCAGACATACACTGCTACTTGGAATAAAAGCCATACATGTACAGACTAAACAACACTCAGATAACCAACATATAGCAACATATAGCCAGACTGAGAATGCCACATAGGCAGCTGTGTATGGCACAATGGCCACACACACTGACATGCCATACAGTCCCCACATACATTGGACACAATGCAAACAATACAATGTGTCACAAGGGAGATGCACCATAATGCCAGCCACATATATGCAACAGCAACAGACATGCTGCTGTATATCGATGTGAGACACTATTCTTGAGAACAATAGTTACACATTAAACAGTGCAATGCAAATGTGACTGTCAAAGTGATGTTCCATGTGCATCTCACAACTGCAGTAACAGCCAACAAGATGCATGGTCACTTGTGACATGCAGTAGTGCATATCAGACAGATCAATGTACCTCACACATATGGAACACACAGCCCACAATACACAATGATGTACGAGGTGCAGCATGTACTGTATGAAACACAACCAGAACACCCAGATAGCATGGTCATGCACCTCAACAGTGCATACAACTGTACCATAACATGGTAGTGCAGATATAACACAGCAGTGACACATAGCAATGATTGCAATATAAACTCCATGTATTACAGTGTATTACAGTAACCTGTGTGGATAGTGCTGTAAACAAGAACAGGCATGAGTGTGTAATGGTGCACCACACACAGACAGCACGAGGGTCAACATAATGGATGCGAGTGTGTGGGCTGCAACACAGGGCAATGGTGTGCTCACACATTCCATGATGCAGAGACATGTACAGGTAAAGACCACACAACATTGTCCCTGTGCATACACACAGGGATTACATGTCACTGCATAGCTATATAAATGTCAGAGCACAGTGTACCACCACGGCATGACCTTGTAAGTGCATGTCAGTTGTTAAGCATCCCATCTACAATAATATATATGCCCAGTAAACTCATAAAAGTGTAAGCCCCTCAGAATCAGCTGAGGCAGCCATCGTGTAACTCCCTGGTACATATACACACCAGCATAACACACAGTACACAATATGGTATGCCAGTGGTACAGTACAGTATTGAAACGGCCAAGCACCACAATGTGCATGTACCCCCACACATGGCCCACCCAACACTCCAAATAAAAAACAGACAGGCCCAGTAAACAGAGACACATATAAAAGTCTATATAAAATGTATTAAAATATAAAAGATTAACAACAAAGTATGACAAATGTAAACAGTTAACATGATAGCAACAACAAGCTGATACATCCAGCAGACCAGACCTGAGTTTGATTCTCACAACCTCCCCTTGCATACTGTGTGATTCTGAGCAAGTCACTTAACCGCCCAGTGCTCCCAGGTCACCGCTGGAAACAGGCACTTGTGCCTAGTGGGCCTTACCGGGCTACCAAAGACTATAATTAAAAATAAATAAATAAATAAACAGTAAACTGTAGTAACACACATTAGGCAATGGAAAGGGGGTGTTGGAAAGATAGGAAACACAGTAACAGAAACAAAAACCCCACCCCCAAATGCAAACCTCCAATGAACAACAACAAACATAATAAAACAAATGGCAGGTAGTCAAAACCAATTATTGAAGATGTGCACATCCCTCATCAAGATATTTGGAAAGGTCACATAACTGTCCCAGTAGTGTTTCAAAGGCATTAACAATTGTGGATAACCTACACCTCACCCGGACACAACAGTACAGCAGTTGCATGCTGCCCCCGTGGACTGCTCCAGGCTTCCTGTGGATGCTGATGATACCACAGTGTCAACTGCCACAGGTGAATCCCCAACTCCATCACCTCAACCCCAACTGTTGTGTCCTCTTCTCAAGCAACAGCTTCCTGTGAGGTTGCTGTCACCAGCACATCAAGCATATCTTGTGGTGCAGATACCTGCATGACATCAGCAGTCCCAACAGTAGAAACATAGAATTTGATGGCAGATAAGGACCGCTTGGCCCACCTAGTCTGCCCATTTCCCTACTTAACGGATAAGCTGCAGATCCTAGTTAACCAGCAGCCTACTTCCTCCTACCCCTCACTAGAATTTCCTTGTGTCTGTCCCATGCATTCTTGAATTCCCCCACTGTTTTTGACTCCATGACCTCCTCAGAAAGGCCATTCCATGCATCTACAACCCTATCTGTGAAGAAATACTTCCTCCCATTACCTCTATCTTCAAATTACTCCCCCTTATTCTTGCACATCTCTTTTTCTGAAAGATGCTACTCTCTTGGACTTTGTTGATTCCCTTGAGGTATTTGAATGTTTCTATCATGTCCACCTTCTCCCTCCTTTCCTCGAGGCTATACATCTTAAGCTCCTTTAGTCTTTCTTCATACGTCTTCCGGTGCAGACCCTGCATCATTTTGGTTGCCGTCCTCTGGACAGCCTCCACCCTGTCTATGTCTTTGCAGAGATGGGGTCTTCAGAACTGTACACAGTACTCCAGATGTGGTCTTACCAACTGTCTGTACAGAGGGAAGACAACATCCTGTTTTCTACTGGTGTTGCCTCTCCCTATGCATCCCAGTATCCCTCCAGCCCTCCTTACTGCCTTCTCACATTGCTGGCCCACCTTTAGGTCATCTGATATGACATCCCCCAGGTCTCTTTCCATTTTTGTTGTCAGTATCTCACCCCCCCATTGTGTACTCTTCCCCTGAGTTTTTGTTTCCCAGGTGAATTACTTTGCACTTCTTTGCATTGATTCTAAGCTGCCATACATTTGACCATTCCTCCAACCTTGCCAAGACCCTTTTCATCTTTCCACCCCACATTGTGTATCAGCCTTGTTGCAGATCTTTGTGCCATCTGCAGAAAGACATACTTTCCCTTCCAGTGCCTCTGCAATGTCACTTAAAAAGACATTAAAAAGGACCGGCCCCAGTACTGAACCCTGCAGTAGCCCACTAGTAACCCCCCTTTCTTCACTGTGGACTCCATTTGCTACTACCTGCTCTGTCCTGTTGTCCAGCCAGTGTTTTACCCAGGCTATCACCCTGGGACCCACTACCAGGCTGGCTAATTTGTTTATTAATCTTTTGTGTGGGACCGTGTCAAATGTCTTGCTAAAGTCTAGGTAGGCCATATCCACAGCCCCTCCCTGGTCTACTACTTTGGTCACCCAGTCAAAGAAATCAATTAGATTTGTCTGACATGACCTTCCTGCTGTGAATCCATGCTGCCTTGGGTCCTATGCCCTACTGGCCTCTAGGTACTCAACAACTCTTTCCTTCAGAAGTGATTCCATCATTTTCCCTACCACTGAGGTTAAACTGAGAGGTCTGTAGTTTCCTGCCTCTGTCTTGCTCCCACTTTTGTGAAGGGGAATCACATACGCCCTCTCCAGTCCTCATGTTCCACACCATCCTCCCATGATTTATTAAAAAGGGTAGTCAGTGGTGTTACTAGTTCTTCCCTTAGTTCTTTTAGAATTCTGGGGTGAATCCCATCAGGTCCCATTGCTTTGTTCACCTTCAGTATTAAGAGTTCTTTCAGAACCCTTTCTTCTGTGGAAGGACTAATATTGACCCCCCTATTCAGAGTGCTTCTATTGACTGGATTAGGTATCTCTGCCTGCTTTTCCATTGAATACTGAGCAGAAATATTTGTTCAGTATCCCTGTTTTTTCTCTGTTGCTCTCTGCCCAATCACCTTTCTCTTTATTCAACCTCAATATCCCTGCCTTAGTCTTTCTTTGCTCCCTAATGTACCTATAGAAGGTTTTATCCCCTTCTTAACCGAGTTGGCTATCTTTTCCTCTGTTTGGGCCTTTGCTATTTTGACTGCCTTACCTGCTTCCTTCTGCTTTAACTGGTACCGTTCTCTGTCCTGCTCCTTCTGTGTTTCCTTATACTTCCTGAATGCTGTCTTTTTCTCCCTTATCTTCCCCGCCACTCCTTTTGAGAACCATAGTGTTTTTTTTCTTTTGTTTTGATTTGTTTATTTTCTTCACACAAAGGCTTATTGCCTCTGTGATGGTGGTTTTGATGTTTCCCCATTGTTGCTCCACCCCACCTTCTTGCCTGTTTGCTAGTCCTTTTCTGAGGCATTCTCCCATTTTGACAAAATCAGCCATCCTGAAGTCCAGTACTTTCACTTTTGTATGACTTGACTCTACAGCTAAGTTTATCGTGAGCCACACTGTTTGGTGGTCGTTTGCTCCCAGACGGCTACCCACTTCAAGAATGGAGATCCTCTCTCCGTCCCCATTTGAGAGTACCAGGTCTAAGATTGCTCTCTCCTGAGTGGGTTCCAAAACTAGCTGTCTGAAGCATGCCCCCTGTAGGGCATCGAGAATGGCCCTGCTCTCAGATGTGGCTGCAGCAACGGTGCTCCAGTTAACATTTGGCATATTCAGGTCCCCCATCAGCAAAATCTCCCCTTTCTCTCCCATCCCAAGGATGCCTTCTATCATTTCCTTGTCCATTTCCTCCCCCTGAGATGAGGGTCTGTATACAACCCCTGTGCGGATTGTGGTGCCATTTCCAGTCTCCAGGGTGACCCACAGTGCCTCCTCTCCTCCCTGTTTACCCTTTCATTCTATTGCTTTGAACCCTTCCCTTACATAGAGAGCTACTCCTCCTCCTCTTCTTCTTCTTCCCTCTCTGTCCCTCCTCTAGATTGTGTACCCTGGTATGTTGACATCCCAGTCATGCTTCTCTGTGTACCATGTTTCTGTGACTGCCATAATATCCAGGCATCCCTCTTCCATCGAGGCCACCATTTCAGGGAGCTTTTTACCTAGACTACAGTCATTGGTACTCATTACCTTCGATTTTTCTATTGCTTTATTTCTTTTGGCCCCCTCCCTGTCCTTACTGCCTTTGTCTTTTTCTCCATTTATCCCTACCCTTCTCCTGATTGACTGCTCTACCTTGGTGTTTACCTCACTAATGACCTTGATTTTTTTTGGGGGGGCTAGGATTTCCCTTCTCCATTTCAGTGCCTCCCCCCTTGGCTAGTTTAAAAGCTTGCCAGTGAAGCATTTAAACCTATCACCTAGGATCCTGGTCCCCTCCTGGATAGATGCAGACCATCACACCTGTATAGGCCTGCATCCCTCCAGGTGGAACCCCAGTCCCCAATGAAGCCAAATCCCTGAGCTCTACACCTGCTTTTTAACCAGTCATTGAATCCCGTGGTGCTGAGTACCCTAGCCTCATCCATGCCATAGACAGGTAGCACTTCTGAGAAAGTTACCGTGTGAGTTACTTATCTAAGGCCCCTCCCCAACTCCACAAACTCCTTTTGCACTGCTCTGATCCCATTCTCAGCCTGGTCATTTGTCCCTAGGTGGATAATGACATCCAGCTCACTCCCCCTTGCAGCTGTTCCCATGATCCTGAGGATTCATTTCCTATCCCTACAAGCCATGACACCAGACAGGCACCATACCTCCCTTTCCCCTCCTTTCACCAGTTCTACCCCCTAACAATTGAATCCCTCATCAGGAGTTGTTTCCTTCCCCTGTGGGGTCTTGTGCCACCCTCCTGCCACCCTCCTGTGGCTCTTCATTGTGGAGGTTCCCAGTATCCTCCTCAGTCTCCACTGCAGGTGCCTCTATAAAGGAACCATTCTCCACCAGAGTGGCAAATGAATTGTGGAGAGGCACAATTGGAGGGATGCACCTCTGTTCCACCACCCTCACCCTCCCTGAACCCACCGTGGTCCAACCACTTCTCTTTCTTGGCAACCTCTGAGGTAGTGGCAGTGGCCTGGGTGGTTCCTGGGTGGGGGGAGCAGGTTTCCAGAATCCTTGCAAGATCAGCATGGAGACGAACAACCTCCTCCCTCAGACCAGAGAGGTGCTTGCAAATAGAGCAGGAACATCATCTCCAGAAACTCTACTGGAAGACTGCTGCTCCACAACCAGTGCATTGCACCACTCCCCACATGTCTGTGTCCCTTCCTGTTACAGATGCTTTTCTTTTTTTCTTGGTTCTTGTTTTAGTGTGTGCAAACTTGTGAGTGTCTCTACCCCCATTCAGTGTGCTGTGCCTTTAAGGATATGAACAGGTGTATGTTGTTAGCAGTTTTGTGGAAGTGATGTCAGAACCCCTGCTCTAAAGGAAGTTATGCACTTGGGGTGGGTGAGGTGAGGGACAGGGTGAGTGGGAGTAAACCTATGCACTCCAGAAACAATCAACTACAACTTTGGCGCTCCACCCCAGGGAGTACCTTCCTTCCTTCCTTTCAGACACCTATTTCACAGAGGTTAAGTAATAGGTCTAGTCATAAATGACTGCAAATCTCTCCCAGCTACAGTTCCTCCCTGGCAAATTAAAGTTAAACTAAGAAAAGTCAACCCCCAAAACAGAATCAATATTAATTACTTACACAGGTCCAAAAAGTAATAATTCAATTCAGTGTAGTCTAGCAAATAACCTCCTTGCTTTAAGGAAGCTTTGGCTGCTTTCTGTCTCTCACTGTCTCAGCAGAAACACCTGACCTGTGTCTCTGAACAACACCACCATCATCTGCCCCTCCTCTGAATCACTGGTGACATGCAGGCATACAATCTGTTTACATCATGGCTGGGCCACTGCACGCCTCCTGGTAGGCATGCATCGCTGTGCCATCACCACCCTCCTCAACTTCTCCCTCTCCTTCTGCACCTGGCTCTCAACATCTGCAGTAAAGAAGGAATACATTTTAAGTGTGAAGTGCAACGTAAGTGGTAGTTCTGCTCTGTGAGCAAAACCAACAATAAATAATGCACTGTACATGCATGTGAGGTTAGGCACCCACAAACAAATATGTCGATCCTTTACAGGCTGCACATCTGGGGGGATGTACAGTGACATGCTGTACAAGGCCTGGGCCACATGTGGGGGGTGTACACTGACATGCTGGACATGGCCCAGGCATTACATGTGGGAGGAACTGACATGCTGGACAAGACCCAGACTTCACATGTGGGGGGTACACTGATATGCTGGACATGTCCCAGGGCACACATGTGGGGGGGTACACTGACATGCTGGACAAGGCCCAGGCATTACATGTGGGAGGGGTACACTGACATGCTGGACAAGGCCCAGGAATTACATGTGGGAGGGGTACACTGACATGCTGGACAAGGCCCAGGTTGCACATGTGGGAGGGTACTGACATGCTGGATGAGGCCCAGGCTTCACATGTGGGGGGTACACTGACATGCTGGACATATCCCAGGGCACACATGTGGGGGGTTACACTGACATGCTGGACAAGGCCCAGGCATTACATGTGGGAGGGGTACACTGACATGCTGGACGAGGCCCAGGCTGCAGATGTGGGAGGGGTACACTGACATGCTGGACAAGGCCCAGGCATTACATGTGGGGGGGTACTGACATGCTGGATGAGGCCCAGGCTGCACATGTGGGAGGGGTGCACTGACATGCTGGACAAGGCCCAGGCTGCACATGTGGGAGGGGTGCACTAACATGCTGGATGAGGCCCAGGCTTCAGAGGTGTTTAGGAGGGTGACAGTGCCATGGTGGACATGGCCCAGCCTTTACATGAAGGTGTGTGTACAATGACATGCTGGACAAGGCTCAGGCTGCACATTTGGGGGAGTGTACAGTGACATCCTGTAAAAGGCCCAAGCCTCACATCTGGGGGGAGTACACTAACATGCTGGATGAGGACCAGGCTTCAAATGGGGAGGTACACTGACATGTTGAACAAGACCAAGGCATCAGAGGTGTTTAGGACATGGCACAGCCTTTACATGTGGGTGCAGATCTGGGGGGGTGTACAGTGACACACTGTACAAGGCCCAGGCCACATATGTGGGAAGAGTACACTGACATGATGGACATGTCCCAGGCATTACAAGTGGTGGGGAACTGACATGCTGGACAAGGTCCAGGCTTCACATGTGGGGGGGTACACTGACATGCTGGACAAGGCCCATGCATTACATGTGGGAGTGGTACACTGACATGCTGGACATTGCCCATGCATTACAATGTGGGAGGGGTACACTGACATGCTAGACAAGGCCCAGACATTGCATGTGGGGGGAGCACTCTGACATGCTGGACAAGACCCAGGCATTACATGTGGGAGGGGTACACTGACATGCTGGACAAGGCCCATGCATTACATGTGGGAGGGGTACACTGACATGCTGGACAAGGCCCAGGCATTACATGTGGGGGTATACTCTGACATGCTGGACAAGGCCTATGCATTACATGTGGGAGGGGTACACTGACATGCTAGACAAGGCCCAGGCATTACATGTGGGGGTGTACTCTGACATGCTGGATAAGGCGCATGCAATACATGTGGGAGGGGTACACTGACATGCTGGACAAGGCCCATGCATTACATGTGGGAGGGGTACACTGACATGCTGGACATTACCCATGCATTACATGTGGAAGGGGTACACTGACATGCTGGACATTGCCCATGCATTACATGTGGGAGGGGTACACTGACATGCTGGACAAGGCCCAGACATTACATGTGGGGGTGTACTCTGACATGCTGGACATTGCCCATGCATTACATGTGGGAGGGGTACACTGACAAGCTGGACAAGGCCCATGCATTACATGTGGGAGGGGTACACTGACATACTGGACATTGCCCATGCAATACATGTGGGAGGGGTACACTGACATGCTGGACATTTCCCAGGCATTACATGTGGGAGGGGTACATTGACATGCTGGACAAGGCCCATGCATTACATGTGGGAGGGGTACACTGACATGCTGGACATTGCCCATGCATTACATGTGGGAGGGGTACACTGACATGCTGTACAAGGCCCAGGCATTACATGTGGGGGTGTACTCTGACATGCTGGACAAGGCCCAGTGCATTACATGGGAGGGGTACACTGAATTACGTTAGACAAGGCCTATGCATTACATGTGGGAGGGTACACTGACATGCTAGACAAGGCCCAGGCATTACATGTGGGGGTGTACTCTGACATGCTGGACAAGGCCCATGCAATACATGTGGGAGGGGTACACTGACATGATGGACATTGCCCATGCATTACATGTGGGAGGGGTACACTGACATGCTGGACAAGGCCCAGGCATTACATGTGGGAGGGGTACACTGACAAGCTGGACATTGCCCATGCATTACATGTGGGAGGGGTACACTGACATGCTGGACAAGGCCCAGGCATTACATGTGGGGGTGTACTCTGACATGCTGGACAAGGCCTATGCATTACATGTGGGAGGGGTACACTGACATGCTAGACAAGGCCCTGGCATTACATGTGGGGGTGTACTCTGACATGCTGGACAAGGCCCATGCAATACATGTGGGAAGGGTACACTGACATGCTGGACATTACCCATGCATTACATGTGGAAGGGGTACACTGACATGCTAGACAAGGCCCAGGCATTACATGTGGGAGGGGTACACTGACAAGCTGGACATTGCCTATGCATTACATGTGGGAGGGGTACACTGACATGCTGGACAAGGCCCATGCATTACATGTGGGGGGGTACACTGATATGCTGGACATTGCCCACGAATTAATTGTGGGGGGGTACACTGACACGCTGGACATTGCCCATGCATTACATGTGGGAGGGGTACACTGACATGCTGGACAAGGCCCATGCATTACATGTGGGAGGGGTACACGGACATGCTGGACATAACCCATGCATTACATGTGGGAGGGGTATACGGACATGCTGGACATTGCCCATGCATTACATGTGGGAGGGGTACACTGACATGCTGGACAAGGCCCAGATATTACATGTGGGGGTGTACTCTGACATGCTGGACATTGCCCATGCATTACATGTGGAAGGGGTACATTGACATGCTGGACAAGACCCATGCATTACATGTGGGAGGGGTACACTGACATGCTGGACATTGCCCATGCATTACATGTGGGGGGATACACTGACATGCTGGACATTGCCCATGCATTACATGTGGGGGGGTACACTGACATGCTGGAGAAGGCCTAGGCATTACATGTGGGGGTGTACTCTGACATGCTGGATAAGACCCAGGCATTACATGTGGAAGGGGTACACTGACATGCTGGACAAGGCCCTGACATTACATGTGGGGGTGTACTCTGACATGCTGGACATTGCCCACGCATTACATGTGGGAGGGGTACACTGACAAGCTGGACAAGGCCCATGCATTACATGTGGGAGGGGTACACTGACATACTGGACATTGCCCCTGCAATACATGTGGGAGGGGTACACTGACACGCTGGACATTGCCCATGCATTACATGTGGGGGGGTACACTGACATGCTGGACATTGCCCATGCATTACATGTGGGGGGTACACTAACATGCTGGACATTGCCCATGCATTACATGTGGGGGAGGTACACTGACATGCTGGACGTTGTCCATGCATTACATGTGGGGGGATACACTAACATGCTGGACATTGCCCATGCATTACATGTGGGAGGGGTACACTGACATGCTGGACATTGCCCATGCATTACATGTGGGGGGCTACACTGACATGCTGGACATTACCCATGCATTACATGTGGGGGGGTACACTGACATGCTGGACTAGACCCAGGTTGTACCTGTGAAGGAGGGAGGGACACTGGCATCCTGGACAAGGCCCAGTGCTCAGATGTGTGTTGAGGTAACAGTGACATTGTGAACAAGGCCCAGGCATCAGAAGTGTACCTGTAGTATGAGTACTGCACTTAATTTGTACACCTTTTATATATTTATGTATTTCATACCATATGCATTGTGACATTGCACAAAGGACCTCACTGATAATGAGCAAGTTTCAGCAGAGCTATCCAGTTCATTCATCTGTGTATGTAATGAATAAAATGCTTGCTACTACTACTACTCAACTGTGGAGGGGTGTACACTGATATGCTGTAAAAGGCCCAGGTCACATACATGTGGAGGGGTACACTGACATGCTGTACAAGGCCCAGGCTTCACATGTGAGGAGGGGACTGACATGCTGCACAAGGCCCAGGCCTCACATGTGGTGGGGGGTACACTGACATGCTGGACAAGGTCAGGCTTCATGTGGGGGGTACATGGATATGCTGGACAAGGCCCAGGCTGCATGCTGGACAAGGCCCAGGCTGCACATGTTGGGGGGGCACTGACATGCTGGGCAAGGCCCAGGCTTCAGAGGTGTGTAGGAGGATGACAGAGCCATGCTGCACATGACACAGCCTTTACATATGGGTGTGTGTACAGTGACATGCTGTGCAAGGCCTAGACATTACATGTGGGGGTACACTGACATGCTGGACAAGGCTCAGGCTTCACATGTGGGGGGGTACACTGACATGCTGGACAAAGCCCAGGCATTACATGTGGAAGGGTACACTGCCATGCTGGACAAGGCCTAGGCTGCACATGTGGGGGCACTGACATGCTGGACAAGGTTCAGGCTTCACATGTGGGGGTACACTGACATGCTGGACAAGGCTCAGGCTTCACATGTGGGGGGGTACACTGACATGCTGGACAAGGCCCAGGCATTAAATGTGGGGGTGTACTCTGACATGCTGGACAAGACCCAGGCATTACATGTGGGAGGGGTACACTGACATGCTGGACAAGGCCCAGGCATTACATATGGGAGGGGTACACTGACATGCTGGACAAGGCCCAGGCATTAAATGTGGGGGTGTACTCTGACATGCTGGACAAGACCCAGGCATTACATGTGGGAGGGGTACACTGACATGCTGGACAAGGCCCAGGCATTACATGTGGAAGGGGTACACTGACATGCTGGACAAGGCCCAGGCATTATATGTGGGGGTGTACTATGACATGCTGGACATTGCCCATGCATTACATGTGGAAGGGGAACACTGACAAGCTGGACAAGGCCCATGCATTACATGTGGGAGGGGTACACTGACAAGCTGGACAAGGCCCATGCATTACATGTGGGAGGGGTACATTGACATGCTGGACAAGGCCCAGGCATTACCTGTGGGGGTGTACTCTGACATGCTGGACAAGACCCAGGCATTACGTGTGGGAGGGGTACACTGACAAGCTGGACAAGTCCCATGCATTACATGTGGGAGGGGTAAACTGAAATACTGGACATTGCCCATGCATTACATATGGGGGGTACACTGACATGCTGGACATTGCCCATGCATTACATGTGGGAGGGGTACACTGACATGCTGGACAAGGCCCAGGCATTACCTGTGGGGGTGTACTCTGACATGCTGGACAAGACCCAGGCATTACGTGTGGGAGGGGTACACTGACATGCTGGACAAGGCCCATGCATTACATGTGGGAGGGTTCCACTGATATGCTGGACATTGCCCATGCATTACATGTGGGAGCGGTACATTGACATGCTGGACAAGGCCCATGCATTACATGTGGGAGGGGTACACTGACATGCTGGACAAGGCCCATGCATTACATGTTGGGAGGGGTACACTGACATGCTGAGCATTGCCCATGCATTACATGTGGGAGGGGTACACTGACAAGCTGGACATTGGCCATGCATTACATGTGGGGGGGTACACTGACATGCTGGACATTGCCCATGCATTACATGTGGGAGGGGTACACTGACATGCTGGACAAGGCCCATGCATTACATGTGGGAGGGGTACACTAACATACTGCACAAGGCCCATGCATTACATGTGGGAGGGGTACAATGACATGCTGGACATTGCCCATGCATTACATGTGGGAGGGGTACACTGACATGCTGGACAATGCCCATGCATTACATGTGTGGGGGTAGACTGACATGCTGGACATTGCCCATGAATTACATGTGGGGGAGTACGCTAACATGCTGGACATTGCCCATGCATTACATGTCGGAGAGTACACTGACATGCTGGACATTGCCCATGCATTACATGTGGGGGGGTACACTGATATGCTGGACATTGTCCATGCATTACATGTGGGGGGATACACTAACGTGCTGGACAGTGCCCATGCATTACATGTGGGAGGGGTACACTGACATGCTGGACATTACCCATGCATTACATGTGGGGTGTACACTGACATGCTGGACATTGCCCATGCATTACATGTGGGGGGGTACACTGACATGCTGGACATTGTCAATGCATTACATGTGGGGGGATACACTAACGTGCTGGACATTGCCCATGCATTACATGTGGGAGGCGTACACTGACATGCTGGACATTACCCATGCATTACATGGGGGGGTACACTGACATACTGGACTAGACCCAGGTTGTACCTGTGAAGGAGGGAGGGACACTGGCATCCTGGACAAGGCCCAGTGCTCAGATGTGTGTGAGGTAACAGTGACATTGTGAACAAGGCCCAGGCATCAGAAGTGTACCTGTAGTATGAGTACTGCACTTAATTTGTACACCTTTTATATATTTATGTATTTCATACCATATGCATTGTGACATTGCACAAAGGACCTCACTGATAATGAGCAAGTTTCAGCAGGACTATCCAGTTCATTCATCTGTGTATGTAATGAATAAAATGCTTACTACTACTACTCAACTGTGGAGGGGTGTACACTGATATGCTGTAAAAGGCCCAGGCCACATACGTGTGGAGGGGTACACTGACATGCTGTACAAGGCCCAGGCTTCACATGTGAGGAGGGGACTAACATGCTGCACAAGGCCCAGGCCTCACATGTGGTGGGGGGTACACTGACATGCTGGACAAGGTCAGGCTTCATGTGGGGGGTACATGGATATGCTGGACAAGGCCCAGGCTGCATGCTGGACAAGGCCCAGGCTGCACATGTTGGGGGGGCACTGACATGCTGGGCAAGGCCCAGGCTTCAGAGGTTTGTAGGAGGATGACAGAGCCATGCTGCACATGACACAGCCTTTACATATGGGTGTGTGTACAGTGACATGCTGTACAAGGCCTAGATATTTCATGTGGGGGGGTACACTGACTTGCTGGACAAGGCTCAGGCTTCACATGTGGGGGTACACTGACATGCTGGACAAGGCTCAGGCTTCACATGTGGGGGGGTACACTGACATGCTGGACTAGGCCCAGGCATTACATGTGGGGGTGTACTCTGACATGCTGGACAAGTCCCAGGCATTACATGTGGGAGGGGTACACTGACATGCTGGACAAGGCCCAGGCATTACATGTGGGGGTGTACTCTGACATGCTGGGCATTGCCCATGCATTACATGTGGGAGGGGTACACTGACATGCTGGACAAGGCCCATGCATTACATGTGGAAGGGGTACACTGACATGCTGGACATTACCCATGCATTACATGTGGGAGGGGTACACTGACATGCTGGACATTGCCCTTGCATTACATGTGGGAGGGGTACATTGACATGCTGAACATTGCCCATGCAATACATGTGGGAGTGGTACACTGACAAGCTGGACAAGGCCCATGCATTACATGTGGGAGGGGTACACTGACATGCTGGACAAGGCCCATGCATTACATGTGGGAGGGGTACACTGACATGCTGGACATTGCCCATGCATTACATGTGGAAGGGGTACACTGACATGCTGGACATTACCCTTGCATTACATGTGGGAGGGGTACACTGACATGCTGGACATTGCCCATGCATTACATGTGGTAGGGGTACACTGACATGCTGGACAAGACCCAGACATTACATGTGGGGGTGTACTCTGACATGCTGGACAAGGCCCATGCATTACATCTGGGAGGGGTACACTGACATGCTGGACATTGCCCATGCATTACATTTGTTAGGCGTACACTGACATGCTGGACATTGCCCATGCATTACAAGTGGGAGGGGTACACTGACAAGCTGGACATTGGCCATGCATTACATGTGGGGGGTACACTGACATGCTGGACATTAGCCCATGCATTACATGTGGGGGGGGGGTACACTGACATGCTGGACAAGGCCCATGCATTACATGTGGGAGGGGTACACTAACATGCTGCATAAGGCCCATGCATTACATGTGGGAGGGGTACAATGACATGCTGGACAGTGCCCATGCATTACATGTGGGAGGGGTACACTGACATGCTGGACATTGCCCATGCATTACATGGGGTACATGACATGCTGGACATTGCCCATGCATTACATGTGAGGGGTGCACTAACATGCTGGACATTGCCCATGCATTACATGTGGGAGGTACACTGACATGCTGGACATTGCCCATGCATTACATGTGGGGGATACTTACATGCTGGACATTGTCCATGCATTACATGTGGGGGGATACACTAACGTGCTGACACATTGCCCATGCATTACATGTGGGAGGGGTACACTGACATGCTGGACATTACCCATGCATTACATGTGGGGGGCGTACACTGACATGCTGGGCAAGACCCAGGTTGTACCTGTGGAGGTGGGAGGGACACTGGCATCCTGGACAAGGCCCAGTGCTCAGATGTGTGTGGAGGTAACAGTGACATTGTGAACAAGGCCCAGGCATCAAAAGTGTACCTGTAGTATGAGTACTGTACTTAATTTGTACACCTTTTATATATTTATGTATTTCATACCATATGCATTGTGACATTGCACAAAGGACCTCACTGATAATGAGCAAGTTTCAGCAGAGCTATCCAGTTCATTCATCTGTGTATGTAATGAATAAAATGTTTACTACTACTACTCAACTGTGGAGGGGTGTACACTGATATGCTGTAAAAGGCCCAGGCCACATACGTGTGGAGGGGTACACTGACATGCTGTACAAGGCCCAGGCTTCACATGTGAGGAGGGGACTGACATGCTGCACAAGGCCCAGGCCTCACATGTGGTGGGGGGTACACTGACATGCTGGACAAGGTCAGGCTTCATGTGGGGGGTACATGGATATGCTGGACAAGGCCCAGGCTGCATGCTGGACAAGGCCCAGGCTGCACATGTTGGGGGGGCACTGACATACTGGGCAAGGCTCAGGCTTCAGAGGTGTGTAGGAGGATGACAGAGCCATGCTGCACATGACACAGCCTTTACATATGGGTGTGTGTACAGTGACATGCTGTGCAAGGCCTAGACATTACATGTGGGGTGGTACACTGACATGCTGGACAAGGCTCAGGCTTCACATGTGGGGGGGTACACTGACATGCTGGACAAAGCCCAGGCATTACATGTGGGAGGGGTACACTGCCATGCTGGACAAGGCCCAGGCTGCACATGTGGGGGGGCACTGACATGCTGGACAAGGCTCAGGCTTCACATGTGGGTGGGCTACACTGACATGCTGGACAAGGCTCAGGCTTCACATGTGGGGGGGTACACTGACATGCTGGACAAGGCCCAGGCTTCACATGTGGGGGTACGCTGACATGCTGGATATGGCCAAGACATTACATGTGGTAGGGGTACACTGACATGCTGTGCAAAGCCCAGGCTGCACATGTGGGGGGGCACTGACATGCTGGACAAGGTCAGGCTTCTTGTGGGGGGGTACGCGGACATGCTGGACAAGGCCCAGGCTGCACATGTTGGGGGGGCACTGACATGCTGGACAAGGCCCACTCTTCAGATGTGTGTAGGAGGATGACAGAGCCATGCTGCACATGACACAGCCTTTTCATATGGGTGTGTGTACAGTGACATGCTGTGCAAGGCCCAGACATTACATGTGGGAGGGGTACACTGACATGCTGGACAAGGCCCAGGCTGCACATGTGATGGGGCACTGACATGCTGGACAAGGTCAGGCTTCATGTGGGGGGGTACACGGACATGCTGGACAAGGCCCAGGCTTCAGATGTGTGTAGGAGGATGACAGAGCCATGCTGCACATGACACAGCCTTTACATATGGGTGTGTGTACAGTGACATGCTGTGCAAGGCCCATGCATTACATGTGGTGGGGTATACTGACATGCTGGACAAGGCTCTGGCTTCACATGTGGGGGTATACACTGACATGCTGGACAAGGTCCAGGCATTACATGTGGGAGGGGTACACTGACATGCTGGACAAGGCCCAGGCTGCACATGTGGGAGGGGTACAGTGACATGCTGGACAAGACCCAGACTGCACATCTGGGGGGGGTGTACAGTGACATGCTGTGCAAGACCCAGGCCACACATGTGGGGGAGGTACATTGACTTGCTGGACAAGGCCCAGGCATTACATGTGGGGGACAGACATGCTTGACAAGGCTCAGGCTTCACATGTGGGGAGGTACACTGATATGCTGGACAAGGCCCAGGCTTCTGATGTGTTGTGTGGTGCATGTGCAAACATACGGGACCAGGCAATGGTCTTGATACATTGGAATGCTATACAGGGCACATCACAGTCATGTTTCATGGTCAACGCCACTGACAGACATACCATTACCATGGTATACAAGCTGGTCAGGCAATAGATCTGCACACAGTGTCAGTTGCTGTATATACAGGGAGATGTACACCACCAGTACTGTCACATGTCCCTGTGTGCATCGTATCATTAATGTGGTAATGTTACAGTATAACAGCTGAAACACGTACTCTCCCTGTTGCTGGGATGTACCGGTTGCTGATCGCCTTGATGTTGATGGCTGGTTCCCACCACTCACATCCAGAGCTGTACATAGAATCATATTGTGAAAACCTTGTATACCCATGTCGCAATGGTGTGCTGATCAGTTCAGATGTGATATGCATTATAATGTACACAGTAGCAACCACAGTTAGCCCTTACAGACCATATCAGGCCGCAGTGCCAGCAGTTTGACAACAGCCCTGGGTTTTGAACAATCTCTGACCCTGTGGCCATGTATACAGCATCTTGTACGCACATCGTCTGATGCACAGTTCTTCACATGACAGAGCTTCCAATTATTATCCAGGACCACTATCACTGACTCAGTCCATGCAGCCATCCATCAACATATCTCCCTATCTACCCATACACTCTGTGACGCTTGGCCAGCTGGTTATGATTGTTCTATGATATTTGTAATATAAAAAAAAGACAGCCTGTAGTATGGGTGCCCCCCCCCCCAGGTTTCAGCTACAGTAACTAACCAGAAGGTAATTACAGGACCAGTGAGACTTAATTAAGGGTCTCCTGCTTTTCTATCTTAATTAGAACTGACCCAGCTGCCAGGAGCCAGGATATAGGGCTCGTAAACTTTTATGACATCTTAGAGGAAAAACATGTTATAACACCATGGTGTGAAAAGTTGTGAAATCTTTGATCTGCCTTGGGAACAGGAAACCACACAAGATCAAAGGAAAGGCTTGATTAAAGACTGTCATAATTTGGGAAATTAGTTTTTGCTGAAGTGACAGTATTTAAAATATCTCCTGACAGGAAGATCATTGTTTGAATATTTTTTATATTCTAAAAGGAGGAGCTAGATGACATCATAGAAGGGTTGTGGTGACACAGATTTGTAAACTGTATACTGTGTTTGAACTAGATAAATATCTTTCTGGACTCTTAAGAAACAAGATCACTGATCTAACTTAAGCACTATAAAAAGGTAATACATTAGACAGAAAAAGTCTAATTGTATTGTGGTAGAAGTTTATGTTTTGTACTTTAACCTTGTTCTTTTAAGTGATTGTATGCTTTTTGATATAGTGTTCTGGGTTTACATTTTACATATTTCTATCCATTTTAGTTAATATATTATTTTAAAAGACTGCCTGGGTGTGTCTTCGAAGTTCTTTTTGCATGTGATGTATAGAGGGTTAAGGCAGTCAAAAACTGTTCAAAGCTTGACGGTGTTACTAAACTGGGAAAAGGCAAGAATATACCTAAAGTCTTTTATAGAGTTTTAAGGGTTCATTTTTGGATACCTGGTTAGGTGCCCTAAGGTGAAAGATATATTGCATTCCCCAAAGAGAATTTTATCTGAGTCTGTACATTTGGGTATGCTAGCATAAGGTTCACAGTTTGAATCCCACCAGAACTTGAGACTAAAGGTGATTCGAACCCACAAGCAGACAGGAGGGTTACCCTGTTGGCTACCTGTTCACAATACTGCAGTTGGATGTTGGTACTGTGGGAGCAGAGGGCCTGACCTGCTGAGTGCGTTTGTGGCAGATTTGGTTGGCAGCGGTGTGGATAAATTTGGTAACACAAGCTTTAACTGTTCAGTGTGTCAGTTTAATACTGCAGAGCTCACTTGCAAATTAAGGTAGTGATTTATTTTTAAATTACAACAGAACTATATAATTTTGCTTACAGTCAAATTCCTACCTGTTATATTTTTTTTCTAAAGTGCAAGTTAGAGTAGCTGTAGTTAGGGAAGCAGATGGCTTCCAACTACAGTGGGCACACTGTAGACTACTTGAGACAAGACAGAGGAGTCCTGCACGAGGTGAAAGCCACCAAGCAGAACCTCATGGATGCCCTGATGGCAGCAGATGCCCAGAGAATCGAGTCATAGACTGTGACTGTAAAGGACCAAACCTCGGGTGTGGAGGGGCCAATGCAGTGTCCAGATCCGGTGAGGATGACAGCACGGCCAGTGCCAGTGAAGGCCAACATGTAGCAGGGGAAGGTCATAAGCATTCTGGAGCCAGAAGCAATCAGGCTGCAGATTGAGTTGTGCAGAATGGAGCTGGAGTTCCAAAAGGAGGCTGAACAAGAACAGCGAGAGGTGGAGCAAGAACGGTGAGAGATGGAGCGAAAACAGCGAGAAGCGGACTGTGAACAGCGAGTGGTGGATTGTGAGGAGCATGAGCGCCAGAGGCGACATGTACTGGAGAAGCTATGACTTCAACCATCAGCACCAGAGCAGGTAAGTGGCTTGGGTTTAACTGGAACTACAGGACTGGGTTACAAATTGAATTCCAAATTGATAGCTGAATTTAAACAGGTGGAAGATATGGATGCCTTTTTAAATTCCTTTGAAAAAGTTTGTAATTAGGCAAAAATTCCTAGAGGGTCCTGGAGCTTCCAGCTATCCCCGCTACTTACTGGGAAAACTTGGGATGTACTGGGTCAAATGGGGAATGAGGGCAGTAATGATTACAGCAAACTTAAAGCTTGACTTAACTGCAGAAGCATACAGAGCCAAATTCCGTAAGCTCAGGAGAAGTCCTGACATGAGCTATAAGGAGCTAGCCACGAAACAACATCAATGTTTAAAACGTAGGTCGGAAGGAATTGAAGTAAACTCTGTAGATAAAATTGAAAATGCTATTTTCTTGGAACAGTTTTTTTGGGCATGCCCAGCAGAGCTGAAAACCTGGCTGGAGGACTGAGATCCCAAAACAGTGCAAGAGGCTGTTGAACTCTCGGACTACTATGCCAAGAACAGACCTGCTCTGAGAGTGAATGGGGTGGACGTGGCAGCACAGAAATGGAAAGGCGCACCTTCAGGGCAGCTAAAACTCTCACTGCCTCCACTTAAACCAGTTAGCCCCAGATTTCAAAGAAAAGAGTTCTCTGAGAAAAGAAATGAATGTTGGGTTTGTAAAGAAACTGGGCACATTTCCAGACAGTGTCCCAAAAGGATGAGCAATACGCAACATGGGGCTAGGAAAGAAGTGGGTTGTTTGTGTGTCCCTGGAAGCATGCCTGTGAACATGAGGGAACACATGCACCCAGTCACGGTGAATGGTGTACAGACAAAAGGGTTAAGGGACACAGGGGCATCCCTAATACTGGTAAAAGGGGATCTGGTAGAGCCTGGTCAGCTTATACCCAATGAATTCGTAACTGTACAAGACTTCACTGGGGAGGAGAAAACATCGCCACTCACTGGTATTCTCCAAGACTGGGGTGAAACAAGGGGAACTGTGCAACAGGTGGCGGTAGTGAAAACCTTAACAGTTGATGTCATTCTTGGCAACAATCTCAAACAAGGGATGGTGTGTGCAGTTACCAGTAGCCAAGTGGCAAGGGAAAATTGTAGTTTCCTGGACCCCACAGAAGCCATGGTGGAAACCACTGGGAGGCTGGTTCCCCAGCCTGTGTCTCCTGATATGGAGACTAATGAAAAGGGGGTAAAAATTTCCCCAGTAGCAGTTAACCACACAGCTACGGAGGGTTACTCTGAAGAAGGGAGGTGACCCATTGTCAGAGGGTTAGGGATGACAGTGATTCTGAATGCCCTGACGCTAGTACTAGGTACTCTAGTTTAGAGACTAAAGGGGACCTGTCCCATGCCCTGGGAATGTATAAAGAGTTTGCAGCTGCTCAGAAAAGTGACCGTAGTCTAGAGAAGCTGAGGGCTTGGCCAGATTCTGATGGAGTGCAAGGAGGTGATGGTAAATATAAAGTTTATTGGGAAAATGGACTGATGTATACTCAGGCTGTGAAGACAGAGGGAGGGGTGATAGGCAGGCAGCTTGTCATTCCCCAGGGGTATTGTGAGCTGTTGCTTAAGACTGCACACGATATTCCCTTGTCTGGTCATCTGGGAATCATGTGTACTACGCAGCGGTTGGCCCAGAATGTCTATTGGCCCAACTTCACCCAGCAGGTGAAGGAGTATTGCAGGTCTTGTCACCAGTGCCAAGAAATAGGGAAGGCAAGTAAGAAAACACAAGCCACCCTAATTTCATTGCCCATAGTGATGGAGCCATTCCAGAGGTTGAGAATGGAAATTGTGGGGCTTTTAAATACCCCAGCTCCTCCAGGAAGAGGTTGATCCTGACTGTGGTGTACTATGTCACCTGGTACCCCGAGGCAGTCGCCCTATCCTCACTAAGGACAGACCAAGTGGAAAATCCCTTACATGGACTTTTCTCCCATGTCGGGTTTCTGCAGGAGGTTATCACTGATCGAGGGGGTTCCTTCATGTTGGACCTAATGAAATGTTTGTGGGAGAAGTGTAAGGTGGTGCAGAGGCACACGACACCTTATCACCTGCAAGCCAGTGGGCTTGTGGAAAGATTTAATGGTACCCTGAAGTCAATGCTCCAAGCATTTGCTGAATAGCATGGGAGGGACTAGGAGAAATACCTTCCCCACCTGTTGTTTGCATACAGGGAGGAGCCCCAAGAGTTGACAGGATTTTGCCCCTTCAAGCTCTTATGTGGACATTGGGTACATGCCCCTAGACTTGATCCAGGAGGACTGGGAAAGCAAGCTCACCACCCAGGGAACTCCCATAGTGGATTACATTCTTTGGTTTAGGGAAAGGCTGAAGGAGCTTATGGGGACAGCCCAGAGCAACCTGGCAGCTGCCCAACAGAAACAAAAAGTGTGGTACGACCATAGAGCCAGAGCTCGCTCACACACGGTGGGTCAAGAAGCCATGGTCCTTATTCTGGTCTGGAAGGACAAGCTGCAGGTTGAGTGGGCAGGACCATACAAAGTAGTTAGGAAGGTAAATGACATGAACTATATCAGAGAGTTACCTGACAGAAGACATACAGAAAGAATGTACCATGCCAACATGATAAAGTCATATGCTAATAGGGCTGACATGGTGTTCGCAGTATGTAGTCCAGGGGAGGGGCCAAACAAAGAAGACCTCCTTCTGGACTTGCTGGAAGAAAGCAACTGGAGTCTTCTGTGGAGGAAGTTAAACTGTCACCCCAGCTGGCCCTGGACAAGATCCAGGAAGTAAGGGAGGTTTTCGCAGACTTTGCCACACTGTTTAGCACCAAGCCTGGACTAACCCCCTTAGTGACGCATGATATGGAGACAGGGACACAGGCGCCCATACAGTGGACAAAATATCGGGTGTCAGAGGCTGTCCAAAAGGACATTAGGAGGGAGGTGGAGGAAATGCTGGATTTAGGGGTAATCCAGAGATCACACAGCCCCTGGGCCTCACCCGTAGTCCTTGTGCCCAAGCCAGATGGCTCTACTCATTTCTGTGTGGACTATCGTGGACTGAATGCAGTCATGAAGTCAGACTCCCACCCGATGCCCCAGATGGATGAACTCCTGGACAAGTTGGGAGGGGCGACATACCTTACAACTATAGACCTGACAAAGGGGTATTGGCAGGTAGAGTTAACTGACAGAGCTAGGAAGAGGTTATCCTTCATCACTCCGCTAGGCTTATTTGAATTTAAAGTAATGCCTTTAGGAATGAAGAACGCCCTGGCCACTTTACAAAGGTTGGTGAACCAGGTATTGAATGGTTCTGAGGAGTACACTGTGGCATACCTGGATGACATTGCCATCTTTAGTGCCAGCTGGGAGGAACACCTGTCCCACCTTATGGAAGTGCTGGGCAGGATACAGAGGGCCAAGCTCACTGTCAAAGCTGAGAAGTGTCAGGTGGCCATGGCTGAAGTGGCATACCTTGGGCTTGTTGTAGGCCAGGAACAGCTCCATCTTAACCATGTAAAAATAGAGGTGGTCAATGCATGGCCCAGACCAGAAATGCAGAAGAAGGTCAGGAGTTTTCTGGGGGCAGTGGGGTACTATAGGAAATTTGTATCCAATTAGAGTGCTCTGGCTACTCCCCTATCTGATCTGGTAAAGAAAAAGATGCCTAAGAAAGTTACCTGGGAACCAGCCTGTGAAAAAGCCTTTACCAGACTGAAGGAGGCACTGTGCAGTGCTCCTGTATTGACAAGTCCTGACTATAGCAGACCCTTCATAGTTCAGACTGATGCCTCAGATGGGGGTATTGGGGCAGTACTGAGTCAGACATCCAACCAAGGAAAAGATCATCCTGTAGTGTACCTAAGTAAAAAGTTACTTCCCAGGGAGCAGGCATACTCTACTGTGGAAAAAATAGTGTCTTGCCATAGTGTGGGCCCTAGAGAAGTTAGAGCCATACTTATATAGGCAGCATTTTGTGGTATAAACTGTTGGCTGACTCAAATAGGAAAACTAATGGTAGACTATTAAGATGGAGTCTTTCTTTGCAAGGGTATGACATGACAATCTTACAAAGGGCTGGAGCGACCAATCAGAATGCAGATGGCCTGTATATGAAGAGTGAACTGATTTGGGAAGTTCATCCCATGCATGGGATAGAGCCCCCACATTCAGTCTAGGTGGGGAAGAGTGTGACGTTTGGCCAGCTGGTTATGATTGTTCTATGATATTTGTAATATAAAAAAAGACAGCCTGTAGTATGGGTGTCCCGGCCCCCCCCCCATGTTTCAGCTACAGGAACTAACCAGGAGGTAATAACAGGACCAGAGAAACTTAATTAAGGGTGTCCTGCTTTTCTATCTTAATTTGAACTGACTCAGCTGCCAGGATATAGGGCTTGTAAACTTTTATGGCATTTTAGAGGAAAAACATGTTATAACACCATGGTATAACAAGTTGTAAACTCTTTGACCTGCCTTGGGAACAGGAAACCACACAAAATCAAAGGAAAGGCTTGATTAAAGACTGTCATGATTTGGGAAATTAGTTTTTGCTGAAGTCACAGTTTTTAAAATATCTCCTGACAGGAAGATCATTGTTTATATATTTTTTATATTCTAAAAGGAGGAGCTAGATGACATCATAGAAGAGGTGTGGAGACACAGCTGTTTAAAATGTATACTGTATGAACTTGACATATATCATTTTGGACTCTTAAGAAACAAGATCTTTGATCTAACTTAAGCACTATAAAGAGGTAATACACTAGATAGAAAAAGTCTAACTGTATTGTGGTAGGAGTTTATGTTTTGTACTTTAACCTTGTTCTTTTAAGTGATTGTATGCTTTTTGATATAGTGTTCTGTGTTTACATTTTACACATTTTTATCCATTTTAGTAAATACATTATTTTAAAGACTGCCTGGCTGCCTGGGTGTGTCTTCAAAGTTCTTTTTGCATGTGACATATAGAGGGTTAAGACTAACAAAAACTGTTCAAAGCTTGATGGTGTTACTAAACTGGGAAAAGGTAAGATTATACCTAAGGTCTTTTATAGAGTTTTAAGGGTTCATTTTTGGATATCTGATTAGGTGCCCTGAGGCGAAAGATTTATTGCATCCCCCAAAGAGAATTTTATCTGAGCCTGTACATTTGGGTACCCTAGCATAAGGTTCACAGTTTGAATCCCCCCAGAACTTGAGACTAAAGGTGATTCGGACCCACAAGCAGACAGGAGGGTTACCCTGTCTGTTACCTGATCACAATACCGCACTCGGATGTTGGCACTGTAAGAGCAGAGGGTCTGACCTGCTGAGTGTATTTGTGACACACCCTTCTACATATCTACACATTCATAAACCTACACACCTGTCTGTTTGACTATCTATCTATATATCCAGCCATTGATGTCTCTACCGGCCCATGTCACGGCACAGCCAACTATCTATTTATCTATCTATCTGTCTGTCAGTCTGTCTGCCTGCCTGCCTGTCTGTCTGCCTGCCTGCCTGCCTATCTATCTGTCTGTCTGTCTGCCTGCCTGACTGTCTGTCCGTCTGCCTGCCTCTCTCTATCTATCTATCTATCTATCTATCTATCTATCTATCTTCTATCTTTCTATCTATTCATCCATCAATCCTTTTCTACATCTATATCTGATATGACATCCTGTCATGCTAATATGTCCAAAGTACTAAACATTATATATCAAGCAACTATATGCGTCAATTCTGCACCTGTCAAATGTCTTTAATCAGTACAGATTCAAGCATTAATAAAAGTCATTTGTGAATGTAGACTTACCTTCATCACTATCTGCAGTGTTCCCGCTGCCACTTGACACCAGGTTGGCAATTGCTGGATCATGGTGTCAGAGGTCACTACAGTAGTGCTTTAGCTGGTTCACACTTCTAGACACACCTGTTGATGCCTTCATTTTCTTAGCAATTTTCTCCCACACCTTGTCCCTTGCCTTGGAGGGGGTGTGCCCTCTCACCAGGGGACATCAGTATACCGCTGTGCATTCTGAGACCATCCAGGAGCATGGCAGTCTCACTGTCAGCAAAGTTAGGTTGTCTGATAGACATCCTGATACTCAAATACACAGAGGAGAACACTAGCAACTGTTCTTTCAAGCTGTATAAGTAGGCCTCACAGTTTTCGCATACCTGCATTGCAAATATGAACGTGATTGAGCACATGCATTGAATATGCTCATTTCAGCTTGCGTGGGTGAAAAAGTGAAACGATATCTATATTTCATGCATGTGCGTGATATTCATTCAATGTTCAATTACAAGTGGTTATCATGATTACACAGGCCACATTGTGAACAACTGCTATGTGCAAAGTTCAATGGCATGTTTTATTGAATGGGCACTGTGTAAGGCATCTGGGAGGTATAACTGTCCATGCATGGCATACTGTTAAGCAGATGTGTCACATGTCCCAGCAATGTGGCCATTGTCAGTCTGCATTGCCACTGGTGTTACCTACATATCATATTCATAATTTACACATATGTCAATTATGCATTGTATAGTATAGTACAAACACATCATGGCCACTACATGTGGTCTGTTATTAGGTAGCTATTCATGATGTTATGCTGTGCCACATCCAATATCATCGTATGTCACATATAACCAAGTCTTGTCATGATGTCCCTTTCTGACCTCCATTGACCCATATGTCATGTGTTACCCTCATATGCCACCCCCACATCCCCATAATGAGACATGGCACATGGATGAACACTCAGGACATATATGGTGCCCTATATGGAGCCATTTTACAGCATGACATCCACCAGGTGTAGCTCTGGTTTGCCTCACATCAACTATTCCTAAATGTCATAAAGACAGTCGCCATAACCTTTGACACTAGGCAGATACTCTCTAGGCACCACCCCTTACCCTCTCTCCAGACGCTTGATGTGACCATCCTTGAGTAAAACCCATCTTTCAGATATCTTAGGTTTTTGCAGGGCCAACACCTTAGCTTCTCTGGCCACATTGACCCCATTCTGAAAAGACTGCACCCCATGTTTGGAGTCTTGTACACAAACCATAGTTGCATCCCTCCTATGGTCTGGTGAGAACATGTCCAGAAGATGATCCTCCACATTTCTGACTTCTGTGATGGGTTCTATGTTAAAATCATGAAAAAAATAGCGATGTCAATAATAGCGTGGAGACATTAGCGAAAACTGAAAATAACGCTGCAAAGTATAGTGAGGGTAACAATAACGCCTGAACAATTATAGCATGCTGCTATGTCCATATTTGTTTACAAATACCTCCAGACACATTTCAGCTGTTCTCTCTTTCAGTTTCCCAGGTCTCTATGGACTTCCTGGACTTTCTGTTCCTTAACAACTGCTGTTGCATGGTAACCATTCCATAGTCTACCCACAGTCCAATACTCCCCTGCATTCTTCTTAGCCACTTGCAGTGTATAAGTTCTGATGCAGTCATGGGCTTAGACCTTGCATGGTTCTGGTGTTTGTCAAACTGGATATTACATGCTCTGGTTTCTTTCTTGAGTTGACCAATTTTGCCATGTCCGTGAAGTTTGTGACCAGTCGGTAGGGTAAGTATCTAGTTCTTTATGAAGGCTACTTATACTGCAGGGACAAAGAAACAGCGGAATCGTATATTGGAGGTGTGCTGAAGCACATAAATACAAATGTCTTGCAAGGCTACACACAATTGCAGAAACAGTATCAGCAATCTTTAAACAGCATAACCATGTCCCTGATTCTGGTGATGTTGAGGCAAGGCAGGTAATGGCAGATATTCATGACAGAGCAAGACCAACTGTAGAAAGCACATCACAGGTACTGGTGACATCAACTGCATCTGTGCCAGAGTCAGTCAGTGGTCGCCTTACCAGAAATTAGGTTAATTAAGCTCACCATTCAGTGAATTAGACAGCAAAAACGTGCAGGCCCAGTAAATCCAACATGTGTTGAGTACCTTTTAATAACAAATGAGTTCGCTGTTCTGGGATCAGGGGAAAGACTCCCTTCTATATGACAGTGGGCCAGAAAGTCACAGAATACTTGTGTTTGGCACTGAGGGTAACATCAGATTGTTGATGGAAACCCCAGATTGGATGCTGGAAATTAACTTTAAATCCTGCCCTGCTTTATTTTCCCAATTGTACAGCATCCATGCAATGCTTTCTGGTCAAGTGATCTCTGTTCTTTTCATACTCATGTGCTCATGTACAACTATTTGCTATGAGTGAGTGTTTAAACAGATTAAAGCACTGTGTAGGAATATCAGCCCATCTACTGCAATCATGGACTATGAAAGAGTGGCATGGAAGGGATTCACAAATGTTTTCTCAAGCACATCAGTCTGCAGTTGCTTTTTCCACTTTGCTCAATCAGTGTGGCATAAAATACAACAGTGCCACAAAGTGGAAAAAAAATATTGTAGCAACCCAGACTTTGCGCTACATTTAAGAATGCTGCTGTCGCTGGCTTTTGTTCCACCAGATGATGTTGTCCACACATTCGAGGAGCGCAGGGAAAATGAGTTCTTCAACAACAATGAGGAGCTATTGCAACCTGTCCTTGATTACTTCGAGGACACTTGGCTAGGAAGGCCCAAAGGACGTTCAAGGAGAAGGCGTGCAATGTTCCCAGTTGAGAACTGGAACTGTTATGAAGCAACGCTACTCGGTCTTTCATGGACAAATAATGCTGTCGAGGGTTGGCATAAAGGCTTTAACTCATGCCTTGGCTCATGCCACCACAGCATATGGAAGCTCAGAGAGTGCTTAGTACAAGAACAGCAGCTGACAGAAATGGAGCTGGAGTAGTTAATTTCTGGCATTACCCCTGGAGGAACTAAGAGAAAGTACAGCGACCAGAATGAGAGGATCAAGAAGATTGTACCCCAGTATGGAGTAAGATCATAGAAACATAGAGTCTAACTACAGATAAGGACCGCTTGGCCTACCCAGTCTGCCCATTTCCCTACCTAATGGATAAGCTGCAGATCCTAGTTAACCAGCAGCCTACTTCTTCCTACCCCCACCCCCTAGAATTGCCTTATGACTGTCCCATGCATGCTTGAATTCCACCACTGTTTTTGACTCCACAACCTCCTCCAGAAGGCCGTTCCATGCATCCACAACCCTCTCTGTGAAAAAATACTTCCTTAAATTACCTCTGAGCTGCCCCCACCCATCTTCAAATTGTGCCCCCTTGTTCTTGTACACCTCTTTTTTTGAAAGATGCTACCCTCTTGGACTTTGTTGATTCGTTTGAGGTACTTGAAAGTTTCTATCATGTCCCCCCCTCCCTCCTTTCCTCGAGGGTATACATATTAAGCTCCTTAAGTCTCTCTTGATATGTCTTCCGGTGCAGACCCTGCACCATTTTAGTTGCCCTCCTCTGGACAGCTTCCACCCTGTCTATGTCTTTGCAGAGACTGGGTCTCCAAAACTGCATGCAGTACTCCAGATGGGGTCTTACCAGCTGTCTGTACAGAGGGATAATAACTTCCTGTTTTCTACTGGTGATGCCTCCCTATGCATCCCAGTATCTCCCCAGCCCTCCTTGCTGCCCTCTCACATTGCTTGCCCACCTTTAGGTCATCTGATATGACTACCCCAGGTCCCTTTCCATTTTTGTTGTTGTTAGTATCTCACCCCCCATTGTGTACTCTTCCCTTGGGTTTTGTTTCCAGTGCATTACCACTTCTTAGCATTGAATCTAAGCTGCTATACATTTGACTATTCCTCTAACCTTGCCAAGTCTCTTCTCATCCTTTCCACCCCACCTTGTGTATCAACTCTGTTGCAGATCTTTGTGTCATCTGCAAAGATACATACTTTCCTTCCAGTCCTGCTGCAATGTCGCTTATAAAGTCATTGAAGAGGACCGTCCTAATACTGAACCTCATGCACCCCACCAGTACTCCCCTTCTTCAGAGTGGACCATTTACTATTACTCTGTGTCCTATTCTCCAGCCAATTCTTTATCCAGGCTGTCATCTTGGGACCCACTCCCAGGCTGGCTAACTTGTATATTAATCTTTGTGGGACTATGTCAAATGCCTTGCTAAAGTCTGAGTAGGCCAGTCCACGGCCCCTCCTGATCTACTACTTTGGTCACCCAGTCAAAGAAATCTATCAGACTTGTCTGGCATGACCTTCCAGCTGTGAATCCATGTTGCCTAGGGTCCTGTGCCCCTCTAGCCTCTAGATACTCGACAGTTCTTTCCTTCGTAAGTAATTCCATCATTTTCCCTACCACTGAGGTTAAACTAACAGGTCTGTAGTTTCCTGCTTCTGACTTGCTCCCACTTTTGTGAAGGGGAATCACATCTGCCCTCCTCCAGTCCTCGGGTACCACCCCATCCTCCCATGATTTGTTAAAGAGGCTAGTCAGTGGTGTCACTAGTTCTACCCTTAGTTCTTTTAGAATTCTGGGATGAATCCAATCAGGCCCCATTGCTTTGTCCACCTTCAGGTTTAAGAGTTCTTTCAGAACCCTTCCTTCTGTAAATGGGCTGGTATCAACTTCTGTATCCAGAGTGTTTCTACTGTTTGTTTTAGGTACCTCCCCCTCTTCCTTTGTAAATACTG
The DNA here is from genome assembly GCA_016271365.2 of Neoceratodus forsteri. Classification (NCBI taxonomy): domain Eukaryota; kingdom Metazoa; phylum Chordata; order Ceratodontiformes; family Ceratodontidae; genus Neoceratodus; species Neoceratodus forsteri. The sequence continues at coordinate 30,187,369 of JADMNL010000028.1, forward strand.
AGCAAAAATATTTGTTTAGTATCTCTGCCTTTTCTGAGTCACCCTCTGCCCACCCTCCCTCCCCTTCATTAAGCCTTCACTATCCCTCCCTTGGTCTTCCTTCGCTCCCTGATGTACCTATAAAAGGTGTTATCCCCCTTCTTAACTGAGTTGGCTATATTTTCCTTGGTTTGGGGCTTTGCTGTTCTGACTGCCTTCCCAGCATCCTTTTGCTTTAACTGATACAGTTGTCTGTCCTGCTCCTTCTGTGATTCCTTGTACTTCCTGAATGCTTTATTTTTCTCTTAACTTATCAACTTATGACTACCTAAAAGGTCTAGCATATAACTTTCAGTACGAGATTTAGAATGCCTCGGAGAACAAGAACGGGATGAAGGTTCAAGCATGGATGAAGAGCATGGATCGTGTACTCAATAAAGGATTTTCTGGCAACTGCCATTTTTTTTTAAAATCTTTATTTTCGCTATTTTGACACTCTTCAACTCAAGCTAAATCTTGTACTGGTTTCCGGGTTTCTTGTACTGCATTTGCATCCATCGAATGCTTGAGTTCACGGGTTTCTTATAATAAATCCATTACACTGGCACTAATTTGACGTGGTTAAAGTCACCATTAATGGTGTGCACTACTTAATGTCAGATTACTTCACAATTCTTCGTTCACGATTATTTCATCGCTATTATTTCCTCGCTATTTTTGCAGGATACCCTGTGATGTAGTCTATAGTGCTGCTTCCATATCTCTCCTTACCTGATTGGACTGTCTTGTCAACTCCTTCTGTTGATTCGTTCTTGATGCCCCATCTCAAACACATCATTGTGACCTTTACTGTGCCCTGTCCTTCCCCTCGCTTTGTAACAGATGCCTGGCTCACTATGCCAGACTAACTTCCAAACTCTGGCTTACTGTACTTCCTTCCTACCTCTCATGCTCCCTCCCTCCCACCTGCCTTCTTCCCACTCCCTCAGATCCTCTGACACTCGCACCCTGCTAGACCCCCATCGTTCCACCCTAATTGGCCAATCAGGAATCTCCCATTGCGTCCACAATATCTGATACTCCCTCCCACCTCACACATGACAATCCTCCTGCTCCCCCTCCCTTGGCTTTGCCTTACATAACTTTCTCTCTGCTACTGCTCCTGCTACAGTCCTGCTTAACCTGTTCACCTATGAGCCTGCTTCAGCTTCATGCACATCTCTGACCTGCAAACCCTTCCCCATACATCCTCCCCCAGGACATCTTCCATTCCACCTAACTCCCACCCCCCCAGTTCCCTCCTCTGTACACCAGCTTACCATTAATACACAGCCACCATTGCCTTTCCTTGGTTCCTGGCAAGGTTCTCTGCATCCTGGAGGTGTCTGGAACCTAGGCAGACACCTTTCTCACCTCCTACTTCCACCCCATTCTTTCCTGAGAGGGCTGGGTCTCAGCCCCTCTTCTCTCCCTTCACTGCCTACTTCCCTCCTGTTGTGCTCTATGTATGTTGCCTTTAACCTGCCTTCCTCCTGTTGTGCTCTACTTCTGCCTTGTGCAGGCAGGGTCCACAGCATACTGGAGGGGCCAAGCCCCGGCAGATTCTTTTCTTCCCCCTCTTTTCCATTTTGACGTGCCCTAACTCACACTGCTTACAACTTGATTTACTCCTGTTCATCCTTGATCTCCGCCTGTTGCAGGCAGGGTCCACAGCATTCTGGAGGGGCAGGTCCTGGCACACACTTCTCCACCATCCTTTTTCCCTCCCCTCCTGCAAATCTCCCCTTTAAACCCCCTTATCTTGGCCAATATGCCCCCCACTCACCTCCATCCCTTCCTAGCTGTAGGTATTGTCAAACCCCTAATCACTAATGCACTCATAGGCAACCCTTCACATAGAAACATAAAAGTTAACAGCAGATAAGGACCGCATGGCCCATTCAGTCTGTCCAAATTTCATTCTATCTGTGTCTCTCCTCGCAATTTTGCCCTACTTCATCCTCTTTTTACTGTATTCAGCCATTTACAATCTCCATAGCTATGTCCCACCAAGTGTTTGCCAGGATGTTTGTGCTATCATATCCATCTAGTTCGAGATTGTTAGCATTGTATTCCATCTAGTTCATACCTGTTGCCATTCTTCCTGGCCAGTACTTCTGAGTAGTCTCCTCACCTAATTGAATGTAATCATATTGTATATCTATAGTGTACCAAATCTCTGTATACAATCCTCATGTTCCCCTACCCCCCAGGCCACACCAGGAGACGAGCAACCTGTTGCTTAGTGTGTTTTCCTGGTGGAACATTTCAATACATTATCTATGTGCCACAGTGGACTGCCTGTCACAGTCATGTACAGTACATGGATGTGCATGTGTATAGGGTAATTAATCACCATTGCACAGGGCTGACTATATATAGTATGACTACACAGTGGAATGACATGCGAGCCTAATGCAACATGCCATGTGGATGAACACTCAGGACATATGGTGCCCTGTGAACAGATGTTACGCACTGAAGATTACTAAGGACAGTGCTTGGTGACATACCTATCCAAGAACAATGACACATGCATATAACAATACATGGAATGTATGACTGTGTCCCTATTGATGTAGATGTGCCCGTGTGTTCACCTGTACACTCCAGTGGCACATCAAATGTATTATGTGGCTCATAATGTGTTTCATTTATCCATAGGTGACAGTGGATATCCACTCAGGACATGGCTCATAACACCTGTACACAACCCACAGACACCACAGGAAGACCGATACAATGCCAGTCATGTGGCCACTATGAGAACAGTGATTGAGAGGACATTTAGAGTACTCAAAATGAGATTTAGATTTCTCGATACATCAGGAGGTGCATTACAGTATCAACCAGAAAAGGCATGCAGAATAATCCTTACATGCTGCATCCTACACAATATTGCCTTATCACACAACCTGACCATGCCTGATTTACAGGGCCCTGATGACGATGAAGAAAGTGGCAGCAGCACACCCAGGCCTCACACACTATCACCACCACCAGAGAGATGAGGTACAGCTGTGTTTGCACGATGAGCATGTGATCGAATGATTCAGGACTGTTTCTGATTATCCTGGGACATACAACAGTGCCTGTGGCAGTCTGTGCACGTGGCAGACAAGAACACTTCCATGATTATCAATCAAGGCCAGGGACACCTGACTTAATACTGACCTGTTGTGCACTGTTAGATAATAATGCCTAAGGAATGCACTAGCCCAAGGAATGCACTAGCAAATGGGCAGGAAGGGGGGGGAGAACAATGGGGAATAATAAAAACTGCCATCACAGAGGTAACAAGCCTTTGTGTGAAGCAAATAAACAAAATGAAACTATGTAAGAAACCACTATGGTTCTAAAAGGAAGTGGCAGTGAAGGTTCAAGAGAAAAATAAAGCATTCAGGAAGTACAAGGAATCACAGAAGTAGCAGGACAGAGAACTGTATCAGTTAAAGCAAAAGAAAACAGGGAAGGCAGTCAGAACAGCAAAGGCCCAAACCGAGGAAAAGATAGCCAACTCCAGTTAAGAAGGGGATAAAACCTTTTATAGGTACATCAGGAGCGAAGGAAGACCAAGGGAGGGATAGTGAGGCTTAATAAAGGGGAGGGAGGGTGGGCAGAGGGTGACTGTGAAAAGGCAGAGATACTAAACAAATATTTTGCTCAGTATTTACAAAGGAAGAGGGGGAGGTACCTAAAACAAATAGTAGAAACACTCTGGATACAGAAGTTGATACCAGCCCATTTACAGAAGAAAGCGTTCTGAAAGAACTCTTAAAACTGAAGGTGGATAAAGCAATGGGGCCTGATGGGATTCATCCCAGAATTCTAAAAGAACTAAGGGTAGCACTAGTGACACCACTGACTACCCTCTTTAACAAATCATGGGAGGATGAGGTGGTACCTGAGGACTGGAGGAGGGCAGATGTGATTCCCCTTCACAAAAGTGGGAGCAAGGCAGAAGCAGGAAACTACAGACCTGTTAGTTTAACCTCAGTGGTAGGGAAAATGATGGAATCACTTATGAAGGAAAAATTGTCGAGTATCTAGAGGCTAGAGGGGCACAGGACCCAAGGCAACATGGATTCACAGTGGGAAGGTCATGCTAGACAAATCTGATAGATTTCTTTGACTGGGTGACCAAAGTAGTAGATCAGGGAGGGGCTGTGGACATGGCCTACCTAGACTTTAGCAAGGCATTTGACACAGTCCCACACAAAAGATTAATGTACAAGTTAGCCAGCCTGGGAGTGGGTCCCAAGATGACAGCCTGAGTAAAGAATTGGCTGGAGAATAGGACACAGAGAGTAATAGTAAATGGAGTCCACTCTGAAGAAAGGGGGGTTACTAGTGGGGTACCGCAGGGTTCAGTATTAGACCGGCCCTCAATGACTTTATGTTTATTGCAGCAGGACTGGAAGGAAAAGTATGTCTCTTTGCAGATGACACAAAGATCTGCAACAGAGTTGATGCACAAGGTGGGGTGGAAAGGATGAGAAGAGACTTGGCAAGGTTAGAGGAATGGTCAAATGTATGGCAGCTTAGATTCAATGCTAAGAAGTGCAAGGTAATGCACCTGGGAAACAAAAACCCAAGGGAAGAGTACACAATGGGGGGTGAGATACTAACAACAACAAAAATGGAAAGGGACTTGGGGGTAGTCATATCAGATGACCTGAAGATGGGCAAGCAATATGAGAGGGCAGCAAGGAGGGCTGGAGGGATACTGGGATGCATAGGGAGAGGCATCACCAGTATAAAACAGGAAGTTATCATCCCTCTGTATAGACAGCTGGTGAGACCCCATCTGGAGTACCATGTGCAGTTCTGGAGACCCAATCTCCGCAAAGACATAGACAGGATGGAAGCTGTCCAGAGGAGGGCAACTAAAATGGTGCAGGGTCTGCACCGAAGACATATGAAGAGAGACTTAGGGAGCTTAATATGTATAGCCTCGAGGAAAGGAGGAGGAGGGGACATGATAGAAACTTTCAAGTACCTCAAGGAATCAACAAAGTCCAAGAGGGTAGCATCTTTCAAAAAAAGAGGTGTGCAAGAACAACGGGGCACAATTTGAAGATAGAGTGGGTGGCTCAGAGGTAATTTAAGGAAGTATATTTTCACAGAGAGGGTTGTGGATGCATGGAACGGCCTTCTGGAGGAGGTTGTGGAGTCAAAAACAGTGGTGGAATTCAAGCATGCATGGGACAGTCATAAGGCAATTCTAGGAGGTGGGAGTAGGAAGAAGTAGGCTGCTGGTTAACTAGAATCTGCAGCTTATCCATTAGGTAGGGAAATGTGCAGACTGGGTGGGCCAAGCGGTCCTTATCTGCCATCAAATTCTATGTTTCTATGTTTCTATGTTAATTGTCTGTGTCATGTACATGTCATTACAGTAAAATACAGCAACTGTGGTGGGCAAAACTGTGCCTGGTACTGCTGCTGTCATTGATGCCTGTGTATACAATATATAAATACAAGGTTACTAACGTCACACCTTTATGGGAATGGAATCGACAATCAGTGTGGCAGTTCAGATTCCAGTGTAACCCCCAGCCTATGTTGCCCCTGTGTGTATAAGGTGTGGATGTTGTTGCAGCACACTGATACATACACCTCTGTACAGTACAAATAGGTAGTGTAAACAATTACATTATCATTATGTAGTGTAACCAAGGACACGGCAGCAGTGCCACGGTCTATTACGTTACATGTACAGGGCACACTGCACTAAAGATGTGTCATAACGCAGCAGTGAATACATCACAGTAAGACTGTCATACAACATCGGTGTACAATTTATATACATCTATACATACTGGCAGTTGCCTTGCTGTATCTTGTGTATCTATAATGTCAGAGATGGACATGGTATAATACGGACATACAGAGAGACAGAGTGACAGTGTGTACCACACCTCAAAAAGGACATCAACCTGCTGTAAAAGGTCCAGAGGATGGCTGCAAAGATGATAGCTGGTCAGCAGGGCAAGGCATACAGGGAGAGGTTAAGGGCACTGAACATGTACTCCATGGAAGACAGCAGACAGAGAGAGAGAGAGAGAGAGAGAGAGAGAGAGAGAGAGAGAGAGAACATGATTGGGATCTTCAAGTAGTTGAAAGGAATATATAAGGTTAATACGAGGAGTCTCTTTAAGCTGAGTGGCAACCAAAACACAAGGCACAGTCTTATGCTGGGGTGTGGAGGTTTATGAGGGAGGTCAGGAAGCATTACTTCACAGAGAGGGTGGTGGACACTGGGAATGCACTGCCAGAAGAGATAATTGCATTGAAGACAGTGGGCAGCTTTAAGAGAGGCTGGGATGGGCATGGGGAGGGTTAGGATCATGGGTAGAGGAACGGGAGGAGGGGGGAGGAGGGCGGGACAGTAGCTCAAGCTGTGGACCTGCAATACGAGTATGCATGATAGACCAAATGGCCTTCTTCTGCTGGCTTCTCTGTATGTTCATATTAGTATCTGTTTCATCATACACATGCATAGTAACACTGCAGAGGGAACACACACAGGAGCAGACAGAACCGGATAGATGTTATTATTGCACTCCGTCTGCTCATAGGTTTCATGTGTCAACAACACACACACCATTCAGTGTCAGTGCATGACTAGGGGATCATGTGTACATAGCTGTCACCTTTTGTCGGCACAGGGTCAAAATGTCGCACGGTAGAATGCCGTGTGTCTTAATCACGTTGCACGATTCCGGGTTATTTTCTTTCTGTGGAGGGCTCCACTTCTATTACAGGGGCTGTGCCCCCATACCCCCCAGTTAAAATTCTAACTTGGGGTGTCCAACCGGAGAGCACACAGGTCCGGGTTTCGCCATAATGTCGTATGCTATTAAGCGTACGACATTATGACCCAGTATGCCTTTTGTCTGCAAAGATCTCACATCACAACATCTGTGGCATTCAGGGAAATACAGGGACAACTGCAGAAAGCCACGCTATGGTGATACATCATAATGCATAGAAACATAGAAACATAGAGGTTGACGGCAGATATGGACCTTAAGGCCCATCCAGTCTGCCCATTTCTTTTTCTACCTTATAAATGTGCCATCGGCCTTTGTTCTGTCAGTGGCCTATCTATTCATACTCATCTGTATTGCTCCCTTATGCCTATCCCAAGCCCTGTACTGTATTCATACCCATCACTTCCTGAGGTAGGCTGTTCCATGCATCCACCACTCTTTCTGTGAAAAATAATTTCCTCACATTCCCCCTTAATCGGCCTCCCTCTAATCTCATGCTGTGTCCTCTTGTCCTGCTATTTTTCTTATATTGAAACATGTTAGACTCTTTCACCTTGTTAATGCCCTTATGGTGTTTGAATGTTTCAATCATATCACCTCTCTCTCTCTCCTTTGCTTAAGGGTATACATATTGAGATCCGTTAATCTGTCCTCATATGTCTTCTGATGCAGTCCTGCACCATTTTGGTTGCCCTTCTCTGCACTGCCTCAGTTTGTTAATGTCCTTGTGAAGGTGGCTCAGTACTGCATGCAGTACTCCAGATGGGGCCTAACCAGTGTCTTGTAAAGAGGGATTATTATCTCCTTTATACGACTTGTGATACCCCTACTAATACACCCTAACGTCCCCCTAGCCTTACCTACTGCTTTAGAGGTCTGCTTGGATGATTTCAGGTCATCGGCGATGATGATGCCCAAGTCTCTTTCTTCCTCTGTGACTGCCAGCAACTCCCCTCCCAGCCTATAGGTGGCTTCAGAGTGTCTCTTCCCTATGTGCATGATCTTGCACTTCTTTGCATGGCTAGGGGATCGTGTGTACATAGCTGTCACCTTTTGTTAGCACGGGGTCAAAATGTCGCACGGCAGAATGCCGTGTGTCTTAATCACGTTGCGCGATTCCGGGTTATTTTCCGTGGGGGCATGTATGTATGCATGCACAGCACACAGCACACACTGACACAATACTTGTGTGTCACAGAACATACTAGTCTATCGCCCTGCAGACTATACAGGAGGCCTATTGTGCACATGTCCATTGTATGTTTCATTGATGTACACATTTATTTCGCAATGTGATATAATAATGAGGAATACATATCATTTCAGACATACGTTGTCAGATCAAGGGCTATGCATAGATACTTTGGTACTATGTAAATTAATTGTCTGCAACAGTAATACACCCAAGGTCCCCTGTGCCTGCGTTATCAAACTGTGCGACTTTGAAACAAACAATTGTACATCACATCACATTAAAATAGGGAAGGTTGTCACAGAAAACATTGTTGATACACAGAAGATGAGTGTAATGGATACACTGTGCACATGGATGACATTACTCTATGATATAGCATTACACAACTCTTATGTCAGCACCAGTAGCAATCATAACGTCCATTAGCAGGCCCACACCACAACTGCAACATCCCACATGAGGAATCCATGGGGTACCTATGACATCACATTCATATATAAGATGTACCAGTCGATTTACTAGTTGGGCACTATGAGTCAATGATGAGTACCATGTCTTCCCTTGATCCTCAGAATACTTCACTCTGTCCTTACTCGTCTACACTCTGTACTGTACTCCACCCTCCCCTTTACCTTGCTCTACCCATGGGACATATTCTGATCCCCTCAGAGGCTGCAACTGGATATGTACACACCACCTTCCACACTGCTGGTGTGGACTCTAAAAATTAGGCCATCCTACTGGCTATATCTGTGAGTAAAACGTAATGAACCGTATGCCTCCCTGCCCCTTTTATTGCACTCTTATGGAACAACACCACCTTAGTGGAACACCCTTGCTTATCCAAGGTGTGACCCTTGCTCTGACCCTCGTGGAGTGCTACTCCACACTCTTACTCCCCCCTTTCTACCAGAATCTGACATTCCTAGGATACCCTGTAATTCTATGCCTTCCATCCCCTACACAAGTCATGCGCTGCATGTACCCTGCTGTGCTCACTCAGAGGCCAGGCTCACTATTCTCATCACATTGTGCTGATGACTCCACTGCATCCATATTTTCCATCTACCCTGAATGCCACCATTTGAGGAATCTTGTTCCCATGCATTAGACACCTGGCCCACTACAGATTTGTATAGAAATGTAAACCACTGGGCTCTCTATTTGATGGATATCGCATGCACATTCAGCGGTGACTTGTGTCTTTGTTCCTGTACTCACTTTCGCTTCCCCCACTGTCCTGCACCTACTATGTGGTCTGTTCTCACCTGTTGCTTTCAGGAGACATACAGTGTAATGCTGGTCCTACTAATGAACTACAGGCGACTCAAACCATCTCTGGCTAATCTACACAGGGCTACCTAATGCACACATGAACATCTGTAGCCTCCCATCTAGGTCTAATGATGTAGAGGTAGGAATATCACCTCACACCCCACATGTCCACACCATGTCAGTAACATGGCTGCTAGCGTGCATACGGGATCATACATACCTCCTCTCAGGGTACACTCTGTGAGGCTGGGATAGGACAGGCCCTACGTAGAGGTGTGGGTGTGTCTCTTTATAACTGAGTACCACTGTCTGCCTCCTCTACATACTACTGTGACCCAACATTCCCTAGTGATGTGAGCATTGTGTTTATGACCCTTGGACTGCTACACCTAAATGTATGCTGTATGCATGCTGCCTCCACAACACAGCAACAGGTTGAACAAAAGGGCTAGAATACCCCTGTCTGCCCTGGGCATCCAGTTGCATCAGCATAACAGGTTATGATCCCTACATAACGACTGCAACCTTCTGAAACAGCATACTATGACCAATGACTTATCTGTTTCAGTTAGGAAGCACACTGCAAACACACTCCCTCGTAGACAGTGTGGGCACAAACACAGAGGACAAGGTACATCACTCTGGTGGTCTGCATGATTCAATCACTGATCATGCCCTTACATTTTCACCTGAGCTACCAGCTCAATACATCCCCCCGTAAAGCACAACTCTATCAGTACCTGCCAGTACCCTGATAGCCCTGCTATCCTGAAAGACAGTACAGCAATTGACTATATGGCTCTATACCACTTTATGGGCATAACTGCACCCACAGACATTTATTGCAAGGCCCTCCTTTGGCTACAATACCACTATACACCTCCCGCTTCCAGGAGTGTGAGTGGTGGCTGTACCTGCTGTGCAACGATGCAACTCCTGCCCTTGATGAAGGGTGTTACACATTCATGGGATGTGTACTATCAGTCCCCCTTCCCTGCTCTCGTCCACAACTGTAGGAGATTCCATAACTAATGCAATCAGTCAGCAAGGATACCTCCATGCCATGACCACAGTATTCAGAAGAGGGAGTGGCTCAAGGAGCCACGTAGCTCCTAAAAAGCTATCAACCCACTTCTACACATGCCATCCCATTCCAGTACAGTTCAACTGACAGTCACCCAGTGGTACATGAACCACAACCAATGGAAGTATACCATGTGTAGAAGTAGACGTGGTCTATGGTACCGCTCCCAAATCCTCTCTTACCAGATTGGAATCTCTCTTCCACTCCTTCTGTCGTTTCGCCTTGGACGCCTCATCTCATTCTCATCACTGTGCCCTATACCATACCCTGTCCATTCCACCACTCACTAACAGGTGCACTGCCCACTATGCTAATCTCAGTTCAAGACATTGTCTTGGGGAACTCCCCACTTACCTCTTACGCTCCATCCCAAGCCCTCCACCTCCCTCCCACTCCTTCAGATCCACTGAATCTAGGACCTTGATGGTCCCCCCGTCATTCTACTTTGATTGGCCAGACTGGTGTCTCCTATCAATTTCTGCACTTCTGGAATCCCCTTCCCCCCAAATACGACACTCCTCCTCCTCTTCCTCTTCCTTCTTGTCATCCATTGCCTCTGCCTTACACAACCACCTCTCCTCTAGCTGCTCCTGCTTTAACCCTCCTTAAAGTTTCCCTCCTATGGGACTGTTGCCCAGGTCCATACCCTACCCTTATCTTTAATGCACCCCATTCCATTTTTCCTGGCCTCCCCTGCACCCCTTCCCCTCTTTTCTGACCTGTTATCCTCACTAAAGTGTTTCCCCCTGGCAGGGATCCCAGCTCCCTGGAGGTGCTAGTTCTAGCATGCCTACTCCCATTCATCTATCTTCTTTCTCTCCCTTCTATTCCTCTGTTATGCCCCGATGCACCTATCCTTTCTCTTCCTTATTTGATTTGCCTGGCTCACCCCTAGCAGTGTTCTCCACATCCTGAAGGGGTTTAAATATATACACTTATGGTCTCCCTTCCTCTCTATTATCCTCCCACCTTAAATGTTGCACCTACCTCTTTTCCTGGTAGGGTTCTCCAGCATCCTGGAGGATCTGACCTAGACCTAAACTCACCTGACTCCTGAACACCCTCTCTCCCCCATCCCTCTCACGTTGCCTTGTACCCATTGCACTTATTTACCCCCCCACATGACTGCACCATACTATTTGCTGCTCTGTACTGCTAATCCAGCCCAAACAAGATTGCTTCCATCTACCTCCCTGTGCCTAGTACTGGCTAGTGTTATTGCTTCCTGCTATTGTTGTACCTTCTAAGTACCTCCCCTGGCTGTTTCACTTCCACCTCCTTTCCCCCTCTTACCTTCCTACATAAATTCTTTATGAACAGCTTAGTACTACTACCCTAATATGTTTTTACCACAGATCAGTAATTTATGTTATCTAGCCACTATCTACAAGACGGCCCTGTGTTTCTCTGTTTCTTGTATATTTTTAATACTGTTAACTTTAGCCACTCTTGACATGTTATCAAATTATCTTCTGTGATTTTATGCTATATGTATTTCAGTTGTTCCTGGTGAAACATTTAAGTACATAAATAAATACCCAACAAACTGTACAGCCTTTCAGTTGTGCATTCTCACCTACATTCCAGCCAGAACAGTGTTTCATGACATTGTACCTGATTTGTCTATGTCAGGCAAGGCATTATGGCCATAGCTATGCTATCGGTGTATAGTAGTGTTGACTTGGCAGGCAACACATGGCACAGTAAGATCCACAAACAATACAGAACTATAGAAAGGGTCAGTGGAGGAGGACCACCCGGTATATCATGTCAACTGGGTTTGTGATGCAAGATGTCACTTTACAATGTACAACCATATCCTATCCCCCTAAAAGGCTGACCAGCTCCCAACCTACCACCCCTTGGTCCCAAGGGTTCATGTTGTCTGTGGGCCATGGTCTCTGCCATGCTCCCATGTCCTTGATGATCCCCAACCCAGCCCACTGTAGGTACACAACACACTCACTGTATAGGGCAATGTCCTTACATCGGTTCTCACACTCCCATCAAATGTAGGCTGTGAGCCCTAGATCCACCGTTTCCACCCATTTTATGACATGTACCCTTTGCACTGTGAACATTCCCTTCATGCACATGCCGGTCTATCATATCATACCTCTGTCTTGGATCCACCATGCAGTCAATCCCCAGGTCTCCCAGCCGTGCCTCATAGGACCTATCCTGTACACCTTGATCACATTGGATGTTCCCCACTGGACCCTTCCAGCAGGCCTAGGTGCTATGTAGGTGGAATATGCTGGTACCTCACACCATAGTACAAATGTTGTTTTACACATTAACAACACAATGTCAGCATAGCCATTCATCCCCTCCAACTGATGCTACAATGTTCATCACACCTTAGCATAATGTTGCCCTTCACCAATGCTTAAATACATAGACTACTGTGCATCTGTACAGTCAGTGTCAGTACCTCTGGATCTGTTTCCACATTGTAAGCATTTATCTATTGGCCTACTATGTCATACTTTGTCCTAGTGCCCTCCCAAGAATACATACAATGATGGCTATATACGTGTGTGTGTGTGTGTGTGTGTGTGTGTGTGTGTGTGTGTGTGTGTGTGTGTGTGTGTGTGTGTGTGTGCAAACATTCACCAGCATGTAATTGGGACAGCAGAGTACAAAGGCATGCAGTTGTCTAGCAGGATGGTACAAACTGAAGCTGTACAAGGCACAGACCCCTTGAGAGTATATGTGTGCATCGGGTTAGATCTGATTCTGATGCAGCTACATACATTGACAAGCTGAGCTGCCTGTGCCCCCTCATTGTTGCTGATCTCTGGCAAGAATTGCCAACTCCACTAGTATTTCAAGGGCCTTGACTTGCCATAGTCTGCACTCAATGACCCCAGTAATTTATGAAATATATCTATGTCAGCTGAGCACACATTTACTATGTGTACATGTGCAGGTAGTGCAGTGGGGGACAGAGATTGTATGGATCATCACAGGGGCAAGCAATGTACCATGTGTCCTCACAGTTACCAGTGTAATTAGAATTGTAATAAGGGACAGTGAGGCATAATGATAGGCTATGCATGCATCAGTAGGACAGTGGCAGATAACACTCCATGTATGGTGGAGAGAGCCTTTCAGGAATTTACGACCTATAGGCTGGACAAGGGCATGTGGACAGACCAGAGACATCACAGAGTGCTATGTGACATCAGATAGCTGCTGGCAGCACCTGTGACAGACCCATTTCACATTTAGTTTGGAACAGGTTTGGTACCATAGGACAGGGGGTGCTTGAATGTAGTCCCTCTCCACAAATGTTGGGGCATGTTAGAGGCTCTAATTGCAACACCAGTCCTAGTGACCTATGTGGTGGTGATACTACTTCATTAACTAATGCCATACAGTTATGTGTGGGATCCTGTATCCAATGGAGCACATGTTAAGTATCAGCATGGCTTCTCTGGATGGATGTCCTGTCCACAATATCACATATTTCTTATTACTGTGTGACTAGAGTGCTTGATCAGGGAGTGGCCATGGATGCTGCCTAACATGTTTCCTGCATGTCCTTCCACACTGTCCCACTCAAGGGACCATCACACAGTTAGGACAGCCTCGGTTAGGTCCTAGGATGTTAAACTGGTTAACCCATTGGCTTATTGATGATTCAAAGTGAATGTTGCTGAATGGATTTCAATCCATAGTAAGATCCATGGTGAGGCATTGGCCTGCAGTGTTCAGCATGAATGATTGCTTTCACTGGTCACCATTAATGTCAATGTAGGTGACATTGCAGAGTGGCAGTAAGGGAGTGTGTGTCCCATTGCAGTTGACAATACCATCTGCCACCTGTTGACACTACCAAATGGGTTGAGGCTATTGGGATGGACAGATGCAAGCATGAATGTTTGGCAGGTGTTATGTAGTTCTACATCAATGTTATGGAACTGCACTATCATGCACCTGGTACACAGGTTTGCATGATGTTAGTACATGGTGGGTGAGGGGTTTACAGTTGCAGACTGGAATGGGAGCCACAGTTAATCACATGGTATGCTCTATGGGTTCACAAACAGTGTTGTATGGCTGTTGGGTGTGCCAGTGACATGCTGTGGTGATTACTGACAGGTATCACCAGTAGCTGGGGGATGGTGGTGATAACACTGTATATGACAGTTGTGCACACCCATCTAGAGTACTGTGTCCGGTCCTGGAGTGTGCACCACTCTTTGGACCTAGACAGGGTAGATGACTCTTAGGGATAGGTGACATTAACTGTACACGTGCAGCAGCAATGGCCATCTCAGAGGATACTACAGTGCCTCCATTCACATTCCCTGGTGGTGAAGGAAGATGGGGGGATATGCTGCTTCTTGTATAATAACACAAGGTTGCTCCTGTGGTATGAGGGTATTACTGTGCAAAATAAATGATGTTCATAACCAGGGGACCATGTGATGGCATTCCAGGTTGGTCTATGTAGGTGTACTGGAATGCAATCATCATTCACACTGAGTGTGGTGGACCCATGGGACTGCCTCACAGTGGTGTTTGTAGTGGGGAACAGTACTGGAACTAAAACATGCATGGCAAAACAATATAGGACCTCTAGTGATAAATCAATGAAGGTCAGCAACAGATCATTCATGTTCAGGGTTACCTGATAAAGTGACTTGCTCGTGATTGAATTGGTTGTCCAAGGAGTGATTATCAGGCATCATGTAGTGGTATCTATTAATGTATGTGCTGTACATTAAAGTGCAGAGCTACTGTATGCAGACTACATCACATGCTTGTGCTGAAAACACATATCATTGTAGTTTATGTTTGGGTGGACGTCCCCTACGTTTTTTTTTTTTTTTTTTTGTAGGTGTCATTGCACCATTATCTGTGTTGGCGGTGTTTCCATGCCCTCTGTGCATTCAGTAATCAGTGTCTCCATATGTGTGTGTGCCTGTGTGTTTACATGGCTGCCAAATGTGGTAAGTGTTTTCCGATGACTTTGTCCTAATGTTTCACCAGTCATTTGTACACACCCAATTCTGCTTTCAGCTGTTCCCTGCTCAAGCATAGGGTGTGTTTTATGCTTCCTCTTTTGGGGAACCATGCCATCATGCCCTTGTGAACTCCCTGTTCACTCTGTGTGTTGTACTACTTGATATTCTGTCTGTTGTACATGTGTATACTTAACAGTGGTACAGTCAAAGTTTTGTTGTGTTTGCCCACTTTGTTGACCACCATCCAGTTCATCTGTATCCAACGTAGGTATACCTGTGCTCTTGGTAATGACATTGGCTGTGGGTTGGTCATGTACATATTGCAGGTCTGTGGTTGTGGCTGTGTGAGCTGGTGTAGTGTGCACATGGCACATTTGTTGTGCAGTGTCTGACAGAAGTGTGCTGTCCGTTGCCAGGTTTGGTGTATCTGCGGGTTGTTGTGGTTTGCTTACGTTGTATTGGGGACTACCATCACCACCCCTCCCCATGATTTGTGATGTAGTGCCGGTATGTGTTCATTATGTCATTAACTGGCCCCACAGTAAATTTCTGCTACTTAGTATCGTTTGCCTGATGTCCATCTTTCCCTAGGACATGCTCCCAAATGCTTTCATCTGCCTCTCTAATACTTCCATCTGACATTGTGTGGATTCCTGTGTACCTTTCAGTGTGTCTGTCAATGTACTGAGTGCCAGGGCATGTTGCAGCATTATGTCATTTTGCTGTTCTGTAGCATCTCCAATGTCCTAACTGCTGCTGCCAGCACTGATATACTTTTGTCATGTGCATGTCCAATTACCCTGACTGATGCTGCAACTGCCTGTATGGCATCCACCATTTGTTGAGATTGCTGGCCCATGTTATTGTTCTGCTGTTCCATGCTGTGATGAATGTTCTGCATTGATGTCAGCCATTCTGGCCTCCACATTCAGCATTGCCTGTCCATAACGTGCATGTCCAGACTCGACTGTGTCCTCCTGTTGATTTGTCAGTGCCTCACTTTGTAGTGATGATGGTGTGCCTTTCTGTGTATCACTGTCACGGTGACTCTTGGATGGGGTCTGAACCTGGTCAGTTGTGCTTGGGGATAGTTCCACTGGAATGTTTTCATATGGACAGGCATTGTCCACCTCTGGTATTGCCTCCAATGCATTCTCAGCCTCACCTTCCAGGCCAGATGTTGTTGTTGTGCCCATTCCCACTGTCATGGCAATATGTTGACCATCCTCAGTGAGGCTTTGTACTGCTGGTAATGTAGCGATTCTGTGATGCTGGCCCATAGGTGGTCTCCCATGTTCACACTGCTGTGCTGTTCTCCCTTGTGCTGTTGTGCCTGGGTCTCTGACCTGCTGGCCATCCCCTTGATCTGTGATTTGAAATCGGGAATATATTAGTAATGCTTTGGTGATGTGATATTCCTACTTAATGAATGATCTGCAGATCCTAGTTAAGCAACCGCCTACTTCCTCCTACCCCCCGACTCGGATTGCCTTATGTCTGTCCCATGCATTATTGCATTCCCCCACTGTTTATTATTCAATGACCTACCCAGGAAGGATGTTCCATGCATTCACAACCCTCTCTGTGACAAACTACTTCCTTACATTACTTCTGAGACGTCCACCCTCTATCTTACTATTGTACACCCTTGTTGGATAAGGGTGTAGGCAACTATGTGATGTCATTTCACTAGCATTACTTGGGGGGGGCCCATGCCATGTGACAGCTAGAAAGTGAGGAAGGGTTTGTGGAATGTAGTGTGTCAGTGCACTGTCAAGCTTGGTGTGTGGTGTTGCGGGTAGGTCTTTGGCTGGGATTGGGAGGTCACAGGATGTCTTATTGGCACGACTGTATTTTTGCATATGGTCCAGGGTTGTTTTTCTTCACAGTTTTACCCGCCCAACATGCAAACCCCTGGAGTTGCAAAGTCTATAGTTTGGGTTGCATGTACCCTCTTGCTGTTTGCCACATGTGTACATCACCATGATTCAGTTTTGATGATGTACACTCACCCAAACGGCCATCAGTATTCCACAATCACCATTGTCAAATGTTACGATCTATACAGAGGGATAA
Source organism: Neoceratodus forsteri (assembly GCA_016271365.2). Lineage (NCBI taxonomy): Eukaryota > Metazoa > Chordata > Ceratodontiformes > Ceratodontidae > Neoceratodus > Neoceratodus forsteri. Next base: position 30,204,766 of record JADMNL010000028.1, read on the forward strand.
CAACATCCTGTTTTCTACTTGTGATGCCTCTCCCTATGCATCCCAGTATTCCCCTGGCCCTCCTTACTGCCTTCTCACATTGGTTGTTCATCTTTAGGTCATCCGATATGTCTACCCCCAATGTCCTTTCCCATTTATGTTTTTGTTAGTATCTCACCTACCCTTGTGCACTCTTCCCCTGGGATATAGTTTTCTAGGTGCATTACATTGCACTTATCTGCATTGAATCTAAGCTGCAATACAGTTGACCATTCCACCAACCTTGCTAAGTCCCTTCTCACCCTTTCCATACCACCTTGTGTATCACCCGTGTTGCAGATCTTTGTGTCTTCTGCACAGACACAGACATTTCCTTCCTGTCCCTCTACAATGTCACTTATAAGGACATAATAGATGAGCGGTCCCAGTGCTAAACCCTGCGGTACCCCGCTACTATCCACCCTTTCTTCAGAATGGACTCTGTTTACTGTCACCCTCTGTGTCCTATTGTCCAGTCAATGATTTACCCATGCTACCACCTTGAGACACACTCCAAGACTGGCTAGGTTGTTTATTAGTCTTTTGTGTGGGACTGTGTCAGCTGCAATGCTAAAGTCTAGAGGCAGGCCATGCCACAGCCCATCCCTGGTCTGCTACTTTGGTCATCCAGTCACAGGAATCGATTTGATTTGTCTGATATGACCTTCCTGTTGTTAATCCATGCTGCCTTGTGTCTTGCCCACTGGCCTCTAGCTCACCAATTATTTCATTCAGAAGTGATTCCTTCATTCCCCCTACCACTGAGGTCAAACTAACAGGTTTTTGGTTTCCTGCCTCTGCCTTGCTCCTGCTTTTGTGATGTGGAAACACATCTGCCTTTCTGTACACCTCATGTACCACACCATCCTCCCATGATTTGTTAGACAGGGTAATCAGGATTCTATGTGATAAAAGCGATCTTTGACAGGTAATCACTATTAGGGCCAGTGTACATCACCTAAAATTAATGTATGCAATGTACACTACTGGCGCACAGCAAAAGGGCACTGAGGACCTCCCTTTTCTTTCTTTCTGTGTGGGTCAGCACCCCCACACCCCTCTCCACTTATGATTCTCAACTCCAGGTGGGTGAATGTGGGGGGAGTGCAAAACATTAACATATGCCCGGATGGAGCACAAATCATTGACTGCACCTAGGACTGGACCTGGTACCCTACCAACAGCTGCCTACCACACACACACACCTTGCCACATGACATGCTCACCAGCTAACTGCATCACTACACCCTACATACCATCCTTCTGCTTGTGGCCATCAAATGGCATGCTCGCTCCCACCCTCGGTGTGTGTATGTCTAGCGACATCATGTCGCTGTAGTTGGGTCACCCCCATACAGTCACCCTCCCTGTCCAGTAGCCCTGTGGACAATAGCCATGATTGAGTTGCCATATTTTTGAAGTGCTCACTTGTGGTCACCATTGTCACAGGCTACCTGTCATCAGTGGTGTCACTGGTTCACACGTTATTCCTTTTATCATTCTGTGGTGACTCCCATCAGTCCCCATTGTTTTGTCCAACTTTAGTTTTGAGAGATATGTCAGAACAATCTGTGATTGGACTTGTATTGATCCCCTCTCAAGAGTGTTCCTAATGTTTGTTTCTTCCCCTTCCTCTCCCTTTTGTGACTACTAAGCAGACATACTTGTTCTGTATCCCTGCATTTACATTGCTGCTCTCTGCCCACATTCCCTCCCATTTATTAAGCCTCAGTATCCCTCCCTTTGTCTGTCTTGGCTCCCTAATGTACCTATGAGAGGTCGTATCCCCTTTTTAACAGATTTGGGTATAATTTCCTCAGTTTGGGTCTTTGCTATTCTGACTGCCTTCCTTGCCTCTTTCTGCTTTGACTGATATTGTTCCCTACCCTGCTCCATCTGTGTTTCCTTGTATATCATGAATGCTATCCTTTTCTCTGTAACCTTCTCTGACACCCCATTTGAGAACCATACTGGCATCTTCCTTTATTATGTTTTGTTCTGTTGCGTTACACAACAACTTGTTGCCCCTGTGATGGCCGTTTGGATATTTCTAGATTGTTCTTCCTCCCATTCTTCTTCCCTGTTTGCTAGTGCCTTTCTGGGGTACTCTTCCATTGTGCCACAGTCAGCCTCCGACTGTCCAGCACCCTTGATTTTGTATGGCTTGATGCAACAGCTGTGTTCAGTGTGGACAGCACTGTTTTGTGGTCAATGATAGCTAGCCACTTCTTACTCTCAGATCCTCTCTCTATCCCCATTTGAGGGTACCAGCTTTATGATTTCTCCCTCCCAAGTGGGTTCCAACACTAGCTGTCTGAGACATGCCCCCTGTAGGGCATGTGGAATGACTCTGCTCTGGGATGTGGCTACACTGAAGGTGCTCCAGTTCACATCTTTCATATTCCAGTCCCACATCAAAAGGCTCTCACCTTTGTCTGCCATTGTTATGTTTCTTTCTATAATATCCTTGTCTATTGCCTGCCCCTGAGATGGGGGTCTGTAAACAACCCCTTTGTGGATTTTGGTGCCATTTCCTGTCTTCATGGTGATCCACAGTGCCTCCTTCCCTACCTGTTTAGTCTTCGGTTCAGTTGTTTTGATTCCATGCCTCATGTAGAGAGCTGCTCCACCTCCTCTTTTACCATCCCTGTCCCTCCTGTAGATTGTGTACCCATGTATGTTGACATCACATTAATGATTCTCTGTGTACTATGTTTCTGTAACTGCCACGATACATAGGCATCCTCTTCCATCAAGCCCACTAATGCAGGGAGCTTGTTACACAGACTATGGTCATTGGTATGCATCACCCTTTGTTATTTTTGATGGCTATAGCCCTGTTTGGCCCATCAGTGTCCTCACTGCCTTTGACTATTTCTAGATTTACCTGTCCTGCTCCCTATTGACTTACCTACCTTTGTGTCTCGTTCACTATCTACCCTGTTTTGTGGGGGTGCTGGGAGTTTCCTGTTTGTCTTCTATGCCTCCCCATTGGCTTCTTTCAATGCCTGCCAATGAAGCATTTAAACCTTCCACGTGGGTTCCTGGTTCCCCTCTTGGACAGATGCAGACTATCAAGCCAGTATAGGCCTGCATCCTCCAGGTGGACCCTGGTCCCCGGTGAAGCTAAGTCTCTGATCTCCACACCAGTTTGTCAACCAGTCTTTGAATCCCATGTTGCAGAATACCCTAGACCCACACATGCCATAGACAGGCAGCACATCCAAGCACTTCACCATGTGTGCTACTTGTCTAAGGACACTCCACAAATCAATAAACACCTTCTGCAGTGCTCTGATCCCATTCACAGCCAGGTCATTTATCCCTATGTGGAAAATGACATCCAGGTCCCTATCCCATGCAGCTGCTCCCACAGTCTGGAGGATTTGCTTCCTGTCCCTCCAAAACATGGTGCCGAGCAGACAACTTACATTCCTATTCACTCCCTCCTCCAGTTATACCCCCTTACAATTGAGTCCCCTACCATGGTTTGTTTCCTTACCCTGTGGTGTTCTGTGCCACCCTTCTGTGGGTCTTCTTTGTGGAAGTTCCCAGCATACTCCTTGATCACCAATTCAGGTGGCTCCATAAAGGGACCACACTCTGCCAGTATGTGGAATGAATCATGGAGTGGGACAACTGAGGGATGCACCTCTGTTACACTGCACTCACCATCCCAGAGCCCACCATGCTCCAACTACTTATTCTTCTTGGCGACCTCTCAGGCAGTGGTGGTGGCCTGTGTAGTCCCTGGATTGGGTAGGACGTTTTCTGCATCCTCACCAGGTCAGTACTGTGACAGACATCCTCCCTATCAGACCAGAGAGGTGCCTGCAAATAGTGCAGCACAGCAGCCTCCAGAATGTCTCCCAGATGGCTGCCTCTCTACAGCCAGTGCATTGCTCCACTTCTCACATGTCTGCGTCCCTTCCTGTTTAAGATGTGATTGCTATATTATTTTAATTGTTTTAGTGTGTGCAAGCATATGTGTGTGTGTGTATTAACCCCCTATTCAGTGGTGGTAAACACAGCAGGTAATGCGAGGGCCAGTTCAACCCACATGGGTGATATGGAGTGTGCAGGACATTTAACAGTGTTTCTAAATAGCACAATATCGTGTGTCCACATTGTTTCTGTTGATCTTGGGGAATATGACAGATATGGTGTCAACACAGTTGTGCTTCCAATAATTATGATATATTATGGGGTTATTTCTTCAGCTGTTGCTCTCCGTGCCCTCCACCCATTTTCCCTCCACCTCTGATGTTTTCAATCTACCAGCGCTGTCGAGCTCTGGGTATTTTGCATAGGAGGAGTGGTGGGGTGGGGGTTGTGGACATCAGAGGACGGATGAGCAGATCTCTCACATTGGGGTTGTTAGGTCTAGAAGATGCCCTGGGGCAAAATGGAGCCAGGAGCTTGGTGTTTCATGTCTGGTCCCCATACCCAAGGGCACCACTTCTTTCGGTAGGCAATTAGCCTGGGTGGCTCTTGAATCTCGTCCAACTCAAGCAGTGTTATGCATTGCCAGATCTATTAAGAACAAGACTCAATTATTGAAGATCTTGTTGGAACGACTGATCAGGCATGCATCACCCGAGACCTGGCTGGATGAAAATGCTGGCCCTTCATTAGAAGCAGCAATTTTGGCTGGGTACTCACTGATACACCGCCGAGATTGGACTGCCAGGGGGGGTAGCGGTCTGGTTCAAGACCAAGTTGGGCCTCACAGGTGTACCAGTAGAGGAGGCTGAATCTTTTGAGTGTACTGTGGTAGCAGGTGTGGGTTGTAGGATAGCTCTCGTCTACCATCCACCCAGGGACGAAAAGCGATTCCTGCAGGAAGTAGTGGACTTCACCATCGACACAGCATTAGAGTCACCCAGACTGATGGTTCTGGGTTACTTCAACGCTTGGGTTGACGACGTACTCTCGCCTTTTGGATAGCACTTACTCCAGTTGATGACATCTCTGGGCTTCACACAGATTGTTACCTCTGCTACCTATAGTCATGGTCACTTTTTGGGTTTGGTTTTCCTCCTGAGATTGAGGCCTCCAATTTGGGGATGGAACCTGTTGATTGGTCCCATCATTACACTGTGAGGTTTAACTTCCGCACCCCCCTTCATAGGCCGTCCCCTGTGGAGATGGTCAGTTACCTCCCTTTATGGGATGTGAGCCCTGAAGGCCTAGAGGCAGTGATTGACCTCTCAGAGTTTCCTGTGGCCAGCTCAAGTCCAGAGTCCTTGGTTTTGGCCTATAATAAGGTCATCTCCTTGGCTTTGGATTTGATTGCTCCTGTTCATGTTCGTCTTCTCCTACTTCGCCCTCGGGCCCCCTGGTTCGATGGGTCTTTCAGGGAGTTGCAGGGACTAGGACGAAGGTTAGAGCAGCGCTGGTGGAAATCCGCCCTGGAGGCCGACTGTCTTAGATTGGTAGAGCACTATCAGGCCTACCAATCAGCGATCTCCCATAAGAAGGCAGAATTTCTGCCCAGGGAGATTGCTGCCACTCAGAATCGACCAGCTCATCTCTTCTGAACTGTGGACAGGTTGTGTAACCCATCCTGTCTGCAGCTCTGAAGAACTTTTATGCAAATGGAATGCAATGAGCTTGCTCGATTTTTTGCAAATAAGGTGGCTGACATCAGGTTAGAGATCCTCTAGATTCACTCTGTGGGGGATGCTGTTGGTTGGTGCTTGGTCACTGCACCTTGTGTTTCCTGGAGTACCTTTGACTTGCTGGTGTTCTTGGATATTTTGTGGATTGTCCAGGGTACGCACCCCACATGCTGTAGTTTGGACCTGGGCCCAACTTCCCCGGTTATGGGTTGTAGTAATATTATTGGCCTGGTCCTGGCTCAGATAGTCCAGAGCTCCTTGGAATCGGGTGAGGTTCCAAGCTTCCTGAAGGAGGCAGTGGTAACACCCCTTCTGAAGAAAGCTTCTTTGGACCCAGATGGTCTAGTAAACTACAGACCAATCTCTAACCTTCCCTTTATAGGGAAAGTCATTGAGAAAGTAGTGGCGATTCAGCTGGAGAACAACTTGACCATCCATAATATCTATGAACCTCTCCAGTCCAATTTTCGAAAGAGGCATAGTACTGAGACTGCACTTGTTCGGGTGCTCAATGATCTCCTGAAGGTGAGAGATTAGAGAAACCATTCCAATTCTGGTGCTCCTTGATCTCTCATCAGCCTTTGACACTGTGGACCAAGGGGTGCTGCTTCAGCGCCTGAGGTTCATCTGTAGCCTGACATGTACAGTCCCCAGGCAGAACACAGAGAGTTGTGTCTGGAATTTTTTTTTGAGACTCACTCCCTCTGTCATGTGGGGTCACTCAGGGCTCAGTGCTGTCCCCCATGTTGTTTGCGGTGAATATGCTGCCCCTCTGAGATATTGTAAGATGGTATCAGCTGAGGTTTCACTGCTATGCTGATGATGCCCATCTCCACCTGTCTTTTGCACCTGACCTGGATAGTGCTCTCTCGGTACTTAATAACTGCCTCACTGAAATCCAGGATTGGATGAATTCGACCTGGCTAAAGTTGAACACGGGAAAGACTAAGGCGATGGTTGTGGATCTGGGTTGCTTGATAGAGGGGTTGAGGGCTGGTCAGCCCTCTGAACTTTTTCTGGGGGGCTCCCAGATCCTTACCTCTGAACGGGTGCATGACCTGGGAGTGGTGCTTGATGACAGGCTGACCTTTCGATCTCAGACGTCGGCAATTGTCAAGTCTGCCTTTTATCATCTTAGGAATATCGCTATAGTCAAGCACCTTGTTCCGTCCTGCGATCTGCCTGTGTTGGTCCACACCTTTGTGACCTCATGCCTTGACTACTGCAACTCCCTATACTTAGGACTTCCTGGGGTTGATATCTGCCACTTGCAGCTATTGCAAAATGCTGTGGCATGATTATTGACTGGGACTTCCCGGGTTTCGCATATTACCCCGGTGCTGCGTGATCTGCACTGGTTGCTGATTCAGTGGCAGATCACCTTTAAAGTTGGTTTACTGACTTATAAAGCCCTACATGGACTTGGTCTTGACTACTTGAAAGACCTTCTTGTTCCCTACTGCTCGGTGCGACAGCTCCATTCTGCTGACGAAGGGTTGTTGGAGATTCTGAGGGTGACTGAAATCTTCTGGGGTCTGTGCATTTATGTTTGCGGCCCCTACCCTCTGGAATTCTCTACCCTGTCAGCTTCAGAGTGCACGACTGTGGGGCGATTTAAACAGGTATTTAAAACTTTTTTGTGGTGACAGGCCTATCAGTGACTCACTGTCATATGGATTTGTTGTGTTATTTATTATTGTATCTGCTGTTCATGAAATTATGTTTTAATTATTGTAAAGCACCTTGATATCTTGAAAGGCACTTAAAAATAAAGATGATTATTATTATTATCAGTGTTCCATCTCCAATGTTCACAACACTGGATGATCATGTGATCGACTTTTCATTGCAGGGTAATGTTTAGCTATGCAGTGTCCATGTGTTGTGTGTGTCTACGCACATGTTAGGATCAAGCCCATATTACACCCATGTTCTATCATTGTTGCTCTTCTGTTAACCCACCCATTTCTGTGATGTATGTTTTCATGTGTTATGTGATCCTGGTGTTCCATGGCTTATATTGGTAATGGACAGTGTTTTCTCCCCAGCATGGTCTCACATTGCACATAAAATGTTCTCTGCCTGCAGCATCCGCACACACATGCCTGTGTCCTTGACTACTCGGTAATTGCTGTTGTTTTTTGCCATTGCTGCATGTTCTTTCTGCTAATTCCTGTTGTGGGATGAGTCACGATGTAATTCCTGAGCAGACTGCAGATTCGTCATGCCCTGGTTCCCTGACTCAATCATGTGGCACGCTAGCTTGTCCCATGGCTCATGCAGCCATTGTGTTTGTGTCTGAGACATTGTTCCTGTTCAGTTTCATATGTGTTACTGAGGGCTATGTCCTGCTGTTATGTCCCGACCTTAGTTCACATTCTCCATGCCGTATGTCCCTGTCTGCATACACACATGCATCTACACATGTCCAGGCACAGGCGGACATTATATTGTGGCCTGACAGTATTGCCCCTTTTGTGTTCTGTCTGTCTGTCCTGCTGAGGGCTGTGTCTGCTTCTTGGATAGGACACCTTGCTACCATTCTCCATCTCCTGTTTCTGTGTGTGTAACATCACACACACATGCATATGTCATATTATGTGTCACCTTGGTGGCTCATTTTGTGCATAATGTTGGTCATGTCATGCCAGATCTGCACCCATGTGGTGCTGGCCTCTCCACATATTTGCTTCCTACACTCAGGTACCACAAGAGAACATGTGTTGACATACCCATACACCATCAGACCAATGTGTACACCAGACATGCTTATTATGGTTTATGTGACAGTCTTACTGATATTGGTGTTGTGTCTTCTTACTTGTAAGATTGATGTGTCTGCATTCTTAGTGTGTCCACATCTGCTTTGCCTCTGATGGTCTCCTTTCTGATATGGGACACTACCCTTTCATCCAGGGACGTCAACTGTGTTGGTTCATGGGGTCCACCGCCTGTTGATGTTCAAAAATGTTAGATATCATTATGGCTTTCAGTTACAGTATTACTACCTCACAGTACTTCTCCATTTTCTGTCTATACAGGCACTGGTTGTTTACTATGTGCTGGTGTGTTGCTCATCTGAAAGTGTTTGCTGAGTACCTCTGCTCAGTATTTACGACAGGGACAGTGTGATCTATGCACAAGGTTCATGGGTGTGTGCTGCTGGGGGTGGACAGATGGGAATAGCACAGTGGCCCTGTTACTGGAAGCATGGGGGGCAATGAATGTGGACAAGACACATTGACCAGATGGTATACACCCCAGTATGCTACAGGATCTGGATGAGGGCATGCCAGATCACTTGGCAGACCTGTTCAGTGCCTTCCTGGATTCGTGCAGTGTAGCTCAGCACTGGGGGACGGTGCATGTGGTACCCTTCTACACAGGAGGCCCCATGGATGATCTAGGGGACTACAAACTGTTAAGCCTTAGCATCCATCATGGGGATTTTGAAGGAGACTTTCCTGAGGGTGAGGGTGGTTTTCCTTGTCCTGGCTGATGGGCTGCAGGCACGCTAACAGCATAGATTAGTCTCAGGCAGATCTTGTCAGACCGACCTTGTGGAGTACTATGACTGTGTAGCCAGTCAATTAGACATGGGCCATGCAGTGGATGTCTTTAATCTGGACTTCAGCAGGGCATTTGATGCAGTACCACATGGCAGGCTACTATATCAGCTGGGGAGCACCTGGGCATTTGCAGGGTTGGTTGGATGGGTAGTAAAGTGGCTGGCAGGGTAACAGCAGTGGGTGGTGGTGGTGGGGGCTGCTTTCATCTCCCAGGGTGGTGACAAGTGGGGTGCCACAGGGCTCTGAACTGTGTCAGGGGTTATTTGAGATCTTCATAGCTGACATCTCAATGATCATCAGGTGTACAATGTGTCAGTTTGTAGAGGCCACCAGGATGGGATTAATAGTGTTTGCTTCAGAAGGTGGCAGGTGATGCAGGATAATCTGACCAAATTGGAGGACTGGTCAGACATATTGCTTCTGTGTTAAACCACTAATATGTGTATGGTGCTACATTTCAGTTGCAGATGACACAAGGATGGGCTAACAGCTAGGGGGGGATTCAACTTGCACAACCAGTGTTTGGAAAGGTCTGAGGTGCTCATGAAGGGATCAATGAACAACTCAGAACAGTGCACACAGGCAGCTGCGAGGGCTAACAGGATGCTGGGTTGTATTTCTGGAGGTTTATCCTCCAGGAAGGGGGAGGTGCTCCACATGTGATATAGGTCAGTTATTGGGACCACATCTGGAGTACTGCATACAGTTATGGTGACCATGGCCACTGTCAGACATTATGTTTCTGCAGGTTGTGCGGTGAAGGACAACAACAATGTACTATGGCCTGGGGAAGTTCCCTATGGGTACGTGTCGATGGAGTTGAACATGTGCTCCCTGGTGTGATGGAGGGATTGGAGGGACATGATTGATACCTTCAAGTACCTGATGAAAATACACAGGGCAAGCACAGGGAGGCTTTTCAGTTTAATAATTAAGGAGGCACTAACAGCAATGTTGTGTGATTGGATGGAGAAAGATTCGGGGGGATGTGGGGGCACTCTTATACAGGGAGGGTGGTGTCTGTATGTATTACATTGCCAAAGTTTGTGGTATCCAGTAGAACAATGTGCTGCTTCCCATGGGTGGAACTGAGTAAGGGGGTGGTCACTAGAGTGGGTGGGGAGGGAGGTGCTGCTGCTGTGTGAGGGCTGCTAGCTTCACAACTGAGCTGACATGATAGAATATAAGGCATTTATCTGCTGGCGATCCAGTATATACGTAGGTTCATCGCAAGCATGGCGTCCACCCTACTGTGCTGTTTCAGGCAGTGTGAGTGCACATTGCCAGTGGTCATGATTTATCCAGTAATGGTGTGCCTGTTCCTCCCTTTGGTGTGCTTCATATCACCTGCTCACTCGAGGGCACTGTCATATTATTGTCCCTAACTTAAAGCCACTATGTAGATGCTTGGTGAGCTACTCAGAGTGCAAGCAGTATTGGGATTTTCAGCTTTTGGTGATGCAAATTGTGCTGCTATGCAGACACGTGCAGCACCTTCAGACACCGAGTAACAACACTTTATTTATGCTATATGACAACACTGACTGTCACAGTCTCACACAGTGTACGTTGCCTGTTACACATGCATTGCATTATATGTTGGGATCACAACACTTTTCCTACATACGTATATTCAAGAGCAATGTAGGTACCAATATAAGTGGCAATATGGAGTATGCACTCTGAGTACACATTAACAATTCCCATGGGAGCTATCCAAGGGTGTTACATTCTATTGTTCTTGATCCCCCCAGTACAGTTGATCATGTATTTTCTTTTGACATATGTGTTACTAGGTGGATACATAGATACATAGATACATAGACAGTGTCGGCAGATAAGGGCCTATGGCCCACCCAGTCTGCCCATTTAAGTCTGTAAGTTCAGCTTATGTTTTCCAAGAAGTCTGTTGCCCCTTACCCCGGACCTCCAGAATTCCTTTATGTCTATCCCATGCATTCTTAAATCCCGTGATTGTTTCAGCCCCCACCACTTCCTCTGGCATTGTGTTCCACTTGTCCACCACCCGTTCTGTGAAGAAATTCTTCCTCATGTTTCCTCTGAATCGTCCTCCCTCCAACTTCATCCAGTGCCCTCTAGTCCTGGAACATCTTTTACGCTTAAAAATAGTGCATTCCTGCACCCTGTTCCTCCCTGTAAGATACTTGTATGTCTCTATCATATCCCCTCTCTCCTCCTCTCCAGGAGTACATGTTCAGTGCCTTCAACCTGTCCTCATAGGACTTGTGATGCAATCCATGCACCATCTTTTTGCCCTCCTCTGAACCTTCTCTACCCTGTCTATGTCCTACGTAGGTAAGGTCTCCAGAACTGCACAGTGTACTCCAGGTGCGGCCTCACTAGTGTCTTGTATAGTGGAATTATGACCTCCCTTTTCCTGCTGGTGATGCGCTGCCTATGCATCCCAGCATCCTATTTGCTTTACCTGCTGCCTTGTCACACTGTTTCCCTGCCTTGGTCATCAGAGATGATAACCCCAAGATCCCTTTCCTGCTTGGTGCATGCTATATCCTCACCCCCTAACTGATATATTGTGCCAGGGTTTTTGTGCCCCATATGCATTATCTTGCACTTCTTTGCATTGAATTTCAACTGCCAAACCCCTGACCATTCTTCAAGTTTCTGCAGGTCCCTTCTCATTCTGTCTACACCCTCTGGTGTGTCTACTCTGTTACAGAGCTTTGTGTCATCAGCGAACAGTGAAATTCTGCCTTCTAGGTCCTGCACAATGTCACTGATGAAGATATTAAATAGTACCGGTCCCAGCACTGATCCTGTGGTGCCCACTGGTCACTCTTCCCTCTGTGGAGTGACAGCCATTTACCACCACCCTCTGTGTCCTGCTGCCCAGCCAGTTACCTACCCACCGCACTACTGTCCTGCCCACACCCATATTCCCCAGTTTGTGCAATAGTCTTCTATGTGGCACAGTGTCAAAGGCCTTGCTGAAGTCCAGATAGGCCATGTCCACTGTCCTCCCTTGATCCACCTCCCTAGTCACCCAGTCAAAAATTCAATGAGGTTGGTCTGACATGACCTTCCCCTGGTGAAACCATGCTGCCTTGGGTCCTGTAGTCCATTGACAACCAGATGTTCCACCAATCTTTCCTTCAGTAGTGCTTCCATGATTTTCCCCACTACCGAGGTGAGGCTGACTGGTCTGTAGTTCCCTGCTTCCTCTTTGTTCCCACTTTTGTATAAGGGGACTACATCTGCTATCCTCCAGTCTTTGGGTACCTCCCTGTTTCTAGTGATTGGCTAAACAGGATAGCAAGAGGTTCAGCCACCACTCTTTAGTTCTTTAAGGACCCTGGGGTAATCCCATCTGGCCTCATTGCTTTATCAACTCTTATTACTCCAGTTCCTTCAGGACCCTTTCTCATGTAAAGGGACTTGTGTCCATTTCTGCACCATTCTCACCCCTTGTACTCCATTCAGACCCATTACCTCCTCTTCCTCAGTAAAGACTGAGCAGAAATACCTGTTCAATATGTCAGCTTTACTGTTGTCATCCTCCACACAGCCCCCATCCTCCCCTTCAGTCTCACTATCCTCCCTTGCCTTTCTTTTTCACTTATGTACCTGTAAAAGGTTTTGTCCTCTCTACCCACTGATTTTGCAATGTGTTCTTCTGTCTGAGCTTTGGCTTCCCTTACTGACCTCCTGCCTCCTTTGCTTCTCCTGGTACTTCTCCCTATCCCCTTCTGCCTGTGTCTTTTTGTATTTCCTGAATGCAACCTTTTGGCTTTCACTTTCTTTGCTACCTCTTTGGAAAACCATAATGGTCTCCTCTTCCTTTTCCTCTTGCTAACCTGCTTAATACATAATTCTGTTGCTCTTGTAATCCCCATTTTAAATACTTCCCACTGTTCCTCAACCCCTGATTCCTGCCCCATTCCCTTAATGCCTCTTTCAAGTATCTCCCATTTTCCCAAAGTTTGCCCCCTAAATCCAAGATACGTGTTTTGTGTGGTTTGGTTCTGCTCTTTCTGTGATTTCAAACCACAGTGACTGGTGGTCACTGTTCCCCAGGTGCTCCCCCACTCTTACCCCATCACACTGTCCCTGTTTGTGAGCACAAGGTCCAGTATTGCATTCTGCCGAGTTGGTTCCATGACCAGTTGCTTGAGGAAGGCACCCTGAAGGGTGTCCAGGATAAATCTGCTCCTAGTTGATGCTGCTGCTGGGATGCTCCAGTCCACGTCTGGAATATTGAAGTCTCCAACCAGTACTACCTCACCCTTGTCTGCCATCCCTGGATGGCTAGCATCAACTCCTATCTGTTTCTTCCTCCTGGGCTGGTGGTCTATAGACCACACCTGTGCGGATGGCTGGCCCCATTTTCCTTTCCAGCTTAACCCACAGTATTCTCCCCCATTTTGTTCCTCCTGGATCTCTGTGGCCTTATGTCATTTTTCACATACAGTGCCACTCCTCCTCCTTCCTGCCTGCCCTGTCTCTTCTAGATATGTTGTAGCCAGGTATGGCCAACTCCCAGTCATGGTTATCATTACACCAGGTTTCAGTGATGGCCACAATGTCCAGGTCTGACTACACCATGACAGCCTCCAGATCTTCCATCTTGTTGCTAAGGCTCCTGGCATTTGCACACATGGCTTTCCATGATTTGATCTCCCTAGACTGTTTCGCTGTTCTACTCCAGCCCCTTCCTTGGATATGTCTATCCAGTGTCCTCACCCCACTAGGGCTACCTGACCAGCTTGACTATGGTCCATATTTGTAGATGACACATTCTCTGTTAGCAGTGTGCCCTCTGAACAGTCATCATACACAATGTGACCCTAAATATGTTTATATATTTCTTCAAGGTGTCTTTGGCCCATATCCATTTGTCTGTCAACATGGGCTTCACTTATGAGATGTGAATATGTTTTCTGTATATTGTATTTAATAAGTAGTTTGATTGGGCTCCTTATAGGATCTGTATAAAATGAGTATGTACGCTTGTCCATGATGTGATGATCACTGATCAGATAGCACTGTATTATGCACATGCATGTGACAGACACCTTGCCCACGTCTTGACACTTACATTGTGCTGTTCTTTATTCCTATGTTATGTGACTATCAGTTATTATAGCTGCCTTGCACGGCATTCAATATATCTATTGGATTACCTCTTGTAGGGGTGTTTGACCTTTTGCAACTTGCATTGACCTCCCACTGGCATTGTTTGTGACACAATGTAGTTGTGTACCTTTTCAGACTGTATGTTCAGCAGAGTATTTGTGGATGTTAACATTCTGAGTCTGTATTGTTTTAGTAGTTTGTTTTCTTCCCTAATGGTTATTATGTATTATGCATAGATGCAAGATGGCAGACACCCTGGGTCAGCTGTCAGCCGTCAAGAGCAGCAGTTTAGAGTTTTAGTTTATTGAGTTTTAGTTTATTTGTGTGTATTGCATTCTTAGTTTTGTGTGTATTTTATTTTGCTGTAGCATGTATTTTATTTTGTTTGTAGCACCAGTCGATCATTTACCTCAAGAATGCCCTTTTCCTAGTTACAGTGTATTGTCTGTTTTAGCGTTGGACACCAACATTAAGATTTTATATCAGGCGGTCATCTGTAAATTGTATACTGTAGATGACGCCATTGAGATCTGCATCCAGGAATTGCCAGAGAACTGGGGCATTGCAGGGGATCATGCTCCCTGTCTTGGGATACTGCTTTGAGGTCCAGAGGAGTGGTAGACTGCCAAGAAGGTCTGCCATACTGACTCGAACTCTGACGGCACTGATTGTAAGGTGTGGGAGTGTATGTGTCGTTTGCATTGTGGTCTTTGACGGCCAAGTTGAGAGCCAACAGATGGGGCTTCTTACCGTGGAAAGCTAATGACTAACCTTGTAGAAGGATCAATTTGCTGTTCAGTGGACTGAGTGAACAGGGAGACTTGGAGGAGGTGTGTCCCGGGTCCGGGTTTTTCTCCCAGGGGTGACCAGGAAGTGCCCACTGGAGGGCTGACTACCTTCCTGGTTTCTCCAGTGGTCCCAGAGGGTTGCCTGGCGAGGTTGGGTGTACCCTGGAGGCCTTAGTGGGGGTACTGACTGGGTCTGGGTACCTACTCTCCGGTCAGGTCATGCCTGGAGCTGACACTCTTTTGTGGATCATGTCATCTGTTGGGACCTGATTTTCCCATGGTTTTGGTTGTGGCTTTGGAAGAATCAGAAATAAGAACATCTACTAGTGAGGATCTCCTGGACTCTTATGGCAGAGAAATAGACATGGAACACAGGACCTTATGTGCTGCAAGTATTTTAAGAACTGAGCTGGTATTATAATATCGTTCGATTATTTAAGGAGGCAGTGAGAGGGCCTCCATTTGATTTTACCTAGCACTTTAGTTTATGAGAAATGTAGCAGTGAAAGTGCTACATTATATGGTTTACTGTTTTGGTGAAGAAGGCAGTGAGAGCTCCCCCTTTCTACTGCAAACTATCAAGAAGCTGTGGCGAGTTTTTTTGGGACAGCTGGAATATTGAACACTCTAAAGGCATTAGACAGTGTAATCATATAGGACAGTAATAGACTGATAATTTCTGTCTACATTTTGTACTAGGTTTAAACGGTGCTATTGCTGCTGTATCTGATGCTGTACTGCAACTAAGATAGATAAAAGTTTTGCTGGTAAAGTTATTGTTTAAGGGTGAGTAGTTGTTTGGGGGTTGAGGGAAATTTTTATTTTAACTTTTTATTTATCTTAATTGCTTTTTCTTCAGTTTAGTTAGTCATTTAATTGGGGATTTCTTGATGGCTTAGGTGTGTTTTGCTGTCGTTAGGTCTTTCAGTATGTGTGGAGGCCTGCCCCCATGGTCGTCGCTATTAGTCCTCCACCCTTTGTGCCCTCCACCCTTCCCCCATTACAGCTATCGGCATACCAGTGCTGTAGAGCACTGGGTATTGCTCATAGGGGAGGGAGGGAGGGGAGTTAGGGGTGTGAACAGTGGAGGTTGAATGAGTGAGGCCATCATATTGGGGTAGTAAGACCCCTAAGATGCCCTGGGGTGAAATGGAATCTGGAGTGTGATCCTTCATTCCTAGTTTCCATACCCAAGGGCACCTCCAATATTGGTGGGCAGGTAGCACAAGCAGCTCCAGAGATCCATCCTACCCGAGCAGTGTTGTGTAATGCCAGATCCATCAAAAATAAGACTGCAGTCATTGCAGATCTTGTTGGGTCGGTGGATCTGGTGCGCATCACCTAGACCTGACTGGATGAGAATGCAGGTCTCATATTAGAGGCCGCTAATCCGGCCGGGTACTCGGTGTTACACCACTCGAGGTTGGACCGCGGTCTGTTTTGAGACCAAGCTGGGCCTCACTCACGAGTGTACCTGTCGAGGAGGCTGAATCATTCAAGTGTACTGTAGTGGCAGGTGTGGGTTGTAGGGTCGCCCTCATTTACCATCCACCAGGTGATGAGAAGCATTTCCTGCAGGAAGTAGTGGACTTCGTGATCGACATGGCATTCAAGATGCCCAGACTGATGGTCCTGGGTGACTTCAATGCCTGGGTCAATGATGAACTCTCACAATTTAGACAATGCTTCCTCCAATTGATGACATCTTTGGGCCTTACACAAGTTGTTACTTCTGCCACTCACATAGGTGGTCACTCCCTTGACTGAGTCTTTCAACTGGGGATTGAAGCCTTCAATTTGTTTATTATTTATTTAGATCTAGGATTACAACTACCTTTGAGCCAAGGCTCTTTTACAAAGGTTCCACATCAGGAGAGTACATACATGTTAAACATGTTAAACAAGGGCATACAACATTAAAGAGAGCATACAACCATATTCATCAGTTCAGGTACAGCATCACAGTAAATAGGATACATGAATGACACATACAAAGAATCATTTCAGAAATCTAGAAGAAATCAGGGAGGAAGGGTGATAGGATGGGGGGGTGGCAGCAGAAAAAGAGACTAGAGCAGCTGACGGCATTGATTTGGGGTGGAACCTGTCGGATGGTCCGATCACTACACCGTGGGGTTCAGTTTTTGCACCCCCCTTTGTATGCCTACCCCTGTGGAGATGGTCAGGCACTGCCCTTTGAGAGATGTAAGCTCTGAAGGCCTGGAGGTGGTACTCGACCTATCAGAGCTTTCTGGAGTGAACAATGACTCAGACACCCTGGTTTTGGCTTATAATAAAACCATCTCATCAGTTCTGGATATCATTGCTCCTGTCCGTGTTTGTCCTCTCCCCCTTTGCCCTCAGTCCCCATGGTTTGATGGGGCCTTGAGGGAGATGCTGTGACAAGGACAAAGATTAAAGCATTGCTGGCGGAGATCCGCCCTTGGTGCCGACTATCTTAGATTGATGGACTATTATCAAGTCTATCATTCCGCAATCTCTTGTAAGAAGGCAAACTTCCTGTCTGGGGAGATTGCGGCTATGCAGAACTGACCAGCTCAGCTCTTTTGAACTGTGGACAGACTGTGCAACCCAGCCTGCCAAGTAGAGTGTGAAGAGCTTGCTCACTTCTTTGTGGCTAAGGTGGCTGACATCAGTGCAGCATTCCAACCTGCACTCTCTATGGTAGAAGCTATGGATCGGAGCTCAGTCACTGTCCCAAGGCTCTCCTGGAGTTCCTTTGACCGGCTGGAGTTCATTGATGTCATGCGGATTGTCCAGGGTATGCACCCTACATGCTGTAGTTTGAATCCAGGCCCAACTTCCCTGATTAAGGATTGTTGTGATACTATTAGCACAGTCCTAGCTTAGATAGTCTGGTGCTCCTTGGAGACAGGTGAGTTTCCTAGTTTCCTGAAGGAAGCAGAGGTAACACCAGAAAGCTTCTTTGGACCTAGACTGCCATGCTAACTACAGATTAATCTTTAACTTTCCCTTTGTGGGGAAGGTTATTGAGAAAGTAGAGGCCATACAACTGGAGAACCATTTGAGCATCCATGACATTTATGAACCACTCCAGCCTGGTTTTCAAAAGAGGCATAGTACTGAGACTGCACTGGTTTGGGTCCTCAATTATCTCTTGATGGTGAGAGATTGGAAGAGCCATTCCATCTTGGTCCTTCTTGATCTCTCCTCAGCGTTTGACACTGTGGACCATGGGATTTTTCTTGAACACCTGAGGTTCATCTGCGGCCTATCTAGTACAGTCCTCAGGTGGTTTAGATCATTCCTCGCTGGCAGAACTCAGAGGGTGGGGCAAGGGATTAATTCCTCTGGCCCAGTCTCTCTGTCATGTGCAGGTACCTCAGGATTCGGTGTTGTCCCCCATGTTGTTTGCAGTGTACATGCTGCCTCTCAGAGACATTGTAAGAAGGTATGGGCTAAAGTTTCACTGCTATGCTGATGATACAGAGCTGTACCTATTTTTTGCACCCTACCAGGATAGAGCTTTCTCAATATTTAACAGCTGTCTCACTGAAATCCAGAACTGGATGAATTCAAGCTGGCTGAGGTTGAACTCGGAGAAGACGGAGGTGTTGGTTGTGGACTCAGGTCACCGGATAGAGGGGATGGGAGCTGGTTTGCCTTCAGGACTTTTTCTTGGTGGCTCCCAGCTCCCTACCTCTGAACGGGTGCAAAATCTGGGGGTGATTTGTGACGATGGGCTGGCACTGCGATCGCAAGTGTCAGCAGTTGTCAAATCATCCTTTTACCATCTGAGGGACATCTCCAGGATTAAGCAACTAGTTCCATCTGGTGATCTGCCTACATTGGTCCAGGTCTTTGTGAACTTGCGCCTTGATTATTACAACTCCCTTTATCTAGGCCTACCAGGGGTAGATATCTGCTGCCTGCAGCTAGTGCAGAACCCTGTGGCCCAGTTATTGACGGGTACTCCCAGTACCTGTCATATTTCTCCAGTGCTGCATGAACTGCACTGGCTGCCAGTACAGTGGCAGATCACCTCTGAAGTCAGACTCCTGACTTATAAAGCCCTACACAGAATTGGACCGGATTACCTGAAAAAGATCCTGGTACCTTACTGCCCTAGGCGATCACTCTGCTCGGTGGACCAGGGGTTGCTAGAGATTCCAATTTTTTTTTAAATCTTCTGAGGCCCATGCATTTATGTACAAGGCTGCAGCCCTTTGGAATTCTCTACCCCCTCTGCTTCGGAAGTGCGCGTCCATGGAGGAATTTAAACAGGCCCTATAGACCCATCTGTGGTATCAGGCATACTCGACTTGATGATATTTTATAGAATTTTATGAACCCAGTATTTATTGTATCTGAGTTTTATTGTACTGTTTTTATTTGAAGTTTGTTGTTAAGGAGCCTTGGTTTTAGAAAGGTGCGGTAAAAATAAAGATGATTATTATTATTAGTAGTAGTATTATTATCTTGTACTATACAATATTGTAGGTGTCATGTCTGTTTGTAACATGGAGACCTATGATACCCTTTGATTGTATGTGGTTCAGTTTTGGCCTTCAGCTTTGTAAGTAACTTACCCTGCCTTAAACGCACAGCTGTCTAATATCTTTACATTGACTTCTATTTACTGAGTGATATGCTATTGACCCATAGGCTGACATGTTATCACACGGTGATCTTTTGCTGTGTGTATTGTCCTCCTGCGGTGCACACTTTATATACTAAGCATTTGTTACCATGGAATGCTTTTTGGTAAACATTATTCAGGACTAATAGATTAATTCTAGTACATGTATTATGTCACCAATTCATGCATCATTGTACTAGCACTGTGTCTGATTTCTGCAATGTTTGATAACTATAATGCAATGCTGCTGCACATATTATGTAAATGTATTTGGGTTTTTATATTGATGCATGCTGGGGACTGACTCTAACCCCTGCTGGAGACCCACAGGGTCACTACATACAGGTGTTTGTCATGCCTATTGCAGTGCTTGCTTTGAGTGGTGCTATATATATCATTACATATGCTCATCTCATCAATGTGTTGTGTGCCAGGATGTTAAGTTTGTAATACCCTTCTTGTACCACCTGTGTTTCCTGCATTGTACATGAGTAGTGCCAACTCATTTGTCTGCACTGTGTACTATTCCTTCTTCAGTCTCTACCTATTGGTGTTGGCTTGCTGATGGTCACATGGGCCAGTGTGGCACCAGGACTTCATTTCATGTTGGCCACCATCCCCCATGGTACTGGTTATATCTATTGGGTGCCTCTGACAGTCAAAGTGTGGAATTGTTTTTTTATCAGTGGTTTTCAGTCCAGGGATGGGTAGCGGTCATATGTTGCATTCAGCATGTAATCACACACACATTCTGTGCTTTGTACATACCTGTTTGTTGTCTTGACCTATGCATGTTGGCAAACTTTTGTTTGGAATGCCTCTTGATGTCATCATGTTTTTTCTCGATGGCATTCACTGTCTGATTGGATGTGCCCACAGCATTCAAGTTTCCTGCTATTTTCTTCCATATCTCATTCTTTGCTGCCTTCCAAGTCCCTTTACCATACAGTTCAAGATAGTTAGCCTCAAACTCTTCAATCAGTACATTCATCTCTAGCTTGGTCCAGTTGGCAGCTCAGGGGCTTCTGCGGCCCTCCTCCCATGTTTGTCTGGCATTGCCCTGACTGGTGCCTGCACCTACCAGTTGGGATGTTGTCAGTTGTTCTGCTGTGTGGTGCTGGTGCTGCTGGTGGTGGTGGTGGTGGTGCTGTTTCTGGTGGTGGTACTGTGCTGGTGGTGGTGCTGGTGGTGGTGGTGCTGCTGCTGTTGCTGGTGGTGGTACTGTTGCTGTTGCTGGTGGTGGTGCTGGTGCTGGTAGTGGTGGTGCTGGTGGTGGTGGTGCTGCTGTTGTTGCTGATGGTGGTGCTGGTGCTGGTGGTGGTGCTGGTGCTGGTGGTGGTGGTGCTGCTGCTGTTGCTGGTGGTGGTGCTGCTGCTGTTGCTGGTGGTGTTGCTGTTGCTGGTGGTGGTGCTGATGCTGGTGGCGGTGGTGCTGCTGCTGTTGCTGGTGATGGTGGTGTTGCTGATGTGTGTGTGGCTGTTGTTGCATATGCTGGCCCTGCTGGTACTGCAGGTGTTGGTGGTTATGGGTCTGCATGTCCAGTTGTTGTGGCACCTGTTGGGAATACTGTTGCAGATGTATTTGACTTGTGCTTTGTGGTTGTATGTGTGCTGTTTGATGGGACATCCAATATACTGGCATTATTGTTGCACTCACACTTTGGTTGTGGTACGCTGGCTGCTGATATTGCTGCCCCTGGCTGTATTGTGGGTGCTGCTGTTGCCACATGTCTAGTAGGCCTCCCTGTCTGTAGTTGCTCACCATTGCATGCTGTTGGACTGCCACTGGTTGTATGGGGTTTGCCTGGCCATGTGGTTGCTTTGTGGCCAGCTGCTGGTAGATTGGTGGCTGTAGTGCTGCCTGGCATTGGTCATGGTGCTGGCCTTCATCACTTTGTTGTCTGCATTGCATTTTGACCTGTTCTGCTCTGGCTTCTGCTACAGGGTGTGTCAAAACAGGTTCCACCTGTCTAATTGGCACTCTTATATTTTCTGCATGTGCAGGTGTGCACATGCAGTACTTTTCACCACTAATGCACATTTCGCAGGTGTGCATTTGCATAACTATGTCATTTTATGTTTTTCCACCCGTGCGGTATTTCCTTACGGGAATATTGCTCATGTGCATTTCTGCAAGGAGTATGCTCCTTTTTCACCCACATGCATATTTTTAGCCTCAAGTTGTGACTCAATCCCATAGACTTTAATGGCAGATAAGGACCGCCTGGCCAATTACTAGTCTGCCCATTTCCCTACCTATTGGATAAACTGCAGATCCTAGTTAACTAACAGCCTACTTCTTCCTACCCCCACCAGAATTGCATTATGTCTGTCCCATGCATTCTTGAATTCCCCCACTGTTTTTGACCCCTTGACCTCCTCAGGAAGGCTGTTCCATGTGCCCACCACCCTCTTTATGAAAAAATATTTCCTCACATTGCCGCTGAGCAGTCCCCCCTCTATCTTCAAATTGTGTCCCCTTGTTTTGGCACATCTCTTTTTCTGAAAGATGCTACTGTCTTGGACTTTGTTGATTCCCTTGAGGTACTGGAAAGTTTCTATCATGTCCCCCCTCTCCCTCCTTTCCTCAAAGATATACAAATTAAGCTCCTTTAGTCTCTCTTCGTATGGCTTCTGTTGCAGACCCTGCACCATTTTAGTTGCCCTCCTCTGGACAGCCTCCATCCTGTCTATGTCCTTGCAGAGATGAGGTCTTCAGAACTGCATGCAGTACTCCAGATGGGGTCTCACTAGATGTCTGTACAAAGGAATAAAAACTTCCTGTTTTCTACTGGTGATGTCTCTCCCTATACACCCCAGTATCCCCCCAGCCCTCCTTACTGCCTTCTCACTTGCTTGCTTACCTTTAGGTCATCTGATATGACTACTCCCAGGTCCCTTTCCATTTTTGTTGTTGATAATACCCCTCCCATTGTGTACTCTTCCCCTGAGTTTTTGTTTCCCAGGTGCACTACTTTTGCATTTCTTTGCACTGAATCTAAGCTGCCATACTTTGACCATTCCTCCAACCTTGTCAAGTCCCTTCTCATCCTTTCCACTCCCCTTGGTATCAACCCTGTTGCAGATCTTTGTGTCTTCTGCAAAGAGGCATACTTTTCCTTTCAGTCCCTCCACAGTGTCACTTATAAAGACATTAAAAAGGACAAGACCCAGTACTGAACCCTGCGGTACCCCACTAGTAACTCCCCTTTCTTTGGAGTGGACTACGTTTACTATTACCCTCTGTGTCCTGTTGTCCAGCCAATTTTTAAGGCAGCATGGGCATAGCCATGCTGTCTTATTGCTATGTAGCAAAAGAGAAATGGGGACAGGAATGCTATCATGTGTCCCTCCACAGTGCTACAGTCATTTTCCCAGCATTGATTTTCCACTGGCCCTCCCATTTGCATACCTGACAACCCCCTCTCTTCCCCCTCCTGCTGGGGCACTGAAGAAATAGGTCTCTAAAGTTTTTAAAAACACAGGATTTGATCACCATTTCCAAGCATATTCTGCAGTTAGTTTCTTATCAGAGAGTCTCTAGGACCTTGAGGAATTTGAGTCTCACAGGCTGAAAGGCATGTAGTTCTGAGTCAAAGAACAACAAACTAAGTGGTGTCACAAATCCACTTAGCCCTCTACTCCAGAAGTGCCAACCTCCGAGTGCAGTTTTGTGAACAGTAAACAGAAACAGGGTAATCCTACTGCCTGTTTTGTGGGTTCGAATCAACCTTTGGTCTCAGTTCTGGAGGAATTCAAACTGTGAACCTCTTGCTAGCATACCCAATGCACAGGATCAGATAATTCTGTCTTCGGGGGGGCCAGATATCTTTGCCTACAGGCTCCCAACCAGGTGTATAAAATGAACTCTTAAAAACTCTAATGAAGACCTCAGATTACTATTACCTTTTTCCAGTTTGGTAACACCATTCAAGCTTATGCACAGTGTCTGCTTTAACCATATACACTTCACTTGTTAAAGAAAAGAAATTAAAAGACAGACCAATAGAGTTTTACTAAAATAGATAAAAGTATGTAAAACATAAAATACAGAACCATATATCACAAGAACCATACAATCTTTTAAAAGAACAAGGTTTTAACAGTGCAATTCCTACTACAGTACTTAGATTTGGTCTCTCTCTACCTGTATACTTGCTTAAAGTGCTCAAAGATGTTTCTTTGTCATAGTGTAGATAAAAGTATCTCTGAAGGAAAACAGAATACTGTTTAAAAAACCTTTGCCAATCCCTTTGTGTGAGTTCACCTAAATCCTCCTCTGTTTATTAAAAATCATACACCCAGGGTGTTTTATCATTTTAGAAGGAAAATTAATTAAGGTTACATCAGCAGAAAATCCTTTCCCCATGTGACTTCCCCAATCAAGTCTGTAAATTTCCTTTCATCTATGAGTAGTATCCCTTCTCACACAGACATCAAAGCATTTATGATTTTGCACCAGTGTGCCAATCCTGTTTTCCTCCTCGAAACATCATAAAATGGATACTGATTTCCCTCTTAGCAGTTAAAGCTATATTTAATTTGGATAAACAGGAGATTCTTGATTAAGGCCTGTTCTAGTCTATAATTAGCTTCTGGCTTTCCAGGTAACACCTTGTATCTAAAACCTGTGTGTGTGTGATCTCACATGCTGTCTCAGCATCTCTCATGAGAGACAGTCTATAATACATTTTTATATTACAAAAAAAATCATAGTGTACTCAGAACTGGCTGTCCACATGTCACAATCCTCCCCACCTAGACTGAATTTGAGGGCTCCATCCCTGGCATGGAATGAGCCTTCCAAATCAGTTCACTCCTCATACACATGAGACAGACCATCTGAGTTTTGGTTCCTTGCTCCAGCTCTATGTACAATTGTCATATCATGGCCTTGCAAAGCAAGACTCCATCTTAGTAATCTACCATTGTTCTTTCCCATTTGCATCAGCCAAACTGGGGGTTGTGGTCAGTCTGCACCACAAAATGCTGCCCATATAAGTATGGCTCTAATTCCTTTAGGACCCTCACTATGGCAAGACACTCTTTTTCAACAGTGGAGTATGCCTGCTCCCTGGGATGTAATTTCCTACTCAGGTACACTACTGGGTGATCTGTCCCTTGGCTGGATGTCTGACTCAGTACTGCCCTAATACCCATGTCTGAGGCATCAGTCTGAACTATAAAGGGTCTGTTATAGTCAGGACTTGTCAAAACAGGAGCACTGCACAGTGCCTCCTTCAATCTGGTAAAGACTTCTTCACAGGCTGGTCCCCAGGTAATTTTTTTGGACATTTTTTCTTTGTCAGATCAGATAGGTGAGCAGCCAGGGCACTGTAATTGGGTACAAATTTTCTGTAGTACCCTGCTGTCACTAGAAGACTCCTGACCTGCTTCTGTATTTCTGTTATGGGCCATGCCTGGATTACCTCTATCTTTATTTGGTTACGATGGAGCTGTCCCCGGCCTATCACATGCCCGAGATATGCCACTTCCCCCATGGCCACCTGGCACTTCCCAGTTTTGACAGTGAGCCCGGACCTCTGTATCCTGCACAGCACTTCCCTAAGGTGGGATAGGTGTTCCTCCCAGCTGGTACTAAAGATGGCAATGTCATCCAGGTATGCCACGGTGTACTCCTCAGCAACACTTAACACCTGGTTCACCAGCCTTTGGAAAGTGGCTGGGGCATTCTTCATTCTGAAAGGCATCACTTTAAATTCAAATAAGCCTATCGGACTGATGAAGGCCACCTCTCCCTAGCTCTGTCTGTCAACTCTACCTGCCAATACCCCTTGGTCAAGCCAATCGTCATAAGGTAGGTCACCCCCCAACTCGTCCAGGAGTTCATCCATCTGGGGCATCGGGTGGGCATCTGACTCTGTGACTGCATTCAGTCCATGATAGTTCACACAGAAATGAGTAGAACCATCTGGCTTAGGCACAAGGACTCTGGGTGAGGCCCAGGGGCTGTGGAATCTCTGGATTACCCCTAAACTCAGCATCTCCTCCACTTCCCTCCTAATGTCATTTTGTACAGCCTCTGACACCTGATATGCTGTTCACCGTATGGGTGTCTGTGTCTGTCTCCACATCGTGAGTCGCTAAGAGGGTTAATCTAGGCTTGGTGCAAACAAAGGGGCAAAGTCTGCTAAAACCTCTCTTACTTTCTGGATCCAGTCCGGGGCCAGCTGGGGAGACAATTTTACCGCCTCCACGGAGGACTCCCAATTACTTTCTTCCAGCAAGTCCAGAAGGGGGTCTCCTTCATCCGTTCCCTTCCCAGGACTACAAACTGCAAACACCTTGTCAGCCCTATTTGCATATGGCTTCATCATGTTGACATGGTACATCCTTTCTGTCTGTCTTCGGTCAGGTAACTCCATAATATAGTTTACATCATTTACCTTCCTAACCACTTTGTATGGTCCTGCCCACTCAGCCTGCATCTTGTCTTTTCAGACCGGAATAAGGACCATGACTTCCTGACCCACCATGTATGAGCAAGCTCTGGCTCTGCAGTCATACCACACTTTTTGTTTCTGTTGAGCAGCTGCCAGGTTGCTCTGGGATGTCCCCATAAGCTCCTTCAGCCTTTCCCTAAACCTAAGGATGTAATCCACAATGGGAGTTCCCTGGGTGATGTGCTTGCCTTCCCAGTCCTCTTGGATCAAGTTTAGGGGCCCATGTACCTAGCTTCCGTATAAGAGTTAGAAGGGGGATAATCCTGTCAACTCTTGGGGCACCTCCCAGTATGCAAACAACAGGTGGGGAAGGTATTTCTCCCAGTCCCTCCCATGCTGTTCAGAAAATGCCCAGAGCATTGACTTTAGGGTACCATTGAACCTTTCCACAAGTACATTGGCTTGTAGGTGATATGGTGTTGTGCATCTCTGCACCACCCCACACTTTTCCCATAAGCATTTCATCAGGTCCAACATGAAGGATCCCCTTCAATTGGTGATAACCTCCTGCAGAATCCCAACATGGGAGAAAGTCCCAAGTAAGGCATCTGCCACTTTCTCTGTCCTCAGTGAGGATAGGATGAATGCCTCTGGCATAATCCACCACAGTTAGGATGAATCTCTTGCCTGAGGGGTATTTAAAGGCCCCACAATATCCATTCCCACCCTCTGGAATGGCTCCTCCACTATGGGCAATGGAATCAGGGTGGCTTGGGTTTTCTTGCCTGCCTTACCTATTTCTTGGCACCGGTGAAAAGACCTGCAATACTCCTTCATCTGCTGGGTGAAGTTAGGCCAGTAGAAATTCTGGGCCAACCGCTGCATCGTGCATACATTCCCCAGATGACGAGACAAGGGAATATCATGTGCAATCTTGAGCAACTGCTCATGATACCCCTGGGGAATGACAAGCTGCCTGCCTAGCACATCTCCCTCTGTCTGTACTGCCTGAATATACATAAGCCCATTTTCCCAATAAACCTTATGTCTGCCGTCACCTCCCTGTCCACAGTCCGAGTCTGCCCAAGTCCTCAGCTTCTCTAAACTAGGGTCACTTCTCTGAGCACCTGTGAACCCCTCACACATTTCCAAGACATGGGACAGGTCCCCTTCAGTCACTAAGCTAGGGTCCCTAGCACCAGCATCAGGGCACTAAGGATCACTGTCAATCCCAACCCTCTGACAATGGGTCACCCCTCCCTCTTCGGAGTAACCATCCTTAGCTGTGTGGTTGACTGCTACTGGTGAAATTTCTACCCTCCTTTCATTAGTCTCCCCATCTGGAGTCACAGGCTGGGGAACCAGCCTTTCAGTGGTTTCCACAACAGTTTCTGTGGGGTTCAGGGAACTACAATTTTCCCTTGCAGCTTGGCTACGGGTAACTGCACATACTATCCCCTGTTTGAGATTGTTTCCCAGGATCACATCCACTGCTAAGGTTTTGGCTACAGCCACCTGTTGCACAGTTCCCCCTGTTTCACCCCAGTCCAGGAAAACACTAACGAGGGGCAATGTTTTCGCCTCAACAGGAAAGTCCTGTACAGTGACGTATTTATTGGATATAAGCTGACCAGGCTGCACTAGAGCCCCCCCTTTACCAAGATCAAGGATGCCTCTGTGTCTCTTAACCCTTGCATCTGTATGCCATTCACCATGACTGGGTGCATTTGTTCCCTCATGTTTACCAGGCATGCTTCCAGGGACACATAAAAGACTCACTTCTTTTCTAGTACCATTCTGCGAATTATTGCTCATTCTTCTGGGACACTGTCTGGCAATATGCCCAGTTTGTTTACATAACCAACATTCATTTCTCTTTTCAGAGAAATCTTTTCTCTGAAACCTGGGGCTATCTGGTTTTGGTAGAGACAGTGAGGGTTTTAGCTGCCCTGATGGCACGCTTTTCCCTTTCTGTGCTGCCACACCCATCCCATTCACTCTCAGAGCAGGTCTGCTTTTGTCATAGTGGTCCAAGAGTTCAGCAGCCTTTTGCACTGTTTTGGGATCTTGGTCCTCCAGCCAGGTTTTCCTCTCTGCTGGGCATGCCTAATAAAACTGTTCTAACAAAATCACATTTTCAATTTTATCAACAGAGTTTGTCTCAATTCCTTCCCACCAACATTTTAAAAACTGACTTTGTTTCATGGCTAACTTCTCATATCTCAAGTCAGGGCTTCTCCTGAGCTGACATAATTTAGCTCTGTATGATTCAGCAGTTAATTCAATTTTTTTAACAATGCAGTTTTAAGTCTGCTGTAATCATCACTGTCCTCATTGTCCATTTGACCAAATGCATCCCAAGCTTTCCCGGTAAGTAGTGGGGATAGCTGCAAGCTCCAGGACTCTCTAGGAATTTTAGCCTGAATACAAACTTTTTCAAAATAATTTAAAAAGGCATCCATTTCCTCCCCCTGTTTAAATTTGGCTATCAATTTGGGCTTCAATCTGTAACCCAGTCCTGCAGTCACAGTCAAACCCAAGCCACTTACCTGCTCTGGTACTACTTTTTGGAGTCGTAGCTTCTCCAGTTTGTGTTGCCTCTGGTGCTCCTGCTCCTCAGGTCAGTGACTCTCTGTTCTCACTCTTCATCTCAGCACTCTAGCTCTGCCTCACAGCATTCTTGCTTTGCTTCACGGTCCACCTCTCATTATTCATGGTCTGCCTCTTGATTCTCTCCCTCTCTCTCCCTCTGGAACTCCAGCTCCATCCTGCTAACTCAATTTGCAGCCTGAGTACTTCTGGATCCAGGATATTGGTGACCTTCCCCTGCTGCTGTGGCCCTTCCCTGATAGTGGCCCTGTTTCCCTCCTTATCAGATCTGGACACTGCACTGGCTGCTAGCCCTGCCATACTTGAGGTTTGGTCCTTTTCAGTCACGGTATGTGACTCTGTGCTCTGGGTATCTGCTACCATCAGGGCATCCACTAGGTTCTGTTTGCTGGATTTTACCTCGAACAGGACTCCTCTGTCCCTGCACAACTGCTTTAAGTAGTCTACATCGTGCCTGCTGTAGTTGGAAGCAATCTTCCCTAACTATTGCTACTCTGACTTGCACTTTGGGAAAAAATAAAATGTTTAGGAACTTGACTGTACACCAAGTGACATTGTCATGTCTCCTTTTTAAAAAAAATAAAATGTCAGTGCCAGTGGCTCGGTAGGTAGCACACTCACCCCTGAGACCAGGAGATCAGAGGGCTGTGGGTTCAGTTCCCACATCTGGCACTTGGGTTAATATCCCAATACTGACACTGCAGTGCAGCATGAGAGGGGTGCTGCACTTCTGAGGTGCTGTCTTTTGGATGAGATGTTAAACTGAGGTCCCATCTGCCTGGATTGGTGGTAGTTCAGGTGGATGCTAAAGATCCCATGGCACTTATCGAAAAAGAGTAGGGAAATAGAAACATAGAAACATAGAATTTGACGGCAGATAAGGACCGCTTGGCCCACCTAGTCTGTCCATTTCCCTACCTAATGGATAAGCTGCAGATCCTAGTTAACCAGCAGCCTACTTCTTTCTACCCTCACCCCCCTAGAATTGCCTTATGTCTGTCCCATGCATGCTTGAATTCAATCACTGTTTTTGACTCCACAACCTCCTCCAGAAGGCCATTCCATGCATCCACATGCATTCCATGAATTCCATGCATTCCATGAATTTCTCTGGTGTCCTTGCCAAATTTCTCCCATTCACTAAAAATACCACCAACAGCTTAATCTGGTTCAATTTCAGTTGCTTACCATCTGTATCCCCCTGGTCACCCCTGAAAAAGGGACTTCTAGGCCCAGTGGGCTTACCAGGTCAACAAAATTCAATAAACAAATAAATAAATAATAAAAAAATAAATCACTGCCTTTTTCTTTCTTTGCAAATGAGCTGCCTCAAGGCCTTAAGCTGACACACTGAACAATAAAAGCTTGTAATACCAAATATCACACCACTGGCAACCAATCTGTCACAAACCCACTCAGCAGGTCAGCCTTCTACTCCCAAAGTGCCAACCTCCGAGTGCAGTCTTGTGAACAGTTAACAGAAACAGGGTAATGCTCCTGTCTGTTTTGTGGGTTCAAATCAACCTTTGGTCTCAGTTCTGGAATGATTCAAACTGTGAACTTCTTGCTAGCATACCCAATGCACAGGCTCAGATAGTTCTGTCTTCAGGGGGCCAGAAATCTTTGCCTATGGGCACCTAACCAGGTGTACAAAATGAACTCTTAAAAACTCTAATAAAGACCTCAGATTACTGTTACCTTTTTCCAGTTTGGTATCACCATTCAAGCTTATGCACAGTGTCTTCTTTAACCATATATACTTCACTTGTTAAAGAAAAGAAATTAAAAAACAGACCAAGTAGACTCTAAAAATAGAGTTTTACTAAAATAGATAAAAGTACGTAAAACATAAGATACAGAACCATGTATCACAAGAACCATACACTCTTATAAAAGAACAAGGTTTATCAGTGCAATTCCTACTACAGTACTTAGATTTTGTCTCTCTCTACTTGTATACTTGCTTAAAGTGCTCAAAGATGTTTCTTTGTCAGAGCGTAGATAAAAGTGACTCTGAAGAAAAACAGAATACTGTTTAAAAAAACTGTCTTCACCAACCGCTTTGTGGGAGGTCACCTAGCTCCTCCTCTAATTATTAAAAATCATACACCCAGGGTGTTTTATCATTTTAGAAGGAAAGTTAATTAAGGTTACATCAGTAAAAACTCCTTTCCCCATGTGAATTTCCCAATCAAGTCTGTAAATTTCATTTCATCTATGAGCAGTATCTACTCTCACACAAACATCAAAGCATTTATGATTTTGCACCAGTGTGCTAAACCTGGTTTCCTCTTCAAAATGCCATAAAATGGATACTGATTTCCCTCTTAGCAGTTACAGCTATGTTCAACTTGGATAAACAGGAGATTCTTGATTAGGGCCTCTTCTAGTCTGTAATTAGCTTCTAACCTTCCAGGTAACACATTGTATCTAAAACCTGTGTGTGTGTGTGTGTGTGTGTGTGTGTGTGTGTGATCTCTCATGCTGTCTCAGCATCTCTCATGAGAGACAGTCCATAACACATGTTTATATTACAAAAAAAATCATAGTATACTCAGAACTGGCTGTCATCCATGTGTTACAAGTGGAACTTAGCAAGAAGTAAAAAGGCCTGCAGGAACATTAAAGCCACATCTAGGTAAGCAAAGCTGCTAGTTCTTTGCAGGTGCACAGCAGCAGGACTGAGAGACTGTAAATGCCTCTTCTTTGAATCCCTTACTTAAGCAACTGTGACATTATATATTCCAGAAGTCTAACAATGTAAGATCAATAACAAATGATTTGTAGTGTTTTGCTGTATTATGCCTTTTTCTAGTTTTGTTCCTGGTATCTAGAAGTACTGCAGCTGTTTTGGGCATTGATTTTATTGTGAACACATTTCTTTTTCTCCTCCTGGAGTTTCAGCATCTCAAAAGAAGTATGTTCTACGTTCAGTGTCTTTCTAAGCTGCCTGGTCAAATAGTGCTGTGAGGACATCATAGGGGTGCTAATTTGCATAATTGTCTCTATGGAGGCCATCTGTCCCCCACACAAACTCCGAGTAGCATTCCAGCACCTTAGTTCAGTAAACAACAAAGTATGCCTGCAGCTTGTTCAGAGCTGAACAACACCATAACTGCCATGTGTCCAGCCAAACACATTAAATGTTCAGCAGTTATCAGCCCACTCATAAATTATTAGTACATTTACTCACATGCTGCAGGACCCTCCCGAGCTGTTCAGCAGATAGATGCAGTGCTGGTGCAGATAGATACAAGCTCCTAGAATGGACACAGCAAAAAACATCATTAGTATGGTAGACTAGACTGCAGCACAACAGAGAAGACCAGACACAGTGCTTTGGGTAAACTCACAATAATGGGTGACAAACAATTATTCCAAAACCAATTTTAATAAAACAGCACAAGTGCCATGTGGAACTAGGTGGTTATTGCAGCAGATTCAAAAGCCTTCTTTTTAAATGGCAGACATTTTATTTATTTATTGGAATTTCAGAAACAACTTTTGAGTAAGAACTCTTTTACAAAGGGTCCACGTCTGTTAAGCAGTACAAAGACAGACATAATTGAATTCACAGTACAAATACAGATATAGTTCAATTATCAGTACGTAATTGAATTCACAGTACAAAATACAGACATGGTTGAATTATCAGTACAGGAAGTAACAAAAGCATAGAAAACAGTTAAGAGTTTCTTATGAGTTTCATTAGGGTTAATATTAACTGCTGTATGGCATAAGAAAGTACATGAGAGAGAGGAAGATGTAGGATAGGGAGATAGTGGTCTGAGCATAGAGCAGCCCAATAGAAGCCTAGTCACACTACATTGCAGCTTTGGAGCTGAAGAACTGGGGTGCATGTGAGATAGTGTGGTAAGGTGGGAGAAGGTGGCTAGAGAGAGAAAGAGAGGGAGAAGCGAGGGAGGGGGAGAGGCAGAGACCAAGTGGTGGAAGGGTGGTATCAAGAGAGTGGAGATTGATGGAGAAAAGGAGGGGTGGGACAGGGTTAAGGGCAGGGTGGAGAGACTGGGAGAAAGGGGCAATGAGGCATGAGACAAATGAGAGAACACAACCACTAGTGGAATAAGAGCTTCAGAGCACCCCTGCACTCTCTGTGATGGGTTACCAATACACAAACAACTTATTTTTAAAATGTAATGACTGTGGTGTGGTCATTTCAGGGACTGACAGTGGCTGGTTGTCAGTGCTGTGACTGTCAGGTGCATTGCTGTAAGGGGGCAGGTAAGTTCTAAGACTGTTGAGGGAGGTTCAAAGGCAGTGTTGTGTTAATAGTGGGGGTCAATACTGTGATTGTTGTGGTTAGGGGTGTTTGTGCTTTTACGGCTGAGGTTTGGGAGCCAGTGGAGCTAGTGTCAAGGGGTGGGTGACCAGTTCTGTGACTGCCAGGTGGGGGGCAGGGCTGTAACTTTTGGGAGTGAAGGGAAGTGTTGTGACTGTGGGGGTGGGGATTACTGCTGTGTCTGTCTGTAGAAGGTATCAGCCCTGTGTCTGTCACGGATGTAGGGGACAGTGCTTTGATTGTGGTAGTGGGTAGTGCTGTGAGCGTTGGTGGTAGAGGTAACTGCTGTCACTGTTGGGGGATGAGAATCAGCACTGTGACTGCCAGGTAGGTGGCCACTGTGACTGACGTGGAAGGTGTTAGTTCCGTTACTACTGAAGGAGTGGTACAGCTCTGTGACTGTCTTGGGGGTGGGATAGCAGTCCTGTGACAGTTGTATGTGAGGAGACAGTACTGTGGCTGTTGTGGATGGGGGTCAGTGTGGTGATGGTTAGGAATAGTAGGTCAGTGCTGTCATTGTCAGGGGTGGGAATTAGTGCTGTGACTGGTGGTAGTGGGTGTCAGTTCTGTGACTTTTGGGGGTGAGGCGGTTGTGCTGTGACTGTTGGGGATTGATGATCAGTGTTGTAAGATGGGATGGGGTGTAGTACTGTGACTTGTGCTGTTACTATGAGGCGATGGGTATCAGTGCTGTGACTCTCAGGGGTGTATGGTCATTGCTGTGACTGCCAGATTGGGGGGGTAGGAGAGCAGTTATGTGACTGCTCAGAATACTGAGAAAGTGTTGTGACTCTCAGTAGTGTGGATCAGTGCTGTGACTGCCAGAGGTGGGTAGTCATTGTCAAGACTGTCAGTGAAGGGTGTCAGTACTGTGATTGTCAGTGGGATGATACAGTCCTGTGACTGGGGGGGTCAATCCCATGCCTGTGGTAGAGGGGGTGATACAGTTCTGTTACTGTGGGGGGGTACAGTCCTGTGACTGAGGAAGGGGGTGGAACAGTCTTGTGACTGTGGGGGGGGTGGTCCAATCCTATGACTGTTGGGGTGTGATAGACATAGTGAAAGCGGAGGATAGAGTGAGGAAGGGTCTGCTGGCATTGAAAGTGGACAAATCACCAGACCTGGACAGAGTACATACACGGGTACTAAAGGAACTGGCTGAGGAGCTGGCAGGACCACTAACAGACCTGTTTAATAGTTCACTAGAGTCAGGCATGGTACCACAGGACTGGAGAACAGCACATGTAGTGCCCCTTCACAAAAGCAGTCCCAAGGATGATCGAGGGAATTACAGACCAGTCAGTCTGACCTCCATTGTGGGCAAGCTCATGGAGACCATACTAAAAGAAAGGTTGGTGGAATATCTAGAGGAATATGGTCTCCAGGATGAGAGGCAGCATGGGTTCATGGGGAGGGAGATTATGTCAAACAAATCTGATTGACTTCTTTGACTGTGTCACTAAGACAGTAGACAGGGGCCAAGCGGTAGACATCCTCTATCTTCATTTCAGCAAGGCCTTTGACTCTGTGCCACACAAAAGGTTGATCAGGAAGTCGGTGGATCTTGGAGTTGGGGAAAAGATGGTCAATTGGTTGGAAAACTGGCTGAGGGACAGAACCCAGAGAGTAGTGGTAGGGGGAGAGTTGTCTGGCACCAGAGAAGTAACCAGTGGGGTCCCACAGGGCTCTGTGCTGGGGCCAGTGTTGCTCAATGTCTTCATCAACGACATTGGGGATGGCTTTAAAGGCAAAATTTGCCTATTCACAGATGACACAAAGCTCTCTGGGAGAGTGGGCACAGCTGAAGGGATATGGGACCTTCAGGAAGATCTGGAAAAGCTGAGGAGGTGGTCCAGGATCTGGCAGCTTGGCTTCAATACCAAGAAATGCAAAGTTAAGCATATTGGAGCCAAGAATCCCAGGACAGATTATTACAAGGGTGGAGTTCGAGTATCTGCATCAGAGGAGGAGAAGGACCTGGGAGTGATGATCACTAGTGTCCTGAAGCACTCCATGCAGTGCAAGAAAGCAGCAGTAAAGGCAAGCAAGATGCTAGGATGCCTAGCCAGGGGCATCAGTAGTAGGAGAGAGGAGGTTATATTACCCTTGTACAGGTCACTGGTAAGGTCACATCTAGAGTATGGAGTTCAGTACTGGTGTCCACACCTCAAAAAGGACATTAACCTGCTGGAGAAGGTACAGAGGAGGTCTACAAAGATTATAGCCAGTCAGCAAGGCAAGGCATAAGAGGAGAGGTTGAGGGCACTGAACATGTACTCCCTGGAAGACAGGAGAGAGGAGACATGATTGGGACATTCAAGTACTTGAAAGGGATAAATAAGGTTGAAAAGGAGAGTCTCTTAAAGCTGAGTGGCAATCACATCACAAGGGGGCACAGTCTTAAGCTGGAGGGTGGGAGGTTTAGGAGGGAGGGCGGTCAGGAAGCACTTCTTCACAGAGCGGGTGGTAGACACTTGGAATGCGCTGCCGGAAGAGGTCATCTCATTGAATACAGTGAGCAACTTTAAAAGGGGCTGGGATAGACATAGGAGGGAGGTAAGAATCATGGGTAGGGAGAATGGGAGCAGTGGGGTGGGAGGGCAGGGACATTAGCTCAAGCTGTGGACCTTGCAATACAAGCAGACTTGATAGACCAAATGGCCTTCTTCTGCTGGCTTCTTTGTATGTATGTATGTGTGGTGGTCATTGCTGTGACTGATGGTGGATGGTGTCAGTACTGTAACTGTTGGAGCAGTGGTACAGTCCAGTGATTGTTGGGAGAAGGGTCTGTTATGTAACTGTCAGGGACAGGGTGTCATTTATGTGACTATCAAGGTGAGGGTCATTCCTTTGACTTTTGGGAGGTCTGCTTCTGTACAATTCTACAACTTTGAGGGATGGAAGCATTTTCAGGAAGCTGTACATGTGGCAGGAAAGTTGTATAAGATGCCAAACTAAGTGACTGTTTGGGGGTGTGTGGTCCTGACTGTGTGGGGTGGTTGTCAGTTTTGTGATGCACAGTGTTGTGACTGGTAGGGGTGGGGATTACTGCTATGACTGTCTGTGGAAAGTGTCATCCATGAGACTGTCAGCGATATAGGGGTAGTGCTGTCATGGTGGTGAGGTGTAGTGCTGTGATTGTAGGGAATGGGGATAAGTTCTGTGACTGTCAGGCATGGGTGCCCAGTGCTGTGACTGATAGTGAAGGGTGTCAGTCCTATGATTGCCTGAGTGGGTACAGTCCTGCAACTGTCAGGGGTGGGATGGTCAGTCCTGTGATGGTCAGGGGTCAGTGCTGTTGCTGTAAGTAGTGTAGAGTGGTGCACAAGTAAAGGAAAAAGCGGTGCATAAGCAAAGCAGCCAGCTTGTAATAACAAAAGAAAAGAATGCTTAGCATGCCTAGGTTAAGTTTTAAATGCAAAGTGCAAGATTTATTTTCCAGAAAGATGCCTGGCATGCACCTACTTGGGCCAGCACTTCAAGCCTTCAGTGGGCCTTCCGCAGAGGGCAGATCTGAGGAATACAAACATGCATCTCATTTATACAGAAATATCAAAGTGATATACACTACACACTAAAAACAACATGCAAATCAAAGTGAAAACACAGAAACAGCTTTTTCAATGGTAACAGACATTTTATTATTCTGTTTTTTTGTGTTTTGCTTTTGACACTTATGGTAAACAGTTACTGAGATTAGCATAATACTTAATTAAGCATGTCTCTGTTTCTTTTACTTCATTTAATTGTATACTTTTCCCTCAACAACTATTTTTTACCTCTTACATTGTGCTTTACCCATTTCATCTTTCTCCTCTCTATTGTTTCTACTACTGTATTTACTCGATATTAACCTTCTTCTCTTTACTTTCACAGGTCTCACAGTGAACTCCTTCCCCATCAGATAAGTATCACAATATGTCTAACCTGTCTTATCCTTCCTTGTAACTCTCTAAGAATTGAGGATTCTTTGTGACCCCTTTCCTCTATTTTATTCTACAGGTCTAAGAAATATCATCCCTTTATGACTCCTACCTCTGGCTCCAGAGTACCCTTGTAAGAGACCCTGTACATGTTACCTATACTTGATAGGTTAACTGTAACAGTGCAGCTGCACCCATTATGGGAGGGTTGTGTATACTGAATGTGCTAAGATCATATATACTGCAACATTTCCCCCCTCCATAAAATGTTTTGCCTTGCCAATTGACTCGGGCAGGCTCGCAGTCCCATCCCTACCTCCCCTGTCCCAAACCACAGAGCCCAAAATTCCCATGGATTGCCTCCCTTCTCTATGATAGGGTGGTCACAAAGGGGAGAGGTATTCTTCCCCCCACCTAGTCACTTTCATCTATGACTGTGCCAGTTATCCAGGTGGTCATGTGGGACAGAGGTATCTGG
This sequence comes from Neoceratodus forsteri, assembly GCA_016271365.2. Taxonomy (NCBI): domain Eukaryota; kingdom Metazoa; phylum Chordata; order Ceratodontiformes; family Ceratodontidae; genus Neoceratodus; species Neoceratodus forsteri. Next base: position 30,242,209 of record JADMNL010000028.1, read on the forward strand.
GTAGGGCTTTATGGAGCCTGTGCTAACCATTTCTGCATTTTCCACTCTTGAGTTCCTGCTTTCACCTGGGGAAAGCCAAAGGTCAAGTCAGCATGCCTCCCCATGCAGGGACAGGACAGCTATGTGATGAACGTTCAGTCTGCCTTCCAACCCCTGGCAACCTGGCATGTTCCTGAACTCAGGTCACTGATGTTATGGGCAGTAAGGCACATAGCGCCTCATCCCTCCATACCACTGGACCAGACCGGCCTTATACTGCAGCAAAATAATTATTTATTATTACTGGGACAGGAGATCAGACAACAATGGTGCCACTGCACACCAGGGGATGATTTTTTTATTAACATGCCCGGTGGTAAGAGAGTGGGATGTACTTGTGGACACCAGAGAATGTGTTAACTTTAGCAGGGCCAGCGATCACAGGTAGATATTGTTATTGGCTGACAGTTATAAACAAAATATTGAGCTGCTCGAGGTTTTATACATATATTAGAGGCAAAAAACTCTGTTTAATGCATTAGTTAGGGTTGTTCCACACTGACAAAAGTGAGGAAATTCAGTGTTAGGGTTGAAAGCCCCCTTGGTCCCCCCTGCCTACACCCCAACCGGCATCGGGGTTCACATTACGGTTGTCGGCCATAACTCTCACCCCATCACATGTGTAAAGAAGCAGAGGTGGAGGAGAATGGGGTGAGAGTTAGGACCGACAACCCTAATGCACACCCCAATGCCGGTTGGGGGTGTGGGCAGGAGGGGGCCAAGGGTGTCTTTCAACCCTAACACCAAATTTCCTCGCTTTTGTCAGTGTGGAACAACCCTAACTAATGCATTAAATGGAGTTTTGGCCTCTAATTTCCATTTTTTTTGAGAATGATAATGAGAAATAGTGAATGAAATACGGAAAGGGCCCCGCGCTCCCGCCACATGATGTCTTGTCTCATAGTAACATTGTGCCCGCAAATGCAAATAGTAATGCGCATGGTGATGCAAAGTGAAACAGAAAGAGAAACAGTAGTGTAGACAGAAATGTTAAAAACAACACAAAATCAAGCGCAAATGAAAATGCAAAGGGTAATGCACATGGTGGCATAGACGTGAATGGTAAGTGAAACAGGAACAGAACCGCAAAGCGAAAACGGTAACGGTAACAGTAATGTAAGTGCACAGGCTGGTTTTCCCCAAAAGCTGCATAAAGAAAGACAGTGAGTACAAAGAATGTATGCATAATAATGGTTCTCGGAGCAGAAACTGAGGAGTTAGAATACTAAATTGCTTATATCTCAGGAACCGTATGACGTAGAAAAAAAATGTAAAAGTCATATGATTTATGACTTTCCTGGCTAGTTTTGTACTTGGCCCCCTGCTGGGGGTGCTAAGCATTTTCTCAATGAAAAGTCCGTATCTCGCACCGGTTCTGAGATACGGACCCAGAAAGGCGCAGCGAAAGCCATAATGTTATCCTATGGGAAAAAAAGAGAAGTTCTGAGTGCCATAACTTTGGCTCTCTGTAATATTTTTTCACCAAACCACAAAAAGGCACATTTGGGGGGATGTTGCCTGTGTGCTTTCCAAATTTCAGCCCAAAAGACCAAACCGTTGTTTTGCAGCAGGGCACCAAAGGATTTCTGTAATGCGTTGGGCACCGTAGTGTTATCCTATGGGAAAAAGTGTCAACTTTGGAGTGCCGTAACTTTGCCACCATGTAATATTTTTTCAATAAAACACTGGAAGGCACATCTGTGAGATGTTGGCTGCGTTCCCTCAAAATTTCAGGCCAAAACACCAAACGTTCTTTTGCAGCAGGGTGCCAAATAATTGCTGTAATTTTCCCTCAGCCTAGAAAAGTACTGTCAAAGTTTGTGAAAGCTTTCGCAAATTCATTCGACAGTGTCACAAGTGCGACATTACTTTGCAAAAGTACTTTTTCCAGAAATTTGAAAAACATATTTCTGGGGTGTTTTACACCAAAATAAAGACATGGCTAGCATTCTCAGGGTCTGACTAGGTGAATACAAAAATAATTAGCTTGCTAGAGGGTCCCAATTTTAAATGCCAAGCATTTTTCTGATCACTAACTGAAAACAAAATGGCAGATTTGCGACAGTAAAAGGGCCATTTGTGAAAGTAAAAACTGCATTTGCGACACTGTTGAACTTTTTGTTAACTTTTCTTATTCACTTACAATGGGAACTTGTTTTTTGAATAACTTTTGAACCGTTTAACATTTTTTCACGAAATCTTCAAAAGGCACATCGGGGACCCTGGCCACACATTCCCTGAAGATTTTGGACCAGTCGCACAAACCGTGTGACCTGTAGAAACGACAGTAAAATTCCAGAAAAGCGTAAATGTGTGCGCAGATCATGCTTAATAACTCCTCAGCTGTACATGCAACCAGTACGAAACTTGACAGATCCCAAGGTGTATGTGTTTTGATTGTGTATTCCAAATTTCAGGCCAATCTGTCAAATGGTTGCAAAGTTATTAAGGTGCAACATTTTGGGTTTTACATGTAAATGGCTCCTCAACCCTAACTATAGTGGCACTACCGTGCCACTATAATATATATATTATATTGGAAATGGTGCAAGATATGGACTTTTTGTCAGAAAAATGCTTAGTCCCCTAATGGGGGCCAAGTACAAAACTAGCCAGGAAAGTCATAAATCATATGACTTTAATTTTTTTCTACGTCGTACGGTTCCTGAGATATAAGCAATTTAATATTCCAACCCTTCATTTTCTGCTCCGAGAACCATTATTATCCATACATTCTTTGTACTCACTGTCTTGATCTATGCAGCTTTTGGGGAAAACCAGCCTGTGCACTTCCATTACTGTTACCGTTACCGTTTCCACTTGCAGTTCTGTTCCCGTTTCACTTAACGTTCATGTCTAGGCCACCATGTGCGTTACCCTTTGTGTTTTCATCTGCACTTCCTTTTGCGTTGTTTTTAACATTTCTGTCTACATTTCTGAATAGAGTAGCCTTGTTAGGAGATAGGAGAGGATTTAACAGCCACTATGTTGAGCTGCCAGCAAAAGTTGACCCCGGATTACCCTCATACTCCCTGCAGCAGGTTTGATAATCACAACAGGGTCCTCTCCTTATTCTAGACACTCAAACATTGGTGTATGTATATGTTATGATAGCTGTCATACTGCTTGTTGTAATAGATATAGTTTCAGGATGTGAAAATGTATTTATGTCACATCGCTTTTTTCCTCTGTTCTTCTGTAATGTTGATTAACTGAAAAAACAATAAAAATTATAAAAAAAAAAAAAGAAAATGCAGAATGGTTCCCCATCTACAGTGTTTGAACGGGGTGATACAGTGCCTAACATGGACATGACGGAACACAAGGAGAGGTCTTCTGATGGTCTGGTTTCCACCTGGATGATGGACCAATGCTCCGACATTGATGTTACACCACAAACAATGATGGCTACTGGAGGAGAGAATCCTTTCTATGCAGTGGAGATGCCTGGGACTCCAGTACCTACAGATAATGCCTTTACCTTTCCTACTTCTCTAGAGGGTTCCAGGGTTCAGCCTCCCACAATACCTAGTTGCGAGGTGGACGGTGAAGTAAGGGTGGGTGAGCCACAGGCCAGACCAAGCCAGGCTGCAGTTCTGAAAGTGGACCCAAGCACAGACAGGAGGGGCAGTACTTCCAATACTCCTTTGCAGCAGGGTATGGTAGGGAAAGGCATGCCCCCCCCAAATTATGATGATAGCTTTTCAAGCATGGGGGTGTCCATTGCTGAGGCCCTTAGTAATACAGATTGGAGGCAGCCTAATGGGAAAGGGCCTTGGACATCCTCTGCTAGAGAAATGTCTCTTGACAATGCTGATGGGGCTCACTTGAATTACCCTCTTTCTTTACCATCAACTTTTGATTTGACCCAGCAAACGATAATATTACATTTACCTTTATCTTGGGATACAGATGCCACGACCGAGCCTGATGCAAGTAACAATGAAAACAGATCATTGCCTAGCCCTCATCTTGTGAAATTACCACCCCCTCAACAAGATAGTACAGATCCTGCAGGGGGTCATACTAGCTGAGACGTACCCCCATCTACATCTTGGACTGGTCCACATGCTAGAACTTATGCAGCCCTGTTTCACACCCCTCCTGAATTTTCCAAATGGCAAAATGCCATTTGTCTTAAATACAGAGGAGGCTTAGAAACTTATCCAGATAGACTGTGTGTTTATTTATTCTAGGATTGCAAGTACCTTTGAGCCAAGGCTCTTTTACAAAGGTTCCACATCAGAAATAACAAACAACAAGGATGCAACAGTGAAATAACAGTAAACAATTCATGTACAACAGTGCTATTGAAAGGCGTCAATTAGAGGAAGGTGTAGAGGAGGAGCAGAAGTGTAGGTAGTTAACAGAGGCAGCTATGGTAAAAAGGTGAACACAGCTAGGACGCATGTGCCCACAAGGAGTGGGTAGGGTCAGGAGCCCGGGGGTGGCAGAGAAACAGGGATGAGAGGAGAGGGGGAGGATGAAGATGCAGCCGGAGGCATTTGTTGAAAAATAAATGGGAAGGAGTGATAGAAGAGAAAAAAGGGCAGCATGACGGGGAGAAATAAGTGCTATAATGGGACAAGGAGAGACTAATGAGGTGGTATGAAGACCTGAGATTTGAAGTGGTACCTCAGGAGCTGAGGGGAGGTGGACTGGGCGGCCTGGGGTTAATCAGTATATAAGTTAGGATTAAAGCTGTGTAGGTCATCATCTAGGAGAGGCAGTCACAGGAGCTAGATGCAATGAGATGGGCCCGGAGCCTGGTTTTGAACAGACCTAGTGTTGAGGCAGAGGAGATGGTGTGGCTGAGACCATTCATCCATAGAGGAGCCCTATAAGTGAAGGAGCAGTGGCCCTGTGTAGTTTGACAGCGAGAACTTGTAGAATCAGGGTTGTCGAGCTCCTGGTGTTCTGTCAGTTGGGGTTTTGATGTAACAAGGCAGTAACTCCTGGCGATGTGAGACCAAGGCTGATTTTTCCTGCCATAGCACATGTATGATACTTTATACGGTTGGAGAGTTGGAGCCATCCGGATTGTTCATAAAGGACACAGGTGTGGGTGAGGTGGTGGGCACCAGTTGTGAGTCGGCATGCTTTGTTAAGTGCAGTTGTTATACATTGGAGGGCAGACGTTGTGGCAAAGCCATAGATAATGAGGCCATAATCAATAATTGATACCACAGAGCTCTGGATGGCAATCTTCAGGGCCTCTGGGGTGAGGTGCTGCCTGTGCTTGTAGAGTAATCCAAGGCATGTGCTGGCAGCTTTAGCCATGCTGTCAATGTAAGCTGTATAGGAGAGACTGGGGTCAAGCAGAATCCCTAGGTATTTGAAAGAGTAAACTTGTTCGAGGACAGTCCCCTGCTTGGTGGAGATGGCAAGGGGGTGTTGCTTGTAACAGTTATGTGAACTGCAGAATAGCAATGTCTTGGTTTTCTTGTGATTGAGGACTAGTTTATGATTGGAGAACCATGTTTCAGTGGCACTGAATTCGAGTTGGAGCTGTGTTGTAATGGTTAGACACTCAAACATTGGTGTATGTATATGCTATGATAGCTGTCATACTGCTTGTTGTAATAGACATAGTTCCAAGATGTGAACATTTATTAATGTCACATCACTTTTTTCCTCTATTCTTCTGTAATGTTGATTAACTGAAAAAACAATAAAAATTATTAAAAAAAAAAAAAAGAAAATGCAGAATGGTTCTACTTAGAAAGGTCCTTGTGCGTAGAAAAGACAACAGCATCATCCACATACAGGATAATTTGTTCCAAGCAGGATTGTGGAAGGGAGTTTAAAAAGAGGCTGAAAAGGAGAGGGCCCAGTATGGACACCTGAGGTACTCCAGAGTGGACAGGCAAGGTGTCCGAGATAACACTGACAATTTTTACTCTTTGAGAGCGGTTGTCAAGGTAGCTTCTGAACCAGCGGGCTGAGTCCGGTGCGAGGCCAGCAAGGAGTAGTTGGTCATACAGCAGCTGATGATGGACTGTGTCAAATGCCTTTGAGAGGTCGATGAAGACAGCCCCAGTAAGAAGTCCTTTATCAAGGGAACTATGTACTGCACCAGTAAATTCAAGCAGGGCAGTGGCGGTACTGTGTCCTTTTCTAAAACCGGTGTTGTTGTGTGCACAGAATATCATATTTGCCCAAATAATCAGTGAGCTGATCCACAACAATACGCTCTAGGGCCTTGGATAGTGGTGGCAAAATGGAAACTGGGCAGTAGTTAGAGTGGCAGGTCTTATCCCCAGTTTTGTGGACCAGGGTCACAGTGGCAGCTTTCCATATTTCAGGGGGATGTACTGGTGTGGGGAGAGAGGTTAAGAATTTTAGTTAGGGGACTGAGGACCTCGTCAAGTGTAAGTAATAGCAGCTTAAGGTCCAGGGTGTCACTGTTGATTCAGGAAGTGGAGATGGCTGAGACAATGTGGCAGTGAGCTTCATTCGTCTTAAGTTCACTGAAATAAAAATGAGGGAGGTTTGACAGAGTGCAGGGTGTATTTGAGGGAGTGTGACTGACTGTGAAGAAATCAGGTGGTAGAACAGTACTGAGGTCAGTAAAAGCCGTGTTAAAGGTACAGTATTTGCAATGACCATGGGATCAAGGGTAGTGGACCCTTCAACAATTAACATGGCTGGAGGGGACTTTGATTGTTTCCCAGTAATGTCTTTGATATTGTTGGCCATAAACTGATTCTGGAAAGCATGCAGTTCACTGTTTCAGAGCTGTATGCTTTTATTCATACTTCTGGAGACCCTATTTTTGACCTCAGTTTTAAAACTTCCCAGGGCCCTGAGTCCTTTTGACAGAAATATCCTCGGTTAAAAATACTCTACTCTAGTCCCCTTTTGTGGATATGCTACTAACCAGGCCAGCATTTCACAATATTACTGTGCTTTTTAAGAATGAGGGGGTTGCTCTCACTGACATACTATATTGGCTAAAAACAAAATGCACAGTCCTAGGGCTCCCAGACCTTATTTTGGAGTCCTTACAGATTTGGACAGGTGGATGGCGTGTCAAGATGAACCTGCTCCAAGTAAATGGTACTGTACAGCATCTGCCCAGTTGTTTTTTCCTTGGCTGAGACAGGGGTTTAATTTTTTACGCTGGACAGCCAAAGTCATGCTTCAGATGTGGGTCTTATACACACTTGAACAGTGCCTGTGATAAGGTGAAGTGCTATCTCTGTGGTGCCATTGGTCACATGGACATTAGTTGCCCTGACCTGCAATTCTGAGATTTATGTATCGATACACATTATACCTACAAGACATGCCCCTGGGCGATGCATAACAATGCCTCTGCTACAGTACTTCTGAGGAACAGGAAGATGTGGTTACTCGGGCTCAGCAAAACACTCATGATTCTCAGCCACAGGTACCCCCATTTAACCTCTATCCCCTCTATTCCTGAATCTTCAGCTCAGGTGGTGGGAGGCCAGGAGGTTCTTATCCCACCGGCCCAAGAACTTATGTCCACTATGGCCCAGGAATTTACATCCCCTACTGGTCTTTTGGAGCCTCCTGTGGAATCCACAATAGATATTCAACCTGCGGCAGACCTACCAGATGGTAATCCACTGGTGGCGAGAGCTCCTACCTGTGAACAGGCTTATCCCTCTGACATGGAGCTGATGGACTGGGCACTGTCCTAAGCAGAGGTATGCCACTACCTGCCGAATTGGCATAGGAACAAGTAAGGGGCAGAAGTTACCATAGATCTAAAGGCCTTAGAGGGGCCTTAGGGAGGTCCTAAATCTGTCCCCACCAGATTCAGTACCAGAAATAAATATTCAGTTCTGGCAAAATGAAAAGAGATACTAGAATCGGATGAGGACTCAGATGCCTCCTTGGTGGCATCTTCCCAACCTGAGGGAATGACAGACACTGAAAGCATGCCCAGTGATTCCAAATCCTCTAATTAGAAATGTTCTAAACTGAAATTGCCTCAAATATGAGGTTTGGGATTTTCTGATTAGGGATTATGTCTGTAAAAACCTTAACCTATGGCTCCTTGAATACAAATAGTATTAAATCCCTAAGAAAAAAAAATTGCCACCTTTTCTATCCCATGTAACTTGAATAAATCTATTTATTGTTTATAGTACATGATGTTACATACCCTCAATGAGAGCAAGATGGCAACTAAGGAGTGGCATGGTGGACCATCATTTTGGTACATAGGGGAGGAGCCTTGTTCTGGGTTGGGGATTTTGTTTAATATTCAAGACATATTTCTGTCCAAATTATTAGATTTAGTACCAGGGTGGGTTTTGATTTTGAACGTCACTATTCAAAGACAAGATTACACTCAGACTAAATTTTTACGGGTGCATTTTGTGAAAGTACTCCAACCATATTTGCACACTACTAAATCAGTGCTTTTTGGGAGGGTATTTTAATTGTATTTTATCCTTATCTGATAAGACAGGTAGTACAACAAAGTTCTATAGTGACTCCAATTTTTTAAGGGATATGTATCAGACTGCTAGGTTAGTAGATAGTGCTACATGGGGGACACAGCCTCCTAAGCACACTTTTTATAAAGGGCATTTAACAACGTGGATAGATTTTTTCTTCCTGTCCAAATAGCTCCCTTGTCAGCCACATGAAGTACTGCCTATTGAAACCTCAGATCATGATTTGATTATCAGTTGGGTTGGGGCACTTAATAAACCATCCTCACATATCCAATCCAATCCAATCCAATCCAACTTTATTTATAAAGCACCTTTCGAAATCAAGGTGCTGTACAGATATAAGCCACAGTATATAAAAACAACAGCAATATAAATTATTTAAAAATTAGTCTGGGAAGCCTCAAGAAAATAAATACATTTTTAACATAGTTTTAAAACTACTGATGGTCAGGCATTCTCTTAACCAAGTAGGAAGAGAATTCAACAGAGTTGGTGCTACAAATGAAAAAGCATGCACTCCAGATGTTTTTAAAAGAGCCCCGGGAATCTCTAGCAATCCCACGTCGGCGTATCGGCGAGGCCAATTGGAGGAGTAGGGAGTCAAGAGATCTTTCAGGTAGTCAGGTCCTTGTTCATGTAGGGCTTTAAAGGTAAGCAGGCATACCTTGTAGGCGATCCACCATTGAACTGGCAACCAGTGCAGCTCGCGCAGGTCAGGCATAATAATGACTGGTCCTAGAAGTACCAGTCAACAGCCTGGCCACAGTGTTCTGCACTAGCTGCAGGTGGCTGATATCAACCCCAAATAGCCCTAGGTAGAGGGCATTGCAGTAGTCAAAACGGGTAGTAATGAAGGCATGGAACAATGTTGAAAGGTCACCAGGTGGAACCAGGTGTTTCACCTGGGTGATATTCCTCAGATGGTAAAATGAGGATTTAACCACAGAGGATACCTGAGATTTTAGTGTCAAGCTGTCATCAAAAATAATGCCCAGGTTACTCACCCAGTCTGAAGTAATGAGCTGGACACCATCAAGCCATAGGCACGACATGTGCCCAGTCCCAAAACCTGCCCCAGGGTGACCAGGGTTGACGACCAACACTTCACTCTTATCCAGATTCAGTCTCAGCCAACTTGAGGTCATCCAATCTTTGATCTTGGAGAGGCAGCTGTTTAGCACAGAGATCACATCAACCTGTCCAGGCACCAAGGACATATACAGCTGAGTATCATGTGCATAGCAGTGAAAACTCAAGCTGTATCATCTGATGATATCTCCCAATGGCAGCATATACACTGCGAACAACATGGGCACCAATATGGAGCTCTGCAGTACTCCGCAGGACAGGGAGAGGGCATCAGAGGAGTAAATTCTGGTGACCACCCTCTGAGACCTGCCTAGGAGGAAAGATCAAAATCATTCGAGGACTGTACCCAACAGTCCACATAATTGGCGCAGACTTAATACCTCCCTTTTGGAAAACTTCTTGTCTGGGTTGGACTTACAATACTTTTTAGACTAGACTTTGTCTATGTGAGTTCTGTTCTAATTCACTATTATGGTGGCAATATACGAAAGTTGATGCATAAAACATTTTTCTGTCGATGTCTAAATTTGGAACCAGAACCAGATATTTTAAATACCTAGAACTCTGCAGGCATCTACAGAAATTGTTATCTTTAGTCACAGAAATTTATTTAGATTACACTCCTCAAATTGTTGCACTTAAACAAAATATGTGCCAATATCAATATGACCGTGGGAGATCCTTATTTATGGAGCAAACATTTGGAACACGGGGAAGGAGGGTGGCAAATACTATTCATCTGTACGATGGTTGTAGTAATAGAGTAGATGCAAAATATATGGCCCAGTTCAAATCTGACACGGGCGATGTGGTGTGTTTCAACCAAGAACTGATGGCGATTGTGGTGTGACACACTACATCCTTATTCAGTCATGCCTTTCCAGTTTCTGATTCCCTGCTAGATTTGTTTGAAGGATTGTCCATACCAACCCTATCAGTAGACATTGTACAACAGCTGACACTCCCTATTTCCCAAGAGGAAGTCAGCAAGGTGGTTGCAAGCTTGAAGACTAGCACTGCCCCAGTGCCCGATGGGTTACCAGGGGAATTTTATAAAAAGACGCTGGACATGTTGAGCCATCAATTGATGGTAGTATTTAATGCAGTAATTTCTGGGAGATTCAATATTTCACCTGTACTGGTAGATAGTCTACTGATTTACCTGTACAAAAAGGGGGACAGATTGGACATGAAAATTTGAGACCAATTAGCTTGCTCAATTTTAATTTGAAAATTTTAAGTAAAATCCTTAGCAACAGGATCTCACGGGTGGTGGTCATGGTCATCTCTGCTACACAGACATGTGCCATTCACAATATATTGGAAACTCTCAAAACTTTGAGGGAAGTCTATGAAAGTTCTACAGTGGGATGTTATGTCTTGAGCCTGGATCAGTCCAAGGCATTTGATTTAGTGTCCCATGACTATCTTTTCACAGTTTTAGACTATTATTGTATACCACAGACATTCATACACTGGATTCAGTATCTGTATGTCAAGGCATCGACCAGCCCTATGGTAAATGGATTCCAGGGCAGTCATGTGGCCATTAAGAGGGGTGTGCACCAGGGATGTCCCCTGAGTCACCTTTTGTGCATCTTTGCTATAGACCCCTTATTACGAAACTTAAACACAGACAAGTATCTCATGGTACGATAACCCCATTAGACAATACTTTCCCTATAACTTTGACCTATGCAGATGATGTCTACCTATTGGTGGCTGATCGGAGTTCTGGCATATGAGCTTTGGACCTGATACCTGGGTATTACACTTGTGTAGGGGCTCAATTAAATAAGGCTAAAATTAGATGTATGGCACTCACAAATAGCCAACCAGAACAGGATTGGAACCTCATAGGTATTAAAATTCAGCAGAGACCCTTGAAACTTTTGAGCCTTCATTCTGGTTGCCCTGACCCAGCAGGGGACAACTGGGAGCCCTACTTTGTCCAAGCAGAACAGAAAGTAGCTAAATGGAAATCATACCCAATGACGAGGTCAAAATTAATTTTCTTGTTGAAAACTTTCGTTCTCCCACTATTTTTGACAGTCAGTTCCATCTTTCTGTTGCCTCACAGATTGGAGGCCAGAATGCTTAATGTCTGCTTCCAGCTCCTTTGGGGTAGTAGACTCAACCCGGTCAAACGTTCAGTTATGTATTGGCCTTTTAGACACAGGGGAGCCTTAATTCGCCAAACCCAATAGTTTTCTTTTTTTTGTATGTTCCTATATATCAATATCGCTAGAATCTTGGAAGGAAAACAGATGCTGTGGGTTACCTTATTACAACACAGAAGTGTTTACTTGTTCAAAAATGGAACACCCCACAATGGGGGTCTTTTCAAGCAATACCAACAATGGCAGCCACATATTTGGTAGACTTTTTTAAAAAGCTTAAACAGTGGCAAATCTCTGAACCTGAAGTCCTTTCTAATACCTGAAAAAGGCTCAACAAGTACTTTGTAAGCATTTTTTGATATCTTCCTATGTTAATTGCACAGCAGTTGTCGATATACAGGATCTGCAGAGACAACTTATGGATACAAGGTTACCACAAAAAGTGTGGAGTACCCTTTGGTTGTGTTGTCACAACAAATTAAATGTACGAGGTAATCATTATCATAAAACCATACAAGAAAGATATTGTTTACAGCCAGATTGTCACAATGTATTAGAGACTATGCCTCATCTGTTTTTTGAATGTACCTACATACAGAACTTTTGGCTAACATTAGCACATAAATGGAATGTTCCACAGTTTTCTCACATAACCTGTGGAGTCCTGATCTATGGATAGTTTGACGCAGCATGGAAGAGGTTTAACATAAGTACACTTCGGGTTTTGATGGCCATTATTAAATGGTGCCTATGGCAGGTTTGTTGCCAATATGCTCTCCAGCACAAATTAATTTCTCTTGATGGTTTAATAATGAAACTGTCCAAGGAATATGTATATAATAGAGAAAAGCTGACATTGCCAGCTCCTGTCCTGTCTACTTGGTGGAGACAAATTCCAACCAGAGTGCTCTGGGATCCTGGATAGATAAATTTGCTTTTAGCGTTTTTCTTCCGATGTCTGTCACTGGCTTAGTTCTTGCTTTTTGCTACAGTGTGTTACAGTGTTTAAGGTGCCAGTTTAAGTTTTTTGTATTCAGAAACTCAGGGGACAAGGAGCCTGGGTTAGAACCTGTGTTCATTTCACAGGTAATACAGATTTGTGATAGTTCTTGGGGATGGGGTTTGTTGGTGATTTTCTCCTGTTTGTTTTCTGATTTTTGAAGTCCACCTGAACAACAACCAGAACATGCAGAACAGATCTCAGTTTAACATCTCATCTGAAAGATGGCACCTCAGGAGTGCAGCAAACCCTCATGCTGCACTACCATGCCAGTATTGGGATTTAAACTACAGCCTTCTGATCTTCCAGCCTCAGAGGCGAGTGTGGAACCTGCTGAGCCACTGACACTGAAAATAGCATTATGCTGCCTTGTTGGCTCTGACCAGAGTTTGTTTACCCAGGTTACCACCCTGGGATCCACTCCCAGGCTAACTAATTTGTTTATTAATCTTTCGTGTGGGACCGTGTCAAATGCCTTGCTAAAGTCTAGGTAGGCCATGTCAGTAGCTCCTCCCTGGTCTACTACTTTGGTCACCCAGTCAAAGAAATCAATTAGATTTGTCTGACATGACCTTCCCACTATGAATCCATGCTGCCTTGGGTCCTGTGCCCTGCTGGCCTCTAGGTACTCAATTCTTTCTTTCAGAAGTGATTCCATAATTTTCCATACCACTGTCGGTCAAGCTAACAGGTCTGCAGTTCCCTGCCTCTGCTTTGCTCCCACTTTTGTGAAAGGGAATCACATCCACGCTCCTCCAGGCTTTAGGTACCACACTGTCCTCCAATGATTTGTTAAAACAGGTAGTCAGTTGTGTGACTAGTTCTCCCCTTAGTTCTTTTAGAATTCTGGGGTGAATCCCATCAGGCCCCATTGCTTTGTCCACCTTCAGTTTTAGGAGTTCTTTCAGAACGTTTTCTTCTGTGAATGGACTGGTATCGACCCCACTATCCAGAGTGCTTCTATTGATTGGATTAGGTACTTCCCCCTCCTGTTCTTTTGTGAATGCTGAGCAGAAGTGTTCATTCATTATAAGCTTATAAGTTAAAGGACTACTTTTCTCTAGAGACCCATAAGGCTATAGTTCATAACGTCCCCATTTTAATTTTGCAACTCCTTTCTTTTTCTTTTAAACATTAGGTCTACCGAGCTACGTACACAGCTTAGATTCAATGCTAAGAAGTTCAAGGTATTGCACCTGGGAAACAAAAACCCAGAGGAAGAGTACACAATGGTGGGTGAGATACTAACAACAGCAAAAATGGAAAGGAATCTGGTGGTAGTCATATCAGATGACTTAAAGGTGGGCAAGCAATGCGAGAGGGCAGTAAGTTGGGCTGGGGGGGATACTGGGATGCATAAGGAGAGGCATCACCAATAGAAAACAGGAAGTTGTTATCCCTCTGTACAGACAGCTGGTGAGACCCCATCTGGAGTACTGTGTGCAGTTCTGGATACCCAATCTCCGCAAGGACATAGACAAGATGGAAGCTGTCCAGAGGAGGGAAATTAAAATGGTACAGGGTCAGCACCGGAAGATATATGAAGAGAGACTAAAGGAGCTTAGTATGTATAGCCTCGATGAAAGGAGGGAGAGTGGGGACATGATAGAAACTTTGAAGTACCTCAAGGGAATCAACAAAGTCCAAGAGGGTAGCATCCTTCAAAAAAAGAGGTGTGCAAGAACAAGGGAGCACAATTTGAAGATGGGGGGAGTTAGAGGTAATGTAAGGAAGTATTTTTTCACAGAGAGGGTTGTGGATGCATGGAACGGCTTTCCAGAGGAGGTTGTGGAGTCAAAAACAGTGGTTTAAATCAAGCATGCATGAGACACGCAATTCTAGGGGTTGGGGGTAGAAAGAAGTAGGCTGCTGGTTAACTAGGATCTGCAGCTTATCCATTAGGTAGGGAAATGGGCAGACTGGGTGGGCCAAGCGGTCCTTATCTGCTGTCAAATTCTATGTTTCTATGTTTCTATGTTTCAGTAGCCCTGCTTTTTCACTGTTCCTCTCTGCCCACCCATCCACCCTCCCTCTTCTTTATTAAGTCTCACTATCCCTCCCTTGGTCTTTCTTTACTCCCTAATGTACCTATAAAAGGTTTTATCTCCCTTCTTTACTGAGTTGATATCTTTTCCTTGGTTTGGGCCTTTGCTATTCTGACTGCCTTCCCCACTTCCTTCTGCTTTAACTGGTACAGTTCTCTGTCCTGCTACTTTTGTGTTTCATTATACTTCCTGAATGCTATCTTTTTCTCCCTATCCTTCCCCGCCACCTCTTTTGAAAACCATAGTATTTTTTTTCTTTAATTTTGATTTGTTTATTTGCTTCACACAAAGCCTCTGTGATAGCAGTTCTGATGTTTCCCCATTGTTCCTTCACCCCTCCTTCTTGCCTGTTTGCTATTGTTTTTCTGAGGCACTCTCCCATTTTGACAAAGTCAACCCTCCTAAAGTCCAGTACCCTCACTTTTGTGTGGCTTGACTCTGCAGCTGTTAGGCTTCTTTTTTAGACACAGAGAGCTCTTCCCAATTGAGGTCAGACTCAAATTCATCCAGAGAACTTTTCTTCTGCTCTTAGACTATCATGATATCATATACGACTGTACATCGGTGACCAACTTACATAGGTTCGAAGTCCTCTTCCATCATGCCCTTTGTTTTATTACAAACACATCTCCCAGGACACAACACTGCAACTTGTATTCTCTTTGCTGGGTTGACATCCCTAGCTACCAGAAGACTGCTCCACCTTGGCACTTGGACACTCAAAACACTACATAACAAACTCCCGGCTTATATCTTCTCCCTATTCAACATTTTGCACTGCATGTACTCTCTAAGGAAATCTGCCTGTCTCTGCCTGGACATCCCTAGAACTCTAACCTTCCATGGCAAAGGATCTATATCACATTCTCTCCCTGTGGTCTGGAGCTGCATTCAAGCAGTACTCAAACTCACTGACCTGGTCAAGGTTAGCATCTTCAAGTCACTTGCCACAAATGCATTTCACAGCTGTCTGCAACTGCCAGAAGGCCGAGCCCTCATGACTTCCTCCTTCCCTCCCCCCCCCTCGGCTCCCTTCTTATCTTTCCTGCCCCACCTCAATAGTTGACCTACTAGCTGCCCCAGTCATCTACTCTTTCCTGTAGCTCTCCCTTCTTTTCTAGCTCCCTTTCTCATGTCTCTTATGGATTTTTGCTCAGCTCCTTGCAGCATCCCTTCTTCTATGCATCCTGCCATATAGTGCCACATCCTGCATTATGTCTACGCCAAAACCTCTTTTATTGACTGATTATTGTGATGCATGAAATTTTTTGGAATGTATGTACGCTACTTTATGTAAGCCTGTTTTAATGTACGTATACTATTGTTTTTACCCTACTCCATGTAACACTGTTGTTATTGTACTGCCGTTATGTACTAGGATCTCCTTGTGAATAAGCATGCTCAATGGAGTTTTCCTACAATAAACCTGAACTTGATTGACCTTAATAGGATAATTCATGGCTTACGCATTCCAGGAGACAAACTTTACATCATACACATTGGCAGCCATTGTGGCCTTGCAGAGAAATGGTTTGGTTAGTGGAGAAGATAGCTTTGTTAGTAGATATATATAGAGCTTTGCTCAAGACCCCAGATGGGATTTGTAGCTACTTTCATGATATGAGTGTGGTAAGGAGGACACTTTGGTTTGCCACCTGCTCTTTTTACATGGAAAGGCTGAGGAGTGCTATCTGTTAGGCATCCCATAAATGGACTGACAAGCCGAAATAGTAACATCCTAGAACAAGGTAACCAAATAGTAATATAGAACGTAACAAGAGCCATGAAAAACAAAGTAGAAATGGAAAATAGGTTCAGTTTTGGCAAGCAGGATGCAAACCATAAAACACAAAATGGTTTAACTGTCGGTGATAATGGACAGTGTAATACCTGTACCAGGTAGATTCTAGTAAAATCAGAAGTGCCTGTAAGACACAACATCGCCCCAATGGCAAATTACAAGTTTCTATGCTTTGCTGTGGAATTTGATCTGTACTTTTCTGGGGCCAGGAAGAGGAACATATTTCCGCTCTTATGCATAAATGGGATCAGAACTTATTTCCAGTTGGTTTTCTGTTCCTTTTTTTGGTTTGCACTTCTTTAACACCAAGGTGGTTCCCCTTCAGATCCATTGGGGGGTGCAAGAGGCCAAATGGGCAACACATTGTACCGACATGCTTTGCATCAAAAAGGGTCCCTCCAGAAACACAGACATGAAAACCAGCCAAGAAAAATAGAAAAATATAAAGAAAGAGGGAGAAGAGAGGGAAAAGATGTACACCTCTTCCTCAACCATTACAGAGTGGACGCGCAGAAGAAATAGCATTGGAGGATGGGGTACGAGGATACAGTACAGTGTTATAGTGGAGATATTTCTCAAAACTGGAGCACTGCCATATGTTGGAGTAGGAAAAGAGATCTGATACATTTATTTGAAAGCTGTACTTTTATTTTAAAGGACAGGCTAGCTAGATAGAGAGCCTTATCTCTCCTGTCAGGGCTCTCTATGCTTTCAGTCAGGGACTGCAAGAGCAGGGTGTGACAATGTGTGACCCTTGCTCTCATGTGTGTTATGTGAGCAAAGAATGAGCAGGGGCAAAATCAGCATAATCCGTAACCATTTTAGAACAGTATAATGCACTTAAGGCAGTAAATCCTGAACTTTGTGGGAGCAGGGCCACAGACATCAGCTGAGAACAGCTTCTGGTGTCCCCACTTGCTCACAGCCAGTGCCACTGCAAATGGCATCTGAATGAGCAGAGCAGGCTGTGATACACAGCATTTGTGAAGTCTGAGCTTTGTGTTAGGATAGTGGCCAAAGGCAAAATAAGAAGGAATCCACTATAGTTCTCCAAAAAGGTTGGGGACAAAGTCACAGCTAACAGGCTGAGTTTCAAGAAATACAAGGGAAGCCAAAGGGAGGAGGACAGGGAGGTGTACCTTGAATGTCTAAGGGAAGTAGGGAAGGCTGTTAGGAGGGTGAAGATGCAGACAGAAGAGGGCTTAGTACGATCTGTAAACAAAGGGGATGAGCCTTTATAGGTACATCAGTGAAGGAAGAAAAACGGGGGGGGGTTGTGAGGCTCAAAGGGGAGAAGAGAGAGTGTAAGGAGGGGGATCTGGATAAGGCAGAAATACTGAACAAATACTTCTGCTCAGTATTTAGTAAGGAGGGGGAGGGTCAAGGACCACAGTTTGGTTGCAGAGGCAGTGGGAGGGGGGATGGATACCAGTCCATTCACAGTGCAGAGAGTTCAGGAAGAACTCACAGAACTGAAGGTGGATAAGGCCATGGGGCCAGACAGCATCCACCCAAGAATATTAAAGGAGCTGTGAAGGGAACTAGCATTACCTCTGGTGGCCCTGTTCACAGAGTCACTCAACATGGGTATCATTCCAGGGGACTGGAGGAGGGCACATGTAGTCCCACTGCACAAAAGAGGCAGTAGGGTTGAGGTGGGGAACTATAGGCCAGTCAGCCTCACCTCAGTGGTGAGAAAGATCATGGAGACACAGCTGAAAGAAAGGATAGTGGCACATCGGGAATCCAGCCATGCTCAGGATCTGAGGCAACATGGATTCACAGCAGGAAGGTCATGTCAGATGAACCTAATAGATTTTTTTGATTACGCAACTAGGGAAATAAATCAGGGAGGTGCAGTAGACATTGTCTACCTAGATTTCAGCAAAGCTTTCTATACCATCCCACATAGAAGGCTGATTAACAAGATGGGTTGTCTGGGCATGGGAGACAAGGTGGTGAACTGGGTTTTGGAACTGGTTAACAGACAGGAGACAGAGGGGGAGTGGTGGTAAATAGGGTACAATCTGGGAGAGGGGTGACCAGTAGGGTACCACAGGGATCAGTACTAGGACCAGTCCTGTTCCATGTCTTCATTAGTGATATTACAGAGGGGCTGGAAGGAACACCAAGATCTGCAACAGGGTGAATACTCCAGAAGAGGTGCAGAAAATAAAGAGGGACCTGGAGAAGCTTGAAAGATGGTTGGAGATGTGGCAACTGAGACTGAATGCAAATAAGTACAAAATAATGCACCTGGGTAGAGGGAACCCTGGGGAGTCCTACAGGTTGGGGTGGGGGCTGACTATCACCAAGGAGGAAAGGGACCTAGGGGCTATAATCTCTGATGACCTTACAGTATCAAAGCAGTGCACAAAAGTGGCAGGGAGGGCCAGTGGCATGCTGGGGTGCATAGGCAGGGGTATCACTAACAGGCGGCAGGAAGTGGTGATGTCATTATATAAAACATTGGTAAGGCCTCGCCTGGAGTACTGTGTGCAGTTCTGGAGGCCACACCTGTGCAATGACATAGATAAGGAGGAGGCTATCCAGAGAAGAGGAATAAAGATGGTGCAGGGCTTGTACCACAAAACATATGAGGAGAAACTAAGAGACCTCAATATGTACTCACTGAAGAGGAGGAGACAGCAGGGGGACATGATTGAAACTTTCAAGTACCTCAAGGGCATAAACAAGGTGCAGGTGGGGGACCTTTTCCAATGTAGAAAAAGTACTAGAACAAGGGGGCACAATATGAAATTGGAAGAGGGTAGATTAAAAGGTAATGTGAGGTAGTGGGGACAAGCACAGTGGAGGGGTTTAAGCATGCCTGGGACAGGCACAAGGGAAGCTTGAGAGGGGAGGGATTGATGAAAAGCCATTGCTCACATAGGGTCAGTGGCCACATACAATGTAAAGGGCTTATGGGTAGACTGGATGTGCCTAGTGGTCCTTATTTGCCAACAAGTTGTATGTTTCTAGCCCTGCCTCTTTGTGTCTAGGGATATGGATGGCATACATATGTGGGAAGGGGGTGCCCACAGCAACAGAAACACTTCCAGTGACCATGTTCTCCATACCCAGTTGTCACCCACAGGGTCCCTTTTCCTTGCTGGTGCTGGATGAAAACAACAGGTTAATACATATTGAACAGTTCCTTTTAATAACAAATGTCCACACCGAACTTGAAGAAACAACAGGGATCCCAAGTTCATTAAACATATTCTTACATAGCTCCAGGGAGCATCAGTTAATTCGTGGGGAACACACTCAGCTTTTACATAGCTGGTATGGCCATAATAACAGCATTTACCTGGACCGAGAAGGTTTCACAGTCTTTACGGCAGCATTAACTCGGGACCGTTATGGTCACAAATGTTTGAAGAAAGCACAAGACCCAGAAATGTTCACAGTGCCTTACAGCCCATTATTCTTCACAGGCACCCAAACTCTCAATGATCCCCATCTCTCTCTCTCTCTCTCTCTCTCTCCCCAACCTGGCTCAGCGTGTCTGACTCTCTGCCTCAGAACATGCAATATTTGCTGCTTGGGGATTTGCAGGTTTCCTCATGACCACTGTATTCTTTCCCAGAACTGGCAGCAACTGTCCCTGAATTGGGAAGGGGGACACATCCGGTAGAGCTCCAAGGCAATTCGCTCTCTGGACACTACACTCCCTGCTACATTCTTGCCACTGGATCCTTACATAAATTGACACAGGCTGTCCAGGCACTCTGTGACTTGTGGCTGCTGGCTCCCCTCTTGACTTTAACTACACTCCAAGATACTGTGTGGTTTGGCTACTGGCTCCTATTTCTTCCTCTGTGTCCCCCAGTACAGGAGTCAGGTTTGGAAGCTGGAGGGGGGATTCAGTCAACCATGGGCTTCACAATGGGTACCCTAAAGTAAATAAAGACAGTAGAAGGGCACCACTACTCATACTGGTGCAACCAGGAAGGATGACTACCACCCGCCACAACCCCCCTCCACTGCCTCCACGTGCCACCAGCCAGGAGCCAGAGTGTAAAATCACCCTTGCCAGGCCCTGACTCATCCTCACTCCCCTCACTGCTCACTCCTCCAATTGGAATGACTCTGTCTGCCTAAACTGCTTGCCTTTATCCCCGCATGCACCCGTGGTGACCTCCCGACACACAGGAGGCGCCATTTGAGTATTGAGAAGAATTAACCTTTTCCCCTACTGTGCCAAATTAGACTACAAAAACCCAAGGAGGGGTGAATAGACTAGTAATATCCCAAATGAGGGGAGGGAGGTTACATAAACATAGAAACTGACAGCATAAAATACCTTCTGGTCCCATCTAGTCTGCCCATTTTTAATTTTGATCATTTTTGCTGCAGACCCAACTTGCTCTACAGCACTATCTCTTCCACTCCCTTCCCTCCTCCAAGGATTCCGTTTTGTCTGTCCCAGACATTTTTGAAATCCACCACTGGTTTCACTCCCACTGCCTCCCATGGAAGGCTGTTCCAGGAATCCACCACCCTTTCCATGAAGAAGTACTTCCTCACATTTCTCCTGATTCTACCTCCTTCCAGCTTCATATCATGATCCTTTCTTCTACAGCACCTTTTTCTCTGAAACATATCTCCCTCTTGTACCTTACTAACCCCCAATATGTATTTAAATGTCTCCATAATATCTCCACTCTCTCTCTCTCTCTCCTGTCGTTCAGGGTGTAAATATTGAACTCTTTCAGTCTCTCCTCATAGCGCTGCTGATGCAGACCTTGCATCATTTTTACAGCCCTCATCTCTCTTCTTGCCACTTCCTCTTTTTCCAATTGTTTCTCAGTCCACACCTTTCTCCTTTTACTGCTCCTCCACCCCTTCTTTCTTTGCTAACCCCTTGCTTCCTTGAATAACTTAGATCCTGGTGGACTCTCTCACCTTGGGAACTCTCTACTCTCAATGTCTGCTTGTGGTGGCCCACTTTCTACCTCCCCTTTTTCTTCCATTACCTCTCCTCAGCAACTTTAAATGTCCATCAAAGTAACATTTGAGTCATCCACTGAGGCCTGTGGTTGCCTCCTGGATGAAAGCAGGCCATCACCTAGGTATAGGCTCTTATCCTTCCAGGTTGGCACACATTACCCAATGTAGACATACCTCTCCTCCCTGCACCATTCCTTCTATTGTTACTTGACAGTCCTGGTCCAGAGCTCCCTCTCCTTCCACATATAGTACAACACACATTCACCACTCACATTTTAAACACATGGGAAACACAGGATCAACCAGACTGATGATCTACCTTTACCAAAAATTTAATTTACACACAGAGCTGACTATGGCAATTAATCTTTACATTGAAACCCATGAAACACCCTTATCAAGTCAATATATTAGCAGCCATAGTGGCTCTGACCAGAATCTGTTTTTTTGGGGGATTTTAATTTTGGGATGTCTGCCTTGGGTTGTGGAGGGCAAACCCAAATTCAGAAAATATTTTGTGATATGACATTTCTCAAAAACTATACAGCTTCTGCAAGATTATCAGATACATGATTTTCCCACACTGGCAAATGAGGCAAACTATTTTCTAAGGGGGTCTTTAGCCAACGGTATAGCATTGTGGTTTATCTCTTCCTACTTACTTCTCAGTTCTGCTCATCTATTACCTTTAGAATTTTTTGACACTCACTTTCTCTTTGTAACTGTAGAAGAACTATGAGGTAAAAAAAAAATGGGGCCAAGGACAGGGAAATTAAACTCTGCTCTGTTCAACAATAATAATAACTTACTAACCATAGGGGAAATTATAGCAGCTCTGAAGTTGGTTTTAAACACATATGATAACCCAATCCTATGCTGAGAAGACTCTAAAAAGGATTTTCATACTTTCTTTCATAAGCAAGGGAAGCTTCAGAAAAGAATTTAATTATTTCCAAAATCTCGCACATAGACACCAATTGCAAAAATGAATCACTTTAACTACAATAACAGGGGTGG
Organism: Neoceratodus forsteri; assembly: GCA_016271365.2. Classification (NCBI taxonomy): domain Eukaryota; kingdom Metazoa; phylum Chordata; order Ceratodontiformes; family Ceratodontidae; genus Neoceratodus; species Neoceratodus forsteri. The sequence continues at coordinate 30,264,711 of JADMNL010000028.1, forward strand.
GTTTCAAAGTCTAAATGAAAACAAATCTAAAATGGGCAATTTCCATCTGCAAAGGGTAATTTCATCACAAAGGGAAAAAAACTTTGGAATGCAGTGTAAGCACCCTCAAGTTTGCTCCTTTGAAGGTTGTACTAAAAGGACAGAGAAAAGACTAATTTAATTCATGGTCTATAGACCCAGAAGAGAATTATAGTTCTAATAGCACTAAAGTTCTGGATATAACTGCAGATTATGTGACTAAAACTTTTGGCCCTATGTTAACCTCAAATTCTAAAAGACAGATCCCTCAACAGTCCCCTGTTGACCTGACAAAAATGCAAAAACCTTTCCAAGATGCAGAAATAGAAAGATCAGTTCTTCCCCTTAACTCTTCCTCTGCCCCAGGCCAGGACAGGCTTACAGGTGATTGATATAAACTCATTTTTTCATCCTTACCTGGTGAGTTTACATTCTTATATAATTATATAACTATTTAGCCTGAATGCCAATTCGTGGTCACATGGACACAAATGGAAACCAACAGCAGGTAAGTTCAGGAGAGATGTGAGGAAGTACTACTTTACGGAAAGGGTGGTGGGACCTTGGAAAAAGTCTGTCAGCTGAAGTGGTGGGAGTGGAAACAGTCAGATAATTCAAGCAGAGCTGGGGCATAATGAAGGGAATAGTGGTTACCGGGGGTGACAGGACCAGGGAGGAGAATAGAGAGGCTGGGGAAGGTCAGTACACTGGAGGATCAGTAGGCTTCAGGGATTATAGAGAACTTGGGCAGACTGGATGGACCTCTGGTCTTTTTGTGCAGTCATTGTCTATGTTTATGTGTTTCTATTTGACAAACTAGCATAATGGCACCCATTATGAAAAAGGCCATATTTTCCTATATAAAAAGGGGACAATATCCAAAGATTTACACAATGGACATATGCAAGTCGCAAAGAATTTAATAATAACCTCACAGGCTTGTTCAGTACTGGATAGTTTTTTTGCAGGATCATCTGATTTTAGGGAATTAGTTGAAAAGGTAATAATGGACAGGTTTCTTAATATTTATTTACAATAGATCAATAGGAGATATTTCATAGGGTAGCTCACAGACCTTACTGGTCATCAGAGTGCCGGCATTACAGTGCCCAGTCATTACGGTGCCGATTGTCAGATTCACCACCCCCTCTTGAGATCTTCCCCCCAGAGTTAATATATTTAGAAAAGGGGAGTGGTGGTCACAGCCTCCCACATGAGGGGCATGAGGGAGTAGCCCCCCCTCATAAACAGAGGATGGTGACTTTCCATCTTGGTACCCTAATGACCGAGCACACTACTACTGGTGCTGTGAGGTGGTGGAACGACTCACAGACATCTGAATTAAAAAACTAGGAAATACATTGCTCCTTTGTACAGTGGATTATGTGTTTATATGACTCTACTTCTGTTTGGACTAATATTAATGGATGGCTAGGAATGACATGTGTAGTAGCTAGTAACAAGAGGTGTAAAACAAGGGGGCCCTTTGAGCCCTCTTTTATATGTGTTTTGTCTAGACGCTATACTGAGATGACAAGAACCAGGGGCCCAATTCTAGAAGGGTGGCCCAGGTTGCTGTCAAACGCAACCTGCACCACCCGAAACTGTGACATTGACCCTGTGCCCTATTCTAGAAGGGGCAGGGTCTCCACAGCAAAGTCCTGCAAATTGTGACATGTGGCAAGGTACGCTGCACACAGGGCATACCTGATCAGCATGTTGCAACCCACTGTCACAGGTCACAAGTGCAGCATGGCACCAGCCCTGGTATTCCAGTGCCCCCCCGAAATTTCCAATTCCCTGGTAGTCTAGTGACCCCCCACCCAGCCGTGCCAGCCCACCCAGCACCCCCCACCTGTTCCCAGCTGGCGACTGGCACAGCCCCCTCAACTCCATGGCCAGCTGCCAACTGAGTGCTGTTTTAGCGCTAAAAGCACAGATATGCTCAGAAATTAATTTCTGGGTGTGTCAGTGTAGTAGCACTAATACTGCACTCAGTCGCTGACTGCTTCGTAAATAATGAATATGTGCCAGTCGCTGGCTGGGGATGGGTAGGGGCTGGTGCTGGGCACAGCTGGGTGGGCCACTAGACTACCAGGAATTGGAGAATTTATTGATTTGGCGGACATGTACAGTTCGGGGAGGGGACACCAGACTGCCAGGGCTGGAATATTGCCGCATAAGTGGCAGATGACTCGTGGTTCGGGGCATGGGTGGGGGGATGGTAGCGCCGCCCTTCAGGGCTTTTGCCAATGTCTGTTTTGGGGAGCTGGGGGTATGGCTAGCCCTGTGGGGCCTCACTGGGATGTGCTGGGCATGGGGGAGGGTATCTGTGCACCATCCACCGGACAGCCGATGGGTCTACAGGACCCCAGGGGGCATCCGTATTTATATCAGCTAAATGCTGGTATAACTTATTTTGCCGGATCTCCTCCAGGGGTTCATGTAGAATACTGATGTGGGCACTTTGTGGCTGCCCTTCTAGAATGGGGCACAGCACAGCATGAGTTTACTAGAGGGAGGTTATGCTAGACTAACCTTTTAGAATTTTATAATAAGGTCAGCAAGTCTATTGATATGGGTAATCCAGTTGACGTTATCTACTTGGATTTTGCGAAGTCTTTTGGTAAAGTCGCTCATGAGAAGCTTGTAAAAGCCAAACTGGAATTAGACCTTCCCAGCTGGATTGCACTATGGGTCAGGGCATGGTTTGAAAATAGAAACCAGAGGTTATGTGTGAAGGAAGAATTCTCTGGCCAGGCTAGAGTGACTAGTGGTATCCCCCAGGGCTCCGTGTTGGGACCTTGCCTATTTAATTTATATATATTGACAATGCAGGTTGATGCAGGGGTTTGGCTCTCAAAATTCACAGACGATACTAGGATAGGGCGTACAGTAAACAGTATAGATGATCAGACCACATTGCAAGTTGCCCTAAATAACCTGGAAGTATGGGCCTCCCAAAAATAATCTATTTTTAATATTGACAAATGCTCTGTTATGCATTTTGGTAAGAATAACAAACAGTTCCAATATATATTGAGTGGTACTACATTGAAGGTTTAAAAGGAAGAGAGGGATCTGGGGATCAATATTAGTAGCAATTTTGATTTCAGTATGCAATGCAACAAAACCATGAAAAAGGCTAGTAGCATAGCACATTGTATACAGAGACATATTAAATGTAAGGATAGGCGTGTGGTGATCCTACTGTACACTGCACTGGTGAGGCCTCCTATGGAGTATTGCGTGCAGTTTTGGTCACCCTACAAGAAGGGGGATGTGGGAGCAATGGAGAGGGTGCAGATGAGGGTTACAAAGACAGTCAGGGGGATGGAAGGTAAGAGCTATGAGCTGAGGTTGCAGTCATTGGGGCTGTATTCATTGGAATATCAAAGAATGAGATGGGACATGTGTCTGATCTATAGGGTGCATACCGACACCTATCTCTGGGATCTCATGGGATTAGTGCATAGGGACCAAATGTATAATACTAGAGTACATTGTCACCAATTGATTAAAGAAAGATTCAGAACAAATAAAAGGAGATACTGGATTAGCAATAGAGTAACAGATATATGGAATGTACTGCCTTGTGAGGTAGTTGAAAGTAAAACTATACTGGAATTTAAAACAAAGTTTGATAAGTATTGTATGAATAGAGGTATGAAGGGTTATTTATAAGTACTTAATGGTGAGCTCATGAGATCCCAGAGATAGGTGTCAGTATGCGACCTGCAGAAAATTGAAGAATGGTCAGGTGTTTGGCAGTTGAAATTCAATGCAAAGAAGTGCAAGATAATGCATATGGGGCACAAAAACCCTGGCACAATATATCAGTTGGGGGTGAGGATATAGCATGCACCAAGCAGGAAAGGGATCTTGGGGTTATCATCTCTGATGACCTCAAGGTAGGGAAACAGTGTGACAAGGCAGCAGGTAACGCAAACAGGATGCTGGGATGTATAGGCAGGGCATCACCAGCAGGAAAAGGGAGGTCATAATTCCGCTATACAAGACACTAGTGAGGCCCCACCTGGAGTACAGTGTACAGTTCTGGAGACCATACCTACATAAGGACATAGACAGGGTGAGAAGGTTCAGAGGAGGGCAACAAAGATGGTGCATGGATTGCATCACAAGTCCTATGAAGACAGGTTGAAGGAACTGAACATGTACTCCCTGGAGGGAGGAGGAGAGAGGGATATGATAGAGACATACAAATATCTTACAGGGAGGAACAGGGTGCAGGAAAACACTATTTTTAAGCAAAAAGATGTTCCAGGACTGAGGGCATGGGATGAAGTTGGAGGAGGGCGATTCAGAGGAAACATGAGAAAGAATTTCTTCACAGAGCAGTTGGTGTGGACAAGTGGAGCATGCCAGAGGAAGTGGTGGGGGCTGAAACAATCCGCAGGTTAAAATGCATGGGATAGACATAAAGGAATTCTGAAGGTCAGGGGTAAGGGGCAACAGACTTCTAGGAAAACATAAACTGAACTTACAAGCTCAAATGGGCAGACTGGGTGGGCCATAGGCCCTTATCTGCTGACACTGTCTATGTATCTATGTATCTATGTATCTAGCTCATGGACCCATGTCTTCTAATGCTCTATAATATCAATGTAACCAATGTAACTGCTGCCGTAAACCTCCTAGCACCATGTTGCAGGGGGTTTATGTGGCTTAACAGCTGTTTGTCAAAAGTGGCCTGCAACATGTCGCAGGTCACTTTGTAGAACTGCGCATGTCGCAACTGCTGGCATAAGTTGCTAAATGCACCGTTCTGCTTGGCACAACTGCTGTTACACCTGGCATAACACTTCTAGAATCAGGCCCCAGATGTCCAGGTTAAACCTTTTGAAGCAATAGAAGGCATAGCCAGCCTAAAAACATTAGTATGCACTGATGATGCATTCTGTCACTATAGCTGCTATACTTTTCATGTAACAGTCTGAATATTAGAAAATGTGTTGGCAGGAAGTTGTGAACCATTCCCACTGACTTATGATCTTTGGCAAGCATAAGAATAAGATAGGACTCAGTCAAAATTCTGGGATTCAGTGGTAGTCTATCATAAACTACAGAATGAGGAGGGTGCTGTAAGGGGCAGACAGCCCACAGCAAAATGTTCCAAAAGAAAACAGTAATTTGTTAGCAAAACAGCCACTGGACATTTAAAGTATAGTAAATAAATGATTTATTGTGGCAAAAATACAAACACAGGTAAGCATCTAGTACCCCTATGTTTGTATTTTTGCCACAATAATTTGCTTATTTACTATACTTTGGGGCTGGGATATTCAAAGCTTTGCACTGTGCACAAACAGTTTGCACCAGGATTATGCTGGGTTAGCAATGGAGCGCAATATTCAAAACATGAAATAGCATTGGTGCACTGTGTTAGCGCTGGTGCAAAGAGATAATGTATGCAAGGGGCAAAGTGAGGGGAGGGTACCTGCATAAAGGCGCAACAGTATTCAAAGGCATAGCGCCGCACTATGCCACTATGCGCAACACATAGTGTGGTGCTACCTCCCACCTATAAAAGGCAGGGCTTAACCCAGGGAAATCCACAGAGAGGTGTGAGGCCATTGTTTCAAAACAAGATGGCATTCATCAGCAATGCTGTGATGATATACCTGATGGAGGAGGTAGTCCAGGAAGAGGAGAGGGACCAGTCCTACTTTGGCCCGCACCACAGGCCAGGGAGGAGATAAGCTGGGCATAGGTTGTACAGGCCCAGAGTCTCCTTTGAGATCCTGCCTGATGAACACATCATTGGTTGGTACAGAATGAACAAGGACATGTTGAGGCATCTATGCAAACTCCTGCATGAGCAGATGCAGCCCAACACCAGATATAGCCATGCCATGACAGTTGAGTAGAAGGTGACGGCAGCGATGTGTTTTCTATCCACCATGATGTTCCACACCCCTGTGGGAAACACCAATGGTGTATTGCAGTCCACCACCTTGTGCCTCCTGACCCAGTTCCTAGAAGCTTTCCTGCCACACGCTGCTGAATTCATAGTATGCCCCAGCACTGCAGCAGAGCGCAGAGCAACCATGCAGCAATTCTATGGAGCTGTGCACCTACCAGCTGTACTCGATGCTATTGACTGCACCCGCATTACCATTCGTGCACTGCCTGGAGATGGCAATGATATATATGTCAACAGTAAGGGATTCCACTCCATCAATTGCCAGGTGGTGTGCGATGCAACAGGGTGCATCGAAATGTCTTTGCACAGTACCTTGGCAATGCCCATGATGCCTTCAAATGGCACCAATCAAGACTGTGCTAGGCCTTTGAGGAGGGTAGGATACCCAGTGGGCACCTTGTTGGTGAGTATATACAACCACAACAATGAAATCACCAAAGTGGGTGACAGTGCCTAGCAACAGTAGACAGGGTGGAGGGGGGCAGGAGGCAAGGGACAGCAAGAGATGTGACAAATATTGTCAAAGGCCAGAAAGCGAGGAAGTGTAGCTAACATGTCCACGTATGTTCACAGGGGACAGTGCCTATCCCTTGGGACCCTGGCTCCTAACACCGGTCCTCCGTTCAACTACAGTGACCCAGGAGGGGTACAATGAGGCACACATTGCTACTAGGAACATCATAGAGAAGGTCTTTGGTATGCTGAAGATGCATTTCTGCTGCCTTGACCATTCAGGTGGTGCCCTACAGTATAGCCCTTGGAAGGTATGCCGTATATTTCTAGCGTGTTGCATGCTGCACAACATGGTGCTAAACCATGGTATACATGCACCTGAACCCAAGAAACAGTCAGACAGTGACCCAGAGCCAGAGGTCCAGGGGATAGTCCATGGATCACTGAAGCAGCATCATGGGAATACTAGCCTGGATGGGAAGGTGAGTGAACACAACACAGGTAACCAACATATCAAGGAAGAGTGCCTTTAATATGTGTGACATACAATGAACAGTACAGAACAGTGACCACAGTGCAAATCCATGGTGTACCACACAACATAACTGTGCACAAGTGATGGGTGTGGATGATGGCAGTGTGAAGTGCATGGCTCACATGGGTGGATGAATGAAGGGTGTGCAGTGTTCAAGGTGTAGATGTGAGAGCGTGCATAGTCAGGATGTGTAGTGTGGGTGGTGTGTGTGTGTGTTGTGTGAGTGAGTGTGTGTGTGTGTGTGTGTGTGTGTGTGTGTGTGTTTGTGTGTGAGAGACTCAATGGCCCAGGATGCATAGCAGCTGACAGAATCACCGGCGCCTACCATCACACACATGACACGATGCTTGTAGGTGGGACAAGGAGGTTGGGGTGCTGTGTTCCGATGACACAGGAGGTGAGGACTGCGGGGATGACTGCCCTGCAGCACATCTGCTACCATGTCATGTCGAAGCCCCAACCAGGGAAGCCGGTCAGCCATGATGCTGTGCCCGGCCTGTGGAGGATGCGATGTGCTGGTTGAAGACCCTGAGCCCACACCACACGTGTGTGATGCACGCCGAGGTACATCCCCCATGTCTGCAGGCTGCACCTCTTCTGTGTGCTCCCTCATGGCAGCAGTGAGGTCACTGAAACACCACTCCATAGTGGTCAGGATGCACATCATGCGCTCCTCTGCCTGCTGCTCTGCATGGAGCAAAGCCAAACCGACCATCTCTCCTAACAGGGGCAGTTCGTGCCTAACCTTTAGCCGGAAGTCATGCAGGTCCCACTGGGTGGTGGTATGGGACTCTAGGGCAACCTGGAGCACAGGCCAGGTCAGGCACCCTAGCCATCTGGACACGGGGGTGACATCCCACCCTGGCCTGCGGGTGGGGGTGGTGGCAGATGGTGTCGATGATGGTGTTGTTGTTGTCACTGCTGCTTCTGGTAGGGGGCTGCATGTGTTGCTGGGCCTGTGCTGCACCCTCTGGCTTACAGCGCGCATATCCAATGACACATGCTGGACAGCTGCCTGTCCATCATCATACCACTGCACCATGGTGCCATGGCCTGGGATGTCCTCCACCACCCTGCACCTGTGTATGTGCACCCCACAGTTCCCTGGCCACTGCAGCCATTCCCAATGACACCCACCATCCACTCATCATCTGAAGGAGATTCCCCCCAACCAAGGTCACTGCCAGGATTGAATGTGAGCACAGGGTCACATGTAATCTCCTTGACCTGTGCGTCTTCAAGGTCATCATCATCATCATCCCCAGAATCCACAATGGCACACCCTGCCTGATGGGTAGCATGTCCTGGTGCCCTTGATGGTGTGCGGCCCGATGCTGGTCTAATGGCACCTCTCATGCCTGATGCTAATGGGACCGTCTGTGGTACATCATCATCCTCGTCCGCATGTCCATGCTCCTGTTGTGCCACAGCTGGATGGCCACTCTGTGCTATGAAGCAAATGGAACGGTGTCAGATGCCTGTACTGCACACTGGTATCCAAAAATCATCACCAAGACATGCACCCCCCAACAGTGAGGATCATGCAGACAGCCCATGCATGCCCTCTGTGCTAACCACATGTATGATGCTGCAGCCAGTGTGAATACGCACCCCAACCAGGGTTCACTGCAAATGGTGCAGCTGTACACCAGTGATCACTGTGCACTACCAACACATGCACACAAATGTGTTTCACGTCCCAAAAAAATGCACCACAAGAGTCCCATGTGTGTGTGTGGCAAGTGAAATTGGGCCACAACAGTGGAAAGGTGACAAATGTCCCCTGTAGGTGACATGCAGACAATGGTGTGGTCATACTAGGTATGTACCTGCCCTGGAGGGGGGCAGCTGTGTCTCACATCCCCCGCCATCGACCCCCTCTACCACCACTGGCCTCAGGGCCGATGCCAACAATGCCAGGATGGGGTCCCACTCCCACTGGTCGATGGTCTGTGGTCCTCCCCCTGTCTGCAGGTGGTCCCTGAGCAGTTGTGCCTCTTCCTTCGTTCTCCACAGTAGGTCATACCACCTCTTCCTGACCGACTCAGTGCTGCATCCATGGCCACCTACAGCATTGACCTCTGCTGTAATTTCATCCCACATCTTGCGGACAATAGCATCAGATGGCCTGTTATGCAGCATCACCTGCTCCCTCTCTTTAAAGCCATGAACAAGGGCCATCAGCTCATCACCAGTGAACTTCCGTGCATGGATACATGCCTGCCCATCTGCATCACCTGTATGGGACAGATGGAATGGTAGTGGTGAGTTACAGGTGGGGACATTGTGCACATGTGTGGTTGTGTACCTGCTGGACATGGCACCAGACTGAATGGAAAGGCAATGCCAGGCTCTGTGTACCTGAGGCACTTGACTGCAGTGACACACAGTGTAACACACAGTCCATACATGGCCACAGTGTACTGCACCAATGCCTCCCATGCCCTTGCCTGTGCACAAGACAGTGCCAATCACACGCTGTCAGTGCATGTGCATTGGTGGGATCCCTATATGCCATGCAGGTATCTGGCTGGGTGTGTGTGGTGGTCAGCACATAGTAGCCATGTATGCACACAGTACATTAGTCCCATGGGGTCTGTGAGGCTGTCGTTTTGCACATGCGCACATTGCTGGGGACATGGGGCATGTGGCAGGATGTTGCGGCCTTCCTCCATGGCACAGTACATGTCATGTGGCACTCACAAGCCCCTGCTGCTGATCGCCCTCCCCATCCACCACCGTCAATGTGTATGTGCACCCCACCCAGCTGCCCATGATGGGTATACACCACTGACACTGACACTGTGTCCTGCCAATGCATGGAGCGGTGGTGCATGCCACCTGCGATCGCCTGCACCAGTCCCACCTTGTCCTGGCAAGTAACAGGGCGAAGTCCAATGCAATGCAGTGGGGATGCATGTGGTGCAGCACCACTGAGACACTGAGGCCCCTGGGCCCCCAGCCCCCACACCCCTGCACCAGTGATGTTGGCAGTGTGCAGGCATCCATGTCCCACAGTGTGGTGTAACAGGGACACCCTACCCTCCACATGGCATACCCCCTGTGTACAGTGAACACTATGACACTGTGGCCCGTGCTGCAGGCCTGCAGCATGTCAGCCTACAGTGCAGTGTATACAAAGTCCCACAGATATCACAGCAACATGCCACACAATTCCCATGCATGTTGACAACTAGCCATATGTCTATTGTGTTGACATTTCAAACAGCAGCATGCTCGGTGGGGTTTACTGACCTGCTCTGGCCTGTTGTAGCTCCTGGGATATCTTGCAATCTGTGTTTTCAAGCAATTTCCTCCTATAGAGATGGTGCACTGTTTGCCCTTAAATAGCATGGCTGGGCAAGCCACCTGGTTAGAAATGCAAATTGGACTGTAATGATCAAGGCCCCTACTTTTCTGCGGCACAATGGGACCAAGTTCTGCGGCAAGACTACCATTTGCCACAGAACTTCTGCGGTGGTGGTTTGTAATTTCTGCGGAAGTTCTGCGGCACTAACAAACTACCACATCAGAGTGTCAGCATGTCATCCTGACTTCACTTTCATGGCAGTGGTTATAGCAATCAGGATGGTGGAAAGCACAGTAACACTAGTTCAAAAATTAACAGACTTACAGAAATAATTTTATGACTAAAAAAGCAAAACAAATGTCTCTTCCTTAAGGTCCTAGCCTATTGCAGAAATGACATATGCAGAGGGGACCTTATGTGATAAATAAGGTATTTCAATACGCAGTTATCTATCCCACTAATGAGGTCTCTACTGTCTATCACTTCTATATTTGTATGTGCTTTCCACATCACTCATGAGGTTCCCAACTGTGTATCACTTATATATTTATATGCAATCTGTAACATACATACAAATGTGTGTGTGTAGTAAGACAGAGATGCTGTGTGCATGTGTGTGTGTGTGTGTGTGTGTGTGTGTGTGTATATATTTTTAATTTCCATGAAATTGCATCCTCATTCATACAGGTCCCATTGGAAATGGAATAAACGGAATAGAGGAGTTATTGCAAAACTCATTTTTCATGTCAATCTGCTTCCCCTGACACATTACGTAACACCATCAGGCCATGATATGCATGTGAACTGATTGTGAGATAGAGCTCTCCAGCCCATCGCAATGTGTCCACCTTGTAACAGAACACTGCACCATACCTTCCCAGGCTCCGAGCAGTGATGTGTTCCACCAATCCTTGTGCTGCCCAGCCAGCAACCAGAGCTAATCTCTGAACCTGAGTTGCCAGCATGGAAACATGGCATGCTACCCTCTAGCCCAAAAGCTGTCCCTGCACACAACATTTTTCCATAACCTTTAGGTGATTCTATCAACCAATGACAATATGTAATCAATAACCCTGGCAAAAATGCATACAGTGCAATTATTTAACAGGTCTATTCTTTCAACAGGTCTACACATTATTATATTCCACTTTTCTGGGCATAATTATTTTATTTTTCTTAAAAATGACAGTCAAATTCATTTTACCAGTTATTCATATCAGATGGAATCTCTATACCTTAAAGGCACAAGTAAGTTTGTACAAAGTGAGGTATGGACTTAACAGGTCTGTGGTATTGACAAGGTTTTGTTTAAGTTGGCCCTAGTGCAATAATGTAAGACAGAAAATTGTATTAGGCTGTAGTGCAGGTTGAGCAAATATCACCATACCTGATGTGCTGTGCCACCGTCTCTGGCAGTGGGAGCTGTGGTAGATAAGTGACTGTTCATTTCTGTTGCAGACTGCAGCCATTTCATTAGCTAATGTATGATGTTACAGCAATGATAACATCACATTCTGAGCATATAGGGGGTTTGGATATAAAAAGAGGGGAAGGGAACCAGGTTCTATGGATAAACACAAATATTAATAAAAAATCACCAGGAAGAGTGAATTCTGTGGCACTGCAGAAGTTCTGCAGTAGATTGCAAGTTCTGCGCAAAATTCTGCTGCCGCAGAATTCTAGGGGCCTTGGTAATGATAAAGTAATGTGTCTGTTTGTCCGGAGATTTCACATGTTCCCTCATTAGCATACATCCTTTGAATATAGCAATAATTAGTGCTGGACAAACGTTTAGTGCCGGGCAAATTATTAGTGCCAGGCAAACCAGACAGTCATTTGCACAGTGCTATTACATTAGTGCTGTGCTACAGGGCTACTACGCGTTGTAGTAGTGCATGCGTGCAACACCCTTCTGTCACGGGGGTCACAGTGGGGTTGCACATGAGCTGTGCATGTGCTTCCAGGTAGCATGGCACTAGCACGATAGCACAGCCTCGGACTTGGTCAGCACTGTACAATACAGCAGTAACAGCACTTGGCAAGGGAGCATTGCAGGGAGTGGCAATCATGCTAGGGAGGTGCCCAGTATAACAAGTTCAGGACTTTCTTGGAGTATGGCTTCACGCGCAAGAGGCTGAGGCCAGTTGTCCACAGGGACAGGAGGTGGGGGCATGTGGATACTGGCATCCTGGTGGAGTTGGTGCAGCAGAGGCACAGATGACTGTCTGGGGAGGTGAGGGAAGGTGACTTGCCCTGTAGACAGGGTCTGGGCACCCATTGCCCATCACTTGTCTGGCTGGACAGGGAGAGTCAGGGATGATGAGAAGTGCCACCACCGGTACCTGGATCTGAAGTGGAGGCAGCCCCGCCAGCTGGAGTGGTTCAAGCGCATGGTCTGGGATGGGACTGTGCCTGTGCCAGGCAAGTGTATTGCACTGCCATGGGTATGCATGCCATCTGTGTGTGTGCATGTGTGTGTGCTTGCACATGTGTCTGTGGGTGTGTTACAGTCTGTGTATATGCGTGTGCATGTGTCCCATTACATATGCACATCACTGCTGTGTGTGTTCTGCCCATGGTTGCTTGCATGTCGGCACAGTCTGCTCCTCCATTGGCAGACAGCCATGCCCATCCTGCTGGGGGGGTTGTATGGGGCTTTGGTGCTGTACTGGCCTTGTTTGATGTGTCCACCATGTGTGCACATGAGATATTGCTGTCACGGGGGGGCTGTGGTTGTATAACGGCTTGTGTTCTGGGGTCCTTGCAGTGGCTCATTTGTGTACACCTGTCATGCTGGAGGGGTGGATGAGGATGGGCTACTGTATTGGCATGGTGTAATATAGATCTGGTTGGGTGGATGGCATAGTGCCATCCTGCTTGGGGGGGGGCTGTATGGGGCTGTGGTGCTGTACTGGCCTGTGTTGCTGTGTTCATCATGTGTGCATATGGGGTATTGCTGTCCTGGGGGGAAGTGGTCCTATAATGGTTTCAGTTCCGGGGTCCTTGCAGTGACTTATTTGTGTACACCTGTCATGCTGGGTGGGGGGATGGTAATGGGCTACTGTAATGGCATAGGTTACTATAGGTCTGGATGGGCAGATAGTGGTTGTGCTCTGCTGTATGTCTCATAGCTCTGTTCCCTTGAGCAGCATATCCCAGCGAGTGTGTCGTCCCATGGGTTTTTTGTGCCCTGGGCCACTGTCCTTGTCACCTCGGGGGCTGCCTGTGTGGTTGCACTGTGTCACTGTGTGCTCCACTGGGCTGTGTGGATTGCACTGGTTCTCAGTGTTGCCTTTGACCTTCCATTCCTGTCCATGTACTTTGGCTGGGTGGGTGGTGCCTGTGTCATCATGCTTCAACATGCAGGTGCATGTTTGGTTGTGTGGGATGCTCTCCATTGTATCGCCACATGGGCATGGTTGTTGGGACATGCTGTCCACCCCTGTGCCCTCCACCTGTGGTGTGTACTGTACTTCCATGTCTGTCTACCATCCTGACGTGGTACCCCTTCCTCCTCTAAATCCATGTTAGAGCTCACTATGGGCCACACCTCCTGAGAAGACGGAGGGGAGGGATGACTTGCTATGCTGCATGGTCTGCCAGCAAAGAACAATCATTGAATAGCAGGCAGTCCTCATTGCTGAGACACTGCAGGTGGTTGTAGTCCTTGAGGCATGGCTGCTGGACCCATCTAGCATGCAGCATTAAGACTGTTCCCCTTTTTCTTTCACTTTACTCCCCCCCCCCACTGGACTGCTGGTTTTGTTGCTACCTTCTGTTCCTTTTTGATTTTTGTGTCCCCTTCCCCTTTCACTCCATTTTCATTACAATTGTTAGTACTAGTGGTTGTTGTTGTATTGGTCATAGTTTTAGTAGTAGTTGGTTAGGTATTAGTAGTAGTAGTAGTGCTAGTGATGATAGTAGTGTTAGTAGTAGTAGTAGCGGTAGTAGCAGTAGTAGAATTAGTTGTATTAGTAGTAGTCATAGTAATAATAGTTTTACTGTTAGTTTAATTAATGTTTGTTGCATATATTGTTGTTCTTGTTGTTTATTTTATTTTATTTATTTATTTATTGAAGGTATCAGAATTACAATCCTTTGAGTCATAGACTATTTTTCAAAGGCTCCCACGTCATCAAACAACATATAATCTTACAAGTAACAGTGGGTACAAAAAAAATCATTGGACAGGGGAAACATGAGTTAATATAGGATACATGATGAGTATATATACAATTGAAAACAGCTTAGTATTTACAACACCGTATCTTAAGTTGTAAGTTACAGGGAGACAAGGGACTTAATAGGAGTAGAAGGTTGAGATTAGGTGGGACAGGATCCATTGTCAAGCTTAGAAGGAGGAATATGGGGGTTGTCAGGATGGGGAGTGATAGGGAGAGACTAGGCTGGACAGGGTCCATTGTCAGGGGTAGGGCAGATTACAGGAGGGTGGGGGATTGGGGCAGTTACAGGAGAAGGAGGAGAGGAGGTGTGACCAAAGCAGGGATTTAAACCGGACAATCTTAGGTTCGAGGATTATGTGTCAGGGGAGGGAGTTGAGCCAGGTAGGGGCTCAGTGATGGAAAGATCATTGGCCAAGGGAGGTATTTTGTCAAGGTACAAGAGGGTTGGTTTGACTGTGCTACGGGTGGACTTGGTGGCGGGTGATGGTAGTTGGGGGGGGTGAGACTGGGAGCAGTTAGTCCAGTGGAAATCTTATTAGATAGGAGGCAGGTTTGGTATTGCAATCTGCTGTCAAAGTCAAGCCAGTTAGTCTGGCTGTAGAGCGAGCAGGTGGGGGTGAATTTCGGGCATCCTAGGGCTAGGCAGCAGGCCTTTGTTCAGGGCAATCTTGGCTCTTTGGAGGGCAGTATTGTTGGCAGCACCATATATCAGAATGCCATAGTCTATAATAGACAGTACAGAGGATGTGATGGCTAGTTGGACTGCTTCTGGGGGAAGGCAGCCCCGATGGTAATAGAGGAGGCCGATCCAGGAGTTGACGGTGGTACAGAGGAGATGGACATGGTCATGGAAGGTAAGAGCAGGGTCAAAGGTGATGCTGAGGTACTTAAAGGTAAAGACCTGTTCAGGGGGAAGTGAGAGGGTGATGTGGACATGGGTTGGGTAGTGTTTCAGTCTGTTTTGGTTATGAGCAAAGAGCGTGATTTTGGACCTTTTTTTGGTACAGTATGAGCTTATGCCTGGTGAAGCATGACTCAGCTTCAGTGAAAGCATTATGGAGGAAGAGTTCTAAGGAGGCAGGGTTAGTGTGGTAGGTGTAGAGGACGGCATCATCCACATAGAGTAGTATATTCCCAGAGCATGCCTTAGGTAGGGAGTTGAGGTAGAGGCTGAATAGAAGGGGCCCAAGGATGGACCCCTGTGGGACTCCTGAGAGAACTGAAAGGGGTTTTTGAGAGAGTGGTGCAGATTTTGACCCTTTGAGAGTGGCCCATAAATAGTCCGCAAACCAGGATGTGGCCTCCTGGACCAGCGCTGAGAGAGGATGGAAAGAAGGAGGGCATGGTTTACAGTGTCAAATGCCTTGATAGGTCCAAGAAGACCATACACCAGCCTGCCCTTGTCAAGGGCTGAGTGTATGAAGTTGGAAAATTCTAGGAGGGCGGTAGAGGTACTATGGCCCTGTCTGACACCATGTTGTTCGGCAGATAGGAGGTCATATTTGGAGAGGTACTCAGTGGATCGGTCAGGGACAATACATTCTAGGGCCTTGGGGGGGATGGATATGGGGTGGTAGTTGATGGGGCAGATGAGGTCCCCGGACTTGTGGATGGGGGTGATGAGCCCAGTTTTCCAGATGGAGGGGAATTTACTGAGGTGGAGGGACAGGTTAAAGATGTAGGAGAGGGGGGAGGGAACCTCATCTAAGACCAAGCACAGGATCCAAAGGTCAAGTGAATCACTGCTGTGGCAGGAGCCACTCAGGGATTTGAGTAAGTAGGGTTTAATTTTGTAGGGGGTGAGGACACAAAAGCAAAATGGAGGGTGAGCTAATGGGGTGGAAAGGGGAGGTGGAGGGGTTGAAGAAGTCAGGGGTGGATAGGGCTCAGGTTGGAGAAGGACATATTAAGTGTGTCAGCGACAAGCTGTGTGTCGTTGGTAATAGACCCGTTCACATTGAGTTGGGTGGGGGGGGTGCTTGCCGTTAAGAGATTTCATATTTTCCCAAAATGTGCAACCTGTACTCCAGAAGGAGGCCAGGGCAGCTTTAAAGTGTTCGACTTTTGCTTTCTGGATGGCTTAAGTACACTTATTAAGTGCAGTCAGGTAGGTTTGTCTATCCGTTGGGTACCAAAGTCGAGGGCTTTTCTGTTCTTATTATTGTTGCTTTTTTTCTCATTGTTACATAATACATTCTACTTTCATGACTTTAGTGTGCCTAGTGTCATTTCTGGGTGCATGGGGTTTTTCACGGATTTGTACTGTGCTTTGGTTTTCATTCATGGGTCCTGGGTGTCACTGGGCATTGACATGGCTGGGTGATACTGGGCATTGACATGGCTGGGTGATACTGGGCGATGACATGGCTGGGTGTCACTGGGCATTGACATGGCTGGGTGATACTGGGCATTGACATGGCTGGGTGTCAGTGGGCATTGACTTGGCTGGGTGATACTGGGCATTGACATGACTGGGTATCACTGGGCATTGACATGGCTGGGTGTCACTGGGCATTGACATGACTGGGTGTCACAGGGCATTGACATGGCTGTGTGTCACTGGGCATTGACATGGCTGGGTGATACTGGGCATTGACATGACTGGGTGTCAGTGGGCATTGACTTGGCTGGGTGTCAGTGGGCATTGACTTGGCTGGGTGTGTGCCATATTCTGGGTTCTGCACTGCTGTCTGCTCTTGGGATCACATTCAGGGCTGTACTTCTTTAAATGTATTCCAGGGCACAGAAGGTTTATCTCTGCACTATGTTCCACCTGGGTGTTTGCACTGCCTGCCTGGGTGCTATCTTCAGAGCTGTCTTATTTGTTATATTCAGTGCTGTCTTGCTTCCTGGGCTAATTTAGCACTGCTCTCCAAGCCCAGTTAGCCCAGCTTCCTTTGAACGCTATATTCAGCAGGTTTAGCACTGGGTTATTTCTTATGAATGTAGTGGGCTATTGATTCCAGGCTAATTTAGCACACTGGGCAGTGATAATTTAACCTTGAGGCAAAGTTTGAATATCTGGCCCTGGATGTCCGGTTGCCGTTTTTCTTACAGAGTACTATTTTCTTTGGGAAAATTCTGGGATTGCAGTTTGGAGATGGCAATTCGGCAAACTTGAACTGGCAGGATTGTATAGACCAAGGTAAGAAGACCATATTGTTATTGAAAAAGTAGCAGATGAGCAGAAAAAAAGTAAGAATTCATGAGTAAGACCTTTCTGCTACCCACTTTTATATATATTAGTCAAGCATTCCCAGTCCTAAGTGTTTTAGAAGCCACAATTCTGAGCATTTTTGAAAGTTCTTTGGGGGGAGACAACTGAATCCAGTCAAATACAATAGTAAATAAAGAGGGTATTGCAATGTCTACACCATTTTAAAGAGGCTTTTCAAAAAATTCACAGCTGGGGAATTACAGCTGATGCTCTACATACAGTTACATGTACGTTAGTATTTATTAATGATTGACAACTTACATTCTGTAGCTACTGTTTTTGAGAAATGTCCAACTGGTTTTGAAACCTCTCTGTTTGTACAGCTTACAGAACCTCAAGTATCAATAACAATATAGGATATGCCATGACTCTGTTGCCTCTTTGGATTAAATTGTAAAGGGCAATCAAAAGCATGAAAGCATTACAGAGAGGTATTGTTCTAGGGGAACGTGCTCTGAAACCAGAGACCGTGGAACACTTCTTTTTTTCCTTGTACCTTCTATTTTTTTACTTATAATTTATTAGATTTTCAATCAATTTGCAGTGACGTAGGATACACTAATAGTGTACATACTATTATTTAACAAATATCAATGAATCCAAAGAAAACATTTTCAAAAAGAATGGGAACACAAATCACGCAACTTATAAATAGTATAGTCTAAGATCTTAAATGGCAGAAGGGGGACACATCTAAGTTAATGTGTATTAAAAGTTATATAGCCAAACCATTTGGAAGATACCAGTGCAGTCTTATAACAAATAGGTAGCATAATATAAGTCATATGGCAGCAAAATTACTGAAATATATTTAAATTAATCAGTAGAGAATTAATTTTTCCGTATTACCCTAAATATGTAAGAACCAAAAATAGTAGCTCCTCTGTTTCAAACTACTCCTCCACAAAACACCAGACACAAAAACTATTAGTGAAAAATACACTTAATATTCTTCTTTTACTGCTAAACAGCAACAATAAAATGTTCCATGTCTTAGTGGAATATCTCATATAATCCATAGAAAAACTACCCTATAAGAAAGCCTTTTACAGAACAGATAAACAAGATGATACTTTTTATAATATTAAAGCTTGCAACCATAGAAATCATAGGAATCATAGGAAGATACTGAGCTAAATGGACTAGCATCCTATATGCTCGCCATGATTAACTAATTTCTGATCTAATACATATTCTTGTCCCACATGGATTTGAATTCGGCCATAGATCTACTCGCCACAATCTCCAAAGGGAGTGCATTCCAAGCATGCACTGCCCTTTGGTTAAACCACCATGTAGTTCTCACTTTATTACATTTAGATGCTGTTAATTGCATTGGGTGGGACCTAGTTTTATACATACAACTATTAAATGTTAGCTCTGTAACATCCCACAAGTCATCATTTTGCCAAGCTCTGTATACCAAGCACATGACCCCTCGCTTTCTATGTTCCTCCAAGGAGTACAAATTCAAATCTCTCAATCTAGTCCTATAGTCTCTACCCTGCATACCACAAACAGCTCTTGTTGCCCTCCTCTGCACTCCCTCCAACAGGGCAATATCCTGTTTTTTAAAAGGTGACCACACCTGTGCTCCATATTCCATAATTGGTCTCACAAGGGATACATACAAGGACAAAACAACCCCCTACTCCTAGATGATATATGCCTCAATATGCAATTTAGGATACTGTTTCCTTTCTGGCTATATTTTGGCAATGAGATGAGAATGTCATATTATCGGAAACTATTATACCCAAATCCCTTTCCTCATATGTTGTTTTGAGCGGAACAGTTCCCAATTTATAGGGTAATTTAGGGTTACTATTTCCCAAATGCATAATAAAGCATTTATCTAGGTTCAGTGCCAATTTATATTTGTTAGACCATGTGGCTATATCATCTATTACATCTTGTAGTTTAGAAGTGTTTAATTCAGTATTTACTTCAGCTCCAACCCTACAATCATCAGCAAACTTTTGCATCCAAACAGATTTTTGTTTTATTTGGAGTGCTGATACATATAGATTGAAGAGGCAGGGGCCCAAGACCGAGCCCTGGGGCACCCCGCTAGTCACCCCCAAACTATCGGACAATGCCCCTCTAATACTCACACGCTGAGTCCGATCAAGTAACCAGTTTTGAACCCAATCTGCTATATAAGGATGTATGTTCAGGTTACTCATTTGTTGAATTAATTCCTGGTGAGGTAGTCTGTCAAACACCTTAGAGTAATCAAGGAATAGCACATCAACGGGGATACCCTTGTCCAGTTTATCAATAACTAGATTGTAAAAAGCCAACATATTTGTCTGTCACGACCTTCTCTCTTCAAAGCCGTGTTGGAGATTATCTGTAAGATGATTTGTATCAAGACGTTCTTGTATTTTATCCTTAAGCACCCCTTCCAGAATCTTAGATGGTATAGCAGGTCTTATAATTATAACTTATAGGTCTATAATTAGCTGGATCCATCTTATCTCCCTTCTTATAGATTGGAACCACTACTGCTGATCTCCAACACTCCAGTACCTCTCCAGTATTCAGGGACTGCTGAAAAATATATGTCAAAGGGGGGGCTATTGACTTGGCTAACTCCCTAAGTACTCTGGCATGGAGGCCATCAGGACTGGGGGATTTAATAGGATTCAGTTTAGTCAATCGTTCTTTAATGTCTGTACAGGTTATTATTATACTTTCATTTGGGTCAGGAGTAGAACTTTTAGTGTGGTATGTAGGTTTATCTTTTGAAAAAACAGTTGAAAAATAATTATTTGCTATGTCTGCCATTTCTTTATTGTCAGATGTAGTATCACCATTTAATTTTTGAAGTGGACCTATAGTACTTGAATTACCTTTGATATTCCTAATATATGCATAGAAGGCTTTGGGGTTTCCCTCCACTCTACTAACCAAATTTGATTCATAATCAATTTTGGTCCCCTTAATATGTTTTTTTATTTGATTTGTGAGTTGTCTATATTGATTTCTAGTTATAAGGGATCTATTTAATTTCCACTGTTTGAACAGTTTATGTTTCTTATTAATCAATAATCTTATTTTACGAGTCCACCACTGTTTTTTATTTTTACTCCAAGTGTATTTTTGTTTTATAGGGATATTTTCAAGTTCTT
This sequence comes from Neoceratodus forsteri, assembly GCA_016271365.2. Lineage (NCBI taxonomy): Eukaryota > Metazoa > Chordata > Ceratodontiformes > Ceratodontidae > Neoceratodus > Neoceratodus forsteri. The sequence continues at coordinate 30,285,506 of JADMNL010000028.1, forward strand.
GCTGTTTTATTTTTGTGTAAAATATATCCCAAATTTCATTTAATGGTCTTTCTCCAAACTCATTTCTCCATTTCCAATTGGAAAGATTCTTATTCATTTTAATAAAATTTGCTTTCAAAAAATCATAATTTATAGTCTTTCCCCAATGAATTTCTACAGGTTCCACCAATTTAAATTCCACCATAAAATGATCACTTGTTCCTAGAGCGTCAGAGATCTTATACTCACACAGGGTATCACCCATATTGGACAAAACTACATCCAGAATGTGATCTCCCCTAGTTGGCTCTTCCACATACTGGACTAGGCCTATTTGATCACACACAATTTGAAACTCCCTCTCAAAAGGTGTATCCGCATAAGATCTTCCCCAATCTATTCCTGGTAGATTTAAATCACCTAACATTAATATCCTATCTGTTGGATCTAAAGTCAACATATGGTCTAACAAGCTCCTATTATATTGTGGGGTAGATGATGGAGTTCTGTAAATTAAGCCTAGAATGATTTTCGGAGCTTGTATAGGCAGTAATTTAATCCATACTTGATCCTCCATATCCAAGGGTGATACCATTATTTCTGATTTTATATCATCTATTATATACAAGGCCACTCCACCTCCTTTCCTGAATGCTTTAGATCTCTTATATAAGGTGTAACCCTCAATGTCCTGTTCCCAACTAGCATTTACATCCCACCATGTTTCCGTCACAGCAGCTATATGTATATTTTTGGTTTCCAAAATATCTATAAATTCCCCCATTTTGTGTTTTAGGCTTCTAGCATTCACCAGCAAGCAATTCCAAAGCTCAGATTTATTAGATTTGTTTTCCATATTTTTATTACTGCTTAGTGAATTTATACTAGCTAAGGTCCCATCCCCCCTTCCATTTAGTTTAAATTTATTTTTGTAGCTTCTTTGAATCTCTTAGCTAAGTAGCTAGTCCCCGCCCTCTCCAGATGCAGACCATCATACTTAAACAGGCTTGGATTGTTAAATACAAATGAATTGTCCAAAAATTCCGCCCCTTCTTTCCTACACAGATCTCTTAACCATCTGTTTAAGATATTTATTTTAGAAGTTTTGGCTGAATGAAAACCAAATACCGGTAAGATACTTCAGATTATGACTGAACCCCCTTTTCGTTTGATTTTCTGTAGAATTTTCTGAAAATCCAAGAAAATATCCTGTAGGTTCCGTTTTGGAATATCATTTATTCCTACATGCAATAAAACCAGAGGATTTAATGTATTTTCCATAAGCCCATCCAAAAGTATGATTATGTCCTGGATCTTAACTCCTGGTAGCATACTCACTGTAGTGAGTTCGTTTCAGCCTTTACATAGCATAGTGTCCAAACCCCTTATTAAGGAGTCTCCTATAATCAACAAGTCACTAGTTAATGTCTTTGTGTCACTCTTTTCCTGATTTACTGTCTGTGTGTTTATAACATGAAAATCATTGGTGGTAGATATTACAGGATCCTCAGTTTGTAAAGGTAAAAACCTATTTTGTAAAGTGATAGGTGCAGTATTATAGATTTGACCCCCTCTTTTCTTGGTTTTAACTTTAGATACATTTGCCCATCCTTCTACTTCCTGTTCTGGTTCTAAAATCATTTTAGGCTGGACTATACCATAAGCAGAATTGTTTTCCTGTACTTTATCACTTATTTTAACTACCATTTAATCTATAAATGTTTCCAGGCTAACAATTTCCTCATTTTTAGATTTAGTTCCCAATAATCGTGTAATTTCCTCTTTCAACATTTCCACTTGTTTACATTTGTCACATATAAATACATTGCTTGGTATCCCCTCAATGTACATGTGGCACTCGACACACCTTTTGTATTGGCCTTCCATTTCGTATTTTTATTGCATGATTTTATCTAATAAAATATCTACTTACATGCAAAGAATGTATTTCAGCACCCAGCCTCCCCAATGGACACAGCAGACGCAGCGCCGGCCGCGTGTCTCTCTGCTGGCTCTAGCCAGACCCGCCTGCTCGCCCCTCTTCAAGCAAACCAACACCAACAGTAGATTCTTTTTTCAGGAGAACCTGTAAGGAAAAAAAAAACAAATGCTATATTATATGTTTTCTCCTGTACTTTCATTCATAATTTTGGTCTCTGGTAGCACATACATGGAAATAATCCTTATTTACAAAAATCACCTATGAAGTTGTATTATATGGGACTTTCTCATGACAATGAACTAAATGGAACAAAAGCACTTTAATAACTATGGCCCCTATGCTCAAAGATGCAGAGCCTCCACACCACGTATGTGAGGCATACAGACACTCCTCACCCATTACGCCCCTGTGCAGGATGCATTAAGGAGGGGCAAGCAGCCCCATGCACCCGATCCCCCACCGTTGAATGTTCAGGGGGTGGGCAGGGTGCATGCCAGCACCATGCTGCATGCACAAAGCCATGTAGAGCTGTGCACTGAGGTGCATAGGAGGGCAGCCATTATGCCAGGGAAACCCTGCCATATGTCCCCTACATGCCCTGCCCCAGAGCACACCAGATGAGGGAACAGCCTAGCAGCAGGTGGCTATTCCCCACACAGTGAGGCAGCTCTGGCCCTGCACCCCAGAGGCTGACTGCTCAAATCATTCAGTACCACCCCATCTCCCACAGCTGCATACCCCCCCAGGGCAGCACCACCATGCCCATGCCACCCATGACCCAACACTGCATTGGAAAGGCACCCGGTGTGGCAAGGCACACCCCCCTCCTGGCTGCCCTGTTCCCTGATCGCAGACCCTCCCACTCATGTGGGCACCTGCCCCAAGTAGTACACCCCTCAACCACACACAGACAGGGGTTCCCTGGGTCCCTGTCCCACACCACTGTCTGGTGATAATCCCTCCCCAACACACACACACTAGTGGCACCAACACCCCCTCTTCTTGCATCATCCATCAATGCCACATCTTGGGACAGCTGGTGGCAATGCCCACCACACACTGCCATGGCTGCTCACTACCCACCACACACCGCCATGGCCACTAATCATCTGATATCTGCAGGGGTGCTCTGCTACCATGCACCCTGCCACTTAAGGGATCTACTGTTGGACCCTGGATGGGCATCCACAACTCCATCCCTGGCCACCACATGGAGTGCTGCATGCCAGGGGGGTACCCGTGGACTGGTCGTGGCCCTTGTGGAATGCCTGCAGCACTCACCTGTCTGCTGGTGTGGAGCTCCACATGCAGGATGCATGCCTTGGGCGCATAATTTCCACCCATTAGAGCATAGGTTCCCTTGACAGTAGCCTACTTTAAATGGCACATTTGGGTAGCTAGGTGTCAATATTCTTTGCAGCAAAAAGAATACAGCATACAAGACTTGCTAGCTTGGGTAGAGTCAGAGATTAAACAAATTCTTTTAGACATGGGTAAAGTGTCCCCGTCAGTCAGTCAGGACAGACTTAGGTACATGTCCTGCTATTTATTTTTTAATTTTTTTATTATTGAAATGTCTCACCAGAAAGGACACACTGAACAACACATTGCTCGTCTCACTGTGTGTCCTGGAATCTGAATCTGACAAGGTTACAAAGAAACCAGCACTCCCCACAGTGAGTGTTTTTTTACTTATATTAATGTCATACTTACAAATAACACCTCTCGACAATAAGGTATCGTACCCTGAACTGCTGAGGCTGGAACAGGCGTGGAAGCCTTTATAATATTATCATGTATTGGCTTTGTTTTTTCTAAGTATGATATTCACATAAGTAAAAAAATGCTCACAAAATTTGATGTCTGGAGTGCTGGAGTGATGTTCTTTGTTACCTATGAATTTTCATTTTTCAGTACCCAATCAACACCATGAGTGCTGCTTTCTGTACTGTGAATATGAATCTGACAAACCTGCTATGAAATTGCAGCATTGATTATAAGATTGCATTTATAGCATTGCAGACTAGAAAAAAGTTATAGTAAGTTTAAATTTAGAATATCATATCTAGTCTTTTCTTTGTATACTAAAAAAGGACAGTTTAAAAAAACTTGCTTCTAGCCGTTTTTAATTTTATTTTTATTTCTGGGGCTAATCACAATTTACCATCCAGATTATTGTTATTTCAGCAGTGTGGTAACTGTGTTTTTATGTCTGTTTTCTTTTTGTTGATTTTTTTTTACTTCTGACCTGTACCTGGTATTATATTCTTGCAACGTTTGATTTCAATAAAAAGTCACCTACTTTTCAGTGATAAATGTCTTTGGATGTCGAGGTTCCACCTAGACAGTGACCAGAAGGGACCTTAGTTTAATGTCTCATCTGAATGCTGGCACCTCAGCAGTTCAGTACCCTCCTCATACTGCACTACGGCACCAGTTATGATATTACCCAAAGTGCCTGGTGTGGGGCAAGAACCCACAACCTTCTGATCTTCTGGCCCCAAGGGTGAGTGTGCTATCTACTGAGTCACAGTGTACAAACTAGTTGCAAACTGATAGCATTGTGCATGCCTTAATGTGTCTTAAATTGTTGCTTTTGACCTGAGTCTGCTAATCATCTGTTGTTTATATTGTAAATCACTTTGAACATCTTGGAAAGACTTTTAAGCAAGTAATCATTTCTAATGCCAGTTAATTAAGAGTCAGAAAATTATTATGAAAAAAACTGGTTTAAACTTTGAAACCATTTTTAAAACTTTAGTGTGATAGTCAGTTTCATATTAACTTTTTGCACCTTCGACCACTAGGAATAAAATGATGGTACTATCCACTGCAAAAGTTTAAAGGCATTTAGAGTAAGTCCATCCCTTCTATCAGTGTTAAACCACGACTGAAGGGATCATTTGCAAATATCAAATTTGGTCTTTTTTTTAGATGTGGGGATTGCAGGCTGAACCCTCTATAATCATGATTTGAAGAGTGTAGCATTGCTTATAATGAAATGAATGAGTTCATGAAGTGGTGGTATGTTACAGTACTCCTACTCTCTCAGGACTTAATCTACAATGCTGGCCAGGATATGCTCAAATTGAACATATTCCAGCCATGCTTCTGTGAACCCTGATGTAGTGAAGACAGTATCCATAGCCCTGTTTCCCCGTGTCCTATATGTGTGGAGCCCAACACAGAGTAAGGGTGTGTTACTTAGGGTGGTGTTGTCAAGGCTGCAAGCCATCCAATTTGCCTAGGTCAGTACTGTAGGGATTTCCCTGCACCACACAGCCTGTGGCACTATGATATATGACTGTTAGTGTCAGCCCTTCACAAACTGCTGTATCACCATACTGGTGGCAACTATTTCTGCTGGTATGTCCGGACAGTACCTGTGGACCACAAAACCCTCCAAGCCTACACAAAGAGCTGGGGGCAGGTGGTGTGGTGGCTGACTGGGCCCCAATTAGTGTCCTGCTGTCAAGCAGAGACTATGCGTAGGAGCTATGGCAGCCACTCAGGCTGTGTAGCCTTTGCTCTTCTTCAGACCCTACATAACAAACATTTAAACTAGCATTTAATGGGGAGAATAGGAATGCTCTCAGGTCTCTGACTGAGGAATTTACACCAAATGGCCTGAAAACATGTAAGGTATCATCTCTGAATGCCAGGTAATTAAATCTAGTCAAAATGGCATAATTGGAGGCTAAATGTAGAATGTTAGACTTAGGCATAATATCCGTAACAGAAACATGGTGGGACTCTAACTACTTATGGTTGAAAGAGTTCCCTGGATTTAAACTCTATCACAAAGACAGAGTTGACCAAATAGGGGGAGGAGTCTGCCTCTTTGTTAGGGACAACATTCATCCTTTCAACTTTCCTATTCTACAACAACTGAAAGCATATGGGTAAACATCCAAATTAAGGGACAACCCCAGATACTTGTATGTACATGCTATAGGCCCCAATCAGCAAACTGTGATTATACATCCACATTAATTAATGATATTTCAACTCTGGCCAATAAAAGCAATGCCAGCACTTTAGGGGATTTTAATATGCTAACAATTGATTGGATTTCCCAAACTGGTAGTGCCCAACATGAAAAAAGTTTAGTATCTACACTAATTGACACAGGCCTTGAGCAAATTATAACAGAGCCAACCATAGGTGGTAATATATTGGATCTTCTGATCATCAATATTGATAATACAATCTCTAACCTTATTATATGTGACCCATTAGGAAACAGCGATCATAGTTCTATTTGTTTACTTTAGCATATGAATATCAGTCCCCCACTAACCAATCCTTATTTGATATGAACCAGAGCTGGCTGGGGCACACCCAAAATACCCTTTTCACCCTAATTCAGAGTCATAACCTGCACCAAATCATAACTGACCCCACTAGGGGTTCAACTTTCTCAACTTTCAGCACCTTACTTGACTGGATCCTTACTAACCAAGTACATAGAAGTGTGGCTGCAGGTATGCTACCTGATGCCATTAATTACCACAATCCAGTCTACTGAATCTGGGGTCCCTCCAAACTCCCCTCTCCACCACCATGGTACATCACTTTTTGGAGCTATGCCAAGCTGAACACTACTAAATTCTTACAAGATGTTTCCCCGATAGACTGGTCCCATCTCTATCAGGTTAAGGATACTCAAAACTGCATTCCACCTTTTTTTGTCAAGCTTCAATCAATCAATCAATCAATCTTTATTTAACCAGCCAGTTACATTGTTGAGCAAGCTCATTTGCAAGATGGTCCTGGGCTTCATGCTGATCCCGGATGCATATGCACCTCATTGTACAAGAAGGGTAAACGGCAAGCAGACTAAATGGCTACAGAAGGACCTGCTCAGGCACCTCCATTATCAGGACAAGTGCTGGAGAAAATACAGAAAGTCTAGCCTCTTACCAGATTATGAGCTATACAGAACCCAGAGAAAACCATGTAAACTTAATATTAGGCTGACAACGAGCTCCTATTGCAAAGGCCTGCTCTTGGATGCGGCCAAAGACTCCAAACAATTTTGGTCTCATATACAGTAACAACTTTCCTAGGAGCTACTCAGTCCCACACTATGAATGACATGGTAAATGATGGTGCTCAATGCAATGACCCTAACACAATTTGCAACTCCTTTAATAGACTCTTCTCTGGCCTTTCTAATTATATTACCTCTTTCTCAGATGGCACGGCTGGTCAGCCTATCCCAAAGCCTCCCGACTCTTGCTCTAGTCATGCCCCTTTCTATTTCAATGCTGTTACTAGATTGGAAGTCCTTAAACTGCTTAGGAATATATCAGAAAGTACTAGTGTTGGCTCTGATGGCCTAGAACCAAGGCTACTAAAGCTGGCTGCTCTTATCATTGCCTCCCCCTTGGTTAGAATAGTCACACTATCTCTATGCCAAGGTCATGTACCTGAAATATGGAAGACTGTGAGGGTTACAACCATCTTTAAAAAGGGGGATAAAAAAGACATCACCAACTATTGGCCCATTGTGATACTGTCTGTCCGGAGTAAGTTACTCGAGAAACTGGTATCCTTGCAAGTGACTGACTTACTCACCAAATGCAATCTACTGTCACCTAACCAACACAGCTTCTGGAAGGGTCATAGCACCTCCACTGCCCTTGTTGAACTTACTAATGTCATGCTATGCGCCATGGATGACAGCCAGCTTATGGGAGCAGTCTTTATAGACTTAAAGCCTTTGATCTTGTTGATCACCCTTTCCTCCTAGAAAATCTCCCGTCCCTGGATTTCTTAACACAATCTGTGGTGTTGTTCCAAGATTACCTATCCAATAGTGAACACATGGTTAAATTCAATAATGCCCTATCTGAACAATTCTGTATCAAGACTGGTGTCCCTCAGGGCTCTATCTTGTGCCCTCTACTGTTTACTATCTTCATTAATCTCATATCCCTCAGCACCTAGCCCTGCTCCTCTGTTCTCTACATGGATGACCTGATCCTTTACTCCAGTGCCAGCTATGTGACTGATATCAACTATAATCTCTCTGTGGCTTTTCAGGAAATCCAATCCTGGCTAACCAGAAATAAGTTAGTTCTTAATGTGGCAAAGACTCTGGCTATGCTTTTTGGCTTAACTGCCAAACTGAAAGACTGCCATGAGCTCCTTACTGTAACCTGTGCCAATGGTTCTTCTCTCATGGCAGTCACCTACTTTAAATATCTAGGAGTTCTCCCCAATGCCACACTCAGCTTTGACCCGTATATTCAGACCACTTGCAAATCAGTAAATAGCAAGCTGGGAGTGGCCTACAAAACCTGTTATGCTCTTTCCGTCACCTAGACTTGCGATTGCCCATGGAATTCTTCTTCCATCTCTAACCTATGGATGTATAATCTACATCAATTGTTCCAATACCACACTTCATAAGTAGGATGTTACTTACAATAACATATGTCACTATACCCCCGCATCTCCTCGACTCAAACACCACTGTCAGTTTTATGCTGACCTCAGCTGATCCTCTCCCCACTCCTATCAGCTAATGGCCCTAGGATCCCTACTGGATAATATTATAAGATCTAATACTCCTCTGTCACTTGCCTCCCTTCTCATCCCTCAGTCCTCCCCGTATGGCCTGTGCTCCTTGAATTTATCCCTGCTACAAGTCCCTAGAAGCAAATCTGATAAAGGCATTTATGCATTTTCTCATGCAGATCCTAAATACTGGAACTCCTTGCCGCTTGAGATACATGAAGCACCAAGCCATCACATCTTCATAAAAAGATATTGAAACCTACTTGATAACTTTGCCATCTGCACCTATTTTAACCCATCCTAGACTTCCAACCCTCAGATCCATGCAAGACTCTCTGCCCTCAGAACCATGCATGCCCACCTAGTTTTCCTGTCCCTCTACTTTGCTACCTGTTGTTCCCATTGCTCCCCTCACCCTACCTTAACCCATCCTTCCAACTAATAGTAGCCCTAGCTCCCCGGCCCCCTGCTCATCATCCCTCCACTGCTCATCATCCCTTCGCACTTATAAATAATTTGTCATATTCTCTAGTCCTGTCTGTTGCACTCCTTTCTAGATTACATTCACTGGGTGGGATATTCAGAAATGCACGAGGCAGGGGTGCAAGCCAGGTGCAGCACAACTGGGATGCGCCAGTGCATGAACTGAGTGATATTCAATGGTACTGCACCATGGCTCAGCACCACTGAATATGGCACCTTGGCCACCAGCATTGCCCAAGGTGCAGTGGCATGGCACCACGTGCAGGGGCACTGAGCCAGCGCAAGTGGTGGCTGAGGAGCAGGGGGTTGTGCCAGCACAAATGCAGCTGTGCTAGGTGCAGCAGGAGTGATATTCAGAGGTGAACATGCAAATGGGGCCATAATGCATGCAAGGCACAACTGGGGCCATTAGCATGTTATTATGGCCCCATTTGCATGCAGGTACACTGATCCCCAGTGACTTGTGCCTGGTGCCCTGCCAGGCTGCCGCCGTCAGGGACTGATGCCCCCTGCACATCACAGCAAAGTGTCCCAATGCCCATTTGTAGGCATAGGTATAGTAAATGTATTTGAAAAATTACCTGGTGGTCCAGTGGACCGCTGTTAGCCCAATTGTGGGCATAGGTGTAATAGTAGTATTTTAAACTATCCCTGGTGGTCTAGTGGACCATATCCAGCCTGATTGTGGGCTTTGTAAATGGAAAATCCCTGGTGGTCCAGCGGTACCCCCTCCCCACCTGCCCACTCAGACCCACCACCCTGCTCCCCCCCGGTCAGTGGCAGGTGGCAGTTCCCCACCTGCAAGCCACCTGGCCACCTGCTGACTGACTGCATACAGTATGGCTGTACTCCCATTGGTCCACAGGCGTGGACCAATGGAATGCCTCATCCATTGCACAGCCCAGATTTGTGAGATGGATCCATTCACATATCTGAGCTGTGTGTGCGTGTGATTCTGAGCCCATTGGTCCACACTGTGGACCAATGGGCTTACAGCCATACTGTATGCAGTCAGTCTGTGGGCAGCTTGCAGGTGGGGAGCTGCCACTCGCCACTGACTGGGGAGAGTGGGGTGCCAGGTCTGAGTAGGTGGGTGGGAAGGGGGTACCGCTGGACCACCAGGGATTTTCCACATACAAAGCCTGCGATTGAGCTGGATATGGTCCACTGGACCACCAGGGATAATTTAAAATACTTCTATTACACTTATGTCCATGATCAGGCTGAGAGCGGTCCACTGGAGCACCAGGGATAATATAAAATACTCCTATTACACCTATGCCCGTGATCAGGCTGACAGCAGTCCACTGGACCACCAGGGATAATTTAATATACTTCTATTACACCTATGCCCATGATCGGGCTGTCACTGGTTCACTGGACCACCAGGGATTATTTTAAATACTTTTATAATACCTATGCCCACAATCGGGCTGGAAACAGTCCACTGGACCACCAGGGATATCATTTCTCTTACAATGCCCGCGATCGGGTGTGGGGAGGGCACGACATCCACAGACCCTGGCTCCGGAGCTTGGGTGACCACCCACAGCTGGTGGCTGCCATGTTGAGCTCTGCAATACGGCAGCTCACCTGTGGGTAGCCAGCCCACGTTCCTTTATTTTTAGGCTCAACTTTGACCACCAGTGTGCGGCGCAAGTAGGGGTTCCACCAGCATATATTCAGCACATCCCAGGCTGAATATCGGGATGTGCACAGTATGCATGGGCACGCCCCCCGCACTTGCATCGCATACATGACTGATGAACCCCAGCACATTGGGATTTGAGCGGTGCAACATCCCCTTCTGAATATCGCATCAGGGCGCAACAGTGGGTTTCACCTGGCGCAACACTGTTGCGCCATGTGCAACCCCTTTGAATATCCCACCCACTGTATTTTACTCTTATTGCTCAAATTGTCTAGAGAATTTCTTTTAGTGCTTCCCTCAATCCCAACTGCTTTGTTTTAGTGTATTGATTGCACAGATGCTTTGATTTTATTTGTTTGCTGTTCTATAGCTGAGCCTGAATTGCTAGTAGCCAATTAACGCTCATCCTATGCATTATCATCTTTGTTTTTGTATCCTGATGTCACCTTGTTGTCTGTATTACTTGTAATGTCTTTCTTGTAACCTCCCTGGTCATGCCTGAAAATAGTCATCTTTATGGCTAGTGCACTTACCTGGTAAACAAAAACTAAATAAATAAATTACGAGAATGCTAATTTTGTATATTCTTTTTTCCATCCTCCTCATATTCACTGGCCCCCACTCCTTCAGGCTCCACAAGTCCCCCTCAAGCCCCACTGTCCTAAACCAGCCCTACTTTAACTTCACGAATCACAGCCGATCCCTGGGATATCTCGGCATATCCCTTTTGCCGCGCGGGTCCCTCCTCCAGGAGAAGACACCAGGGAGAGGGGATGACCCCAGCACACTCTCTACTTAGGGGCCCGGAGATGCTGCCACAGAGAAGGAGGCCCTGGGAAGGCTCTGGAGACATTCAGGGACAGAGATCCATCATCTGGTGGCCAGCAAGTGGTATTTTCTGGTTTTGCCCTAGGTGCGTGATGTCCAAACATCAAGACATTAGCCGACGTCTGTCGTACACCACCCAGCAGTGAACCCAACATGTTGCCCTACCCCTGGCTTCCACCAGTGGTCACCCAACACCGGGTTGTAGCCCTCCATCTCTGGAGACAATGAGCAGTCGTGGGACACTCAAGTTGTCTCCCCTTGGCCGGCCCTCAAGTGACCTGAGCTCGTTCCCGAACCTGGGTCACTGGCGCCGCAAGCGAAAATCCGACCACTGCACCGGCGGGCCAGCCAAATTCTAGTTTTGAAGAAATGAATGACTACTTAAATAAAATTCTGTGGGAGGACATCCTATCACCCTTCCCACTTGAGGATGCTTGAACGTACCTAAAATCTACAATTCTTAAGTTGGAAGAAACATTTGTCCCTACTAGAGAAGAAATATAATAGAAAATGGTAGATTCCCATATGGTTAAATAATTCCATTAAAAAACAAATCAAGCATAAAGAAAAACTTTTTTCTTCACTAAAACATGCAGTAGTGATAATAAAGGGGAAATCCCCTGCAATTATAAGAAGGCAGGGAAAGACTTGAAATATCTAATCAAACATTCCAAGAGAAATGTAGAATGTAGACTTGCCCACACCAAAGATTGTCACACATCACTATTCTCATATCTCAATGACAAAAAGGCAGATTATAGAAAAACAGGGCCATTAACGGTAAACAACTCCAAGCATACATCAGATAAAGAAACTGCAGATACATTTAATAATTATTTCAGTTCAGTTTTTTCAAACAAAGAAGTATTTGATTCCTTCAGTGGCCTAGCAAACATCACCAGCAACTACACAATTACTAGGTCCAATACCCTTTTGGTATTACACTATTTAAATAAAACTTCAAGTTCAGGACCAGACAATTTAAATCCCAAGTTCTTGATTGAAACAGCTGAAGTCTTAGCCCTCCCCTTAATATTGATATTTAACAAATCCCTTCCCAAAAGCACAGCCCCACAGGACTAGCTAATGGCCACAGTAATGCCTATTTTTAAGAAAGGGAACTGGTTAAGAACAGAAAATTATCACCTATTAGACTCACCTCAATCCTTTATAAATTGATGGAGAAATTAGTTAAAGCTCTTTTAGATAAACAAATGGTATCCCTGAACATCTCTGATCTGTCTCAACATGGTTTCAAGCAGGGATATTCATGTACTTCTAATCTTGCAGCTTTCCATAACCACATAAGTAAAGGTCTTGATTCTAACATCCCCATGGATGTAATCTTGTTAGATTATAGCCATGTGTTCGACAAGGTATCTCACGGTAAACTCATCACTAAATTATTGATAATGAGTTTTTCTCCAATCCTAATTAAATGGGTAAACAGCTGGCTAACAGATGCCAGCAAGTAACAATAAACAGAACCTTGTCAGATAAAGGGCATGTGACCAGTGGGGCGCCACAGGGCTTGGTCCTTGTACCTACATTATTCAATATCTTCATCAGACATATGCAGCTAGGCCCATGTAATATACTATCCAAATTTGCTGATGACACCAAGTTTGGGGGGGAGGGTTGATTGCTCCAGAAATAGGACTGCACTTACTAATGATCTGCATGTCATTGAACATTGGGCTCATTCTAACAGTATGTCCTTTAATACAGACAAATGCACTGTCCTGCATTTTGGCAAGAACAACCCTACACAGACTTATTACCTAAACAGTGCTGCCCTGAAATCATCTCACAGTGAGAGAGATCTCAGTGTGATTGTTAATAATAAACTATCCTCAACTGACCAGTGCACGAAAGTGGCCAAATTATCTAATGTGCTTCTTAGGTACATTCATCTTGCAGACAGAAGAATGCATTATTCCACTATACAGGACACATGTTAGACCTTATTCTGATTATGGGTCTCCTTTCTGGAGTCCATATCTTATAAAGGATATAAATAGGAATGAACAAATACAGAGGAAAGCAGCTAAGATGGTTCCCCACCTGGCATATAAAAACTTTCCTGAGAGATTCCAGGAAACAGGGCTCCATTCCTTGCAAACCAGAAGGTGTAGGGGTGATCTCCTTTTTCTATTTAAAACCCAACACTCACCTGAACAGATGCAGCAATGTGGATTAGCCTTCTCCGAGAGAAAGATAGTCCCCAGACTTCATAATAAACAAACAGAAGTAAGTAAGGCTAGAACAAATAAGACACTTAACCTCTACACTGTAAGAGCACCTAGAATATGGAACAGACTCCCACAAGAACTTGTAGATATTAACAACTTCTCTGCCTTTAAAAAAGGCCTAGACAAATGGTTAAAATCAAATCAGATTTAGAAATAATGACCCACAAGGTTGTGGGGGACAATCTTGATGGGCAATGGCCTTCTTTTGTCCATATCTACCAAGTAAATCAAGTAAATAACACTGATTAGTTCACTAGGATCGGGCATGTCCCATCCCCTAGCCTGCCCCAGATCCAGCTGAGCATGTAACATTGCTCACAGCCGGGGATAGGGTGAAGAGGGCATGCATAGCCAGGACTGAGGAAGTGTAGCACATGTAGGCAACCCATTTTGGGTATGTGTCACTGTGAGAATCAAGCCCACAGTCCTTTAGGTTCAATAATAACAGCAACTTTACAGTTACAATTGAACATTTTCAGTACATCTGAATTCCTGCATTAGGACATAGCACTTGGTCATGTGAGTTAGTGATTTACTTTCAATACAATGAATGTCTTTGCAATACACTGTACTGATTTTTCCTTTCTGTATCTTGAATTGACTTTAATAGCTGTTTGGTTTGGTAGTCTAGAAGACAACTTCACCAACTCACAAGCTATATCATATGAAGTATCCCACACTCTTCCACAATGACAGACCTTGCATGAAAAATCTAAAAATATAAATCTGAGTCCCTCTTTATGAAATTCATTTTATAAAAGGCTTCTGCTGCTTTGTTAGTGCAGAAGAGCTAGAAGGGATGGTATGCCTCATTGCAGATGACACCAAAATCTGTAACAGTGTAGATACTCCAGAGGGTGTTGAGAGAATGAACAAATACCTCAGGAAACTCAGAGTGACTGAGGATATAGCAACTGGGTTTCAACATAAAAAAGCATTGACTCATGCACCTAGTTCACAGGAAACCTAGGGACAGTGCATAAAACTGGGGAGAGGTATTGATCACCACTATAAAGGAAAGGGACCTTGGGATTACCATATCTGATAACCTCAAGTTGGCAAGGCGGTGTAACAAGGCAGTGGTCAGGGCCAGGGGGAGCTGGAGTGCATAAAGAGGGGAATTACCAGTAGGAAGAGAGAGTTGGTGTTACCACTGTATTCATCATTTGTGAGGCCCCACCTGGATTACTGTGTCATGTTCTGGAGACAGAATTTCAGGAAAGACATAGATGGAATGGAGTCTGTTCAAAAAAGGGCAACTAAAATGGTGCAGGGGCTGCATTATAAGCCCTGTGAAGACAGACTGAAGGATCTCAATATCTACACCCTGGAAGGGGGGACATGATAAAGACCTAAAAGTACCTCACAGGGGTGAAAAAGGTAAAGGATGGGAGGATTTTCCAGAAGAAAAGGGGCATGAGAACAAGGAGACATGCTATGAAGCTGGAAGGTGGAGAATTTAGGAGGGATGTGAAGAAGTACTTCTTCACTGAGAGAGCAGTGGATTCCTGTATACACTCTTCCAGCAAAAGTGGGGAAGGTGAAAACAGTGGTGGGTGTCAAGCATGAATGGGATAGGCTCAAAGGAATCTTGGCAGTAAAGTTGGGGAGACAGTAACAGGAGATCAGGTATGGTCTGAGGTAACACCATAGGCAGGGACAGAATGTTCATAGTGGGTGGAGAAATAGGTCCTTATCTGCCAACAAATTCTATGTTTCTATGTTACACATAACAGTTATGTATGTTATTATGCAGCAAATCATATATGTCCCACGTTCTGATATTTTCTTTTTCTGTAAGTTACAGAACTTATATTATGGAGAGGACATAATGCACAGTCAAAGTTTATGACTTCACCCTATTTATTTTTGAAACCTTTTACTATAAATGTGCAGAATATGTGTGGTGCACCAACTGCTGCTGAATCTATAGTATGCATGGCCTGTGTGCTATGGTAACTAATATTCTACATTTGTGTTGTTAGCACTGTATTTTTATTGTACTGTTTGTCCTGTACCTCTACACCTCTCCTACCCTCCCTTTACCTTCCTCCAAGTCATATCTGTATTTGAAACTGCTGTTTTCCACATGGTTCAAAGGACAGGTTTAGTGAGTCGCTGTGCCACTCCACCATGGGTGTAAGCCATGGGGGAAGGAGATGGTAAGTCCGGAACATGTCATGTGATAGGCCTGGGGGTGTCAGGGAGGATAGGGGACAGCTGGTGGCAATAAAATGTGCGTATGTTGATTGAAGTTCAGTCTCTAAATAGTCATCCATTCCAGAAATGACTTTGATTCTTTAAGTTTGACATATAGTATTTCTCATTTGTGTCAATCACAGATATCTAGAAAGTGATACTATTAATTCTGCAAAGTGTGTAGAATGTTTTACACGGTATATTTTAATTGTAGGAATTCGGTGACAGTAATTTATAGAGAGCCCTGGATAGTGTCATTTGGGGGGCCGATTTTTGTTGTTGTAATTTATACTGAAAGTTTGGAGACCATATTAACTAATACAAAAGTAGCATATCCTCCAGTTTATATTTACTTTTGCATCATTAATTTCTGAGAAAACACACACACACACATATACATACACACACACACGCAGCGTGTAACAGAATTTCAATATGCAGAATACTGTAAGACTAATGTCTTTGATTGCATATTTAACCGACCATTGCAGTCAGAGCTGATGGTTTTAAGGTATGCCTGTGGTCCCCATCATTACTCATTTCTACAATGCACTTTATCCCCAACTTCCTTTTCCCCCATAGCAATACACATATCTATTATATACATAGTGTGCCTCAGTGAGGTGTTCATAAACACATAAAGAAATGGAAAATGTAAGTAAACAATATGTTATTGATAATTATTGGATTAAAGAACTGTGATTATAAATAAAAATTTACTTTTGGGAAGCAAAAATATTGCCACATCCATTGTAGTACAGTACAACAGAATCCGTGACAATTAAAAAAAAATATTAACTGATTTCTTTAGATTCTTCCTTTTATATTTTTAGAGTCAGTCATTTATATGCACTATCCCTACAACTGTTTTATACACATACCATGTATTCTAATGGACTTCCAGCTGCACACAATCCCTAAATTCCCTCAGGAGTGCTACCTGCCCTACTTCTGAAGGAACAATGATAGAAACCTAATTACTGCAGAAATCCTAGTTTTTTTACAATTTCCTGCTCCTGAGGAAACAGTGAAAGAATCCTGATTAGGAACCCTTATTTCTTATTATTTCTTCAGGAGCACTATTGCCCTGCTCCTAAGGAAATGGTGAAAGAACCCTTATTTTTTTTATATTTCCTTGTAAATGCTGCCAGCCCTGCTTCAAAGAAAAAAGTAAAAGAAACACTAGTTTTTCAGTCTAGGTTTAACAGTCAATGTTAATTATCAGCTGCTGTTAGAATCTCTGATTTTTCCATTCATCACTATACCTGGTAGTCCAGTCAACCCCCGTTCCAATCCCTGTGCCATTTCATTAATCGCAGATCCCTAGTAGTCTAGTTCCCCCACCATCCAGTGCCTATGCTGTTCAATATTTTACGATGCTCTGGTAGTCTGCTGCCCCTCGCCCTTGAGCCCTATGTTGTTTGATTAATCACAGAGTCCTAGTAGTCTACTCCCTTCCAACTCCTCGATCCCCGTACCATTTCATAAATTGCAGTGCACTGGACGCCTAGTTTTCCTGTTCCACGACCTCTGCCCTGTTTCAGTAATTGTAATGTCCTGGACGCCTAGTTTTCCTGTTCCACGACCTCTGCCCTGTTTCGGTAATTGTAATGTCCTGGAAGCCTAGTTTTCCTGTTCCACGACCTCTGCCCTGTTTCGGTAATTGCAGTGCACTGGACGCCTAGTTTTCCTGTTCCACGACCTCTGCCCTGTTTCGGTAATTGTAATGTCCTGGAGGCCTAGTTTTCCTGTTCCACGACCTCTGCCCTGTTTCAGTAATTGTAATGTCCTGGAGGCCTAGTTTTCCTGTTCCACGACCTCTGCCCTGTTTCGGTAATTGCAATGTCCTGGAAGCCTAGTGCTCCACCACCACCCAAGAGGGAGCATGTTGACTGGTCACCATCTAAAGGGGAGGATTGTTTGTTTCTGAACATTCTGGCTTCACATATAAGAGGGTTTCTCAAGTAAACAGTTCTAAAATTACTATGCTCTAAGTCCAGTTTGCAAAATCCATTTTCAAACTGGGAATTCTCCTTTTTTCTACAAAGTTAATCATTTTGATTTTGAATTGAACTTCCACTATATTAAAATCTAAACATTTTGATATGATTCATGACGTCTTTATATGTACTGACCTGGCACCTCTTAGAATTATCGATATGCCAGAGCAGCTCAAATTCACTTTGTGGTTTTCTCACTCACCCAACAGTCCTATGCTAGAATCATGCACATAAATCCACAGTATATGGGAGTCCATTTTAGGAGAGGGAAGCTGAGCCACTTGATGGTCTAGTGGTGGAAAAGCTGCCAACTACATAGGAACCCTCACACATTCAGTTCAAAACTGACTGCGTGTATTTTCTTTTTTATAATAAATATTGGATTTGTTTTTCAAGAATGTATAACACAGTTCATTCAGCCAAACAATAAAACACATAACAGAATATCTGATGCAACTATAAATGAAACTATGTACACATAAGATGGAAATGCACACGAGAAATCAAACATCAATATTATAACTATGACATGCATAGGATTAACCACATAAAAAAATGCTGGAGAAATGGTGGTGTACTAAGGATCCCAATATTGGGATAAAACTTAAATATGTCAAATGCGATTTTACTTCCATAGGAAGGACCTGTGTTTTATTCCAGAGTCTTACATTGAGGTAAGTTAAAAAAGGGTTCCATGTCTCAAAAAAATGATCCACTCTGTCTTGTGTTTTATCAGCAAAATTCTTATAGGTGGCCCAAATATCTATTTCCTTAATGCATTGTGAAAAGAGCGATGGAGTGATTTGTTTCCAGTGCCTTAGAAACACATTCTTAGCAGTCGTATGTTTTGACCCACTGAGAAAGATCAGTGTCAAGGCCCAACAAGAAAAATTTGCCACTACTTTTTAAACTGCAGTGTAACACCAATTTGCTTGCTAACCAGACTGCTTCCCAAAAGGTCTGTATACCTTTACAAAACCTGATTAAGTAAGATATTGTGCCCATTTTGTTTTGCATCTCCAACCTTAATTACCTTTTGAGATACCTAAGTTATAAGGCCTATCGGGGTATAGTCCACCTGTGGACAATTTTAAATTATAGGACTCTACCTTTGGATTCTTTACAGTGGTGCAGTGTTAAATTCCAACTGTTTTCTCACTCATCTTGAGGTATACCCATATTTATTTCATTTTCCCATTTTAGCTTCAAGTCATTCATAATGTCTTTTTTCTGATCTATTAGCAACTTATAAATCATCTTATTAGGGTAAGGGCTCAAGAATACCTTGTCTAATTCATTGTCATAAGAAAGCAACATACTCTGACCCAGAGGCTGGCCCACCAGAGCAGCAGTAGGGCATCTGCTTGAGACGCTGATGTCTTGGGTTCAGGAATGGACCCAAGAAGTCAGAAGCCAGCTGGGGGAAAAGGGCTACGCATCTCATGGACTGCTCTCCTCCTCTAGTGGAAGGGTGGGTGAGTGCCCGGTGCATGAATGACCTCTGGCAGGGCCTGGGGGAGCAGCTACCAGAGGTTATGTTGTGGGGAGGCATGCTGGATGTTGGCACTTTGGTGCCTCATGTCATTGTATGAATTATCTCCCATGGGGCATACCATCCACAATGCTGGCCCCAAGAATGATGCCTGCTTCACCGGCCACTACACCTGCCTGCAGCACTCGGCTGTTCAGTAGTTCCACCAGAACTAGCCCAAACTTGCAGCCCCACCCTGGGTAGCAATTCAGAAAGGAACACCAGACCAGCAGGGGTCTCCTGGTAAGCAAGGTAACCAAGTTCAGACTATGTCAGGGGTGCACCTACAGTGCTTTTGGGGCCACCCTGGGGGCAAACCTGGGAGGATCATCACATTAGGTAAGTCCTAGGAGGATTGGGGGACTGGGGGAGCAGGAGCTGAGCCACCGAGGTCCGGCACCCAAAAAAGAATACTCTGACCCCCAAAACCTCTAAGAATGACTCTCAATTGTAAGTAATTGTTAAATTCTGATATGGGTAGAGGACAGCGCTCAAAAAGGTCTGAGAATGATGCACCTGTATTTATTTCTTTCTGCCTTTATATGATCCATCTCAGGCATTTACCATCAATCTGAACTAATTTATTAGCCCATAGTGGGCAAAGAGGTCACCAGTAAGGATTCCAGTTTATATTTTTTATAACTTGACAGATTCCCCATTAGCAGGTGAAAGCCTAATTATTTAAGTAAGCCATTGAACAGGACATTGCACAGACTTGTATCTTTATTTAGGGATTTTTCCATACATATACAGCACTAAATGTGTCTGCTCCTTTATAGTAGAGCACCCTGATGTTTAAATGACATATACAAAAATCAGGTGATGAGAAGCCCCCACCCCCCCATTACTTGTGCTCTGTAATGTAGATAGAGTGATCCTAGCCTGCATTTTGTCCCATACAAATGTGTTTATGTAAGCAATAAGACATGAGGGGATGTCTTATTGTGCTTATACAATGTGACTGCCTATTTTATATTAATGCAACATTTTAAATTAATAGTTTAAAATAAAAAAAGTGTCTGAATTTTGTATTAAATAGTTCCTCTGCCTACATTTTTTTAAAGTTTGACCTTAGTAGGCTCTTGTCATTGTAATTTTTTTCCTTGTTGTTCATTTGAGAGCTATCAAGAAAGCCAGCCTGTTGGCCTGCTGCCAGGAACAATAAGCCAATAGTTTGTTTTTCTACCTGTTTATGTATTCATGGACATAGTGAGCAGAGTTTAAGGAGTGCCAGAAAGTTGGCAGATCCAGGAACGCTAGCGTGCTACAGCAATGAGAAGCCTTGCTTGCATTTTTTTAGTGGCAGCATGATCATCACGTCAGACTTGTCTTGTAATGGAATGCCACTGAAGAAATTGTGTACAAAAGCTTTCTTCAAAATAAGATTGCCAAGTGCGATGTGACTGATACCCCTTTTTTTTGTGAAGTTTGAATGGCCTGGCTAAGTGATGGAGCGAGTGGGGGTCTGGGCAGGTGGTGGGTGTAAGCAATTATACCTGACAGGGTGGGTGGTATTGGGCAACACTGGACTGTCCAGGGGTGTAATGAGGCCTGATGCTGCAGGCAAAGAGCCTTATAGCCCCTGTAAGGTCCCGTATTGCCCAATACCACCCACCCTGAAGGGTGTTATTGTGCATAGAAAATGGGCACTGTATTTTATATGTTTTAAAAAAAAAGGTTTATGTTTAGATGTTTAAACTCTTAGATGTTTCATTTATTTTATAATAAAATAGTTCCTCCACCTGTATTTGAATGATGTTGTTTTTTTTTTAAACTAGTGTCTCTTGTCTTAGTGGAGCCTCTGTAGTTTTAACATTTGACTTTGTTGTCATGGTTACCTCACCCCCCCCCCGAGACTTGAGAATGGATGGGAGAAAGAATCCAATGTTCTGTCTCCCAAACCGCTAATAAAATTTGGATTTTATTTTTGCTTTTTTTCTTATGCTCTTTAAATTTCTTTTCTTTTTTACTGTGGGACAGTTGGTAGATTTGCCATCAGTGGAACATGGCTGAAATGTCAGGAGTCAGGAGTTACTTATGGAGGGAAGTCAGGTGAGCCGTCAGCAAAAAAAAAAAAAAAAAATGAAAGTTTGAAAAAAGTTTATTTTTGTTTCTTTTTGCCTGTGACTTACAACTGAGAGCTAGTCTGACAGTAAGTAGCAGCGAGTCCCGATGACAGACAGTGGAGCTCAGTTGAATGAGATTGTAGTAAGGATGGCAGAAAAGGATGTTTTTTTAACTTAACATCAATGGAAAGGTAAATCTTGCTAAGTGAGACAAAAAAAAATGGAAGTTGGCCAATTTGAAAATTTGGGGTACCCAAGAATACCCTAACTAGTGAGGCACCCCAAACTGGAACTTGTTTTTCAGCGGGCGGTATTGAAAAATACCCGCACAGCAATGGAATTCTGCTAGCCAGTCAGGATGCTAACATTTCCATTGCCATTTTCTAATGGCTCATATATTTCTTTCCCACCATGACTAGAGATGGCCAGCTTTAATTTTTAGCCATGCATTAGACACTTCTAATGCACAGCTCATGACCAATCAGGACTCAGAATTTTTTCTTACCATTTTATAATTTCTTGTATAACTGCTTGAATAGATAATCAGGAGTTGGGATGTCTTACAGAAAGAGAAAGTGCACTATATCAGGTATCACTACCCCATCCATGTGGTATGCTATTGATAAGGCACTTAAACTCAATACCAATAATACGGGT
Organism: Neoceratodus forsteri; assembly: GCA_016271365.2. NCBI lineage: Eukaryota > Metazoa > Chordata > Ceratodontiformes > Ceratodontidae > Neoceratodus > Neoceratodus forsteri. The sequence goes on from JADMNL010000028.1 coordinate 30,307,619, forward strand.
AATTAACTACACAAAAACAGTACAGGGTCAGCTAGCAAGTGCTTTATACCTAACCTTACCAATCTTAACATAATAATTTGTTTATTGTGATCAATGAACGAGCTTGCTACTGTATTTAGGTGTATGTGTTATTGCAATTGTGAAGCTTGTAAGTGTGCCTGATGACATTTGTCATTGTATTCCTCCTCACTCCTGTCTCTACATATGTAATGTTTTAAGTCTGACACTTGTGTAAATTTCCTGTATTTGTAATTATAATAATGTTTGATGTAATTTTTAACTGTCCTACCCAGGACCTCCTCGAAAATGAGCTTGCTCAATGGAGCTTTTCCTGGTAAAATAAATAAACTGGATTGAATTGAACTGAACTGAATTGAAAGTAATAAACGTTTGGAGCAATCTTCATTTTCAGGGCCTGGATTTTGCCCCACATAGAAAGATATGAAGGTTTCTACCTTTGAAATTCAGTTTCCATTGTGTTAATGCTCCAATTAGTTATTTTACCTAGTGCCTTTGTATAAGGGCTCTAAGAAGCAAAACCCTTACATATTTAAGACTTTCTGTATTTAATTTCTTTTTTTTTCTACAACTGAGTGTTTTTGAATAGTTTTGTTTTTTTGACAATTACGGATGTATCAAACAACAGATTGGTACAGTAGCATTTGTTGTTAAAATATGTGTTTCTTTTACAGGTGGTACAAGGGAAAATCAAACACATGTCATGCCTTCTAGTGGCAAAGAAGTACAGAGCATATGCTTCAGAAAAAATCTGACTCGTCTATGCTGTCATGTCTGTTAGTTTATCAGTATTTGTCCAATAATCTACTTAAAGCACAACATTAATGTCCATTCCCTATTTAAAATAAACCCATTTTTGCCAAATTTCTGCAAAGACAGGAGGCAGATTCATATAATAGCAACATTACTATTCTAGTCGATATATTACAGGCATAACATCATGCCAACATTGAACTGTTGGCTAGGTCTTTGTCAGCCAAAGACAGCAACATGCCTTCAAGTGGAAAAGAACTATAGATGACACTTCAGAAACAATCTGAGACATGTATATTCTCCATGTCTGTGTGTTCAACAGCATATGTCCATTAAAATAAAGGCACAAAATTAGTGTCCATTTCAAATTCAAAATAAGCCTGTTTTTACCAAATTTGTGCAAAGACAGGGGCTAGATTCATATAATAATAAGATTATTATTCTAGCTTATATAGTGCTAATATCACCCCAGCATTGAACTGTTGCCTGGGTCTTCGTCAGTCACAGCCTGATGATAAGTTTCTTGGCATCAGTCAACAGGAACAGCAACAGTTTAAAGTGTCAAAAGACAAAGAACCTTAGTGTGCAAGCACTGAAGCAGGGATTACCCCCAAAGGGCATTGGCTGGGAAGCCAAGTTTCAAAGAAATACAAAATCACACATGCCCCCATAATGCAAAGCATCATGGGCTGTATATGCAAATCACCACAAAATATTATGCTGGTTCAACTTTAAGCAGCAATTCATGGTGCCAAAGGGCCTCACACAGTCTGTAAAGGGTGCCAACAGAAAACACAGACACATGTTTTATCCTACCAGGACTCACCAGTGTGCCTAGTCTGTGTGAAACACCAGTGGAATGAACCAGCTATTCTAAGTTGGTCTATCGGGTTAGGGCTGTGATGAGCCCAATAAAAACAAAAAACATGCTAAAAGACAAGGAACCGCAGTAAGCAGGCACTGAGAAAAGGATTACCCCAAAAGGCATTGGCCAGGAAGACAAGTTTCAAAGAAATACAAAATTATACATACCCCAGTATGCAAAGCATCATGGGCTGTATATGTAAATCACCTCAAAATAGTATGCTGATTCAACTTTAAGTATGATGCCAAAAAAGCCTCTCACACAGTCTACAAAGAATGCCAACAGAAAACACAGACACATGTTTTGTTCTTCCAGGACTCATTAATATGCCTAGTCTGCATGACACCCCAGTGGAATGAACCAGCTACCCTAAGTTGATCTAGCCAATTAGGGCTGTGGTGAGCCTAATAAAAATAAAAAAAACATGCTAAAAGGCAAAGAACCTTAGTGCACAAGCACTGAGGCAAGGATTACCCCAAAGTGCACTGACTGGGAAGCCAAGTTTCAAAGAAATACAAAATCACACATACCCCCTTTATGCAATGCATCATGGGCTGTATATTCAGATCACTACAAAATAGTATGCTGGTTCAGCTTTAAAGAGCAAGTGCTTAGTAAAGGTACATATCTTAAAGAATGAAGGTTTAAAGCCTTTAGATGCCTCTGCAATCATCCAGTTTTCTTTTAATATGTTTATTTACTTACTTTTCCATCTTTGTATTTGTATTTTGCCAAGTGCTAGTGAAAAAAGAGTCCAGTGGAGTCCCCATGTGATGATGTCAGAAAACTCTTACTAGCAAGGCTGCTAGTGTATTTTAAAGGGAAGCTACAATTTATCTTCTTTTCAGATATTTCTTTCAGACTGACCTACTGGTTGAGCTGTGAGCTGACCCAGCCTGCCCCTGTACTTTCAGACTGACCTACAGGTGGCGCTATGAGACCCTGCAATTGTGCTGTGCAATCTACATGTACATATATAAATGAGCCTACTTAGGCAGTCAGTGGGCAAGCATCCATATCAGCATCTCATTATAATCTGATTTGCATGTAGATTGCACAGCACAATTGCAGGGTCTCACAGCACCACCTGTAGGTCAGTCTGAAAGTACGGGGCAGGCTGGGTCAGCTCACAGCACCACCTGTAGGTCAGTCTGAAAGTACGGGGCAGGCTGGGTCAGCTCACAGCTCAACCTGTAAGTCAGTCTAGAAGTACAGAGGCAGGCTGGGTCTGCTTATGGCTCCATCTATAGGTCAGTCTGAAAGGAATATCTGAAAAATAGAAAAGTTGTAGTTTCCCTTTGAAATACACTGGCGGCCTTGATTTATTTATTTAGTTTTTGTTGACCGGGTGCACTAGACAAATCCTGCCTATTTTCAGGCACGACCTGGGGAAGGGGGATACAGATGAATGCCAACTGACCTTGAACCAGATTAAGCTGTTGGTGGTATTTTTCATGAATGGGGGAAATTTGGCCAGGGCACCGGGAAAATTCCCCTGCTCTTTTCGAGAAGTGCCATGCGATCTTTAACATCTACCTAAACTACCACCAGAACAGGCAGATGGGACCTCGGTTTAACGTCTCATCTGAAAGATGGCACCTCAGGAGTGCAGCACTCCCCTCATGCTGCACTACAGTGTTAGTATTGGGATATTAACCCAAGTGCCTGGTGTGGGGATAGAATCCACAGCCTACTGATCTCCCAGCGTCAGAGGCAAGTGTGCTACCTGCTGAGCTACTGACACTGATAGTAGGGGTTTTCTGACATCATCACATGGGGAGTCCGCTAGGCTCTTTTTCCACTTGCATTTGGCAAAATACAAATAAAAAGATGGAAACATGAGTAAATAAACAAATAAAAGCAAACGGAATGATTGCAGCCATCTAAAGGCCATGAACTTTCATTCTTTAAGATATGCACCTTTACTAAGCACCTGGGGCAGGATTCACAAAAAAAGCCTAAATTCCCGCAGCTACGGGAAAAAGGCTTGCTGTGGTGCAGAAACGCAGCTACGCTGTATTCTCAAAGATAACCAGCGCAGCTGCGCATTTCTGTAAAAAGTGCCACAGGTGTGGAAATTTAGCTGCCACAGGACTTGCGCAAGTGCTGCGAATCTGCAACTGTGGAGGCTATGAAGGCACAGCAATAGGGAACCACAGTAGCTGAAGCAGCAGACTGTAGCAATGCTGCTATATCATGAAGCTGACAGCACACACAGGGACCAGCAATCAGTCCCCAACTGGGACCACAGCAGCACCACCACAGGTACCTGTGATACCTTGGCACCACAGTGACTAACTGTCCCTGCAGGTCATCCCTCCCTGGGGTGTTCCTGTAGCCTGTGGGGGGGTAGCACTCGCTGCTGGCTGGTCAGGCTGTACTGCTTGTGGGGCTCTGTCATGGGCTGCACTGGGTCTAGTGGTTGATGCCTGTTGCCATAGCATGGCAATGTGTGCTTTTAGTGCTGTAACATCAGCCACTACTATACTGTCTGAGATGTTATTACCTGTGGTACACCTCCACCTAAATTGATTACAATTGCTGGGACACTACTGCAGTGTGCTGAGGGAGAGTTACACCTCATTCCACTGTGTGTAACATTCTTTCCTCAGCTGTAGGAAAAACCTGGCTGTGAATAGCCTTTCAGGGGCTGTGCCTTACTTATCTCACACTTTTTTGTCCTGAGGGACTTCCGCAGCTGCACTTTTTTCCACAGTCCATAGTGGTTTTTCCTGCAGCTGTGGGGTTTTTTGTGAATAGCACCTGGAGCAAATTCTCCTTTTTTTCTGTAGCTGAGGGAGTTTTGGGGACTTAAGGAAGGTTTTGCACCTTCTGATAGCTTTGAGAATCCTGCCCCTGCTCTTTAAGCATGCTGCCAAAAGGCCTCTCACACAGTTTGCAAAGGGTGCCAACAGAAGACACAGATACGTGTTGCGTCCTACCAGGACTCATCAGTGTGCCTCGTCTGCATGAGAGGCCTTTCAGCACCATGCATTTCTGCTTAAAGTTTAACTAGCATAATGTTTTGTGGTGATTTGCATATATAACCCATGATGCTTTGCATTATCGGGGTATGTGTAATTTTGTATTAGTTTAAAGTGTCTTCCCCTAATCTTGAAACCTTCTGGTGGAACAAATATAAGGACTAGATCTGGGGTGATCATATCAGGTGAGTCAAAAATTTCTCTACGGCCTCTGACACTTGTCTGCAATGTTGACCCAGGAGTGGGCAGTCCCAGAAAAAAACAGTACTGATCAACCAACCTCTGTACGCAGTATCTCTGACATTGACTTGCCTGGTGGTGCATATGTTTAGCCTGGACTGTTAGTGGTCTATAGAAACAGATACCGCACTTCTAGGCAAACATCCTCAAATAGGGAGCCATGGATAGTTTGTAAGAGGGGAGTGTATACTTTAACCATTGTTGTGATTCACAGCAGAATGTAATTCTGCATTCCATTTCTGAGCACTGAGTGGGTGGTGTCCTTAGCAAATTCCTTCAGCTTAGGGTAATGTTGCCCTACCAGATGTGACCCTATGCCCCCCCGCTGGTGATTTTTATTACTGTTTCCACTGATCCCGGTAGATGTTTAAATTTCTGCTTATATGGAGGGCCCAGACTCCATATTTATGTTCTTATTGGAAGATAATGGACATCGACTGTAGCTGGCAAGTTGTGGCAATTGGTATCTAGTCTGTATACGAAGGGCCCAAACTCAATATACTGTGTATATGTTCCTATTGGAAGACAACGGAAACAGTCTGTAGATGGCAAGTTGTGGCAATTGGTACATAGTCTGTAGGTATGGGAAAACAAAATGTCTGTGGTATCCGTCATTTGGTGGGAATAAACCAGCCCCACATCCACACCGATGTTGTAGGAAATGATTTGTGTAAGGTAACAGAAATGTTGGTTCCTACGCATTGCTCCAGTACAGCTATTCAAATTACTTTGTTCTCCTCCAAATGGAATGCAGACTTTAAACATGGCTGTTTTATATGCTTTACCTTCCTGTAATATTTTTCCTAAGTTTTCATTGTCATACATTGTATTGTTTTACTGGTTGTCTGAAAACAGGCAAATGCTTGTCTAGAACACCCTACAAGGTTAACAAAAAATAAATAAATAAATAAATACAGTAGGTCATTGGTAAATAATGTCATGGGTAGTGTGTAGTATTTTGGCTATGGCATGAGGTCATTTATGACAAATTCAGTTTGTTTCTAGTAAGCCACATAATTTTATGACATCCAGCAACAAGGTCTAATTTGTGCTGCCTATGTATACTACTTCAAATTAGGAAAGTTCACTCCTTTTTTTACAGGGGCAGCTGTCATATAGAGAGCCAAATTCTATTCCTACCTCCATCTTATAGGAATGTAATCTGTATTTTGTTCCAGGACTAGCAGTAACAATTGTCAGGGATAATCGGTAACAATAAATACAGTAATATAAGATTTGAGACAGTATAGTTTGTCATATGGCCTCAGTTTCATGTACAGTATGAAGCTTAGTTTCAGCTACTCCTATCTCTGTAGGTCTGTAGTTATGGCTATTGTTAATGGTACATAATTCAGAAGTTTGAGGTATTAAAGGTAGAGGTGTGTGAAAAAAAATCTTCCTACGAAATTTGCATGAAAGTCGGACTTTCGTTTCTGTGAAAATCTTTGAAATCATTTTGGCAACTTTTGCAGAATTTCCACCTAAAAAAGGCAGAATAAATGTATGGACAGCGGGCGGAGTTATTAAACTGTGGGTCAAAAATTCAGCAGAACTGATCACTGTTAGCGGTCAGTTCTGTGGCTTTTTCCTGGCTGCTTAATATATTAATTCCTTCCCCACACTGATCGCTGCCTGTTGCCCCCCCACTGGCCACCAGCCTCATGTAAAAAAAAATTCCTGGTGTCTAGTGGTCCCCCCTACTCACTGATCACTAGCCCATGTAAACAAATGCCTGGTGTCTAGTGATCCCCCCCCACCTGCCAATCGTGGGCCCAGTATAAAACATGTAAATAATTTTCCCTCCCTGGTATCTAGTGGAACCTCCTACCTACCCCTGATCCTTATTAAGAAAAAAGTCAGTAATCCCTCATTTCATGGTACCTAGCAGGCCCTCCCCCAGAAGGTAGTCCCTACCACCTCACTCCCCCACCCTGACCCCTAGTGGGCGACTGGCACAGTCCTCCTCTCTCCTCAGTGCCTGGCTGAACATTGAGCTGTCAGTGAATGAGTGTGTGCTTGTATAAGCATGGTCCACTGACTGAATAGTATGACAGCTCTCTGTGGGACAGCACAGACAAGAGTAGAGGTTTGTTCTGCTTACTGGTTGAAGGCATTGGGATGGTTAGGGAATGGCATGGTGGACCCCCCGGAGTGGGTCCCTGACACCATTCCCCCACCATCCTGACCCTCCCACCGGCCACCAGAACAGCCCTCTGATCTTGTCTGCACCATCTCAGAGAGAGCTGTCATACTATTCAATGGGCGGGAACCGGAATGTCAATAAATGAGTGTGTGCTTGTACAAGCATGCATTCATTCACTCACAGCTCAGTGGGTAGGCAGCTGCGGAGGAGAGAGGAGGGTTGTGCCAGTTACCCACTTGCGGTTAGGTGGGGGCAAGGTGGTAGGGGACTACCTGCTTGGGTGGGGGCAGTGCTCTAATTATGATGAAAAAAGGGGCCCAATGGCCCTTATTCAGAGGTGTACACAGAGTCAGTGAAAAGGCAAGGCAAAAATCCTTACAAAGCTAGGGGGGTCTAGGGGCATGCCACCCAGTAAATTTTTTGAAATATCTCTGTAAATGGTGCATTTTCCTGCATTTTAGAGCTAAGCAAGATATGTTAAAGCCCACCAGGATGAGACATTCTGTGATAAAGATGTTATTGTTTCCTGCAAGAATGTTTAAAAAATGAAACTGTTAATGAAATTTTATTCTTTCTTTTGTAAAGTGTATTGCTTATCACTCCCCATTTCTCTAACACTCTGTGAAACAGTTAATGTAGATTACACTTACCCCTTTGTTAACTACCCCTTTATTCCACCAGCACCAACCCCTTCAGAACTGTTTGCCAGACCAATGCCTGCAAGTTACACATCATACCCCAATCGTAAGAAGTGGACAAGCAAGGCAGCTTATGCAAAGGATTATTATCATACGAGCTTCCATTCTGATCTGAGCACAAGAAAAAAAAGGATACAGCAGCAGAGCACTAGAGGAGCAGGCAATGAAAACATAGGGGAGGGAACCCAGTCGACTACTGTTAGGGAACAAATTAAAAACATAAGTTGAGCCCATACACAAAGTCTGAGTGGACTGGGTCCCCTCTAGTTTCATTTCTTGCTGCTCTGAGTCTGAAAGGTTGCAATGCTAAATTAAACACGACAGTGTCTATGAATAAAATAGCACACATGCAGCACAAATCCCCCATGCCATCTACTTGCGCAGTGAGTAACACGAAGCGCCTGTCACTGGTGTTGAGAGTCAGTCCAGTGAGCAGCATGGATGGAGTGCCCTGTGTTAGGAGGAGGATCAAATTATTGCAGCATTCACAGCTTCCCTTGCCATAGGATCTTCTCTGGAGGACTGCTTTGCTCATCCATGATGATTATCTCAACACTCTCACACCTGACCCTCACGGTGAGTGTGTGAGTGATTGACCGGCAATATCCTCTGTGCCCGGCGAGTCATATCACCTGTGCTGACCCACTGCACAAGGTACATTGACACACAGAATGCTCTCCCAGTCCCATCCACACCCCATCCCCGGCCGAGTCTGGCCAACTTGTGAATTAAAAAAAATTATTACTAATATTTTGTTGGATGATGACTTTTAATGGGGGGGTTGGGGGCCAGGGTTGCCCCCCCCTGCGAATGACTATCCCCATATTGAAAAAAGTAAACTTATTTTAGAACATGAGATCAAGTTCTTGATTTAAGCTCAATCAACCACATTTTTTAGTATGTCTTCCCTATATTTAAGCAAGACCTGAGATTTGAAATTCTAATGCATTTAATATGTTTCTAATGTAACTGAAAATACTATACCAATTTCATATTCAGCAATGACAACATAAAAACATAGACATAGAAACATAGACTTTGACAGCAGATAAAGACCGCTTGGCCCATCTAGTCTGCCCATTTCTCTACCTACAGGATAGGCTGCAGATCCTAGTTAACCAACAGCCTATTTCTTCCTACCCCCACAAGAATTGCCTTATGTCTGTCCCATGCATTCTTGAATTCTCCCACAGTTTTAGACCCCACAACCTCCTCAGGAAGGCTGTTCCATGCATCCACTACCCTCTCTGTGAAATAATATTTCCTCACATTGCCCCTGAACCACCCCCCTTCTATCTTTAAATTGTGTCCCCTTGTTCTTGCACGTGTCTTTTTCTGAAAGATGATACCCTCTTGGACTTTGTTGATTCCACTGAGGTACTTAAATGTTTCTATCATGTCCCCCCTCTCCCTTCTTTCCTCAAGGGTATACATATTAAGTTCCTTTAGTCTCTCCTCATACGGCTTCTCTTGCAGACCCTGCACCATTTTAGTTGCCCTCCTCTGGACTGCCTCTGTCCTGTCTATGTCCTTGCGGAGATGGGGTCTCCTGAACTGGATGCAGTACTCCAGATGGGGTCTCACCAACTGTCTGTATAGCGGGATAACAACTTCCTGTTTTCTGCTGCTGATGCTGCTCCCTATACATCCCAGTATACCCGCAGCCCTCCCTACTGCCTTCTCACATTGCTTGTTAACCTTAAGATTATCTGATATGATTATCCCCAGGTCCCTTTCCTTTTTTGTTGTTGTTACTACCTCCCCCCAGTAAGTAATATAACTGAAAATCTAAAGGCTGCATTCTTAGCACTGGCAAGAAAACTTATGAATTAGCTTTCTGGACAGTCATCACAGTTGAGACATAAGGATCTGGACCAGACTTTCAAGAAGTGGACAACCATTTGCCTTGGGCAAGCCAAGACTGAATGAAGAGAAACAGATTGAAGACTTCCAGAGGTGGACAATTCAGCTTGAGGAACATTAGGTCTGAGATTGTTTATTGCTTCAGACTGTTTCTGTGATCTGTGACAATTAGGTTCATGAGTGAGAACCCTTGCTCGCATTCAGCTGTCGATGCTTGGTATGTTCTCACTGCTGTCATTAATTGATATGCTTCATCTTTTGGCTCTTTACCATCAAGTTTGAAACTTCTAAATTGTTCAATAACAACGCTTGATGGAAGTCCAAGCTTCTTACTGAGACACAAAACACTATCTTCCTCAAAAATCACACAATCATCACCGTCAGGCCATGTTTTGGAATCAAGGATGCTAATGTCTTTCACTAGGCAAGGGTCGGGCACTCTCCTCTGGATTGCATCAATAAATGCCTGGAGCAGCTGAGCAGAGCTGATTCCACCTCTTCCTGGCTGCAGTGTTACACCCTTGAACTGTGGCTCTTGGTCAGTTATCTCTATCTGGCTTAATGCTTCTTGGAATGACTTTCCACCTGCATTTTTCATGGCTCTGAGAAGAGAAACTGTTTGCTGTATAGCTACCAAAGGCGTCATTGATACTGGTGTTATTTATTTGCAGGAATAGTGACAAGATAATGTAGCTCATGAAGAGCATCTTTCATCCAACCAAGCATTTCACAAATGACACAGTGGCAAGACTGTTGTAAAGTCCTTCAGAGTTTGTTCTCTCACTGCAAGAACATGTAGCATCTTTTAAGGATTTACTGAAGTGTTTCGATAGGGCTGAAAAGTTTGCCCAAACAGCTCTTACTGATCGAAAATTGTTTGCAACACAAGTCAAGTCAAGTCATGTTTATTGTTCTTCCATAAAACCAAATGAACATTACAATGACACAGGATAAGTTAACAATATACAGTAAATAAAAAGCCATTACAAACGATAACATTCCTTGTGCCCAAGTTAATACTTATTACATTAGATTATCCTGGGGAGAAAAAATGTGCTTCCATCATATGTTGAGAACTAATAATTTTAATAATTTTAAATTTCAGCCTCAATTTTACTTTTCGGTGGCAGGGAGGTTTTTTTTTTTTTTTATACTTCATCACTTCATAAAAAGATTTTTCAGCCATCTTCACATCCTCAATTGTATGTGGACGTAAGAGGAAAAACAACGGATCGTATTCTGTGTTTACCAAAACATTGTTTAATAAATTTGTCCGTGGAGTTTTATATAATGGACATTGCAACGTAATATGGTAAAGATTTTCCTCAAAACCCTTGTTGCACCTACATAATTCAGAATGGGAGTTAAAGGAGCAGTTCTATTAAAATTTGTATATTTAGAGCATATAATTCCCATCCTTGCAATTTGTAATATTTTTCCTATCTAAAAGAGAAAGAGGTAAAACTAAATAGTTCTCTAAAAAAGCATCTATCTTGTTTTGACTGAACCAAATAGCCTGGTGTTGGCTTCTGACTAACTCCATTTGTTTTTCCTGTGTGACCTTTATACGTTTTTTTTCAATAAGCTGCTTAAACAAAGGAGATATTACAACTGATTTTTCAAAAATCTAACCAGAGGTGCTGCATTGATATTCTTCCCAAAATTCCTTTAAGAGTTTTTACCCATGGAGATATATATAGTTTTGCTCATGCCAAGTGATCTTTTCCTTCAAACACAATAGAGGCAAACAATTAGTCTGATTATTAATGATTTTTATCCAATAACCCATCATTCATGAATCAATTATTGTAGCAATGGGAACTTTTCCCAATTCAACCCTTACTATAGCATTAGATGTAGCTATTGGAACCTGTAGTAAGTATTTATAAAGAAAGGATAGGGGAATTTTCAAACTGGGAGGGGAATTTGTGCCCCAAGCCTCTGCACCATATGTAAGGATTGGGTTAATTTTAGCTTCGCCAGCCACTAAGGCGGGTAGTACAGACTATCCCCCATATTTAGTATTAAAATGTAATAGTGCTTCAGCTATCAGTCTTGCCCTCGCTGCCTGGGACGTCCAATGTGATGACCATGCTCCATTCAAGGTAAACTTGACACCCAAATATGTATATGAAATCACCTTTTCTATAAGATTATCATTTAAATAAAATCTTGTTTTTTTTTTGTTTTTCCAAGTTGTGAACCAAAAATCATAAGCTTAGTTTTCTTAGGATTTATTGTTAGATCTAACTGTTCACACTTGGTATTAAGTTGTGTTATTTTATTTTGAAGTCCCTGACTGGAAAGTGCCAACAAAATCAAATCATCTGTATATGCAAGAGTATGTATGGGAAGGTTCTTAATTTTAGGAGAGTCTAAACATGAAACCTCATTAAAAGACAGAAGGGAATCAATACACAAACTAAATAAAATGGGTGCCAAAAGACATCCATGTTTCACTCCTGCAGTTGTTCGAAAATAATAAGAAACGTTGCCGTTATTATCATATCTAACAGCTGATGAAGTATGTGTATATGGCAAATAGATTGGAACCAAAAGGTTCAAAGGGAGCTGTTTATCGACTAATATTTCTCAATGTTTACCTCTATTTATGGAATCAAACACTGCCGAGAAATCAATGAACAGCACATATAACTTAATTTTATGAAATGACTTATACTTTTCCACCAAATGTGAAAGAGTATAGATATTGTCTATAGTCGAGAAATTATGATGGAAGCCAGCTTGACAGATAAGAGGAAAGTTGTCTCTGTCCAAAACTGAAGTTTTTGTAGCAGTATTTTGGCAAAAATGTTGCCACTAATATCTGTTAAACTGATTGGACGATAGTTAGATGGAGTTTGAAAGTGTCCTTTCTTATGGATCGGTACAATTATATTTCTGGTCCATGATGGTGGAATAAATTGTTCCCTTAAGCAAACGTTAAAAAAAATTGTAAACAAAAACTACCCAGTAGTTCAGATGTGCTTTATAAACTTCTCCGGGGATTGAATCAGGACCCGGGGCTTTATTATTTGGGAGATTCGTTATGGCATCTTCTACTTCCTAAAATGAAAACACTATAGGTGAATACTCCCCCCCCCTTTATGATAAATATCTACTGAATCTATCCCTAAATTAGAGTCTTTATTAAGTAATGTTTTATAATATACTATCCAAGTCTCTTTTGGGATCTATACTGGCAGAACTGACCTCTGATTTTTATCTCTTTTAGCTACTAATGACCAAAAAAGTCTAGAATCGTTATCATTAATAGCTTGATGCATAGCTTCCCACTGTTTATGTGTAAGCTCAATTTTTTTTGTGCAAGGAATTTTTTGTAATCTCTACGAGCTTTGTTTAATTTTAGCATCACACTCTTTATCAATTTCTCCTTTGTTTGTCTAATAAGCCTCCCCAAATGTATTTATCTCTCTTACACATTGAACATCAAACCAGGATGATGACTTATACCTACTATTATTTATACAATATATCTCTTTATTTATTTGTTGGTATCCTATATTCAATAACTGATTAATTTGCTCACTATTTAAATTGTTTACTGTGCTTCAAAAAAGAAAAGAAAAGGTGGGAGAATAGATTAGGTTTGATACCCCATTCATGGTTTTAATATTTAGTCTCAGCCTCGATCCCCCTTGAATTAATACATCTGCCATTGGTTTTGTTGGTAGAAGAGTTATAGGGCCAGATATTCAAAACTTTGCACAGGGCAAAAAACATTTGCGCAGATTTAGTGGGGGAGTAGCGCTGGTCTGCTATATTCAAAAGGCCAAATATCGTGGGCAAACCACCTTAGTGCTGGGCAAAATTATAATGTATGCAAGGGGCAAACTGACATGAATACAGGCGCAATGCTATATTCAGCAACTAGCGCTGTGCTAAGTGGTTTTGCGCGACTTAGCGTGACACTTAGCGTGGTGCACATTACCGCCCAGGAAAAGCTTGTCTTAACCCTGGGCAATCAGCTTTGCGACACTATGGCTTTGCACGGTGTTTGCGCGGGTTTAGCGCAGGTTTTGCGTGACCCTAACAAATAAATATGACACATAGATAAAGCCAAACATAGAGGAAGCATGCTGCTAACTGATGGCATCACAATGATGCCATCATCTGCCACCAGTCCCAGCCAATGCAGGCAGTAAGTGGTGACCCTGCCACCAGTGGACAGCATGGCAGTGTGGCCATACAGCACACACCTGCAGATCACACGTCTGTGGACACCAACAGATGCCAGCACACACATGCAGCACTGTGGGCATGGAGGATGTTGAGGGGAGCATGTATGGGTGGCGAGGCTGTGCTACAGACCAGGTGTGGCCACAAGGCTGGGACACATCATGCAGTGCACATGGGCCAGTATTGGGAATACCCCAACACCAGTGTGCCTTTTGGATAATATATGCCCCCCCGGCCACATACCACACAGCTGTACAACTGCCATAGCACACAAAGCCAGAAATGTACATGTCACTGTGAGCATCCCATGCCACAGGTGCAGCATCTGTGGGTCACACAACAGTGTAACAGTAATGTCCACTGTCAGTAAACACCTGCAGGTTGGGCCTCTCACTGTGTATAGTGCAGTCATCATCACTGCCCGACACACCATAGGCATTGCTGTGTCCACACACTACTGGCCCCCTTGCTACTGTAGTTTCTGCTGTGCACTGTAGCATGACCTACAATGTGACAGTCCCATGCTGCACCACCACCATCTGTGTCTATGCTGTGTTGTCCCAGTACAGCTGCAGGCAGCAGCGCATGTGGAAGTAGTGTTCAGAACTGTATAATATTCCCCAAGCTGTTTGCGCAGCGCTAACATGTTTGCGCGGGTTTAGCGCAGGGCTAAACAGTTAGCCCGGTGGAAACTGCATGCAAATCAGGGCATAATGAAATGTTAATCTGGATGTTTGCCCACAGACTACCTAAGTAGGCTCATTTGCATGTCACTTTTGAATATGGCTAAGTTTAGCACTGGGCAAACGTGTTTGCACCGGGTTAACGGTTAACCCTGCGCTAAACCCGTGCAAATGTGTTAGCTCTGTGCTAACAGTTCGGGGAATATTTTACAGTTTTTGCACACTGTACTTTCACATATGCTGCTGCCTGCAGCTGTACTGGGTCCACTCATTTGCTGGCACACACATTTGCCACACAGTTCATCTCCACCTACCTTCACATCACTGGGCACTGTGTTGCTGTTGTGGTTTGCACTTCCTGGTTGCCATATTCAGAGCTGTCTTATTCCAGGGCTAAGTTTGCCCTGCACTCCCAGCCCAGTTTGCCCCGCCTCATTCCCATGCTATATTCAGAAGCTGTTTGCCACGGGCTATTCCTTTTGAATATGGCTTGTTTTGTGCTCTGGGCTAAGCTTGCCTGCTGGGCAGTGCTAATTTAGCCCCGGGGCAAAGTTTTGAATATCTGGCCCCTAGTGTCATAATTTGTAAAGGCAAGCAGTATTGCTGCATGGTCACTTTCAGGTTGCATAACCACCTCCAACCTCTTAAAGAGGTGATAACTGAGTGGGGAACAAAGTATAAAATCAATCACACTCCTTCCTACAGAAGAGAAAAAAAAAGTGTTTTCCCTCTCACGATCTCCATCCAATCTCCCATTAAGGATCAGAAAATTGTTATTCGTGATGAAACTTTGAAAACATCTCCCTGCCTCATGAAGTACCATATCCGTTTTTCTAAGTTTGAGATCTGCCATGTATATTTGGTCTTGTAAAACAGGTAAATTGTCAAAATTCACTATTCTGGCATTAAAATCTCCTACTAATAATACAGTATCCATCAGTGGCGGAGCCAGGTTTGGGAGCATTTGGGAGCCGGGGGGGCCATTCAGATGATCATGGGCACTAAACAGTGAATAAAGATGGTGGTGGGGTGCTGCTACTCACACTGGGGCAGCCAGGAGGGGTGACCGCCCCCCCAGCCCCCCCTTTAGCTCCGCCACTGGTATCCATCATATTTAACTGTGTAATTACGTTTATCTCAGTAGTTAGTTTAAACCAAATGTCATATGTAGGATGAGAGTGAAAACTCGGGGGAATATAAACATTCACAATCAGTATGATACTAGTATCCCAGCTAACTAATACCGTAAGGATTTCTGGGGTAGGAGATATTAATATTCTTAATCCATCCCTGATTTTTATCAGAGTCACTAATCCCCCCCTTGTTTCTCCAATAAACTTTCCCTTTAATTGCTGAACATAACAGGATTCAAAGCCATTAAGATAGGGCTGTGTTACTGCCCATGTTTCCTGAAAGGTAATGGCTTCAAATCTAGAAACAAAATGAACCCATTGAGAGTCTACATATTTATTATGAATCCCTGCTATGTTCCAGTTAAGAACGTTACAACTATCTGCACTTATTAACCCCTGAACAAGTTCTGCTGCTGTATTCTGGTCTTGACTTCCAGGTGTTTGTAGTCATGCAGCAGTTAGTCTGGGTTGAGCTTGGGACTCCCACTCATTCGGTGCCACCAAATAAATACACAACTCATTCAACATATGTTTATTTTCTAAAAATAATACAAGTAATTGTGCTGAACAAATATAACAATTAATCTGAGTTCCCCTTCCACCCTCCAGGACCCTTTCTACCTGAGCTAATTCATTACTGTGGATTTGAATTTTGGTGATAGTTGAAAGAATCACCCTAAAATGAGAAGTTAGATTAACAGAATTTTCCCCTCTCAAAGATGTCCATTCCAAAAATGGAAAATGCAAACTATGTGGGGGTAACTCCAAAATCCCAATTCAACTGAGCTAAAGTAGAAACAAACCTATCAAATGATAACATTTTTTCAGGTTTAGCCCCATTATAAGTATATTTCCAAATAGTAGCCCAAGTAACTGGTGATGATAACATCATACCTAATGAGTTTATCAGGCCTTGATTTGCCCACGCCTGTTTCACCATTTCCGTGTTTGGTAACATGAAGTAAACTGGTTTAGCAGAATTGAAACAATCCCTGCTCACAAAATTGAGAGCAGCAGCCACCAAAGGAAGCCCAATTCAGCTCTTAACAAGTGGGCTATCAGGTTCATTAATGAAGCATTAATTCCATATTATTTGGCATACATCTGATCTGATTTAAATACTACTTTGTTACCTGTACTTAGTAAGTTATATGCCTTAGCTTCTTCCATATCAGAAAGCTGGGGATCCTCTAACAATAGACATAACTTAGGTTCAGGGAAAGATTTAACTTGATCTATTATTACTATTGTAGAGGGTCCCTCATTCTTATTTTCATTAACAGACATCCTGTTATTATTGTTTTCCTTAGGTTTGTTATTTTTAGCTTTTCTAGAGGATTTTATCTCCTCCAATTTTTTATTTTTGTATGGCCTACTTTTCTTTTTACCTTTTGGAGTCTCAGGTATTATTAATGATGAAAATGATAAGTTATGCTTAGTTCTATGATCATCGTTTTGTTTGACCAATTGTGTAATCCATTGCTCAAGCAAAGAAAACCTCTCTGAACAAAGACATGACAGGTTTTCTAAGGTCGCTTTAATACCATTATAGGCTTCTAATAGCACAAAGTTAGACATTACCGGATGGGCTAAAGCTTTGATTGTATATTTAGACATAGTATCTGGGCACTGAACAAGGAAATCCTGTTCTACAGTAACTGAATATTCTGTACCTCTTTATCTATTCTTTCAAAAACCTTGTTAGGGTAACCATCAATGGTTTCATTCCTAAACTTGTCTTTGTCCACTCCTGAGCTATTAAACTCATCTGATATCTCCAGAGGACTAAACAAATCCATTCTAGAAGGGAAGCATGAATGTACTCACCCTTCATAACAGAATCCCCTAGGTTTATATCAGAATACGAAGATTGAACCCCTAATTCCCCTTTCTGCATTTCTGGGGTCGAAGTCCCTCATGGATCTTTTTTATACAGAAAAAATTCTGTTATTTTAGATTGGTTCCTTAAGGCTGACACATGCACACTTGTCTGCGATGCTACTGAGAATGGCATAACAGAGACTTCTCTGGTATTGTGAATATTGGGTGATAGGTGTAATGATTTCATGTTAAGATTAACTGAACACTTGCTATTCCCTCTAACAACCTCATTGTTAGCACTATTTTGCCTAATACTTGTCCCTTGTGAAGTCAGGGTGGATGCAGCAATTTGGAGGTTCTGCGAATAAACACAGCCGTTTCTAAATTTCTTGGGACCCCCATTACTAACCGCACGTCCCTCAGACTCCATAAAGGGGTCCTGAGATTTTATTTTATCTGTTTTCCTTACTCTATAATTCTTAATCACCCTCCTTAGTTGAAAAAGAGCTCTTTAGCTTTTTTACAAGAACTTTTCCACTTCTAGTTGCCATAAGCAGCGAATCTGAACACTCAGACATCTCCTAGTAAAATATTGGTAACAAACTAAATCAATAACTGGAAACTAAAACCCTACTGTAGTAAAATCTACAAAATAAAAACCAAGCCCAACTCAAAATCAAAACAACTATCCACTAGATTTGAGCAATCACTTTTCCAGTCACTTATCTTTTACCAGATACAAAGTCCAGCTTGTTCATTATGAATAAACAAGCTGAACAAACTTTTGGACAGTTCTCTTCAGTTCAAACAGTTGTTACTTCAGTACTTCAGTTCTTTGTCCTTTGATTTATCCAAACTGTCCTTGAAAAGGAAAGAAGAAATCCTTGTGCACCAACTTCCCTCAACTTGCCTCCATAAAATGTTAACCAAGTCTAACTCCCTCTTCAATGTAGCAGGCTTTTCTCAAGATGGAATTGTTAATACGTGTTCCTTAAATCCCAGACCAAAGTACATTACCACGCTGTAACTCTCAGAGTGGGCCAAAAAAGCACTACGGGACTTCACAGGACCCAAGCTCTCTCTCTCTCTTTCCTATATTCTCAGTTTCTTAATTTCCAAAGTCAATTCAAATGTTCAATCATTCTTCTCCAATCACCCCAATCATGGGTTGCACAGCTCTTACTATACCTTGCTGCCAGCACAGTGCCCACAGTAGTCAATTCTAGGATATTAGTATTTGATAGGGAAGTCCCCCCACCGTCTGGCAACTGCATGCAGAATCCGTAAATCGAGCCACTACCAATAAAAGGAAAAGTCAGGGACTCAGTACAGTTCAAAAAATAAGAAAATAAGAAACATTCACATTACCATTGGACCATTTGATCATTTGATTAAATAATTCTCTATAATCTAAGCATAAATCTTGCTCTATAGCTCTATAGCTCTTGTCCCATTATCCCTCTGCAGAACAGCTTGTTTTTAAAAGTATTTACTATTTTTTTATTTCAAAAAATAAACAAATATACAAAATTCAAATAATTTGCACTTACTTGGAATGTTAATATGCCTAAGGCAGCTAAATAGCAGCTAAGTAGAGGTATCAGTGCAAAAATTAGTCTGATATCTTGTTGTCTTTTTCTCGGCACATCACACAGCGTAAATCAAGAAAAAGGCAATTCCAGTCAGAACAATACAATAACTAAAATATACTGCACTGTAACATTCAAGCGTTATCAGGTTACAATCTGCATCTTCACCTTCTTCACCGCTAGTGCATCTAGTGGAGGAGATGCTGCGCATGTGCTTTATAGCAGTGGGATAGCAAAGCAGCTTCCTATTGGGTAACTCTAGACTCGTGATCAGAAATCCCCCGGGAATTTTAAAACAATAATTTTTAAAACTTATAACAAAACAAACTATTAAGGTAAATATTCCTATCAGCACCCCACAAAATGAGCAAACAAATGAACAAAACAGTCAAACAATCCAATGACAAAGACCACCACACCAGATGCCAAAAAAGAATAACAAACAGAAAAACAAAGGAAACGATGAAACAGCCAAATCAACAATGAACATATCACTATGTAAGTAAAATAATATTCAATACAACTGCAGGGGAGTGATTACAACCCTTTTTGTGCTTTTTGTGGATTATAGTTCATAGTCGCTAGCAGCCAAATCTGCATCCAGTCACAGGGAGCAGACGAGAAATCGATTAAACTTTCTTGCAGTTCTTAGGGACCGCACAACTTCTTCACTTTTCTCTGCCAGTCTGAACAGCGTGTCTTTGGCTGTTACCCTCTCAGTTGCTAGTCAGTTACCACTCTTCAGAGAGGTTCAGACATTCCTAGTAGTTTCTTTCAGGATTTAATTAGTGACTTTGCCAGAGATGTAACCTCTTTGTTTGTACTCTGTTTCCAGATAGCATTCACTAACATCCCAATTCTTGTAGACTGTAGCAACTCCAAAGTTATGGGAATATTCTTAAGTTCTTTCAGCATATCCAGGGCTCCAGTCTTTTTGGCAATAAACAAGATCTACGGAGAGCAGCGGGGAAGTCAGAACAAGCCGTTTGCAACCCATCTTAAGCTGAAGATAGGTCTGATACAGAGAAGCTGAGTTTCAGTCTCTTTAGCAACCTGATTAAGCTGGCTTTGATTCATAGGTGACTGACTGTACAGAGCATATAGCTTTGACATGCATGCCTGCAAATAGTTAATAGACATCACAGACTTCAATGCATCATCAACAGCAAACTCAAGGTGATCGGGCCAGGCATACCTTTCAACTGTCCATGATTTTCAGGGATGTCCCTGATTTTGCCTCAAAATGTTCCTCTGTCCCTCATAAAATTTATGTTTTTTGTGACAGAGCAGTGGGGATTGTGAACACAAAATAATGTCAAACATTAAAGTTACAGACTTGTTCTTCAGAAAATGCTTCTTACACTAATCCCGTTATTCTGTCAGCTTTCTGAGTAAATGGTACCAATTTTTAAGATGTGCCCCTTATTTTGGTTCTTTGTCCCTGATTTTTTTAAACCTTGTTCCTGATTTATGAGGCAAAAGGGTTGAGAGGTGTGGGGCCAGGCAACGAAATGAATAAACTTGATCACTGTACTTCTCCTTAAACCGTGCAACTAATCCACTGTTGTTCCCCACCATCACTGATGCTCCATCTGTGCATATTGCTATCAATTTCTTTTGCAGACAGTCTTATCTGAATCCAGCTTGACTTAGCTCCTTCTCCACAATGTTCATTATACATTTACCATTCGGATCTTCTTTTGCTTCTAAGAGTTCCAGGGGAATGTTTCCCACACCAAAGGTTTGAGGGTCATCTTGAAGACTGCAGGGAAGATATAGCACAACCACTCTTACATTGCAGAGTGTGGATTCATCTAGCATAATAGCCACATATGATTCCCAGTTTTTGAAGGCTATGCAATGGCTCCTTTTCATGGAGTAAGCCATATGCCGGAGAATGGTTGCATAGTTATGGTCTGAATGATGAACGTAGCCCATGTTGACTCCATTTAGTTGCTGCAGTTTCACAAGATAAGGCTGTTTGAAGAAGGCAGTATTAAGTTTGGCAATGGCATAAGCTGTCTGAAAAATGTGCACATGTTCATTGAATTGTTTTGACTGGATATTTAAAATACATGCTTCTAAGCTGGCCTTTTTCACCTTTCAAACATTTCATTGATATCTTATGTGCTTGTGAATATCTGTGTTTGTAAATCTTGTCCCTCCTCTTTCTTTCATTCTTTGCTTCCATTAGATTACGGACCACTCTGATGAAAGGTGGACACCTTGGCTTTTGTCAGCAAATACTTTAGTCTGATGGCAGATAGAACAGCCAAGCTTACCATCACTGCATACCAGTCAATTATACATCTCTTTCCATCTCTTCCACTGACTAAATTAGAAGATTTACATTGTAGTTGAGCATCTTTTTTCATTTTTAAAGTTTTATTTCAACGTTTTGATTTGTTTTATTAGCAGTATTTTTGCCGCTTTGTTTTACATTTTATTGATTTTTTTTAGTCGCATTGGTCACACTGATTAGTTGGCCTTCCACTTTTGGATC
The DNA here is from genome assembly GCA_016271365.2 of Neoceratodus forsteri. NCBI lineage: Eukaryota > Metazoa > Chordata > Ceratodontiformes > Ceratodontidae > Neoceratodus > Neoceratodus forsteri. Next base: position 30,329,112 of record JADMNL010000028.1, read on the forward strand.
TGGGATTGAGGAGGATCAGTGGGTTGCTGTGTAGCGTATTGCTCCCTCGTTTTTGATTGTGTCCGAGTACTGACGCTGCATTTTTATCATTAAGTTGCCCAGTCCTGGTAATCGGTTGGGCGTCTAGCATAGTGATTGGTACGAGCTGCGGCGTCTGGTACAAATGCTGGTGATGCCCATTCGTGGAGTATAGGATGGTTGGTTTACTCTGCCGTCTCTTTATCTGGTGTGTGAGGATTTGTGGATCTGGGGATTTTGGATCTTATACAGAATAGACTTTTGTTACGAGGGTCTTGAACCTACCAGTTCTTTGGATTTCTTCCCTACACTGGATTGTTTTACTTGGTCTGTGAGTACTGTGGCCGGGGTCTACATTGGATTCTGGCCTGTTCTTTAAATTTTCTGTTATCCTGGGAAGGCTTCGTTTCTAAGGAAGGTGGAACTCTTTTGAGTCGGTTCCTCAATGCTGGTTTTGGACTACTTCGTGGGTGTTGTCTGGATTTGGGGACTTTTGCATTTATTTCTCTGCTTTTATTGCCCTATCTGGTGAATCCTAACTCTTCCGACTGTAGTGGTGCAGAGGTGGGGCATCCATCACTGGGGAGTCAGTGGGTGGCAGTCCTTTCTTCTAGGGAACCCCTGGGAGCTCATTTGGTTGAGCTCCATTGGGCTCTCGTAGTATCCACTGTAGCCTGGTGGTGGGCTGGGTACAACCTTTTGGGTTTTAGTAAGGAGAATATAGCTAGTCCCGAAGATATTTTCAGTGTTTTCTTCAGTGGACAGACTGTTTGTGTGACTTAAGACCCCTTTGAATCAAGAATCATTGTGCCTTTTGGAAGATCTTGCAGTGAGAGTGCTCAGGACTGGGATTCCCTAATTTTTGGTGGCTTCATTACTAATATAATTTATTAACTATACATGGTAGTGAGATTACCATTTTATTCCTCCTGGCTACCATAGTGAGAGTATGGTGTAGCTCAGGGGGTTCACTATTCTTTTTTGGTTTATTAGTGGCACCAGTTAGTGAGAGTTCCTGGTTGCCTGGGGGGATTTATTTTATTTTATTAGTTATTGTTTAGTTTGATAGTTATTTGATTGGAATTTTGGGCCTAGATCAGTTGGACACTCTTAGATGTGCATAAAATTGTTTTTATATTTTAAGTGGTATTTGATTTTACTTTATTTATTTATTTATTTATTTATTTTCCTTTGGCTATTATTATTTAAGTTGGGACGGGAGGGTTGTTGTTTGTATGAGAGTGAATAAATTGGTTTAAAATATGTGTTGGGGTTTAAGTAAAATGGTTAGGCAGTACTCCCCCTCAAGACTTCGGGATCTCCGTCCCTTTAAATTACCCCCACTTACAGTGGAGGTTTATGCTAGATGTCGAAATCTTGGTATTGTAAGATCAAAAGTAGAAGGATACGGGATCTTGGAATTCTTGGGGGATGGGAGGAAGAGAAGCGGATGTGGGCAGTGAGGCTAGGAGGCGCCCTGGGGTGAAATAGGTACTGGGGCGAGGTCCTCCTTGCCTGGTTCCCATACCCAAGGGCACTGACTTGGAGTGTGTCAGGCAGGAAGTGGAATCACCCTTGGATTTCGTCCCTTTGGTGGTGTTAAGCAATGCCGGATGGGTTAGGAACAAGACTGCAGTGATTGCGGATCTTGTTTCCTCAGTCGACCTGGCTTGCATCACGAGACCTGGCTAGATGGAAATGCTGGTCCTGTGTTGGACTCCACGGTTCGGCTGGGTTCGTGATTCATCGCCCGAGAGTGGACCGGAGGGGCGGGGAGGTTGCTGTCTGTTTTAGACAAGATCTGGATCTCAGGGAGGTGCCAGTTGGTGATACCAATACCTTTGAATGCATAGTGGGTGCAGGTGCAGGCTACAGGACCCTTCTTATCTACCGTCCACCAGGGGATGAGAGGAGTTCCTGAAGGAGGTTGCGGACTTCATGCCGACATGGTATTGGAATCTCCCAGATGGATAATTCTGGGGATTTCAATGCCTGGTCGACGATGAATTCTCGCCATTGGTCAAAATCTCTCCAATTAATGGATTCATTGGGTCTGTCACAGTAATTACTTCTGCAACCCATGAGGGGCATACATTGGACTTGGTTTTCCATCTGGGGATGGAGATATCTGATGTGGAGGTGGAGCCAGTCGGATGGTCTGACCATCACGCCCTGAGGTTTAGATTTGCGGCCCCCCGAAATAGGCCTGCCCCCAGGGAGTTAGTACAGTTCCATCCTTTAAGAGGGATTACCTCAGAGGGCCTAATAGCGGAGCTGGACTTTCGGATTTTCCAAGGATAGTGTGGATCCAGGGCCACTGGTCTTGGCCTATAATAGGGTTGTGACTGGGGCCCTGGATGCCATAACTCAATTCATGTTCGTCCCGTGCTCTTCACCTAGGGGCTCCTGGTTTGACAGGGAGGTCCGTGAGTGGAAGAGGAAGGGACGAAGATTAGAAAGACGTTGGCAGAAAACTCAACTGGAGGTGGATAGACTTGAATTGTTAGAACATTATAAATTCTACCAATCAGCAATCTCCCATAAGAAGGCAGAGTTCCTGTCCAGAGAAATTGCTGCAGCTAGGAATAGACCATCCCAGCTCTTCCGGACTGTGGACAGACTGTGCAATCCAGTCTGTCTCCAGACTGGTAGAGCATTATCACAGGTACAATGTGAGGAGTTTACGAAATTCTTTGCTGACAAGGTATCCACCATCAGGGATGAGATCAGCCAGTGTCTTTCTATTGAGCATTGTACTGATCAATCGGGTAGTACTAATGCCCAGTTGTACTGGTTTACCTTTAGACTACCAGCAGTAACAGATATTGTGAGGATTATCCAGACTCTGCGACCTACCTATTGTAAGTTGGACCCAGGCCCTACTCACCTGGTGGTGGGGTGTGTAGATGTTATCGGCCCAGTCCTGGCTAGGATAGTAGTGGTGTCATTAGAGAGAGGGATCTTTCCGGATCCCTTAAAGGAGGCAGTAATACACCCCCTTTTGAAAAAGCCCTCTCTTGACCCCAACTGCCCAACAAATTATAGACCAATCTCTAACCTCCCTTTTGTAGGGAAGGTTATTGAGAAGGTGGTCGCTCTGCAACTGGAGGATCATTTGTCTATCCACAATATCTATGACCCTCTCCAATCCAGCTTCAGGAAGAGGCACAGTACAGAGACGGCTCTTGTTCGGGTATTGAATGACCTCCTGATGGCAAGATATCAGAGGACCCGTTCCATCTTGGTTCTCTTGGATCTCTCAGCAGCATTTGACACCGTGGATCATGGGGTATTGCTCGACCGCCTGTGGTTTCTCTGTGGTCTGAGGGGAGCAGTCCACAGTTGGTTTTGATCTTTTTTGGAGGGCAGATCTCAGAGAGTGGTATCGGGAGTTAACACCTCGGCCCCTCACTGTCTGCTCTGTGGGGTACCGCAGGGGTCGGTGCTGTCCCCTATGTTATTCGCGGTGTATATGCTCACTGGGGACGGTATAAGACGGTATGGGTTGAGTTTTCATTGTTATGCTGATGATTCTCAATTCTAACTGTCTTTTATGCCTGATCAGGAGTCAGATTCCATCACTATTTTTAATAACTGCCTTCTGGAGATTCAGGATTGGATGAGTGCTGGTTGGCTTAGGTTGAATCCAGGGAAAACTGAGGTGTTGGTTGTGGACCCTGGAGGGAGGATAACAGGGGCTTGGATGGGGGAAACCCTCGGGTTTATATCTTGAGGGGCCCAGCTTCTGACCTCTGGCCGTCACGTAACCTGGGAGTAATTTTTGGAAAGCCTGACTATGAAGATGCAGGTGTCAGCCGTGAGTCAAATCTGCCTTTTTCATCTGAGGAATATTGCCGGGTGAGACACTTGGTTCCACGGAAGATCTTCCCATTTTGGTCCACGCCTTTGTTACCAGCCGTTTTGATTACTGCAATGCGCTCTATCTAGGGCTGCGGGGTGGATATCCGCCTTGCAGCTGGTGCAGAACGCCACGGCCAGGTTGTTGATGGAGTTTCACGATCTAGCCATAACACCTGTGCTGCGTGATTTACCTGGCTGCCAGTACAGTGGCGGATCACCTTCAAGGTCGCATTATTGACCTTAAGGCCCCATAGATTTGGGACCCCACTACCTGAAAGAGCTCTTGGTGCCTTACTGTCCTGCCCGTTCTCTTCGCTCCTCTGATGAGGGATTGCTAGAGATTCCCAGGGTACATCTAAAGATGTCAGGAGGTAGATCTTTTGCCTATATGGCACCAACCCTGTGGAATTCTCTACCTCGTCAGATATGAGAATGCCTAACTGTTGAAAGTTTTAAAAAACAATTAAAAACTTTCCTTTTTGCCTTAGCATTTGTTGGTACATAATGAGTAAGTGTACTGTATGGTTGTTTGATTTATTGTTTGAAATTTGATTTTACTTCTTTTATTGTAAAAGCACCCTGAGCTTGGGAAGGGCACTTAATATAAATAAAATTTTACTTACTTACTTACTTAAATGACCAAACCTTATGCCAGAAGATGTCATCAGCAGTGCCTGATGTGGCTATGGGAGACGTATGAATGCACTGATTGAATCTTCAGGACCATCCAGGGTAATGCTAACAGCACTCAAAGTAAAAATGGTAGCACCTGCGACTGTGTAGGGTGCACTAGAACTTATTTCAGAAGGGTTCTGTACAGTACTGATTTTATTAGTGACAATTGGACTGTCAGACGCAGCTTGCATAGAAGAAATGGACCCCTTCTTGCTACTACTTGTAGTACTCATGCCAAATGATAATAAGCTCTGCTTCAGTTTCTTGCGTGGTGGTGAAAGGTTGCTCTTATCTGTATACTACATGCAAAAGTTAATAATAAAAACATAAGACAATTGTTTAGAAAAGTGGTTTATTAATGTATGTTGATTCCAATAGTTTATATGAAGTGCTTCTACTTTAAGCTTACCTGTCATAATAAAAAAAACAGTAAACAGACAGAGATTGTTCTTTTTCTGCAGTCAATATTTTATTACAGATTACAAATGACTTTTATTTATATCTGAAGTTTGCTTGTTTGTATAACTGGCTTTTTACTTGACATGCATCCAGAAACACACACAACAGCACCCCCCACCCACCTTGCCTTATTTTACATGGACACTGGAAACACAAAACACCCCCAAGCCTTGCCCTACTTCACATGGCCTCCAGAGACACATAGAACCCACGACTAATATTGCCTTACTTCACATAGACTCCGGAGACACAAAGCAACCCCACCCCGCCTTGCCTTACCATACTTCACATGGGCTGTGAAAACAAACATCCACCTCCCAGCCTTGCCTTACTTCATGTGGGGCCCAGAGATTCAAAACACCACCCCACCACCAGCCTTACCTTACTGCACTTGGGCTCTTGAGACAAGAAACAACCTCCTCTCTAGGCTTGCCTTACCTTACTTCACATTGGCACTGCAGACAAGTGTCCCCCCCAAGCTTGCCTTACTGCTCATGGGCTCTGGAGAGTAAAGTACCCCCCCCCACAGAATGAGAGGCCAGGCTGAGGAGGCCAAAAGAGTGTAGCCCTGGCCCATTCAGGATCTCTTTCTCTCTCAGCTCTCTCTATGACAGCAACTTGTGTTGACACTGCCAGAGGGTCCACAATCTAGTACAACTCTGTGTTCAGCCCTACCCCACACTCCAGCCCCAGTCAGCTAGCACTGTTTGCCCACCCCAAGTTCCTCTGAGTCTTGAGTTACTCATCCTGATACTTTCCCCCATACAAAAAAAAACATATTTACATACCATCTGGAATTGTATGCTCCTGATTTTCGTATCTTGTCTAAAATAACTAGACCCCTCCAGCAGAACAGCCAGCAGTAATCTGATTTCAACAGGCAGTACAGCAGAGGTGTCACACTAGTACTCTGGACTCCCGAAACTGTGCTTGTTTTCTCTCCCTCTCCCTCTCTCTGACAATTCAGTGACAGTGAACAAATTAGTTGTTCCCAGGGCTCAGTACTGGGGTTACTGGCTGCTACTTTTGTCATCTATAGTCTGAACTGAAATGAACATGCCCAACTATGCTCATTCAAGGAGGTGTTATCAAAGAAGGAAAGCAGAGCAGCATTTTGTTTACAATAAATAAGGATACAGATCTCTGACTGTCCCCTTTTTAAAGGATCTGTGTCGGACTAACTTTGGTGCCAGCTGTAGATACTGTCTGAGCTTTGGGAGGCTATTGTTTATCTGTTTTGTAGGATGTCAGCCATCGAAGCAGACAAGCGATGGCACGTCATCACTTAGACAAAAATCTGTCTGGAGTATCACGTAAGTCACATTGATGTCGGCTGTGTGGCTATGGGTTGAGGGGAGGCTACTGTTTTCCAGGATGGCTGTTAAAAGGGAAAACATGGTGTTAATTTCTATTTTTCACTCAGGCAGGGCTGCTGTAATTTGCATTCCTGACTGAATGGAGATCAGCAACTTCAGCAGCAAGAAGTAAGGGGGTCAAAATATACCCCCCCCGATGCATCTCAATTATGTAGAACTCAGGGGCCCTACAAAAATGTAATGGGGCCTCATCCCCTCAGGCTCCCCCGTAATTTGAGCACTGGGTGGGGTGGGGGGACAGGTAGACACCAGAGACTACTTGCTTTTTCTTTAATCAGGGGATTTGGAGGGGGTCCACTAGACACCAGGGAGGGAAAATTATTTAAATGTTTTATTTTTATATTGGGGCTACGACTTGCAGGTGGGTGAGGGGCTACTAGACACCAGAGATTGTTATTTCTTAGGGTTGGTGATCGGTGGGTGGGGAGGACCACTAGACACCTAGGATTTTTTTTACATAGGGCCAGCAATAGGTGGGTGTGGGGGCCACTAAACACCAGGAATTTCTTTACATGGGGACAGTGATTGGCAGGTGGGTGTCATCTAGAAATCAGGGGGAAATTTTACTCTATAGGAGGATGGCAATCAGCGGGGGGGGGCTGTATTATGAAATAAATTAGACTGCAGATGGAATAAATTCTGCAGTTTAATGCATTATTCCACAGTTGAGACCAAAATGTACACATAACTGGTTGAAAATCCATATAAAAGGTTCAGAAGATTCTTATCTTGCCAATGGTGGAAGTGCGGAAAATTTCACAAGATTTCTGAAATTTTATGAACATTCCTTTTGCCCACATCCAATTAAATATTTATTGTCATATGCACTCCTAAATATATTTATTTGCTTTTGATAAGTGGGCAAGTGCACTAGACAATAACTTGCCTATTTTCAGGCATGATTCAGGAGAGTACATTACAGGCAACAAGAATGTTACAGTACAGTAAACAGGATTTTATACATTGCAGAGAGTTACAGTGGTAAGGAATTAAATTAATAGGGCAGCAGCAACAACTGTAATAGACAGGTTTACAGAGGTATAACTTTGGTACATTACATACAGATTCTGTATTCAAGATCAGTGGAGGCAGAGATTAAGACAATAGTACAACAATATCAGCAATCCTCTGTTCCATTTGATATTTATCCTATTTTTATTTCCTCCCTAGGGGTACATTGAAATGCTGTTACCTCTCTCTTTGACATTTAAGATGGAAATCCACAATGGTTTCATGTTGCTCTTCGAAGTCCCATGCCCTTTACAGTGAAACATCCAGTGATGTGGCTGTCAACAAGGTACTGTATCCTCTGCAAAAAGGCAAGCTTATAATCTCTGCCCTCTAAACATACACCTTACACAGTATCATCTAGTTGTAGTGGCCAGAGGTTGAATGTACAGGAAGAACAGAATCAGGGAAAGAGAGGGCAATCCTGTCATGTCCCTTCTCTCCCCAGTATTATAGGGGACACAATGAACCGTTAATGCGTATATATGCCTGCGGCATCTTATATAAGCATTTGAGCATGTCAGTAAATGATTTTGTAAAGCCTAATTGCTCTACTGTGGCCAACAAAAAGGGCCTTGAGACCCTATTGAAGGTCTTTACCGTGTTGAGGCTGGTCAGGACAGAGGGGAGGAGTGCTGCTGTACATGGTCACATAACAAAACTTCCATCTCATATTATCCTGAACCTGGTGCTCCTAATAAATCCTGCCTGGTCCATATCCATCAATGACTGAATAAGTCCCTCCAGACACCCTGCCCAGATTGACATAAAACATTTTCAATCATAACTGAAAATTGAAACTAAGTGATAGCAGAGGGAGCTAAGATGGCCCTTGTGCGCTTCAACATAGCTGAAATTCTGGCTGCTTGTCATGAGGGTGGAGGATGGTCTTCCTCCTGCAGAGCCCAAAAACCTGTGTTATAAGAGGAAGGATCCATTCCTGGATCTATTGATATTCCTAAAATTCCCCAAGGAACACATCTGGACCCAGACATTTCCTAGTTTTACTATGCATGATTCCCACTGCAATCTCATCCTGTGTAATACAGCAGAGTAGTCCCATCAGCTGTTCTTCCTGTAGGGATGGTAAAGCCAAGGTATTGAAAAAGGAGATAATCAGCACCCTACGGGCCACTGAATCTGGTGTATACAACTGAAAATAATATTGTACCATTATATGTTGAATATCTTTGTCATGATTTACTGTGTCTCCCTTTTTTTGGGGGGGGGGGGCTCAGCTTAAGAATACATGCCTACCACCTTGTCACCCATAGTCTTCTTCCTAAATTACATGCCCCACAGGGTACACATTCATAATACCAGTGTGTTCTAGATAAAATAAACCTTGCTCTGCCTGTTTGTCTAGTATTTTCTGTATCTCAGCCTTTAGTGATAAAACCTGGGGGTAGATTGAGGTAAACCCCTGCATATGAAAAGACAGAAGGATTTAAAGTGATACGGAGGTCTTATAAGTGCCTTTGCCATTCCGTTTTCTTTGTAGATGCATAGGCAATTAATTGGCCCCAAGGACAGCTTTTAGGGTGTCCGATAATATGCTGGGGTGACATCCGAGGCGGCATTCTCTTGTACAGATTGGAGGATATTCTCCTCCAGAAGCTGTCGCAAATTTTAGTCTCTAAGCAGACCTAAATGGAATCTTCCATGCTTAGTTTTCCTCAGCTTAATGAGGGAGAATAGGGATGTGAGGGAGACATGGTCAGAAAAATGGAGAGGGCCATTGCAGATCCCATGGATGGAGTTTATGTGTTTCACTGTAGTTAGCATGTAGTCCAGCCTGGCAAAACAATGATGTCTTGTCTGAAAAATTAATAAAATCATGTTTACAGTTATTTAGATGCTGCCAGCTGTTCAATATACTTGAATGCATCAATGTGCGCCTCACATATTTTTGCTCGGCAATTTGTCAAAAAAGTTTTGGGCTGGAGGCATCCAGCCTGGTTATAATGCTAATTCAAATCCCTCTAATATTACTTGACCTGTTAAGAGATCCAGGGACATATCAATGAATCTATGGAAGGCACATTGATTCATTTCCAGAGGAAAATACACATTAGACAATGTTAGGGGTTGCCCATAAAGGGTTACAGTAAGTATTATGTAACAATCCTCAGAGTCAATAAGTTGCTTATCCATTAGGAAGTGGAGACCTCTGCTAATCAATATGAGCACTCCTTCTTATCTCCATGATTTATGGAAAAAGGAACTGGCCAAACCAAACCATACTTTTTGTATTTTTTATGTTCCTCCAGGGAAAGGTCTATCTCTTGCAAGAATATTATTTCTAATGTTTCCCACTGGAAATATTGTAACAGCCTATACCGTTTGATAGGATTGTAAACTCCACTTATACTACAGGATAGTACTTTAGTGTATTGTGTCATGATATAACAAATGTAAGACACCTGACTCATCTTCCAACCTCTGTGGGCAATAACAATGTAACAATAAAGGATTTCCAGCTGTAACTAAAGGCAGTAACAGTGCTGGCTCTCCCCCTCTATCTCTCTCACCCTCCATCCTCAAGGAAGCTGTATCTGTACCTGATAACACAATAAACACACAATTATCCAGCCAGCAGGAACCTCACACAGATGGTCGACACCCCTACTAGGACAGACTATAAGACCAGCACTAGTACCCTCCTGGACTGGGTACTTACTAACCACCCATCCCAGCTCTCTTGTACCTCCATTCTCCCAGACTCCCTCAGTGACCACTCCCCAGTCATTTGTGAATGGTCCAACAAATTTCTCAAGCCACGCCCAAAATCATATATAGTAGGGTCCTCCCGCGTGGGCAGCTCTCCCATTTCAAATGATACCTGAGTCTACAAGACTGGCAACCCATCTACAATGCTTCAAATGTCAATGTGGACCTCGACTCCTTCATCGCCACCTTTAACAAGGCCTGTGACCTCTTTGTGCCTGCTAAAAATCCTAAAGCAAAAAACACTCTGTAACCCCTGGATAAACTCCAAGCTCCTTTCACAACTGAAAGCTAGGGACCACCTCTGGGCAGTGGCAAAAGTCACAGGCAAACTATCAGACTTACAAAACTACAAACAAGCCCGGAATGCCTGTACTAAAGCCACCCAACTCATCAAAAATTCCTACTATAATGATGTGCTGTCCAACACCTGGGGAAATGGTCGCGCTTTTTGGGATAACATTAAGGAAATCACAGGAAAAAAAACAAAAAGTCCCCCAGCCATGCTGATAGTTGATGGGGTCACTACTCTTGACCCCACGACAATTGATAACACCTTTAACACAGCATTTACCGACCTTAGTGCCGTCCTCCCCTCGACTTCTTTAAGGAAGACACCTGCTCCTCAAATGCCCGTGTTGCTCAGACTGATAACCCCAACTTCTACTTTCAGAAGATAAACTTGAATAAAGCACGGCATTACATCACAGCTGCCATCTCAAAATCCAGAGTTAGTGGCGACACCCTTGACCTTAAGTTACTGTCACTTACTCACTTACTCTCAAGGAAGTTCTTCATCCCTTAACCAAAATCCTGAATCTCTCTCTCTCTCTCTCTCTCTCCACTCCAGTCAATTCCCGGACTGATGGAAAACTGCTACCGTCACTCCAGTTCACAAAAGTGGTGAAAGTACTAGCCATGCTAACTATCGCCCGATTTCTATTCTACCCCCTCTCTCCAAGGCACTTAAATTTGTAACCCCCCTGTTACCCGGGGTTACTAGAACCCTAGTAAGACCTAGTGGCAGGCAGCGACAGGCAGCTAGTGAAAGTCCAGTTAAATGGATTTCACTATGTCTTACTCTGTTTTCAGTCTCTGCTGAGCTGGAGCTATGACATCATTTAGAACTGTCACAGCTGCATAAGTTACACTGGAATGTTGCAGTTGGAGGTTAGAGTAGAACATTTGGGGAATTTGAAGTCAGTCTGTTGCAATCTGTAGTAGTGGAAGGAGATGCTCTGCTGTAAGCAGGCCCTCAGAGTCCTAAGCTCTGCCAAAGAGCTATTGTTTTTGTAGAGGTGTGGGTTCTCACCTGGAGAGGAACACAAGAAGAGCCAAGTGAAGTGGTAGAGACCACTTTCAGTGGTTCAGGGCCCCATCCCTGCAGGGAAGGGGGGAAGGAGTCAGCCTGTTTCCAGGGGAAACCCCCCTGGTCTGGCTAAGGAACAAGAAGCTGCCTGAGTTTAAGTTCATGCTGAGGCACCAGAAATTCTGGATGAGATTTCTTGGAAGAGACAATGCCCGTGGGGCACCTGCAACCAAGAGGTGAGTTCGCTCTGTTAAAGGACCAATGTGTTTTCACCTGAGACAGGATGAAACTAAAGTGACTGTTACTGTGGGGTCATGAAAAGACACCCAAGTACCGTTTGGAAGATGTGGGGATTGGACTGCTTAACTCTGTGGGGGGTCTACAGTAATGGACACAGCCACTTTTTAAGTATGTTCAAGTTCAGCACAAATGGGATGGGAAAACAGTAGATTGGATGTGAGATACATTTAAAGAGAATCTACATAGCAAAGTGTTTTTAAGGATGAGGTGTTACAGTCCAGAGAAATGGCCAGATATGTGTTATGGGAGCGAGAGGTGGTAGACCCCCCATCAGTAGTAATCAAATTCACCTCTAAGGATTTGCTTTGGGACACCTGTTGCTTTCTCTCAGGTACTTGGCCAGTGCTTGAGGAAAGTACTCAGACGTGGGATTGATGAGGAAGATTCCCTGATGGAGCCAGAAGTGCTCATAGGTGGTTTAGGGAGCCACCAGTAAATGCTCCATGCTATATGGAAAGTGTCCAAAGGGCTGGCAATGGAGCCGAGCCAGGGAAACCAAAAAAGAGTTGAGCTAGGGCAGAGTGCCCAGAGTGTTTTCGAAACCTGAGGGTTTCAGTGTAAAGAGGATGTGTTCTGATCTCCATAAATCTGCATTACCAGGAGTGTAGCCCTGTGGGGGTCCATCTATGCTTTGTTATTCTGTTGGATGTGAATAAAAGCCACACTTTAGAATCCCAGCTTCTGGTATTGGACATTACAGTTATTGCTTCCTGTGTCTGGAGTTACTTGGGTGCCCCTGACTAGAAGTCAATCCTCGCCAAGATACCGATCAACAGTTTTCTCCCTGAGCCCTGGTCCCAGGTAGGAGGTTACATATGGAGGCACTGCACAGTGCTAATAACACAAAAATACCACCAACCCGACCTCTGAGGTAACCCACCGGTTACAAACGTATTGTGGCAGACCAGCTAACCGACCACTTTGCCAAATACAAGCTATTGTGTGAACAACAGCACTGTTTCAGAAAGGGACACAGCACCTCCACTGCCCTTCTTGAATTCACTGCAGCTGTACATAGTTCCCTTGACAAGGGCCTTCTTACTGGGGTAGTTTATATCGACCTCTCCAAGGCTTTCAATACTGTCCATCATTGGCTACTGGCCAGCCAACTCCTGAACATTAGACTCTCTCCGGACTCAGCACAGTGGTTCAAAAGCCACTTGGAAAACTGCACCCAAAGGGTGAAAATTGCCAGTACTCTCTCTGATAGTCTACCAGTTCACTCTGGTGTCCCTTAAGGTTCGATACTTGGCCCACTACTTTTGAGCCTATTTCTAAATTCCTTACCACAATCTTCCATGGAGAAAATCATCCTCTATGCAGATGATGCAGTCATCTTTTCATCCCACAGAGACCCCATATCATTACAACAAAATCTCCAGCTTTTTTTTAGTGCCGTTGAGAAGTGGTTCTCCAATCACAAGCTCATCCTTAACCACAAGAAAACAAAGTCTATGCTCTTCTGCATCTCTCACAATAGACACAAACTACACCCCCGACAATCTCCACATCACAAGGGAATATCCTTGAACAGGTCCATTTCTTCAAATACCTTGGGATACTGCTAGACACCAACCTTTCCTACAAGGCACACATTGAAAGCATTGCTAAAGCTGCTAATACCCACCTTGGTCTCCTATACAGGCATAGACAACATCTCACACCCCAAGCACTGAAGCTTGCCATTCAGAGTTCCGTGGTCTTGATTATTGACTATGGTCTCCTCATCTATGGCTCTGCCACCATGACCACCCTCAGACGTATCTCAACAGCCTTCAACAAGTCATGTCAGCTTATTACTGGGGCACATGACTTACACATGCCTGTGATCTATATGCACAAACCTGCTGGCTCCAACTCTAAAATCATATAAAGTTCCTCACCTCCATAATGGCAAAGAAAATTAGCCTCAGACTCGTGCCACTGGGGGTCACTGCCCTGCTCCACAACAGCAGAAACAACAAGCAGATCACCTGGGGCTCTAAAACTCAACTCCTTCAAAACCCCCACTGGCACACTGCTCAGGGTCAATGTTCCTTTGCCTATACTGCTCTTCTCAGGCTGAATAACCTCAACCCAGCCATCACCTCAGCTCCATCTCTTGGTACCTTCAAAACTAGACTACAACTTCATCTTACAGCCTCGAGCTCCTGTGACTGCTACTCTTATTCCTGAGCTGTCATGTCCTGCCACAGATACCACCACTTCTTCCCCTTCCCTTGCTGCTCCATACCCCACTTACACTTATTATCACTCTACCGCTCCATCTATCTACCCCTTCCCACTCTCCACCATCCTCCCTTCTTTTTTCCCCTTACCCATGCTTTCCTGCACCCCCCACCCCATCGTCTGACAACTGCCTCTGGCTGCATCTTTGTGCCCCCGTTCCCCCCGTTCTCTGGCACCAGCTGCCACTATACCTAGGCCCCACAGTCTTTCCCCAGGTTTCCTACTTGACTCCTTAGCTGAGTGTTATATGATCCTGTCTCTAATTACCAAATGTTGCTGTACCGTGACTGTTGTTCTCTTATTTTGTGTCATTTCATCCCTGTTTGTAATGCCTCTGACATGGAACCTTTGTAAAAGAGCCTTGTCTCAAAGGTAATTGTAATCCTAGAATTGAATAAATAAATAAATAAATAAAAAAATATAAAGGAATACACAAGAACACTGACTGGGTAGACTGTAAGGAGAAAGAACATGGAAAAACAACACAATATTGAGAAATATTGCCATCTCTGCTTAATGCTGTCTCCATGCAGTGTCTTCCATGGTAGGGAATCTAGCTCAATAGCCCAGTCCTGTTTAGTGCCTCAATGTTATCCAGCACTATGCAGAAGAATATTATTAGGTTGAGACTGGGCCTTCATTTGAATGTTTCCACTGTACATACCTTGCAGTGGTGTTCCTTATGGTGTTAATAGCATGTTAGTGCAGAGAAGAAACACACACTGATCCTCTTATCTGAATATATTTATGGAATCATACTATGGTGTACATATGTGTCCACAGGAACTTGTGCATCCTCAGATAATTGTCCTTAGAAACATAGAAACATAGAGTTTGACAGCAGATAAAGACTGCTTGGCCCACCTAGTCAGCCCATTTCCCTACCTATTGGATAACTTACAGATCCTAGTTAACCAACAGCCTACTTCTTCTTCCTAACCCCCACCAGAACTGCCTTATGCCAGTCCCATGCATTCTTGAATTCCTCCACTGTTTTTGACCACACGACCTCCTAAGGAAGGCCATTCCATGCATCCACCACCATCTCCGTGAAGAAAATACTTCCTCACATTGCCCCTGAGCCATCCCTCCTCTACCTTCAAATTTGCCCTGTTGTTCTTGCACATCTCTTGTTCTGAAAGATACTACCCTCTTAGACTTTGTTGATTCCCTTAAGGTACTTGAACATTTCTATCATGTCCCCCCTCTCCCTCCTTTCCTTGAGGGTATACATATTAAGCTCCTTTAGTCTCTCTTCATATGGCGCTGCACCACTTTAGTTGCCTGCCTCTGGATTGCTTCCATCCTGTCTATGTCATCGCAGAGATGGGGTCTCCAGAACTGTATGCAGTACTCCAGATTGGGTCTCACCAACTGTCTCTGTAGAGGGATGACAACTTCCTGTTTTCTACTGGTGATACCTTTCCCTATACATCCCATTATCCCCCAGCCCTCCTTATTGACTTCTTACATTGCTTACTAACCTGTTGGTCATCTAACATGACTACCACCAGGTCCCTTTCCATTTTTGTTGTTAGTACCTCTGCCCCCCCACTGTGTTCTCTTTTCCTTGGTTTATGTTTCCCAGGTGCATTACTTTGCACTTCTTTGCAATGAATGTAGGCTGTCATACTTTTAACCATTCCTCCAACCTTGCCAAGTCCCTTTTCATCCTTTCCACCCCTCCTTGTGTATCAACCCAGTTGCAGGTATTTGTGTAGTCTGAAAAGAGACATACTTTTCCTTCCAGTCCCTCTGCAATGTCTCTTATAAAGACATTAAAAAGGAATGGACCCAGTACTGAACCCTGCAGTACCCCGCTAGTAATCCCCCTTTCTTTTTAGTGGACTCCATTTACTATTACCTTCTGTGTCCTGTTGTCCAGCCAATTTTTTACCCAGGCTACCACCCTGGGACCCTCTCCCAGGCTGGCTTACTTGTTTATTAATCTTTTGTGTGGGACTGTATCAAATGCCTTGCTAAGGTCTAGGTAGACCAAGTCCACAGCCACTCCCTGGTCTACTACTTTGGTCACCCAGTCAAACAAATCAGTTAGATTCATCTGACATGATCTTCCCACTGTGAATCCATGCTGCCTTGGGTCCTGTGCCCTGCTGTCCTCTAGGTACTTAACAATTCTTTCTTTCAGAAGTGATTCCATCATTTTCCCGACCACTGAGGTCAAACTAACAGGTCTGTAGTTTCCTGCCTCTGCTTTGCTCCCACTTTTGTGAAGGGGAATCACATCCAACCTCCTCCATTCCTTAGGAACCACACCATCCTTCCATGATTTGTTAAAAAGGGTAGTTAGTGGTGTCACTAGTTCTCCCCTTAGTTCCTTTAGAATTCTGTGGTGGATCCCATCAGGTTCCATTGCTTTGTCAACCTTCAATTTCAGGAGTTCTTTCAGAACCCTTTCTTCTGTGAAGGGACTGGTATCGACCCCCTATCCAGAGTGCTTCTATTGATTGGATTAGGTACCTCCTCCTCTTCTTTTGTGAATACTGAGCAGAACTATTCATTCAGTATCCCTGCTTTATCACTGCCTCCTTCTGTCCACCCACCTCCCTTTTATTAAGCCTTCCTATCCCTCCCTTGGTCTTTCGTCACTCCCTAATGTACCTATAAAAGGTTTTATTCCTCTTAATTGAGTTGGCTATCTTTTCCTCAGTTTGTGCCTTTGCTATTTTGACTGCCTTCCTCGCTTAGAAACATAGAAAAATAGACTTTGACGGCAGATAAGGACCGCTTGGCCCACCCAGTCTGCCCATTTCTCTACCTATTGGATAAGCTGCAGATCCTAATTAACCAACAGCCTACTTTGTCCTACCCCCAACCAGAATTGCCTTATGTCTGTCCCATACATTCTTGAATTCCCCCACTGTTTTGATCCATGACCTCCTCAGGATGGCTGTTCCATGTGTCCACCACCCTCTCCATGAAAAAATACTTCCTCATGTTGCCCTTTAGCCGTCTCCCCTCTATCTTCAAATTGTGCCCCCTTGTTCTTGCAGATCTGTTTTTTTGAAAGATGCTACCCTCCTGGACTTTGTTGATTCCCTTGAGGAACTTGAAAGTTTCTATCATGTCCCCCCTCTCCCTCCTTTCCTCGATGGTATACATATTAAGCTCCTTTAGTTTCTCTTTGTATGGCTTCTTTCTGCTTTAACTTATACAGTCCTCTGTCCTGTTCCTTCTGTGTTTTCTTATACTTCCTGAATGCTATTTTTTTTCCCTAACCTTCCCCGCTACCTCTTTTGATAACCATAGTGTTTTTTGCCTTTGTTTTGATTTATTTGCTTCACAAAAAGGCTTGTTGTCTCTGTGATGGCAGTTTTGATGTTTCTCCATTGTTTCTCCACCCCTCCTTCTTGTCTGTTTGGTAGCACTTTTCTGAGGCACTCTCCCATTTTGCCAAAGTTAGCCCTCCTAAAGTCCAGTACCCTCACATTTGTATGGCTTAACGCTGCAGCTGAGTTTATCGTGAATCACACTGGTGGTCGCTTGTTCCCAGATGGCTACCCACTTCTAAATCTGAGAGCCTCTCTCCGTCCCCATTTGAGAGTACCCAGTCTAAGATTGCTCACTCCCGAGTGGATTCCAACACTGGCTGTCTGAGGCATGCCCCCTGTAGGGCAACAAGAATGACTCTGCTCTTGTGGCTGCAGAAAAAGGTGCTCCAGTTAACATCTGGCATATTCAAGTCCCCCATCAACAATATCTCCCCTTTGTCTGCCATCCTTAGGGTGCCTTCTATCATTTCCTTGTCCATTTCCTCCCCCTGAGAAGGGAGTCTGTATATAATCTCCATGTAGATTGTAGTGCCATTTCCTGTCTCCAGGGTGATCCACAGTACCTCCTGCCCTTCCTGTTTACCCTTTAGTTCCATTGCTTTGATCCCTTTCCTTACATAGAGAGCTACTCCTCCTCTTCTACCCTCCCTGTCCCTACTGTAGATTGTGTACCCTGGTATGTTGATATCCCAGCCATGGTTCTCTGTGTACCATGTTTCTGTGACTGCCATGATATCCAGGCTTCCCTTTTCCATCAAGGCCACTAGTTCAGGGAGCTTGTTACCCAGACTTCGGGCGCTGGTACTCATTGCTTTCCATTTTTTGATGGCCTTACCCCTTTTAGTCCCATCCCTGTCCTTACTGCCTTTGCCTTTTTCTCCATTTGCCCCTACCCTTCTCCCTATCGACTTCTCTATTTTGGTGTTTGCCTCACTAACTACCCTGTTTTGTGGGGGGGGGGCTGGGATTTTCCTGCTCCTTTTTTGTGCCTCCCCCCTTGGCTAGTTTAAATTCTTTCCAAAGAAGCATTTAAATCTATCACCTAGGATTCTGGTTCCTGTCCTGGACAGATACAGACCATTGTGCCAATGTAGTCCTGTATCCCTCCAGGTGGACCGCCAGTCCCCAGTGAAGTCAAAACCCTGATCTTTGCTACAGTTTTTAAACCATAGATTGAATCCCATTGTGTGGAGCACCCTAGCCTCACCCATGCCATAGACAGGCAGCACCTCTGAGAAGGTTACCGTGAGTGCTACTTGTCTAAGGCATCCAGCTCCCTCCACCATGCAGCTGCTCCCGTGATCCTAAGGATTTGCTCCCTGTTGCTCCAAGCCATGGCACCGGGCAGGCATATTACTTTCCTATCCCTCCCTCCTCCCCCCCAGTTCTGCACCTTATCACTTGAGTCCCCACCAGGAGTTATTTCCTTCCCCTGTGGGGTCCTGTGCCACCCTCCTGTGGGTCTCCTTTGTGGAGGTTCCCAGCATCCTCCTTGGTCTCCACTGTGCGTGCCTCCATAAAGGAACCATGCTGTGCTAGAAAGGCATATGAATTGTGAAGCAGTACAACTGGAGGGATGTGTCTCTGTTCCACCACCCTCACCTTCCCTGAGCCCACAGTGGTCCAACTGCTCCTCTTTCTTGGCAGCTTCTGAGGTAGTGGAGGTGGCACTGGTGATCCCTGGGTGGGAAAAGAGGCCCCCAAATCCTGGCCAACTCAGCCGGGATGCAAGCAACCTGCTGTCTCAGTCAAGGGAGTTGCCTGCAGATGGTACAACACCACATCCTCCAGAAAGTCTCCCGAAAGACTGTCACTCCACAGCCACTGCACTGCACCACTCCCATTGTGTCTTGTTTCTGGCACCCAACTGTTGTTTTGTATGCTTACTCTTTCCTCGGTTTTCTTTTTTTTATTTGTTTTTTTCTCCCTACTTTCCTACTGCCTTTCTGCCCTTAAAGCTCTTGCCCTTCCTGTTTTGGAACAGGAAGTTTCTCTGTTCCTCAGTAGTCTCCTTCTTACTTGCTCAGAGACAGACCTCCAGCAGCTAACCCTTTTTTCCTTCTCCTTCTGTCCCTGTCTTTCTCTCCTTCTGTAGTGACTTACAGCATCTCTCTTCCCCTCTTGTATGTCCCCTTGTGGATCAAGTTTCTAGCTACACCCTTTGTAATTTTGCCTACATAGCAGCTAGGCTATTGCTTGTTCTGTGCTGCCTAACTGTTCCTGTGTCTTTAAGTAGGTGTGGCCTGACCTTCCACTATAAAGGTAGAGCACCTGGGGCAGGTTGGGGAATGGGGGTGGTTGGTTGGGGGGTTGTTCCTTTAGTTCTCGGTGTCTACAAAAAACAATCAACAATCTGGTAAAAAAGACTTTCTTCTGTAACCTACAGGGCAAAACACAGCTCTAGTTTAAGGTAGCTGGTAGCTGCTCTCCCTATGTCAACTTCTGAAGCAAACAGAGTCCAGAGTCAACTCTTGTTTGTAATCCACAGTCCCTCAAACCTTCTTCAGTTAATCCCCTTATCAGACCCCTCTTTCACAGAGTTTCAGTAACAGCTCTAATCCCAAATGACTGCAAATATTCTCCCAGCTAGATCACCTCCCTGGTAAATTAACATTACACCAAGTAAAGACAACCCCAAAAACAGAGAACCAAAATGTTGACTTCTACTTACTATTACAGGCCCCTGAACTACAAATTCAATTCAATGTACTCAGTAAATCATTTCCTTGCTGTAGAGTATCTGCTCTCCCTCTCTCAGTTTCTGCAGTACAATCCAGTACTGTACAAACCACAGGACTACTACTCAATATAATCCTGAAGACAAGAGCTTATCAGCTCTACAGGTATTCCAGGGGTATAAAGATAGTGGGCAAAGTTATGTTGATTTACTACTCAGCCTCCAAAACTGTTCTACAAAAATGGAATATGGCCTACAACAACATTTGCAGGTTTGCCTTGGGCACAAACAGATAGAAACATAAAAACAGATAATGATGGCAGAAAATGGCCGCTTGTCGATTCAGTCTACTGATAAACCCTAACAAACGCAGGCCCTACTCCCTATACAGAGTTCTAACCCACACAGTATCCCATGATGTGAGCTAAGGAAAGACTTCTCATGCTAACTGAGCATGTGTAGAATGCTGACTGTCAAGCTGGCCACCAAATAAGAACATCAGGGCTGCACAATGAGCACAGAGGATTTATGCTTGCCGTCAAAACAGTGACTGTGGAAAATGGTGACTTAGGTAAACAGGACACAGCACATGGGTGACTGGGCATAACAGTGAGAGGGCTTTTGAGTGAACGGGACTTGGGTGACTCCAGAAATAGAGATTGTCCCGCTCTGCATGCACATGCTGTACACACCCCCCCAACAACAACTACAATCAATGTCGGACAGTACTGCGTGCCTTTTGGAGGTGTTTCCACAGTCGGTCCAGCATGCTACCATCATGGCATGAGCCATTAGGTAGTGCACAGTCAGAAAGGCTGTAGCTGGGGATGGTGTGTTGAAGGTTTGAATCCCTGCCACACCAGCGAACTCCCCCCCACCCCCCATCACAGACTCCACTCCACTGAGATCAAAAGGATACAGTGGTAACATAGGTTAAACCCAGTGTAGGATTGCCACCCCATCCCACTGGTACATACCCTCAGTGCCATCCGTGACCCCCCAGAGTGACTGTTGCCGCACACTCACAGCACGTTACAGTTACTGCACATGTGGCACTCTGTTTACTTTTGCTACATGCAGCTCCCAAGAGACAGAAACAATGTGAGCACACACACCAGGTGCAACATCGCCTGACAAGCACCAGACAGGTTAAAGGTGTGGAATGCTGAACTGCAGCCTTCTCACTAGCATGGTGATTTTTGGATATGGATGGTGTTTCATTCCTTGAGCGCCAGAAAGGGATACTGCTCATCTCACACTCTGCCTTCCTGCACCACAGGGACGAGGAGGTGAAAGGCAAAGTATACTGGTGATGTGCACAGTACGACAGGTACAAATGCCCAGCAAGGGTCCACACAGAGGCAACATGTTGTGTATACCGGGAAACTGCATGGCCTTGTTCCAGATACAGGGGAGATCAGTGTTTGGTGTGTACTCACTAATGTAAGGGACCAGGCTTGGACAAGCCTTGAAAGCACCTCTCAGGTCACGGTGCAGTGCACCACTGGGATGCTGGATGCAGTTGCCAACAGACTGCTGGCCATCCCACTACTGAAGAGAACTGTCCAGTGAGTCAGACAGTCAGTGAGGAGCTGTTCTGCCACCCTGGCCACCATGGCAGAAGTCCGCATACTGCAGGAGTACACTGTGACTGGGACAGGGGAGCCCTTCCTCCTCTATGACAGTGGGCCTACAGGGGACAGTGTGCTGCTGTTTGCAACACAATGTTTATTTAGGTTCCTGGAGGGCTGTGGGGACTGGTTCCTTGATGGCACCTTCCACTCCACACCACCATGTTTAGTCAGCTTTATACCATACATGGGTTGCATTCGGAGGTGGTCGTGCCGGTGGTATACATACTCATGTGCTCCAGGAAGGAGCAGGCATACAGCTGTGTGTTCGTAGAGGTGTGGAGGCTGGAGGGGGGTGCTGCAAGCCATGTTCTGTGCATATGGATTTTGAGCGGGCCACCTAGAGGGGTTTTGCCGCAGTGTTCAAAGGGGTCGAGATCCACGGTTGCCTCTTTTACTTTTGCCAGGCTGTTTGGAGCATACAGCAAACCCCTTAGGTACACGCCCAGTACACCAGTGATTAGGACTTTGTCTTGCAGCTTCACATGCTGCTCGCCCTGGCATTCATCCCAGTCAGTGATGTTGCCAATTTTTAAGGGGAAGCTACGGGACCTTGACTTCTACCGGCAGAATGAGGAGGTCCTACAGCCTGTCCTGGACTATATTGAGGACACCTGGATTGGGTGCCCCATCAGGAGGAAGACTAGGTGGTGACCACTGTTTCAGGTCTCAACCTGGACTATGCATGAGGCTATGCATGCCGGGTTGGCACAGATGAACAATACTGTGGAGTGCTGGCACCAGGGATTCAACACTCGGCTCGGTGTCTGCCATTCCAGTGTATGGCACTTCCTTAATTGTTTGTGGGAGGAACAGTGCTTCAGTGAAATCAGGATGGAGCAGCTCATGTCCGAGTTGGGTTGTGCTGCCAAGAAGAAGACATACAGGTAGGATTCACATGATGCTAGGGTAGTGGCTGGGAGTGAGGTGGCTGAACTCCACTAAAACCTCTTAAATTTTATGTAAAAAATCATCTCTGATTGATAACCGCAGCCTCAGGGATGTGCTCTCTTACCTTCTGGAGATGTCTCATTTAGAAACAGATGAGTCCATGAAGGAATTGGTGACTGTCAGGGACCAAAAACTCCAGGAATCACAACCTGAGATAGATGAAGGCTGTTACCTGAGCTGGAGGATAAGCGACCATGCTGGAGCATTTCACCTTTACCCCTGATTTCCCAGGTCCCAGAAGAGCTATCCCCAAGCCAAATATACTTGGAACTCAATACAATCAAAGAGGCTGTATTTGCTTTAGTGTCTGACATGAAAGATCTAAAACCTGCTTTGAAGGACTTAACCATGAGAGTCGCTGATATTGAAGTTCGGATTTCCTCCTTGGAGGATCGTCAAAATAAAGTGGAACCTGAGCTGGTTGCCCTGAAAAGGACGATCGGCAAACTCAAGGAAAAGATGGATGACCTAGAAGATCATAATAGAAGAAACAATTTAGTGCTCATCGGTCTGCCAGAAGGTGAAGAAGGGACTAACACAGTTGACCTTTTACAAAAGTTCTGTACTAAAGCAGTGGGACCCTGCCTCAATGGATCCCAGTACATTATCGAAAGGGCTCATCGGGCTCTCAGAGCCAAAACTACTCAAGGTGAGCCCCCCTCAACCCATTATATCAAACTGCTAAATTTCATTGATTGGGACTATATTTTAAGAGGTCGTGAAGTTGGGAGGACTGCAGAGGGCAGAGAAGAAGTTAAGTCATGTCCCAGATTTAACCTTGAAAGTCTGTAACACCAATGCCAACTACCAACTCATTCTCTGCAAACTCTTGGAAGCCCATATCAGACATCTGTTGCTGTACCCAGCAAGATTAGTGGTGACAACTCCATCGGGGGTTCAGAGATTTGAAACAGCAGATCTGGCACAATAGGAATTACTAAAAATATTTCCTGAGCTCTTTGGCAAGAAAGTAGGTAGAGGAGATCAGTTGCTTCCAGCATTGAAACACCTACAGTGACCAATAATTTCATGTTGCATTTGTTTAAACTAGAATGGTGCTTTGAACTATAACAGAATTGTTTTTTGGATAATTGAACTGTATCCTCAGTTACAATGGCATTGAGTTAAATTTCCTTTAAATGTTACCCAGTGGAAGGCTTCATTTCTTTAGTGTGACACTGAACTGTACCCAGCTAGAAAATGAAGCTCTCTCTGCATTATGAGTGCTTCCGGGTATTCCCTAAGTTTATTTGGCTGCTGTTTAGTTAATGGACGGTGGCATGGGGATACAGAGAATACTACCTTATTATTTTATTTTCTGGTAACAGGTTTTTCTAGAACTTTCAGGACTCCACTGAGGCACTGGATCTTAAACCCTTAGACCGCCTTAGCTTGCCGCTTCTATGGTGCCTCCATATGGTTAATCCTTGCTCTGACTTTGTAGAAGTTGATGGCTGAAATCAGCCCGACCAGTCTGAGACGCCTGTATTTAAGGATTTAGTTTCCCAGGCTGGTGCTGTTCCTTGTTGCTATTTTTTATCATAGTAAATGCATATCTTGGTTCTAATAATTGAAATATGGATAGCTGGATGGGGGCTGCTTAATAAGATTTGCCAGGATCATATTTATTTTAACTTAGTGGTTCCCCAGACTACACAGAAGCTACAGTGTATGGAACCTCAGTTGCTGCACCCACTCACAAGGTCATTCGTTGGATCTGGTGTTTCTGCTGGGGATGGAGTTCTCCAATGTGGTGGTCGAACCCGTTGGATGGTTGGATCACCACTCTGTTGGGTTCTGTTTCTTAGCCCCCTCAATAGGCCCACCCCTACGGAGATGGTCCGATGCTGCCCTTTATGGAGATTGAGCCATGATGATCTTATGGTGGTCTTGGACCTATCGGGGAGTCCGAGTGTCAGCTGGAATCCAGAGGGGCTACTGTTAGCGCATAATAAGGCTGTGGTGACCACTTTGGATTCTATAGCTGCTGTCCAGGTTTGCCCCCTCACTCTTCGCCCTTGGTTTGACGGGACCTTGAGGGAGTTGAGGAGATTAGGGAGAAGATTAGAGAGACGCTGGCAGAAATCCGGCCTGACTGATGACAGACTCAGATTCATGTCCCATTACAAGGACTATCAATCTATGGTCTCCTGTAAGGAGGCAGAGTTCCTGTCCAGGGAGATTACGGCTACACAAAATCAACCTGCTCAGCTCTTCTATACTGCAGACAGGCTGTGCAATCCAGTTTGTCTTCAGAACTGGGGAACCTTTCCACAGATAAAGTGTGATGAGTTTGCTCGATTTTTCACAGATAAGGCTGCCAACATCAGATCGGAGATCGGTACAGCTCACTGAAATGGGCAGAGCTGTGATCAGTGTAAGATTACAGTCACCCAGTCTGTCTGGTCTGACTTTGATCAGTTGGTGATCATGGATGTTGTGAAGATTATCCAGGGGTTGCGACCAACTTACTATAATTTGGACCTAGGTCCAATACTCCTCCTGGTGGGGTGCATAGAGGCCATTGGACCAGTCCTGGCTGAGATTGTTGGGTGTTTGTTAGAGACCAGTGTATTCCTGGACACCCTGAAGGATGCGGTGATACACCCCCTTCTGAAGAAATCTTCTCTCGACTCTGACTGTCTTGCCAACTACAGGCCAGTCTCTAACCTGCCTTTTGTGGGCATGGTTATTGTGAAGGCAGTCATGTTGCAGCTCGAGGAGCATCTTCCCACCCATGATATTTACAACCCTCTCCAGTCTAGTTTCAGGAAAAGGCATAGTACTGAGATGGTGTTGGTTCAGGTACTTAATGATCTCCTGATAACGAGAGATTAGAGGAGTCATTCCATCTTAGTCCTCCTTGATCTCTCTGCAGCATTTGACACCATGGGCCATGAGGTGTTGCTCGAGAACTTGCGATTACTCTGCTGACTGTCTGGTACAGTTCCCACATGGTTTAAATCTTTTCTCACTGGCAGGATGCAGAGAGTGGAATCTGGGTTTTTTTCCTCGTCCCCTCATGCCCTGCCATGTGGAGTACCACAGGATTCTGTGCTTTCACCAATGTTGTTTGTGGTGTATATGCTGCCGTTGGGAGACATTATAAGATAAAGCACCTAGTCCCAGCTGACAATCTTCCAAGCTTGGTCCATACCTTTGTGACCTCTCGCCTTGATTACTGCAATGCTCTATACCTAGGGCTGTTGAGGGTGGACCTTCACCACCTGCAGCTGGTGCAGAATATGGCTGCCAGGTTGTTGACTGGCTTGTCAAGATCTTGCCATGTCATACCTGTGCGTCATGGACTACACTGGCTGCTGGTGCAGTGGAGGCTTACTGTCAAGGTCAGTTGGCTGACCTATAATGCCCTACAGCATGGGTTTACAAAAGCTAGATCCTGCCAAACAAACCTTTTGGCCTTTTATGAGAATGTCAGTAGGGAGCTTGAGATTAGGAATTCTGTGGATGTGGTTTATATGGACTTAGAGAAAGCTTTTGATAAGTTACCCCACATGGAACTTTTAAATATATTGGAGAACAGTAACCTAAACCAGAATATTTGTAACTGGGTCTCAGCATGGTTGCAGAGGTGAAAACAAAGATTTACCATAGGTGGAGTGCTTTCTGACTGGGCACCAATCACTAGCGGGGTTCCCCAGGGCTCTGTTCTGGGGCCTACTCTCTTTAATATCTGTATCTCCTCCCTTAGACTACTTAGCACTAACATATGGTTATATAAATTTGCAGATGACTGCAGACTTGGGACAGTGGTGAGCAATCAAGTAGATACTATATCCCTTCAGAATGCTATCGGTGAGACTTTGGAGTGGGCAGTAACAAACAAACTTGTCCTGAATACAGGCAAATGCACGGTTCTGCATTTTGGGAAGCATAATGCTAAAACCTTGTATAAGCTTGCTAATGATATGCTCACAGTCACTCACAAGGAAAGTGACCTGGGGATTTGTGTGACTAAAGATTTAAAGTTCGGAACCCACTGTAGGGCACAGGTGAGGAACGCAAATCAGAACTTAAATTGTATACTTAGGCATATAGCTAGCAGGGGTGATAAGGTACTCATGACACTCTATGCAGCTTTGGTGAGGTCCCATTTGGAATATTGTCCCCAGGTTTGGTCCCCACAGAACAGGAAAGATATCACCAGACTAGAGAGCATTCCGAGAAGATTTACTAGATCTATATTGGGTTTAAATGAATTGCCATATGAAGCAAGATTGTCATCCCTCAACTTGTATTCCCTTTACTATAGAAGGTTTAGGGGAGATTTGTGTTTCTTATGTAGAATAATGGGAGACAACAAACTTCAGACAGAGGTTGGTCTCCAGCCAAAGACTAACTGGTGTAGTAGTAGGAGACATGATAAGCAACTTGTCCATTTTAAATGGAATCGTACCCTAAGGAAGAGCTGGTTTAGTCAAAGGGTTGAGGTACCCTGGAATGCGCTTCCATCAGTACTCATGGAGAGCCCACGTATGCATAACTTTAAAGTTAACTTTGACAGACATCTTAGTAAAATAAATACTCAATTCTAAATTTGGTATTTGGCAAGCAATTATGAGCACAAGTCTGCTAGCTTGAAAACTACCTATGATACCTATGATACATGGAGAGGGACTGTGCTATTTACAAGATCTCCTGTGCCCCTACTGCCCCCTTCATCCACTCCACTCCACCAATGAGGGATTGCTAGTTATTCCAAGGGTCCACCTGACTATGTTTGTAGCTAGATCTTTAACTTGCAGCACCGACCCTGTGGAATTCTCCACCTGGTCGGATTAGAGAGTGCCCATCCTTTGAGCTGTTTAAATCTGCCTTGAAGACCTACCTTTTTTAATTTTGCCTTCCCTGAGGTTTAATTCCTGCTGATTTTATAACTAATTTTAAGTATATGCTTTATGATAATTGTGTTTTTTTAGTTATGTCTGCTTTATGATAATTGTGTTTTTTTAGTTATGTTTATGTACAATGCCATGGCCTTTTGGAATGGCATTTTATAAATAAAATTTGCTTGCTTGCTTGCTGCATTTGGGCTGTGATGGCTATTTTGTTATACTGTTGAGATGATAGTGCTCCTGACTAATTCTACTGCATTACTGGAATTTGGGTGATGGCAAACCATTGTCACAATAGCGGTAAGGCCAGCTAAAGTTATGAGTGATCTGGTTATACTGTAAACTGCTTTGTTGATGTTACGTATTTGGCTACCCATTTCCTGTTTTATTATTCTATTGGGAGCCCATGCCAGACCACTCACTTATGTTACTAAAACAAATAACTTTATACTGAGGGATTGGGAGGTTAAATTACTGAGGACTATACAGTAGGAATCATTGTGTTTTTTGGACTGTTGCATGTCACGAAGGTAATGAGCTAAGTCAGGGTTGGGAGGTAACAGTAGCAAAGGAGGGAATTAAAGTGAGGTGAAGTAAACTGTGCTATAGTAAGAGGTTTTGTGAAACTCCCCTAGGACTTTCATGGATCTTAACATCTGGAGGGTGCTAATGGCCCAGGATAGGTGCAAATCCTCAGTTCAGAGGGTTTTTTCTTCTATTATAGGTTGATTACTGTGATTGGTTGGGTGGGTGGGGGGCTGTAGCAATGGGGAGTGTCCTCAAATGCACCTTGAGTTAGTACAAGTTAAAGTTCCAGTGTTATATCTTAAACATAGTAAGTTAAATTAAAGTAATTAGATGGAATGTCATCGGAAGAAAGGATAATAAGAAAAAATATATGATACTGAGGGATTTAGGTAAATTTTCTCCACATGTTGCGCTTGTGCAAGAAACCCATCTTTTGGAGACACAAGTTGATAACCTGTGTAAGTTGTGGGTCGGTAAAGCTATAGAAGTGAGCAACAGTCCCAGATGTCGGGGGGTGCCAATTCTAATCGCTAAAGGCTTTTCTTTGGTGTTGATTAAAGAAATAAAAGATTCGGAGTGTAGATTTTGTTTTTAATTGTGTTTGGGGTGGTGTATGGGCCAAATATAGACTCTCCCTCCTTTGTTCCATAACTAGCTTCTGCCCTGGCCGCACTTAGTCATCTCTCTTTGTTGCTAGGGGGGACTGGAACTTAACTTTTACTAATGATAAAGATACAGCCCAATAGGCACTCTGAGAACTGATGTACCAAGCAGGGTTATGTGACATATGGCGGGTTCTCTGCCCATCAGTGCACATACATTTCTACAATTCACAATTCCTCTTCCCATATAGACTATTTACTTTTTTCCCACTCCCTCATTTCTGGGGTTCTAGATGCCTTGATTTATCCTAGTCCTCCTTCGGACCACTCACTGGTTACAAGTCACCTTTCCCTGTTGTCTCTACCTATAGGGGGTCCCGATGGAAACTTAATGATCAGTTGCTGAAGGACCCTGGATTAGTCCAAATTATTCATGAGCATATAGAACAATATGTTGAGATTAACCATGGCTCCACTGAAAGACCTGACATGAAATGGTGCACCTTTAAGGCCTACCTAAGAGGGATTCTGATTGGGTTAGCCTCCAACAGAAAGAAAATGAGGGAACAACGGTTGTTACAGTTACTGTCTCAGATTAGAACTATTGAGTGGAATTTAGCCCCACAGTCTCCTGACTCTCTCCGTCGTGAACTAATTTAGTTGAGAGCTGACTACTTAAAATTATTGAGAGAAAAAGTGGAGTATGCCATATTGAGAACAAAAGCTTCTTATACAGACAAAGGTGAAATGGTAGGACACTTACAGTATTAGCTCTTAGAAAAAAACAATTAGAATCTTCCCACTTTATAGCCTCAATACACTCTCAAGTTGATGGTTCCCTGAAAATAGCCCCAAGGGACATCACATCTGAATTTACAGATTACTGTAAATCACTATATGGTCCAATGTCTGACCCTCCCACTGAACATACCTTAGATAAGTATCTTGAGGAGTCTAAACTGCCTCATCTTTCTGAGGAGCAACAGAAAATACTACTAGCTCCAATTACCGAAAGGGAACTTGCAGACATAATTAATAATCTCCCTAAGAACAAGACCTCAGGGATGGACTGCTGTTCTGCCAATTTTTACCAAAAATGTAAAAAAACATCTTATCCCTTTGCTTCTCCCCCATATCAACATATACTTTCCAGAGCAGAAACTGACCCAACCCTTTTTGAAGTGCTGATTGTCCTTTTACCCAAACCTGGTAAGTCCCCTGAATTGGTCACAAATTATTGACCCATTTATCTCCTTAATCATGACATTAAGATGCTAACTAAATTACTTGCCAGTCATCTCAGTTTAATGCTCCCAGCTGTCATTGGACCAGAAGAAGTAGGTTTTATTAAGGGGGGATCATCTCTGCACCCTGTCTCATGTCTTCTCAGCATCCAGAGATGCTCCCTTTCCTGCAGCCCTGATTTCTCTGGATGCAGAGAAGGCATTTGACAGGGTAAACTGGCATTATCTTTTCAAGACCCTAAAAGCCTTTAGTTTCCCACTTGACTTTCAAAATTGGATCTGGTCTTTGTACTGGTCTCCCACCGCTCAAGTAACCAGTAATGGAGAGACCTCAGATCTTTTTACATTGTACTCAGGCATGAGGCAAGGTTGCCCACTATCCCCATTAGTTTTTAATCTCTGTCTAGAACCACTGATTCATAGATTAACGGTCTGCTAGGAGATTCAGGGCATTAATATGCAATCACAGGAAATCAAGGTTTCTACATGTGCAGGCAACCTTCTTCAACTCTGCCCATCCTGCCACTTCCATTCCCCTGATGTTAGAAAGTATAGAAAGATATAGCCAAGTCTCCAACTACAAATAGAATGCCAGCAAGACAACTGTCTTCCCCCTCAACCATAAAATATTTAAACCAGCCATACTGGCATTAGGACTTTTCTGGAAGCAGGATTCCCTAAGATATCTTGGTATAGAACTCACAAGACATCCAGCAAATTCTCTAAAATTAAATTTGGACTCCCTGGTGCACACAGTTAGTTAAGATTTAGACCGATGGTCAACCTTCCCAATCTCTATTTGGGACAGGATTAACCTACTTAAAATGAATGTTTTCCCGCGTCACTTTTACCCCCTTACTTCATTTAATATTTGTCTCCTTTTGTACTGATTAAGGAAAATACATGGCCTTTTCACTAAATTTATCTGGTCCAATAAAACACCTAGATTAGCTTTCCACAAATTAGCTGTCACTAAATCCAGAGGAGGACTATGACTCCCTCACATCAGCCTTTACTTTTGGGCCAGTCATGTCAATAAATATCTTAGGTGGCTTTTACCAGACATCTCCATTCATTCCCCAAATTGGCTTAACATTGAACTGGCCCAGATCTGCTCCTGTGGATTAGCTCCAGAGGCACTCTTATACATTAGAGTAAGTTCTCTCCCTTCCAGGTAAAAAAAAATACCCCACGCCATATTAATAAAAGCCCATTCCCAACATTGCCTTTTTCTCAAATATAAACACACCACAGACCCAAGACAACCCTCATGGGGTAATCCTACTTTTAAAATTGATAGTAAAAGTTATTTCACCTAATTGGCTACCTTACTTAGGAGATGGCCAATTTACCAGCCTAGTTAAAGAAGGTGGATCATGGTTTTCTGTTGCTAAACTCATGCACAAGTTTAATGTACTGTACTGTTTTGTTTGCAGTGATGTATTGCTCTCTTGACGAGGTGCCTTTGTAAATTAGTCTTTGATTCAAAGGTCTGTAAACCAATGATATAATAAATAAATAAATAAAAAAATATTTCTAATAGTTGTGCTTTCAAGGTTTTTCAGCTGAGACACCTCATTTACAGGTACTGGGAAAAGACCCTTCCCCATCAGTCTGCACCTCCTTCCAAAGAGATATAGGCCACGTGGTGGGCCTTCCACAGGCTGTCTCCAAGATCTCCAAGATCTATGGAATGCTGTTTGACTGAATCTACCCGGATTGCTTTGAACCTACTTCCTACTGGT
The DNA here is from genome assembly GCA_016271365.2 of Neoceratodus forsteri. Lineage (NCBI taxonomy): Eukaryota > Metazoa > Chordata > Ceratodontiformes > Ceratodontidae > Neoceratodus > Neoceratodus forsteri. Next base: position 30,360,601 of record JADMNL010000028.1, read on the forward strand.
CTACCTTCTTTTCAGATCTCAATATAGACTGGCCGGTCCTATGGCATAATTGCCACAGGTTCATAACCCAGGACAGAGTGAAGCTTATGCAGATGCACATACTTTATAATTTATATTATTCTCCTCAAAAACTAGCCAGACTAGGCTTAATACCCTCACCTTTATGTATCCGTTGCCTCCAAGAAGAGGGCACGTTATACCATAGTTTTTGGTCCTGTCCTAAAGTGTCCCCTCTCTGGGCCAGTATTCACCAAAAATCAGATCCTCTCTTAGGTCTTGTAGAATTGTTTACCCCCGAAATCTGCCTGTTAGGTGATTTCTGAGGAATTAAGGTCCTTAATCGGATATATTGCATGGCTCTCATTTCCATGCCAGTTAAAAAACTGGTATTGAGGCATTGGATAGACCAGGAAGAAATTTTGTATGGTGAATGGCTTGCTGAACTCCTAGCTAATCTAGGAACAGAGAAGGCAATAGCAAGCCTGACTAATAGATTAGTAAAGTTCAAGAAAATCTGGGACCCCTTACATGCTATATACTCTTTATGATTAATTTGCACTAGTACTTTTTATTGATGACAAGTTAATCCCTCCCCACAGACATGCTGTGCTTGGAGGGTTAGGGAGGGTGATGGGACGGGGGGGATATATGGGCCGGGGAGCGAGGGAGGGCAGATTTATTGCAATACAGTAACTCCATGTAAGTGTTTCTAACGAAATTGTATCTGTCCTCTGTAAGGAAAAATTCTCACTAAATTTTAAATTGGAAAAAAACCAAAAAAAAAAACTAATGAATATAGATAGATCTTACAGAATGAGAGCAGGGTTATCACTTGCACAAAGGTCTTTGGGGAAATTCATTGATCATTTGGGGCTTGTGGATCCCTGGCGTCTCTGTAACCCCTCCACCAAAGACTTTACTTTTTATTCAGCAGTACAGTGTGTTTTCAAGGCTGGACTATTTTCAAGCTAGCCAACAGTTGTTACCTTATATATTGGACAGTCAGATCCATGCAAGGGTCATATCTGACCATTCTTCTGTAGAGGTAACTATGGAAATTCCAAATTTCACTGTCCGACTGCATACTTAGTCTTTGAACACCTTACTTTTGAAAGAGCAGGCTTTGATAGCTCATTTCAAAGTATTCCTTCAGGAATCAATACAATTTAACCAGAATACTGTCTTGGCCAAGGATACACCATGGGCCACTCTCAAAAGCATTTGGAAGGGGAAATATATAAGGCTGGTCACAGTGCGTAAAAGGAAACAAAAAGCACAGGTCAATGGTTAGCTTCACCGAATACGCAGCTTAGAAAATAAGCTATCTGGGTCCTCTTCTGAGGAAGACAGGCTGGAACTTATCCAATTAAGGTCTAAATATTCAGCTATGATCTTAGATAAGGTAGATACAGTAGAACTACCTTCCTGATTAAGGCTACATACATTGGCCAGGGGGAAAAGGCGGGAAGACTTTTGGCTCTTCGCCTAAATAGCAAAGAGAATCTAAATGGGTTGCTGCATTAAAAGTACCATCTACCAACCCCTTGACCAGTGATATGAAGATTATAACTAATATTTTCAAAGAGTTCTACTAGACGCTCTATTGAGCCCCAATCCTGCTGATGCATCAATTTCGATCCCAGGTTATACAGTGTACAGGATCAATTGTTTAACCAAACGTGGGGGTGGATATGCAATCTACCATATATACTCACAGATAAGCCAATCTACGTATAAGCCAACCCCCCAAAGTGCCTTTCATTTTAAGGAAAACTTCATTACCCATGTATAAGCCGAGATGGATTCCTTTAACATACAGTTCGGCAAAACATTTAAAAACTCAACAAAATGAAGCCTGGTGTGCAAGGGACGATATGGTTTTTAGATAGGAACTGCTCATTTCAGGAACGAACGGCACTTAGATTTTATGGTATTAGTTGTGGTGAGGTAGCCCCTCCAACTTGTCAGAAGAAGCCCCTCAAAACAGTCTGCATAAAATGGAGGAGAAAAAGAACTTATACGAATGCCCGTACTTTGTCTCCCCCACCAAAAAAACTGGAAGAACACTTTGGCAACAGTCAAAATCTTAATTCGGAGAACCAGATCCACAATACCAGACAGAGCAGTCTAAACAGAGTGTGCAAACAGACTGAAAAGTACCACAACACAGGAGGAGAGGTGCATGACAAAAGATACCTGATCAGCTACATGGATGAGTACCTTCTAGATCCTAACCAGGTCACAATAGGGGATGGTGGTCACCATATAATGGCAAACATTCTGAGACTGTACTACTGTAATACTGTGGGGTTATTTGCCAAATGGCTACTTGGGGACATGATTGCCAGTAGATGGCACACTGAATAATTAGGGAGTAATGAGTGACCCGCTTATAAGCCGAGAGCGCTAATTTAGGGATTTGAAATTGGTCTCAAAACCTCGGCTTATATGTGACTATATACGGTACATAAGGGAGGACCTGCAATCCCTTGATCTACCTCTTCCAGACACTCGGACTAACCTGCAAGTTTTAGCTTTAAAATTGCTACTTGGGAAACAAAACAAAACCCTCACAGTTCTCTCAGTGTACATTCCACCAGGTCAGAAGATCCCTGGGCTAAACTTGCTGATGGAATGCCTTGGTGCTTTGAACTTAAACAATGAAACAGTACTGCTGGGTGACTTTAATGCCAACTGGCTTGCACCAGCCCCTAGTCCCTATAGGGATGCAGTGTCCACTATGCATCTTTCCCAGCTTGTCAACTCTCCTACCAGGATAAACTACAAGACTGGAACCTCTTCATTGCTTGACTGGGTCTTGTCTAATTGACCGGACCACATCTCTCTCATCACGGTGCTTCCAGATGTACAAAGTGACCATTCAACATTTCTAATTCATTAGGCTAACAACTTCTGTAAACCCCCTCAATAAACAATTATCCATAGGGTCCTTAAACACAGTCACCTTGAAATGCTAAAATCTGACCTTTGCCAACAAAACTGGTCAACAGTCTACTCTTCCAGTTCTGTTGATGCAGCCTTAAACCAATTAATTCTGCTGTTTAACAGGGTGTGTGACCAGCATGCCCCATTAAAAAAGCAAAAAATCAAAGGTTACAACAACCCCTGGTTCATGCCTGAGCTTCTTGAATGGATGAAATCAAGGAATCATGTGTTGCACATAGCCAGAGCAACGGGTAAACAAGTGGACACCCAAGCCTACAAAAAAACCAAGAATGACTACACTAGGACCATATGCACAGCAAAAAATCAGTATTACAAGGAAGCCCTCACTTGCACTTGGAGTGATGGTAGAAAATTCTGGGCAAGCTTTAAAGAGGTCACTGGCAAGGACACAAAGTCAGCCCCCACCATGCTGAACATTGGTGGTGTTCCCACTACAGACCCCAATTCCATTATGAATTCTCTCAATGAAGCCTTCTTAGACCTCAATGGCATCCTCCCTCCTGAATTTTTCCTCCAAACAAACAGTCTCGACTGCTAAACCAAGCCCTGTAGTCCTACATGTCTCTTACCCCTAGCTCCACTTTAGAACCATCTCTCATGGTGAAGCTAGGAAATATCTCCAAAAGGTCCTGGGGAAGCCCTGTTTCAGTGGTGACTCCCTCGACCTCAAATTTGTGGCTCTTACCCTAGAAGACATTCTGGCACCACTAACACTCATAATCAACACCTCATCCAGATTTTCTCAGTTCTTACAGTTATGGAAAGCGGCCCTGGTGACACCCGTTTTCAAAAATGGTGATCGAACCTCACTAGGTAACTATTGGCCCATCTCAATACTCCCACCTTTGTCTAAGGCTCTTAAAAAAATAGTTGCTGACCAATTAACTGAATACATAGATAAGTACAATATACAGTGCCCTCAACAACATGGGTTCCACAAAGAAATCAGCACCACTACTGCATTGCTAGAGTTTACCAGTTATATTCACAATTCCCTGGATCATGGCTCGCTAGTCAGCGCCTCTTTCATCGACCTGTCAAAAACCTTTGACACGGTTAATCATAACCTTCTAGTCAAGCAGCTTGCATCTATTGGTCGGTCTACTGATACAGTTACCTGGTTTAAGAGCTACCTCATGAATTGCTCTCAGCAAGTTAGGATTTATAATGTCCTATCTGATAGTAGACCTGTTCGCTCCGGTGTACCCCAGGGCTCCATCCTGGGTCCCATTTTATTCAGTTTGTTCCTAAACAGGCTCCTGCTTGCCAGTAGCTGTCCGATTCTGCTTTATGCAGATGATGTAGTCCAGTATACAAGTGACCTTGTTCCTTTTAACTTGGAAAGCAAGCTCCAGGACAACTTTACTGCAGTTGAGAAATGGTTCAGAGAACATAAACTCATTCTTTTTTTTTGTCATTCTAGATTTTGTATCTGCAGCCACAGTTCTGCCTTATATCCAGTCACCACTCCTCCATTTTTCACCACTGACCCCGAAGCTGACGTGCCTAGCTGGCATACGCAACTACACCATCGAAAGGGTCCCCCCTCTCAACCCCCGTGCCCGGCGAGGATCCATTACTGGCAAAAGCCTTCCAGGCATCGGTCGGTGAAACTGCGGCCATCAAGCTGCCGCAGAATTCGCGTTGACATTTTTGCCCATTTTCCCCCGATGAAAGCACGGATGTGCAATCACATCCATGCACTAATGTGCAGATGTCTGCCATGCTTCCCCCCCCAGCTGAGCACCCACGCATCTGCAGTACCTCCAGGCATCCCCAGGAACCAGCAAAGTGTGGTGTGCATCCACCCTTTCTTCCCAGGACTAGGAGAGCTGTCATCGGATGCTCAATCCTAGTCCTCCTCTGCCAACCCCTAATGACCCAGGCTCGTTTCTGAGCCAGGGTCACTGGCATGGAGTGAGGTGTGGCATCCAGTTCCCCAACCCTCAGTGCCACCAGGCTGAACTGTACATAAACTCATTCTGAACTATAAAAAAAAAAAAACAAGACTTTGTTGTTTTCCAGTCCCCAGTGTAGGCATCATTCACATCCACTCAACATAACAAACAAATCTGGGACTACATTGGCGCTCGTCCAACATTTCTAATATTTGGGGATCACAATAGACAGCACTATGTCATACGCCTACCACACTGAAAATGTTGCAAAGGCTGTGAACATCCGTATTGGTTTGCTTCATAGGCACAAGCAAAGTCTTTCCCCAGAGGCCCTAAATTTCACTATCCAGAGTTCAGTGGTCTCTCTTGTTGATTACAGCATCATTGTCTATGGCTCAGCTATGGACACAGCCCTTCACCATATAAAGGTTGCCCTAAATAAAGTCTGTTGACTCTTAACTGGTTCCCCATGGATTACATACACGTGACCTATATGACCAGGCTAACTGGCTGCAGTTCACAGATAAGCTCAGGTTCCAATCATGCCTTCTGGCCAAAAATGTGAGTCTGGGCCAAATGCCAAAGGGCGGACAGAAGCTTCTTACTCCCTATGACAACAGCCATTCCACCAGAAGCTCAGAAAGCACAGTCTTTAAAATTCCTAGGTGTCATACCTCTCTTTGTCAAAGAGCTTTTGCATACTGTGCTCCCACTTGGATTAATAATCTTCCTCCTGCCACCTCCTCGATAACAGCATTAGGCCCCTACAAATGTGAGCTCTGAAAACATCTCAGTGCTAATGCTGTCTGTGACTTCTGCACTTGTTACTTCCCTTCATCATGTGCCTTAATGTAATCTATCTATGTAATGTAAGGGAGGCAGTATAGCGCAGTGGTTTAAGGCTCTGAGCTGCAAATTTGGTGATATCCAGCAGGCCAGACCTGGATTTGAATCCCACAGCTTCCACTTACACACTGTGTGACCCTGAGCAAGTCACTTAACTTCCCTGTGCTCCCAGGTCGCGCCTGTAAAAAAGCCTTCGGCTTAGTGTGCTAATCCTGGTTAAACACAACTAAAAAAAAAAATATCCCTTTCTTCCTCCCTCCCTCAAACTCCCCTCTTACCCACCACCCCCTCTTTTCTTCTACTATCCTCTCCCACCTGCCTTCAGCCCCAACCCCCCCCAAAAAAGCTTTGACAAGGCCTTCCTGGGCTGATGCTTCCCCACTTCTTGAGTAGGTGTTGGCTGCCCTGGGCTGCTGTAATCCCTGAACATAGCCCTCCATCCTAACAACTCAGTCTTCTGCAGCACCTTCCTCTGCCTTACTGGCACCCCCAGTCTGAATTGTCCTCTCTTCCTTAAATTGCATTAACCCTCTCACAAACTTGTTGTACTTACAATAACCTGCTGACTTAGTCTGTCTGTTAATGTTTATATTGTTACTTAGACTCATACTTGTTATTAGCCTGCACTTATAGCTCTATTGTATACCTATATGAGTTTTTTTCTTTTTTAATCACTGTTAATGTGATTCTGATGTGGAACCTATGTAATAAGCTTGTTCTCAGCGGTGTTAATCTGAGATCACAATAAATAAATAAATTGAAAATGATGTATGACTTCTTGAACCATGTCAATTTGCCTAGATTGAGTAAAGAGCAGCATGATTTGTTGAAGGGCCACATTAGGGCTGCCAAGATGGAACTACCCTTAATTCTCTCCCCAGAGACAAGGGCCAGGACCACATGTGTTCCCATCTTTATTCTACAAAAAATACAAAAGTAAACTGCTCCCCTTACTAATTGCTCTTTTTTTTTTCAATTCAACCTTTATTAACACATTTTTCCACAATATTGGAGGTAGCAAATATGATATGTACAACCTGTTTACAATACCATACTCAAACTGCCCCTACCCTACCCCTGCATAGCAGTATTATGCCTCCTTATAACATGAGCTCTGATGACATTATACATATGTATACTGGGATAATTAATACATAACAAAACTTATATCCGAATAGTCATAATTAAGGTGTGAAGGGAATCCCAGATATGTGTATAAGTTGGTAATCTATTATGGAGACTAGCTATAGCTTTCTCTGTATGAAGGTTAGCAAGGATTTCATTCACCCATTCCTGTAGTGTTGGAGTAACCTTATCTTTCCAATGCCGTAATATAAGTTTTTTGATGATAATGCAATCATGGAAATGTGAAATCTCCTCACCTTAACCTTGATGGAGGACAGGTCCCCTAGGAGACAAATATCAGGTGTGAAACATTCCCACAAACCCAATAAGGGGTCCTGGATGGTCTTAATAGCATCCCACAGAGAAATTATTTTGGGACACGACCAAAACATGTGATCTAATTGCTCTTTTTAATATGTGGAGTTCAACTCCCATAGTAGAGAAGTCACTAAAGCTAAAATAGTTCTCCTCCGAAACTGGGGAGGGACCCAATGCTGGCACAGTGTTCAATATCATTGCTTAATATGGCCGTCAAGAACTTTGCTAAAATCCTGGTCACACATCTAGCCAAGGTCTGGACAGCCCTATCGAGTCTGGAGCAGGATGGATTCATGGCAGTTTGCAATGCAAGTGATCATTTCTGTAAACAATTTGATATCTTTTCTGCATCCAGACACTGCAACTTGGATGCTGTGTTGGTGTCCTTGGAAGCAGAGAAGGCTTTTGATAAGGTGTCGTTGCCCGATTTGTTTGAGGCCCTCAATAGATATGGATTTCCCTCTGATTTTATTAATAGGATAAGAGTTCTGTATCAATGCCCCTCCACCAGAATTTTGTGTAACGGTGAATGTTCAGATTTGTTTTGGTTGGCCAGTGGAACTAGACAGGGTTGCCACTGTCTCCCTTCTTATTTAATTTATACATTGAGCCACTGACTTGTAGAATAAATCAGGCCAAGGAGGTGGCAGGTATTGCTGTTGAAGGGTGCGAATTCAAGAAATCGTCCTTTGCAGATGATGTTTTGCTTCACTTATCCAACTGGAAATCTTCCGTACAATTTGTGGTTAGCATTATAGCACAGTTTAGTTCCTTTTTGGGATATAAATTGAATAAAAATAAAAAAGTGGTTTATCCGCTGTCTCCGGCGTGTGTTAAAAGTGATGCTGTTATGTTAGTATGGAAGTACAATGGGAATCCATTTCTTTGACATACCTGGGTATAAAGATATCTAAAGATTTAACTCTTTTTAAGTTATTAAATTTAGACCCTTTGGTGAGGAAAATAGAGGAGGACCTTAACAGGTGGTGAGAGATGCCTCTGTCATTGTGAGGAAGAGCAAGTATAATTAAGATGGTAATTTCACCTAGAATATTCTTCCCATTAAACATGTTGAACATTAATCTTCCCAAAAAATGGTTCTGCAAGATTTAATCGATATGTTCAGCCCTTTTATGGCTTGGGAAAATGCCTAGAAGAGCCTATGCAAGTTATTTAGACTTCAAGGCTCCAGAGGTTTACAACTTCCAGACTTTTATTACTTTTATCTGGCAGTCCACAGCACCAGATATTTCCAATGGCTTTTAACCAGTCTACATGAGGAAACAGTCCCAAGTTGGCTCACAATAGAGCAGGCTTTGGCAGTGAAGCACGAGTTTTCCTTATCCTCCTTATTATACACACAGAGATAATATTTACCGAAAGAGTTACAGGAGACCCCCTCTGGGATGGGATGTAATGGCTCATGCAGAACTCTGTAGAAAAATAAGACTATCCTATGACAAAGATCTTAGCCAACCTTTATATGAAAATCTAAAACTGTGTGTTTCAGGAACTCCTCTGTCTCCAGATATGGGGAGAGGCCTAACAATCAGCACTTTGGGAGATATTTGCTTGAGTGACAGATTGTTGACCATTGCCGAGATCATGGGAACATTTTCTATCAATTCCTGTCATTATTTCAGAGTAGCCCAGGTTAAGCACTGTGTATCCCATTTTTAGGTCATCCACCTTAAAGCAACATAGTGGGCAATATTTTTAGCAAAATGCACTTAATATCTATTAAAAGAACACCTATTTCCAATATTTACAAGGAGACGTGCCTTCAATCATGGAACAAATTTTCACCAGTGGCATACTACTGGAAAAATTCATTTAATATTAGCCAGTGAGACTCGTACTGGCAAATTATATGGTCAGATATCTACAGACTTATAAAGCAAGATAGGCTATGGTTAGTACAATTCAATATTCCACATTATCTGTATTATTCACCTGTACGATTACAATGAATCGGTAAGATACCGTCCCCTAAATGTGAGGCATGTGGTGCTGAGGAGGGTACTTTACAACACAAGCTATGGTTGTGTCCCTTGATTAAATCCTTCTGGCATACAGGTATTAAAGAAATGTCCACCTTCTATGATATAACAAGATTCTTCTCGGCAGAAATATGTCTTTTGGGGAATTATTTGGCAATTCATACATTTAAATGGAAGTTTTAAATGGCTTTAATTACATCAGTCACCAAGCATCTAATTTTGATACATTGGAGAGGAGATTGGTCTCCATCCTTTTCGGTATGGTTTTAAGAATTGTTTATTGCTCTAAATGCAGAGTAGCCTTAGGAAATGATACATGGTGTAGGTTCCAGGACTGTTGGTTCTCTCTACTCCTTCCTTCAGGGTGGATCCCATTTGTAACAGGAGTTCATCCCTTGATGATAGAGTTGATGACTTGTTTACCACGCCAATCACATGGCTATGGCTCCTTGAGGGATAAAACATTGTGCTTTGATACAAGGTGCATGGGGGGATAAGGGGGGGAAGGGATGGAGGATCTTTTTGTGGGTCTGTTGGATCAACTTGATGTTGTTCTTCTTTTGTTCACTGTATGTTTTTCACATGTTTGAAATGTACTGTGCTTGCCTTTTTCAATTGAAAATAAAGTATAGTAAACTGCAAAAAAAAAGAAGACGTACAAGGATCTGACACAGCACAAAGAGTCAGTCATGGAGGATTATGGGTTGCGGAGCACTGCCGACTACATGCATATGCTGGCATACAATTTCCAACTGCAGGTTTAGTCAGCCAATCCCCCTTGCTGTGCAAGCATTCCATGGTTGCTGACAGGTATTGCACACTGCACCCATTCCCTGTGGCAGCTAGTACAGTCCCTCTGCACCATTCCCTGTGGCAGCCAGTACAGTCCCTCTGCATCCATTCCCCATGGCAGCCAGTGCAGTCCCTCTGCATCCATTCCCCTTGGCAACCTGTTGGTCCTGCCACATTAGGGGTCACTATTTGTCCCTTGTACTGTGTCAGCTGTGCTGGTGTTTCACAGCTGGTATTGTCAGTGCCCACTGTTCCCATTTTTTGTTGAGTGTGCAGTGTTGTGTGTTGGTGTGTTTGGTGGAGGCAGTGAAGGTGGTGGTAGCGTTTTTGGTTTTTAAATCCATGATTCGCTGTTTTAACAGTCACTGCAGTGTCTTCTGTGCCATTCCGGCCTGCGAGGTTCTACATGTGGCATTGCCAACTTCATGCATCCACAGTCATAGCTGTGACACAGAACCAACCCACACTGTCCCCCTCCACACCCTACCGCTACCACCCTGAGCAACCACTAAGTCCCAGCCATATTTGAAACCATTGATAGTTTTGGTGCCCACCACATCAGCTGGCAGAGCATTCCATGGCTCTACCACCCTTTCTGTAAAATAAAACTTTCTCACTCTCCTCTTGAATCTCTCCCCGTCAGTTTCCACTATGCCCCGTTGTTCTGAACTGTTACTTATACTAAATAGTTCCCCACAGTTTACCTTGTTAATTCCTTTCAGGAATGTGAAGGTCTCAGTCATCTATCCCCTCTCTAGTCTGGCCTCCAGCTAGTACATGTTCAGTGCCTTGAGCCTATCCGCCTAAGATCTGCTCTGCTGGTCCTGAATCATTTTGGTCACCCTACATTTCATTGTCTCTAGCCTGTTCTTATCTTCCATTAGGTGAGGACTCCTGAACTGGGCATAGTATTCCAGGGGCGGCCTCATCAGTGATCTATAGAGAAGTAGTAATACTTCTTTCCTTCTACTGTCATTATCCATTCCTACTGTATACACCTCAACATCCTATTTACCTTACTGTAGATCTTGTTACACTGGTTTGATTGTGTTAGGGAGTCCCTAAAGATGACCCCTAGCTCTCTTCTTTCAGAGGTTCTGCACAGCTTTATCCCTCCATCCAGTACTCTGTCCTCAAGTTCTTTTCCTCTGTGTGCATCATCTTATGACACTGAATTTCAGATGCCAAACCTTTGACCACCTCTCCAACGTTTGCAAATCTCTCTGCATTTCCCTAACCCCCTCCTCACTGTCTACCCTACCACAAAGCTTATTGTCACCTGCAAAGAGACACATCTTGCTCTGGATTCCTTCTCCCATGTCACTAATGAACAAAATGAAAAGGACTAGACCCAGGACCAATCCTTGTGGTGCCCCACTGGTGGTCTCCCTCTCTTCCTATTTGACTCTATTAAACACAAGTGTGATGGGGTTGTTGGATAACAGATGGACCAGACACCAAACTTCAGGTTCAACACACAATCTCTGTGTGTTATTTATTCAGAATACAGGAAATAAGCTTCAGCAATAGCATATTCCTTCTTCAGTACATCAGTTTAGAGCAACAGACTATGGATGCCCTTTCTCTGCTCTTAGCCAGCACCTATTGACACTGATCTCTGATCTAACCACTTTTCAGTGAAAACCCTTCTTCCCTATGTGGGCCCCATTTGGTTGGGTAGTGGGGTCTCAAAAGGAAAAAAAAAAAAAGCTAAAAACAAAGAACCTCAATGCAGAATCACTGAAAAAGGGTTGCCCTAAGGGGCATTGGCAACAAATCAAGTTTCAAAGAAATACAACATCATACATTATTCCACAATGCAAAGCATCATGGGATATATGCAAATCACCATGGGATTTCAAACTTGTTCAGTTTACAGCAATTTATATGCATTTTAAATAACACAACTAACTTAATTTCTATAATAGTCACCTAGTACATTTTACCATCATTAAAAACACCTAGTGCCATGTTTTTTTTAATATTTACAGATTTCATAAACATAAGGTATATTATGACATAGTGTTATTACACACTAAATCCAGCAACGATAAACACAACCTGTTTTACTTACGTTTGGAGATTACAACATTAACCTCTCTCTACGAGGACCTGAGAGGGAAAACGAAAATTAAAGAGGAGACTATAGCATAGTCAAGAAAGGGGAGTGGGTACCAGTAGGTGGTCAGCCTTATGGACTAGAAATAGTAAAGGGTAGAATAGACTAAGAAATTGAAGAACTGTTGAACAGATCAAAAGTAGTCCTTAAGAACAGTTGCTTTCTGCCCATTCCCTTGATTACCCAACCTCCCTCTGTTAGCCTAACAATTTTTCCTCCACATTCTTTCTTTTTCCTTAGTATAGCTTCAGAACTGCTTTTCCTCTCCCTTGACCCCCTCCATAATACACAGCTTGATGTCTGCCTTGGTTTCTCTGACTGCCTTTCTGGTTTCCCTAGTTCTCATTAGGCACTCTCCCCATTCTTTCTTCCCTTGTTTTTCCTTATACCTGATAAAGGCCTTATTTTTGGCTCTCACTGCTACCCTAACCTTTCCAGAGAACTCTTGTGCCTCTTTCTTTTGATTACCATTCTCATGCAAAGCTTTGTGTCTCAAGAATGTCCCTCTTTTATTGCTCCCCCATCTTTCCTCCATATCCATGATACTGTCCACTCCAGCTACTGCAACTTGTCACAGACCAGCTTCCTCATCCAGTGGAAGTCTGCCTTTCTGAAATTTAGGACTTCAGCCTTTAATGAGGGATTACTTGTCTCATGGGCTGGAACAAACCATATAGAGATATGGTCAATAGACTCTAGTGGCTCCCCTACCCTCACTCCTTCTAGCACGTCTGAGCACCACATCAAGAATGCCAGCCTGCCTATTGGGTTCCTTAATTACCTGCACCAGCAGGCAGTCCTGCAATGTATCCAGCAGGGCCTGACCGCTGGAACTCCTGGTATCTGGAATGACCTAAACAATATCTGGCAGCTTTAGATCTCCTATCACCACCACCTTCCCCATGCCACACCCATTTCTAGTTCTACCCCTAGCTCCTTACCTCTCTCTTCCTCTTGTTCTTGAGGTCTATATATCACCCCAGTTCTTAGTTTCTTGTATAAAGATTCTTTGAGATGAACCCAAGGTGATTCTGTTTCCCCATTACCTATCCTGATGTTTCCATCCTCCACTGCTCTATGCCATCTCTGACATATAGGGCTCCACCTCCTCCTTTACCTTTTCCGATATCCTGACTAAACATGGAGTAATCTGGGACTCTCAGGTACCGGTTGTCATTCACAGTGGCCCAGGTTTCTGTACTGGCTATTAGATCCATCTCAGGGTCTGCCATCATGGCCTGGAACTCACTAATTTTATTTTATTTATTTATTTTAGTCTTTTGTAGCTGGGTAAGGCCCACTAGCCACATGTGCCTGTTTTCAGGCGTGACCTGGGAACACTGGGAAGGTTAAGTGACTTGCTCAGAGTCACACAGTATGCAGGTGGAGGTTGTGGGAATCAATCCCAGGTCTTCTGGATGTACAAAGCTCATTCACAGCTCATTACTCTAACCTCTAGGCTATACTGCCAGCTCCAATTTTAATTATTTATTTATTTCACAATTCGTAGTAATACCTTTGAGCACAAAAGGCTGTTTTACAAAGGCTCCAAGTCGCTGTAGTACACAATACAGATCAGTTTGTCACACACAGTACAGACACAGTGGGATCAAAAATATGAGAAAAAACAGTGATTTCACTCCTACAAGCAGGGACAAACAGTAGTTACAGAAGTGCATAATGGAAAGGTGGACATCTTTTTCATAGTCAAACGTCAAGCTGTGAATAGAAGGCAGTCTGGTAAAGGCTTTGTCAGTATATGGATGGTGAAAAGGGGTAAAGTAGGGGGATAAGTAGTGGGTTTGTTGAAAATGATTTTGAAATGTGCATATAGGACAGTGAGAAATTGGAGAGGGGATGAGAAGGGAGCAGTTAGTAGCAGGGATTTAAGGAGTTAAGATGCAACATGGGGACAGATTAGGGTTTAATGTGGGTTGCAGGTCTGTATATAGATGGCAGCCAAGGCAAGCCCTTGCCATGGGTAGTGGAAGAGCAAGGGGGAGGAGAAGGAAGGTGAGATGGGGCAGGTGTAGGGTAGAGGGAGAAATGACTTGAAGGAGGGGAGCAGTCAAGGGGGAGGAGAGGGGCGGATACTTAGGGGACATCATTACTAACCTCAGCTTTACACTAGGGAGCATTAACTAAGAAGGGCAGTTGCATAGTTTCTCTTGTGCCAGCAGAACACAAATATCTTTTTCAATTTTTTTTAAATTTCCCAGACTACTGGCATTAAGGTAGACCTCTTTGCATCTTCCTCTTGATCCCATCTTGCGTTTTCCTATTCCTTCTCCCTTATTATTCCCTAGTCTTCTTTTTCATGCTGAATATAGGCTTTCTCAGACCTCCCTCATTGGCCTCTTCCCCTAGCCTAATTTGAACTTCAACCTTACTGTTCCCCACCTTGCTACTAATAGTTCCCTGTTAAGGGTGAGTTCCAGCTAGGTTCCTAATCTGCTCTCCCTTCTCGGTGATATTCACACCATTGTGGCCTTTACATCAAACTAAGATGTCTTCCTCCACCAGCCTTTTGTAAATTTACCATGGGAGGTGTGATACATACTGTTGTGACTAAGTGGTCTCCCATGTCCCTTTCAGCCCTACTCATACCTGATAAGCAATCCTATCCACTAAGACCTAATGCCCCAGGTTCCTTAAAAATACCCCAAACCAGGACAAAACTAGGAGAAATGCCCTTCTCCTACTCTTCTCTCACATTTTAGAAATCCATCCCATTCAAGGTCAATCAGTGTCTCTCCAGCCAAGCTTTCAAAGGAGAGCACCACATTCTACCTTAACCAGGCTTCTGTATGTACCTGCCCTTAGGCTTCTAGGAAATGTGTCACCTTGCTGATTTTGGCTGAACACCATACCAATAAATGCTACCTTTCCCTGTGTCTTGATTGTCTGTATACTATTGTACGTACTTTTTATTTCCCTGTACTACTGCTTAGTTATATGAATTGAATCCTGTTTTCTTGTTACTTGTGTACTGTTGTGATGACTTCCTCTGTTGTAGTCTCTCGGGCCATGCCTGAAATTAGGCAAATGTTTTGTCTAGTGCACTTACCTTGTATATAAAATCTAAATAAATAAAGTCCCAGCTTCATGTAAGAGGTAAGGCAATTTCAGCTGGGCTCCAGGGAGCAGCAACATGATCCAAGTCCCCCCCCACAAACAACAAACAAAAATAAAATCAATTTCTGTTTGAAAAACTGGCAGTGCCCAAGTTGTGGAGACTGCTATGACCGAATTCGCAAAGGTTGGTGCAAGCTGCAACCACTGGTGTACCAGAGACCCTGCACCCAATTCTCTATGGGGTAGGGTCCTTAGGGCAATGTCTCACAGCCTGCGGCAACCCTGACACTGTGCCAAACAGATGACTCACCCTGAAGGTGTGCTGCAAGCCGCAGGGCAGCCCTGCAGAAATAGTACCATGGACAGCAGTTCCTGGGTGATATGCCCACCCAGCTCTGATCCCCATCAACATAAAACTGAAATCCCTGGTGGGTTAGCAGATCCCCTTCCCCAGCCCCGATCCTCCAACATCATAATCCCTGGTGGTTTAGTGGACCCTCCACCCCACAGTGCCCTACCGGCACACCCCCCACCCAATAACCCAGCCTGTGACTGGCACAACCCACCACTCTCCACTGTGGCCAGCCTCTGACTCCTACTGGATCAATATGTTGTATGCTTAATAGCATATAACAAAATCCCAAAACAGAAACAGTGTGGTATAGGACAGTGAGATGGTGCAATATCACTAATGGGTCTATGCACAGTACTGTACCCTCTCACTGTCCCAGGCAGAGGATCAGACCTCTGCTGGGATGGGGATCAACTGAGCAGCTGCCGTGGCTCGACAGAATGAGCCACTGGTAGCAAGGGAGACAGCCAGTGAGTTTGGGACTGAGTTCTATTCCCGGTCCCAGATGCATGGAATTTTTCATTTTTTCTCACTTTGTGCGATATTTACTTTTAACCGCCCCGAGTTAGTTATTTTAGTTCGGGGGTTCAGAAGCCACAGCTCCCTATAATGGGGGGTGTAGGGGCAGAGCCCCCCTCAAAAACAAGACTTATGCCACATGCAATATATTGCGCTGCACTGGCAGTGTGGTATATTGCTGCGGCATAATGTCTTGTGACATTATGACCCCGTGCCCCACTGACTAAACTCTGACTGAGTGCGTCCTGTATATAGGAAGCACTCAGTGATTCACTGAGCTCATCCTATATACAATACATGCTCGTTCAGAGTTTAATCGATGACTGGCTGCAGTGGGTTGTACCAGTCGCTGGCTGGGGTATGGGGAGGGGGAGCGGGGTGATAGGGCACTGTGGGATGGAGGTTTTATATGATAAGGGACTGGCCCTTAGAGCAATGAAAGAATTGCCTGTGTCTAAAGGGCGACTTCCCATTAAAGAGACTGCTACAGACAACGACAGTCCTCTAAAAATACACACTAGTCCATTTGCCCCCTGCACCCCCCACTACCCAAAATAAGGATTCTCAAATCCAGGGGGAGCAGACTTAGAAAAAATAGAAACTCCGCCTGGAATAAAAAAAAAAAAATTGCCTGCACCAGGATCCAGATTTGGCACCACAGGATGAAGGAACAGTTGCTCAAGCCACTACACCACTTGGCCAGCTTAGCAGGGATTGGCCAAATACTTTCTCTTATCCTCTGTCTCACGAGTGTAGCGTATTTCCCTCAGCACTACACTAGCTATACATATTCATAGCTCTTTTCCCCCACTCACTCTATATGGGAGCGGTATTATTCAGTCACTCATATTGAGCCACTCAAAAATACTCACCCATATAAGCAGCTACCTAGGGTGGAGGGTTCACTAAACCACCAGGGATTTTGGGACATACTAAAACCAGTTACCAGGCATCAGAGAGGGGGTGATCCACTAGACCACCTGGGATATCACTTTTCATATTGTGGGGGGATGGGGGCTGGGGTGGTGGGCCACTAGCCCACCAAGGCTTTCAACTGTATATTGAGAGGAATCGGGGCTGGGGAGGGGCCCCCATGGCACATTGCTGTACAGTGCTGGTTTAAGAGTACTTGGAATATGTCCATCTGGGGCATTTTTGTGAATTCCCGTCTAGGGGATATGGTAGCCTGCATCAGCCACACAGACCCTAGCCCCTTGCCACAACCACATTTGTGGCACAAGGCAGACATAGGCCCCCTTTGGCGCAGGCAGCGTGCGTTTGTTAGGCTGTTTTGTGAATTGCTCGGAGTTGTTGGCACAAGCTGTACCTTGCACTATTTCTTTGTGGCACAAGCAGTTTGTGCCATTCCCGAGAGCTTTATGAATCGTTCCCCCTGTATCAAAATCATTGGCAATACTAACCATTCCATAGAGCTACATGAGTCTTAGCTCACTAAGTGTCTGTAACAGGAAGAACCAATATGGAGTATGAAGGAGGCCAGTCAATCTTCTCAACTGAGCTGTGTTACACCATGGTTCCAAGGTATTCCAGCATCATGAAGAGGTTAACTGAGCCTGCAGGTAATGAACTGCAACCAGGGGGCACCACACAAATTCAGACTGGCGCCATGATCTAGTCAGTCAATTAATGGGGTATAGGCAGGTGACAGGCCACCACATTTCTGAGCCCTTCTCCATTTACCCCCAGGAGCCCTGCTTACCTGACCAATGTTGAGTTAGGTACAGAAAAGTTCACTGCCTGCAGTCAATTAAGTATCAATATGTCACAATTGGCCCCGTTGCTTAAGCTTTTAATTCTGTCTTTGGAATTGGAATTGAGCAAAATGTCCCTAATGGCCTGTATGTCCTGAGCCTGTCAGGTTCTTGCCTCCTCAAATACTGACAGAAGCTCCATTATCTGGTCTCACATCTCCCCTCAGTTGTCCCAGCAATGGCTTAGGTTTAGCTAAAATGTATAGTATAATAAGTATTTTCAAAACCCTTTGTGTTTGTCCAATGTATGCTAACTGATATGGGATGGACAAAGCAACATAGAGATTACCACCATGGATTTACAGGTACTGAAGTCTATGTTGTACCATATTATTTTTAGGGCTTTGAAAATATGTGGATATTAAACTAGTGATGGTGTCTAAACATGGGGGGGACATGCAAAAAAAGAAAGAAGCATATTGTATAAATGAATTAGACACGCTAAACCCTCATGGGTTGAATGAAGCTAATGGTTTAAACAACTTCCTTTAAATGAATGGTATAATTCTGCCGATATGTTGGCTCATCCACAAATATGATTGGCTGAAGCATGTCACATGACCTTGCACTAAATCTCTACAAACGCATGCTGAGGTGCCAAATCTAACCCCCCCTCACCCCATAAATAACTACTTACAGCCGGGGTGTATCCAGAAATTTTCGTTTTGTACACAATCTCCAACAGATACACCCCCCCATAAAAATGTACACATCTTCTCCAAATGGCACCTCTTCCAAACAAGTAAGATTGTCAGATGATTTCTCTAATTTCTAAAGAGGTTATACGTGTATCTGTCTCATAAAAAAACAGAAGTTTAAACAGAGACACTCCTCAGTGGCCTACACTAACCCAAATACTACAGATTAGAATGAAAATGTTAACAGAAAGGCATATGGTTTGTGACAAGTACTCAACAAAACTGTACACAAATGTTTACAGTGAGTATGGCTGTCTACACCCTTGCTTACAGCCATTTTACAAGTGCAATAAGCCCCTCCAGGGTGTGCATCATATGATTTTAATGCACTTCCCAGGAGTGTAAGGGCATCAGCCTTCAGCCTCATCCCTTACTACACTCCAGGGGTGTGCATTAAAATCCTATAATGAACACTCTGTTGTGGCTTACTATTTACATAATCTCTGATAAAGCTGGTAATAGTGTACTGTTTGGGCTTATTGTGCACTGAAATCACTGTGTCAGTGAGTATATTGTGATCCTTCTTAATGCTTATTGCACATGTTCCATATGCTAATCTCACACCCTTGACTATGCCTCAAGCTTGCTTAGGTCCTTCTCATTTTCTCTACCCATCCTGGCATGTCAACCCTGTTGCAGCTCTTCGTGTCGCCTGCAAAGAGATGCACCTTCCCTTCCAGCCCTTCTGCAATGTCGCTTATGAAGACATTAAAGAGGACTGGTCCAAGCACTGATCCCTGCAAGACCCTATTGGTCACACCCCTCTCTTCAGATTGAACTCCACTCACCACCACCCTCTGTGTCCTATTGCTCAGCCAATTTCTGACCCAGTTTTCCACCCTGGGACCCACTCCCAGACTGCCCAGCTTATTTACCAGCCTTCTATGTGGGATGAAGTCGAAGGCCTTGCTGAAACCCAGGCAGGCCACATCCACTACCCCTCCCTGATCCACCTCCCTAGTCACCCAGTCAAATAAATCTATCAGGTTTATTTGACGAGATCTTCCCACTCTGAATCCATGCTGTCTCAGATCCTGTGCTACCTGGATTCAAAATATATCACAAACCTTTCTTTTAGTAGTGATTCCATTAGTTTCCCCACCACAGAGGTCAGGCTGACTGGCCTGCAACTGCAAGCCTCCTCCTTGCTCCCACTTTTATGGAAAGGGACTACATTTACCCTGCTCCAAAACCACTTCTGTTTCCAGCCAACTGTTGAACAGGGCTGTCAGTGGTGCTGCCAGCACCTCCCTGAGTTCTCTTAATATTCTGGGATGCATCCCATCCAGTCCCAATGCCTTGTCCACTTTCAGATTAGTGAGTTCCTTTAAGAAACTCTCCTCCTTAAATGAACAGGAGTCCACCGCCCTCCCAGTGGTGCTTCCAAAACCTAACTTTGGCCCCTCCACTTCCAATTCCTCTGTGAATACAGAACAAAAATGCTTGTTCAGGATATGTGCTTTTTCTTGGTCCCCCCTGCACAGTTCCCTCCTTCCTTTTTTAGTTTCATAATCCCACCCTTAGTCTTTTTTTTCACTAAAATACCTGAAAAGATTCTTGTCCCCTTTTGTTATTGCCTGTGCTATTTTAATGTTGATTACATGCATGTGCAAGAAACATATTGCGGCAGCTTGCCAGAAGCAAGTTGTGGAGGTGCGGCACTGTTGTGGCCAATGTCCCCACAGCCTTTAAAGGCTTGGCCTGCTTTCCCCAATGGGGTGGCATGCTGCTGCTGACACTAGTTCAGCCAGCATGCCACCACTTTGAAATGTTTCAGCCGCCACAATCAGGGGCTGCCTCGTCATTGCAGTGTCAGCCATTCGCTGCAATAAGGGAGCGACCCGTCATTGCAGAGCGGAACGTTGGTACTGTAATACTGTATTGTTTGTGAGAATGGTGGTGGCTTGCCACCGTGTTCTCAAACAATATTCATGAGCGCCCAGTGCCGAGGGGGTGCCCAATCCCTCTCGGCACCATGTACCCCCACAACGAGTGTTTTTGCGGTGAGGGCCCCAATCCCCATCGGCTGATCCCTCTAGTGAAAGTTGCCGACGGGGAGCCCACCCACGTTGGCATCATGTCCCCATCCCAGTTTGTTTTGCCAATGGGGATCCCACTCCCAATTGGCATAATGCCCCCACGAAACCCAGTAGATTTGTACCGAGGTCACTCTGCGCCCCCCCCTTTGTACTGGGATGGGGGTGCCCAATCCCACATCAGCTACAGCTGTCCCCCCAAAAACAAACACTCCGTTGGCATGCTGGAAGCCCACCCCAGTGTGCCACATGCCTCTGTAAAAAAAAAACAACTCCCGCAATGTTTTTTTTTTTTTTTGTAACCTGTGAAAAAGGAAAACTGTCCTTCACAGTCTCCCTGCCCCCTCCCACAACCCACGCCCACCCACTGTGCACCCTGCCTCCCCACACCCCATCATCTCATACTTACCTCCGGAGTCCAGCACGACGATCTTCGGTGGAGTGGTAACACATCTGCACTCTTCAAAGCCGACCGTGAACTGAGGAAATGCTGGTAACCTGTATAATGGCATAAATAGTTTTTTTCAACTTTGATGCATATCTCGTGCATGTTTTGGAATTTTGGCCTCAAATCTTTATATGGGGTTTTGGGGATCCCTCCTCATGAATTCAGGCACTGTCATGGCATTATTCGGTCCCGAAAGGTGATTTCTTGGTCACTGCACGGAGTCACCTTTCGGGACCGATTAATGAAATGACAGTGCTAGTGTTCATGAGGTGGGGTCTCAAAAAGTGCATGTTGCAAATTTGTTGGGAAAAATCCCAAAAATTATTGGCTTACGAGCTTGCATTGCGTAGCTGCTACGCATGCTCGTAACTTCGCTAATTTGCAATATTTTCACTCCATATTTTCAACATTGCCATTTTTACACACCTCCTTATGAACAATACAGCTGTCATATTTTGACACCCTGGCCGAAATGTGTTTTTGCTCTTCTGGTGCAGAATAGCTCAGTCACTGTGGGAAATCAGTGTTTGGGACACATTAAGAAAATCACTGTGACACTGTTCATGAGCAGAGGTCCTAAAATGCCTGTGTTGCAAATTTTGTGATGAAACTCCATAGAATGACTGTGGTATGACTGTGCATTGTACAGTTTCCATGCACCCTTGTAACTTCACAAATTAGTAATATTTTCATGCCACATTTTCAACAGTGGCATTTTTTCACACCTCCTTATGAATAGTACAGCTGTCATTTTCACATCCTGGCCGAAATGTGTTTTCGCACTTCCAGCATGGAACACCGCAGTCGCAGTCAGAAATCAGTGTTTGGGACAGATTAGGATCGAATGAGTGAGAGAGGGGGAGTGACCGAGCTCAACTGAGCTCTGTTGGGATGGTTGCAGATTTCTTTGTGGGAAGGAAAAGGCGCCATGCAGGCAGGAGCCCAGTACAAAATGGCAGCCTGCAGTGCCAGGAGACACAGAATGAGCGAGTGAGAAAGAGGGAGTGAGTGAGCTCAATGGAGCTCTGTTGGGACTGCTGCGGATTTGTTTGTGGGCAGAGAAATGCAGCAATGCACACAGGGGCCCAGTACAAAAGGGCAGCCTGCAGTGCCAGGAGAAACAGAATGAGTGAGTGAGGCAGGGGGAGTGAGCAACCTAAACAGAGATCTGTCAGGACAGCTGCGGATTTCTTTGTGGGCAGAAAAAGGTGCCGACACAGACAGGAGCCCAGTATAAAAGGGCAGCCTGCAGCACTGGGAGAAGCACAACAAGCGAGTGAGAGAGGGGTAGTGAGCAAGCTCAATGGAGCTCTATCATGACTTCTACAGATTTCTTTGTGGGCAGAAAAAGATGGCAACACAGGCAGGAGCCCAGTACAAAAGGCCAGCCTGCAGCACCGGCAGAAACGGAATGAGCAAGTGAGAGACAGGGAGTGAGTGAGCTCAACGGAGCTGTGTTAGGACAGCTGTGGATTCCTTTGTGGGCATAAAAAGGCAGCAATGCAGGTAGGAGCACAGTACAAAAGGCCAGCCTGCAGCGCTGGCAGAAATGGAATGAGTGAGTGAGACACGGGGAGTGAGTGAGCTCAACGGAGCTGTGTCGGGACTGCTGCAGATTTCTTTATGGGCAGAAAATGCCGCCAATGCAGGCAGGAGCCCAGCACAAAAGGGCAGCCTGCAGTGACAGGAGAAACAGAATGAGTGGGTGAGACGGGGGAGTGAGCGACCTCAATGGAGCTCTGTCGGGACTGCTGCGGATTTGTTTATGGCCAGAAAAAGGTGCCAAAGCAGGCAGGAGCTAGTCCAGAAGAGCAGCCTGCAGTGCTGGGACAAACACAATTATTGAGTAACAGAGGGTAAGTGAGTGAACTCAGTGCAGCTGTATTGTGACTACTGCAGATTTCTTTGTGGGCAGAAAAAGGCGGCAATGCAAGCAGGAGCCCAATACAAAAGGCCAGCCTGCAGTGGCAGCAGAAATGGAACGAGCTAGTGAGAGAGGGGGAGTGAACGAGCTCAACAGAGCTGTGTTGGGACTGCTGCAGATTTCTTTTTGGGCAGAAAAGGCCGCCAACAGAGGCAGATGCCCAGTACAAAAGGGCAGCCTGCAGCACCAGGAGAAACAGAATAAGTGAGTGGGGGGGGGGAGTGAGCCACCTCAATGGAGCTCTGTCGGGACAGCTGCGGATTTCTTTGTGGGCAGAAAAAGGTGCCAATGCAGGCAGGAGCCCAGTACAAAAGGGCAGCCTGTAGCACCCGGAGAAAGAGAACGAGTGAGTGACAGAGGGCCAGTTAGCGATCTCAACAGACCAAAGCAATCAACATTCGGCATTGACAAATGCTTGTTTCTTCTGTTTGTGCCTTTGTGCTTCTGACTGCCTTCCCGGCCTCCCTCTGCTTTTCCAGATATAGTTCCCTATCTTCTTCCCTCTGTGTTTCCCTGTACTTCCTGAATGACACCCCTTTCTCCCTTACCTTCTCTGCCACTTCTTTTGAGAACCGTAGTGTTATTTTCTTTCTCTTTGTTTTGCTTACTTGCCAAATGCAATGGCTTGTTGCCTTCACTATGGCTCCCTTAAAATTGTTCCTCCACCCCCATCTTTTCTCCCTCCCTGCTAGTGATTTCCTAAGACAATCCCTCATCTTTACAAAGTCTGCCGGCTGAAATCCAGGACCCTTGCTTTGGTGTGGTTTGACTCTTCTGCTGTTCTCACATTGAACCACACCATACTGTAATCGCTTGATCCCAGATAGCTTCCAACTTTTACCTCTGTAATTCTGTCCCCATTGTGAGTACCAGGTCCAAAGTCACTCCGTCTCGGGTTGGCTCTTTCACTAACTGTCTTAGGCATGCCTCCTGCAGGGCTTCCAAGATGTCCCTTTTCCTGACTGAGGCTGCAGTGTGGTTGTTCCAATCAACATCCGACAGATTGAAGTCTCCTAACAGCAGCATCTCCCCTTTAGCTGTCATTCTGTGGATGGCTTCTACAAGTACCCAGTTCAGCTCTTACCCTTGTGCAGGAGATTTGTAGATCACACCAGTGTGAATGGCAGTGCCATTTCTCATCTCCAGGGTGATTCACAGTGCCTCCACCTCTCCCTGTATTCCCTGTACCTCAGTTGACTTAATTCCTTTCCTGATGTACTAACATACTAACATACTAAGAAGCCAGCAGAGTAGGTCCTATGGTCTGTTGAGTCTGCTCAGGGATCAGTGCCCTTCCTGGGCACCATTAAGGCCTCCCTCTTCCCACGAGGTCCCCCTCCCCATCCCCCGGTGAGGTTCCAAAATGCACCCTCCCCCTATACCTATCCCAGCCTCTCTTGAACCCCTCCACAGATGCAACAGCCACCAGCTCCTCGGACAGTGCATTCCAAGGTTCCACCACCCCCTCTGTGAAGTAGCATCTCCTGGTCTCTCCCTTTTGTTTCCCACTGACCAGCCTCATTGAGTGTCCCCTGGTGGTCCCCTCCTCCCTCAGCTGACACACCCCATCCTGGCTTACGCTATTTATTCCCTTGAGATGTTTGAAGATCTCGATCATGTCCACTCTGTCCCTCCTCTCCTTTCCTCCAAGCAGTACAGGTTGAGCTTCTTGAGTCTCTCTCCATGGGACCTATCCCCCATATCCTGTATCATCCTGGTCACCTGCCTCTGGACCCTTTCCAGAAGAGCAATATCCCTTTTCAAGTAAGGATGGCAAAACAGCACGCAGTATTCAAGGTGCGATCTAACCAGGCAATTACACAGTGAAAGGAGCACCAGATGGCTCCTCGTGGTTATCCTCCCTGGCTATGCACCCCAGCATTTTTTTTGCTTGGGCTGCAGCCCTTCTACACTGCTCTGAGTTGTTCATTTTGGTATCCGCCACCACACCAAGGTACTTCTCCCCCCCTCGACACCTGCAGTGTCTCCCCTCCCAAGGTGTACTCCTGAGCTGGGTTTCTGGCCCCCTGGTGTAGAATCCTGCATTTCCCAGTATTAAACTTCAGCTTCCAGGTGCATGACCACTTCTCTAGAGTGTCTAGGTCCCTCTGAAGGGCCAACCTCCCCTCCTCCCCATCCACCACTGCCACAGGATTCGAGTGGTTGGCAAAGAGGCTCATCTCACTCCTGATACTGCTTCTGATGTCTGAGGTATAAGCAATAAACAGACTTGATCCCAATACTGATACCTCTGGGACCCAGCTAATGACTCTTCTGGAAGATGAGACCTCCCCCCAACCATTATCTTCTGCACACAACCTGCCAGCCAGCTTTGTATCCGCCTGACCATCTGCACCCCATCCCTCATCCCCTCCAGCTTTTCCAGCAGCCTGGGATGCGGCACCTAGTCAAATCCCAGTTGAAGATCCCTGCCTGAAGCCCTCACTTGAGAGCCGGGGCCACGCTCTGCCAGCGGGTGGTCGGCAACCTCCAAGCTGCCTCCAGGGACCATCAGACCGGGAGGGACAGTAAGGGAAGGTACGGGAAAGCTGCAACCAATCGGAAGGCGAGCGCACTCTGTGGCCTCGAATCCAATTGGTCTCCCTGCTCAATTCAGTAACACTGACTGATTTTTGTTAAAACCATTTTGGGAAAGGGACTAAATTGTTTAAGTTCTGCAAAAAGGAACTGTTTTCACACAAATTGTGCATTCTTTTGAGGATTTTGTGATTTGTAAAGTGTGGTAAAAGTGATTACAGCCTTTTACTGTTCCCTTGCATTGAGCCAGACGCTACGGCACCCCAGCCCCCAACAGCCTTTTGTTGTGCTAATTTTAAGACTCCCTGCCCTACAGAAACATTTGTCTCTGCTAAAGTTTTAATAGTAGTGCCATTCTCTGTCTCTTCCCAGTTGAAGATGCCTGCCTGAAGCCCTCACTTGAGCACCAGGGCCACGCTCTGCCAGCGGGCGGTCAGCAACCACCAAGTCGCCTCCAGGGACCATCAGACCGGGAGGGACAGCGAGGGAAGGTATGGGAAAGCCTCAAAATTTATGCCCACCTGCTCCACTCCCTCCTTGTGTGTTTCTTTTATAGATATCTTCCCACCCCCAGCACCATGCTGACCAGTAATCTGCCCCATATCCTCCTCTTAGACGTCAAATCAGCAGCCCTCCCTTATTGCTCTCTCTCTGACCACATTGCCATATTTTAGCTTGCATTAAACATCAGCAGTGCTTTCATAATGGGGGGAACCTTCTGGATATATCTTGCTCTGTTACTCACGGTGAGTAGGGAGAAAGATACCCTCCCTGTCACTGCCATCTTGGAAGATGCAATTCACTTTCCTACTCTCTCTGTCACATCAACATGAAAGAAGGACAGGATCCTCATATATGATCTGCTAATGTTGCAACACAACCAGTGGGGTAACTTCCACGAAGGGACTCAAGCTGTCCTACTGTCATATGGGACAGTGCTTCATTACTGGGTAAACAGCTCCCCATTACGCCTATCCACCAGACTGCTATTTAGTGAGCTGGCAAGAACCCATAACCCCTTATTTGACTGTTATAAATTAAAACGGAGGCCCCTGAAAAATAAATGGAGGGCCAAAGATAGATTCCTCATTTTATCTCTTGAAGCCCTTGTGAAATTATTAATTTTTATTTTGATTTGCGCTGGAAATATAGAAATTAATCCAGGTACTCCAGAGTGCATTACCACACCAGCAGAGTTAGCCTCGACCAAAGGATTAAGTTTTCTCCACATTAGTGCATGCAGCCTGCTAAAAAAGCTCACGATGATACAAGCCTGGGTTATTCATTCTTTACCAGACATCCTAGTGGTGTCAGAGACATGGCTCAGACCTGCCACAGCAGACAGAGACATAAACGTACCCAATTACCAAGTATTCAGAGCGGATCGCCAAACAAGGGAAGGGGGAATAGCTATATATGTAAAAGCCAATCTATCTGTAACTTGCTTGGACGCAACATCTATGCCCAAAGAATTCAAATGCCTTTCCCTCGAAGTGGCACTCTCCAACACCTCAGCACTTCAGTTAATTGGCTGCTACAGGCCCCCCTCAGCTGACCTCAAGCTACTAGACCACCTGGGAAACCTAATCTAGAAGGGTACAGAAGAAACCATAATCTTAGGTGACCTAAACCTAAACTGGCTATCCAAGGCAGCAGCACCCTTAATCTCATTCTACGATACATATGGACTTACACAACTTATAAATGAACTAACCAGAATCAACAAAAAGAATCTGAGCAACAGCACATTACTAAACATCATATTGGTGAGTAAACCTCACCTCTTCACGCACGCTGGAGTGCTTTTCAGTGATATAAGCGACCACTGCCTTATTGCTGGAATAAGATCATCCAGCAAACCTACACCCCTAGCTAAATTCATATTGAGAAGATCAAAGAAAAAATTCAATATTGAGGCGTATCTACAAGAGCTAAATCACTCTACATGATGGCAATAGTTCTATTTAGCAGACACAGTGGAAAAAGCACATGAGGTATTAAATGGCATAGTTATAGGTGCCCTTAACATTCATGCACCATTTACTAGGGTTCATATCAAAAACAGAACTTGCCGCTGGTTCACAACTGACCTTAAATCTGCCCTCCTTGAGAGGGATAAGCTATGGAAAAAGGCAAGGAAGACTAAGACTCCAAATGACTGGATGATGTTCAAGAAAGCCAGAAATATCTGTACCAGGAAAGTACGGGATGCAAAGGCTGCTTTTTATATGGCAGAACTCGACTCCTCCTACCACAACCCTGACAAATTTTGGAGCACCATAAAGGGCATAACAGGTCAAGAGCCTAGTACTTCACTTCCAGCTCAAATACAGCATAACAAGGGAACAACTTCAGATAGAATGGAAATTTTGGAATCATTCAACAATCACTTTACAACCGCTGGCTTTGCATTCGACACCTCACCGGCTAATCTACTACGCGCTCAGCTATGCACTCAGAGCGCTGGAACTCGGATAACTGAATCTTCCTTCTTCTTCAAACCAGTCTTGTTGAAACAAGTGGAGGATCTACTTTCGCAGATGGATATCAAAAAAAGTGCAGGTGCAGACTCCCTTGATCCCTATTTTCTAAAGACTGCAATACAAGCACTTGCTGTTCCATTAACACACCTTTTTAATGTTTAAAATAACAGGTTCTATTCTTGCAACCTGGAAAACAGCCCAAGTTATCCCACTATTAAAAGCAGGGGACCCTATGGACCTCAACAACTATAGACCAATCTCTATCCTTCCAGTGCAATCCAAGCTGCTAGAAAAATTAGTAAGCATTCAGCTAAGAGAATATCTTGAAGAGGCTAATCTCTTAAATCCAGCACAATCTGGGTTTAGAACCAAACACAGCACTATCTCTGCATTGGCTAAGGTAACAAATGACTGGCAAATCGAACTGGACAATAAAAATAGTGTCTGTGCTGTATTCCTAGACCTAAGCAAGGCGTTTGACACAGTGGATCATGAACTGCTCTTCTCTTCCTTGTATTCCATAGGTTTAGATCCATCCTCCCTTAGATGGTTCAGATGTTACCTCATGGGACTGACACAGCAAGTAAAAGCTGAAGGAGACCTACCTCCACTCAAACCACTGCAAAGAGGAGTTCCACAAGGATCCATCCTGGGCCCCATCATCTTTGCCATTTACATCAACAACATTGACACTAACCTTGCCAAAGCCACTGTACACTTGTTTGCAGATGACACTGTTTTATATGTCAGCAACCCTTTGCCTGCTACAGCTTGTGAAGATCTACAAGTGGAATTCCACATACTACAACATCAACTACTGGAAAAAAAAGCTTCTTCTAAATGCAAAAAAAAACAAAAGCAATGTTTTTCCCCAGCCAAAGACAGACAAGTCACTCCTCTCTAAACAATCTCCCCCAGTTATCCACTATTCTTGGTGAAAACCTTGAATATGTGGAAAAATTTAAGTACTTGGGGGTTTAGATAGATATCAGACTCGACTACATAGATCACATTGAAGAACTTCTAAAAAAACTCCGTCAGAGGCTTGGCCTTTTTTATAGAATAAGGCACTTTCTAACCAGAGACTCTAAGCAGAGGTTGGTCCAGGCCACATTTCTCTCAGTATTAGACTATGCAGATTTCCTTTACAGTCGCTGCCCTATCTTCTATCTAAACAAACTGGACACACTATACCACAGAGCTCTGAGGTTCATAACAGATCTACCATTTAGCACTCACCACTGTTCTCTCTATGCTGCAGTCAGATGGACGTCACTTCATCTCAGAAGAAACAGAAATGCCGCAGTATGGACGTACAGAGCATTAACTAAGATGTTCTGAAATTATATCTTAGACTGCTTCACACAAGCCACAGCTAGTATCTATGCCCTAAGAAGCCACAATTTCATCATGCTCAAAGTGCCTAAATTTAACACCTGGCATGGGAGATCTGCTATCAGCTATGTACTAGCTACATCATGGAATAAGTTACAGAAGACCCTGAAGCTGAACAACTTTATATCACTAGCATCCTTTAAACATCTATACCTAAGTCTCTTCCAAGAAAAATGCAACTGTTTCCACAAGTATTGGTACATTACTATTCCTAACCTTCCCCTCCTCAGGCAGCCATTACCAGGTGTCAATATACCTCCCAATAAATTCAACCCCACAGACTCTGTACATCCTGCCTATAGTCTTCTCCCATTACTTCCTGGCACATATACTAGCCCTTATCCCAACCATCCATCTCCTAGTGCAGGCCCCAGCCCCTGATCAGGCCACTTTTACACTTTCCTACCAAGACACCTATCATAGTCAATGACCACCATCATCCAGTCATTCAATCACTGTGTCTCCTTTGTCCATAATGACTTTTCCCCTGATAATTGGAATATTGTTTGCTTTAATTAGGAGATATACCAAGATAATTCTAATGTTGATATGTATATATTAGATTAGCTGGTGTGCATTCTTATGTATCTATTTTTCTTGTTATGTTTAGGCAATCTTGTTTTTGTATACTGTATTTAAGTGTCTTAGTATAACTGTATATGTACCAACTATAACTGTATATGTACCAACTTCTGAACCCTGACGTTATCAGGTCCATCTTGCAAATGAGCTGTACTCAATGATGTTCACCTGAATAAATAAAGATTTAATTGATTGATTGATTGATGCCCTGCTGAAGTCTAGGAAGAGGACATCCACTGGCCTGCCTTGATCCAGTGCTCTCGTCACCCATTCGTAGAACTCCACCAGGTTGGTCTGGCATGTTCTGCCCTTAACAAAGCCATGCTGGCAATCATCTAGGTGACCCCATGCCTTCAGGAACCCCTCCAGCCTATCTTTTAAGATGGCCTCCATCACTTGACATCCACCGACGTCAGGCTTACTGGCCTGTAATTTCCTGGCTCTTCTCACGAGCCACCCTTATGTATAGGCACAATATGGGCCATCCTCCAGTCTCGGGGCACCCAACCAGACTGAAGGGAGGAGTTATAGAGGTCCACCAGGGGTGTGGCCAGGGCATCTGCCAACTCCTTAAGCACCCTGTGATGGATCCCATCTGGGCCTGGTGCCTTATCCACCCTCGGGGCCCTAAGGGCTTCCCACACACTCCCAATGGGGATTTCATAATCCATCCTCCCCAATCTGTTGGTCCCCTTGTGCCCCCATCCTTCCTAGTGCAGACCGCGGCAAGATTGTCATTTATTACCTCCGCCTTCTCCCCTGCCTCCTCTGCCCACCCACTCCCTGACCTCAGGCTACTAATCCACCACTTCCCTTCTCTTTCCTTCTTTCTCTAATGCACTGGAAGAACCATTTTTCACCCCTTCCAATCCCCTGAGCCAGTCTCCTCTCCACCCCCACCTTAGCTGACCTCACCACCCTGGTGACCTTCCTGGTAATCATATAATACTCCCACTTGTCTATAGCCCCCAGAGAACAGCTGTATTGGTTATATGCAGCCCTTTTTTCCATCAATGCATCCTGGACCTCCTTTGTCCACCAGCTCAGACTCCTGGTTTTACCCCCTTATGTCACTCCTTCATTCAGGCCTTGGTAGCTTCCAGGAGACCCTTTTTAATAACATCCCACTGGCTCTCAGTGTCTGTACCAGGCCTAATTCCATCCAGGTAGCCCCTAAGGATGTGCTCCATATCCTCGAAGTCCACATCTCCAAAGTCAACTACCGTCGTTTTTGTGCGATTTACTGCCCTAGATCCAGGGATAACCAGACTGTGGCATGATCACTACCCACCAGTGGGTCCCCTACTACTAGGTCCCTGATGAGCTCTCAGTCCGACAGGACCACATCCAGGACACAGCCCTCCCTCATTGTGTCAGCTACCAGTTGGACAATAAACGCATCCTGGAAGATTTCCAATAGACGCTGCTCCCTGGCCGATGAGGATGCCATGGTTCCCCAGTTTGCTCCTGGCTTATTCAGATCCCCCAGCACTACAGTTCTACTTTCACCCATCCACAGTGGTCCCTAAGGTTTGCCACCAGGCCCTCCTCCAGGTCGTCTCCCTGCCCTGGTGGTGTATATACCACCCCCATCTTCACCTGCTTGCTGTCTGGGGTCTGCAAGGTGACCCACAGAGCCTCCACCTGACCCCCTGCTTCCTACAAATTACTAAATAGTATGCCATCCTCAATGAAAAAAGCTGTGCCCCCTTCCCCTGCCTACTGCCCTTTCCTTTCTGAACGTGGTGTAACCTAATAGATTTGAGTCCCAGTCATTCCTGAGGGTGGCCTACATTTCAGTGACAGCTGCCACATCCACTCCACCCTCCACTTGCAGTGCCTGAAGCTTGGGCATCTTGTTTCATAGAAACATAGAGACATAGAAGTTGATGGCAGATAAGGACCACAAGGTCCATCCAGTCTGCCCATTTCTTTTTCTACCTTATGAATGTGCCATTGGCCTTTGCTCTGTCAATGGCCTATCTATTTATACTCATCTGTATTGCTCCCTTATGCCTATCCCATGCCTTTCTGAAGCTCTGCACTGTATTCATATCAACCACTTCCTGAGGTAGGCCATTCTGTGCATCCACTACCCTTTCAGTGAAAAAGGACTTCCTCACATTACCCCTTGATCAGCCTCCCTCTTATCTCATGCTGTGTCCTCTTGTCTTGCTATTTTTCTTATATTGAAACATGTTAGACTCTTTCACCTTGTTAATGCCCTTAAGGTGTTTGAATGTTTTGATCATATCACCTCTCTGCCTCCTTTGCTCTAGGGTATACATATTGAGCTCCGTTAATCTGTCCTCATATGTTTTCTGATGCAGTCCATTCTCCCCTGCCCTTCTCTGGACTGTCTCAATTTGGTTAATGTCCTTGTGAAGGTATGGCCTCCAGTACTGCATGCAATACTCCAGATGGGACCTAACCAGTGTCTTGTGAAGAGGGATCATTACCTCCCTCTTATGACTTGTGATACCCCTACTAATATACCCCAACATCCCTCTAGCCTTACCTACTGCTTTAGTGGTCTGCTTGGATGATTTTAGGTAATCTAAGATGATGATACCCAAGTCTATTTCTTCCTTTGTGACTGCCAGCAACTCCCCTCCCAGCCTATTGGTGGCTTCAGGGTTTCTCATCCCAATGTGCATGATCTTGCACTTCTTTGCGTTAAACCCCAGTTGCCACTCTTCCAACCATTTTGCCAGTTTATCCAGATCTTTTCTCATTCTGCCCACCCCATTTGGATCATCTGCTCTGTTGCAGATCTTGGTGTCATCTCAAACAGACAAACCTTACCCTCCAGTCCATCTGCAATGTCACTGATGAAGATATTGAAGAGGACTGTCCCCAGGACTGATCCCAGAGGTACCCCACTTATGACTTGCATCTCTTCTGACTGTATACCATTTACCACCACTCTCTATTTTCTGCCTGTCAGTCACTTTACCACCCAGCTGACCAACTTCTGACCCACCCTGAGCCTACCTAGCTTATTAATCAATCTTCTATGGGGAACAGTATTGAAAGCTTTGCTGAAGTCAAGGTAGGTGACATCAACTGCTCCCTCTTGGGTCACCACTCTGGTTATCCAGTCAAAGAAATCTATGAGATTAGTTTGGCAGGACCTTCCTGTTGTAAACCCATGCTGTCTTGGATCCTGTATTCCTATGGATTCCAGGTGTTGCACTATCCTTTCCTTAAGGAGTGCCTCCATAATCTTGCCCACTACTGAGGTAAGACTGACTGGAGTGTGTGATGCTTGGCCAGCTGGTTATGATTGTGGTATGATAATAGTAATATAAAAATATAGTATGTGATTGTCTCACATAAGACATCCTGTGCTTCCATGGGTGTTCCCGCCTCGCCAGGTTTTAGTGAAGCTACTGGATGTAACTGACTAGGAGATCACTGCAATGTAATTAACTTCCTTGAGAAATTGCATTTTATAGTCTTGTTTATGACCTGTTGCTGCTTTGAAGTTGGGAAGCTAAATACACAGTTTATTACAGGACAGGACATCATTAAACTGATTCCTGCCAGCTATCTCACACATAGGTGACGGACTGCAGGGTTAAAAACCGCAAAGAAACCAGCCAACAGTTCAAAGCAAAGGCTTGATTAAAGACTGCCATAATTTAGGAAATGTCTTTTTCCTTCTGAAGTCACATTACTTAAAATATCTCCTGACGTGAAATCATGTATGCATTTTGTTTTGGTTCTAAAAGGAGGAACTAGATGACTCATAGAAGGGGTGCAGAAAGGCACAGTTTGAACTAACTCTTGTGTTTGAACTTTGTGGTCACTTATCATTTTGGGACTCAAGAAACACAGCTCTCTGGTCTAACTTTAAAAGGCACTTATAGAGGTAATACATTAGATAGAAAAAGTCTAACTGTATTATGGTAGGAGTTTTTGTTTTGTAATCTTCACTTGTCCTTTTATGTAATTGTGAGCTCTTTGATATATTGTTCTGGGTTTACATTTTTCATATTTGTATCATCTTTTAGTAAAATACCTTTTATTTGAAAGACTGCCTGATGTACAGAGGGTTAGGACTGATAAAATTGTTCAACAGCTTGATGGTGTTACTAAACTGAGAAAAGGTAAGAATATATCCAAGGTCTTTTATAGAGTTTTAAGGGTTCATTTTGGAAGTCTGGCTTGGTGCCCCTGGAGAAAGGTTGTACCGCAGTCCCGAAGAGGGTACATATCTGAGCCTGTACATTTGGGTATGCTAGCTTAAGGTCCACAGTTTGAATCCCCCCAGAACTTGAGGCTTAAGGTGATTCAGACCTAAAAGCAGACAGGAGGGTTACCCGGTCCTTTACCTGTTCACACTGTTGCGCTCGGAGATTGGCACTGTGGGAGCAGAGGCCCTGACCTGCTGAGTGTGTTTGTGATAGTCTGTAGTTCCCTGCCTCCTCCCTGCTACCACTGTTGTGGAGCGGTATCACATGAACCCTTCTCCAGTCTTCTGGGACCTCTCCTGTGCTCAGAGACTCACTAAATAGTTGTGATAATGGCTCTGCTAGTTCCCCCCTTAGATCCTTTAGTACCCTGGGATGTATGCCATCAGGTCCCATTGCCTTGTCCACCCTGAGCTTATCAAGCTCTTGTAGGACACTTTCTTTTGTGAAGGGACTAGTGCACACCTCCCTGTCCCCTGAGCCCAAGGTGCTGAGCTGTGGGCCCTGCCCTACCTTCTCTTCAGTAAATACTAAGCAGAAGTTTCTATATTGGATAGATCCTTTTACGTGATCCTCCTCCTCACATGCCCCCTTATCCCCTTTGATCTTAGCAATACTCCTTCTGGACTTTCTCCTTTCACTAACGTATCTATAGAAAGTCTTGTCACCTTCTGTTACTGTTTGTGCTAGTGTTTCCTTGGTTTGGGCCTTTGCCTGCCTTACTGCCTTCCCTGCTTCCCTTAGGGAAGTTTGGCATACCTCCCTGTCTTTATCCCACTGCGTTCCCTTATATTTCCTGAAGGCCAGCCTTTTGGCTCTGACCTTTTCTGCTACTGTTTTTGAGAACCAAAGTGGTTTCCTTCTTCTTTTGCACTTTCATTTCTCTCTCTAAAACAATGGGATGTTGCTTCAAGTATTGCAGCCTTAGTGCTTGCCCACTTTGCCTGTACTCCCTCACCTGTATTTCTTTTTGCCAGAGCTAGTATAACTCTGTTGGCCATCTTATCAAAATCAGCTCCTCTGAAGTCCCATATTTTTGCCTTGGAATGGGTTGATTTAGTTCTAGTAGCTAAACTGAACCATACCTTGTGATGGTCACTGGCCCCTCCGGGTGACTTCTACCTGGAGATCTGTAATCCTTCCCCTGTTAGTCAGTACTAGATCTAGGATAGCCCTGTCTCTGGTGGGTTGTTGTACCAGTTGTTTGAGCCCCTCCCCTGCAGGGAATCCAGTATGTGTCTAGTTCTGGAAGATGTTCGTGCTCTGGTATTGACAATCTGTATCTGGCATGTTGAAGTCTCCCATTATCAGAATCTCCCCTTTAGCTGTCATGTTTTGTATGTCTTCTAACAGTAATGTGTCTATGTCCTCCCCCGGTCTGGAGGCCTGTATACAACCCCAGTTCATATGGCTGTTCCTCCTTATGTGTATTCTGAATTTCTGTAGCTTTGATATTTTCATTGACATAAAGGGCCACTCCACCCACTCCCCTTTTTGCACCTCAGTCTCTTCTGAACAGTACATAGCCAGGTACTGAAGTCTCCCAAGTGTGGCTACTGGTAATCCATATCTCGCTAATGGCTACTATGTCCAGTGTAGCCTCCGTCATCACTGCCTGCAGGTCTGAGATCTTGTTTTCCAGACTGTAAGCATTTTTGTACATGATTTTCCATTCGCCAGATTTCAGTGTGTTAGTTGTTGGGCGAGGTCTGGTGTTTCCCCTGTGTGTCATATGGGAATCCAGACCTTTTTCCTTACCTGGTGATGCAAATGAACTACAAAAATGCTGAACTCCTGTTTGACCACTAGCTGAGGGAGAGGGGTGTTCTTCTCATTTGACATATCGGGTGCTGCACCCCTCTCCCCATCTGCTAGTTTAAATATTCTGCAAAGACATCAAACTTCTGCCCCAATGCATTGACTCCCTCATTAATCAGATGCACTCCAACAAATTTAAAGAACTTTCACTCCCAAAACTGCTGCCAGTTCCCTGCAAATTTGCATCCTTTTTCCTGGCACCAGCCCTTGAGCCACATGTTTAACTCCCTTATATCCCCTTCTCTGACCTTCTGTCCATCTGCTCCCCTCTCCCAGACTGGCAGGATCTCAGAGAAGGAGATGCCAGATGACATGGATGATAGTTTGTCACCCAGCCTGGTCAGGTGTTCCTTGGTCTCCACAACTGACAGGCTGGCAAGATCGTTAGTCCTTATGTGTACCAAAACATCAATGTTTTCTCCTGCTTCCTGTAAAATGTTAGCAATGCGGTCAGTGTCTCTCCACACTGATGTACCTGGGAGACATCTGGCTATTACCCCTGCCTGGATATAGCTATCAACTCCCTGAATCATGGAGTATCCTGTGATCAGAAGTTTTTTGGATTTTCTTTTTCCTTTTTTTGTTTTGGTTCCTGTTTTGGGTGAGTTTTGTTGTGCTAGCTCCTGTGCTGTAGTGTCCTGATCTGCAGTGTCCTCTGCCCCTTTGTTTGATTTTGGAGATAGAGGCAGATACCTGTTTGTAGTTTTTATATGGTTTGTGGAGGTGATATGTTGGAGAGCACCAAGTGATGGGGCACCAGATTTGCCCCTCCTAACCACCTGAAAAACCTACTGGACCAAATACCTTCTGTGGTTGAGGTGCTTCTGTTGGATGTTGGGAAAATGGCGGGCGGTTCTTATAATATATTTCCTCCTGAATATGTAATTTGAGGCATGCAATCTCTGCCCATGCTGCCTGAAGCGGAGCCCCAGCATTTAGGACAATGTACTAAATCCTGTACAACTGCCCTTCTGAAAACTGTTCCACAGTACCTGCAGTTAATAATATCCATTCCAGATACATTGCTGGGTTTATAACCTGGTCAGAGTATTTAGAAGGAGGAAAATGAAAGCAAAAGTTTGATTTTGTGTTTTGTTTGTTTGTTTTTGTATAACTTGTTATAACAAGTTAAATTAATTGTGCCCTTGTAAATTAGGCCACTGTGTGGATACCCCTCTAATCCGCCCCTTCCTGCTTTGCTACAGGAAATGTCATGACTGTGCTACCCTATAAAAGGAGTGTAGTGTGGATTGGTTGGGGATGGGGGTGGGTGGCTGGGCCCTTCCCCTGCCAAAAAAGAAGAACCACGGACAAAAGAAACAAGGAAGTAAAAGCAGTAACAATCAGCCAGCAACAAATACAGTTGCCCTGAAAGCTTATCCTAATGATAGATAAACCCATAAAACCTGTGAAGCACCACCTGTAATAATTTCACAGAAAATATACCCTGTAAGAAACACTTTGCTACAGAGAAAAATAAAGCAATAAAATAAATAAAAAAAAAAAATTCACAAAAGATATACCTTGCAAAAGACAATTTGAATCGGAAGATCACAGCAGTAATCTGTAAGCACACACACCTGTAGGCACACCCTGTAATAATGCAGCAGAAGGTATATCCAGAAACAGCAATTCCAATCAGAGGAAAATAAAGCAATAAAATGTTAGCAACAAACAGTAACAATCCCTGTGAGTACAAAACAAAATAATAACACACAGTAAATCTGCCTAGCCAAAAGAAGCCTTAATCCTTTTCCTTACTCTGGTAAGGTTCTTTGCTCTGTCCTTTCAAGCAACCTAGAAGGAAAGAGCTCAGGTGAAGCTAGGTGCCTTTTCCAGCAAACCTAGTCTTCAACCTCCCATGCTCCTGGGGTTAATCAGAGCCACCATCCATCATGTCCCCTAACCACCCCTTCCCCTACCCTGAGGGGTCCCAGGTCGCAGCCCACATGGGCCCCCTAGTGCAGTATTGGGTGCTCCTGGTCTATGCACCCTCCCTCCCAATTGGGGTAGAGGGCCAAGGACATCCTGGCTGAGCCTGCCAGGGAGCCCCAGCCCCACCCTCACAAGTTTAAACCCCACCTAGATTGGATGAATCCTGCCAATCTATGCTTCAGAACTTCTTCCCCCTCAGCTGAGGTGAAGCCTATCCCTTGCATACAGTTCCTTGTCCTCCCAGGTTGCTCCTCAGTCACTCACCCACCCATAACCCCGGCCTTGTACCATTCACAGAGCCATTCATTTACTTCCCTTATTTTTTTGCTTATTCCCACACTGGTCCTTGATACCAGTAGGATCTCCAAGAAGGAGACCAAGCACCCGAGGCCTGACAGACTCTGGCTAGCTCCTTAAACCTAGCATGAATCTCCAGCACACTGTTACCCTCTAAATGATTTGTACCCAGGTGTACGAATATGTCTGGGGTTCCACCACACTCTTTTTGTCATAGCATAGACAAGATGCTTGACCTTGTGCACTGCCAGGCCTGATATGCTCTTCAATCAATCAATCATCCAAACTTTATTTAACCAGGCATAAACACCATTAAGCAAGCTCATTTCAAAGTGGTCCTGGACAACAATACAATACACAGTGCAAATAAGGTAGACAAAGAACAAAACATTGTACATGTGAAGGATAGTTCAGGCCTATACATACAAAGCTAATATAGGTAAACACAGTTACAATTCATATCAAGTACACACGGGAGGTAAGAGACTTAAATCCTAGTCAGTCACTAGTAAATAAAGGCTAGTACCTTTATTAAAAAAGTAGGGAGGGGAAAGAATAGAGAATATGTGAGATGGGGGAGGGGATAGGATGATGAGGACTGGGAGAGGAGGAGGTGGGCTGATAAGTGCTGGATACCCCCTACTGGGGATGTGAGTTGAGCAAGTCTCTGTGTCATAGGATTCATGGGAGATACCATACGCTAAGGGCACATAGTCACCTAAAACAGCTGCAGGTTTCATTCAGGTACTCAGCTATTAGTGCTTTGAATGTGAGTGGACCTGGAAGGGATGAGAGCTTTAGTGAGCTTTGCATGGCGTTCCGTAGGGATGGGAATGAGAAATTGATTGCAGCCGAGCCATGGGTTGTTTTTACTCTGGGAATCTGGAAGTAGAGTATGGAGAAGCATCTCAAACCATAAGTCCCCTTGGCACATTCAAAGAAGCTTGAGATGTATGCAGGACATTTATCAGACAGCACTCTAAAGAACCAGAGGAGAGCATTTCTTTTTCTCCTTGTTGAGAGTGAGGACCATCCCATCTCTTGGCACAGTAGGCAGTGGGGGGTGCGAGAGGGCAGGTTAAGGATGAACCTTAAGGACCTGTAGTAAAGAGTGTCGAGTTTGTTGAACACTGTTGAGGGGCAATGGTTGTAGAGAAAGCCAGCATAGTCTAGAAAGGGTAGGAATGTGGATTGTACTAGTCTCTTTCTATCTTCTTTGGTGAGCAGATGCTCAATGCAGTTAAATAAGCCTAACCGCTGCCTTAGTTTTTTCAAGACTTCAATCAGGTAGCACAGAAAGTTAAGCATGTTATTCAGCCAGAACCCTAGGTATTTAAAAGTATCAACTATTTAAAGGGGTTCACCCAAAAGCGTTAGAATCTTGGGATTGTGTTTTGGTCCTGAGGCTGCCTTTAGTGAGAGGATCATGGCTTTGGTCTTTTTGGCATTGAGTAGGAGCTTGTGTTTGATAAGGTTATATTGGAGCGAGATAAAATCTCACTGTAAGTCTTCCTGGGCCAAGTCCAAGGATGAATTTGAGGTGTAGAGTACAGTATCATCAGCAAATAAGTGCACATTAGCTGTGCACAGATGTGAGTCAAGGTTATTGATATAGATTGCAAATAGGATTGGGCCCAAGATGGAGCCTTGGGGACACCTCGTGGAAGTGAATTTAGTGGAGACAATTCACCTGCAGCTTTAACTTGTTGTAACCTGTTAGCAATTTAACTTGTGAACCATTTGATGGCAGAACTATCGAGACCGCTTAGTGAAGTAAGCATAATATTGTGATCCACAGTATCGAAAGCCTTACTAAGATCAAGGAAGAAGGCAAACACATGCTTCTTAGACTCCAAATCAATTTGCCAATCAGTGGTTACTTTTGCAAGAGCAGATACTGTGCTATGTTTGGCTCTAAAGCCGGACTGTGCAGGGTTTAGCAATTTCTGCGAATCCAAATGATCTTTAACTTTGGTGTTGACAATTTTTTCCAGTAGTTTTGATAGGGTAGATAGTATGGAAATGGGCCAGTAATTGTTCAGATCGCTTGTATCCCCAGATATGAACAAGGGTATGATGTGTGCAGTTTTCCACTACACAGGTAGCCCGCCCTGCTTCAGGGAGGTGTTGAATAAATGGGTGATGGGGGCAGTCAAGTAGTAATGGCTTAATTTTAGGAAGTAAGGTTCAATATTGTCTGCACTGGCACTCTTTTTTGTATCCAGTGACAGTAGGAGGTCCTCTACTTGTTTAAACGTGACTGTATGGAAGCTGAAGGAGGAGAAATGAGGTTGGTTAGGACTGAAGTTAGCACTAGAATCAGCTGTGGAGTCCCCTAACGGGCTGAGCTTGTTGATAGGCAAGGTATTAAAGGCTAGCCCTGCAGTGGCAAAGTGTTCGTTGAGCTGCTCTAATATAGCAGCTCTGTCTGTGAAAGTAGATCCATCGGACACTATTTTGTCTGGAAGGGAGGCATTAGTAGTATGGCTTTCAACATCTTTGAAGATGTTCCAGAATTTGGCAGAGTTGTTTTTGTTGTTTTCTAGTTCTTCTTGAAAGTATCTAGCTTTTTCAGACCTAATAAGTTTGGTGCAGGCATTTCTAGAGGTACAAAATGCTAGCCAATCAGCCTACAGGTGAGATTTCCTCACTCTTTTCCACCAGAAGTCTCTGTCCTTGAGCACTTTCTTCAGGCTGGTTCTTACCAGCCAGGAGATATTTTTTTAGACTTGATCAGTCTTAGAGGGGCATGTTTATCTATTAGACCCTCTAAGAGACTATGAAAGATATTAAATGCCTCGTTGAGGGAAGGGGCTAGATATAAGTCCTGCCATCTGATGTTACCCAGGTGTTTCAGGAAGGCATTCTGGCAGAACTTTTTCAGGCATCTTTTTAGTTTGAGTTTAGAGGTTGATTTTATTTGGGGAGAATGTCTGATGCAGGCAGTGGCACAATGATCACTTAGGTTGTTGAAGAACACTCCAGTGTGCGAGATGTCATGAGGTTTGTTTACTAACATGAGGTCCAGAAGGGAGCTTTGCTCAGGGTTTTTACTGCTGGGTCTGGTTACTGCAGGTGTCATTTGTGCCAGTTCATTCGCATCAGAGAGATTCTTCGGCTTCTTGGAGCTGTCATCGTTCCAGTTTTGGTTGAGATCCCCCATTAGAATACACTCGGTGTTAGCCAAGTCGTTTAGGCTTTGGAGATGCAGTAGGAGGGCCACGCCACCAGAAAGCGGTCGGTAGCATACAGCAATAAGGAGTGTCTTTTCATTGGAGAGGGATAATTTTAGTGCCAGGCATTCAAATTCTTTAGCCTTAGAGGTGCAATCAACGACTGTGACAGGGAATTTGCTCTTAACATATATTACGACCCCCCCTCCTCTGGTCGGTCTATCACATTGGTAGGTGCTGTATCCTGGTATGCTGATAGATTTGTCTGGGGTCAAGGGCTTAAGACAGGATTCCGATATCATAAAGAAATCAGGGGATGCATGTAGAGCCCAAGTCTGTATTAGGTCAAGCTTCTTAAGCAAACTGCAGACATTCACATGAAGGAAGCTGATACCTTTGTATTGTGGGAGGTCCGCAGGGGTGTTCAGAGAAGCAGGTGGGCCTGGGTTAAGTCCGATGCTTCCAGAACAGAGTAAGAGAATAGTAGTTTCTTAAGGTAATGTCTTAGCCTACTGAGTAGTCTCTTGTTGCTCCGTCTGGCATGGATAGATTTAGTGGTGTCTGGTTTATGGACATCAATGCAATTTGTTAGGAATAAGGCATAAATGACTGTTTCAGCAGACAGGTTCAGGGGTGCTCTCACGTATTCTCTGGTCAATGCCTGGTGTGAGGATGGGCAAGACCATAGGGGAGTCATCCCCTCTGTGTGTTGCCATGGTCTGTTAGGAAAGGGCATAGCTTGGTAGTCATCAAAGGAGGAACTTTTGCCTTGGTGCGGATTGGTAACCAGAATTCTGAGTGGGGCAAAGGTTAGCAGGATGAGGCAGCTAAACAGGAGAATATCCTTGTGTGGCATTTTTAATGGGGAGTTATCTCCTAGTAAAGGTAGCAAGTGCAAGGTTGACAGGAGTGATCTATATGAACTACTTTAAGAAAGCAGGGCTAGCTAAGGATGGGGACTAGAAGATAGGTGTGACTAACAGTGCTTGGTCCAATAGGCATGTAAAGGGTTGGCCTAGCTCTCAGGGGAAGAGTATTTAATAGAGGCCAGGGTCGGGCCGAGTGGTGTGGGAAGAAAATTCAGAGGAGGCTTGTACAGAGCGAGCAGAGGTGCCCAAAGCGAGAGAAAAGTTGGAAAAAAGCCACAGAGAGCAGAGTTTCCAGGCGACCAATCACAGGAAAAGCCGTACAGCAGCAGCCAATCGGAAGGATTTCCAGAGAGTCACTGACCAATTAGGGCTCCAAAGCTGTTCACCAAGGCCATGAGCTAGCTTACCCGGCTTGTAGGGCTCCCAGGTAGGTAGGTGAAGGGTGTGCGGCCAGCTGGCTTCTCCAGCTGCGGTTGCAGGAACATGGAGGTGGTAGCCTGATCAGGGGCTCTCAGAGCTGCAAAAAAACAGAGTCGGAGGTTTAGTTATGGGCAGGCAGGACAAAGAGAATGTGGAGAACACAAAAAAGTAAATTGGGGTGGGGGTGCGAGTCTGCAAGAGAAAAGGAGGCAGACTAGGTGGGGGGGTGAATGGACAAGGATCCAGATGACTATGCAATTTGGAGCGGCTCCCCTTTAGCCCAGGGATATGCTAAATTGAAAGTGAGTTGAGGTTTGAGTAGGAGGGAGAGAGAGAGAGAGAGTATCTACGGGAGGGTTAGGATAAGAAAAACAGAGATACAGTCTAGGTTAAGAACACTTTAAACAATAATGATGTCCCAAAAGTTTAACAGTTCTACACAACACTGTACATTCCTCCAACAAAATCAATCACAATTAAATATTTAGAGGAGGCTTGTACAGAACGAACTGAGGTGCCAAAAGCGAGAGAAAAGTTGGAA
Organism: Neoceratodus forsteri; assembly: GCA_016271365.2. Classification (NCBI taxonomy): domain Eukaryota; kingdom Metazoa; phylum Chordata; order Ceratodontiformes; family Ceratodontidae; genus Neoceratodus; species Neoceratodus forsteri. The sequence continues at coordinate 30,403,737 of JADMNL010000028.1, forward strand.
AAAAGCCACGGAGAGCAGAGTCTCCAGGCAACCAATCACAGGAAAAGTCTTACAGCAGCAGCCAATTGGAAGGATTCCCAGAAAGTCGCTGGCCAATCAGTGCCCCAAAGCTGTTCCCCAAGGCTATGAGCTAGCTTACCTGGCTGGTAGGGCTCCTAGGCAGGCAGGTGATGGGTGTGCAGCTGGCTGGCTTCTCCAGCTCCAGCTGCAGGAACGTGGAGGTGGTAGCCCAATCAGGGGCTCTTGGAGCTGGCTTGTAGAGCTCCCAGGTGGGCAGGTGAAGGGCGCGTGTCCGGCTGGCTTCTCCAGCCAAGGCCGCAGGAATGTGGAGGTGGTAGCCTGATCAGGGGCTCTCAGAGCTGGCTTGTAGGGCTCCCAGGTGGGCAGGTGAAGGGCGCACGGCCGGCTGGCTTCTCCATCCACAGCCATAGGAATGTGGAGGCAGTAGCCTGATAAGGGGCTCTCGGAGCCAGCTTGTAGGGCTCCCAGGTAGGCTGGTGAAGGGTGCGTTGCCTTCTGGCTTCTTCAGCCACAGCCACAGGAACATGAAGGGGGTAGCCTGATCAGGGTCTCTTGGAGCTCTTGATCTTTGCACCACACATTATCCCCTACCCGTTCCCCCCATCTGATCCCCTTATCATGAAGTCACCCAAGAGGAGCACCCTTACTTCTTCTTTTTCCCTAGGCCTACTCCCTTACCCGGGTGCTTCCCCAAGACCCCATCCCATCCTCTATTCCATCTCTTCCTCTCCCATGCATGCCAATCTCCATTCTGCCTCTTCCATTCCTGCTCTTTCTCCTTACTGACCTGACCTCCCCACCCCCTTCACCTCCCGCTATGGCACTCTGGTCCATCCCCTTAATACCCCTAAGAACAAGTGTCCCCCACCCCCTGGCTCCAACTCATCCTCCTCACTGACCTGTCCTCCCCTGCCCCTTCCCCTCCCACAATGGCTCTCTGGTCCAGAGCTGCAGTACCCCCAGAAATAAGGGACCCTCCCACCTCCACCTCTTTCTCCTCACTGACCTGTCCTCCCCAGCCTCTTTCATACCCCCTACAGTACCCAGGTCCATTTCTGTGTTGCCCCTAGGGACACGGTACCCCCCTGACCCACAAGGGAATGCTCTAGCCCCCCTTCCCTAAAGGGAAAATGATGGAATCACTTCTGAAGGCAAGAATTGTCGAGTACCTAGAGGCCAGAGGGGCACAGGATCCAAGGCAGCATGGATTCACAGCGGGAAGGTCATGCCAGATGAATCTAATAGATTTCTTTGACTGGGTGACCAAAGTAGTAGATCAGGGAGGGGCTGTGGACATGGCCTACCTAGACTTTAGCAAGGCATTTAACTCAGTCCCACACAAAAGATTAATATACAAGTTAGCCAGCCTGGGAGTGGGTCCCAAGATGATAGCCTGGGTAAAGAATTGGCTGGAGAAAAGGACACAGAGGGTAATAGTAAATGGAGTCCATTCTAAAGAAAGAGGGGTTACTAGTGGGGCACCACAGGGTTCAGTATTAGGACCGGTCCTCTTCAATGTCTTTATAAGCGACATTGCAGAGGGACTGGAAGGAAAAATATGTCTTTTTGCAGATGACACAAAGATCTGCAACAGAGTTGATGCACAAGATGGGGTGGAAAGGATGAGAAGGGACTTGGCAAGGTTAGAGGAATGGTCAAATGTATGGCAGCTTAGATTCAGTGTTAAGAAGTGCAAGGTAATGCACCTGGGAAACAAAAACCCAGGGGTAGAGTACAGTATGGGGGGTGAGATACTAACAACAAAAAAAATGGAAAGGGTACTGGGGGTAGTCATATCAGATGACTTAAAGGTGGGCAAGCAATGTGAGAGGGCAGCAAGGAGGGCTGGGGGGATACTGGGATGCATAGGGAGAGGCATCACCAGTAAAAAACAGGAAGTTGTTATCCCTCTGTACAGACAGCTGGTGAGACCCCATCTGGAGTATTGTGTGCAGTTCTGGATACCCAGTCTCCACAAGGACATAGATAGACAAGATGGAAGCTGTCCAGAGGAGGGCAACTAAAATGGTGCAGGGTCTGCACCAGAAGACATATGAAGAGAGACTAAAGGAGCTTAATATGTATAGCCTCGAGGAAATGAGAGAGAGGGGGTACAAGATAGAAACTTTCAAGTACCTCAAGGGAATCAACAAAGTCCAAGAGGGTAGCATCTTTCAAAAAAAGAGGTGTGCAAGAACAAGGGGCACAATTTGAAGATAGAAGGGGAAATGGCTCAGAGGTAATTTAAGGAGTATTATTTCACAGAGAGGGTTGTGGATGCATGGAACGGCCTTCCGGAGGAGGTTGTGGAGTCAAAAACAGCGGTTGAATTCAAGCATGCATGGGACAGTCATGAGGCAATTCTAGGGGGTGGGGGTAGGAAGAAGTAGGCTGCTGGCTAACTAAGATCTGCAGCTTATTCATTAGGTAGGGAAATAGGCAGACTGGGTGGGCCAAGTGGTCCTTATCTGCTGTCAAATTCTGTTTCTATGTTTCTCCTTTGTACCACTCTGCTTTCACCTTCATCCCCCCAGGTCATCCTCACCCCTTCCCAGGGTGTCCCCACTCCAAGCCCCTCCTCCTTTTCTGTCCATGACTCCTCCATTACTCTCAGTGTACTGCCCCGACCATCCCCACCCTCCTACCAGTGCCAGCGTATCCTCCATTACTCTCAGTGTCCTGCCCACCAACCATCCCCACCCTCCTACCAGTGCCAGCGTATCCTCCATTACCCTCAGTGTCCTGCCCCAACCATCCCCACCCTCCTACCAGTGCCAGCGTATCCTCCATTACCCTCAGTGTCCTGCCCCCAACATCCCAACCTACTACCAGTGCCAGCGTATCCTCCATTACCCTCAGTGTCCTGCCCCCAACCATCCCCACCCTCCTACCAGTGCCAGCGTATCCTCCATTACCCTCAGTGTCCTGACCCCCAACCATCCCCACCCTCCTACCAGTGCCAGCGTATCCTCCATTACCCTCAGGGTCCTGACCCCAACCATCTCAACCTCCTACCAGTGCGAGCGTATCCTCCATTACCCTCAGGGTCCTGCCCCCAACCATCCCCACCCTCCTACTAGTGCCAGCGTGATCCTCCATTGCCCCCCAGGGTCCTGCCCCAACCATCCCCACCCTCCTACCAGTGCCAGCATCCTCCATTACCCTCAGGGTCCCTCCCCCAACCATCCCCACCTTCCTACCAGTGCCAGCGATAGTCCATTACCTCAGGGACCTGACCCCAACCATCCCACCCTCCTACCAGTCCCAGCGTATCCTCCATTACCCTCAGGGTCCTGACCCCAACCAACCCCCACCTTCCTACCAGTGCCAGCTTATCCTCCATTACCCCTCAGGGTCCTGACCTCAACCATCCTCCCCACCTTCCAACCAGTGCCAGCTTATCCTCCATTACCCTCAGGGTCCTGACCCCCAACCATCCCCACCTTCCAACCAGTGCCAGCGTATCCTCCATTACCCTCAGCGTCCTGCCCCCAACCATCCCCACCTTCCAACCAGTGCCAGCGTATCCTCCATTACCCTCAGCGTCCTGCCCCCAATCATCCCCACCCACCTACCAGTGACAGCGTATCCTCCATTACTCTCAGCGTCCTGCCCTCAACCATCCCCACCCTCCTACCAGTGACAGCGTATCCTCCATTACTCTCAGTGTCCTGCCCCCAACCAACCCCACCCTCCTACCAGTGCCAGCGTATCCTCCATTACCCTCAGTGTCCTGCCCCAACCATCCCCACCCTCCTACCAGTGCCAGCGTATCCTCCATTACCCTCAGTGTCCTGGCCCTAACCATCCCCACCCTCCTACCAGTGCCAGCGTAACCTCCATTACCCTCAGTGTCCTGGCCCTAACCATCCCCACCCTCCTACCAGTACCAGCGTAACCTCCATTACCTTCAGTGTCCTGCCCACAACCATCCCCACCCTCCTACCAGTGCCAGCGTAACTCCATTACTCTCAGTGTCATGACCCCAACCATCCCCACCCTCCTACCAGTGCCAGAGTATCCTCCATTACTCTCAGTGTCATGACCCCCAACCATCCCCCCCTCCTACCAGTGCCAGCGTATCCTCCATTACCCTCAGTGTCCTGACCCCCAACCATCCCCACCCTCCTACCAGTGCCAGCGTATCCTCCATTACTCTCAGTGTCCTGACCCCCAACCATCCCCACCTCCCTACCAGTGCCAGCGTATCCTCCATTACCCTCAGGGTAGTGACCCCAACCATCCCCACCCTCCTACCAGTGCCAGCGTATCCTCCATTACCCTCAGGGTCCTGACCCCCAACCATCCCCACCTTCCTACCAGTGCCAGCTTATCCTCCATTACCCTCAGGGTACTGACCCCCAACCATCCCCACCTTCCAACCAGTGCCAGCTTATCCTCCATTACCCTCAGGGTCCTGACCCCCAACCATCCAGACCTTCCTACCAGTGCGAGCGTATCCTCCACTACCCTCAGGGTCCTGCCCACAACCATCCCCACCCTCCTACTAGTGCCAGCGCATCCTTCATTACCCTCAGGGTCCTGCCCCCAACCATTCCCACCCTCCTACCAGTGCCAACGTATCCTCCATTACCCTCAGGGTCCGGCCCCCCAACCATCCCCACCCTCCTACCAGTGCCAGCGTATAGTCCATTACCCTCAGGGACCTGCCCACCAACCATCCCCACCCTCCTACCAGTGCCAGCATATCATCCATTACCCTCAGGGTCCTGACCCCAACCATCCCCACCCTCCTACCAGTGCCAGCGTATCCTCCAATACCCTCAGGGTCCTGACCCCCAACCATCCCCACCTTCCTACCAGTGCCAGCTTATCCTCCATTACCCTCACGGTCCGGACCCCCAACCAACCCCACCTTCCAACCAGTGCCAGCTTATACTCCATTACCCTCAGGGTCCTGACCCCCAACCATCCCCACCTTCCTACCAGAGCCAGCGTATCCTCCATTACCCTCAGTGTCCTGCCCCCCAACCATCTCCAACCTCCTACCAGTGCCAGCGTATCCTCCACTACCCTCAGCGTCCTGCCCCCAACCATCCCCACCCTCCTACTAGTGCCAGCGCATCCTTCATTACCCTCAGGGTCCTGACCCCCAACCAACCCCACCTTCCTACCAGTGCCAGCTTATCCTCCATTACCCTCAGGGTCCTGACCCCCAACCATCCCCACCTTCCAACCAGTGCCAGCTTATCCTCCATTACCCTCAGGGTCCTGACCCCCAACCATCCCCACCTTCCAAACAGTGCCAGCGTATCCTCCATTAGCCTCAGCGTCCTGCCCCCCAACCATCCCCACCTTCCAACCAGTGCCAACGTATCCTCCATTACCCTCAGCGTCCCGCCCCCCAACCATCCCCACCCAACTACCAGTGACAGCGTATCCTCCATTACTCTCAGTGTCCTGCCCTCAACCATCCCCACCCTCCTACCAGTGACAGCGTATCCTCCATTACTCTCAGTGTCCTGCCCCAACCAACCCCACCCTCCTACCAGTGCCAGCGTATCCTCCATTACCCTCAGTGTCCTGCCCCAACCATCCCCACCCTCCTACCAGTGCCAGCGTATCCTCCATTACCCTCAGTGTCCTGGCCCTAACCATCCCCACCCTCCTACCAGTGCCAGCGTAACCTCCATTACCCTCAGTGTCCTGGCCCTAACCATCCCCACCCTCCTACCAGTGCCAGCGTATCCTCCATTACCCTCAGTGTCCTGCCCACAACCATCCCCACCCTCCTACCAGTGTCAGCTGAACCTCCATTACCCTCAGTGTCCTGCCCACAACCATCCCCACCCTCCTACCAGTGCCAGCGTAACCGCCATTACTCTTAGTGTCATGACCCCAACCATCCCCACCCTCCTACCAGTGCCAGAGTATCCTCCATTACTCTCAGTGTCATGACCCCAACCATCCCTCTCCTACCAGTGCCAGCGTATCCTCCATTACCCTCAGTGTCCTGACCCCCAACCATCCCCACCCTCCTACCAGTGCCAGCGTATCCTCCATTACTCTCAGTGTCCTGACCCCCAACCATCCCCACCCTCCTACCAGTGCCAGCGTATCCTCCATTACCCTCAGGGTAGTGACCCCCAACCATCCCCACCCTCCTACCAGTGCCAGCGTATCCTCCATTACCCTCAGGGTCCTGACCCCCAACCATCCCCACCTTCCTACCAGTGTCAGCTTATCCTCCATTACCCTCAGGGTACTGACCCCCAACCATCCCCACCTTCCAACCAGTGCCAGCTTATCCTCCATTACCCTCAGGGTCCTGACCCCCAACCATCCAGACCTTCCTACCAGTGCCAGCGTATCCTCCATTACCCTCAGGGTCCTGACCCCCAACCATCTCCAACCTCCTACCAGTGCCAGCGTATCCTCCATTACCCTCAGGGTCCTGCCCCCAACCATTCCCACCCTCCTACCAGTGCCAACGTATCCTCCATTACCCTCAGGGTCCCGCCCCAACCATCCCCACCCTCCTACCAGTGCCAGCGTATAGTCCATTACCCTCAGGGACCTGCCCACCAACCATCCCCACCTCCCTACCAGTGCCAGCATATCATCCATTACCCTCAGGGTCCTGACCCCAACCATCCCCACCCTCCTACCAGTGCCAGCAGATACTTAACAACCTCAGGTCCTGACCCCCAACCATCCCCACCTTCCTACCAGTGCCAGCTTATCCTCCATTACCCTCACGGTCCTGACCCCCAACCAACCCCACCTTCCAACCAGTGCCAGCTTATACTCCATTACCCTCAGGGTCCTGACCCCCAACCATCCCCACCTTCCTACCAGAGCCAGCGTATCCTCCATTACCCTCAGTGTCCTGCCCCCAACCATCCCCACCCTCCTACCAGTGCCAACGTATCCTCCATTACCCTCAGTGTCCTGCCCCCAACCATCCCCACCCTCCTACCAGTGCCAACGTATCCTCCATTACCCTCAGTGTCCTGCCCCCAACCATCCCCACCCTCCTACCAGTGCCAGCATCCTCCATTACTCTCAGTGTCCTGCCCCCAACCATCCCCACCCTCCTACCAGTGACAGCGATGCTCCCATTACCCTCAGTGTCCTGCCCACAACCAACCCCACCCTCCCACCAGTGACAGCGTGATGCTCCATTACTCCCAGTGTCCTGCCCCCAACCAACCCCACCCTCCTACCAGTGGACAACGATCCTCCATTACTCCCAATGTCCTGCCCCCAACCATCCCCAATCTCCTACCAGTGCCAGCACATATCCTCCTTACCCTCATAGTGTCCTGAAGCGCCCCCAGCCATCCCCACCCCTCGTACCAGTGACAGCGTTTCCTGCATTACACGCAGTGTCCTGCCGCCAACCATCCCCACCCTCCTAAAAGTGACAGTGTATCCTCAATTACACTCAGTGTCCTGCACCCAAAGCATCCACACCCTCCTACCAGTGCCAGCGTATCCTCCATTAACCTCAGTGTCCTGAATCCCCAACCATCGACACCCTCCAACCAGTGATAACGTATCTTCCATTACCATCAGTGTCCTGCCCCCCAAATATCCCCACCCTCCTACCAGTGCCAGCGTATCCTCCATTACCCTCAGTGTCCTGCCCCCCAACCATCCCCACCCTCCTACCAGTGTCAGCGTATCCTCCATTACTCTCAGTGTCCTGCCCCCAAACTATCCCCACACTCCTACCAGTGCCAGCGTATATTCCATTACCCTCAGTGTCCTGCCCCCAACCATCTCCCACCCTCCCACCAGTGCCAGCGTATCCTCCAAACCCTCAGTGTCCTGGCCCCCAACCATCCCCACCCTCCTACCAGTGCCAACGTATCCTCCATTACCCTCAGTGTCCTGCACACAACCATCCGCACCCTCCTACCCCTGCCAGTGTATCCTCCATTACCCTCAGTGTCCTGCCCCCAACTATCCCCACCCTCCTACCAGTGCCAGCGTATCCTCCATTACCCTCAGTGTCCTGCCCCCAAGCATCCCCACCCTCTTAACAGAGCCAGCGTATACTCCATTACTCTCAGTGTCTGACCCCCCAACCATCCGAACCCTCCTACCAGTGCCAACGTATCCTCAATTACCATCAGTGTCCTACCCCCAACCATCCCCACCCTCCTAAAAGTGCCAGCGTTTCCTCCATTACCTTTAGTGTCCTGCCCACCAACCATCCCCACAATCCTACCAGTGCCAACGTATCGTCCATTACTTTCAGTGTCCAGCTCCGAACCATCCCCATCCTCCTACCAGTGGCAACTTATCCTCCATTACTCTCAGTGTCCTGCCTCCCAAACATCTCCACCCTCCTAAGAGTGCCAGCGTATCCTCCATTACCCTCAGTGTCCTGCACCCCAACCATCCCCACCCTCCCACCAGTGCCAGCATATCCTCCATTACCCTCAGTGTCCTGCCCCTAACCATCCCCAACCTCCTACCAGTGCCAGCGTATCCTCCATTACTCTCAGAGTCCTGCCCCCCAAACATCCCCACCCTCCTACCAGTGCCAACTTATCATCCATTGCCCTCAGTGTCCTGCCCCCCAACCATCACCACCCTCCTACCAGTGGCAACTTATCCTCCATTACTCTCAGTGTCCTGCCTCCCAAACATCTCCACCCTCCTAAGAGTGCCAGCGTATCCTCCATTACCCTCAGTGTCCTGCACCCCAACCATCCCCACCCTCCCACCAGTGCCAGCATATCCTCCATTACCCTCAGTGTCCTGCCCCTAACCATCCCCAACCTCCTACCAGTGCCAGCGTATCCTCCATTACTCTCAGAGTCCTGCCCCATACATCCCCACCCTCCTACCAGTGCCAACGTATCATCCATTGCCCTCAGTGTCCTGCCCCCCAACCATCACCACCCTCCTACCAGTGCCAACGTATCATCCATTACCCTCAGTGTCCTGCCCCCAACCATCCCCACCCTCCTACCAGTGCCAGCGTATCCTCCATTACCCTAAGTGTCCTGCCCCCCAACCATCCCCACCCTCCTACCAGTGCCAGCGTATCCTCCATTAACCTTAATGTCATGCCCCTAACCATTCCGACCCTCCTACCAGTGCCAGCGTATCCTCCATTACTCTCAGTCTCCTGCCCCGCAACCATCCCCACCCTCCTACCAGTGCCAGGGTATCCTCCATTAACCTTAGTGTCATGCACCTAACCATTCTCACAATCCTACCAGTGCCAGCGTATCCTCCATTACTCTCAGTGTCCTGCCCCGCAACCATCCCCACCCTCCTACCAGTGCCAGCGAATCCTCCATTACCCTCAGTGTCCTGCACCCCAACCATCACCACCCTCCTACCAGTGCCAACGTATCCTCCATTACTCACAGTGTCCTGCCCCCAACCATCCCCAGCCTCCTACCAGTGCCAACGTATCCTCCATTACCCTCAGTGTACTGCACCCAACCATCCCCACCCTCCTACCAGTGCCAGTGTATCCTCCATTACCCTCAGTGTCCTGCCCCCCAACCATACCCAATCTTACCACCTGTGCCGCATCCTCCATTACCCTCAGTGTCCTGCCCCAACCATCCCCACCTCCTACCATCACATCGCATCCTCCTCATACCCTCGTGTCATGCCCCAACCATCCCAATCCTCCCACCATTGCCATCGTATCCTCCGTTACCCTCAGTGTCCTGCCCCCAACCATCCACACCCTGCTACCAGTGCCAGAGTATACACCATTACCCTCAGTGTCCTGCCCCATACATCCCCACCCTCCTACCAGTGCCTGCCCATCCTCCATTACCCTCAGTGTCCTGCCCCCAACCATCCCCACCCTTCTACCATTGCCAGCGTATCCTCCATTACCCTCAGTATCGTGCCTCCAAACCATCCCCACCCTCCTACCAGTGCCAGCGATCTCACATTACCCTCAGAGTCCTGCCCCATCCATATCCACCCTCCAACCAGTGCCAGCGTGATCATCTATTACCCTCGTGTCCTGCCCCAACCATCCCCACCCCTTCTACCAGTGCCAGCGTGATCATCCATTACCCTCAGTGTAATGCCCCTACCCATCCCCACCCTCCTACCACAGTGCCAGAGTATACTCCGCCACCTCAGTGTCCTGCACCCCATCCATCCCTCCCTCCCACCAAAGTACAGCGATCCTCCATTACTCCTTGTGTCCTGGCCCCCAACCATCCCCACCTCTTACCAGTGCCAGCGATCCTCCATTACCCTCAGTGTCTGCACCTAACCATCCTCACCCTCCTACTAGTGCCAGCGTATCCTCCATTACCCTCAGTGTCCTGCCCCCAAACCATCCCCACCCTCCTACCAGTGCCAGCGTATATTTCATTACCCTCAGTGTCCTGCCCCCAACCAACCCCACCTTCCTACCAGTGCCAGCGTGATCCTCCATTACCCTCAGTGTCCTGCCACCCAACCAACCTCCCACCCTCCTACTCAGGCGCCGTGTATCCTCCCATTACTCCTCAGTGTCCGCCACCCAACCATCCTGCACCTCCTCCACACGTGCCAGCGTGATCCTCCATTACCCTCAGTGTCCTGCATCCAACCATCCCCACCCTCCTACCAGTGCCAGCGTATCCTCATTACTCTCAGTGTCCTGCCCCAACCATCCCCACCCTCCTACCAGTGCCAACGTATCCTCCATTACCCTCAGAGTCCTGCCCCCAACCATTCCCACCCTCCTACCAGTGCCAACGTATCCTCCATTACCCTCAGGGTCCCGCCCCCCAACCATCCCCACCCTCCTACCAGTGCCAGCGTATAGTCCATTACCCTCAGGGACCTGCCCACCAACCATCCCCACCCTCCTACCAGTGCCAGCATATCATCCATTACCCCCAGGGTCCTGACCCCAACCATCCCCACCCTCCTACCAGTGCCAGCGTATCCTCCAATACCCTCAGGGTCCTGACCCCCAACCATCCCCACCTTCCTACCAGTGCCAGCTTATCCTCCATTACCCTCACGGTCCTGACCCCCAACCAACCCCACCTTCCAACCAGTGCCAGCTTGTACTCCATTACCCTCAGGGTCCTGACCCCAACCATCCCCACCTTCCTACCAGAGCCAGCGTATCCTCCATTACCCTCAGTGTCCTGCCCCCAACCATCCCCACCCTCCTACCAGTGCCAACGTATCCTCCATTACCCTCAGTGTCCTGCCCCCCAACCATCCCCACCCTCCTACCAGTGCCAACGTATCCTCCATTACCCTCAGTGTCCTGCCCCAAACCATCCCCACCCACCTACCAGTGACAGAGTATCCTCCATTACTCTCAGTGTCCTGCCCCCAACCATACCCACCCTCCTACCAGTGACAGCGTATCCTCCATTACTCTCAGTGTCCTGCCCCGCAACCAACCCCACCCTCCTACCAGTGACAGCGTATCCTCCATTACTCTCAGTGTCCTGCCCCCCAACCAACCCCACCCTCCTACCAGTGACAACGTATCCTCCATTACTCTCAATGTCCTGCCCCCCAACCATCCCCACCCTCCTACCAGTGCCAACGTATCCTCCATTACCCTCAGTGTCCTAGCCCCAGCCATCCCCACCCTCGTACCAGTGACAGCGTTTCCTCCATTACACGCAGTGTCCTGCCGCCAACCATCCCCACCCTCCTAAAAGTGACAGTGTATCCTCCATTACACTCAGTGTCCTGCCCCCAACCATCCCCACCCTCCTACCAGTGCCAGCGTATCCTCCATTACCCTCAGTGTCCTGCCACCCAACCATCCCCACCCTCCTACCAGTGCCGGTGTATCCTCCATTACCCTCAGTGTCCTGCCACCCAACCATCCGCACCCTCCTACACGTGCCAGCGTATCCTCCATTACCCTCAGTGTCCTGCATCCAACCATCCCCACCCTCCTACCAGTGCCAGCGTATCCTCAATTACTCTCAGTGTCCTGCCCCAACCATCCCCACCCTCCTACCAGTGCCAACGTATCCTCCATTACACTCAGAGTCCTGCCCCCAACCATCCCCACCCTCCTACCAGTGCCAGCGTATCCTCCACTAACCTTAGTGTCCTGCCCCCCACCTATCCCCACCCTCCTACCAGTACCAGTGTATCCTCAATTACCCTCAGTGTCCTGCCCCCAACCATCCCCACCCTCCTACCAGTGCCAGCGTATCCTCCATTACCCTCAGTGTCCTGCCCCAACCATCCACACCCTCCTACCAGTGCCAACGTATCCTCCATTACCCTGACTGTCCTGCCACCAACCATCCGCACCCTCCTACCAGTGCCAGCGTATCCTCCATTACCTTCAGTGTCCTGCCCCCAACCATCCCCACCCTCCTACCAGTGCCAGCGTATCCTCCATTACTCTTGCGTCCTGCCCCCATCCATCCCCAATTCTTCTACCAGTGCGAGGGTATCCTCCATTACCCCAGTGTCCTGCCCCCCAACCCTCCCAACCCTACTACCAGTGCCAGGTATCCTCCATTACTCTCAGTGTCCTACCCCCAACCATCCCCACCCTCCTACCAGTGCCACGTATCCTCCATTACTCTCAATGTCCTGCCCCCAACCATCCTCACCCTCCTACCAGTGCCAGCGAATATTCCAGTACCCTCTGTGTCCTGCCCCCCCACCATCCCCACCCTCCTACCAGTGCCAGAGTATCCTCCTTTACCCTCAGTGTCCTGCCCCCAACCATCCTTACCCTACTACCAGTGCCAGCGTATCCTCCATTAACCACAGTGTCCTGCCCACATCCATCCCCACCTTCCTACCAGTGCCAGCGAATACTCCATTACCCTCAGTGTCCTGCCCCCAACCATTCCCAACCTCCTGCCAGTGCCAACGTATCCTCCATTACTCTCAGTGTCCTGCCCCCCAACCATCCCCACCCTCCTACCAGTGCCAGCTTATCCTCCATTACCCTCAGTGTCCTGCCACCCAACCATCCCCACCCTCTTACCAGTTCCAACGTATCCTCCATTACCCTCAATGTCCTGTCCCAACCATGCCCACCCTCCTACCTGTGCCAGCTGTGATCCTCCATTACCCTTAGTGTCCTGTCTCCTCAACCCCACCCCTGCCAGTGCCAGCTGCCAGCATCCTCCATTACTTTCAGTGTCCTGCCGCCAAATCATTCCCACCCTCCTACCAGTGCCAACGTATCCTCCATTACCCTCAGTGTCCTGTCCCCAAAAGTTCACCCTCCTACCAGTGCCAGCGCATCCTCCATTACACTCAGTGTCCTGCCCCCAACCATCCCCACCCTGCTAACCAGTGCCAGCGTATCCTCCATTACTCTCAGTGTCCTGCCCCCCAACTTTCCCCAGCCTCCTATCAGTGCCAGCGTATCATCCATTACCCTCAGTGTCCTGCCCCCAACCATCCCCACCCTCCTACCAGAGCCAGCATATCCTCCATTACCCCGGTGTCCTGCCCCCAGCCATCCCCACCCTCCAACCAGTGCCAGCGTATCCTCCAATACTCTCAGTGTCCTGCCCCCCAACCATCCCCACCCTCCTACCAGTGCCAGCCTATCCTCCATTACCCTCAGTGTCTGCCCTTAACGATCCCCACCCTCCTTCTAGTGCCAGCGTATCCTCCAATACCCTCAGTGTCCTGCCCCCAAGCAATCCACACCCCCTACCAGTGCCAGTGTATAATCCATTACCCTCAGTTTCCAGCCCCCAACCATCCCCTACCTGCAACCAGTGCCAGAATATCCTCCATTACTCTCAGTGTCCTACCCACAACCATCCCACCCCTCCTACCAGTACCAGCGTGATCCTCCATTACCTCAGTGTCTGCTCAGTGTTCTGCCCCCAACCATCCCCACCACTCCTACCAGTGCCAGCGATCCTCCATTATTCTCAGTGTCCTGCCCCAACATTATCCCCCACCCTCCCACCGAAAGCCAGCGTATCCTCCGTTACTCCCTCACAGTGGCCTGCCCCAACCATCCCCACCTCCCACCAGCGCGCCAGTGATCCTCCATTACCTCAGTGTCCTGCCCCCAACCATCCCCAGCTCCCTACCAGTGCCAACGATCCTCCATTACTCTCAGTGTCCCACCCAACCATCCCCACCCTCCTACCAGTGCCTGTAATCCCATTACCTCAGTGTTCTGACCTCAACCATCCCCAACCCCTCCCTTCCAGCCAGCCAGATCCTCCATTACAAGTCAGTGTCCTGCCCCAACCATCCCCACCTCATCTCCAGTGCAAGCGTGTCCTCCATTACTCATCAGTCTCCTGCCCCCCAACCATCCCCACCCTCCTACCAGTGCCAGCATATCCTCCATTACCCTCAGAGTCCGGGCCCCCAGCCATCTCCTCCCTCCTACCAGTGCCAGCGTATCCTCCATTACCCTCAGTGTCCGGCCCCCCAACCATCCCCACCCTCCTAGCAGTGCCAGAGTATCCTCCAATACCCTCAGTGTCCTACCCCCTACCATTCCCACCCTCCTACCAGTGCCAGCGTATCCTCCATTACCCTCAGTGTTCTGCCCCACAACCATCCCCACCCTCCTACCAGTTCCAACGTATCCTCCATTACTCTCAGTGTCCTGCCCCCAACAATCCCCACCCTCCTACCATTGCCAACGTATCCTACATTACTCTCAGTGTCCTGCCCTCCAACCTTTCTCACCCACCTACCAATGCCAGCATATCCTCCATTACCCTCAGTGTCCTGCCCCCCAACCATCCCCACCCTCCTTCCGGTGCCAGCATATCCTCCACTACCGTCGGTATCCTGCCCCACAACCATCCCCACCCTCCTACCAGTGCCAGAGTATCCTCCATTACTCTCAGTGTCCTGCCCCCAATCATACCAACCCTCCTACCAGTGCCAGCGTATCCTCAGTACCCTCAGTGTCCCTCCCCAACCATCCCCACCCTTCTACCAGTGCCAGCATATCCTCCATTCCTCTCAGTGTCCTGCCCCAACCATCCCCTCCCTCCTACCAGTGCCAGCGTGTCCTCCATTACCCTCAGTGTCCGGCCACCAACCATCCCACCTCCCCACCAGTGCCAGCGTATCTCCTTTACCCCAGTCTCCTGCCCTCAACCATCCCCACCCTCCTACCAGTGCAGCGCATCATCCATTACCCTCAGTGTCCTGCACCCAACCACTCTCAACCTTCTACCAGTGCCAGCGTATCCTCCACATACCCTCAGTGTCCTCCCCGAACTATTCCACCTCTACCAATGCCCAGCGTGTCCTCATTTACCCTCAGTGTCCTGCCCCAACCATCCACACCTCCTGCAGTGCCAGCGTATCCTCCATTACTCTCAGTGTCCTTCCCCAACCATCCCAACCCTCCTACCAGTGCCAGTGTATCCAACAGTACTCTCAAGTGTCCTGACCCCAACCATCACCACCCTCCTCACCAATGCCAGCATCTCCACATTACCCTCAGTGTCCTGCCCCCAACCACCACCTCCCACCAGTGCCAGCCAGATCCTCCATTACCCCAAGTGTCCTGCCCCCAACCACCCCCACCTCCTACCAGAAAGTGCCAGTGACTCCTCCATTACCCTCAGTGTCCTCCCCGCCAACCATCCTAATTCCTCCCACCAGTGCCAGCATATCCTCCATTACTCTCAGTGTCCTGCCCCCAACCATCCCCACCCTCCTACCAGTGCCAGCGTATCCTCCATTACCATCAGTGTCCTGCCCCCAACCATCCCCACCCTCCTACCAGTGCCAGCGTATCCTCCATTACCCTCAGTGTCCTGCCCCCAACCATCCCACCCTCCTACCAGTGCCAGCATATCCTCCATTACCCTCAGTGTCCTGCCCCCAACCATCCCCACCCTCCTACCAGTGCCAGCGTATCCTCCATTACCCTCAGTGTCCTGCCGCCAACCATCCCCACCCTCCTACCAGTGCCAGCGTATCCTCCATTACTCTCAGTGTCCTGCCCCAACCATCGCCACCCTCTTTCCAGTGCCAACGTATCCTCCATTACCCTCAGTGTCCTGCCCCCAACCATCCCCACCCTCCTACCAGTGCCAGCATATCCTCCATTACTCTCAGTGTCCTGCCCCATCCAACCACCCTCCTACCAGTGCCAGCATATCCTCCATTACTCTCAGTGTCCTGCCCCAACCATCCCCACCCACCTACCAGTGCCAGCATATCCTCCATTGCCCTCAGTGTCCTGCCCCAACCATCCCCACCCTCCTACCAGTGCCAGCTTATCCTCCATTACCCTCAGTGTCCTGCCCCAACCATCCCCACCCTCCTACCAGTGCCAGCGTATCCTCCGTACCCTCAGTGTCCTGCCCTCCATCCCACCCACCTACCAATGCCAGCGTATCCTCCATTACATCCTCAGTGTCCTGCCCCAACCATCGCCACCCTCCTTCCAGTGCCAGCGTATCCTCCGTACCCTCAGTGTCCTGCCCCAACCATCCCACACCTCCTACCAGTGCCAGCGTCAACACTCCATTACCCTCAGTGTCCTGCCCCAACCATCCCCACCCTCCTACCAGTGCCAGCATAACCTCCATTACTCTCAGTGTCCTGCCCCAACCATCCCCACCCTCCCACCTGTGCCAGCTTATCCTCCGTTACCTCAGTGTCCTGCCCCAACCATCCCACCTCCTACCATTTCCAACGATCCTCCATTACTCTCAGTGTCCTGCCCCAACCATCCCCACCCTCCTACCAGTGCCAGCTATCCTCCATTACCTCCATGTCCTGCCAACCATCCTCACCGTCCTACCAATTTAATGACTCCATTACCCTCAGTGTCCTGTCCCCCAACCATCCCCACCCTCCGACCAGTGCCAGCGTGTCCTCCATTACTCTCAGTGTCCTGCCGCCAACCATCCCCACCCTTCTACCAGTGCCAGCATATCCTCCATTTCCCTCAGTCTCCTACCACCAACCATACCCACCTTCCTACCAGTGCCAGCGTGTCCTCCATTACTCTCAGTGTCCTGCCCCCAACCATACCCACCCTCCTTCCAGTGCCATTGTATCTTCCAGTACCCTCAGTGACCTGCACCCCAACCATCGCCACCCTCCTTCCAGTGCCAACGTATCCTCCATTACCCTCAGTGTCCTGTCCCCAACCATCCCCACCCCTCCCAGTGCCAGCGATCTCCATTACCCCAGTGTCCTGCCCCAACCCATCCCCACCCTCCCACCAGTGCCAGCGGATCTCATTACCTCAGTGTCACCCCTTGCTCCTCCACCCTCCTACCAGTGCCAGCGTATCCTCCTTTACCCTCACTGTCCTGCCAACCATCCCCACCCTCCCACCAGTGCCAGCGTATCCTCCATTACCCCCAGTGTTCTGCCCCAAACATCCCCACCCTCCTACCAGTGCCAGCAGATCCTCCATTATTATTCTCAGTGTCCTGCCCCAAACCATCCCCCACCTCCTACCAGTGCCAGCGTATCCTCCGCTACCCTCAGTGTCCTGCCCCAACTATCCCCCACCCTCCTACCAGTGGCAGCGTGATCCTCCATTACCCAGTGTCCTGCCCCAACCATCCCCACCTCCTACCAGTGTGCAGCGATCCTCCATTACCTCAGTGTCCTGCCCCAACCATCCCCACCTCCTACCAGTGCCAGCGATCCTCCATTACTTCCAGTGTCCTGCCCCCAACCCTTCCCTCACCCTCCTACTAGTGTGCAGCTTATCCCTCCATTACCCTCAGTGTCCTGCCCCCCAACCATCCCCACCCTCCTACCAGTGCCAGCATATCCTATATTACTGTCGGTATCCTGCCCCACAACCATCCCCACCCTCCTACCAGTGCCAGAGTATCCTCCATTACTCTCAGTGTCCTGCCCCCAATCATCCCAACCCTCCTACCAGTGCCAGCGTTTCCTGATTACCCTCAGTGTCCTTCCCCCCAACCATCCCCAGCCTTCTACCAGTGCCAGCATATCCTCCATTCCTCTCAGTGTCCTGCCCCAACCATCCCCACCCTCCTACCAATGCCAGCGTGTCCTCCATTATCCTGAGTGTCCTGCCCCCATCCATCCCCACCCACCAACCACTGCCAGCGTATCCTCCATTACCCTCAGTGTCCTGCCCCCATCCATCACCACCCTCCTACCAGTGCCAGCATATCCTCCATTACCCTCAGTGTCCGGCCGCCAACCATCCCCACCCTCCTACCAGTGCCAGCGTATCCTCCTTTACTCTCAGTGTCCTGCCCTCAACCATCCCCACCCTCCTACTAGTGCCAGCGTATCATCCATTACCCTCAGTGTCCTGCTCCCAACCATCTCCACCTTCTACCAGTGCCAGCGTATCCTCCATTACCCTCAGTGTCCTCCCCCAACTATTCCCACCCTCCTACCAATGCCCGCGTATCCTCCATTACTCTCAGTGTCCTGCCCCCAACCATCCCCACCCTCCTACAAGTGCCAGCGTATTCTCCATTACTCTCAGTGTCCTGCCCCAACCATCCCCACCCTCCTACCAGTGCCAGCGTATCCTCCATTACTCTCAATGTCCTGCCCCCAACCATCCCAACCCTCCTACCAGTGCCAGTGTATCCTACATTACTCTCAGTGTCCTGACCCCAACCATCACCACCCTCCTACCAATGCCAGCGTATCCTCCATTGCCCTCAATATCCTGCCCCCCCACAATCACCACCTCCTACCAGTGCCAGCGTATCCTCCATTACCCTCAGTGTCCTGCCCTCAACCATCCCCACCCTCCTACCAGTGCCAATGTATCCTCCATTACCCTCAGAGTCTGGCCCCCCAACCATTCCCACCCTCCTACCAGTGCCAACGTATCCTCCATTACCCTCAGTGTCCTGCCCCAACCATCCCCACCCTCCTACCAGTGCCAGCGTATGCTCCATTACCCTCAGTGTCCTGCCCCAACCATCCCCACCCTCCTACCAGTGCCAGCATATCCTCCGTTACTCTCAGTGTCCTCCCCAACTATCCCCACCCTCCTACCAGTGCCAGCGTATTCTCCATTACCCTAAGTGTTCTGCCCCAACCATCCCCACCCTCCTACCAGTGCCAAGTGTATCCTCCATTACCCTCAGTGTCCTTCCCCCAACCATCCCCACCCTCCTACCAGTGCCAGCGTATCCTCCAATTCCCTCAGTGTCCTGCCCCCAACCATCCCCACCCTCCTACCAGTGCCAGCGTATCCTCCATTACTCTCAGTGTCCTGCCCCAACCATCCCCACCCACCTACCAGTGCCAGCGTATCCTCCATTACCCTCAGTGTCCTGCCGCCAACCATCCCCACCCTCCTACCAATGCCAGCGGAACCTCCATTACTCTCAGTGTCCTGCCCCAACCATCGCCACCCTCTTTCCAGTGCCAACGTATCCTCCATTACCCTCAGTGTCCTGCCCCCAACCATCGCCACCTCCTTCCAGTGCCAACGTATCCTCCATTACCCTCAGTGTCCTGCCCCCAACCATCCCCACCCTCCTACCAGTGCCAGCATATCCTCCATTACTCTCAGTGTCCTGCCCCAACCATCCCCACCCTCCTACCAGTGCCAGCATATCCTCCATTACCCTCAGTGTCCTGCCCCAACCATCCCCACCCTCCTACCAGTGCCAGTGTATCCTCCATTACCCTCAGTGTCCTTCCCCAACCATCCCCACCCTCCTACCAGTGCCAGCGTATCCTCCATTACTCTCAGTGTCCTGCCCCAACCATCCCCACCCTCCTACCAGTGCCAGCATATCCTCCATTACCCTCAGTGTCCTGCCCCAATCATCCCACCCTCCTACCAATGCCAGCGTATCCTCCATTACCCTCAGTGTCCTGCCGCCAACCATCCCCACCCTCCTACCAATGCCAGCGTATCCTCCATTACTCTCAGTGTCCTGCCCCAACCATCGCCACCCTCTTTCCAGTGCCAACGTATCCTCCATTACCCTCAGTGTCCTGCCCCAACCATCGCCACCCTCCTTCCAGTGCCAACGTATCCTCCATTACCCTCAGTGTCCTGCCCCCAACCATCCCCACCCTCCTACCAGTGCCAGCATATCCTCCATTACTCTCAGTGTCCTGCCCAACCATCCCCACCCTCCTACCAGTGCCAGCGTATCCTCCGTTACCCTCAGTGTCCTGCCCCAACCATCCCCACCCTCCTACCAGTGCCAGCGTATCCTCCGTTAGTCTCAGTGTCCTGCCCCAACCATCCCCACCCTCCTACCAGTGCCAGTTTATCCTCCGTTACCCTCAGTGTCCTGCCCCAACCATCCCCACCCTCCTACCAGTGCCAGCGTATCCTCCATTACTCTCAGTGTCCTGCCCCAACCATCCCCACCCTCCTACCAGTTCCAACGTATCCTCCATTACTCTCAGTGTCCTGCACCCCAACCATCGCCACCCTCCTTCCAGTGCCAACTTATCCTCCATTACCCTCAGTGTCCTGTCCCCAACCATCCTCACCCTCCTCCCAGTGCCAGCGTATCCTCCATTACCCTCAGTGTCCTGCCCCAACCATCCCCACCCTCCTACCAGTGCCAGCGTATCCTCCATTACCTCAGTGTCCTGCCCCAACCATCCCCACCCTCCTACCAGTGCCAGCGTATCCTCCATTACCCTCAGTGTCCTGCCCCCAACCTCCCCACCCTCCTACCAGTGCCAGCGTATCCTCCATTACTCTCAGTGTCCTGCCCCAACCATCCCCACCCTCCTACCAGTGCCAGCGTATCCTCCATTATTCTCAGTGTCCTGCCCTCAACTATCCCCACCCTCCTACCAGTGCCAGCGTATCCTCCATTACCCTCAGTGTCCTGCCCCAACCATCCCCACCCTCCTACCAGTGCCAACGTATCCTCCATTACCTCAGTGTCCTGCCCCCAACCATCCCCACCCTCCTACCAGTGCCAGCGTATCCTCCATTACTCTCAGTGTCCTGCCCCCAACCATCCCCACCCTCCTACCAGTGCCAGCGTATCCTCCATTACCCTCAGTGTCCTGCCCCAACCATCCCCACCCTCATTCCAGTGCCAGCGTATCCTCCATTACCTCAGTGTCCTGCCCCCAACCATACCCACCCTCCTACCAGTGCCAGTGTATCCTCCATTTCTCACTCCTCCTGCATCTCTCTGTGAGGGAGTAACTCCACTGTACCTGTCTGCTGAGCTGTTTTCCACTCCCAGTTTACCTGGTAGCCATTCCTCCTCCCTTTTTACCCACCCTGTCCCTCCTGTATAGAATGTAACCTGGTATTGACTTATCCCAGTCGTGGCTCCCCATGTGCCTTGTCTCGGTAACTGCGTCAATGTCCGGGACTACCTTAGCCATCAGGGCCACTAGATCTGGTATTTTGTTTCCCAGACTGCGGGCATTTGTGCACATGGCCTTCCAGTTTTTACTGCCTCCTCTTCTAATAACTCCTCTCCTATTCCCATGTCTTTCCTCCGTACCCCTCTTGTCTTTATTCCCATTCTGCCTCTTCTCTTCATTTTTACCTATTTTGCTTTTAGCTATCTTTGATGATTTCTTAACCTTATGGTCCTTTCTGCCATCTGTATCATTTTTTTTGGGGGGGGCTGTTTGTTTTACCCAGCTTATTTCTGCAATCCCCCCCGGCTAGTTTAAATTCTTGCTAAGAAAGCATTTAAACTTCTCATTGAAGATCCTGGTTCCCCCCTATATAGATGCAGGCCATCACCCCTGTACAGGCCTGCATTCCTCCAGGTGCAGCCCCAGTCTCCAGTGAAGCCAAATCCCTCCACCCCACACCAGTCCTTCAGTCATGTGTTGAATCTCTTGGTGTGAAGTTCCCTGTTCTCCCCTTGCCCTCAATGGGTAACACCTCTGAAAAGGTTACAGAGCATGCCACCTGTCTAAGACCCCTTTCCAACTCCCTGAACTGCTGTTACACTACCCTGGCCTCGCCACTTGCCAGATCATTAGGTCCCAGCCGGACAATGACATCTAGAGCACTCTTTTGTCTAGCTACCCCAGAAATCCTTAGGATGTGCTGTCCATCTCTCCAAGCAATGGTGCTGGGTAGGTACTTGACCTTCCTCACTCCCTCACCTCCTGGTCCCAAGTCTACTCCCCTGATGATAGAGTCCCTGACCCAGAGTTGCTTCTTCCTTCTCTGGGGTCCTCTTTCTTCCCCCAGGATCTCCACCATGGAGGACCCTCATGTCCTCCTTGGTTACCACTTTGGGTGTCTCTCTGGGACAGTCACATTATGCCAGAGCAGCATAGGAGTTATGGAGTGGAACTGTAATAGGTATGTGTCACTTCCTGGCCACCCTCACCCTTCTCGAGCCCATCATCCTCCAGTCGCTCCTCTTCCTTGGCAACCATTAAAGCACCGGGGGGGCAGACTTGGTGGTCCCTGGGCAGGGAAGGAGGTACCCCAAAACTCATCCAACTTGGCCTGGAGAAGAGCAACCTCTGCCCTCAGCCCAAATAGGTGCCTGCATATGGGGCACCACCACAGCCTTCAGAAACTCTCTGTGAAGACTGCTGCCCCACAGCCTTTGCACTGCACCACTCTCATCATTTCTATAATTGCCCTTCCTGCTTTAAGGTATTTTTTTTCTCACTGTCTCTTCGTCTGTCTCTCATCCCGTCTCTGCTGTTCTTTAGTAGTGAAACACCATTGCTTAGTTGCCTTTGTGCCCTGTAGCTGTTTCTATGTGTTCCAATGAACTCTTCCTTCCTGCCTCCACAGCAAGTATCTATCTGCGATCAATGACCCCCCAGAGCCTATCAAAGTGGATGTAGCCCAAGATCGGTGGGTGGAGGGGTGGAAGTAAGGGCAGTATTGGCTGTGTGTGTGTGTTTGTTATGTCCTCTCTTTCTCTTATGTCCCTTCACTACTGCTAGCCAAACACCCTGTAGTAATTAATTTTTTGAAGGCACGAAGCCTTTCTCTGCTCCACCCTCCAATTAAACACCTGATTCATGGGGCTTCATGAATCTACTCACCCCAAGATTAAGTTCCTGACCTAGTTCCCCCCACACCACCTGATACAATTTAAAACCCAAGTTTCAGGGTAACCCAATCACTGTCTACCAAGTTTCAGAGTTCCCCAGCCACTGCTTACAGATCGTCTCTCTCCACCTACCCCACTACTTTCAAAAGGAAGAGAAGTATATATAAATACTAATATACCTTTACGGTAAAGCCAGGTGCTTTCACTCTCTTTCAGCAAAATTCAAGAATTTGGCAAAATTTGCAAATTTCTCCACAAAGCGAAGTTTTCTGACTGCGTCCACCACTAGGGGTGGGTAGAGCACAGTCAAGATGGCCATTTAGGTTCCTCAAACTGTGTGATAGGAATTAAAATCCTGCATAATCTAAATTAAAGTCACCTCCCAATTCAATGAAGCAGCAGTAATGAGGCACTGGGATCAATTTTCAATGGATGAACTATGACGAGGTGCTTGCTCCAAAGGTGCATGATGCAAGTGGCACCTCACATCATAGTTTGCAGTATTCCTAATTTTCTAATGCCAGCTGTGGCAAAATTGGATGCCATGTGGCAAAGCCCCAATGCACCACCCTTGCAGCAAAAGCACTCATGTGCGAGGTCACAAGGGTGGGTGCGCCATGGCGGGGCTGTACCATCTCCTCTTTTGTGATTGCATAAGCCCTGCCCTGGCAGCAACAGGAGGCTCATGTTAGACCAGCCAAGAAGTGATCTTAGGGCCCTGCCCCACTGTGTTGCAGGGCAGTGAGTGAGCTGTGGCACCAGGCAAATAGGGAACCGGGGTTGCTGGGGCAGTAAGGGTGCCATCGAGCAATGAGAGGAGCATGACAGCAGTTACAGGGAGCAGAGGAGGAACTTGGCAGAGGTGCCATATGGCATATCTGACAGTTGAGGGGACCAGCTAGGGGGGGCTGGCATGGAGAGACTATTATGACACAGCCCAATGTGGAAGCAGCCTTGGTACCTTTCCCATAGAAACCACAGTCTGTGGGGCAGTTGCCAGGGCTGCTTTAACCTGGGGCCATGCGACAATAGTCTCACCATGCCAACCCCCCCACCCAGTCCCCTCCGCTGACAGATATGCCATATGGAACCTCTGCCAGGTGCCTCCTCTACTCCCTGTAACTGCCACAGTATCTTCTCATGCCCTATGGCACCCTCACTGGCACAATAGCCCCTGTTCCCCACCTTCCAGCCAGAGTTATCCCCCACTTCCTTGGGTCATGTAGGCTAACACGGGGGGGGGTGTTGACGGATCCCTCTGTCAAATTCAGTAGGTGTGCCCAATGTTTGGCAGAGCTCTGCAGATGTACAGCTCCTGGGTCTTTGGCACAGGGACCCCTAAGTTTACAAAAATTGGGCACAGTGTCCCTGATGCACTCAAAGTTTGCTGTTGCCCTAGATTGCTGAAAATTGTGGTGATCTAAGAGCTCTTTAAAAACTAAGCCCATTATCTTTGTTTTCTGCATCAAACTGTTTTACTCTCTGCAATATGCCACTGAAGTATGACACTAAAATTTACCTCTTGAACTATTGGCCCTCAACTTTCCCATGGAATGAACCATGGTGACAGAAATGCTGATATGATCACGTCAAGGTGATGTTTTCCTATCTCCCCATAGGCATGATTGATCTGAGGCTCAACAGCTTCCAACAGTAAAGATACACAAGGGTTGGATGTGAGGGTCATGGAAACTGAGCAGCACTGTTTTGTACAGACACTAGCACCCACCATCTTCAGGTTTAGCTGTGGGACCATGCCAAGATCCTCCACCAACTTCATGAAAAGGTACATGATCTCAAAAATAGAAGAAAGATAAATAACTTTACTTTTGTCTGGGTACCTGAGAAGGCTGACATTAATGACAAATCATTTTTTTTTTTTGTGCCGTATCCTCTCTACTTTCCTCAAACTCCCCAGGAATCCTCATTTCAAGATAGAAAGGGCCCGCAGGTCTCTTGCCCTCCTCCCAAAAATGGCAAAAGACCTCAACCCATCCTGGTTAAATTTTTGCACTACCTGGAAAAGGAAAACATCCTGCAAAGGGTCAGAGAGCTGGGACACCTCAAATGGCAGAGGTACCCAGTAATGTTCTTCCAGGACCTCTTACTGGACTTAACTAACAGGCAGAGGGCATATACAGCTGTAAGGCAGTGGCAACATCAACTGGGTATCCCATTTATACTGAGATACCTTGCCTCTCTGTGGATGGTGTTTATCAGAGAACCTAAGGTGTTTGACACTCCTGATGCTGCGGCCAATTTCTTAAACACCCTGCAACCCAGATCTGCACAGGACAAGATCAATACTACCAACTGTGACAGACAGAAGACAGCTCCTCCACTTACTTTGGCAGCAGTGCCTATGGTAACCACCCCACCCTGTAAATCCAGCCAAGCCCAGGCATCTCCTTAGGACCTTGGGGAAGAGCAATGGACCCTCCTGCCCAAAACTAAAAGGAGAGGCTGGAATCAGACTAGAAATTGGAAAGAGCTTTCCATCCCCCTGTCTACAACCACAGCCATAGCTGCACTGATGATGCATCTGGTGAGGAGGAAGAACATGAATTTTTTTTTCACTTCTGGCCACAAACAAATATGCCCTTCTTGCCTCTGAAGCAGTGAACATTGCATCTAAGAGAGGGGCCTGCACTGAATCGCATACGCCTCCCACACCTAAGGCCCCAACTCAACTGATACCCACTACTGAAGGGACTGCTGTAACTTCTGGACCATCCCCTGTAGCATGGGGTGAGGTAGTTGGCATATCATTCCCTCTACCTGCATTGAGTTCACCATTCCTGGAGTATGCCATTTCTGCCTCCCATACATTGTCACTTAAAGCAGTAGGACTGGGACCTAACTTATAAGCCAAGAGCTTTTTTTTTTGACTGTCAGAAAGTTTTTAAAGGAGGAAATACTGTTGGATATCAGGCTAATCTGGTCCTTCGCATTGTCAAGAAAAGTGCTTCATGTACAATACACAGATCCTGCCCTGTTCCATTTCCTTCTCCCCCTCCACGTGACTACACTCACGCTCGATGTACCCATTTTGATGGCTCGCACTGCTGCTGCTTGACCGTGTGAGTGTGTGGCACTGCATGCACAAATTTGTGGAGGCATTTGGAATGTACATTCCCTAACAGCCTTCATGGTTTCTGGTCACCAAACCGCCCATAAAAATGCATCTGTGTTCTGACACTCTTTGAGCCATTGTCTTTGAGAACACACCAGCAAAATGTGACACTACGCTCTCAGGTAGACATTTATCTGCATCCCACAGTATTAAAGAACTTTCTCAACAGAAGAGCCCCATTGCACTGAGATTACTGCTCGGACCATGACTGGCAACATCAAGGCCTGCACACTAGAATCATCTGCAGTTTCCTCAATAATTCAATCTAACTGCTTTGGTGCTGGACTCCTGACTTGCAGTGATAACCCTGGTTGGACTGCTCCATGAACTGTGCTACTCTGCATCTGCGAACTTCAAGCACATGGAAACTGATCATACTCGTGCAGCGGAAGAACACTGGACACCTCTTGGCCCAATCAGTACTGAACATTCAGCCTAGCAAGCACTCATTTGGGAACCTCACACTCTTGTAGTGGCTCATAAGACCAGTGGTGCAGGTTGCCATGAACACAAACAATGTCCCTCACCATTGGTTGCTCAACATTCTTCTGTAGAGGCCTGGCTAATGGGACTGAAGGGGAGATGTGCTCACATCAGTACTGTGTTACCTCATCTGACAGTGTTGGGACAGGAATTGGTGCTGAGGACCCCTCCAAAATATTTATAAGGGCAGGGGACTGCACAAATGTCAGGTCCTATCCAGATGAAACTAAAGGACTGCTCTCATATACTTTTTTGTTTTCAGTGTTTTTCTGGATACCTGTTATCAAGTGGCTGGCAGTATAGCCTAGAGGTTAGAGGAACGAGGTGTGAACGAGCTTGATATATCCAGCAGACCAGACCTGTGTTTGATTCTCACAACCTCTACTTGCATACTGTGTGACTCTGAGCAAGTCACTTAACTGCCCAGTGCTCCCAGGTCACCCCTGAAAACAGGCACTTGTGCCTAGTGGGCCTTACTTGGTTACCAAAGACTAAAATAAAAAAAAAAATTAAAAAAAAAGTGTCATCCAAAACAATTTGGACTCAACACTAATGCGCTTGCCTGGAGTTATGACTTTAAATTTTAAGCACAGAAATAAATATATTAGAACACCCATTTTGGTGCTGGATTAACTTTGTTGTGTTTTGGAGACCAAGGTATGTTGGGAATAATTTTGAATGACACTGATGAAAAGTACCTCACCCATGCACGAGTTTACACTCACTTTGTGGCCATCTCACCAGTACATGCAAGAACGGGGCAGTCTTCCCTGGATAATGACAGGACAATAAATATTTCAAAAATCACCAAAACATCTCTTAATGCTCATTTTCTGTTAAACAAGCACATTGTACATGCTGCTTACTAACAAAGAAATATGCATGTAGTGTCTTTAAAGGGGGTTAAAAAACATCTAAAGCTGACAGTGTCCACTTATGAGTTAATGATACATATAAATAATGTTAGTTATAAATTAACAAGGCTATCTAATGATGAAACTCAGATTTATACAAAATGACACAGGTTAATTAGACATTCTTAAAATATGTACGCAGCAAAAATAAGGATTTTAAATCCACTGATTACAAAAACAGCATTTTCTTAACAGCCAAATACAGTTGCAGGAATCCATTGGCAAAGAGACAAAGAAAGAATCAGATAGAGTAAGGAGTAATGGAGGGTTTGGGGTGGAAGGAAGGCCAGTTATTAAATGGCATGGGGATAGGTTAAGTGGTAGGGGGGGTTGGGGGAGGAGGATATAGGAGAGAAGTGGGGGTAACATAGAAACATAGAAGTTGACAGCAGATGAGGACTGCAAGGCCCATCCAGTCTGCCCATTTCTTTTTCTACCTTATAAATGTGCCATCGGCCTTTGCTCTGTCAGTGACCTATCTATTCATACTCATTTGTATTGCTCCCTTATGCCTATCCCATGCCTGTTTGAAGCCCTGCGCTGTATTCATAGCCACCACTTTCTGAGGTAGGCCTTCCATGCATCCACCACTCTTTCTGTGAAAAATAATTTCACACATTCCCCCTTAATCGGCCTCCCTCTAATCTCATGCTGTGTCCTCTTGTCCTGCTATTTTTCTTATATTTAAACATGTTAGACTCTTTCACCTTGTTAGTGCCCTTAAGGTGTTTGAATGTTTCAATCATATCACCTCTCTCCCTCCTTTGCTCAAGGGTATACATATTGAGCTCCGTTAATCTGTCCTCATATGTCTTCTGATGCAGTCCCTGCACCATTTTGGTTGCCCTTCTCTGGACTGCCTCAATTTGGTTAATGTCCTTGTGAAGGTATGGCCTCCAGTACTGCATGCAGTACTCCAGATGGGGCCTAACCAGTGTCTTGTAAAGAAAGATTATTACCTCCCTCTTATAACTTGTGATATCCCTACTAATACACCCTAACATCCCCCTAGCCTTACCTACTGCTTTAGAGGTCTGCTTGGATGATTTCAGGTCATCTGTGATGATAATGCCCAAGTCTCTTTCTTCCTTTGTGACTGCCAGCAACTCCCCTCCCAGCCTATAGGTGGCTTCAGGGTTTCTCTTCCCTATGTGCATGATCTTGCACTTCTTTGCATTAAATCCCAGTTGCCAATATTCTGACCATTTTGCTAGTTTATCCAGATCTCTTCTCATTCTGCCCACCCCATCTGGATCATCTACTCTGTTGCAGATCTTGGTGTCATCTGCAAACAGATAAGCCTTACCCTCTGGTCCATCTGCAATGTCACTAATGAAGATATTGAAGAGGACTGGCCCCAGAACTGATCCCTGAGGTAGCCCACTTGTGACTTGCATCTCTTCTGACTGTATACCATTTACCACCACTCTCTATTTTCTGCCCGTCAACCAGTTTGCCACCCAGTTGACAAACTTCTGACCCACCCCGAGCCTACCCAGCTTATTTATCAATCTTCTATGTGGAACAGTGTCGAAAGCTTTGCTGAAGTCAAGGTAGATGACATCAACTGCTCCCCCCTTGGTCCACCACTCTGGTTACCCAGTTAAAGAAATCTATGAGATTAGTTTGACAGGACCTTCCTTTTGTAAACCCATGCTGTCTTGGATACTGTGCCCCTATGGATTGCAGGTGTTGCACTATCCTTTCATTAAGGAATGCCTCCATAATCTTGCCCACTACTGAGGTAAGACTGACAGTCTATAGTTCCCTGCCTCCTCACTGCTACCACTCTTGTGGAGCGGGATCACATGAGTCCTTCTCCAATCTTCTGGGACCTCTCCTGTGCTCAGAGTCTCACTAAACAGTTCTGCTAATGGCTCTGCTAGTTCCACCCTTAGCTCCTTAAGTACCCTGGGATGTATGCCATCAGGTCCCATTGCCTTGTCCACCCTGAGCTTAGCGAGCTCTTGTAGGACTTTTTCTTTTGTGAAGGGAGTAGTGCACACCTCCCTCCCCCCCTGTGTCCATGGTGCTGAGCTGTGGGCCCTGCCCAACCTTCTGTTCAGTAAATACTGAGCAAAAGTATCTATTTAGGATAGATGCTTTTACAGGGTCCTCCTCCTCACATGCCCCCTTTTCTCCTTTGAGCTTAGCAATACCCCCTCTGGACTTTCTCCTTTCACTAATGTATCTATAGAAAGTCTTGTTACCTTCTTTCACTGTTCGTGCTAGAGTTTCCTCAGTTTGGGACTTTGCCTGCCTTACTGCCTTCCCTGCTTCCCTTAAGGCAGTTTGGTATGCCTCCCTATCTTCATCCCACTGTGTTCCCTTATATTTCCTGAAGGCCAGACTTTTGGCTCTGACCTTTTCTGCTACTGTATTTGAGAACCAAAGTGGTTTCCTTCTTCTTTTGCACTTCCTTTTTTGTCTAATGCAATGCAATGTTGCTTCAAGTATTGCATCCTTAATGCTTGCCCACTTTGCCTGTACTCCCTTACAGGCTAGGGGAGTTGGGATTTTCGGTCGGGTAAGGGAGTAAAGAATTACAGATCTGCCCCGGCAAATGGCAGATTTAAGACCTCCGTGACCACCCAATATGCTGTTGTCTCAGTTCCCTTACTGCTTCTTTCATAAAGGGACCTGCTGGATCTCAATGAAGGTAGCTAGAAGATTTGTGTTCCTTCCTGTGTTCCTTCCTGACTCACCTTAGGAGGTCTTCAGAGAGGAGAAAACAGTACAAAGATTACTCTCTGGAACCTACATATTCCAAACCATACATTTTTATTCAAAACATTTACAAAAAAGGTTTGAAATACATTTAATCATTCAGACTGTATTGCTTCATAGTTTGCAGTTTAAAAAATATATTTTGTTTCACACTGTAGAAGTTTCTACAGTCTGTCACCACCCCTCAAATTCAGCTGCACATGTCCAATGCCAATGCATATAATCCCTGCTGGGTCAGAGCTATTTTGGGCTTTAAATCTGGATAGCCAGGTTTTGGTTCCTAGGAGGCACATAGGAGACTGTGATGTAGAGTGGACCCCTGGTAGGATCAGGGATGATTTTGAGGGTGAGGGCCTAGGCTCCATTGTCGAGCTTGGGAGCGGGAAGTGCATGACCAATAATGGTGTCACATAAGTAAACAGCACATCCACCCCATTGTTTGCCTAATCGATTTTCCTGATAGAGGGTGTACCCAGGGAGTGAGACGAAGGAGTCGGGGGTAGATTTGGAGAGCCACGTCTCCACTAGAGCAATAATGTCGGGTTGGTGTTGGATGAGCCAGCATTGGAGCCCACCAGATTTTTTTAGCAAGCTGCAGATGTTCAGGGAGGCAATGCAGAGCCCAGAGGAAAAGGTCTTGGGTGGCCTTGTGGGAGTTGGGCCCGGACTGGGGTGGACATTTCTGGACAGTAGCAGTAATGAAATGATAATTCTAACCAATGGTCGGCGGTAACAGATATCCTTTTTTGGTCTTCAGGCTGAGGGGTCAACCTCTGGGGTACATGGAATGGGTAGAGCATGAAGGGTGTGAATAGCCATAAGGAGTTGGGTCCAAGGGGGTCCCAGAAAGGCAAGGGGTTCTGATAAGTGGAGGGGAGGTGGATGCTGGGGCCCCAGGTTTATGTCCAGTGTGGGTGGCTGTCGGGAGACCAAGGTATGGTTGGGGGGTGCAGCACCATGAGTGCAGGGAGTGTGGTCTGGTAGGAGAAAGACCAGTATCAGGAGGGCTGGGATGGCCAGGCAAAGCACTGGGAAGTTGGCACCCATGGTCCTTCTTGCTGATGGGCGGTAGAGAAGTATAAGGGTCTAGGCTATGCTTTCCATTGTGTGACTGCCACAGTGGTGTAGTGGTAGGGCTGTGGACTTTGGTGCACAGGATACAAGGTTCAAACACCCTGGGGGGGGTAGGTGTCCTTAAGGCCTGGGAAAGATGGTAAACCAGGCAGCTGGGAGGCTAGAGCGTACTGGGTCAGGACCTGGACTGAGGGGTGAAATAGCGACTTCTAGTGGCCGAGGAGGGAATGGAAGATGGTCAGGGGGGTGCACAGCAAGGGGTGGGGAGGCTTGGAAGGCAATGAGTAGGAGGGAATAGGCAGTGAATAGATTAAAGAAGAATAGAGAGAGGCAGTGAGGAAGCCAATGTAGGTAGAGTGGCAGAAGAGTAGAAAAGAGTATGTTGGCAAAGAGTGGATAGGGAGGTTGTACAACGAGTACCCTCTAGAGGCAGGTGAGTATAATATGCTAATGGAGAAGTGGGGACTTAGAAAATGTGGCAATAGGAGGTCATGTGATGGAGGGCCTATAAGTTGAGGGTTGGGCTTGGTGGGTGGGGCAGTCAATGTACAGGTGTTAACCCTCAAGAACGTATGCTGGCAGGAGGAGGTAGTCTTTACCTCTTCAAGGTGCTCCCTGCCCCTGTCAGAGCATTCTGTGTTGCTGTGATGTTCTGTTGGGGGGGTGTACCTGAGGCCTATATGGGAATGTAAACAATAGAACATTATTAGTATGCAGTGAGAGGTTGTGTGGCACTGAGGACCCTACGCACATGCACCAAGTCGTTGCCTGAGTATCAGGACAGGGTCCTTAGTGCGCATGTGCGGTAATCCTGACCAAAATGGCAATAGGATGCCAAGAGCTACATTCCAGCAGGTAAGAAACACTTCCCTAGTCAGTACTGAGCAGTAAATTCCTCCTAACTGACAAGGTAGTAGCTGTATATGCACAAAGAGATCACAATAAGCAGGATTAAGTACTGTAAACAAGCTGCAACAACACGTGGCATAGCAAGACATGCAGTCGCTAAGAGCTAGCCCAGAGAGATAGTAACAGCATGCACAGTGAGTTTCTAGAAGTCCAGAAACAGGGCTGTTAAGACCCTTAATGTGTCCCATTTGTGCAGCTGAAATCCCCACTGTGAGGAGCGGTCTTTGGTCACTGCAGAACCTATCTATAGCTCTGTGGGGACAAATAAAGTTAAAGGCACCTTTAAGAAAGTATGCTGGCAGGTAGTCTTTACCTCTTTAAGGCACTCTCGGTGTTCCCTGCCCCTGTCAGAGCGTTCTGTGTTGCTGTGGTGTTCTGATGGTGGGGGAGGTGTACCTGAGGCCTCTTCAAGGCGCTCTCAGTGCTCCCTGCCCCTGTTGGAGCACTCTGTGTTGCTGTGGTGTTCTGCTTGTAATGTCAAACTCCTGCTATGATTAGAAACCAGGCTTACCACAAAGGTCTG
Source organism: Neoceratodus forsteri (assembly GCA_016271365.2). Taxonomy (NCBI): domain Eukaryota; kingdom Metazoa; phylum Chordata; order Ceratodontiformes; family Ceratodontidae; genus Neoceratodus; species Neoceratodus forsteri. The sequence goes on from JADMNL010000028.1 coordinate 30,436,410, forward strand.
TGCAGTCTTCATATTCAGTGTCTCCACTGATAGGCTGTTCCATCGATTCACAGCTCTCTGTGAGAAGAACAAATAGTTCATGTTATTTTTCTTTAAAAGCTGAACTCTGATTCTCAGTAACATCTCATAAACATTGTGCTATGGGATCTGGTAGGAAATGTTACATGCAATGCTTATATCAGGGACATTCTGTTTCATAGGAAAGCTTGTAATGTAAACCTCCTGCTACAATAAGAAACCAGCTTACATGCATGTACACATGACAGAAATGGTTAGGTAGAGCAAACTCTATTGTCTGCAGTGTACCTCTATAACTCAGTGGATATCGCAGAATTATTTTACTTTTCTAATTTTTTTAACACTGGATAAGGATGATTTTATAGGAAGAGGTGGTGGCAGACAAGAGAATTTAGTTGTATTTTGGGTGGGATGAGTGTCGGCAAATGAGAAATTATGAATTTTTCAGAGTGGGAAGGAGGTGTCAGCAGATAAGGGATACGGATGTTAACAAAAAGAGTGGAAGCTGTCTTTAGTTGGGGGAATCAGAGCATTTGTACTGGAAAGGTGTTTCAGATGAGTTAGAGTGAGTGTTTTTAGTGAGGAAAGTATCAGCAGAAGAGATTATACTGTTTTTGAAAGGGGATGTCAGTAGATCAAGCAGGGCAGTGTCTAGTAAGAACGTAAAGTCACTGAGGTTTAAATCAGGGTAGTAACTGCACTACAGTACCCAAAACAACTTCTTATATAGTGTATAGTAGAGCATTCTTCAATATAGAAATCCATCCTTTTTAAAATGCTGTTGTACCACAGTTCGAAGGTCACAGAATGTGATTGTACCGTTCTGGGGTAGAACAGCATTCTAGAATCACTAGAGACTGCACAAGTCAGTTTCACTGTGAAAGATAAAAAACACAATGCACACATTTCACATAATACTATACACTATACAAAATACAGGATGAGCAACTTTATGTATAACCACTGTGTTCTGCCACCTCTAAGCTCTGATTCCCATGGATCTCTCAAGCTTTGCTCTCGAGGTCAGAGGGAATCAGAACCCATCTGTTGCAAAACACACTGGTTGTGCATAGTTGCCCATCCAGTATTCTATATTTTGCATTAAGGTTTTTTATTGTGATTTCAGACGGTTTGGGTTACCTGCAGATAACATTTAGGGCAGGGTATTACAGTACCTATTAATCTCTAGCCATCAGTTATCCTGAACTAGCATCTCCCCTTTTGGTTATGAACTAAAATGAACAAAACATGAATGGGTTAAACCTTATTACTTTCATTATGATACGGTAGCTTGACAACTTGAATCTTACCCAAAATGAAAACAAATCACATTCAGAACAAAGTCAATATTCATGCTGAATGTCAGTTTAAGATATGTCCATCTTTCTGCTATTAGGAAACACAAAAAATAAGAAACATTGACGAATTATGATTTCTTGAGGTTTGTAATATTACAAAAAGTACTTGATTCATTTCTGTAGTCGTTGATACAGTCTATAAGTATATCAAAGATCAGGAACAATGTCTTTACCATGAAAAAGATGTTCATGAACACACTGGTGATTATCCATAAACATGCACCCAGGTAATATAATCATTATATGACTTTCATGACAAAGAAAAATTAGTCTAACTGTACGTTGTTTTCTTATGACTATATGAATGGCAGCACTGTGATTATGTAGTCTAAAAAGCATCTACACCAACATTTCTTTACAAAAATGCATTTGAGAAAGTTCCTGCCTTAAATTACCTTTTCAAAACAGTACATTACTATTTTACTGACACAGAGGAGCCTGATAAATACTCAGGGTGTAGTAGAAATATGTATACTGAGCCAATTGATGGTGCCTTAATTTTCTTTCTAATAATAAAAGAAACCTCAAGACTTCTGTGTATGAACCCCACTCCTTTTATCCTGTCATATTCATGGATGGGGACATGCCATAGCGTATCAAGATGGAGACATCTGCAGATATCTGGTGACCCAACTAGCATTAGTAAAAATATTCTGCACTAAATTAGCATATGTAAGTGGCTGTTGAAAGATGCACTGCAAGTGAAAACATTTGTTTTTTTAAAGGCATAGCTAAATTACAGGTTGCATATTTTCAGTCGTGTTCTTAGATAATTGCATACTGCTTTCAGATTTAAATTACATACATGTGGTACAGTAGCCACGTATTTTCGGGTCACCGGTATAAAAGCAACTGAACTCTTTGCACGAAACATGGGTAAAATTGCTTAGATGTATAAACTATGATTTAAATGTGGGAAGCAGAGATTAGAGCATCCATTAGCACCTCATCTGTTAAGAGCCAGGGAAATTGTATTCTGGTTTGATTGCGCTCATTGTAATAATGCCCTAGTATGGTGATTTCAAATAACTGCAAATAACATTTTTATTACAAGTGTAAAGTAAAAAACACATTTTACGGAACTCTTTTATAGCACATTTATTTAAACAAATAGCTACAGAAGCAGATAAGAAAATCAATTTGCACTTACTGAACATATTTCTTGAACATAATAGGAGAGGTACTGAAAGTGCTTCCCTAGAAATCTGAGTCTCAGATCATACTCACAATCAAGACTGGAAAAAAACAGATGTATTACATGCACTCAATTTCTGCCACTCAGAGGCTGTCATGGACTGTGCCACAATTAAAATCACAAACACAGTTGTTTACAGTCACATATCCAGATGCGCTATTGGAGATTATACAATGGGGTCCAATTTTCCAGAAATCTGATTGGATAACTAAGAACCTTACCCATGGGTAACCCACAGATAAAGATCCAGCAGCCAAAGAAGCCAGTTTACAAAAACAAAAGCAACAACAAAAAAAATCCTTCCACACTGTCCCCAAAATGTAAACAAACCACTGCCATACTGTTTCCCCACTAGGCACTCCATAATATGATCCAAAGTTGAAAACCCTGTGTACTAGAAAGTACACTGGCATCCCAAAACAACTCAGGGTGGGGGGAGTCTGAAAGTCCACAATAGTTTAACATGGCAAATAACTTCGGCTCATGACAGCTTCTCACTCCTGCCTCTGTTGCAGTGATGGCTGGCTCCTCTGATGCTTGCTCCCTTCAGCCTCCATTGCAGTCACCACTGGACCCTATAACATTAATTCTCTCCTGACTCCATTGCAGTGACTGCTGACTCTTTGGTCCATCCTAGTATAGGGCTCCCATGCTCCCCAGTTCCTAGCCTGTTAGCAAAACTGAAAATTATTAAAAAAAAAAAAAAAAACTCAGCTCCTAGTTCAGCTGTAGGAACATTGGTGCTCACTCGCTGTCCCTCACCCTGCAGGGCTGCTCCCTCATTCTGCTAACTGCTCATCTCAGCTGCAATGCATGTTATCTACTGCTCTTTCTGTTGGAAGAACAAACATACATACCATTCCTGCAAGCAGAAGTAGGTGTGTGTGTGTGTGTGTGTGTGTGTGTGTATTCGTTGTACTAGCAACAGGGAACTATTTAACAGACAGAAGGCTATTACGCAAACAACTAATTAAAAACATTTTCTTTTGAAATAAATCCACTTCAATCATTTTTTTTGTTACACTTTAATTCCTAACCGTTGTATAGTCATAATAATCCACTCAAAGGTGTGGGTTATAGTGGGATTTACCCACTTTTGGTCTGGTTTAGTCACTTGACCTGCAACCGCATGACTGAACCACACCAGGCTTGGGTAAATTCCATCATGACCAACACCCTGTTGTGGATTATTGCTTAAATAACAGAGTTATCTGCAAGATCTTCTTCACCCCCACTGCTCCTCCTGGCAGCTTCACTCCACTGACGAGGGATTGCTAGAGATTCCCAGGGTTTGTTTAAAGTCATCTGGGGACCGTGCATTTGAATTTGTGGCCCCGTCCCTGTGGAATTCTCTACCTCGTCGGATTCAACAATGCCTGATGGTGGAGAGTTTTAGGTCTGCATTAAAAACTTATTTATTTAATTTGGCATTTCATGATGCTACTTGATCAACTGGAGATGTTTGTATATGTTTGATAAGTGTAGTTATTTTTATGTATTTTATGATCATGTACTAGCACTATGTTTTTAGAATAGCGCTATTTATAAATAAAACTGATTTGATTTGATTTCATTTCATTTCATTATATCTGCAAACATCATGGTGGGTGAGTGCAGAATTATTTGTCTCTGTGGAGAGAATTTACATCCAATGTAAGTCACAACTGTACATACTATAGCCCTGCTTCTGTTGTGCTGGGTCCCTTCCCATCTGAATTGTTTGGCTTATTCTTAATGCCTAATAGAACCTCAATTCTGGCTGAAAACAGTCATCCTATTCCCAGCCACACTGACTGTATAATTTTAACTCTTTCATATATATATATAAAATGCATGGCCATACTGCCCTGGTATTCAATGCACACACCCCACTCTTGTTGATACAGACCCAGCATCTAGTGGTTCTCCAGCCATGTAGTCTCAACTTTTACCCTTCTGACCTGTCAAATTTTACTTTGGCTCATACTTCTGTAATAGGGCAACAGAAGGCTGAGGCCCATGGATGCTGCCCCCCCCACTGCTCAGTGGAAGTTAACTAAGTTACCCTCCTGCATAAAGGCATCCGACCCTTGTTTTAAATTTGCCATTCACCGGTTCCCGTGGGATCTGGTTCCAAAGTCTAATGGCCCTTGGAATAAATGTGTTTTTCCTAACTTCAGATTTTGTACAGGATTCCACTAGTTGCCGTGTATGGCTTCTGAGATCATTTTTAATGTCCTTATATCCCAGTTCCAGACCTGCACTTAAAACTGGGTCCTCCAAAACCTTAAACAGGAGTAACATGTCTCCCCTTGATCTCCTTAGGCTTAAGTCCCACAGGTCCAGGTGCTATAAATGCTGTGCATACAACAACTCCTTGCAACCCGAGACAAGTGTGGTTAATCTGCTCTGCACTTTGTCTATCATGTCCTTATCCTTTTTGAGATAAGGACTCCATGTTTGTGAACAGCAGTCCATGTGTGGATTAATATAAGACCTATAAAGGGGTAACATTACAGAACTAGATTAGGCGGGAAAGGACCTGCTTATACAGTTTAGTAGGTGTACTGTTTTTAATGCAACCTGTCTACACTGTGGACTGGGATTGAGGTCATTGCTTATCATGATCACCAGTTCCCTGTCTGCAGTCCCAAATTTAATTATGGTTCCATTAACCTGGTACTGTATGTTTATTTACCATTGTTCTTTCCGAAGTGCAAAACCCACATTCTTTTGTGCTCAGTTGCATTTTCTTTCAACTTGTATGTCCACTGAAAGCCACCTGGTTTCTATGGTTACCAGGTGATAATTATGTGATCCTTCTCTGGTCATCTTTGCAAAGAAGCATGATTTAGTAGCTCTAGGTGGTCCTCTTTCTGTCTGCTTTAGAGGCTATGGATTGCACTTTCCATGCCCTTTGAGGCTGTATTAAAATGTATTTTTCTCCTTACCAGTTGTGCAAAAACTTGTAATGCAAATTTAAACCAAGAGTTGGCAAAAGCCAACAATGGCTAATTTTGAATGGTTTTGTTTTCATTGAGGTGCTGCTTTTGCCCATTTTTAGGTGCCAACAACCATAGCTTGTATTGCCCTTTGTAGTAATGCATACTTATTTTTGTATTTACTAAATATTTGTGTTACAGTCATTCTGAGAGATTTGGTTTTGCTGGCGTAAGTGAAAGGACTGATGTAGGGCTGCAGACAGTCAATCCAACTTACTCTAATTGAGGTTAGTAGTCCAGTGGTACCCCATCACACCATGTTCCTCATTCTGAAATGAAAGTACTCCAGGCCAAGTAGACAGGAAGTACACACAGGAGTACAGCAGCAGCCATGCAATCACCAGGCAGCATCACTGAGTACTTGGACCAAGTACTTGATGTACAAGTTTGACAACATTGAAAGAATGCATGAGTGTATTTTCTGTGAGTGGAATGCAGGAATGACAGCAGGCACATACCAACAACATGGCCTCGTCTGTTAGTGTTTCAGTGCAGTGAAACAGGGACCATGATTGGCTAAGAATAAGAAGGCAAAGCAGGAGGAATAACCTCTGCATGGCATCCACAACACTGACTTTAAAGTATCTAGAATGTCCATGCTGCTACTGTATAATGCAGTTTTTGCTCTGGAGCAGATCTTCAAGGTGATTTTTTGTTAAACTTTTTGCAAATGTTCCTATGTTTGCCTTTTGATGCTTGTTTATGTTCTGTGCTACTCTAGGAGTCAAAGAGTGAGTGATGTGAGCACCTCACCCAGTGTCTAGGAGTAGTACTACTGTACCAAGTGGATGTGTCTTCTGCAGCTGAACTGTTTTCTCTCTCAAGCACTGCTTTAATTTTCAGATGTGTGCAAGAGCAAGAGATGTTTGCATTTTATTTACATGCATGTGACAACTCTGTGAGAAAGGACAAGTATTTTTATTATGGTCTGCTACCATTTTGTAGTGTCTACATCACTAGATCTTTAAGGATATCTCTTTCATCATGCCACACCTTTGGAAGATATAGCCACAAGACACTAGTACCACTTGGAAACTTTTACAAGCAGGCAGCCAGGGGCCGGCCATGATGACATCAGGCATCAGTGTATACATAAATGTGGGCAGCCCCTCCTCTTCTCAGTTCTTTCCTGCCAACGATTACTTGTTGACCCTACAGAAACATCACTGCTCATAGGTACCAGAGAACCCTAGTCCATCCAGACTTGAAGTCCCTGCACACATGGCACATGATGACAAAGCCATAGCTCACTTTTGGGTATCTCAGAAAGTGGCAGATGTTCTGGTGGCTGCTTGGAAAGCTTCCAGCAGACATACTTACTCCAGGAAATGGAAGCAGTTTACTTAATAGGCCAACTTCACATAACTGGATTTTATTTTTATTTTTTTATTTAAATGTTTGGAGTTTACAGAATGAGTTCAATGAGATCAAGTCTCATTTATAGAACATCTCAAGCTCATTATACAAACATGACAAAGTTAATAAACATACATAATAATACAAAGCATCCATAGTAACACATGAACACATAAATACTAACTGCTGGGTAACACGGCAGGTGACTTGGGTCCATCTACCTGTCCAGTCAATCAGGTTCTAGAGTACCTGCTGTCCTTATCATATTCAGGCCTGTAGTATTCCTCCATCAAAGTGCACTTGATAGCTATATCAGCTTTCAATGTGCCTGGGGGGTGGGATATACAGTTGCTAAGCTGGTGGAATCCCATATGTTCTTGAGACATATTTTACACATAAAGCCTCGCATTTGAAATCCAGTCACAGCATGGGATCTGAATTTTATGCTGGAGAAACTGACTTTGGCTCCTTTTGAGCCAGCCATGACTTGTGGCTTGTGTTTTTTTCTCTTGGAAAGTGTTATTTTTAGTTGCAATCACCTCTGCTCAAAAGATTTAAAAGCTGCAGTCTCTAATGTGTGATCTTCTTACTTGATTTTCCACACAGACAGGGTGTCTTTTTGTACTATTCATATATTTCTCCCAAAGGTGGTGTCTGAGTTTACTTTAAATCAAACCATTCTCCTAGCAGCCTATTATCCAGAGCATGCCGATCAAGAGGAAGCACTGCTCCATGTCTTAGATGTGCATAGAATCCTGAGATACCATATACACCCACCAAAGGACTGCAGAAAATCCTGACAGCTTCTTGTTTCATTCGCCCCTGGGAAAGAGAGTGCCCCAGTTTCTAAACAGTGCTTGTCCAAGTGGCTAGCACACTGTATTACGTTCTGTTACAGGAAGTACGGTAAAGCACTTCCTGGTGTGGTTTGTGATCATTCTACCAGAGGCATGGCCACTTCTGTAGCTTGTTTTTGGAATGTTTCCACTCCTGAGATCTGTGCAGCTGCCACATGGATTACTGCCACACCTTCACTAAGCATTGAAATCTGGACATTTTCTCTCACAGATGAGCTGGGTTTGGCCTCGCTGTGCTACAAGGCCTAATGTCATAAGCATACAGGCTTCAGTCACCCAGACTGCTAGCTTTTGGTATTGCTTGGTACTCATTCCAAAGGTGTGGCCTGATAAAAGAGATGTCCTCGAAGAAGATATACAGTAACAGTTACATACCTCCCATTATAGTAGATCTTCAAGAGAATCTCTTTCATTTGGCGATGCTGTCCCAACCTCCTTCCCCCTTTGTTGGGGTGGCAACATAGGATTCTTGTGTTGCTGTCTCCATTGCTATTTTTTCAGCCCTCTGTCTTGTCTGGTATGTGGAGTGCTAGGGTCTCTTTTGGTTCCCTATAGGGAGTTCCTCTGAGCATGATCTCCAGTGGGAAACTGAGCAGAGGAGGGGACACCCACATTTACATATATGTAGACATCTGACATCATTGTGGGTGGTCCCTGGCCGACTGCTTGCAAATGTTTCCATGTGGTTCTAGTGTTTGATGGCTATATTTATTTATTTATTTAAAAGTTTTACCAGGAAGGTAGACTGAGCAGAGTACTGCTAGATTCTAGGTACATCCTTGGGATGGGGATAGTGGAAATATGATATATACAATACATAACTGGACAGTAGTACAAGGAATTGAACAATTAAGTTAAATTTGAAATATGTTATGTTCCAAAGGTGTGGCCTGATGAAAGACATTATCTCAAAGATCTACTGTTATGGCCAGCCTGGTGGCGCAGAGGGCTGAGGTGCTGGGTGCCTTACCTTGCACCACGCTGACCACCCAGGTTCATGAATGAGCTCGAGCCATCACAGGCCAGCAGAGGGGGGGCATGGAGCTGTCTAGAGAGGCCAAAAGGCAGCTCTCCTCTCCGGGGAGGATCTGGTGCATTCTTCGGTGTAGATCTGCCTCCTTGTGGAGGCCGGCGTGTACAACAGCTGAGGGAGCACAGGCATTAGGCCGTGGGGTGGGTGGATGGGGCTGTCACTGGGGCTATAGTATACATGCGTGCCTCCATGCGCATGCGTCTCTACTCCTGGGCCCCGGGTTAAATGGGAGAAAATGGAGGAGAACAATTCCCTGGTGGCTGGATGAAGCCCGACCCCCCACAGGCACGGCTGTCAGCCCGGGCACAAGATAAGCCACGGTAATTATGGGAATCGGAGCTGGGGGGTGGCCTGCTTGGTCCGATGTAGGCTACTAGGGATAGGTGCATAAATCATTAAAAAAAAAAAGATCTTCTGTAATGGTAAGAATGTAACTGTTTTTTCTTAAGAAACAGTGTGCAAGATGCAGCATAAGTGAAATGTTCTATCACTTTTAATTCAGGGAAGAGCTTTGGCTAACTTACTTAGACCTTCTTGTTCCCTTTCAGTTGCGGTGTCTGCCGGCACCTTTTGCACTACCCAGTGGAAGCCCAGTCCTATAAACTGAACATTAAATGCAGGAAACAGTTATGGAAAGAGACTGAGAAAAAAGGAATCCTCTTGTCTGAGGACGTCAAACTGTTCTTCAACTTATCTGAGATGTTGCTGTCTCAGTGATCCACCTGACTGACTAGCCCCAAACAGGACTAGGTTATTCCCCTGTGTCTCTGAGCAGGACTAAAACTGGAACTGTTTTCTGAGCAAAATCATTAGATCCAAAGAAACTAAGCTTCAAATGGTAACTGAGAGTTTAAAGTAATTAGAAATGGGGGTGTATAGGGACCACTAACAATGATGGTTGCTTGCAGTAGCCACTAAGCTCTGACTTACCCTGCTAAAAACTTGAATTAAATCTGTGCACCATATGTGAGGGTTTTAGACAAAAAAAATACTCAGGGAGAGAAATAAAATCTAACTCTAAGAATTTTGTAACCACAAGCCGCTTGGTACATTCACTGGACTGGCAACTGTTGCATTTGTCTAGACCATTAGTTTTCACACTTTGTGACAGTGAGCCTCCCCCAATCTATAGAAAACATCTCAAGCTTCCCTCAAATTTTGGAAAAATCCTGGACCTCCCCATCGAGGAACTACACTTTGCACAGTAACCCAGGAATTTGAGACTAGTAAAGTTGACAGAGCATATTTTCTTTTTTTATTCAACTTATTGTTCCCCCCCCCCCCAACAACACACCCCAGTGTATCCTTGTCACTCCACTTTTTTAACTCTTGGACCCTTATTACTCTATTTCCCATCTATCTGGAACAACCATCATAGACACCTTCATCTCTCCTCCTGTTGCCAGGCAATTTCCTTTACCCTTACCCCAGGTCATACCTGAAAACAAGCGTTGGCTCAGTGTGCTGGTCCCACTCACAAATTTACTAGTGTTGTGTAGAATTTTCAAATTCCAGTGGAACAAAATTTCATGTAACTTTTGAAATTCCACTGAAATTCGACTCAGTTTCACTGGAAATGGAATGGTGGAATTCCGCAGCAGAAAATGGTTGTGGAATTATTTACTGTGGAAAGATTGCTGTTCCACTGAATATTATTTCATGGATCTTGATATTTTCCTTGGAAATGGTTGGGGAATGATTTTCTGCAGAAAAATGCTGTTCCATCGAATATTATTCTGTAGATCACAGTAGGTGGAATTACATAGAAGAACCAGTGAATTTCCAGTGGAAATTCTTCTGGCAAAATGGTCATGCCATGCTAATTTCAATGGCGGAATTCCACATTCTGCATAGCACTATAATTTACACATGAATAAACACCTACTGTGGGAACAAGCCTTGAGTCAGTTTACATTTCCAGGTCACCAGTTTACGTATTAGAGAGACACTGTCAGGTTTGGATCATAAAAACTGAACCCTTCTTATTGATACCACTGTTCATTTGAAATTTGCATCCTGCTTTTGCCTAGATTCCAGTTTTCCCTTATTTCAAACTAATTTTAGTAAAATTTATCTTTTTTCAATTTTCACGCTGGTCATCCAAAATCCGCATTGCCAGTCACCCACTCACAATCGAGTTAGTGTTTGTGGTCACCCACCTTGCATGCACCAGCATGCTGAAAGATTAGGGATGTTGCTTCCATTTCACCTTTCTGACCGACTGGCAAAGGATGCACTACTAAGGGAGTTCCTGACTTCACTAAACTGCTTTTCTGTGTAAGAATGGGCAGTGCTAGCTGATTGACTGTCTCGCTTACTAATCCATATTCATTTAGGCACATGGAATTGAAAACTGTTAAGTGTGGTACCACTGCCAGTTTCCAACCCACAGTGGACCACATACTTTGGTGATTGTTGATCTGGTTGTTTGTGAATCACTTGAGAGACCCAAAAGTTGATCAACAAATACAGCAACTTTGAACTGATGCTGTCTTTTGGTAAAAAGTAATGCAATTTACTAAAATAGCAAAGACAACATTAGTTTCTTTACCTGATCTTGTCTTGAACTCTGAATACATCTGACTGTGCTTTATGTGTGAGTGATCACCATATTCCACAGTGTACATCAGTGGTTCTCTGTCTGGGGAACGATACTATGTTTTGACAGAACTTTCACTTCATAGCTGATTTTGCAGCTCCCCCAACCCCCTTGTTATCTAGTGCTGCATCTCAAGGGCTTTAGCTCAGTTGTGTTAGCTAATGAATATGCGTGTGTGTGTTTAATATACAGGCACTAGGGGGGTGTGGCCAAGCCAGGGAGCAAGCTGCACTCCTGAAAGGGGGGATCCATAACCATCTGCCTCATTTCTACTCCATCTGATAGTAAAACTCACAGTTCAACCACAATATTCTTTGCTCCTGGTTCTTAGATGGTGGCATCATCAAAATTGGTAAAAGAACAATCCCAGCTAATGTTTAAACTGGCAGGAGACAAGGTGCTCCAGTTGGGCCTGGAACACCCGGTAACCCAATCAACCAAGACTAACATGACAGCAACCTCATCTGCTTTGAGTCCAGCAATAGAATCCCTCATTTCCAGCTTTAAATATGATATGACCAGCCAGATGCAAGCTGGGTTTGAGAACATTAAGGTACAGCTTACTCACCTTCCATTAATGCAATGGGTGACAAGTTGGAAAAACATGAGGGCCGCATCACTGAACTGGAAACCAGGCTTAGCACCCCAGAGGGGTATCCCATGATGAGGGCTCTGGCAAAAAGGCACTGACCATAATGGTGACCCACCCTCCAGTGAATCCCTCATGGCGGAGGGTAGGGCGGCTGGATGGGGAATGGAGAGAAGAAGCGAAGTGTGATGTCGCTATACATACACATGTGGGGGGGAAGTGAACATGCACAGTGAGGGGATATGAGGGGTTGTGCCATGGTGGTTGCCAAGCTGACCACGTGGTGTGGTGGGGGGGTTGCCAGCACTGGTCGACGATGTACGGGGTTTGGGTCCGGGTGCTGGTACAGTTTTATTGTGCCCGGGCAGAACCTTTTTTTTATTTATGTTTTCACCCCCCCAACATGCACCCCCCCTTGAGTTGAGAATCCTTTAGTAGGGGGGTGCATTTTGCTGTGTGCCGGGTTGTCAGAGTGCCGAAAATGTTTTTGGCACTCTAGACTTCTTGATAATGGTGATCGCCTTTAGGCTTTCGCTGTTATAACATAGAACCCCCAGGAGGATGCCTGACATAGATCAGATCCACTCCTACAGCAGGCACTAAAGGAAACTGAAACACTGAAAGCCACACTTGACGACCATGAGAACCGCGAGTGGAAAAACAATGTGCAGCTTGTTGGGATTCCTGAGGGGCTCAAAGGGAGAGATTGTGCCAGTTTTCTACAAAACTGGCTGGTGAAAGTGCTGCATCTACCAGATGACCTGATGCTAGAGATCCAAAGGGCTCATAGACTGCAGGCATCCAGGCCCAAATGAAAAGTCATGGCATATTATAACAACATTTTTAAGATACCATGATTGGCATCGGATCTTGACTGTGGCCCATGAAGTGGAATTCATTATGGTAGATGGGAGCAAGCAAACATTTTTGGAGGTGAAAAAGAAACTTCACTCTTTAGATTGTCCCTTCTCTCTGGTATACCCTGCATGACTGATTATTAGAGTACCAAACAAGACCTCTAAGTTTTTTACAGATCCAAAAGCCACTCCTAATTATGTCACTACAGAGCTGGAGAAGAGGTCTTGGGCCCAGAATAAATTACTGAGAAGCTCTGCTACTTGATTTGGTGCTTTCCTGAGAGGTACTGTAAATAAAGTTTGAACTGGGGTTGTTGTATGGGGAAGGGGGGACTGTGGAGCCACAGTCTGTAATAGGCTTGTCCTGGCCTATTAGGGCTGGACTGCGGGGCCCCTCTCTCCTCCCTTCCCACACGCAAGGGGAACTGGATCTTTGCCAAATAGCAGGGCCCACTGAGGACCTCCAGTAAGAAATACCTCACTTGTGGCTTCACTTTACTTGGTGGCTTACAACTGGAAGGCAGAGCTGGCTTGGACATGATTGGGATGTAAAAGTTCCATTGTGGTACTGACAGGGGAAGATCTCCTTCACCCTGCAACATATGGTTTGGGAGACTTTCCTTTTTCAGGCCAGAAGTCTGCTTTGACATTATATCAATGACTCTCACCTACTAGGCAGGTCAGACCTTGATCAATTTCGAAGGCTTTGCTGACAACGATTGCAGGGAGTGATTGGCACCTGGACAGGGATAACCATAGGACAACCCTCTGTCTGCCTATGTGCTTTAGAGGACTGCATAGGTTCGTATACCAGCTCTGTACTGCACTGGAGATAAAGTCTATAGAACTCCTCTATCAAACTCTTAATGTAAAGGGGTGTTCTAATTTCTCAATTTCAGCTAATGTACTATCTTGTTTATTTTATTCACGGTCTGCAAATATACTGTTTTGGGAGTGCAGGGGGAGCATTGAATGCTTGGAGGGGTTAATATTTTGTTTTCTAGAATGATCAACATTGTTTAACCCCTAAGTAGGGGCACCTTTATGTTTCATGCTTAGAGGTGGAGGGGTCTTTACTCCCTAATAATTGGTGGGGGCTTATAATGTCCTACACTTGACAGTTGTACAATACTAGGGCTGTATGATGACATCCTATGTGGCTGTAGAGAGGTGATGTGGAGGGGGGGAGCCTGGAAAAAATTGGTTAAGCAAGTTTGAGGGGTCAATTTGTTTGTCATTAATGGGGTTTTTCATCTATATAAATAGGGGACAAAAGAACAGTGATATACAATGCTGTGCCACGCATGAGAGGGGGAGAGGGATGCTGGCAGGATATGATTCAGCATGCTCCCAGTAGGTATTCTCCCTTGACCTCATGGTGGGCCCCAATACTAAACTAGATTTCAAGACCCACTAATGTAGTGTTCTCCACTTGGGGCCTAGGAACCCTAATCATGAGTACTTTTTGGGAGGGGAGAAAATGCAGGTTTTGGGGGGGAAGGATCTTGGGGTGGTAGTGGATGCCAAAATGAATAACTCTGAGCAGCATAGGAGAGCTGCAGCTAAAGCAAATAAAGTGCTTGGGTGCATTGCCAGGGGGATAACCTCAAGGAAGTGGGAGGTGCTTCTCCATCTGTATAACTGCCTGCTTAGACCACACCTAGAGTACTGCATGCAGTTTTGGTACCCTACTTAAAAAAGGACATTGCACTTCTGGAGAGGGTCCAAAGGAGTGTGACCAGGATGATACAGGGTCTGGAGAAAAGATCCTATGAGGAGAGACTTGAGAAGCTAAACTTGTACACCCTGGAGGAGAGGAGGGACACAGGGCATGTGATTGAGGTCTTTAAATATCTAAAGGGAGTGTTACATGAGGTCCATGCACCCTTATTGATACCCCCAGAGGTACACCATAGACAGCTAGTGCTTAGACATATGTTATACTAACATATAGGGCTTAGGGCATCTACTGTACAAGAGTAGATGTCAGGGTATGTATGATTACTATTGTTATGCACTTTGCTTTCGAATACATATACAGTATATATTTTCTATGTATTTCTCACTTACAAGATGTTGGGACCTCTGTGTCCTTGTAATATTTATGATACATAAAAGTTGGCATTGTCACCTTTTGGTGATTTGTACTACTACACTGATTTGTGTAAGAACTGTACTCTTGTGTTTCACAAAGTGATGACTACTACAAAATTGTATAATGTTATCTTGGACCATGGAGCCACCTCTAATTTAGCCAATAGGGCTCATCACTGTAACTAGAAATGTTTGTATCTTACAGTAACCATAGTGATTATCATAGGTATATAATGTGAGACACTGAGTCTTATACCTCGGAGACCCCAAGAGACACGAAGAAACCTCAAGGTATAGGGAATGCTTAGCATTGGCTCCCAGTTCGTATTGGTAAGAACTGCTTAGGACAACTGTGATTTATCCTTTTAGGAGTAATAAACAAGTTTATTACTCTTATGCAACATGTCTGTAATTCCTTGCATTCCCAATATTGCCAAGAACCTGAGAGTGAGGTTTAGACCTTCTGACAGGAGTCAACAGGGTGAGCCTTAATAGGGTGTTCCAGCTGAGGAAGCCATCAGGGGACATTCCATGAGGCTGGTTGGGGGAAAGCTCTGGGAGGGAAGACTAGGAGATGCTACTTTACTGAGGGGGTGGTGGACCCACGGAACACACTGTCTGTGGAACCGGTGGCTGTTGATACAGTGGAGGGATTCAGGAGGGACAGGGACAGGTATAAGGGGAAGATGTCAGATTTGAAGGTGTAACTCAGATGGGGGATGGGGTCAGGGGATTTACAGGGGAGGCAGGGAGGGCAGTAATGGTGTCCTGACTGGGTGCTGATTTTTGAGCAGATTTGATAGACCTTAAGACCTACTCTGCTAGCATCTTAGTATGCTGGTATGTAAGGAGAGTAACAGCTGACGGTGATTAAAACTGTGTTCCTCACTCCTGTATCCCCTAGATACACCGGGTCCAGGAGCTCAGAGGTGTGCCTCAGCGATTCTCGGGCTGTGGGCCCCCATGCTAGTAAAGTCCTGACTGGGGTTTATAAACAGGGCATTTATTTAGATAATGGAAAACTGAGATTTTATTTAACAGATAGATGGTTACTCTCTGGCTACTGCACAAAGAAGAGTGGAACTGGGGTAAGTTTCCCGCTATTGGAATGTGAGGTAAACAAGTGGGAGAGAAAACTGAAACTTGGGGGAAATTTCCTTCAAGGGGAATTGGAAGGATCTAGAAGAGGAGATGTGGTGGTGGGGGTTTTGAACACTTCATTTTATTTTAGAAGGAGGTAGGTACCTATTGTCTTGGTTTGGGTTGTATTGAAAGTTTGTGGGATGGGGGGTCAGAATCATGTTACATGTTGTATCTTGGGAGGCCTGTTTCCCTTTTTTTGTAGTTTAAATTTTGATATTTACTTAAACACAGTGCACATCTTGTTTTACTTCAATGCAGCACACACCGTGTTTGGAAAAAGGGAGCTTTTTTAATTTTTGTAGCTCAATGGTATCTCCATACTTTATCCTTTACTATGGGACATATAAAACTGATATCATGGAATGCCAATGGCCTTAAGACAGTGGTCAAAAGGAAGAGGGTTATCATCTATTTTAAAAAAAAGAGAGATTTTCTTTTACTGCAGGAAATACATCAAACTAAGGAAGAATCAGCTAAGCTAACTAAGTCATTAGGAGGAACCCTTCTGACAGTGGATTTCACCTCCAAAGCTAGGGGAGTAGAGGTGTAGTTTCTGCCTGGTCTGTGCTTCCAGGTTATCTCTGTCTCAAACGCACTCCACAGGTCAGGCCCTCTGCTCTCATAGTGCCAAACCATGATGTGCAATATGTGAATAGGAGACAAACAGGGTAATCCTCCTGTCTGTTTTGGGCCTGAATCGCCTACTAGCCTCAAGTCCTCGGGTCAAATATGAACTCTTTTTTGCTAGTACATCCAGTTAACACTCTCAGATGTCACACTCTCTTCAGGGGATGCAGTGCAATACTTCACCCAGTGGGCACCAGCTTGGTTCACAAATTCTACCTTTTTGACTCAATTTGAGACCTAGGTATATTCTTACCTTAGCAAGATAGTAACACACTTTTAAGCCCCTAACAGTTTTTTCAGAATTATACAATACTGTGTCAGCCTCCACAGGCAAAAGAAAAGTATCAAGTAGGATTAAGAAAACCAAAAGGTTTACTGGAATTAGAAGAACATAGTAAATACATACCAAACATAGAACATATAAATACTTATAGTCAAAAACAAATTTGAAATTACAGAAACAAAACACCTGGTGCTTAAATTCTAAGCCTAACTTAGTTCCAGTGTGATGGTATCTATTTTGACAGAAGTGCCTTTTTAGTTCAGACACACACTGTATGTGTTCCTTTAAGGGTCCAGAGATGAAGTGTGTTCACTCCTTTTCAGCCAGAGTGATAATAATCCAGCATGTCCCTCCTATCCTGTGAGGTCACAGCTCATGAGGTCACTGTTAGCCTGTAATTAATTTGTAACCTGACCTAGTATATCCAAAAGGATGTCATTTTACTGCTGGCTGGAAATCTGCCAGATAGCAATGTTATGACCTGCAGAGTGCATTTGTGACAGATCTGTCATGAACTCACTCCACAGGTCAGGCCCTCTGCTCCCATAGTTCCAAACCTCAAAGTGCAATATGTGAACAGGAGACAAATAGGGTAACCCTTCTGTCTGTTTTGGGTCCAAATCACCTACTAGTCTCAAGTCCTGGGGTCAAATATGATCCCTTTTTTTCTCTAGCATACCCAGTTAACAGGCTCAGATATGCACTCTCTTCAGAGGATGCAATCAATCAATCGATCATCGTTTATTTATAAAATAATGCTATTTCAGAACCATAGTGCTAGTACCTAACCATAAAATCCATAAAATGACTACCTTTATAAAAACAACTGCAGCAGATCAAATAAAATCAGGGAATGCCAAAATAAATAAATGAGTTTTTAACACAGATTTAAAGCTTTCTACTGTCAGACACTGTCAAATCCAGCGAAGCAGAAAATCCCACAAGTACGGGGCCACAAATTCAAATGCATGGGCCCCAGATGACTTTAAATGAACTCTGGGAATCTCTATCAATCTCTTGTTGATGGAGCGAAGTGGCAGGAAGGAGCTATAGGGATGAAGAAGATCTTGATAGAGAATACAGAACCAGGCACCACAAGTAACAACGTGAAAAACTTTTATTCACATTGGAAGTTAAAATACATAGCCACCCTGCAGTACAGAGACACAGCCTCTACCAGTTTTGCACTAGTCATGCGTCATAAGGAGGATGATGCACCTCATGTCCACCACTCTTAAATAACACACCATTTAAAGTGACCATACACCAAAATGAAATTGAAAATACTTATATACATATAATAATTTACAATATAACTATCCTAAGGGACTCAATTAATTTTCTGCTAGTAGACAAGGGCTATGAGCCCACAGATTAAATCATTATTACTTTCTCTTCTTCATTGCAGAGATTACTAGTCCACATAGACCCATAAAACTAAATGCTGGATATATACCAATGATGTCTAGAAAAGCTATCATCTCATAATCAAATTGAATTAATGAAATGTCCAAACAGAAACACAGCATGTTTTAAAATAGGTAATTCTAAACATTTCTTAATCTTACCGTTAGTCTTTTATTTCTATAGACTATAAAAACTATCATTAATTTTACTTCTATGTCAGGATTCCATGTTCCTTGTATAGTACCATTTACTGCTATAAAGGACCTGGATCTTACATACAATCAGCACTATCTAGTGGAGAAAAAGGAAAAAGAGGGGATTTTTAAACTCCAGATCTCTCATTTAAAATACAATAATCACAGCAGCAACAGTAGTACCAATAATCTTTTCTACCCATTGTAAATGGTCACATTTTTGTTTTCCAATTCATTTCTTCCTCCTTTTATTTATTATAGGCATTATACCCAACTTGCCATTTAATCCAGGTGGTTGCATACCCCCCCAAGGTAAAAATCCAATATGCCTCTCTGTCCAGTAGAAGATCATTTACATTACCCCCCCCACCCCATGGTCCCAACCTCACAGTTTTAATGCCACAAAATCTAAAGTCATGTTTCCTGTTTTCATTTTTATGTGTCATGCAATGTATAGAGAGATCACTTCTATTACCTCCTTTTGCTATGCTATGCATATGTTCACCTATCCTGATTTTCAATGGACATGTGGTCTTGCCAATATAGAAGTCCCCATAGTAAAAAGTAGCCAGATAGACCATATTCTCTGTAATGCAACTGAAAAAGGACATCATTGTGAATTCTCTAGCAGCATTAACTGAAGTAAATGTGTACTCTTCAATATCACAAAACAGTATTTACAGTCCCCACATCTATGTGTGCCACTAGGTCTAGGTGGCAACCTTGTGGCTTTTACATTTTACATTTCCAAATCTGACTGGTAACTTTTAGTTATCAAATCACCAATATTCCTCCCACGTCGATATACAACACATGGTGGGTTTCTGGCTACTTCTCTTAAGCATGGTTCCAAATTCAAAAGGGGCCAGTGCTTGCATATATCCAGCATTTAGTTGTATGGGTCTATGTGGACTAGCAATCTCTGCAACGAAGAAGAGACATTAATAATGATTTAATCTGTGGGCTAATAGCTCTTGTCTACTAGTACAGAATTAACTGAGTCCCTTGGGATAGTTGTATTGTAAACTATTGTATGTATATAAGTATTCTCAATTTCATTTTGGTGTATGGTCACTTTAAATGGTGTGTTATTTAAGAGTGGTGGACAAAAGGTGCATCATCCTTCTGATGATGCATGACTAGTGCGAAACTGGTAGAGGTTGTGTCTCTGTACTCCAGGGTGGCTACGAATTTTAACTGCCAATGTGAATAAAAGTTTTTCACTTTGTTTACTTGTGGTGCCTGGTTCTGCATTCTCTATCTTTGACTTACTAGTGGCACGTGTGTGGGGAGCTAAGGATTCTTTTGCGACATGAAGAAGATCTTGCAGATATCTCACACCCTGTCCATGTAGGGCCTTACAGGTCAGTAAACCAACTTTTCCACCACTGAATAGGCAGCCAGTGCAGATCGTGCAGCACGGGTGTGACATGACAGCTATGAGGTAGCCCAGTCAAAAGCCTAGCTGCTGTAATCTGCACCAGCTGCAAGTGGTGGATATCAACCCCTGGTAGCCCTAGATACAGGGCATTACATTAATCAAGGTGTGAGGTTACAAAGGCATGAACCAGAACTGGTAGGTCATTGAGCAGAACTAGGTGCTTGATCCAGGCTACATTCCTTAAATTGTAAAAGACAGTCTTGACAACAGATGACACCTGATGTTTAAGTGTCAGTCCATCATCCAGAATCACACCCAGATCCCACACCCATTCAGAGGTCATCAGCTGGGGGCCACTGAGCCAAAGCCCTGAGGCTTGCTCCACCAACAACCCCTCTACCCGATGGCTCAGGTCCACCACCAAAACCTCAGTCTTGTCCAGATTCAACCTCAGCCAACTGGCATTCATTCAATCCTCAATCTTGGAAATGCAGTTGTTAAAACTTGAGACAGCTCCCCCCTGATCAGGCACAAAGGACAGGTGCAGCTGAATGTAATCTGCAAAGCAGTGAAAACTCAGCCCATACCACCTTACAATGTTTCCCAATGGTAGCATATACACTGCAAACAACATGGGGGATAGTACAGAACCCTGTGGAACCCCACATGGCAGGGAGACCTTGTCATAGGAATAAACCCCACATACAACTCTCTGAAACCTGCCAGTGAGGAAAGAATGAAACCATCTGTGGACTGTACCAGACAGCCCACAGATTGATCGCAGGTGCCCGACCAACACCCCATGGTCCACAGTGTCAAATGCCACTGAGAGATCAAGAAGAACCAAGATGGAATGGTTCCTCTAATCTCTTGCTGTTAGAAGATCATTGAAAACCCAAACAAGGGCCATCTTGGTACTTTGCCATTTCCAGAAACTGGACTGGAGAGGAAGTTAGATGTCGTGGACGGTCAGATGATCCTCCACCTGCAGCGTGACCACCTTCCAGATAACCTTACCCACAAAGGGGAGGTTAGAGATGGGTCTGTAGTTGGCAAGACAATCTGGGTTGAGAGATGGTTTCTTAAGAAGGGGTACTACTACCGCCTCCTTCAGGGTGCCCAGAAACACCCTGAAATCTAACAAACACCAGACTATATCAGCAAGGACCGGGCCTATAGTCTCAACACTCCCCACAAGGAGCTGGATTGGGCCAGGGTCCCTACCACAGCAGGTCGGCAGCAAAGACTGGATAATCTTCACGACATCCCCAATCGCTGGCCTGCTGAAGTCAAACCAGACAGACTGAGGAGCTTCCTCCTCCCACCGATCACCGTCTGTCCCATTGGGGTGTCCTCTGCAAATCCCAGACCTGATGTCAGCAACATTATTGGCAAAGAAGTGAGTGAATTTGTAGCATTTCCCTTTCGACAATGCTCTCTGAGACTGCAGACAGACTGGATTGCACAGTCTGTCTACAGTTTGGAAGAGCTAAGTTGGTCAGTTTTGTGCCACAGCAATCTCCCCGGACAGGAACTCTGCCTTCTTAAGGAAGATAGCCGATTGGTAGTCCTTATAATGGGTTAACAATCTAAGTCTGTCAGCATCCAGGTGTGATTTTCGCCAGTGACAGTCCAGCCTTCGCCCCACTTTCCTCAGCTCCCTCAAGGTCCCATCAAACCAAGGGGACTGAGGGCACTGGGTAAGAGGACAAACACAGACAGGAGCGAGAGAATTCAAAGCCCCAGTCACAGCGTGACCAGCCTGGTTCACAAGTCTACCCTTTTGACTCTATTTGAGACCTAGGTATATTCTCACCTTAGCAAGAAAGCAACACACTTTTAAGCCCTTAACAGTTGTCAGAATTATTAACACTGTTCCAGCATTCACATGCAAAAGACACTGAGAAAGACACAGGCAAAATTTCAAGAAAAATAATGTTTACTAAAAATTAAAACATAGATAAAATACAAAATGCAGAACATATAAAATTGGGTCTACAGTCTTTTAAAATAAATGGATAATTATACAAAAAGAACACCTTATTACTAAATTTCTACTATTCTAGGTCATAAGCAATAAGCAGATGGTTAAAATTTACCTAAGTTCTACTGTGAGAGATTATTAGAAGTCCCACCTCAAATATTAGAATCTCCCCCCACATATAAAGTATCTCTAGAATGGGCCACTACCAAAGTCAGCTTATGAAAGAATTCCAGACAACTGAAATTAGGTCCATAAACAGAGACCAAGGCAAGCCTCCTCCCCTCTATTGTGGCCTTCACCACTATATAGCGTCCCTGCAGATCTGACAGGGTAGAGGTTGTAACATGATTAACCTTTTACTAGGTACAATCATATTTTGGATATAAATATATGGTTATTTGAATGTCTGCTTATGGAATGTCAGCCAGCAGCTTTTAAAGGGACCTGATATTTGGACCCCAAAGGCCCTGGCTCACTGAAAACAATTGACTATAGTAACACTGAACCAGTGAATTAATTAAGAAGCTTCCTGCTGACATCTCCTGTCATACCTGTGTTAGCAGTTGTATAACATATTGTAAACTAACCCTTCTACATTGAAACGCAGGGACACAGTATGCATTTTATGACCTTTGAGGAAAATAACATTTTTAACTGATTCCTGTTAGGTTTCACACCTGTAAGAAAAATGTTTTGTCAGGATGTTTTCTGAACATCAAAGGTGAATGATCTGATCAAAGAGACTGTCAATTAACCCATTCATTGGTTCAGTGTTACTATAGTAAATTGTTTTCAGTGAGCCGGGGCCTTTGGGGTCAAAAGATCAGGCCCCTTTAAAAGTTGATGGCTGCCATTTTCTTAAGCAGACATTCAAATAAACATATATTTATATCACAAATATAATTATAATTAGTAGAGGGTTAATCACGTTACACTTCTCCCTCCTAGACTGAATTTGGGGGCATTTATTCCTACACATGGCATAAGTTCCCCAAATTCAGTTCACTTCTCAAACTGATGTGATAATCCATCTGCATTTTCATTTGCTGCCATGCAAGGCAAGGCTCCATCTTAACAGCCTACCATTTGTTTTACCCACTTGTGCCAGCCAAATCAGGGGGATGTGATCTGTTTGTACCTCAAAGTGCTGCCCTTATAAGTATGGCTCTAACTTCATTAGTGCCCACACAATGACGAGACATTCTTTTCCACTGTAGAGTAAGCCTGCTCCCTGGGAAGTAACTTCTTACTGAGGTATGCTATTGGGTGATCTTTGCCTTAGTTAAACGTTTGACTAAGCACTGCTCCAATATCCACATCTAAAGCATCAGTCTGGACTGCAAAGGGTTTGCTATTGTCTGGACTGACTAATACAGGAGCACTGCACAGTGCCTCCTTTATTCATGTAAAGGCTTGTTCACAGGCTGGTTCCCAAATAACTATCATAGGTATCCTTTTCTTTCACAGTCCCTATAGGGGAGTGGCCAGGGCACTGTAGTTTGGTATAAATTTCCAGTACCCTGTGGTCCCAAGAAAACTCTGAACCTGCATCTGTGTTTCAGGTCTGGGCCATGCCTTGATTACCTCAATTTTTGCTTGGTAAGGATGGAGCTGTGCCTGGCCTACTACATGCCTGAGGTATGCCACCTCAGCCATGGCCACTTGGCACTTCTCAGCTTTTACAGTGAGTCAGGCCCTCTGCATCCTGCCCAGCATTTTCCTAAGGTGGGCCAGGTGTTCCTCCCAGCTGGCACTAAAGATGGCAATGTCATCCAGGTACATCACAGTGTACTCCTCAGCACCTTTTAACATCTGGTTTACCAACCTTTGGAAGGTGGCAGGGGTGTTCTTCATTCCAAAAGGCATTACTTTAAGCTCAGATAACCCTATCAGAGTGATGAAGGCTGACCTCTCCCTAGCTCTGGCAGTTTACTCTACCTGCCAATACCCCTTTGTCAGGTGACTAGTGGTAAGGTATGTCGCCCCTCCCAACATGTCCAGGAGTTTGTCCGTCCACAGCATTGTTTGGGTGTCTGACTCTGTAACTGCATTGAGTCCACAATAGTCAACACAAAAATGAGTAGAGCCATCTGGCTTGGGAACAAGGACTACGGGTGAGGCCCAGGGGCTGTGGGATTTCAGGATTACCCCTAAATCCAGTATTTCCTCCACCTCCCTCCTAATGTCCTTTTGGGAAGCCTCTGACACCCGATATGCCATCTGCCTTGTGGGCGCTTGCGCCCCTATCACTACATTGTGTGTCGCTAAGGGGGGTTAGTCCAGGCTTGGTGGTAAACAATGGGGCAAAGTCTGCTAAAACCTCCCTTACTTCCTGGATCTGGTCTGGGGTCAACTGTGTGACATTTTTACTGCCACCACAGAGGACTCCCACTTGTTTTCTTCCAACAAGTCCAGAAAGGGGTCTCCTTCATCTGTCCCCTCCCCAGGACTACACACTGCAAAGACCATGTCAGCCATATTAGCATATTGCTTCAACATGTTGACATGGTACATTTGTGGGGTGTATTTCCTGTCAGGCAGTTCTATAATGTAGTTTATGTCATTCACCTGTCTGACTACCTTGTACGGTTCTGCATACTTGGCCTGCAGCTTATCTTTCTGGACCAGGATTAGGACCATGATCTCCTGACCCCCAGTGTGTGAGTGAGCTCTGGCTCTGCAGTCATACCCTACCTTTTGTTTTTGTTGGGCAGCTGCCAGGTTGCTCTGGGCCATTCCCATGAGCTCTTTCAGCTTTTCCCTACACTTAAGGACATAATCCACTATGGGAGGTCCCTGGGTGGTGTGCTTACCTTCCCAGTGCTCCTGGATCAAGCCTGGGGGCCCACATACCCTGCATCCATATAAGAGCTCGAAGGAGGAAACTCTGTCAACTCTTGGGGCACCTCCCTGTATGTGAACAACAGGTGGGAAGGTATTTCTCCCAGTCCCTCCCACGATGTTCATCAAATGCTTGGAGCATTGTTTTAATGGTACCATTGAATCTTTCCACAAGTCCATTGGCTTGCAGGTGATAAGGTGTCATGCATCTCTGCACCACCCCACACTTCTCCCACAGACATTTCATCAGATCCAACATGAAGGAACTCTCTTGATCAGTGATAACCTCCTGCAGAAGCCTAACACGGGAGAAAATCCCTAGCAAGGCACCTGCCACTTTGTCTGTTTTCAGTGAGGCTAGGGCAACTGCCTCTAGGTATCAGGTGGCATAATCCACCATGGTTAGGATAAACCTCTTCCCAGAGGAGTGGGAGGTATTCAAAGGCCCCACAATATCCATTTCTACACTCTGGAATGGCTCCTCCACTAAAGGCAAGGGAATTAAGGTGGCTTGGGTTTTCCTACCCACCTTTCCTTTTTCTTGGCACCTGTGACAAGACCTGCAATACTCCTTCACCTGCCTGGTGAAGTCGGGTCAATAGAAATTCTGGGCTAATCGCTACATAGTGTGTGTGATTCCCAGATGACCAGACATGGGAATATCATGAGCAGTGTTGAGCAACTGCTTATGGTACCCCTGGGGAACGACAAGCTGCCTGACCATCGCCCCTCCCTCTGTACTTACATCCTGCATATCCAGCAGTCCATTGTCCAAGTAAACTTTGTGTTTCCCATCACCTCCCTGTGCTCTGTCAGAGTCTGCCCAAGCCCTCATCTTCTCTAAACTAGGGTCACCTTTCTGAGCAGCTGCAGAATCCTTACACATTCCCAAGGCATGGGTCAGGTACCCTTCAGTTTCTAAACTAGGGTTCCTAGCTCTAGCATCAGGGCATTCAGGGTCACTGCCATCCCTAATCCTCTGACAATATGATATCCCTATTTCCTCAAAGTAACCCTCTGTAGCTGTTCTGTTAACTGATACCTGGAGAACTTCTACCCCCCCCTTTTATTATTCTCCATATCAGGAGACACAGGCTGGGGAACCAGCCTCCCAGTGGCTTCCACAGGGGTTTCTAAGGTGTCCAGGGAACTAAAATTTACCTTTCCTGCTTGGCTGTGGGTAACTGCATGCACCATCCCCTTTTGGAGATCGTTGCCAATAATTACATTGAGAGCAAGATTCCCTGTTACTGCAACCTTGTGCACAGTCTCCCCTGTCTCACCCCAGTCCAGGAGAACACTGGCAAGTGGCAGCATCTTCTCATCCTCAGTGAATCCCTATACAGTCACAAATTGATTAGGTATAAGCTGTTCAGGCTCTACCAATTCCTCTTTTACTAAAATCAGGGATGGCCCCATGTCCCTTAACCCATGGGTCTGTACCCCATTCATAGTGACTGGGTGTATGTGTTCCCTCATGTTTACTGGCATGCTTTCAGGGACACACAAACAGCCCACTTCTTTCCTAGCACCACTCTGTGCACTGTCTGCCCTTTTTTAGACACTGCCTGGCAAGGTGCCCAGGTTGTCTGCAAACCCAACATTCATTTCTTTTATCAGGCAAATCTTTTCTTTGTAACCTGGAGCTGCCTGGTTTCAGTGGAAGCAGGGAGGATTTTAGTTGCCCTGAAGGCACGCTTTTCCTTTCTGCACTGCCATGCCCATCCCATTCCCTCTCAGAGCAGGTCTGCTCCTGGCATACCGTTCTGAGAGTTTGGCAGCGTCATGCACTGTTTTTGGATCTCGGTCCTCTAGCCAGGTGCTCAGCTCTGCTGGACACACCCAGATAAACTACTCTAACAGTACAACATTTTCAACTTTCTCTACAGAATCTGCTTCAATCTCTTCCTACCAATGTTTTCAAAACTGACATTGTTTAGTAGCTAGCTCCTTGTAACTCGTGTCAGGGCTTCTACTGAGCGTATGGAATTTAACTCTGTGTGCCTCTGCTATTAAATCATATTTCTTTAACAAGGCAGCTTTAGTTTGCCATAATCATTACTGTCCTGATTTGTCCATTTGACCCAATGTGTCCTGAGCTTTTCCGGTAAGTAGCAGGGATAGCTGGAAGCTCCAGGACTCTCTGGGAATTTTTGCCTGAGTACATACTTTTTCAAAGGAATTTAAAAATGCATCTATATCCTCTTCCTCTTTAAATTCAGCTATCGATTTAGAATTTAATTTGTAACCCAGTCCTGGAGTCCCAGTTACACCCAAGTCACTTCACTGCTCTGGCACTGGTGTTCAGAGTCATAGCTTCTCCAGTTCATATTTCCTCTGGCACTCATGCTCTTCTAGTTTGGCCTCTTGCTGTTCTTGCTCAGCCTCTCACTGCACTCACTCAGCCTCTCACTGCTGTCATTCAGCCTCTCTCTGATGCTCTCTCTTTTTCCTCTGCAGCTCACTGCTTTTGCTTCTCTTCTCACTCGAATTTCAGCTCCATTCTCCACAACTTTTTCTGCAGCCTGATCCCTTCTGGCTCCAGAATGCTGGTGACCTTCCCCTGCTGCTGCGGCTCAGTGCTTGCACTGGTTCTGCTGTTCTCCTCCCTGGGTCTGGATACTGCGTTGGACCCTGGCCCCTCCATGCCCAGGGTTTGGTCCTCTCCAGTCACAGACTGTGATTCAAAGTCTTGGGCATCAGCTGCCCCAAGAGCCTCCATGAGGTGCTGCTTTTTGGCTCGCCCCTCATGCTGGACTCCTCTCTCTTGGCACAACTGCCTCAGATAATCTGCAGTGTACTCACTGTAGTTGGAAGCAATCTTCTTCCATAAGCTTCAGCTACACTAGCTTACACCCCCAAAAAAAGAATAAAACAGGTAGGGAACTTAGACTGTAAGCACAATGATATGGTTCTTTACTTTTTAAATCACTACATTATTTTGCATGTGAGCTGTTACAGTTATCACTCTGACACACAGGACTGTTAATGCTTGAGTTACCAAATACTTTTAAATCCCACTGCTACCACCATATCTATCAGAAACGCACTCCGCAGGTCAAGCCCTCTGCTCCCACAGTGCCAAACCTCGAAGTGCACTATGTGAACAGGAGACAAACAGGGTATCCCTCCTATATGTTTTGGGTCCAAATCACCAACTAGCTTTGAGTCCTGGGGTCAAATATGAACTCTTTTTTGCTAGCACACCCAGTTAACAGGCTCAGATATCACACTTTCTTCAGAGGATGCAGTGCAGTATCCTTTTGACTCAATTTGAGACCTAGGTATATTCTTACCTTAGCAAGACAGTAACACACTTTTAAGCCCTTAACAGTTTTTGTCAGAATTATCCAATACTGTTTCAGCCTCCACATGCAAAATAAAAGTCTCAAGCAGGATTAAGGAAACCAAAAGGTTTACTGGAATTAAAAGAAAATAGTAAATACATACAAAACATAGAACATATAACATAAATACTTAGTCAAAAATAAATTGGAAATTACAGAAACAAAATGCCTGGTGCTTAAATTCTAAGCCTAACTTAGTTCCAGTGTGATGGTATCTATTTTAACAGAAGTGTCTTTTTAGTTCAGACACACACTGTATTTGTGCCTTTAAGGGTCCAGAGATGAAGTATGTTTACTCCTTTTCAAACAGAGTGATAATAATCCAGCATGTCCTTCCTATCCTGTGAGGTCACAGCTTATGAGGTCACTGTTAGCATGTAATTAATTTGTAACCCCACCAAATATATCCAAAATGATGTCATTTTACTGCTGGCTGGAATTCTGCAAGATAGCAATAGCAAAATATGACAGTCTCTTTGATCTCTTTGATGTTCAGAAAACATCCTGACAAAACATTTATATTATAGGTGTGAAACCTAACAGGAATCAGTTAAAAATTGGCTTTCCTTCAAAGGTAATAAAATGCATACTTTGTCCCTGCACTTCAAAGTAGGAGGCTTAATTTATAATATGTTATACAATTGCTAACACAGGTATGACAGGAGAAGTCAACAGGAAGCTTCTTAATTAATTCACTGGTTCAGAGTTACTATAGTCAATTGTTTTCAGTAAGCCAGGGCCTCTGGGGTTCAAAGATCAGGTCCCTTTAAAAGCTGCTGGCTGCCATTCCCTAAGCAGACATTCAAATAATCATATATTTATATTCAAAATATGATGATAACTAGTAGAGAGTTAATCATATTACAACCTCTACCCTGTCAGATCTGCAGGGATGCTTTATAGTGGTGAAGGCCACAATAGAGGGGTGGAGGCTTTCCTTGGTCTCTGTTCATGGACCTAATTTCAGTTGTCTGGAATTCTTTCATAAGCTGACTTTGGTAGTGGCCCATTCTAGAGATAATTTATATGTGGGGGGAGACTTTAATATATGCTGGGACCCCAGTTTAGACCACTTGGGAGTTAGAGCCCACCCCTAATCTAAGGGAGCAGCTGCACTCAGACAATTCACACAGGAGAGGGCATTGCAGGATATATGGTGCCATTTGCAACAAACCAGGCATGAATTCTATTTTTATTTGTATGCTCATAAGATTTACACTAGAACAGATCTAGCCTTTGTCTACCCAGAGCTGCTGAGCAGAGGTTGTTCGGTGAATTATGGCACAATATGTGTCTCTGATCATGCCCCACTGGAGCAAAACACACAAAGCAAGCAGCATTCTCAGAACAGAAATGAAAGAAACTAAGTCAGTAAAGTTCAACAGCCAGAGCCTGCGGCTATGATCCAGTGCTTCAAGTCCAAGGTGAGACCCTTCATCAGTAGTGTGTCCTGAATGCTGGCCCAGTGGTATTTATTCAAAACTATTTAAAGTGACAGTATAAAAAGTTGTAACAAAAAAAATAATAATTTTCTTTTTTCAGTTATGCAAAAGCATACAAGCACAAAATCAGTACAGGCACAATCTTCTTCTAGTACTACTACTCCCAAAATAGCAAAATTCATTAAGAGCCAAAAAGCATATATGTTTATAAATAAGTCAGTCATATGTTATGGTAACACGGTAGTGCTACCATAGTTCGGGTTGAGGAGCCATTTACATGTTAAACCCACAATTTTGCACCTTAATAACTTTGCAATTGTTCAATGGATTTGCCTGAAATTTGGCATACAGAATAAAGACCCATACGCCTTGGGATCTGCCAAGGTTTGTACTGGTCTGATGTACAGCTGCGGAGTTATTAAGCATGATCTGCGCATGCGTTTGCGCTTTCTTTGGAATTCTACGGTCACACCTACAGGTCACACGGTTTACGTGACCAGTCCAAAATCTTCAGGGAACATGCAGCCGGGGTCCCCGATGTGCCTTTCCAAGACTTTGTGAAAAAATATTAAACAGTTCAAAAGTTATTCAAAAAACAAGTTCCCATTATAAGTCAATGGGAAAAGTTAACAAAAAGTGCAACACTTTCGCAAATGCTCTTTTACTTTCTCAAATGGCCCTAGTACTTTCTCAAATCTACCATTTTGTTTTCAGTTGGTGATCAGAAAAATGCATGGCATTTAAATTTGGGACCATCTAGGGACACAATTCTTTTTGTGTTCACCTAGCCGGAGCCTGAGGATGCTAGCCATGTCTTTATTTTGGGATTAAACACCCCAGAAATATGTTTTTCAAAGTTCTGGAAAAAGTATTTTGACAAAGTACTTTCATGCTCACAAGACTTTTGCAAATCTGTGCGAAAGCTTTCGCAAATCACGAAAGTACTTTGCAACACTATGGCCAAAATGACAGGAGTTCTTTGCCACCTTGCTTTAAAAAAACGGTTAGGTCTTTTGGCCTGAAATTTGGAGGGAACGCAGCCAACATCTCACAGATGTGCCTTTGCATATTTTGGTGACACAATATTACATGGATGCAAAGTTACAGTACTCCAAAGTTGTCACTTTTTCCCATAGACTAACATTGCGGCATCCGCTGCATGACAGGAATTTTTTGCTACCCTGCTGCAAAATAACGGTTTGGTCTTTTACACTGAAATTTGGAGGGAAGAAAGCCAAGATCCCACAGATGTGCATTTTGGTGGTTTGTTGGAAAAATATTACAGGGCATAAAAGTTATGGCACTCCAAACTTCTCTTTTTTTCCCATAGGCTAACATTACGGCTTTCCCCGTGCCTTTCAGGGCCTGAATCTCGGAAACGGTGCGAGATGGGACTTTTGTCAGAAAACACTTAGCCCCTGAAAGGGCTAAGTACAAAACTAGCCAGGAAAGTCATAAATCATATGACTTTTAAATTTTTTTTCTACATCGTACGGTTTCTGAGATATAAGCAATTTAGTATTCCAACTCCTCATTTTCTGCTCCGAGACCCATTATTATGCATACATTCTTTGTACTCACTGTCTTTCTCTATGCAGCTTTTGGGGAAAACCAGCCTGTGTGCTTACATTACTGTTACCATTACCGCTTCCGCTTGAGGTTCTGTACCCATTTCACTTACCGTTCCCATCGACGCCACCATATGCGTTACCCTTTGCATTTTCATTTGCGCTTGCATTTGCATTATTTTTACCATTTGTGTCTACAGTACTGTTTCTCTTTCTGTTTCGCTTTGCATCATGATGAGCATTACCATTTGTGTTTGCGGGCACCATGTTACTATGTGACAAGACATCACGTGGGCGAGTGCGGGGCCAAAGACTACGCTCCCTTGTACTCTCCATTCACTATTTCTCATCATCATTCTCAAAAACAAGGGAAATTAGAGGCAAAAAACTCCATTTAATGCATCAGTTAGGGTTGTTCCACAGCGACAAAAGTGAGGAAATTCGGTGTTAGGGTTGAAAACCCCCCTTGGACCCCAGCCCACCCCCCCAACCGGCATTTGGGTGCGCATTGGGGTGTTCAGTCCTAACTCTCACCCCATTCTCCTATACTTCTGCTGCTTTACACATGTGATGGGGTGAGAGTTAGGCGATATTGTCGCACCCCAATGCTGGTTGAAACAAACTGGGGTCAAAGCCTCAACCTAGACCATTCCTCACTTTGTCACTGTGGAACAACCTTAACTGATGCATTAAACAGAGTTTTTGCCTCTAATATATTATGTGTGTGTGTGTGTGTGTGTGTGTGTGTGTGTGTGTGTGTGTGATTACATACAAAATAGGCTAATCATATTTATGTAATAGCTGTACCAGAGATAAAGAATTAATTGAATAGATACAGACCAAATAGTCTCCAGTGCTAATAATAAGAATAATGATAGATGGGAAGAAAAGATGGAAGGAGGGGAGAAAAGAGGGGGAGGGAGGGGGAGGAAAAGTAATAATTTCAAGAAAAACTGTAACATCTAAACTATCATTAAGACCAATAGAAAACAGAGCTTGCATAGTATAAATCCATCTTTGTTCAAGTTTTGATAGTTTATTTAGCCTGTCACCACCTCTTATACTTTCTTTGATATGATCTACACTCATAAATTTGAATTCATTATTATCTTTATTATGGCATCCTTCAAAGTGTATGCCAATAGGGGTATTTGGATCAGGTTTGTGCATGGCTCTCACATGCTTTTGCATGCATTCTGTGAATGTGTTTTTTTTTGTCCTTCCTACATAAATGAGAGGAAAAGTACATTGTACAATATATAAGAGAGATACTGTGGAGCAATTAATAAAATGTAGAATTTACATTTTTTGTTTTATTTATATGGATGTAGAAAAACAAGTCCCTGTTCATAAAACTTACAAATGTTGCAATGCCCACAATGAAAACAGCAAAAGGACTGGGGTGGTAACCAAGTGGCTCTTATTTATTTTATTTGCTTTTGGTAACCGGGTGGGTGCACTAGACATTTTGGTGGCTAATGTTTTACATAAAGACTACTTGTCAAAGAATCAGCCACGTTGGGACCCCTACAAAAATAAATTCTAGGTCTCTGTCTCACAAAATCCCTTAAATCCACATCCCCCTGTAAAATTCCTCAATGCTGAACAATAATATCTTCAACTTTACCAGAAATTCTATTGTGCTCAATAACAAATGTAATTGGCTCCTGGCTAACAGGTGTTTGGGTGGCCTTTTTAGGTTTAAGTAATAACTCCCTATTCATATCTCTTGCCTTTTTATAGGCCTTTTCAATACACTCCTCTGTATATCCTCGGGAAAGAATTCTTATTTTCACATTTTGACTTTCTTTTTCAAATTTGGTCAAGCTTGAACAGTTTTGTCTAATACATACAGTATAAAATTGGCCATAAGCTACTCCTCTTTTTGTATGTGATGGATGGGTACTTGTTGCATGCAAAAGCATGTTACCAGATGTTGGTTTTCTAAATGTTCTACTCTGAACATTTTCCCCTTCTACACACATTAATATTAAATCAAGAAAATAAATTTCCATAGTGTGTGTATCTGAAGTAAAATGCAGACCCACATCATTAATACTGATGTAGTCTAGAAACTAACATACTGAAAGTGCATCTCCCTTCCATATTACAATAAGATGGTCAATAAATCTACCCCAAACACAAATGTTAACCAGAAAAGGATTCCTATTGCCACTGAAGACACTAGTTTCTTCCCACCAAGACATAAATAAATTAGCATAAGATGGGACCATAGTGGTCCCCATTGCAGTACCAGTGGTCTGTAAATAGTATTCAGTCAAATACGAAGTAATTGTTATACAAAATGCTTGGAAGTTCTTTGGAATGAGACACAAACTAGTGGTTTTTTGAATCAAGAATCACAAAATCAGGATGTGATGACTGATAAATCTACAATTTTTAAACCTAAGTCCAGCTTTAACCCTCCTCCTTCTATATCACCAGCAATAACCACCTATGAATCTTTGGTAATACAAGATTTTCAGCATCCTTTTAGTAGTAAGTGGCCAAATTATAAAAATAACCTGGACACAAGTGAACTAACGGCGCTAAAAGAAATAAAACATATAAAAACAAATTGAATTAAAGAGGTGAAACCGGGAGGAAAAATAGTGATCTTGAATAAAGAACAGAGTGAGAGTGAAATTTATAGACAGTTGGATGACAAAACGAGTTATAGAAGACTACAAGCAAATCCAACAAAAACCAACAAGTTGAAATTAGACTCTTTTTTTAGATGAATCTGAATTTAAGGGATATATCACAAAACAGGAGAAGGAATTTATGTAAGTGACTTTTCCCATGACTCCTACCATCTATACTTTGCCTAAAATTCACAAGGACCAGACCAACCCCCCCTGGCCGGCCAATTATATCAGAAATTAGTTCCCTGACTGAGAAATTATCCACATTTGTAGATTATTATTTAAGGCAACTGGTGATTACTCAGAGGGCTTATTTGAGAGATTCCATGGATGTGTTGGCAAAACTTGGGGGGTTTATCTGGTCCCCTGAATATGTATGGCTTACTATTGATGTAACCAGTCTCTACACATACATTAAACATTATTTTGGACTCCTAGCATTAGAATATCATTTATGTAATAATCCAGAGGCCCAGAACTTTCCAAAGGACTTCATTCTAGAAGCAGTAGAATTCATTTTGTATAACAATGACCACGTATTTGACTGAAAATACTATTTACGGACCACTGGTACTGCAATGGGGACCACTATGGCCCCATCTTATGCTAATTTATTTATGTCTTGGTGGGAAGAAACTTGTGTCTTCAGTGGCAATAGGAATCCTTTTCTGGCTAATATTTGTTTTGGGGGTAGATTTATTGACCATCTTATTGTAATATGGAAGGGAGATGCACTTTTGGCATCTCAAGTTTAAAGACTACATCAATACTAATGATGTGGGTCTGCATTTCACTTCAGATACACACACTATGGAAATTTCTTTTCTTGATTTAATATTAATGGGTGTAGAAGGGGAAAAAGTTCACAGTAGAACATTTAGAAAACCAACATCTGGTAACATGATTTTGCATGCAACAAGTGCCCATCCATCACATACAAAATAAGGAGTACCTTATGGCCAGAATATATATGTATTAGACGAAACTGTTCAAGCTTGACCGAACTTGAAAAACAAAGTCAAAATGTGAAAATAAAGTTTCTTTCCTGAGGATATAAGGAGGACTGTATTGAAAAGGCCTATAAAAAGGCAAGAGATAAGAACAGGGAGTTATTACTTAAACCTAAAAAGGCCACCCAAACACCTGTTAGCCAGCAACCAATTTCATTTGTTACTGAGTACAATAGTACTCAGTGAGTGAGTACAATCTGGTAAAGTTGCAGATATTATTGTTAAACATTGAGGAGTTTTGCTGGGGGATGTAGATTTTTTTTTGCATCACCTGCCAGCCTGCCACCCCGACCCTTCAGGAGAGACATTGGCTATCCCACTGCCCGTAACCCTACCCGAACGGACCCCCGAGCTCCATGGAGCTGTGGATTACCCCTCCCCGTGTGGGGATGAGGTGGGGGCACAGATGCCCCATAACTTACATATCATCAAGAGGAAGAAAAGCTGCCAGCTCAGTTCAGCCTTTGTTTTGGAAAGTTGGAAGATTTGTGATTCGCCTGTGGGGCACCTGCAACTAAAGGGTGAGTGTTTGCTCTAACATGAGAGGGCAAAAAATGTGTTTCTTCAACCTGGGACATGTGAGGAAATCTAGGAATTGAGCTACAATTTGGGAAGCCTATAGGACTAGGCCAAACAAGTGGAGTAGTGTCAAATGCTAGAATGTTGGGTAATTCAAATAATATGTAGAGGAGGTGCGACAGTTCATCTACCATTGAATCTACATTCAGAAGTTTCAGTTTTCCAGAGAAATGGCCGGGTATGGGCTGTGGGAGCTGGAGGTGGGCAAACCCCCCCATCTTTAGTAACCAGGTCCACCTCTACGGATTTCTGCTGTGGTTGCTACTTTGCCTCATGCACTTGGCCAGTGATGGGGGGAGTACCCAGACGTGGGTTGCAAAAGGGAAAATCTCTATAGGAGTCACAGACTCTAAGTGGTGTGGGGAGCCACAACAAGTGTAAAGAAGAATTCTCTTTGTGAGATGGGGAGTCATAACAAGTAAGGAAGAAATCTCTCTAGGAGTCGCAGACTCTTAGTGGTGTGGGGAGCCATGACAGGATAATTGGTTCATTCTTCCAATGGACCGTGAATCAAGTGGTCGGCGGGGGAGCCGGACCAGTCGGGCTGTGTACCCAAAGTGCGTGCAAGTGTGTGCCTGGTGGGTCCAGAGCCTGAAAACAGTATAATTGGTTCATTCTTCCAGTGGACCGCGTTGTAGTCTTTAATCTGCATTACCAGGAAATGTAGCCCCATGGGGGTCCGTCTATGCTTTGTTTTGTTCAGCTAGTTTATGAATAAAAGCCACACTGAAGAATCCCATTCCTGGTTCTGGACATTACAGTTATTGCTTCCTGTGTTCAGATTTACTTGGGTGCCCCTGTGCAGAGTAGCCAAACCTAGGTCCCCCTGTGCTGAGTAACCTCATCCTCCCTGAACCCAAGTCCCCACCAGGTACTGCTGTCAGCTTCAACAGCATGCCACCTGTCATTTTGGCAAAAAGGCAGGGGTGAGGGGTTACATGTATCTATTCAATTCATTCTTTGTCTCTGGTGCAGCTGTTACATAAATATTATTAGCCTATTTTGTACTTAATAACATTTATATACATATATTTAAATGACTGACTTTTTTATGAACAGATATGCTTTTTGGCTCTTAATGAATTTTGTTATTTTGGGAGTAATAGTAATAGAAGAAGATTGTGCCTGTATTAATTTTGTGCATGCATGCTTTTGGATAACTGAAAAAAGAAAAGAGAAGTTTTTTTTTTTGGTTATAACTTTTTATACTGTCACTTTAAATAATTTTGAATAAATACCACCGGACCAGCATTCAGGGCACATCCCTGATGAAGAGTCACACCCTGGACTTAAAGCGCTCTGGCTGTTGAACTTTACTGACTTGGTTTCCTTTGTTTGTGTTCTGTGAGTGCTGCTTGCGTTGTGTGTTTTGCTGATGTCTCTTTAGTAGCACCGACCCTTTCGGTGATGTTCCATATGCCTGTGGTTTTGCTGCCCCACTGGCGGTGGAGGTTGACTGGACAACAGACCCCCCCACCGATACCACAATGGTGATTAGACCCAGCCCTGTTAACTGATAAATCCTATAAGGAGTACATAGTTAAGGGCATAAGGAAGTTCCTAGACCATAATAAAGTGGAGGACACATCGGTTATAACCACTTGGGAGACCTTGAAAACCTATACCCAGGGGCTTTCAATTTAATTTGTGGCTCACAAATGTAAAACAGAAAAGCAAGCAGAAATGGAGTTGGAAGATCAAATAAATGTATTACAGAAAAGGGCAATGTCAAGTGTCAGGGGAGTAGACTCGAGGGAATTTTAAAGACTTAAGGGTAAGTTGAATCAATTGGCATTAGGGAACATTGAAAGAAATTTATTACTGAATAGGGTGGGCAACTACTTTGAGTTGCCCGGTTGGTCAAGAGAAAAAGGGCAGAAAGGCAGATAATTGAATTGGAGGGACTGGACGGGACTGATACAACTGACCAGAGAATAAGAAATTACACTTTTTTTATTTCAACTTGCCCGTCTCCCATGTCTTTTGGGGAGGCCTTGCACCTTCTCCTACTCCATCCACCAGGGCACTCTCCTAGGCAAGCCTGCTCCAGTTTCATTTTTTGCTTGTGGGTCCAAGGTGTATTGTCATTTTTCCCTGTGTTTTTCTCCCCTTCCCCCCAGTCCGCCAACACAAAGGATGTGAGTCCAGACTGGCGATGTGCTGATGCATGTCATCCACCAAGCACCTAACAGCAACCCCCTCCCCGACTCCACTGAATGGAGCCACCACAGCCCTCGAGAGCTCGTGCATCCACCGGCCCTCTAGGGATGTCAGGTGCTTGAAGCACCCTTGGTATCCCTCCCCAGAGGGAGGAGAGCATCCGTGTGGCTGTTCAGTCCTCCCTCACCCCACTGACCCTTGGTGACCCGAGTCTATTCCCGAACCTGGGTCACTGCCGAAGCATGAGGTGTGGTGTCCAGTGCCTCAACCCTCAGCACCACCAGGCTGGCTGAGAAATAACACTTTTAAACACTTTAACCAATCTCTCTACTCTTCCGAGGTTCCAAATGGATCTGACCCCACCAGGTCTGGACAATACAAACTAACTGAGCTTGGGCTCTAAGAAGGTGGCAGACCTGGACTTTCCAGTTACCCCTGACAAAATTCAAAAGACTGTTTGATCATCTAACATGGGTAAAGCCCTGGGACCATATGTCATTCCTCTGGAATTTTATAAAGTTTTATGGCCCGAGATTAGTCAGTTATTCTGTCAGATGGTTGTGGGGGTGCTGGATGGTGGGTCATTAACAGATTCCCAGACTTTGGCTACTATTTCTATCCTTCCTAAACCAGGTAAAGACCCAGTCAAATGCAACTTTTTACCACCTGATCTCATTATTAAATGCTGATTATAGGATCTTGGCAAAAATATTGGCCATTAGGCTGGAGAGTGTACTACCAGCTCTTATCCACCCTGACCAGGGGGGTTGTAAGAAGCAGACAGGCCAAACATAATATTAGAAAGACCCTTAATATTATGCATAGCCGGGTGTCCCAGAAGAGGGGAGGGGATCAGGACCTTCTTGTTCTGCATGTGGAGAAGGCCTTCTACCTGGTAGAATAGTCATTTATGTTTTCTGTTTTGTCAGGGTATGGGTTTGGGCCACATATTAGATCCTGGATACATATGTTTTATAAATCCCGTCAAACCCAAATTCTCACAAATGATACCTTCTTCCTGCCCTATGGCCTGTCTCAGGGAACTAGACAGGGGTGCCCCCCATTCCCATTGTTGCATGTGTTGACAATAGAAGCACTGGCTCAAGCTGTGAGATGTCACCCCAACATTAAAGATTTCTCTCATGGGGATGGAGAACACATCATCTCACTTTTTGCAGATGATGTCCTATTGTTTGTGGTCAACCCAGTCAAGGCGCTGCCTGCAATCACAAAACTTTTTCATATTCATGGCCCCATATCAGGCCACAAAATAAATTGGACTGACTGTGAGTGGCTCCCACTCTCAGGAAGGAATGTGCCCATACAAATTGGGGGATACTCATTTCGCTGGCCTTTGTTATGAAATATTTAGGAATTCAACTCCCAATAAAGCTCTCCACACTGTGCGAGGCAAACTATAAAATCCTGCTCCGAAACATCAAGGAAGACTGTGATAGATGGAAATCCTTTCCGCTTACGTTGATTGGTCAGATTAACATTGTTAAAATGTGTGTTCTCCCTCAATGTTGGTACCTGTTCCAAACTATCCCCTGCTATTTACCCCCAAAATATTTTAAGTCTTTAATGAGTTGTATTACTTCCCTATTATGGAATGGCGAAGACCTTGGATCAAACAAGAAACATTATGACAGCCATTAAATAGGGTAGTGCTGGGATTACCAAACCTCCATCTATATTACCAGACCATGCAACTGACTTTCTTGGATGATTTGACTCCAGAGGCAGCCCGAAAATAAGCATGGGTTGGGTTGGAGGAGGCATCCTTTGGGGCCCCATTGTACCCTGCTCTCTTTGCGGCTTCTCAGAAAAGGAAGGTGTTAAAGTTCCTCAGTAACCCCTTTCTCAGATTCATGGCACAGGCCTGGCTTTGTAAAAGAGCTTTGAGCTTAAAGGTATGAGCCGAATCTCTAAATAAATAAACAATAAATACAAATATATACTAAGAAAGGGAATGGAATAATCTAAAAATAATAGATTACATGTGATTCATTATAACATACTCCTTCAGACCTACTTTACCCCTGCATTGGCACATAGGATAAACGCAGATAAGTCAGACCATTGTCCCAAATCCAAAGTGAGCACAGGCACTTTTTTCCATTTGATATGGGAATGCCCCAGGATCACGTCATTCTGGACGGAGGTTATACGATTGTTAAATAAGACTTTGAATGATTCAAAGAATCTTGACCTACTCAATGTGCTGTTGGGGCTACCGAGTTCTGCAGGGGAGGAGGGGAGGAGATCACCAATTGAGGCTAGGCATAGTCATTTCTAAACAGACACTGGTGCTCAAATGGGGATCGGAATGTGTTCCTACGGTGTCCCAATGGGTGACCTCTCTGTTACATAGTACAAATGTTAGAGCACCTTCAGTATAAAATGACGAACCAGGAGGACAAATACAATTTCATTTGGGGCCCCTTGGAAAAGACGTTAGTAACATGGTTCCTGGCCTTTTAGAGAGACCAGGGTGTTGGACTCTTTCTGAGAGGGGAGTTTTGTGAGGGCCTTCCTCAAGAGGTGTACCATTGACATTCCAGCAGACACACAATTCACTAGACAAGCAATCTAGTAGACAGTCACCCTGTTGGGTTTATGTCTTTGTAGCCAAATGAGGGAAGGTGAGAAACAAACCTGATTACCTTTGATTTTATCTGTTTTTCTTTGACTTGTAACAGAATGACACTGGAGTACTGTATTTGTAGGGAAAGCTCATGTTTCCTTTTTTTCTTTTTTTCTTTTTTTTTTATACTCTGGTTGGTGTACTACAAAGTGATGATAAACTATAGGTCTGAATGGCTTTCCCTAAGGACACTGATATATTAAGATAACTACTCCCAAACAACTTAAAATTGTCTTGTGTATTGAAACATGAATGTACTGCTTCAAAATACTTGATATAAATAAAGTTTTTAAAAAAAATTAGGCTTTGGGATACCATGATGGCCATTCGCTATCAATAGTGAATGATTTAGCAGCCCAAAAGTGAGACAGAATTCTACTCATACCAAAAGGTACAACCGAACAATGGAGTTTGCCCTTTAAGGGGCAGACCAGGTTGTCCTGGTGCACCCCTTCCCTTTTCATTAGGATGGTTGTGCTCAGAAGGTGAGGGGGGAAGGAAGGGGAGGGGACATGAGATACAACAATTGCCAGGCAACAGGAAGGGGAGGGGCAAGTGGAGGTACATAATGGACAGCACAGAGGAGTTTCAGCCACTTTTTGCTGGAGTTTTGATCCATAAGAACTGCAGCACATCAGATTGGTGGTTTTGTTCAAAGGTTTGCGCACCAGGTACAGCAGGTAAGATAGCTTCCAATGAATAAAGTTTCATGAATTAAGTTAATCTTTAAGATACATTGTTTGTGACTGCTTTACAATAATCTTTTATTTGGAGGAAGTTTTTTAGCATTGCTGGCCTGGATGAATATGTTGCTAGTGGTTTAGGGAATACTGAGGTGATGTGCTTTGTTTAGTAGGTGACTGTTTCATTAGGTTTCAGCTTGAGAAGGAATTATAGTATTGCTGGTACAAGGACACTCGTTTTAGCGGTTGTAGGAATTTTGCAGCTGTACTGAGATTATACTTGTTTTTAAATCGCGAGGCGAATAGGCACAGACAAGAGAATTTAGTTGAAAAAGTGTGGTTGTACAGGGCCTGTAAAAGTTTGTGCAGAATGCAACAGTTTTGCCCGTTGGGGGGCCTAGCAAGAGAGAATCGTGGGACAGTCGGTAGATCAATAGTTCGGAGTAGTGGGCAACAAAAGTTGCAGCGTTGAGGCTGGACTGGTAAGCCTGGTGACCCTGGGCAGTTTTATCACCTCAGAAGAAGGGAGTTTGTGTAGAGGAGGCCCGAAATAAGAGGGAGCATGAGCCTGACACTGGCGGCCACGTGGCGTGACGTCACATGCCGGGCAGCAGCCACGAGGTGAGCGAAGCCTGAAAAAGACTAAGGGAGGACAGAAAAGGGGCTATGGGGGGTGAGTCCTGTGGGAATGCAGGAGAGGGGGAAGGCATTGGTACAAGGGGAAGAGGCAGGTTTGGACGTGGGGGGAGGCCTCAGAAATCCGATTAGGGCAGTATGGTGATGTGGAGTAAGGCTCTAAGCTGCAAAGCTAGAGACCTGGGTTTCGGGGATCACATCCTTGTGCTTGGCAGGACACAGAGCAAGGAGCCTCAGACACACCAGCAGGATCACGTGGCTGAAAAACAGACTCCTCAGGTCCTCAGGAGGAGGTGACATCTCCCCGTTTCCACTAAGGGATCCATGGTTCCCCCATTGAGAAGGTGACTCAGGGGCCTGCAGCAATGTATGGGGAAGGGAAAGGGGGGCTCGCTGCCCCATCAGGACGGTGCTGGGAGAGTCAGGGAATGAAACAGGGCCTACACATAGGGATAGGCAAATGCCGCCGTGCATAGCGGCAAAAAGGGTCAATAAAGTGATGCAGACCAGGGCTGCAGGGGACAAGCAAAGGCTCATAGGAACCAGGATGACAAGGTTGGCCGGCGACAAGGCCCAGCTGGGGGGCTGACGAGCGACCACATGGCATGACGTCACACACCAAAGGAATAGGCCAAAACGAGCAGCTTGGCCATTTCTGAAGCAGGGGAAGTTCTCTGGTTGGGATAAGCGTTGTTTGGTCAGGATATTGGGCACATGGGTGCCACGAGGCAAAGGAGTGGGACAGAGGCTTGGTACTGTGAGGCCTGGCCATGTGGGGTGACGTCACATGCCAGAAGGGCAAAAACGACAGAAGGATGCCCAAAAAAAGGAGTTTTATTTGGGAACAGGTTTCATGAATGGGAGGAAGGGATCAGCCATGGAAGGGGACCGTGGCCTAGGGTGGGGGGGTAAAAGTTTGGGGACAACTAACACCCTGCAGGAGGGCTGGGTGACAGAGCAAGGGAAGGGAAATGGAGAGGCCTGGGAAGGCTTAGCAGCCATACCATAGCGGGGCATGCAAGGGGAGTAGATTTAGGCCTGGACAGCCAAAGGAGGCAACGTTTGAAGCATTTCAGGGCCTAGTGGGGGGAGCAACAAAAAAAAAAACAACAACACACAAGGCGACATTGGTTGACTGTTTCTCTGGAAACAGGGCTGGGTCATAGGGAAGTATTACAGGCTAAGTTGCTTAATGGAAATGTTGTTTTTTGACTATGGGGGGGCCCCTTCCACATGAAGGCATGCGGTAAGCATAAATTAACATCAGAATCTTGTTTTCTTCCCATCAGTTGTCTTCACAGTTAAAAGGATCAAAGGACATGGCACCAGAGAAGAGCAGGCCATCAAAGGATGATGCTTACAGGGCTATAATCGAGCTGGCGAAAAAAGCCAACAGAATGTGGGAACTGGTGGAAGGGGAGGAACCAGGAAGACCCGGGGAGAAAAGGAAAGCGGGACCGGGAAAAGGGGGCAGAGGGAAATGACCAGCTGAAGGGCCAAGCAGTCCCACTAGGGTACAACCGCTGGCAGTGAGACCCACCAAGGTGGCTGATCCAGTACCTCTGCAGCCTATAGTCCTGGTACCAC
This sequence comes from Neoceratodus forsteri, assembly GCA_016271365.2. Classification (NCBI taxonomy): domain Eukaryota; kingdom Metazoa; phylum Chordata; order Ceratodontiformes; family Ceratodontidae; genus Neoceratodus; species Neoceratodus forsteri. The sequence continues at coordinate 30,479,511 of JADMNL010000028.1, forward strand.
CAGTACTTCACCAAGATCATGTCAGGATCCCTCCGGGGAACCCAGACCGGATCCCCAGAACATAGTGCTTCCTCCACAATCCCTAGTGGTTCACCCACCCCCTCAACCACAGGGTACCATAAGGGGGCACCAGGAAGATGCCAGGCAGCAAGGCTCGGACAAGGACACAGGTAACACACCCAGTGCAGTGGCTGACAGTATAAAAGAATATATAGGTCAAATTGTGTCAGCACTGGGAACAGAAGGTATAGGGCAAATGAAATCGGCTCTGGCAGAGATTAGGATGGAGAAAGAGGTGCCAGTAAGAAATGAAGGGGGTACGGAGAAAGAAGGAAAGGGTACAAGGGAGATAAGTGCCCCCTGGATGAGGATAGGCGAGCATGTGCCACTGGCCACAAAGAAAAAAATATGGAAAGGAGAGTGTGTGGATAGATTCACTTTGGTGAGCCGGGAAGCAGCAGCAAAGTACGAGGAAGCAGAGAACATAGAAAAGAGTGAAATGGCAGTAGCTGTAGAGAAGAGGGAGGGGGTCAAATTCACAAAAGGGAAAACTTGGGACCGGTGGTTCATAGGTTTTGCCACCTTCTCAGCCATTGTCCTGGAGAAGAAGCTGGAGTTGGGCATCCCGCTCATCACATATTCCCTAATAATAAGGTGGGCAAAAGCAAAAGGGGGGATGGGGTGGATATACTATGACAAATTCTTTTGGCAGAGAATGGCAACATATAGGGATGTAAGATGGAATACGAAGCAGCTAGACTTATGGACAGATTACGTAACAGATCAGTCCACACCTAAAGGGGAGTGGGGGAGGAAAGGAGTTATGCCCCTGAGGTGCTGCTGGGCTTACAACTGGGCCTTTTGTTCATGGCCTCAATGTCATTTTCGGCACGCATGTTCAAAATGTGGGGGGATGCACCCGCAAGCAGATGCAGAATTACATGGGCCTGGCAGACAGGGACACGGGGTCAGAGTTCAGGTCAACAGTTTTTTTCAAGAGGGACAGGGGTTTAAAGGCAGGCATGGAATAGGGAGGAGGGGTGGGGAACATGAGTAGAGGAGGTCAGAGTCACTGACCAGGAAAGCCAAGCACTGAGTGAGAGGGAGGGACCGGGAAGGGAAAATGGGAAGAAAGGCAGAGAGCAGTTTGGGGTGGCCAGAAACCCCATCAGGTTAGAGGCGTGGACAGTTTGGTTGGACTGATATCCAAACAAAAGAGTGGCGGATATGATCATAGAAGGTTTTTGCACAGGTTTTTCACTGCAGTGTGAGGGTCCCAGACAAGCGAGAGAGGCGAGCAACCTGGGATCAGTCAAAGGGAGGGAAGAGATGTTAAGACAGAAGACAGAAGGAAAAGGCAGCAGGGAGAGTAGAAGGCCCATTTGATATCCCCCCCCCCATTTCAGAACATGTGGATTTCACCATTGGGCTTGGTACCCAAGAAACAAGAAGGGGAATACAGGGAGATTCACCACCTATCCTATCCAGAAGGGGATTCCATGAATGATTTTATTGGGGAGGAGTATAGCAAGGTGTCATATGTGACACTAGAGGATGCAGTCTGGATAATCCGGGCTACTAAGGATGCATGGATGGCAAAAATGGACATTGAATCCACGTTCAGACTGCTGCCAGTTAGGAGAGAAGACTGGGACCTATTGGGTTTTAAAATTGGGGGTCAGTACAATTTTGACACAGCCATGCCTATGGGATGTTCTATAGCATGTGCAACATTTGAAGCATTCAGCACCTGTTTGCAGTGGATATTTCGAGAGAAAACTGGTTATAGACATGGCCCCTACTTTTCTGCACCACAGTGGGACCAAGTTCTGCGGCAAGACTACTGTTTGCCGCAGAACTTCTTCGGCGGTGGTTTGTAATTTCTGAGGAAGTTCTGTGGCACTAACAAACTACCTCATCACAGTGTCAGCTTGTCATCCTGACTTCACTTTCATGACAGTGGTTACAGCAATCAGGATGGTGGAAAGCACAGTAACACTAGTTCAAAAATAACAGACTTATAAAAATAATTTTATGCCTAAAAAGGCAAAACAAATGTATCTCCCTTAAGGTCCTGGCCTGTTGCATAAATGGGATATGCAGAGGGGATCTTATGTGATAAATAATGTGTTTCTGTATGCATGCTATCTATCCCACTAATGAGGTTTCCGCTGTCTATCACTTATATATTTGTATATGCTTTCTACACCACTCAGAGGTTCCCACTGTGTATCACTTATATATTTATACGCAATCTGTAACATACATGCAAATATGTGTGTGTGTGTGTGTGTGTGTATATATGTATATATATTTTTTTAATTTCCATGAACTTGCATCCTCATTCATATAGGTCCCATTGGAAATGGAATAGAGGAGTTATTGCAAAACTCATTTTTCATGTCAACCTGCTTTCCCTGACACACTGTGTAACATCATCAGGCCATGACATGCATGTGAACTGATAGTGAGATAGTACTCTCCAGCCCATCACAATGTGTCCACCATGTGACAGAACACTGCACCATACCTTCCCAGGCTCTGAGCAGTGATGTGTTCCACCAATCCTTGTGCTGCCCAGCCAGCTCCCAGAGCTAATCTCTGAACCTGAGTTGCCGGCACGGAAACACAGCATGCTACCCTCTGGACCAACAGCTGTCCCTGCACACAACATTTCTCTGTAACGTTTAGGTGATTCTATCAACCAATGACAATATGTAATCAATAACCCTGGCAAAAATGCATACAGTGCAATTATTTATTTAACAAGTCTATTCTTTCAACAGGTCTACACATTATTATATTTCACTTTTCTGGGCATAATTACTTTACTTTTCTTAAAAATGACAGTTAAATTAATTTTACCAGTTATTCATTTCAGATGGCATCTCTATACCTTAAAGGCACAAAAAGGTTTGTACAGAGTGAGGTATGGACTTAACAGGTCTGTGCTATTGATAAGGTTTTGTTTAAGTTGGCCCTAGTGCAATAATGTAAGACAGAAAATTGTATTAGGCTGTAGTGCAGGTTGAGCAACTATCACCATGCATGATGTGCTGTGCCACCGTCTCTGGCAGTGGGAGCTGTGGTAGATAAGTGACTGTCCATTTCTGTTGCAGAATGCAGACATTTCATTAGCTAATGTATGATGTTATAGCAATAACATCACATTCTGAGCATAAGAGGGGTTTTGGATATAAAAAGAGGGGAAGGGAAACAGATTCTATGGATAAACAGAAATATTAATAAAACTCACCAAGAAGAGTGATTCTGCAGTCACCGAGAAGTTCTGTGGTAGATTGTGTTCTGTGTGTAAATACTATGGCCGAGAATTTAGGGCCCTTGGTTATAGAATGGTCATCCACTATTTGGATGATTTTCTTTTCATTGGTAAGGGGGAAAGGGAGACACAACATATGCTGGACACGTTTCAAGAACTGTGCAAAGAATTAGGGGTTCCGCTGGCACTGGAGAAAACAGGAGGTCCCAGCAGGGTGCTTGAATTCCTGGGTATTGAGATAGATGCCCCGAAGGAAATATTCAAGCTGCCGGACAAAAAAGTGGAAAAACTAAAAGAACTGATCCAAGTACATACCAGCAGGAGAAGAGTACAATTAAAACAAGTACAGCAGGTACTGGGGCACCTGAACTTCACCTGCAGGGCTATTGGACCAGGAATGGCATTCACACAGAGGTTAGCAAGGGCTACAGCCAGGGTCACCAGACCACATCATTGAGTAGACCTGACAAAAGGCATCAGGGAGGATTTTAGAGTATGGGAGGAATTCCTCAGGAAGTATAATGGCTGCTCTTCCTGGCAAGAGGAGTGGGTGTATAACACAGACCTTGATCTTTACACAGATGCTGCTGGGGGCTAGGCATGAGGGGCTACCAGAGGTGCAGGTGGTTTGCAGAACCATGGCCTGCTAATTGGGTAAGGGACGGCAAGGTAAGGGATATAACATTGCTAGAGATCATGCCCATCTGGGCATCTACCCTGGTTTGGGGGGAAGAATTACAGGATCAGAGAGTGACATTCTGGTGTGACAATAGAGCAGTGGTGGAGGTCCTAAACAGCAGGTCAGAAATGGTCAAGCAAGTATTGCGACATTTAGTGTTAAGGGCCTTGCAACTGAACATGTCATTCAGAGCAAAACACATAGAAGGGGTGCACAATACCCTGGCTGACAGCCTTTCCCATCTGCAGCTGGACCATTTTCAGATGCTGGTGCCAGCAGCAGAGGAGCAAAAAACGCCCGTACCAACGAACATCTGGGACGTTGGCAAGAAGGCGCAGAACTGTTATTTCACAGCTCATGGGTGCCTAGGACTCTGAGGGCCTATGATGGGGCCTGGAAAGTGTTTCAAAAAATCAGGGCAACACACCAGATGGAGGTAAGTAGGCCACTCACAGAGGAACAGTTAGGAAAGTTCACCATGGAGCAGTGGCAAAATGGAACAGCCCACTCCACAATGGGGTCTACTTGGCAGGGATTAATGTTATCTGCAGTCTACAGGGATGGAAGGACCTGACAAAATCATTGTTCATTAGAAGAACGATGCAGGAATGGGGTAGGTTGAAACAAGGGCCAGTAGACAATAGAAGACCAATAGGGGAGCAGTGGCTTGCAAAACTAAAGGATGTGCTCCCGGCAATATGCAGATCAAAGATCGAGGCCCAGCTATTTCACACAATTTATGTTGTAATGTTTGCAAGGGCCATGAAAGTGAGTGAGATGGTAGGCCATGGCAAAAAAGACAAGGAAGGTGGATTAGAATGGGAAGACATAAATTGGGGGATGAAAGAGATACAGATCAAGATTATTTTTTTTTAACTTAGTTTTTATTAATTTTTCATATTCCATTTCCAGTTACAATAAACTTCATTACACCAATAGATAGGAAAGACATACATCTCTGTTAAAATTAATACAGTGGTAACCAGACATCATGTTATCCCAAGTTGTTCTGAGTACAATCCTTGTTACTGTTTTTAATCACAAAATTTATCACTTATTATGCTGTTTTTGTTTTGGTTTTTTGCAGGCTGGACCGAATAGGGGAATCTATTCCTATAGAGTATTTGTCCAATGACCTTCTCATATTTTCGCCACTGGGAAATACTCCTTTCTGCTTCTCTTTCCTCTTATTCAACTGCTCTTGGCAATCCTTTAGCCAGTACTGTCCCAATAAACTAATATGTGATTAAAAAAAAACAGCTTGTTGTCTTGTGTCTTTCCTTGTTCCAATCCTATTCTTCTGTGTATATGGCTAGTATAGTCTGTACATAAACTGATCTTATCATTTTTTTTTAACAACATAAAAAAGGGGGGGGGGCAGGGAGATAATAAATTTGCCCCCTGACAAGAATTTGAGGGGTTAGTTCAGATTGGTGTTATTCAAATAATTTATATCAGAAGATAAACATAAAATAGGGTCCTGCAGGCTGACGACGGGGATTTCAAAGGTTTTCCTTTGTCCAGTCAGGCCCAACAGCCTCTTGAGTTTATTTTAGTAGAAGTTGATCTAATACTGGACTGCCTTTTTTGGTTTCTACATATTCATAGAATGGGAGCCACCTTGAGTTAAATTGATCTGTTCAAAGTCTGAGTTTGGCTGTGAGGGCCTCCATAGTTTTAATATTAATTACATTTGTCCACCACCCGGAATAAGAGACCCTGTCTGAGGAGAGCCATTTTTGTGTAATAACCTTAGAGACAGCTGCTATTAATATATAGAATAGGTACCTTTGGGCTTTCATTTTAACACCAAGGGGGGGGAGCCATAGTATCATATGTGGAAACTCTGGTGGGTTTTCCAATTGCAGAATTTCTTTGGTAGCAGTGGTTATCTCTGCCCAAAAGTCCTTAAGCTTGGGGCAACTCCAAAGTATGTGGAACTTGGAGCCTATATCTGGGCAGCCCCTCCAACACTTACTAGTTTGGGATGTTCCATATTTTAATGAAATATCTGGGGTGATAAAATATCTTGTTGAGATTTTCCATCTGAACTCCCTCCATACCGGGGAGTTGGTTGTTTTATGTATTCCCTGCCAGATACGAGACCATTCCTTGTCTGATATTTGGCCTTCATATTCAGCTTGCCATTTATTTTCAACTGCTTGAATGTGTAAGACACCTGAACCTTCTTGTAGAGTTTGTTGTATAAAAGTGATGAGTTTCCTGGTGTCTTCCATGTGGCTTTTTTGATACATATACCTCAATGGTGGAGCTGGGTCACTTTGTATGGCACCAATCCCAACTGTGTTTATTATAAAGTGTCTACATTGAAGGTATCTGAAAAATTCTTTGTGGGAGAACCCAAATTCTTCTTGAAAGAGTGCAAATGTTTTAACCCCTTCACTATTAACTATTTCGTGCAAATATCTGAGCCCCTTCTCTGACCATCTGCTCCAATAAGGGTCTTTCTGCGTGGCTCAGAACTGCAGCAAATATTTCAGAGGAATGTATTTCCAGGTAGGGGAGAATATCTCCCACCACTGTCTGACCCTGAGCCAAATTTTGAGAATGTTTCTTGTCAAAATGTTACTGAGGATTTTCAGGTCTGAAGACCTGATTGTCCAGGGCAAAAACTGCAGAGGGATCCAGGGGTGGGCCCTCTCCTCCAGCATGTACCAACCTCCCTCTTGTTCAGGTTTCAACATTTTTAAAATTGGGGTTGTTTGTGCTGCCAAGTAGTATTTTAGAAGGTCAGGAACACCCAATCCCCCCTTGTCTTTAGCCTCAGTTAGGATGCCCCATTTCTTAGTGGACGGCGCCCTGCCCATATAAATTTAGATAACTTTCTTCTCAGTTCTCGGCATTCTCTTCCATCTATAAGAATAGGCAGAGTTGAGAATAAAAATAGGAACCTGGGCAAGATGTTCATCTTGATAGCCTCCACTCTAGTCATAAAACTAATAGGAATATTTTGCCATCTCTGTAAATCTTCATAGACTTTTTATTTTAATGCTTGGTAATTATAAAGGTATAATTTGGTTAGGTCTGTTGGTATTGATACTCGTAAATATTTAATTTTATCCTGAACCAGTCTGAAAGGTAGGAGACTTTGTAAGTTCTTGTGTGGGGGTCCATCTAAACTCAGAATTTCTGTTTTTTCAATGTTCACTTTGAAACCCGAAATCTGACCAAATCTGTCCAATAATTGGAGCATTTCAGGGACTGAGATTTCTGTGTCTTTTATGTATATTACTGTGTCGTCTGCATATAATGAAATCTTATTTTCAGTGTTATTTATTGTTATCCCCTTTATGTTTGGGTTTTCACGAATGGCCTGTGCTAGTGGTTCCATGGTTAGAGCGAACAGTAATGGGGACAACAGGCATCCCTATCTTGTTCCTCTATTAATTGCAAAGAATTCCTAATTTATACCATTCACTCTGACTCAGGCTGTTGGATTCTGGTATCACAAGTTTACCCATTTAAGGAAGTTGCCTCCCACCCCCATCTTGGACATTACCTCTCCCATGTATACCCAGTTCACCCTGTCAAATGCCTTTTTAGCGTCTAAGAATATTGCCATTGGGTTTGTCTTAGAGGGATGTTTATGTGTGACAATGTTCAGGAGATTCCTGACATTATCTTGGATGTGTCTGTGTGGTATAAAGCCTGTTTGATCAGGGTGAACTAGGAGTTCTATGTGTTGTTGTAATCTTGATGCAAGTATGCGGGTCAGGATTTTTAGGTCCTGGCTGAGTTGTAAAATGGGTCTAAAATATGAGCACAGAGATCGGGGTTGTCCGTGTTTTGGGATGACTGTGACCAGTCCCTCCTGCCATGACTTAGGGAATGCACCCTCTTTGAGGATCACATTATAAATATACACTAATCAGGGTATTAGAGTCTTACCTAACCTCTTGTACCATTCAGCTGGTACCCCGTCCATGGCTGGCGTTTTTCCAGTCAGGAGGTCTCTAATGGCTTTCAGGGCCTTGCGTTCCATAATTGGAGCAAAGAGCACCTCCTTCACCTTTAGGGGCAGGGTTGGTAGCTTGATAGAGTTTAGAAAGCTTAGAGTTTCTGATCTGACTCTTCCTTCTGCTCTGCTTTCCGTGTATAGTTTCTTATAAAATGCCCTGAACTGGGTGGCAATCTCTTTTGGTTTGACCCAACACTTTTCAGGGTTTGATATATCTCTGATTACTGAGATGTTCCTTTCGGCTTGCCTCTTTCGGACATGAAAGGCGAGGAGTCTCAATGCTTTTCCGCATGTTTCATGATACTTTTGACTAGTGAACTTAAGGAGACCTTCCGCTTTTTTATTCCCTAATTCATGCAGTTCAGATCGAACTTGATTTAGATCTTTAAGCGTTTGTTTTGGTCCTGTGCCCCTCTTATGTTTAGTCTCTAGATCTGATAGTTTGTCTCTGAGAGCTTTTTCTATGGCTTTCGCCTGTTTTTTCTTAGCTGAGGCAGAGCTAATTATTTGCCCCCTTACCACAGCCTTGAGAGTGTCCCACCACAACATTGGGGAGTAACTTTCCGTAGGGGAGTCTTTCTCTAAGTTTTCAATTGTCTTCTTCATAAGTGTAATAAAGGTCTCCTCATTTAATTGGGAGACATTAAGTATGCACAGGGGTGTTTTGACTTCCCGGCCTATATTAAGACTGACAGAGATTGGGCTATGATCAGACAGAGTGATAGAATGTATTTTTGACTGTTCAAATAAATGCAGGTCAGTTTAAAGTGTGAGAAAAGGTCAATACATGAGTAAGATGTTTGTGCCCCTGAAAAAGAGGTTTCTCCCCCGTGCTGTGTTCTCCATATATCTGCCATACCAAATTCAGCCATTAAAGCCCTGAGCTTTTTACTTGCTGCCTTATTAGTGTTTGAGTTACCAGATAAGCGGTCTAGTTGCGGCAAGGGTGCCGTATTAAAGTCCCCTCTGATTAGTATCTGGCCCTTGGGTAGGTCAGCCAACTTATTAAAAACGTCTCTTAAAAATTTTTCTGTGCCCACATTGGGGGCATATATATTTACTAGATGTAGTATTTTATTGTGCATCACACAGGTTGCCCTGACAAATCTACCCTGAAACTCCTCTTTCATAGATTGTATCTTTAGGGGGCTGTTACGCTTAAAAAGTATTGCTACCCTTGCCTTTCTGTTGGTAGGATGTGACGATGATACTACCTGACCAACCCATCTTCTCCTGAGTTTGGAGTGTTCTAACTGTGAAAGGTGTGTCTCTTGTAAGAAGGCTACACTACGTTTCAGGTGTTTCAGTAACCTAGTCCATTTAATTGGGGAATTGATCCCTTTCACATTATAGGAGATAACATTCAAGGAGACCATGTTGTGCGTAAAAGTGTGTCTGCTGTGAACCATCGCTCCAACTTACTTTTCCCCGCCGTTTTCTGTCCAGCCTGAAAAACCCTCAAATTAAAACTTAAGGTTACTGAAATACTAAGGTTTAAGAATTTAACTGTCAACTTAGTACCTAATTTCGGTACTATCTTAACAACAAACTTTAGAACTATGTACATAACATTGTTAGTTTCGTTTTCCTTGACTTCCATGTGAAGCCCACAGATATACTGTGAGGGGGTCAGTTTGACCCAGTCAGTGCCCCTTATAGTTGGGGCAAGAGGTGTAGATGGACTCCCCTCTGGGAGACCCCTATCACCCCATTTAACCCGTCACTTTCAGGATCTAACCGAAGCTATAAGTTTGATTCCAGATGTCTCTCTTTAAATTCCCCTCCCCCGCCCCTTTTTTCCCTTTAATGTTTTCATCTCTCTCTCATGCTATATCTTTTTCTATTCTTTCTGCTGTGATATAACCAACAGTTTACTACGACCCCTTATGAGCTCTGCTATGGTGATTTCATTTTCTGCGAGATCTTGCCCTTATAATGCCCTTCTTGGTCGAGAGGGGTCAGTGAGCCAGGACCATAGACTATCTATTCCCGAGGGTGTTTCCACATTGCTCTTCCCTCCTCTCCTTAATTCCTTTACATAAAGCACTCTCTAAGGGTTGTACTGTAATCATGAACTCCTCCCTGCCTCTTGTAGTCTTGTATATCTGGGTGTTCTTCTCACATTGTATTCCCTCCCCTCATCTTCTGATGCCTCTGTGGTAATATACCTGTATTTTCTATATATATTCCTCGAAGGGGGGATTGAGAGAGCCAGAAGGACAGTTTTAGCTCTATACCCTACTGATATCTCATATCATTAGATCTGCCCAGTTCATCTGTTTTACCTTGTGTCCCTGCGTCCTCCTCCCTCTCCCCCTACCCCCCGAGACATCACCAGATTGCACAGGATGCCATTATTAATCTCGGATAGTGTGATATATCCGAGTGTCAAGAACACGTCTCTCTCACCTCTCCTTATCTGATCCGACTAGTTACTGTTGAAGGGGGCACTTTCCCCTTGAGTTCTGTTTCCCTATCCCTCTTTTTCCCCATCCTTTTAACCTCTGCCCTGTTTTCTGTGGCTTTCAAATTAATTATTTGTTCTATCTATTCTGTCCTTATTCCCTACTTCCTTTTTCCTTCTCTGGCAACAATACCGTTACATTTCCCCTCCTCCATCTCCATCTTCTGAAAGTTTCCTCTAGCCCCCTCATCAGATTACCCCTGATTAGTTATCCTAGATTTTCCTGACTCTTTTCCAACTCAATACATGTTGAGGGAGTCCAAGGATCCTGGCATTGTACCCATGTGACAGTCCCTTTTGTAATCTTTCGGACTCATCTCTCATATCAGCCCACGCATCAAGAAGAGATTTTCTCATAAAAATATACATGTTCCCTGAGGTGCATTTCCTTCTCCTCCAATTATATAGTCCATCTTACCTTAAGGAGTCTTCACATTTCGACCAAAGATGCATCACTGACCCTGATTATATGGTCTTGTTCAGCAGTCTCTCTTATTCATTCCCGCACCCCACTCCACCCCTTTTCCAGAATCCACGTCCACCATAGTTTAGTGTCTGCCATTTAAGTGTCTATGTAAGTCACAATATGTAAACTGCTCTTCGTATACTCAGGTCTTTCACATTCGCTCCCATCCCCTTTACTCCCCACATAAAGTTTCTTTTAGTCTGTCCAATACTTTGGTTACTGGATCTGCCATGACAGGTGTTTCAGGCCTTTCCATTACCCCTTCAGTGGTTTCGTCCCTCGGTCTGCTGTGTTGGTCTCCCATCTTCCTGTAATCTCAATTTGGCTTTCGTAATCAGGTCTCGAATGTCTGAGGAGGTCTCCTGTGGGTAGGAACCTGGGACTGCTCTTTTCCTGCCTCTGAAGTTAGGGACTTTTGACCACATCTCCGATTTGAGGCTATTTTCTAACTTTTGCATCTCCAGGTTAGGGAGAGGTATTTCCAGGTTTTGAAGAACTTGTGCAGCCTCCACCAGGTTAGAAAAAATGTTAATGCCTGTGTCTAGGTGAATTTTGAGCCTAGCAGGAAACAATAATTGGTCCTTGATCCCTTTTTTTTGTTTTAAGTCTCTGATAACCCCTTTAACCACTTGCCTCTCTGACTGCAGGGCCACCGAGAAATCTTCATCATAGAAAATAGGCGCCTCTTTGTATTTAAGATCTTTGTGCCTCCATGCTTCTTGCAGAATCCAGTCTTTGCTTTGAAAAAAGACCATACAAACTATAAGGGAGTGTGGTTTAGCTGTTGAGTCTTGGGGCTTTGCAATGAGAGATCGATGCACCCAGTCAATATCTAGTTTGATATCTGAGGGGAGGGACAGTACCGACCACAGTATATGCTGCACAAAGTTAGCTGTCGAGGGGAATCCCTCTTTAGCATCTTCCTGCACTCCGTGAATTCTAAAATTATTTCTTCGAGATCTATTCTCTAGATCTTCCAACTGACACTGAGTCTCTCTGTCTCTCTGAAGCAGAAGCAGAACTAGTCTGTCTAGGCACTCTTGGGCCTCTGAGACCATGGTAAGGTTTGTGGCATTTAATGTTTCTTTTTTATTTAGTATTTGTACTTCTTTTTTAAGGTCTACCAGAGACAAATCGATTCTGGTGACTGTTGAGAGGATCTGCTGAAGAGTCTTACGCATGATTTTTGGATCCGTTGTTTCCATCATGTCAGTCTCTCCTGAGGATTCTGATGCCATGCGTCTCCAAGATGTCTGGGCTGCAAACCCCTCCATGTCCTCGTCGAGCACTAGCTGCTTAAATTTCATTGAACTGCTTAGTGCCTTGGAGTTTTTGTTACGTTGTTGTTTTCCTGCCATCTTCTCCAGCTTAGGGAGTCAGTTGCCAGATATTTCAGAGCTGTATTTTTGACGAGAGTTTATAGTGTTGATTCGGCGGGAGAAGATCTTCGAGGTTTAGCTTGCAGCCATCCCAGTGACATCACTGGAAGTTCACAGATCAAGATTAAGAGGTCAAAATTGGATCAAAGGGGTCAGGGTTGCATGGTGACACTAAAGAGACAGGTAGAGGGCGCAGTATGCCCAGTGCAGGCTTTGTGGGCTTTTGCCGCAGAGCATGGGACCAGGACAGGGAGATTATTTGTTCATGGTGATGGGAAAAGAGTCACCAGTTATCAAGTCACAGCATTGCTCAAAAAAGGGATCCAATTCCTGGGGAAGGACCCGGCTAAAACTGTGAGTAATATTTTGGAAAAAGGACGCTGGCGGTCTGCCAGTTATAAGAGATACATTCGAACACTGAAGTAAGAAAATTAACGAATTACCTTTGGTTTTTCATTACAGATGTGGAGACAAATGGGGACGGGGGAGGATAGGGAGGGGGATTCTATGTGAGGAAACTAAGAGCATATATAAGATAATTATTTTGCTTAAACCCCATGGGAAAAGGGAGGATCATGGAAGTTTGGATCTGTGGCCACTCCTACATTTATTGGACAGAAAGGAGAGTAGAGAAAAAGGCTGGGGGAAAACAGCTGTACCAAGATGTGAAACAGTGTAGGCTGGTTTGGCGTGGCATCCGGGGGGGGTGAGATGGGCACAACTGCTTCCCACCTTGAAGGAACTTAAGGAACGGTGAGCCAGTACAGACTTAATTATTATACACTTGGGAGGCAATGACCTTGCGGGCAAGCTGTGGGTAGACACATACTTGCAGATAAAAAGGGACCTAGGAACAATACAGCAGTGGTTTCCTCGGGTAAGCCTTGACTGGTCAGATATGGTACCAAAGAGGGTTTGGAGGCAGGAGCACAGCCATAGAGCTGTGGATAGGGCCAGTAGAAAGATGAACAGAAGGGTAGGGACATGGGTAAGGAATATGGGAGGACAGGTAATACTGCAGGGTGTGGAAGAATTGGTAGAAGATTTCTACAGATCAGATGTGGTGCACCTGTCGGATGTAGCCATAGACATGCTTAACACAGAAACAATGGGCTTTATAGAAACATGGAGGAGACATGCAAAAAACGGAATATATAAAAAAAAAAGGAGGAAAAGAGAAGGATTAAGAAGGATCTTCCCTGAGGTAAGGGAGAATAATACCCTAAGTGAGAGGAAATCCAGTCATCCAAAGCAAGCTGGAGACTGGCTAGTGAGGAAAAAGAGGGGAAGGGGAGGGGGGAAGGAGAAGGAATAACATCAAAAGAGGAAGAAGATGAAGGAGGAAAGTGGTCTCAGTTTTCACTGTTACCTAACAGAAAAGGAGAAGAAGAAAGCACCCATGTTTTCACCTGGGGGGAGAAAAAGAGGAAGAAAGACGGATGATCAGAGATTGATATATGGATGAAAATAAATGAAATTGTGAGAGATATAATAATGAAAGATGATGAAATGGAATGTGGAATTATGATATATAAATAAATTAATTGCCAATTTGAGCACAACAACAAGCAATGGTCTCTGTCTCTTTGTGAGGGAAAAGGGGGGAATCCGGGACAATGCCTGTTGGTGTGCACTGCAAAATATTTCTGAATCAAGTTCTTGTACAGAGCACACCTGTTACACTTGTTTATAGAGCTGGATGCTGATCTGAAGTTTTGTTAAAATAAATTGAATTATTCTCCTTAAATGCTGGGCTCGGAGTGTATTCAAACTATAAGCCCACAGCTTGCAAGTAATATAGCAGTAGCTTGAGTGCTGTATGAAAATGATGGTAGCCTGTGTATTCAGTAACCATGATTGAGCACTTTCAAAAGGGTGACTCAATCACGGCCCTTTTACACAGGGCTACCAGGCAGGGAGGGTGACAGGATAGGGTGTTTGGCGACTATAGCAACAGGATGTCGCTATTTGTACATGCGTGTGTGGGGGGACCCCACTGTGTGACGGGCGGAAGGGGAGGGATGGTTTGTGGGGTGTAGTGCAGTGGTGGGCTGCTGAGTTGGCCATGTGGCATGGAGGGTTGGTGGCAGGCTAGGGTTGAGAGGGTGCTGAGTTCTGTTCTGGGCGTGAGCTCTTTTTTTTTTGTGCCGGTCATGGAAATTAAATTTTTTTGTCTTCTGGTCCTTGAACAAGCACCCCCCTGAAGTTGAGAATCCATTAGTTGGGGGTGTGGGGGTGAAGCCTCCTATGGGGGGTGCAGGGGCACAGCCCCCCCGCATAAAAAGAAATATCCAAGAATCCCACACCCTTTTCCTGTGCGCCGTGAGTCTAAATTGCCACAATTCATTTTCAGTGATGTAGATTCGACCAAACGACAATCGCTATTACGTGGTGGATGTTATCATATGGAACCAAAAATTATTATCGAGGCAAAGCAATGAATACAAAAGCAAGAATAACATTCATCATATGTTACTTTTTATGCAATAGGCATGGACATAAATCCTATGTGATAAATCTGAGCTATTATGAGATAAATTCAAAATGTTACATTTATACACATAGTAGACACATCTTCACAGAGTTATATACATAGTAGATATGTCACAATCACTACAGAACTCACGTAGAATGTGCAGCTTCAGTACTAGTACTAACTATATTCAAATGCAAATAACCTTAAAATAAAAAAGATAGCATAGTGCTGTGAGCATGAAAGTTGTGCAGCACAAAATTATCTACAAAATGAGTAGTATTTCATTTACAGATACCTTATAGATTTTTTATAATTTGCAAAAAAGAGCAGTAAATGCAATTTTTTGTTCACTTTTTTTGACAAACATATGCAAAAAAAGATAAACAATCAAAAGCAAATGTCCCTGCACTGACAGAAAGCATCCCTATTGCATAAATGAAATATAAAATGGTGAGCTGTCAGATAAATGATTTATCTACACTCATCCTGTTTGACTTCTGACATCTCACTCATGGCTTACGCCACTCGTGAAGTTACTCGAAGTCAAACAGCACTTATGTAGACAAATCATTTATCTGACAGCTCACCATTGTATATCCCTTATGTAATACATGATTGATTCAATAAATTATTATTAATCATGACTAGCTACATGCATGCATGCTAATCATTGAATGTTTTCTTGAGGACGCAATGGATTTAGCAGTATGATTACTCATGAGGCTACAGATGCCAATCCTTTCGTCCTGGTAGCTATGTTCTGTTTTGTAAAAAGTGAATATTTTTTTAAGTTATTTTTGTCAAACTGACAGTTACATAACTGGTAAGGAACATTTAGTAGTGTGTGTTGCTCTAGTTCAAGAAGTATATTTTGAAAAAGATCAAACATTTGAAAACCCACCAGCTTGACATTGAAATTGTGTTTCAATTAAGCCACCTGACGTCTTTATGCAGAAGTCTACCCTGCTTTTGTCAAAAGATACCCCATCTGCTTATAGCTTGTAACACTGTTCAGGATAAGTAGCTCAACTTTCATTTGCAAATGGTTCTTATCCTTCCTTCTAGTAACAGAGCCTGGTCTGCTATACATTAGAGTGTGCTGTGCATGCAAACATTGGAGCTGCAGTCATCATCTTCCTGTCATCCCTGTCCATTTTTTCTGAATTAAGAAAGTGTATGACAGCATTTTTCAATTAGTTGTGTTGTTCGATTATACCATTATTTGCAGACATGCTCCTACATCGAAATAAACCCACATGAGGATGTAAGTGCCTGGACTGAACTTCAACCAACCCCCGCCCCACAGTTTTTCATGCTTTCAAGCACCTGTGATTACATGATCAAAATAACATAGTACAGAACTATGTATGTCTTACATGGCATATTCCTGCTTAGTTTTATGTTGGTTAGACCACATCAATGTGTCATGCTCCACCTGTTGATCATATTTACAGTAACCCAGTATGGCTGCAGTCGCAGTTGTTTGTGATTTCCTATATCAAACATGAAATTACATCTCTCGTTATGAAATGACCAATGGAAATGGTCCAATAGGTAAATTTTTTTTATTTTGAGCTGCAAATTAAGGTGCCATCAGAATTGTTGTGATGTGCTGTCCAATAGGGATGTGCATGGACCAAACAGTATTCCTGAATATCACGAATAGTGGGCTTGCTGAATATTTGGATGGACATCTCAAATAGTCCTCTATTTGACCACTATCCAGGACATACTATTCGGTGAGTGAGATTTCAAAATCTCTCAGAGGTTTGCTGGCCAATCGGAGGCTGTTTCTGGAGCTCACAGCCACACACACTATGTGATCGCCTCACTTTGAGTGTGTAGATGAGAGGAGACAGTAATTTCTGAGAAAGCTAGATCTGCTTAATTTACAACTTCTGATTTATATAACTGTTTGAAGAACGTTTTTTGTGTGATTCAGTTTTGGCATCTGATCACCTTCTGACTGCAGTTTTGTTTTCTATCCTTGAAACTGGGCTCAGTGACAAGGAAAATGAGATTGATTTTGTGTGTGTGTGTGTGTGTGTGTGTATACTGCTGACTCCCCTCCCCCATTACTTACAGTTTCACAGCTCAGCTGAAGCAGTGTGATTTGATTTTTTGCAGAAGAACCTTTCTGCTCTATACTTATTTCTTATCAGGATTTTTTTTTTTTGCCAGCAAAGTCAAGCTGGGCTTTTGCATGTAGTGAGCAACTGTTGCTGGGCTCAGTATCAATCAATGGTTGAAGTTTTTGCTGACTGTCCTATCCGCACTGCTGTGCTTAGCTTTTTCTTCCAAATCCACACACTGCCCCAGTGTGATTTTCTGTTTCTTTTGTGAAGCAAATTTTTATTTTGCTGTCATCGGGTTCCGTGTTCGGTTTCTTGTCATCTGCCTCTCTCTTGTCTGCGTCACAGCTCACCGTGGTGCATACACTGTCTGTGCGTGCATTGTATTGTTCTTGTAATCTGCATCCTGCAAGTGCACATACAGTTGTCTGCACGCTTTGTTTGTGATTTAAAAAGTGTTGTTTTTTTTCTCATTGTGTCAGGCTTGACCCATTGAATTGTTACTGATTGTAGTCTTGTTCTTGGCTCAGTTCCCTGTATGACTGAGTGAGGAGGGTGTCTCAGGTGACTCCTCCCTCCACAGCTCACTGCACCAGAGTGGCCTGTATGTGTGAGTTTTTTCTTTTTGGGGTGTCTTTTACCCCGTGTGTGCAAGGCTGTGTACATGTAAATTTTCTGTAAACTGCTTCACTATTTCTGTGTGTGCCAGGCTTGACTCGCTGCATTCTGTGTATTGTAACTTGTGTGGCATACCATTCAAAGCTTGATTTACTGTACTGTACAACAGCACAACAAACACCATGTGACTAACAAGTGGTTTTCTGACTCCATCTCTCTCTAGTATCAGCCTGTCTTTATTAAATGCTACTTGAGCAGTGTGGGCATTACTGTTTTATGCAAGAAACATCAACAAAAGCAAAAACACTAATCACAAATACACAGTAAGTTACAGATCATGTCTCATCAATCCCATAAACATGCGTAGTCCAGCCCCAGAAAGCCATCTTCACCACCAGTCGTAAGCAGTGAGGGGCAGAGTGACAGAAGATCTGCTCATATTCGTCACTCTAAAATGGTTTTTTCCCCTGATAAGCCTTCAGGTTCTGGTGTCAGTAGGATTGGGGTAATACTAGTGCTACTATAACCACAACTGCTACCAGTACTACTAGTACTGCATTTGCAGCATCATCATTTTATGAAAGTAGGAGGACTTTACAGCTGACATCTCCAGTCATACAAGAACAAGCACCTACCCCCACTACCAGTGGTAGTGCTATTTACACAACCGCCACCGTAGAGGCTACATCACTTATCAGTGTGCTCCTCCCCACCACCAGTGCCATGATTTTAGCAACCACAGCAAATACTTTGTGTAATGTTGACACCACCACTGCCAAAACAGTGTGCTCAGTTATTTGTACTCCTTGCACAGCCACTGTCACCACAACCTTTGCCTCCATTGGTAGCCCTGAGTATACTGTTGTCACCAGGATTACAGCTGTCACCAGGATTACTACTGTCACCAGGATTACTGCTAGTTGTTATATGACGCCAGTATTTTCAATTGTTACTCCTGATATTAATTTGGGCACCAGGACTACTGTCGACACTGCTATTACCTTGCCAACTATGCCCATAACCATAGATACTGTGCCTAGTACTGACCCCAAGACTGTTACAATAACTGCACCAACTGTGTTGCCAAAACGTACTGTTACTCAGCCTTGTAGGTTTCCTTGTACCAGATTTCCTTTTGCTGATGTGGAGGATTCAGAGTAAGAGCATTCTTCTGGTTCTGAATATTTACCAGAGCCACAAGAGTTGCACAGTACATCATTTGACAGTGATACCCATCTAAGCAAATTTGGTAATGAAGCTAAATATGCGGCACATCTGTGTGAGAATCATGAACATGAAGCTTCCAAAAAATGCACTGCTGCTGGTCATGGCAAGCAAGCTGGACATGGTCTCCCTCCTCCACCTCCACCTCCTCCTAAAAAAGAAACAGTCCACCCTGTCCTTTCAAAGAGCTGTTTCAGCTCCATCAGAAACACAAAGTAGTTCCACAACTGCATCTGTTGCAGAGAAAAAAAGGGGCACAGCAACTGCATCCATTGCACCCAGGTCTGATAAGGAGAAAGGGACAAAATATGGCCATGGTCACCCTATTGGGGCCAGCACTTTCACTGTCAGTAGGGATGGCCTATAGTTCCCTGGCTCATCCTTGGACCAACTTTCGTGGATGGGCACCATATGTGCCATACTTCAATATTGGGGCATGCAGCCAGTCCCCAGGGAGGTGCTGAACAAGTGTGTCAGTGGTTCTACCAGGACCACTGTCATTTCCCTCAGCACCCTGGGGTGTATGCCATCTGGACCTGGTGCCTTATCCACCCTCAGGGCCCTAAGGCATTCTAGAACTCCACTTACTGGGATTACCCCCTCCATTAACTCTTCCTCCCATTCACACCCCTCCCTTCCTCTGTGGCATTCACCCTGTCTCTTCCCTGGTAAACACAGAACAGAAGTAGTCATTGAGCACTTTTGCCTGCTCCATCCCATTCTCCACCCACCCCCATCTACTCAGATCCTAACAATCTGATCCTTGCATCTCCTTCTTTCCCTTATGCACTTGACCTGTTACTGATTGCCTTTTTCACACATCTTGTGCAGCTCCCACCGGGTTATCAGGAGAATTAGTTAAAGATTCTGGGTCTGAGTTTTCCATAAGTGATGTTAAAGAGACAGAGCTTGTTTTTTCTTGATTTTGTGGTATTAAACATTTCAGAACTGTATCAGCAGAGCTTGGATTTACCAAGTTCAGTCCTTCAATCACTTTGCTATATCATGTGAGAGCTGCTAAGGAGAATGGCAGCATAGTGGTAAAGCTCTGTGCCACCTAATTCCTTATTCAATAAATATTTGTGCATTTTTTCAGCTACTGGCACCAAACACACATCCACCATTGGGTAAAAACTTCCATTAATGAAGATTAAGTTTTCAGAGCAAAACTGTTCATGGAAAAACATTTTTGTCAGAAACTGTAGTGGCTCTTTGGGGTCTAGTGTGCATCTGTGGGTAGGTATGCAGGCAGCAGCTCCTGTCAGTGAAGTAGTGGAGATTAAATCCCTCCTTCAGCAGGTCCTGAGAGAAATCACCACTTTGAAAAGCTTCACTAGAAGATACAGTGCATGAGTTACTGTGTAAGGCGAGGGACACGGAGACATACCTGTCCTACATAGCTGACAAGGACAGCCATCATGAAGCTGGCATTCAAGAGCTGGATTACCTGGTCACTATCCTCTAGGATCAGGCAGAAGATGTAGAGAACCACAGCTGCCGCAACAACCTGCACTTTGTGGGCTTTTCTGAGAAAGTGAAGGAACAGTACATAGCAGCTTTCCTAAGCAAAGTGATCCTGGAGCTCCAGTGACATTCCTGGCAAAACGAGCTTGACATAGATCGAGCCCACAAGACCCTCAGACCAGTACCCAGGGAGTGGAAGCACCCCCGGCCAATATTAGCATGTTTTCTCTGCTACTCTGATAAACAGAAAATACTTTTGCTGGCTTGGGACCATGGCCCTTTGACCTGGCAAGGCCATAGATCTACATGTTTGATGATTTCTCTGAGGAGTTGGTCCAGAAGCATAGGGGGATACACTGCAGCCAAGAGGATTTTACAGGAACAAGGAAACCCCTATAAACTGTAGTACCCTTCAAAATTACAAGTTACTCACAGTCACAATGGACTATCCCATATCTTCAATAACCCAGAGAAGATCTGGGGCTTTGTGTAAAAAAAACTGTCCATCTGCAGCTAAGAACACACATCAACCCCGAAACATTTAGGATAGAGGGGAAACGTCTTACCCAACCCCAGAGAGAAAGTCAGTGGCACACGGTGAAGACCAAAACGAGATAGACTGTCAGACCAGTAAATCAAAATGGAGGGACAGAGACAAAAACTGAAGTGCAAGGAGGAAAGACTGAGGTATATGTAGGACTGGTAGTCGAGACTCCGGGCACTCCATCAGTGGCAACCCTTCAGGAGGATCAATGATTAAATGCCTTAGTAAGTCTAACTCCCCTCCTCAGAGCACTCCACTTCAGGTCTCCCCAATCACATGGATGCATCCCCCTCAATTGCTGGAGCCAACAAGGACCTTACCTGGGCAGACAGAGTTGAAGCTGACCTGGAAAACATACCCTCTCAAAGTGTAACTTCACCTTCCTGGGCTGGTACACCCTCTCAAGACGCTGTAGCCTGAAAACTGTTTTTGGAGTACCCACATATACATCTTATGGCTAGCCTTGGCAT
The DNA here is from genome assembly GCA_016271365.2 of Neoceratodus forsteri. Taxonomy (NCBI): domain Eukaryota; kingdom Metazoa; phylum Chordata; order Ceratodontiformes; family Ceratodontidae; genus Neoceratodus; species Neoceratodus forsteri. The sequence continues at coordinate 30,500,626 of JADMNL010000028.1, forward strand.
ACAAACATTGATACCATATGTATCCTTCCTTGCCTGTTATATGTGTTTATATTAATTTAAATCTTTTGCTTTTATAAACTTTGTTTTTTAAGCTCAGAGTAAAGTCCAGTTTTTTACACAGAAGGATACATCTTATAATCTTTATCCCTTACATTTGATCAGACATAACTTTAGCCATTTGCCAGAGAAATAGGAAAACATATTTCCACGAGGAATATTATCTATAAACTATATAGTACTCTTAAAACACTGGAAACCAATCTTGTTGCAACGACCACTACATTTGGCTCCAGATTTTTATATATTTATCCATTTGTTCTCTTACTTCATATTAATTTTTTTTCCAGTTTCATACATTCCAACAGTGAGCTTAGCCAGCTTGCTATTGAAGGGGCTTCTCTGGTCATCCAGCACATTACTATACATCTGAGGCCCACTACAATCCCCAGTCTATGTAAACCCAAATTTGGTCGATTTATGTCTCCCTGTCCCATAGAGAGCACCAGGAGCTTTTCAATGGGATCTAATTCCAGGGGGTATCCCAAAATTTGTGCTAAGATTTCCAGTATACCCTTCCAGAAGATCTGAATCCTCAGACAGTTCCAAATCATACAGTATGATAAAAAGATCCAACATGAATCTCACACCACGGACAGAGATCTGAGGCCTGTGGGTCTATCTTTTTTGGCAATTCTGGGGTGAAGTAGGCCCAGGTAAATATAGTGCATTGGATGGCCTGAAGTTTATTATTGACTGAACACTTCAATATGTTTTTAAAAATTTGTAGCCAATCCCCTCCTGTGAGCCCATTGGGTAGCACGACATGCTCCCATTTGGATGTCAGATTCCTTAAAGGATCTTGAGTTGTCCCCATCAATAATCTATAGCAGCTTCTTAAAGGTTTAAAAGATTTGTCATCCTTTTGACCCATGAATAACTCCTCTAGTGGAGAGCGGGAGAATGTATGTCTCTGCGTCCACCTGGTCCTTACCTCACCCTGTATTTTAACCCTGAGAAAAAAAAATGGGATGCCTTAAGGGTAAACTTTCGTGATAGTGTCTCAAAAGGGATAGCCTCCCCATCTTCCTATACTTGACTAACTGTATATAGCCCCTGCCTTTTCCATCTTTTAAGCATCTGATGATCTTGTACCGAAGTATCAGCCCCTTCCATCAGCAGAGCACCCAGGTCCATATCAGGGGAGAAAGTGTGCAGATGTTGGAGAATATGGTGGGCCTCTCTCCAAATCCTAAAAGTAATGTTCGAGCATGGATTGGAGAGCTTGTCAAGTCTCCCAACACAAAGATACCATGCCAAGGAACAATGATATAATGAGCCCAGTGACAAGTTCTCCATGTTTACCCATCCTGGATGTGATGACTGCTCTCTCACCAGATCCTGAACAAGCGCCAATTGAGCTGCAAGATAATAATGTTTGACACTTGGTAGTCCCAGCCCCCCACCCACTGGTAACCAATGAATCTTCTTGTTTATTCTGGCCTGTTTACCTTGCCATAACAATTGGGTTATGGCTCCTTCTAAAGAGCTAATATGTTTGTTAGGTATGCCTATTGGGAGAGTCTGAAAAATATACCCAAATTGTGGAAGTACACTCATTTTCACTAGAGTTACCAGTCCAATTAATGTCAGAGGTAGAGCCCTCCAGTTAATGCATTGTTCTTTTACTTTTTGTATCACCAGAAGGAGACTAGTTCTGGCCATAGGAGATAATTTGGCAGTTTGTAATACTCCAAGATATTTTATTGACATGAAGGGGGATACTACCACCGAACCCAGGGTTATAGAGGTCTTAATCTTCCCCATGGGCATCCATTCACATGTTGACCAGTTTATCTTGTGGCCAGACATAGGTCCATATATGACTTCCGGTGTGATGGCTGCCTTACTGGTAGCTCCCCTGCCTTCCCGAGTATATTTGCTCTGTTCTTAGTCTAAGTGCCCCAAATGCTGAAGTAAACTCACCAGAAATCAAGAAGACTACTAAACGAACTCAATGGCTTGATTAGCTGCAGAGCTCTGGTGATGGAAACTGAAATGAAAGCGCCAGCTCTCCGGCACACTCCACCGCCGACACCAGGGAAGGAGAAAACCCCAAAAAAGCCTAAAGCAGGTGGATCAGAAGGTCCTGCCTCAACAAAGCAACAAGTCGCTCTTTCAGAAGAGTGGTTTTTGGAAGAGCTGGCACCACTGAAAGAAGCTCTGCTAGCCCTAGCCACAGATTTTAAAGGGCTAAAAATGGCCATGGAACAGCTGAATACTCACACGAATGATAACGAAGATCAGATCTCTTCGTTAGATGATTGGAGAAAGAGGTTAGACCCAGAAGTTGTTAGTATGAGACAGAGAATTAAAAAGACCGAAGATCGATTAGAGGATCTCGAAGGTCACTCAAGACGGAATAACCTCATAGTCCTTGGCCTTCCAGAGGGTGAGGGGGGTGGCAAGCAATTATATTTGCACAGAAGTTATGTGAGAAACTAGCTGGGCCCTCTCCTAATGGGCCTACATATACTATAGAGAGCCCATAGATCGCTGTGCCCTATGCCTCCAGTGGGGTCGCCCCCTCGCCCATTCATCTTTAGAATGTTGAACTTTTTAGATAAGCAGCATGTTTTCCAGAAGCTCAAGAAGGTAGCAGAAGTGCAGTGGGAAGGGAAGAAAGTTCATGTGGTACAAGATCTCCCTTACACAGTTTGCCAGAAGTGTTCAGCTCTGCACCCACTGGTATCCAAATTAATAACTGCTAGTATCCGTTTCAGAGTGCGTTACCCCGCCATTCTGCAAATTAATAAAGATGGTCACTGGCACTCATTTGATACCCTGGACTCGGCCACTGAGGCTCGTAAAAAATGGTACCCAGATTTAATAAAATGAGCCCAGGATGCTGATACATCGCAGTGAATGCTGCCATCTAGTGGACATCTAGTAGCATGAAAGTCTTGTACAGTAATGTACACAGAGCTTTATCCAGAAATTTTGAGTACTGGAGTTTGTTATTCTAGTTGCAGAATTTCTCTTAAAAAGAAAGCTGAGTGGCTACTGTTAGAGTGACAAATACATCATCCTTGTTTTGTTTTTGTTTTTTAGTTCTGGGAACATTAAGATAGCGTAGTAGAGTAACTAGAGAGTTATGTAAAAGGCTACGAATGCCGTAAATGTTTAGTTTTTCATTTTACATTTTGCTTTTACTTAAAATGTGATACAGCTGGCTCTCTCTGGTAATATCTCTAAATCTTTCAACTCCAATAGGAGTTTAGCGGAACTTTGAGATGTAAGGAATTTTTGGATATATATATATATGGGTTATTACATATGACCTTACGGGGCGAGTTAATTGTTATATGAGGTCAAAGTAAAGGGTTTGGGGTAGGATCTGCAGGTTCACAGTTCTACTATGGTAGTTGTAGGTTAAGATTTTATAGAATTATATTCATAAAGTAGGATAGGATTTAGTTAGCATAAGTGTTCGATAGCATTATAGAAAGCATAGTCAGATTTAATACGGTATGAGATAAGAAGGATAGAGGGATGGGGGAGGGGTAATCGGAGGCAGCATGATAGACATCACGCCGATCGAACAGCTAGGAGTTCAGTCTCAGGGACTGGGGGTAGTTTATGCCATATCATTTTATAGGGGCATAATTTACAGTTACAAACTTATGCCCAGGGTGGGTTTAGTTGGGGACAGGGGCTGCAATTTTACATCTAATACACTACCTAAGTTAGTAGAGGATGATGGTGGGGAGTGGGGGGAAGTCAGTATTTGAGGAAATATCTTCAGTTAAAAGTAAACTATGTAAGGTTAAAATTTAAGAATTCAAATAGGGGAAGATATATCAAACTGACAAAAAGGAATAAGAATTACCTCGTGGAATATTAAAAGGGTAACAGCTAGAGTGAAACGTCACTAAATTCTTAAACACTTGGCACTTATGCATTCAGATATCACGTTCTTGCAGGAGACACACTTGAAGGGGGACGAAGGCAATTTGTTTCGAAGAGAGCATATTGGCCTGGTTTACATTGCTGGCAATTCCACTTCCCAGAGAGGGGTTGCTATCCTAATAGCTAAAGGGTTGCAATTCCAATTGTTACAAGAGATTGGAGACCCACAAAGGAGATTTTTATTTGTGAGTGGGTTGATTGATCATAAGGAAACTGTTATTAGTACTATATATGGGCATAATCACTCCTCCTCCGAGTTTTTCTCCCAATTAGCTCTCAGGTTAGCTCCATTTAAACAATTGCCAATAATAATAGCCGGAGATTGGAATATAACATATGAAAATAAGTTGGATAGATCTACACAGAATAAACTAACTGTATCCCCTGCACAAAAATCTCTGCACGAAATGATGGAAGGACTGGGCCTCATAGACTCTTGGCGTCTTTTACACCCAAAAGAGAAGGCATTCACCTTCTATTCACCCTACCATAAATCCTATTCACGGATAGATTTCTTCGTAGTAAATAGGGTTATGATGATGAGCCCACTGGATTGTGGAATTCTCCCCAGAGTGTTGTCAGACCACTCCATGATTTGGTTGGAGGGCAGGATACCTCAATCAATCCCCAAAGTTACTCAGTGGAAGCTTAATACTCAAATGTTATCCCAAGAAGACATTGTGAATAAGATATGGGAATTAATTAATCAATACATGGAACAAAATAGGGGGTTTATTAAGGCATACGACCAACTTTGGTGTTCCCTGAAATGTTTTTTAAGAGGGGAATTTATTAGGCTAGCTGCGACCCGTAAAAAAATGAGAGAAGCAGTGGCGAAATCCCTGTTAGATTCCATTCAGTCATTGGAGAGTGAGATGGATACCTGTCCTACAACTGCAGATTTAATTCGGTTGGAGGTCCTTAGAGATCAATATGCGAATGCCCTAAGAGAGAGGGCTGAATACACCCTGTTTAAAACCCATGTTAGGTATCTGGATCAGGGAGACAAGGCCGGACACCTCCTGGCTCTTGAGACAGCAGGAAGAGTCGAGGTTAATTGCCAATATAACTACAGTGGAGGGTGGCAATATAATGACAACTCCTAAAGCTATAGTGAGTGAATTTGAAATTTTTTATAGGAATCTTTATAGTCACCCGGCCAACAGTCCCACGGAAACCGAGATTCAACAGTATCTGTCTAGACTTTCTCTCCCTGCTCTCAGCCAAATTCAGAGCGTCCATCTGATCTCCCCTGTCTCAGAGATGGAAATATCAACTGCCATTCAATCTCTTGCACTCAACAAAGCTCCAGGACCAGATGGGTTTCCATCAAACGTTTATCGTACCTTTGAAAAATAGCTCATTCCTATTCTCCAAGAATTATGCTCCCATATTTGCACTTACGGGATTGTTGATTCTACTTTGTTAGAAGCCACTATCATTGTTCTACCAAAACCAGGGAAACCTAAAGATAAGGTAGCAAATTACAGGCTGATTTCCCTGATGAACTATGATGTCAAAATATTAGCTAAGATTTTGGCTTTGAGGATTACCAAAGTTTGGGATAACTTAATCAGTCCTGGACAAATTGGGTTTATCGGTGGTAGAAACCCCCTTAGATAACTTCCGTAAGCTTACCCATATCTTCTCCGCATCCAGAGAGGCAAAGGTACCAATGGCCCTGGTCTCTCTGGATGTAGAGAAAGCTTTTGACAGGGTCAGTTGGCCTTTCCTTTTTAACACTATGTCTCAATTTGGATTTCGACAAGAATTTATCGGGTGATTAAGCACCTATACTCTAACCCTACGGCTAAAATATACTGTAACGGGGGTTTCTCTAATAGCTTTCAGTTATACTCTGGAACTCGTCAAGGGTGTCCATTATCGCCGTTACTGTTTAACTTGTATTTTGAACCCTTAATTCGTAACTTCCCAATTATCCCCATTCATAACAGGTATTTCAGTGGGCCCATTAGAGCTGAAATTATCAGCCTATGTGGATGACATTTTACTTCATCTCTCGTACCCAGTAGAGGTTATTCCTAAAATGTTAGATATAGTAAAGGAATTTGGTAGGCTGTCAAACTACAAATTGAATATTAATAAGACAGAAATGATGCCACTTAATGTTTATACATGTAAAGGGGATTTGGATAGGTTCAGGATGGCCTGGACTAATAGACTTAAATACCTGGGAATTATTTTGTCAACCTCAATCTCTCTCCTGAAAAAAACTTAACCTGGACAATCTTCTCCTAATTATTCAGCAAGATCTAACTAGATGGTCTCCCTTATATATTTCTCTACAGGGTAGAATTAATGTAGTCAAAATGAACGTACTACCCAGAATATTTTATTCTTTAAATATGTTAAATATTTATCTCCCCCTATCATGGTTCCGGAAACTTCAGAGCATAATTACTAAAATTTTGTGGCAAAATAAACCCCCACAGAAATCTTATAAGTGCCTAAGTGCTCCGAAAGTGCTAAGAGGACTGAAGCTCCCTAATTTTTATCATTACTATCTGGCAAGCCATATGGACAAGTATATGCGGTGGGTGATGATGCCTTTAAAGGATAGGCAATCCCAATATAGCCCTTTATGGCTGCAAATAGAGAGGAATCTCATTGCAGGGTCCAAAATAACATTTGATAGTCTTTGGTATATACTCCCTAAGGATCTGCCTAAGCCACTTTGGTCTACGGTTATTTATACTTTGGTTAAGATTCATAACCAGATGTATAAAACCTTAGGTATTACACATATTAGGGATGTTTCTCAACCACTATTTGGTAACCCTAACCTCAAGATCGGGAAAGACTTTCTGTCACCACATAGACTGGGTATACCACCAAATACGAGAGTCAGTGATATAATTAAATTAGGGAGGATACTTTCAGTCCAAGAAATAATGGAGAAGTTTCACTTAGCCTCTAAATATGTTCTATATCTATCAAGTTAGACACCTGCTTATTACTCGTTTTGGTGCTGACCAGCGGAACATTAATTATAGTGATATGTTGGCTGAATTCAAAACCAAAGCGGACCTACCACAAGCAGTATCTGGACTAGTGGCGACCTTATATGGGAAAATGTATTCTAATACAGCTGACCACTCACAATACTGGATAGACTGCCTTCCAAATAGCTGTGCCAACTGGGAACACATCTGGAAAGGAACCTACATAAATAGTGCCAATGATAGGCTTACATTGACACAATATTATATATTACATACTATGCATTTAACCCCGGTGAAGCTGTATAAGATGGGCAAGTTGCCAAAAGACGAGTGTTTTAGACGTGGTCATGCTCAGGGCTCCCTGATTCACATTTTCTGGGAATGTCCTTTAGTTGTTTCATTATGGTTAGAAATTAAGGCTAATGTGGACCCTTTGTTGGGGTTACAAGATCTTTTCACCCCTGAGATTTGTCTGTTAGGAGACTACACAAAAATTGATGTGAAGGAAAGGAGATACTTTATCAATTTAATTTCACTTATGGTGAAAACCCTGATATTAAAACATTGGAAAGACCAGATGGTTATTACCTACCAAGAATGGTTGGCTGGGTTATTATATAATTTAAGGATCGAAAAAACTATTGCTAGCCTTAGGAACATAATGCCTAAGTTTAATGCTAGGTGGGAGAAATTCCATGACCTATGGTCAGTGGCTAATCTATAGATTCAAGGTATATTGGTGGAACACTATTAGCCCCTTAAATGATATAGTTCTCATTCCTTCTTTCTTGCTTCCCTTACATGACCGATTACTTCCAGTGGAAATAGTGAAATATTGGTGACACTATAGGGTGTATACTGGCTGGGGAGGAGGGTAATGGGGAGAAAGTTTTTTTTTCTGGGGGAGTATATATTGGGGGTTAAAGGGGGGTGGATTGGAGGAAGGGGAAGTGGTTGATACACAGACTTGTATCCAATGTAATGTACTTACATGTTTTCTTTTTATCTCCTGTATTATGTACTGTACTGAGGCTGACTGTCAATATTAAATAATAAATAAACTATATTTAATTAAAAAAAAGACATAGGTCCATATATTTGAAAAATATTAATTAGTGCTGGCAGTGCCTTAACAGGGTTTTTAAGGAAAAAGAGAATATCATCTGCGAAGAGTGATATCACATTATTTTCCCCTCTCGATTTCAACCCTTCAGCTAGGCCCTCCTGTCTAATTGCTCCAGCTAATGCTTCAATCATAAGGACATATAATAGGGGGAAGGGGACAGCTCTGTTTTGTTCCTTGTGTGAGGGCAAATGGAGACAATACCATATTACTAGTTAAAATTTGGGCCTTAGGGTAATTATACAAGGCCTGGATCCACCCCACAATTCCTTCCCTAAACCCAAATTTATGCAGAACTGCCATCATAAATGGCCATGTGACCCGATTGAATGCTTTCTCTGCATCTAATGCTAATAAGCCCTCTTCCCCCAGCACAAATCCATTATATTTATTGTTCTTCTCAGGTTATGTTTTGCCTGCCTGCCCTTCACAAAATCCCCTGATCCATATGTACTAGCTTTGGAAGATATTGTTCCAACCTGGAGGCCAATATCTTAGTTATAACTTTGTAATCAGAACTGAGAAAGGAAATTGGTCGATACGATCCATACTTAGTGGGATCTTTCCCTGGTTTAGGCAGAACAGTAATTGTAGCCAATAGAAGAGAAGGAGGAAGCACCCCCACATCCAGTATTTCCTTGATCATCCGATACATAAGAGGGCCCAGGGAGTCCCACATGAGCTTATAAAATTCTACCGGGATTCCATCCGGGCTGGGTGCCTTGCCTCCATTGGCTTTCCTCACTGCCCCTCTAACCTCAGAAAGTGCAAGCGGTGAGTCCACCATCGCCTTCTCCCCAAGGGTAAGGGAAGGCAGTTTGACTGTATTTAAAAAAAATGCTGTATTGGCTCCTGCTGGAAATTCAGTAGTATATAAGGAGGAATAAAATACTTTAAAAGCATTGTTTATTTCTTGTTGGTTATATGTAAGATTCCCTGGGGTATTTTCTATTGAGAGGATCAACCTTTCTGCCCTTCTACCCTTGATTAAACTCACTAGCCACTTCCCCCTCTAGCCCCATCAAAATAGCTATGTGATTTGGTAATTATTAAATTACACTCTTGTCTCCTAGAAGATTATTGGGAGAGTTGTCCTTTTAATCTTTTCAATTTTTTAGAAATTTGAGGTGAGTGAGCTCTCATATTCTGCCTCTCTAAGTCTGCTATATCAGTCTCAAGGTTTGCCTCTTCCTGGGTCAAGGTCTTTTTTTAAAGTGGCATAAGAGATGGTCTCACCCTGGATAAAAACTTTAAAGCATTCCCACACATTACCTACACTAGTATCTTCCATTGGGTTTAGCTTTATATATTCCTCTATTCTATCTTTAATCTGGGCTAGGTACTGAGGATCTAGCAAAAGAGCTTCCACGTGGCGGCTCTCCGACAAACAAAGGGTCACTCTAAGAGGGGCATGGTCCAACACACTCATCGGTCCATAGGATGCCTCTATAACCTCCCCTAAAAGTTCAGAGGAAAGGAACATGTAGTCCAGTCTTGCATATATCCCATGAGCATGTAAATAAAATGAGTATTCCCTGTCTCCCAGATGATGATGTCGCAAGGCCTCCCATAGGGCCCTACTCTGTACTAAAGTCTTAAGAGCTGCTGTACTTTGAGGGGAGGTCCCATTTTTCCTCTTGAATGATCAAGATTTGGGTCTTAGTATGTATTAAAGTCCTCCGCTAATATAACCTTCCCAGAATAGGGGCCCAGCGCCACCTCCAAACGAGTAAAGAAGTCTGGGGAATAAAAATTAGGTCCGTAGACTGACTCCACTGTCAGCCTCATAGACCCCACCTCCACTTCAAGCTAGAACGTACCTACCCTGAGGGTCTGAGAAGACCAAATGCACCTTGTGAGGAAGGCCTGGATGAATCCAGATGGCCACCCCTCTCACCTTAGAGGTAAAGGGGCTCACCAAAAATGAACCCCCCACGACTCCGACAATTGCAGAGCCTCCTGTTTATCCATATGGATTTCCTGCAGAAGATTAATGTCTCCCTTAATTTTTTTGATTAATGATCAGACTTTTTTCTTTTTAACAATGGTTTTAAGTCCATTAACATTCCATGACAAAAAGCTTATCCGATCCATAGCTTTTCCATATTTACTATAAAGCCACCCTTCTATTGAGTGCCAGAAACATCATAATTAACTCTGTGTAATAGGAAAACTTTAAACAGAACAACCCCGGTATTTCCCCCCCCAACTCAACAATACCTTCTTTTCATAACTGCTGTAATGCCCTTCCAACAGGAAGGGTTGTACCCCCAACAAATCTTCCCTCCCTCCAACTTCTCCCCCCTTCTTCCCCTCCCTGTGCTTCTTGAAGTACATTCCATTACCTTTCTTGGAGTGAGCTATTAATCCACCGATACCACCCTCCTTCTTTACAATTATAGGGGAGGGTTAAACCCTACCCCCCCCCATCCTATATAGCCAATAATGGCAAGTAGTGGATGCCAGGGAAAGAAGAAACCTAAAAATAAAAGGGAATAAAAGTAATAGATGCAGAAGAAAATGCTCATCATCCCGCCCCCAGGAACCCAGCTCATACACATTCTATGAGGTCCCTCCTCGAGGAGTCCCCTCCACAACTGAGTTACAAGGAAGGGGACCAACCAGTCTGAAGGCTTAAAACAGATTGGCTAACATTGCTCTGACATCCACATTTAATGTGCAAGCAGGATCCTCCCAACCTTCGTACTCCCATAAATTCTCCTTTTAGTTCTGGTTCCCCAGAGCACAGGAGAGGAGAGGAGAGCAACCCACTCAGGGCCTTCATTTTTGAATATTCAGTTAAGCCCTCCACCTATGTCATTGACTAATCACTCCCCTAAATATATTCACCTTGATTTGGTTACTCAAAAACTAGTTATATAGCTCCATTCCCCAGGCATTGTGCCCCAAAATGAAAATACCCTGTACTTCACTAAATATGGTAAGACCGACTGTTGTATCTGGAATCAAGGTTCCTATTCACAAATATGCCAATGTATTAAAGAATCCCATATAGTCTTTGGAAGGGAAGGTTGGTAAATAGAGCCCTATTAATCACCTTAGCGAGAGATCCCAGATTTTGCAAAATATATGCTACCATCCAGTATTTTATTTTTTTATTTTATTTAAACAGCAGTTTGGAAAACCTTTGAGCCATAGGCTCATTTACAAAGGTACCTTGTCACAGTAAGACAAACCAAAATACACAGTATAGCAGTACAACACATAAGTATAACAGTAAAATTAAGACATAGATACAAACAAGCTGGTACAGGTAGGATGGATGCAAACAATACCAGAGTTATGTCGTCCTTAGCAGCTTAGTAATAAGCTTTGTCATAAGTATTGAGTACGGCTTTGACTAGTGGCAGTTACAGCATCGGGTGTTAATAAGGTGGTTACGTAAGGGAAGTTTTGAAGCACGATATAGTTGGAGCTTCAGAGATGGAGGAGGCAGGTGTGTTGAACCAGGAGGGGGCCCTAAAGCTGAAGGCTCTTTGGCCGTGAGGTCCTAGCTCTAGGGATAACAAGAGAGTTTTCCCAGAGGTCCGAGTATGAACTAGTGGGACAGGCGGCGTATGGTGGTGGTCAATCCTGGTGGAGAAAGCCCAAGGAGGGTCTTTTGTAAGGTACAGGTAAATATTTGAGCGCTCGTGAGATCAAGTACCAGCGCTTTAGCATACAGTAGATACGTGTGTGTCATCCTAGGTGCTCCAGTAATTAACCTGCAGGCCTTATTCAGAGTAGTGCTAATTTTATGGAGTGCGTCTGATCAGCAGCACCATACACCAGCAGTCCATAGTCCACTAGGGACAGGATAGAGGAGGTGACTGCGAAGTCAAGAGCCTCCGGGGAGGCAGTGTTTATACCGATGTAAGATGCCCATTCGGATATTAGTGGCAGTGGCTAGGGGAAGCGATGTGTCCATGGAAGGAGAGGAGGGTCAAAATGGATCCCTAGGTATTTATAGGAGCAAACTTGTTCGAGTGGAATGAGGACCCAGAGTGAATGAGGAGTTTGAAGTTGCAGGACTTGTTTTGGGGATGAGTGAAGAACATGGTTTTGGTTTTTTTAAGATTTATCACCAATCTATGTTCCTTGAACCAGCCCTCGGCTTCAGTGAAGGACTTCTGCAGCGAGTCCTGGAGGGCAGTAGGGTTATGACTTGAGGCAAAGATGACTGCATCATCAGCGTACAATAGAATGTTTCCCGAGCAAGAGCGTGGAAGGGTGTTAAGGTAAAGGGAGAATAGTAAGGGGCCCAGAATGGAGCCCTGGGGAACCCCAGAAAAGATGGGACAGATGTCTGAGTAGGTCCCATTAATTTTTACGCCTGTGACGATCAGACAGATAACTGGTGCACCAGGAGATAGGCCCAGCAGCAAAACCAGAGAGACTAGGGCATCAAGAAGGAGGGGTGGGAGACAGTGTCAAAGCTTGAGAGGTCAATGAAGACAGCACCAGCCAGAGAACCAGTGTCTAAGGAGGGTGGAGAAAGTTGGAGAACTCTAGGAGGGCTGTGTTGGTACTGTGGCCCGCTCGGAAGCCATGCTGCTCAGGACAAAGGACATTTAGGTGGAGAGGTAGTCAGAATTTGAGAGCCACCACTTTTCCAAGGCCTTGAGAGAGGAGGGAGAGAATGGAGATCGGTCGATAGTTTCAGCCACAGTCCTATCACCACCTTTAAAGATAGGGGTGACAGTGGCAACTTTCCAGGCAGTTGGAACCTTCCCCAGGCAAAGAGAGTGGTTGATGAGGCATGTGATCGGGGTAAGGACTGTGTCTAAGACCAGCCGTAGGATACACGGATCCAGGGTGTCACTGCCTGTACTATTACTCTTGAGGGCAGTGACAAGGTGCGGCCTAAGTTCTTGGGCAGAAACACGGCGGAGGAGAAAATAAGGGCGAGAAAGATTTACGGCAGGTGCTGGGGGAGGAGGGTCAAAAAAATTTGTAGGGAGGATAGGGCTTAGGTCAGTGAATGAGGTGTTGAGGTGGTTGGCTATGAGGGCTGGGTCTGAGGAGATCACACCATTAATGTTGATCTGGGTGGGTGGGAGTGTGCACTCCCATTTAACTGTTAATGTTATCCCAGAAGGTTCTGGGATTCCCCATGAGGCAGTGAGTGAGGACCGATAGTGCTCAGACTTGGCCTTTCTGATGGCCCGAGTGCACTTGTTTCAGGCGGCAGCATATAACCGCCTGTCATTGGGCCTGCCAGTCTCAATGGCATGATGCCATAGGTTGTCCCGATGTTTGAGCTGGTGGATCAAAGCTGGGGTAACCCAGGGGGCATTCTTCCTTTTAGAACGGCGGGTCAACACTGGGGCAAAGATATCACAGGCATTATTAAAAGTTTGGGTAAAGAAGGGAGAGCTGTGTCGATGTCAGGAGTTGCCTGTATAGGAGACCAGTCAATTTGGGACAGAAGTTCCTTAAGTTTTATCAGTCCACCAGGTATTAGGCCGCCGGCATGTGGACTGTGCTATGGGTTTGGGGACTGAGGTTGACCAGTGGAATAGAATGGGGAAGTGGTCGCTGAGAGAGTCTGGGAGGACTTGTACATTGGGGATCCGATTAGGGCGGTTGGTGAGTACCACATCAAGCAGGGTACTGGAGCCTCTCTTGGGGTTAGTCCTGGCAGGGTGGGTAACTAGTTGCGTTAGGTCTATTGCAGAAAAGGAGTCTCGGGTAGAGGAGGAGGAGGGTCTGAGCCAGTTGACATTTAAGTCACCCACCAGAATTTGATCAGCGGAAGGAGGTAGAGAGGTAAGGTATTCTGTAAGAGAGGCAATAGCCTGTGTTTGGTCCCTGTGGGGCACGTATGCAGTAGTCAGATAAAGGGTTCCCTTTAAAGGGTCAGGGGTTAGTTTCAGCATAAGCGCCTGGGCCCTGGAGTCAAGGATGGGAGTGGGCAGGGCTAGTACGGGGAGAGATTCCTTGACATAAATAGCGCAGCCGCGCCCGTCTCCAACAGGTCGGACCGGAAAGGGTGAAACCAGGAAGGGAGACTAGGGAGTCAGGGAGGATTTTGACACCAAGTCTCAACCAGGGTGATGACATCAGAGTTAATTGATGTGACCAGGCATTGTAGTGAGTCAAACTTTTTTAGGAGGCTACAGATATTCATGGAGACCATGCATAGGCCTGTGGTGCGAGTTGGGGAGCTCCTGGGAACCGGGCCAGGGTTTGGGTGAATGTTCCCTGACAGGAGTAGTAGCATGACTAACACCTGGCTGGGAGATGGTGAGAGTTTTCCTACGATTGACATGAGAGGGAGGGAGGAGGCTAAGGGAGCAGGGGGTGGGCAGGAGGTACAGGAGGGAAAGCAAGAATAAGAAGACACCCAGATGTGCCTGAGGTGAAGAAAAAGCTAGGGGAGGGCAGGGGCAGGGGACACACAGAGGTCCCAAGGGCAGGAGAGAGGTTCAGGAGCAAGGGAGGGAGGGGTGCCAGGGCACAGTGTGGACTAGCAGATGGGTAAGTGGGTAAGTGCACTGCTAGTGGGGATAGGCACAGGCAGAGCATGAGGCAGGGCCAATACATTGTGGTGAGCAAGATCCCAGGGAAGTAGTGCTGTATAGGTAGGAGTAGGAAGTAGTGAGGGAGCATAGGTCCCTCTAGTGGCCAGCAGGTATAACCTGCAAATGGGAAAGTGGGGAGATAGGTTCTGGGCAACAGGACGTGATATCACCGGATGTGATGTCGAGGTGGATCCTTAAGTGACAGCGCCCCTGGGTGGAGGGTGGTTGGGCGAGGTGGGGCAGACGGCGCAGCGCCGTCGGGCTAGCACCCCTCTGCAGGCGTCCAGATGAAGAGAAGAGGCTCTCTTTACCTCGAAAGTTATCAGGCTGGAGATTTGGCTTCCTCAGCTACTCAGGTGAGCTGCTTGTGCTTCAGTTGCTTGATTGCACATCTCGGGGTAAACTTCTCTCTTGGACTACCCTTCCCATCCTGACCAGGTATATCCCAGGCTGCCAGTATGTAGGCCTCTAAGCAGTGCCCAAAACAGGACCCCGTATGTCTTTTTATCCATTGTACTCCAATTATCTTATTCACATTAAACAACCTGTATAAATTTCAACCTAAATCCAGCATTCTTCCTTTTATACCAAAAAAGTATTTGAAATCAGTGTCCCCGGCAAAAAATTCCACTGTCCAAACTGCCAAATACAAGGAGCATCGAGCAGACAGAAACTTAATAGGAGCTGTACTGGCAGCCTCTGGATCCAGCCATGATAGGCCACCATTTGGTGTTGCAGATCACAGAGCAAAAAAACTGTCTTAGCCAGCCCCCCAAGTCCCATAACTTTAAGACACGAATCTCAAGCCTTTCTGTCTGTACTCCACTTCTCCTGCTCCAAGGAAACTCAATCATTTAATTTCCCTGATCATCCCATCGCCTCCTCTCCTCTTCAGGTTACACAGAATATGCCAGGGCCGCCTCCGGGGATGAAAACGAGAATTCATTCACACTCTGAGGTCCCATGATCAGTCAGGCCAGGTAAACAAGGGAAAACTGGCAGTTCAGGGCATGCAACTTTCTTTTAGCCTCTGCGAATGCCTGCCTCTGCTGTTGGAGTTGGTGTGAATAGTCTGGGAAAATACTCACCCAGGACTGCTGCGTTATCAAAGAACATTGCTTCCTGGTGCTTTCCAGAACTTTTTGACGATCCTGGTAACGGAGGAATTTTACAATTACATGGCGGGGCCTCTGATCTGGAGAAGGCTTGACCCCTGGAGATCTGTGAGCCCGTTGAATCTCCAGCAATACCTCGAGTGGGAGTTTCAATGCTTGCCTCAGCCATGTCTGAATGTAAGCGGCACAGTCACGCCCCTCCATGGGTTCAGGTAGGCCCATGATCCAAACGTTACAGCGTCTTTCCCAATTTTCATGGTCATCAATGCTCTATTTCAGGTTTCCAATCTCTTTTATACATTTTGTAAGTCTATATGCATAGTATTACTAGCATCCTGCTGACAGCTCACTCGGGCCTCCAGCTCTCCTATTCGTGTTTCATGGGCATCCACCATATCAGACACCATATTAACAGTCTGTTGAAGGTGCAGCAGATGCGATGTAACATTCTCAAAGCCCATTTCCATGCAGGTCCCCAGGTCATGTTTAAGGTCTTGAATTAGTCTCTTGATTACTGATAGTTATCTGCCATCTCCATCTCCGTGCAGGACTCTGCTCACCACTGAAGGGCCTAGGCAGTTGAGGAATCCTCAGGCAAGTCCCTGTGTTTCACTGTGGCAGAAGTAAATGGTAGGCCCCTTCCAGACGTCTGAGTTTTTGACTTGTTAAAAGGTAGTTTTGCCTGTTTCTTTGCTGGTTTAGTAGCAGTAGGCATCTGGGCTTCTGGAATCTTTTGTTTATTGATAAAAAAGTACAGGTTTTAATGTGGGATGGAGGGGATATTCAGTGGATTAAGCCACAGCTCTAGGTTTAAGTGTCCATATTGCTCTGTAGCTAGGCCACTCCTCTCTATTAATTTCAGTCTTGCTTAAACACATTTGCTTTGTTTGTATTTCAAGGTTTTACTAACTATATGGCCATTGCAGGTCCCAGTGTTGACTCCCCCCCCCGGTTCAACCTCTCATGGGTATAACATTACCATAATGTGGAAGTGGCAGATGCAGGCAAGGGGTGGCTCATGTGCTAACTCCTCCTGTTGTCACTAGGGGTCAGGATCAAATTCCAAACCTGCTTCTTTGGAAAGAAAGTGCTGCTGGAAAAGGCATCCCTGAGCATATCTGCCATCTTTTCCAAATCACGCACCAGATACGGCACCAGAAGCAGACAACAGGGGCACTACTGGTGCCATTTTGTCGAATCGCACTTGGGCAATGTGCCTTTTCCTACAGTGCACCCCTGTGGCTAAACAAGATTCCTGAGGTCACTCACAACATAAGAAGTCACTCACACTTCAAATCCAAACTCAAATTCTACATTACCTCCAGCACTACTTATGCCTGTTTTCCAAAAGCCTGAGACACCACCCATTGGTAGCCCATAATGACTTACTCAGTGAGCAGCTCCTTTAAGCAGGGCCCTGAGCCACCCCCCTAGTTACTACCATACTCAGTCTCTTCTCCCTGGCAATCCCACCTCCCTTCCTCACTCTCTCTCAAGCTCTCTACCTCATCTCCCTCCCACCTGCCCTTTGCCTACCTCTTCCTACCCCTGTATCCCATCTCTTCCTCTACATACCTCTTCCTTCGGATGAGACGTTAAACCAAGGTCCCTTCTGCCCATGCTGGTGTTGTCCTGGTGGGTGTCCAGGTGGAAGTAAAAGAACCCAGGACGCTCTTCGCAAAGAGCAGGGAACATTCCCGGCGTCCTGGCCAACATTCCCCTTCCCATAAACCGGTTCAAGCAATTATCCAAGCTGTGTGTGGGTAATGAAGTGCGATATGGCCACCACCACACATTCAGTCACTTCACCATCAGTCTAGCATTGCTTGTAAAGTGCTTTGGGATACTGTGTATGAAAAGCGCTATATAAATGCTGATTTTTCTTCTTGATTCTTCTTCCTACTCCTGTGGACCACCTGCCTACCTGTTCTTCATGACCTGCCCTCCAAGCCCCACCTCCTGTATGCTGTCGACAAATCCTTACATGTAGTCTGCTTACTATGCCCCTCTGTATCCCCTCTCCCCTGTGGGGTGCCCCCCGGTTTCCCTGCTCAGGATCAGGCAACTCCTAGTGGGAGGGGTCTCTCTCTGCACCAACCTTAACTTCAAGCCTCATGGCCACCTGCTGTTGTTGCAAATGCTGGGGCAATGTTTAAAGATGTGTTTCTCTGATTTAACTCTGTTTTAATTGTGTTATCTACTCTGTAACTTGTCTGTTGTTTCTTTTTTTAAACTTTATTTTTACTTCTCTTGCTACAATCATTCCATGGCTCTTCCGAGCCTCGCACATGTTACAGATAATAGATCACTTCACAACTAGAGAAATTTTCAATATTCTGTGCTTGGCTGACATGTATTAAAACTTTATTGTTTCTTTTCCTGTCCATTAGGATATAGGATTGAACATGGACCACCCCTGGCCAAGGAAGGACTGTGGAGCAGAACAGCATTGCCTCACGTGAAAAAAACTCCCATCTACCAGAGAGGCCCACCCCCTCCATGTCATGTCAACCCATCAATACTTTACTAACAAGTTTCCATAATATAACAGCAAATAAATAATAAACAACCTTTTTGTCAACTTGATGTGCGAAGTCCGTGTCCTTTTTTGTTGTAAGAAACCGTATATGGATTTAAACTGTATCAGGGCTAGAGCTCCCTGACTGCCTTCCATTCTCTACAGCTCCAGCTGGTCCAGAGGTGTTTGTAAGCTGCTGTGACCAGATGGATATAAATTTATCGAGGTTCAAATGGATAGAAGCTGTGATCCTCTCCATTCTTTCTACTGCTTCCATTTTCTGATACCATAAAGAGATCGTTGGCGGATCCGTGGAGAGCCACCGCAGGGTGATACATTTAAGGGCTAGTAATCTTAAGATATGAAATAGCCTATGTCTCCCCCAGGCCTTCACCAAGCATGCCTCAATTTCACATATTAAGGCCTGAAAAGAACATGGGTACAGAACATCCCAAATGTTTTGAATCTCTGCATGTATTTGCTACCAAAAGGATCTTAATTTAGGGCATTCCCAGAAGACATGCCAGTTGGAACCCTGCTCACCACAATTCCACCAACATTGATCAGTATTTGAGATAGCAAAGTATTTGTTTCATGTGGGAGTCAAAAAGTACCTACTGATTAATTTCCAGTTGAACTTTCTCCGATTTGGAGATGATGTTACTGCCCATCACTGTCACAATCTCAGGGACCATATGGCTGGTGATATTTGTATATTTGCTTCTCTTTCCCATTGTAATAGAACTGTGTCAGCCGGGGAATGGACATGTTCCATCAATAATCTGTATAACTGAGGTATAGACTTTAATTTGATTGCCAGCTGAACCCACCAAACGAAGAGGTCTTTTAGGGTTGTGTGAGTTCTCAGGATTAACTCCTGTTGGTTACGCTGAAGAAGGAAATTCCTCACCTGGAGGTATCTGAAGTGATCCTCCTTATGCAAGCCATATTGTAGCCTCATCTGGTTGATGCTCATACAAGTGCCCCTGGAGAAGAAGTGGGAAAAGCATGCCAACCCCCTCTTTTCCCAATATCCATAACCTTTATCAGTGGTCGGAGGGACAAAGTCAGTGTGGTACCTGATCAATGACATTGGGCTAAGCTCATTTGTGGTGCCTATTTTTTCCCTAATTTTTTATCAAAGCATCAAAACTGGTCTGTTTTTTTATGTGTCTGTTACTGTTATATGACATGGAGCCTTTATAAAAGAGCCTCAGCTCAAAGGTTATTTTCTGAAACACTATAAATAAATAAAAAATAAATAAATTAAAAATGTGCCACCCTCTGCCTGCACTCCTGAACCCTATATACAGGTATAAGCGTGGAAACACCTTACAGAGGGGAGAGTTGTGTGGGGACTGACAAGATTCCTAGTCTGAGTTGTGTCCCCCTGTCAAGACATGACCTTCCTGTCAACCAACCCTCCATCTTCCTTTTTCCCACCTTTGAAATGGTTGTGAAACTCCTTCCCAATGGTTATGCAGCAACATTCATGCTGCTAGCTTGCAGCCTCCAATCTCTCTGATGCCACATCCTCACTTGCTGTAGGGTGCTCTTCTCCTGGTTGGCACCTCACCACCGAAGGGGGAATGCCCCCATAGTCCACCTGGGCCCACTGATCAGGGCTTTGCAAAGCACCTTGTTCATGAGTGGAGGAATGTCTAACACTGGTGATCTCAATGCAGGCCCCACCCCACACCCCTGCAGTGTGCTGAGTTCCATGGTGGACAAAGGAGCCCTGCTTTCCCTTTATTTCAATGACCTCAATAACCACTAGGCCTCTGTACTATGTGAATAGACTCAGGTTGCACTTCACCTTTGCATAACAGTGTCTCCTGTTGGGGCAAGTGGGGCAGGACAGAGATAACTATTGTTCACCGACAGACAGCCTGCCTCAGTCTCCCAGGAGGGAGTGGGATGTTACCTTGCCAAGTCTGCCCCCTGATACTCTTCATTTAGTTTGGGTTGAATGGGAGGCCTATCATCTCTGCCCCCCCCCACCTATCTACTGATCCCACTTCTGTCACAGCTGTACTTAAATAATTATGCTTGTGGAAGAATCCACTGAGTGATGATTATGGATATGTGATAGAGACTGAGCTTGGGGCAAGCAGTGCCTGACCCTTAGTGAGGATCACCACCACACTAGTCAGAGAAATCCTTCCCCCAAAATTTCTAGTATATGGAGCACTGAACTTACAATACAGGAGTGTCTTCCTAATTAGGGCAACCACTTTTAAACTCATAGATCATGGATGGTACTGATGATGCATCGGGCAACTCAGTGCATCCCCATACTATGCAGCCTGCACCTCTACAACCATGTGCAACCTGCAAGCAACATGAATCCCAGTTTTCCTTCTCCTCTTCCCCTTCCTCCTCTTTGCTGGGTGTCAGTCACAATGTTGGCTATGCCTGCTTCCCACCCCTGCTGCCACACACTCTTCTAAGATGGGCAACCTCCCATTGGAACTCCTGAACCTGTACTCCCCCACACCCCTTTTTGTCTTAGGGTTACTCAGTGTCTGCCCCCTCGCAGAACTGATTCAAGGGTTAGGAGCCAATGGGGAATACACTGGATCTGGAGATTGAGTTGCACTCATCCACCTGAGACACACTGTGCAAACTGCACTGTTCTAGTCTAGACAGCAATGTTCATTATTCTCTACCCCACTTTATTTAGCTGGGGTAATGCAGTGCATGATGGAGACCTTGTTAGTTGTGTCCCTGTATGCTCACTCATGCTTAAAATGCTCGTCTTAAAGTACTTGGTTTAGCACCCCCCTGAACGACTGTCATCAAACCTGGCACATGGAGTGGCACACATGATCCCCATAAATTGCACATCACGCTATCACCAGTATGGCACTGTATAGCACATGCCATGGGTTTGAGGGATAGGCAATTGAGGGCCTCTTCCCTCACATGGCCCCTACCCTTCTGACTCCATTAAATGTGTACCGCATTGTTTATATTACTATATTTTTTGCAAAACACTATGGTAATGCAGACATTAGGGTTGTAAAAATGCAAAGCGTACAAAGACAGGAAATGAAAAATTATTAGGGATTTGATTCTCCCAAAGTACTGGTGAATCAGTGTTGGGGTCTGACTTGGCGTTGTCAAACCTAATGCCCACCCTCCCATCCAATAGCTTCCTGTCTAAAGCACAAGATACAGGTCCAACCTAGTGCCTCATAGTGATACATTATGGACAACATAATCTGTCAGAACTTTCTTCACGCAGGGCCCGTATTTGACCTTATCTGATCCAGGACTGGGGTGGGCATTTGGGTTGACAACTCCAAGTAAGACTCCATCGCTGATTTGCCAACCCTAATGTCTGCATTAATGTATTTTTTTGCAATGAATGTCCCTTCTTTTTGTAATAGTTGAACTGTATCCTCATTTGCGCAGGTCCCTTCAGGACCTGAGCAAAATGAGATAAATACAATATTGGAGACAGTCCTGGAATTGTATTCTCAAAGGGACCTGCACAAAATGAGATAATTACAATATTGGAAACAGTCATGATGCAGTGTATGGGCCTAGAAGTCCCTGGCACACGTCTCGATACCTTGCGGGTGAGGTTCCCTTACCCACCACAGGGTGTGGCGTCTGCACCAAAACACTGCTTCATCCATACCCAGGCTGTGACTGGTGCTGCATGCTGCAGTATCTTCCCCATCAGCATTATCCCAGTAAACTGGCTTATTGAAGTCACACCTGAACTCAGCTCACTGGCATGAAAAGCAGCCTGTTCCCCAAAGGTGCAAAGGACAAGCCTGCAATCAATGTTACTTAACAAATTATTTGTGTTTTTTTTTATATTTTTTTGACCCCACACTTTCAACATATTTTTCTTATGACCCCACCTCACAAACCCCATAGGTGAAAATGTTCAAATCCCTGCTGAAATGCCATTCTCTGCAACAGGGGCGAAAACACAATTCAGACAAAATGTGAAAAATGACAGCTATACTGTTCATGAGGTGGTGTGAAAAAATGGGTATGCTGAAAATCTGGAGTCAAAATATTGTAAATTATCAAAGTTATGCACCTGCATAGAAACTGTGCAACACACGCTCATAACACAGCCAGTTTTAGGAATTTTTTCACCAAATTTTCAACATGGGCTTTTTGGGACCCCACCTAATGAACACTGCCACTGTAATTTCATCAGTCAGTCCCAAATGGTGATTCCATGCAGCAACTGCAATATCACCTTCCGGGCCTGATTAATGAAACAACAGTGACAGTGTTCATGGGTGGGGTCTCAAAAAACCCATGTAGAAAATTTGGTGAAAATATACCCCAAAAATGACAAAGATATGAACATGAGTTCAAAATGCCATTGAAAATACATTATACGGCACTTACCTGTATTCCTTAGTTTGCAGTTTGGCTTGGAAGAGTGCAGACATGCCATGTCAACAGAAGAAGGCATTAGCCAACCTCCAGAGATAAGTATAGGGAAAGAGGGGGGTGGGGTGGAGGCACTCAATGGGAGAGTCAGGATGGGGAGAGGGGGATGGGCATAGACCACGAGGGACCATTTTCTTTTTTTCAGGTAAAAAAAAATAGATGTTGGGGGTATAGTTTTTTTTCAGCTTGAATAAGTTTATTTTTGGGACACTGGAAGTAGGCTCCCCAGTGTCCCACATTGCTGGGAGATGGAGGCTTAAAAATGCAGACAGCAGAGAGGGTCTCTGGGTGACCAGATGTACTTATTTATTAATGTTAAGTTCCAGCATGGGGTTGGGCTTTCGATGTCAGTGTGCAACAAAGGGGAGTTTGAGCTATAGCAATAATTTATGACACTGGGGTTGAGCTCCCACTGTCTGAATTCATTTGGGCAGAGGGATGGTAAAACAGTCACTAGAGAAGGATTCCCAGTAGCTGCATTTCTTATTTAATTTTTTTATTATTTAAATTTCTATCACTGGAGTTTCACTCTTGCTGTCATATTAGGGCTCAGCAGTGGCAGCACAGGCCAACATGGGTTGGCTTTCATTGACTAATTTGTTAATTTTCTTTCATTACAAAGCATGAAGCAAAAAAAAAAAAGAACAATGTGTATTATGCACTAAGTGGGCGGGGGTATGTGGAAAAGTCATGTACCCAACCCTCGACCCTGTGCCCCACAGACAGGTGCACCCATACTGGCATTCAGTATTGCCATCCACCTGTCTGCGGCTCCTCCCCCACAGTGTACAGGACTCTGCAGGGTAGCCAGGGAAAGAGTCATCATCCCAGGTGGGCATCCAATGGTATGCCACCCCGGGACCCTTAGTGGATCCCACAGCATAGGGTGGCATGGGTCTAGGGCTGTGCATGCTGACTGCAGGCACCCAGACCTGCATGGCACCACCCCATACCAGTGCTGCTGCTCCCAAAGATGCCGGGTGCTCACCCTTCCAGCTGTCACTGCTCCCTCCTGCTGCCCAGTAGTCAGACACAGCACAATATGCCCTGTCCTGGTCCACCAGTGACTGATGGCCTGTGTCAGTGGTGGCGCATAGTCGTTTACAGCAGGGTCTACCATGACATACCCTGCGCCACACCCATGCGGCCAGCACTACATGGGTTAGTGAATACTGCATAGTGCTTGTATGCCCCCATAACACTCCCAGCATGGAGCTGTCTGTGCATGTGGGGGATCGGGTGTGGTGGGTCTGCACACACTCCTTTGAGCATGCCATGTGGGGGGGTGCACTGGGTGCAGAGTGGCTATGCATCCCAGATACATGTACATAGCTACTCCACCCCAATAGTGCATAGTGCCCAATGTTTGCACATTCCAACATGGGGATTGGGCCCCCCGATGTCTGCACAATTAATGGAACAAAGAGCTGCACATGGGGCAATTGACACCAGGGGAGGGCATCTCAGTGTCACATTTAACAAAATAAAAACTAAAAAAATAAATGAATGAATAATACACTGCGACCATTAACTGGGGCCCCCAGTGTACACATAACAGTTAATTCAAGGGGCAGCACAATCAGCATGTTGGGGCTATAATGACAGTAGCCCCATCCCTGATATGCAGGAGTCAAGAAACAGTACGGGTTTTGCACTATACGACACAGCTGTTGTTTGCTAAGACAGCTGTGCTGTACAGTGCAAGGTAGTGCCATCACCGGACATCAGGGACAGTTTACTATTTTGGAGCTACTTATTTATTAGTTGGGTACACAAGTAATTGAGCAAGGATTTGCAAGGGTGGGAGCGGGGACATCCGTCACCTGGGGTGGGCATCCAGGTGTCAGATGACAATATGAAAGAAATAATAAAAAATAAATAAATACAATAAAAAAATTCACTGCCACTGGGGATTCGGGACCCTGGTGTGCAGATAACAGTTTCATTAAGGCACAGCACATTCAGGGTGGGGGGGGCTACAATGACAGTAGCCCTGTCCCTGACCTATGAGTGGTGACAGCAACAGGGATTGCACTATACGACATAGCTGCCATTTATTAAAGATAGCTGTGTCAAATAGTGCAAACTGCTGCTTTCACAAAAAATGTAATTATGAATAGAACGCTGATTTTTTTTTTAACTGCGCATGCTCAGAACCTGAATATTTTTATCAAATATTTTAAAAACTACTTAATAGCTGGACCTAAAAACCACAAAAGCACATACCTTGGACCAAGCTTTATCAAACCTGAAAGGTTCCGGATTCAAAGCCTCCTATTTTTTTATGTCGGCGCGCTTGCGCAGCCAACATCTTGTGACAGTGGGGATTTGGAGGCGCTGTCGCTGTTGGGTGAATGCAGGGCACGCATCAGTAGGTGCGTCCCTCATTCCCCAATCAGCCTGCATGCCAGTGCCACACCATGCATACTAATGTGGTGAACACATCTAATCAAAGGTCCGCTGCAATCCGAGCAAAGCTCGTCAGATGCAGCGGACCCTTCCTTAGTGCTCACCACATTGCTGACTTCAGGGGTGCCCAATCACCCTGCCGGCTTACTCTGTTTTTTTTATGCTGCTGTAACCAATTAATATGAAGCATGGAATCCTACAGAGTGAGTACAGTACATGCTCTCAAGTAAAGCAGTCAGGTTGAAGTGACAATTTCTCCATCCCAAACAAGCCTAACCATAATCCAACATTCTACAGTATGCAGACTAGCTCAGACCCACAAGGTAGACAATGCTACGGTTGCTTCCTATTCTATGCTGATCACACCGCAAACTGTTCACTGTAATTGTCCCAGTTATGTCACACTATTGTCACTGGTTCAAAAAACACAACGCTCTACAGATACCCAAATCCCATAAGCTGCATTTACATGCAGTTTTTGGGACCAGGAAACTTAATTTTTTGGGGTGTATTCGGGCTTGTGTCACAGTAACAAAACTCACATATAAATGGTACAGTTTCTCAGAAAAGCAGTGTTATCCAGTGAGTGCTTCACCAGGACACGGTATATACTGGTAACACGGAGTTTTTCCAGCTATGTGCATGTAAACCTGGTGATAGACAACAGACAGAGAAACTTAATTGGGCTGTTAGGGTCTCTCAAATGACAGCCCCATGTCACGCAAAGTCAAATAAATGGCAATCTACAGCAAAAAAAAGTTCATGAGCTGCAGCCACCCAAGATTCCAAAAGTAGCTAACTTACTTAAAAATGTAACATTGTTTCTTCCAAAGGCATAGACGGCCATGAGCACCTCAGCTTCTCAGTCAGCCCCATTTCAACCAACCCCAACTAGAGGATGAACCCTGGTGGATGAGCATGCCCAGTAGCCAGTCAGAAGCTGAGATATCGTACTGTAAATCCTGATGCAACCAATCAACCCGGCTAGGAGACCCTGAGAGGTTGACGGCTAGGGCATAGCTCTCAACTGTCCCTGATTTTTCAGGGACATCCCTGATTTTGCCTCAAAATTTTCCTCAGCCCTTCCTAAAATCAGTGTTTTTGTGACTGAACAGTGAGGATTATAAGCACAAAATAGTCGAGCATTAGAATTACAGACTTATTTTTCTTCAGGAAATGCATTGTACATCAAGTCCCCTTATTCTATCAGGTTCCTTTGTGGATAGCACCCATTTTTTAAAATGTGTCCCTGATTTTGGTCCTTTGTCCCCAATTATTTTAAGCCTTGTCCCTGATTTTTGAGGCAGGGGGTTGAGGCGTATGGGCTAGGGTGTCTCGTTAAACTGCCACTGTGGCTCAAGATGCCGAGTACCTGCCTGGTGTGGCAGCACATGACGAGTACTGGTGCCGGCAGAGTGCTGCAAAGTGGAGCTGGACAGCTCCTCCCGCCCTGATCTGCATCCCTAGTGCAGCGACCACAGCTGAACCCACCAATAGATGGTCATACAGAGACACACAGGCGGACGAGCTACAATCCGACCATCAGTTAGTCCAGAACAACTCTTGTCAAGTTGTTAAAAAAAATGTGTATTATTTTGACATAATGTGTTTTAAGAGGGAGACTATTTGAGCATGCCAGCACCTGCATTTTAAGATGTTGACCGACTGTATGCAGTTTGATGGCATCTTTTGATGGAAGTCATGCATGTGCTTCAGTACTTTTGTGGATTATTTGCTGCTGCAATCTGTTGTACACCAATCTGTGACCCAAAGCATGGGTCAGTGATTTGAATAGGCTAGTGCAGTGGGAAAAACCCCAGCTGCTAACTGGGAAGAACTGCCTGGCTGACGACTGACACTATGGATGGCATGGAGAACAGTTCTTTTGTGGTGAGACTGGTAGACAGCAGATTTGGGAGCATCTCTTTTGGGTTTAACGCCCGGTCTGTCGATACAGAAGCAGCTCTGATTGCTGCTCCCAGTTAAATCAGCTGCAGGCGATGGTAAAGGAGGAGTGCAAAGCTCTGCTGGACGCGCTCAACAAAGTGGCAGCATGCTACCGGCACATGGTCATCTGTGCCGGGGGCACATCGGGCTCCCACAATCTGTGGGAAGAGCTCAAGAAAACCTGACAGAAGGCACAGGTGCTTGCCATCACCAATAGGAACAAGTTGACTTCTGTGCTCAAGGACAAGACCATTACTAAAGAGGACAGGGCCGAGTTTGAGAGGCTCTTATTTTCTGAACAGGTATGGAAATCCTGGAGATAGACATGAGGAGAGCATTGGAACTGGGGTAGGAGTTCCTGATCAATGTGTCCCAGAAGCATCTGATCTAGACGGGCATGACGGGCAGTACCTCTGCCATGGCAGACAGGGCCATGAGTGTACAAAACATGAAGTATGAGGCTGAGACAAACATTGATGTGGTTGACTTGAAGGACCTGGAGCATGAAATCAACCAAGTCGAGGAGATGATGTACCAGATGGAAATTAAAGTGAACGTCAAACAATGGACGGTGACAGTGAAGCAGGACCCCGGAGCTGAGCTTAAGTCGACTGTTAGTGCTGGGGCTTCCTCGGTTGGGGTGTGCTCTGTGGATGAAAGTAAATCATTTTGTAATCCCAGTAAAGCTCCTGAAGGAGTGATCTTCACTGCTGTTCTGATGGTTGCCATCATTCTAGCCGTCTGTGTTGTCAAACTTTCTTAAGCAAGAAAAAAGTTGAATTCATTTAAAGCAGCAGTACTACAAAAAAACCTGTGCTTTTTTGACAGTTTGTTCCTGATGCCCTGCTAATCATACACCTGGTACCCTTTCTAGCCGGCATTGTACTATCACCGAGTAATTTGCTTGGTTATTCTCTACTTTTGTTTACATGCTGCACTGGAACCCCTCTATTGCCAACTGCACATGTGAATGACTTGCAGGAACATCGGGAATGGTCAGGAGAGGGTCCCTCTGCTGTTGTCAAAAGACATGATGTGAACTGCAGAAAAAGCGCAGCTGAAAATAAGTCGGCCGCCATATTTGTTGTAGCGCTACAACCATTCAAATAAATTGCAAATATCTAAAAAACTAAAAATGACTGGAAAAAAACATTTACACATATGGAAACTGGAACTTTGGCTGCATGGCTGCATGCTTACAGCCAAAAAACAGAATTTTGATAGCTCACTTCCTGATTTCATAGCACTGCTGCTTTAAAGAGGTGTTTATAAATTATGAGGGAGGTGATCTTTTATTTTACTTTTTCAATTGGATGATCAGTGGTGTGCAATTATTAAGTGTCAAGGTTTGGATTAGCAAGATATAACCCCAGTATGTGACATACTTACAATGTGGCTAAGTCATTGGCATTAAAGAAAATGTAAATGTCTCCAAATCATGAAATGCTACATTAAGCTTTGATGATCATTGTCTGGTTGCCTCCTCACAAAATATCAGGGTATTAGGTCCAGGGATTAAAAATGATATTTGCTATTAATAGACAACTTTTCTCAGTAGACTCTATAATTAAATATATCTGTCAATAGACTGTAAACTGCTGGTTCATGTTTACAAAGCCTATCCACTCCCAACTGTGCACTGCAGCCTGTCTGGCCCTTTGCCATGAAGTGCATTTTTTTACCTAATGTTGTTTCACAGATACTGTTTACAAATATGGACAATTATCAACAAGCAGACTTCATTCAATAATAACTGCATATATGCTGGTATCTGAATCATTTAGAACACAATCACTAAGCGATCACAAACTGTTTCACCCCAACCATACGTGGTAAAAGCTCTAAAAAAGCAAATGTATATGATTTTCTGAGGAAATTAGAAAATGTAAATTCCTTTTACCTGAATAATTCTTTGCCGTATGTTTCTAAACTGTTTCAGGTGCGTTATTTATTCTTCCAGCGGAAATCATGGCCACTGTGCTACCTTTATAGGAATTACATTGTCTGCCTCAGAGCTGTAAAGCTGTCAACTATATGTATCCGCCCACAGTGAATGAATTAGTATATTGGTATGGAAATATGCCATGGACTATACATATTAAAGAGCTGAATACAATACATACAGTATATAGTCCAGTTTAAATCGTGTACATGCAATGAGATGTACTTATTATAATAAAATGTTTTCAATGAAAATTGTCTTGGGGTTAATTAACCAGGTCACTGATACTATCAACATGTTTTCCTGTAAGTATAGTCTACAAATATGGGTTGTTAGGATGTATTCCAACATCTTTTTTATGTTGGCACATTTGTGCAGCCAACATATTGCGGTAGTGGGGATTTGGAGGCATGGCCTCTGTTGGGCGAATACAGGGTGTGCATCAGTAGGTGTGTCCTTCATTCCCCAATCAGCCTGCATGGCAGCACCACACCTTGCATACATAATGTGGTGAGCACATCTAAGAAAAGGTCTGCTGCAATCCAAGCACAGCTCATCAGATGCAGAGGACATTCCCTTGATGTGCTCACCACATTATGAACATGGTAGCGCACTGGCCTCCAAACTGCCAACTTCCCATTGGCATAACAACCTCCCCCATTGTTAAATGCCGAGGGGTGCCCATTCCCCCCCAGCTCTGTCCCACCGCTTTCTGTATGTGCCGACAGGGGTGCCTAATCCCCGTCAGCATAAATTCCTCCCCCCTTGTGTTGTGTGCTGACAAGGGTGCCCAATTCCCCTGTCGGCTACAGAACCCCCAAACAGTTAGATGGCACAATGGGGCCCACTCCAGTGTGCCAAACCCCTAAAAAAAAAACTCTCCCACAATGTTTAATTTTTTTGCCTGTAAAATGAAACTGTCCTCTGAGTCTCCTGCCCCCACCCACCCACCCTCTGTGCACCCTGCCTCCCCACACCCCTCACCCCATACTTACCTTTGGAGGCTGGCAAGATGATCTTCAGTGGACTGGGAACACATCTGCACTCTTCAAAGCTAACTGTGAACTGAAGAAATGCTGGTAAGCTGTATATGGAATAAATAGGTGTTTTTTTAACTTTGGTGTCTATCTCAGGCATTTTTAGGAATTTTGGCACCAAATTTTCAACAGGCATTTTTGGGACCTCACCTCATGAATTCTATCACTGTCATGGTGTCATTTGGTTCTGAAAGGCGATTTCACAGTCCCTGCACCACTGTTCACGAGGGAGGCTCTCAAAAAGCCTATGCTGCAAATTTGGTAGGAAAAATTAAAAAAAATGACTGTTTCACGAGCATGCATTGTGCAGTTGTTACGCACGCTTGTAAGTTAGCAAATTTGCAATATTTTCACACCAGATTCTCACCATTGGCATTTTACCACACCTTCTTGTGAACCATACAGCTGTCATTTTTCACATCCTGGCCGAAATCTGTTTTCGCACTTCCAGCACAGAATAGCGTGGTCACTGTGGGAAATCAGTGTTTGGGACACATTACAAAAATGACAGTGACACTGTTCATGAGTAGAGGTCCTAAAATGCCTGTGTTGAAAATTTGGTGACAATACTCCATAAAATGACTGTGCGTGCATTGCGCAGTTTGCACGCACTCTCATAAGTTTGCGAACTTATAATATTTTCAATCCAGATTCTCAATGGTGCCATTGTTCTGCACCTCCTAATGAACAGTACAGCTGTCATTTTTCACATCCTGACCAAAATCTGTTTTTGCAGTTCCGGCACAGAATAGCACGGTCGCTGTGGAATGTCCTTGTTCAAGACACATTATTAAAATGACAGTGACACTGTTCATTAGCAGATGTCCTAAAATACCTATGTTGAAAATTTGGGGATGAAAGTCAATAACATTAGTGTTTTACGAGCCTGCATTGCACAGTTTGCGTGCATGCTTGTGACTTTGTGAATTTGTAATAGTTTCACTTCAGCTGTTCATCATTGCCATTTGTCTACACCTCCGTATCAACAGTATAGCTGCCTGAAATGTGTTTTGGCACGTCTGGTGCAGAATTGCATGGTTTGCTGTGCAAAATCAGGTTTCGGGACAGTTTGAGGAAATGACGGTCACATTGTTTATGAGCAGAGGTCCTAAACTGCCTATGTTGAAAATTTGGTGCCAAAAGTCCATAAAATGTGTTGCAAGCATGCGTTGCACAGTTTCTGCCCACCCTTGTACCTTCGTAAATCTGCAATATTTTCATACCACATTTTCACCACTGCCATTTGTGCACACCTCATTGTCAACAATGCAGCTGCCATTTCTCACAGCCTGCCCAAAACGCATTTCTGTACCTGTGGTGCACAATGGCTTGCTCGCTGTGGAAAATCACCTCTTTGGACACATTAACAAAATCACAGCGCTATGCATCTCTAGCTCCGCCACTGCCACTGCCAGCTCAACAACATTTGGCATTGACAAATGCTTGTTAGTTATTGGGAGGCAAAAAAGTGTTAACATTTTCTAAAGTGGAGACTTTTGTGGATTTTTTCACCTCTGTAACCGATCTACTTGACCTTTACAGGATCATAAGATCCTAGCACAGAGGCTGTGCTTTCTAAATTTCATGTAAATCAGTGGAAAGAGGGCAAATTTATTAAGGTGCACAAATCTGAGTTTAACATAGAAGTGCTTTCTCAACCCTAATATACGGGTGTGACCGAGCCTGTATTATACTTTTTGATATAGAGTTTGTCTTTAGCTATATCTTATGTGATGTTAACACTTTGCACTGTGTATTGTTTACTTGCAATTAAAAGTTGTGTAATACCTACTAAATGGTCTGCACAATACTACTGTACTTTTCTCAGGAAGTCTGACCTTCCGGCCAGCGCACCCATGCAGACCAGTGTCTGCAGTCCACTACAGAATGGCTGGGACCCCTGTGTTTTGGCTGAAGCATCTATTAGATGCCAGGTTTAGAAAGTCAGTACCTCCTGCACCCACTCTGATTCCTCTAAAATACTGACTTATGCTGACAACTGCAGTTAAATTGATATCTTGGAATATTAATCGGATTCATTCCCCCCTTAAAACATGGAAGCTGCTGGACCACCTCCATAGAGATTGCATTGGGGTTGCCTTCTTGCAGGAAACCCACCTCACCCATTATGAGATGGGCAAATTTAAAACTGGGTGGGTGTCCAAGGTTTATGGAAGTTTCTACTCCTCCAGAAGTGGAGGGGTAGCCATACAAATTCACAAGAATGTTCCCTTTACCTTCCGCAAAGCGATCATGGATGACAAAGGGAGATACGGTATGTAGTAGTCCAGGGCATTCTAGGTGGCCAAGACGTTACTCTATGCAATATGTATGGTCCAAGTCAGGCAAATGCCAACTTTTTCATCATCCTTGCTCAGGTACTAGCAGAGAATGACAGGGGTGGAGTCATTCTTGGAGGGGATGCTAAAGTTCTGTATGCATTTCTCGACAGAGCTACAGTGAAACCTGCCAGGATAAAGTGCAGTGTCACAAGTTTCCTGCATGACAAAAGGGGTTAATTCCCACTGAAATTGCATTATTTGCTGCAGTAACTCTACTGCAGAATTCTGCAGAGTTGGGCTTCATTCTGGTGAACTTCACTGGACACCCCCCAGATCCTCCACTTCTGCAGCGGCAAGGGCAATTCAGCAGTTAAGAGCAAACATTGGCCTTACTGACATCTGGTGCCTGGTGAATCAAACTGCCTGAGACTACACATACTTCTCTCCCCCTATCAGTCCTACTCAAGAATAGATTTTTGGCTGATCATAGTTCCTCTGGTTCCAGATGTCATGGAGGCCATTATCAGACAGATCACTATCTTGGATCATGCCCTGGTTTCATTCGCCTGGCTTCCAGCTGGAGTGCTAGCCCTTCCACATGGGCAATGGAGGATTAACACCCCCCTCCTCAAGGACACCTCATTCACAACCTAACTCATGAAAGACATAGAGGGCTTCCAAGAGGTAAATAAGGAGGGAGATACCTCAGCAGCTACTATGGATGCACTGAAGGCCTACATACATGGCAGATGCATCAGCCACACTTCCCACACTAAAAAAGCAAAGGCCCAGAAGCTAGACACCCAGCTACGTATGCTCAAAGCCCTGGAGAACCAGTACAGGGAGGCCAGTCACCACAAGTCAGAATTGCTGGCAGAGATTACAGGGATGAGATACAAGGTAAATACCTACCTCCATCAAAAGGCAGAATATGTGATTTTCCACCTCTGTCAATTCTTTTGGGTAGCAGTGGAGAAACTGGGATGACTGCTGGCATACAAACTCTAAAAGAGGCAGGAGAGATCCCAGATCACGCACATAAAGGACTCCAGCGGTACAATAAAAATGGAGCTGTTGGGTATCAAAGCAGCCTTCCTGTGCTTCTACCAAAACCTTTACACTAGGAAGAAGACCCCTACCACCACTGATCTCACCAACTTGTTTGACTTGCAAGTCCTATGCTGCATCTGCTGAATTATACCTTTTAAATATACTATTCTTGTATCTTGCCAGTAATTTGTTATTATGTGGGACCAGGAAGAGGTGCTGTAGTTTTTCATTAGACCCTATGAAACTACAGCTCCTTCATCTGCCCTAAATAACAACTGGGAGACATTGTGCCTGCTAAGTAGGCATCATTATTTGGGGAGTTGAGCATTGAATTTATTTAGTTTATATATTTTATAACTTTGTTCGCTGTTTACAGACTAGCAACCGAGCATGACCTTGGCTTGTACTTCTGGGTCATTACAGCTATATTAAGATTGCCCTGTGGTGAGCAGGGCAAGCCAGAGCAGGACGAGTGTGCTTGCACGCGTGAAGACGCCTGCAAAGACACACACATCCTGCCTGTGTTTAGCGTGTTCAGTGTTTCAGCATATATCTGACCCAAGTGTAGCTCTATCTGAAGTGTAGCAATGTAACAAGGTAAGGCTTGCATTAACAAATATATACATAACAGAAAAAAATATATCAGGGAGCGGTTTATCATAATCAGGTAGGAAGAATAAAACTTTAACAGCCACCTCCAGTATCTCTGTTCACTTGTCTGGGAGCTATGGATACTCATCAAAA
This sequence comes from Neoceratodus forsteri, assembly GCA_016271365.2. Taxonomy (NCBI): domain Eukaryota; kingdom Metazoa; phylum Chordata; order Ceratodontiformes; family Ceratodontidae; genus Neoceratodus; species Neoceratodus forsteri. Next base: position 30,534,671 of record JADMNL010000028.1, read on the forward strand.
TAACATAATTGACCTATCAGATTATGACCAAAAAAATACTAATATTATGACTCTGGATGGTATAATTGGCATTACATGTTCTGATTGGAATATGTAAAAACTTGACCATGTTTTACCTAGCACTTCCTACTTATTTACATGTAATAAGTGTATATCTAATAAACAAATGGAAGGTGAGATAACCACCTTTGGGGAAAAACTGCTATACCTTGAAAACAGTCAGACTGATATGATTAGGAGATACAATTAATCTAGTAAATTTAAACCACAAAGCGTAGATACCAGCCACATCTCTGCCCAAACATACCCCCTTCCCGCTTGAGGAAATATTGAATACGGATAAACCTTTCAATAATGAAAACTGCCTAGACATCACTAGGAAATGGGGTAGAGAAGACAACTTTGATGACTCTGAACTAACCTCAGACTGGGCCCAAATTCCCACCTCCAGGGCCCAAAAAAGGGTCAGAAAGCAAAGCAATTTATTATTCCCTTGTATAATTCTTTCCATGCACTTTCAGTGGAACCAAACATTGATACTAATTTAGTATCCGAAAATGTAGACGTAAATAAACAGCCCCCTTCAACCTTGTCTTTATTACTTATGGATCTTGAATCACCATCTAATTCAGCTGTCACAGAAACGGTAACTCAAAGGAAAAAATAAAAAAATGAATGTACTTACAACAAATCTGAATCCACATATTAATCAGTTAGAACCTGAGATACATTCTATTCTGAATTCAAATACAATAGATACAACTGACTCCACTACCAATATGGAACCACCTAGACAAGTTTTTTGTTCTGGGGATTCAATAATTAAACATATTGATAGCACAATTTGTAATCCAGACAAAGAAAATCGAACATGCTCAAGTTTCATGGGAGCCAAAGTATCGGATATAACAAATATGTTGTATACTGTACTTTCTAATGCAGGACAAAATCCTCTGCTTATAATCCATGATGGGACCAATGATATTTCCTGTACTAACAGCTTTCAACCAATGGAAGATTATGCTGCATTATATAATTTATTGGTTGATAAAGGCTGCAAAGTATGTTTCTCCGAGATCTTGCCCATACCTAGATCCACATCTGCTATCTCCGAGGAAATAAAACAAATAAACAACTGGTTAAGAAGGTGATGTTTTAAATAGGATATTGTCTGTATACCACATTGGGAGAAATTTGAAGACAGGGACTCTCTCTTCTGCTGGGATGCTTTACATTGTGGCAGAAGGGGGAGTGCACTGCTGGGTAAGGTTGTATCTTCAGCTATTGATTCACATTTAAACTAGCACATAAGGGGAAGAATGTGGTGTTTGCCAATTCTCTAAAACATACTAATAAGTCTAGCAATAAACACAAACAACAAAAACCTTGTAATATTTTATCCTTTAATGCAATATCTTTAAATAATCTAAATATATGTCAGAATTGCAAGCTAAATGTAATTTATTGGACTTGGGAATTATAGCCATAACAGAAACTTGGTGGGATTCCACCATGAAGTGGTCCAGAGAAATTCCTAACTACAAATGGTATTATAAAGATAGCAAAATAGAAATGGTAGAGGAGTGTGTATATTTGTACGTAATGATATTTCATCCAATGAAATAAGTACCACAACTAATATTGAATCTTTCTGGGTTTCAATTCAATTAACGGGTCAACCAAAACTGATTCTAGGAGTTTGTTATAGATCACCATAATCAGATCTTGCTTATACTACTGATTTAATAAACCTTGCTTCTCTTATGGCTAATACAGGAGATACCCTTATCTTGGGAGACTTTAACATGTCAGGCATAAATTGGGATTTACTTACTGCTAAAACAGAACAGGAGAGATTATTGACTTCAGCATATATAGATTTGGGCCTTGAGCAGTTGGTATTAGAGCCAACCAGAGGAAATAATCTTTTGGACCTTATTATCATTAATATTGACACAAAATTCTTTAATGTAAATATCTCTGCCCCAGTAGGTAGTAGTGATCATAATTCCATTCTATTCAGTATAATCACTGGAATTCCTAAAATTATAGTTGGTACTATACATAAAAATGATAACAAATCAAATTTTAATATGATAATAAATTGAACAAAGTAATTTAGGAAGGTATGTTTATGAACAAATCTACTGACAGTGCATGGAAGGAATTTAAACATACTATCTCTGAATTAGCTAATAAATATGTACCTAATAAAACTAAATATAATAAAAAAAAGGCAAAATACCCATATGGTTCCCAAAGTCAATTCATAAGCAAATAAAAAAGAGTGATTATTTAAAAAATTAAAAGTCAACAATAGTGATTGTAATAAATATAAATATAGAACAGTTGTTTCTTTATTTAAGAAAATGATTAAACAAGCTAAATCTAAACTGAAATTCATTTTGGCTCACTCCAAATCCAATAGTAAATCCTTTTTTTCCCCTATAGAAACAGTAAAAAAAGTAGTTCTGGATCTATTGGTCCTATAATTATGGATGGCGCTGCTGCCAAAAACGACTTAAATATTGCTAATCTGTTTAATAAATACTTTTGTTCCGTCTTTAATAAATCTGTTTATACTCCACAAATAAATGTAAATAGTTTAGATGCTCCCAAAATAAACTGTACAGAAGTTAGAAAAGCCTTACCCTTTCTAAAAAAATCTTCCAGCGCAGGACCAGATAATAGTCAAACAAAGTTCCTGATTGAAACATCTGAATCTCTGGTTAAACCCCCTACCATACTTTTTAATAAATACATTGCTCAAAACAACATCCCAGAGGACTGGCAAAAAGCCATAGTCATCCTCATTTATAAAACGAGTAACAAGTCCAATATTCAAAATTATAGACCAATAAGTCTTACATCTGTCATGGGTAAGGTTATGGAGTGAGTTATAAAAACATATATTGAAAATGAAAGTGAACTTTTAGGTATACAAGACAAAATACAGCATGGCTTTAAACCTGGATCTTCTTGTAATACCAATTGAGTTTCATTTTATAATAACATTAGTAGACATTTAGATAATCATATTCCTTCAGGTGTTATTTTATTGGATTATAGTAAGGCATTCAATAAAGTATATCATGCCTTACCAATAAGTAAAATGCACAAATTGGGTTTTTCTGCTTATTTAATTAAATGGGTTTCTAGCTGGCTGTACAAGAGAATACATGTGGTGAGAGTAAATGGGGTACTTTCCAATCTAGGAGAGGTCACCAGTGGTATACCCCAGGGTTCTGTTTTGGGGCCTACACTATTTAATATCTTTATAAGTGATCTATCAATTACCTCTAATAACTCTATCTCCAAATTCGCTGATGACACTAAACTTGGTGGGAGAGTGGATTCAAATTCTAGTATTGACATATTTAAACAAGATCTTAAAAGAATTGAATCCTGGGCTACTACTAACCTTATGCCTTTCAATACCGAAAAATGCCAAGTTCTTCATTTTGGATTGGGGAACCCCCAAACCAGCTATTATCTAAATAATACCCTACTAAAATAATCCAACTTTGAAAAAGGACTTGGGTGTATTAGTTAATAACAAATTAACATCTATCTCACACTGCAACAAAGCAGCCAGAACATCAAATATTATTCTGAAACAAATTAACAAAACCATTATTAATAAATCTGAACAGTGTCTAGTTCCTTTGTATAAAGCATTTGTGAGACCCTACCTGGACTATGGATCTTCCTTTCAGAGTCCTTATCTTAAGAGAGATATAAACCATTTAGAACAAGTCCAGAGATGACTAACTAAAATGATACCTAGACTGAAAAATAAATCATATGATTTATGTCTTAAAGAAACAGGACTCTACCCTCTATATCACAGAAGATCAAGAGGAGATATTTTATTCTTGTTTAAAATATTAAGCTCACCAATACAAATGAAGCAATGTGGGTTAATGCTATCTGACAAACATATTGCAGGCAGACTACACAACAAACAGTTATTAATTGAATGGGCTAATACCAATAAATGAGATAAATATTTTAATATAAGGGAAGTAAAGCTATGGAATTCTCTACCACAAGATTTAATAGATTTGGATAACTGATATATTTAAATCTAGATTGGATACTTGGCTAAATCTACATAAATAAACAATGATCCTCTATTGAGGGGACAATCCTAATGGGCTTAGGCCTTCTTTTGACCCACAAAAATCCAGTAAATCCAGTAAATCTCCAGGCAAATAAAAGAGCTCCTGGGAAAAACCCTTTATGTTCGAGGAGCTGAGTGATGCCCTCCACAAGAGACCTATGGGGAAAGCATCCAGGGGAGATGGGCTCCCTGCAGAGTTCCTGTCTGCCTTCTCCAAGCAACTCCTTCCACCCCTGATGGAAGCCTTGGAAGAGGCTTGCACTATTGGACAGCTCCCAGCTTCAATGAGGATAGCTACAATAACATTAATCACCAAGCAAGAGAACGATCTTATAGCCTGCAACAATTACTAACTGATTTCCCTCATTTGCACAGACTGTAAGGTCTTTGTCAAAATGGTGGCCTTGCAGCTGCAGGCTGTAATACCATAATTGATAGACAGCGACCAGGTGGAGTTCATACACCAGAGATAAGAGGCTGGGTAATACTAGACATCTACTGAATCTCATCTGGCAGATCACCAGGCTAAAACACCCTGCAGTTTTAGTATCATTAGATGTGGAAAAAGCATTTGATAGGGTGGGGTGGGACTATCTCTCTTACACCGTAGATGTTTTTGGCTTTGGGGACACTTTTATCCAGTGAGTGTGGACACTATATGAAAGTGCTCAAGCCAAAGTCCTCACCAACTCCATGGAGCCCGCTGCCTTTCCTTAAGGGAGGTGAACCCATCAGAGATGCCCCCTATGCCCACTGCTGTTTATTCTTGCCTTTGATCCCTTGCTGCAGACTATCTGGCAAGATAGAGACATCTTTAGATTCTGGTTGAGGCAAGAACACAAGACCCTGGCATATGCAGATGATATTTTGTTCACATTATCACAGCCTGAGAGATCAGTCCTCTCACTCATTTCCCTGTTAGAGCAATATGGCCAGTTTCCAGGGTACAAGGTGAATGTAACTAAGTTCCTCCTGCTTCCCTTTGGCCAGGAGACCCCAAACCTCCTGGGTTTCTCCTGGAGTCTACTCCCAGTAAAGGAGCTGATCAAGTATTTGGGTGTCAACTTCTCCTGGCCCCCCTAAGCGATTGTTCAACTTAACTTCCCTCAACTCTTGGCATCACTTACCCTGGATTTAGAGAGGTGAAGTAAGTTACACCTGTCCCACTAGGGTAGAGAACTTGCATACAAAATGATGGCATCCCCCAGAATACTCTATTTACTAGACAATCTCCCTATAAATCTAAAGACTGAGCTCTTTCAATCTTTACATGACAACATGCTACAATTCTTCTGGGGCACCAGTCCTAGCTCAGCTTTCAGACGTTGACCAGGCTCGTGTGCAAGGGGGGACTCTATCTACGCAACTTTGCACTCAAACATGATGCCCTCCAACTGTCCCACATTTTCAGAAGCAGGTCATAGTCCTCTAGCCCAAAGTGAGTTGATTGTAAAGAGGCTGCCTTAGGAACCACCCTAGACAAGACCTTAGGTTCAGCAACATCTCTAAAGAAATGGATCTGCACCTCACCTTCGAGCATCACTGCAGGCATGGAAGAGATGAGTGAATAGATTCCATTGAGACCCTGATTTCTCATCAGGGATTACCCACTGGAGGAACGAAAAGTGAACCATAGACAACTGCCCAGTTAGGAGGCCAAGCTGTATCTGTAAAGGAATTTTCTACCTGAACTGAAGCCTTACTCAGGTCTCCTCAAGTCTTTCACCCAGCTACAGTGTGAATTCTTCCTGAAGAAAAACAGCACTGGCAATACCTCCAACTGAAACATGCCCTGGGTGGTATTCTGGGACCCAAGTTTCAGATGCAAGGGAAAAGCAAGTTACTGTGGATGACTTCTTGCATCCCCAAGCTGGGCAATAGCTTAAATGCAGCATGATCTACCACAGCTTGGGGGACATTAAGGGGATCCTAACAAAATCCCTTAAACAAAAACAGGAATCAGAAATGGAGGGCACTAACTGAGAGAGAGTGCATGGAAATGGCTGTGGATCCAAGTTTGCACAGTCACCAAGGATACGAGAAACCACTTCATGCAATTTAAAATCCTCTATCACTGGTGTAGAACCCTACAACAGCTGCATAGATGGGGTCTCACTGTCTCTGACAAATGCTGGTACTGTGGGACAGACAAGGACCATAACCTATATTCTCTGGACCTGTGTGAAGCTAAATCCTTTCTGCCAAGCAGTCTAGGAGGTGCATAGCTGTACCCTGGGTGCTCCGTTCACCTTGATGGCCACCCCAGTAATGTTGGACCACCTAAAACATAATCCCTCCCCGGGCCCATTTCAAAGTCACACAGTCACTGGTTGTTGGGAAAGCTAGTATCTGCAAAACATGTTATCCTGAGGCATTGGAGGTCACCACTGGATGTCTTGGAGTGGATCTAGGAACTGGGTATAATGACTAGTTTTGAAAGAGTCCACTACTCAACTCTGGGATAACTAGACCAGTACCTTGAGCTTTGGGGATCCTACTTGAACTCTTCATTCTGTAAACTCTCCTAGGGCTATCATATGTCCTCCTATTTATTGAAACAGCAGCAGGCATGCATGCAACCCCCTCAAGTCCCCCCTGAAACAAATCCAGCTTCCCTGTCATGCAATGTGGATTCTGATTTTCCTTCCCAGCTTGTGTTACTACTATTAATGTACTTTCAGTCTTGTTCTGGTTGATGCCGTGTTTGACTGCTGTTAGTTGAGACCCAGAAATTTCTGCTGTTATGATGTTCTCACTATGGACCTTTGTTTGAGCCTCCCTTAGTCTGTTTATCCTAAAGACTGTGGTGTCTTTAGCCCTGGCCAAGTTAAGTATGATGTTAATTCTGTTTTCTCTTTGCTGGAGTATGTGTATTGCTTAAAACCAACGAACTATTAATTAAAAAAAAATCACTTTGCTACAGTCCTAGCTCCCAGAATGTGAGCCACTTTCCAAGGGGTCTGAAATCACTGTCTGATTAATAGTGCTACTTAGTTTAGTGAAGATGGAATTAAGAACACTATCAGCTAAAAAAGTGTCTCTTCTTTGCACTGTTAGCTGCTTATTTTCTTGTATCTTGTGAGATGGAAGCATGGGGAAGGACACCGTCCATAACAGTGACTCCTTCCCGGCACAGTCTCTCACAGCGATGGGAGGGTAGGGCAACTAGATGAGGGGGTGGGTGAACTGGGCAAAAGGATGTCATTATGTGTACATGGGGGTGGGGTGAGCGAGTACTGCGAGCGTGGGCTGAGAGGGGTTCGCGCTGTGGTGGTTTTCCGAGCTGTGACATGGTGTCTGGGGTTGGCTAGTAGTTTGGGTGGGTGAGGTACTGTCCTGGCACTGGTGCAATTTTATTGCGCCTGGCCCAAACCTTTATTTTTTAATGCTTTCACCCCCCCCGACATGTACCCCCCTGGAGTTGAGAATCCTTTACTAGGGAGTTGCGGGGGGAGAAGACCCCAAAAGGGGGGGGTGTGGGAGTGTGCAGTTCCCCCACAGAAAGCATTAAAATACATGTCCCAGTGCCATTGTCCTGCGCTCCAGGGTTGACAGAGTGCTGAAAATGTTTTTGGCACTCTGTGCGATAATGGTGATCACCTTTAGGCATTCGCCGTTATCACATACAGCCGTATTTTCTTTGTGAGGAGCAGATATTACTTTTTCAGAGGAGCTAGGTATACTGGCTTCTTGTATTATTTTAGCAGCTGAAGGCTCTTGCTGTGCTGTCAGCTTACATTGCTCCAATCAAGCCAATTTATTCAGTCTTTTGAATAGTGGAGCTGGACTCCAAGGTATAGCAAAGAGAAGTGCAGCATTGTTTGGTTTTCTTTTCTGGGGGTGGAGTTGGGATTATATTTCCTTGTTTTTCTGCTTTCTAGGAGAGCTTTGTACTTAGAAACATAGAAACATAGAAGCTGACGGCAGATAAGGACCTCAAGGTCCATCCAGTCTGCCCATTTGTTTTTCTACCTTATAAATGTGCCATCGGCCTTTGCTCTGTCAGTGGCCTATCTATTCATAGTCATTTGTATTGCTCCCTTATGCCTGTCCCATGCCTGTTTGAAGCCCTGCACTGTATTCATAGCCACCACTTCTTGTGGTAAGCCATTCCATGCATCCACCACCCTTTCTGTGAAAAAGAATTTCCTCACATTCCCCCTTAATCGGCCCCCCTCTAATCTCATGCTGTGTCCTCTTGTCCTGCTATTTTTCTTATATTTAAACTTGTTAGACTCTTTCACCTTGTTAATGCCCTTAAGGTGCTTGAATGCCTCGATTATATCACCTCTCTCCCTCCTTTGCTCAAGGGTATACATGTTGAGCTCTGTTAATCTGTCCTCATATGTTTTCTGATGCAGTCCCTGCACCATTTTGGTTGCCATTCTCTGGACTGCCTCAATTTGGTTAATATCCTTGTGAAGGTGTGGCCTCCAATACTGCACGCAGTACTCCAGATGGGGCCTAACCAGTGTCTTGTAAAGAGGGATTACTACCTCCCTCTTATGACTTGTGATACCCCTACTAATACACCCTAACACCCCCCTAGCCTTACCTACTACTTTAGAGGTCTGCTTGGATGATTTCAGGTCATCAGTGATGATGATACCCAAGTCTCTTTCTTCCTTTGTGACTGCTAGCAACTCCCCTCCCAGCCTATAGGTGGTGTCAGGGTTTCTCTTCCCTATGTGCATGATTTTGCACTTCTTTGCATTAAATCCCAGTTGCCACTCTTCTGACCATTTTGTCAGTTTATCCAGATCTCTCCTCATTCTGCCCACCCCATCTGGATCATCTACTCTGTTGCAGATCTTGGTGTCATCTGCAAACAGACAAGCCCTACCCTCTAGTCCATCTGCAAGGTCACTAATGAAGATGTTGAAGAGGACTGGCCCCAGGACTGATCCTAAGTTACACTTGTGACTTGCATCTCTTCTGACTGTATACCATTTACCACCACTCTCTGTTTTCTGCCCGTCAACCAGTTTGCCACCCAGTTGACCAACTTCGACCCACCCCGAGCCTACCCAGCTTATTTATCAATCTTCTATGTGGAACAGTGTCAAAAGCTTTGCTGGAAGTCAAGGTAGGTGACATCAACTGCTCCCCTTGGTCCACCACTCTTGTTACCCAGTCAAAGAAATCTATGAGATTAGTTTGACAGGACCTTCCTTTTGTAAACCCATGCTGTCTTGGATCCTGTGCCCCTATGGATTCCAGGTGTTGCACTATCCTTTCCTTAAGGAGTGCCTCCATAATCTTGCCCACTACTGAGGTAAGACTGACTGGTCTGTAGTTTGCCGCCTCCTACCTGCTACCACTCTTGTGGAGCGGGATCACATGAGCCCTTCTCCAGTCTTCTGGGACTGTTCCTGTGCTCAGAGACTCACTAAACAGTTCTGCTAATGGCTCTGCTAGTTTCACCTTTAGCTCCTTAAGTACCCTAGGATGTATGCCATCAGGTCCCATTGCCTTATCCACCCTGAGCTTAGCAAGCTCTTGTAGGACCCTTTCTTTTGTGAAGGATAGTACTCACCTCCCTCCCCTGTGTCCATGATGCTGAGCTGTGGGCCCTGCCCTACCTTCTCTTCAGTAAATACTGAGCAAAAGTATCTATTTAGGATAGATGCCTTTACAGGTCCTCCTCCTCACATGCTTCCTTTTCTTCATTAAAGCAACAATACCCCTCTGGACTTTCTCCTTTCACTAATGTATCTATAGAAAGTCTTGTCACCTTCTTTTACTGTTCGTGCTAGTGTTTCCTCAGTTTGGGACTTTGCCTGCCTTACTGCCTTCCCTGCTTCCCTTAGGGCAGTTTGGTATGCCTCCCTATCTTCATCCCACTGTATTCCCTTATATTTTCTGAAGGCCAGACTTTTGGCTCTGACCTTTTCTGCTACTGTATTTGAGAACCAAAGTGGTTTCCTTCTTCTTTTGCACTTCCTTTTCTGTCTAACACAATGGGATGTTGCTTCAAGTATTGCATCCTTAATGCTTGCCCACTTTGCCTGTACCCCCTCACCTGTGTTTCTTTTTGTCAGGGCTAGCTTAACTCTGTTGGCCATCTTATCAAAGTCAGCTCCTCTGAAGTCCCATATTTTTGCCTTGGAATGGGATGATTTAGATGTAGTAGCCAAATTGAACCATACCATGTGATGGTCACTGGCCCCCAGGTGACCTTCTACCTGGAGATCTGTGATCCCTTCCTTGTTAGTCAGTACTAGATCTAGGATAGCCCTGTCTCTTGTGGGTTGCTGTACCAATTGTTTGAGGTCCTCCTGCAGGAATCCACTATGTGTCTAGTTCTGGCAGATGTTCCTGCTGGTATTGACCAATCTGTATCCAGCATGTTGAAGTCTCCCATTATCAGAACCTCCCTTTAGTGTCATGTTTTGCATATCTTCTAACAGTAATGTGTCTATGTCTTCCCCCTGGTCTGGGGGCCTGTAGACAACCCCAGTTCTTATGGCTGTCCCATTTCCTGTTTCCAGGGTGACCCACAGTTCTTCTGGCTCCTATGTGTATTCTGAATTTCTGTAGCTTTGATATTTTCATTGACTTTAGGGCCACTCCTCCCCGCCTTTTTGCACCTCAGTCTCTTCTGAACAATACATAGCCAGGTACTGAAGTCTCCCAAGTGTGGTTACTGGTAAACCACATCTCACTAATTGCTACTATGTCCAGTTTAGCCTCTGACATTATTGCCTGCAGGTCTTATTTCCCAGGCTGTGAGCATTTGTGTACATGATTTTCCATTGGCCAGATTTTGGTGTGTTAGTTGTTGGGTGAGGTTTGGCATTACCCCTGTGTGTCGTATGGGGAGACAAACCTTTTTTCTTACCTGGTGATGCAAATGAACTGCAAAAATGCTGAATCCCTGTTTGACCACTAGCTGAGGGGGGAGGGGTGTTCTTCCCATTCGACGTATGGGGGTGCTGCACCCCTCTCCCCATTTGCTAGTTTAAATATTGTACTGCATCAGCGGCCATTGTAACAGTGTCACATGGTTTGTTCAAGGGCTGTAGTACCATGGGGGCATGTGGTCCTAACATCTGTGATTCTGTTCCCTGTTTATCCCAGTTAGGAGACTGTAGTCATGCCAAGAATTGAGGCACTGAATTGGAAGCTGTTGCAGAAATACTAACAGTAGAAATCCTGGAGGTATCTGGAATCTCAGTTGTTATAGTTAAAGTCAATGAAGCCGTGGGCATAGTGGATGCACCCAAAGATAAAATAGAAGCAGAGCACAAATTAACACTTTTATTTCTGACACTTTGCTGTTTCTTTTGGACATCCCTTTGGTCCATTTACAGCAAGTCCTTTGCATCCTGAACCAGATGATACTTTTTTGATGTACTCGAACTTGACTGTTACAAAGTTAATTTGTTGGCATATTTCTGCAAAAGGAGGTAAAGGAAGGAGAGAAAAAATATACTGCTTACTCTAATATTTAAGAAAGTTTCCCCTGGCTAGGGAACTGCCCTTCAGCCTGCCAGTGTGTTGGCCATCTTCTCCCCTTTTCCCTTCTTCAGATTCCAATCACAAATCCCAACAAGGCTTTCAGAATTTGGATTAATGGCCTTGAATACCAAAATTCTGAAAAATGCTAGGAATCTGATATATCCATTTCTAGTCAACAAATTCTGAGCAACTATTTCCAATAAGGTTATCATTTGGTAATGTACTTTCGGTGATATTGTTGAGACAGTTAAAATTAGCTTGCTTTCAGACTTTTGTGATAAAAAAGTACTGTCTGCATACCTTTAAATACCTTAAATTTGGTTGTTGTATCCAGGGTCTGACTCTTCCCCCGATGAACTGTCATTCTATAGCTGTGAAGTGCTGTGAAGGAAACTTGTATTGTGGCTTTGTAACATTTGTTAAACTTTTTGCTACTATGATTTTTTTCTTTTTTCTCATCTGATGACTGCACCAGGTTATGTTTTATTCTTTTGACAGCCACTGTCTTTTTTGATCTCTTTGTGCACCAACTCATGTTTGACTCCTACTTATTTCACCTCCTCCTCCTCCTTCTCCTCCCATACTTCTTTCCAGGACTGCTGCTGCTACCACATTTGTCAGGTACTTTACATAGTCATGTTTAATGTCTCTGTCCCAAGGCTCTTCGAAAGAACTTTGCTTCACCTCCACAATCTGTGTTAGGGCCTGACTCACTTTCTTTTTGATTTTGTCTACAGTTATTGTCTGAGTTGCACAGCTAAAATGTCTCTTTCAGTGGTTTCTGCAATAAGCAAAACTTTCTGTAGTGTTCAATCAGCTTACCTTTCTGTACAATTTCCATTGAAACTGAGTATCACTGACTAATCTGACTGCTTTTTTAATGTCTACACTTGTGTTTGTGAAAACAAGCATACTGCAATGCTAGAGGATTTGAGAGGTGTGTCACTGTTGGTCCAATGCAGGGCAGTCTAAAGTGGACTTGATAGTGTGAGACCAATCATCCGCAAGGCTGATCATGGCATTCTTCTGGGCTTGCTGGGTGGAAACATTCTGAAGTTCAAAGAAAAGAGCCACCCAAATCACAGTGTGGCTCTTTGCTTTGATCTGCATGATATTGCCCTGCAAGCAGCTCACTGGCATCATGATCATCCTGCACTTCATTCATCCCCCAATACAACTGATAATCCCACAGTCCCACCACCTGCAAGGTTTCCCTCCCACCTTCCTATCACTCCTGATGCCTGTACCCTGTGCTTCTTTTAAGTAATCACACCCTCTATCCCTCCCACTTTCCCATTTCCTTCCTGTGCCCATGCAAGATACTCCCTCTGCCAAGTATCCCTCCCACCTCCCCATTGCTTCCTGTGCCCTATAAGTAAATATGAACCCAACACAGGGAACCCAATCCCCAGTGTCAATACCTGACATAAAGAAAACTGCCCCTCTATTTCATTTCTTTGTTTTTTTTTTTACACCCTGTAAAAAAGAAATGGTACATTGATATCTGTTGCTGCTTCTGCCCCTCAGCGCTGTTATTCTCCCCCCACTAGACCACCTCACTCAGCGCTTACCACCCCATACCCCTTATACTTAGCAGTGGTCCAATGTTGTAATCCTCTCTGGACTGGAGACATGTCTTGACTCTTCAATCCAGACTGGGAACTGAGTAAATCAGGTAAGCTGCAATTAACGTATTTCAGAACATAAGAAAGGCTTCCTTGCCTGCCTGTCAGATCAGCAGTTGGATTTCTGCTTCTGATGCCAGTGACCCAGATTCAGGAAAGGAACCAGGGTGCCAGAGGGCCAGCTGGGGGAGAAGGCTTGAATGTCCAATGACTGCTCGCCTTCTCTCGGGAGAAGGGTGGGGAGATTACCTGGCACTAGCTGACTCCTGGCAGAGGCTGGGGGCACAGCAACATGTTGGGTCACATTGACTAACTGGGCATGGTGAACATTGGTGTACACCTTCACGTTAGTGGCACACCACACCCCTGGGGAGCAAAATGGGAAAAAGCACTCCATTGCTGACCTGATGATGGTTGCTACCACAAAAGCCTTGAGGGACAGCCCAGGACCACCTCAGCAGTACTTGGGCCAAGAAAATGAGTGTGCTAGTCAAATTTTGTTGCTTAATTGTTGTTGTTTCTACTTGAATTATTTTACTATTCTTGTTTCCCTATTGTACTTTGATCATACAATAATATTATTCCCAATCTCACCAATGTGGTTATTGACAGTGTTTTTTCCAACTGCTTTAATCCCTCCCACCCAAGTTTAATTATTTTAAAGCCATGGCACTACTCTGTTTAATCCTATTGCCAAAGGACTTACTCCCCTTCTGTTTAAGTGCAGATCATCACATCTGTAAACCACCTTCAATCTAAAAGTCTCCATTCCATTAAAAGGCATGATTTTCAGCTTTTGCTTAGTTCCTCAACCAAGCATTAATTTTACAGATAGATGACAGTCTCCCTGGTCCAGCTGTTGGCATCGGTAGGATTTCAGACATGAAGACCTTGCATCCCCTGTTGGCAAGTATCTTCCCTATTTCTCTAAAATAATTTTTTGTATCATTGTCCATCCTCAGGCCTACATCACTGATTCCTACGTGTAGGGCGACTACTGTTATTTCACCTCCTCCCTGTAATAATCCTTCCAGATTTTTTCTTTACTTTTTAATTATAAATATGCTGAATAAACAAGCAAACAATAAGCATGTTGCTCACACATGGTAGAAGGATATGCATTTGACATAGAAAAAGAGACAATGCATCCACAAACTGGTAACTAACATAATGGACACCACACAATCTAGTATAGTAGGAGTGGGGGGAGTCCTAATAAACTTCTGTGATTTACATCATATACAATATAATTCAAAGATTTGTCAGCCTTTCCAAAGGCTATAGGTGTTTCCATTAGGGAGAAGAAACAGGAAAAGAAAAAGGAAAAAAACAATCTGGTTACATTATTATTTAAACCTGATTGCAAAGGTAGTGATTAGATAGCAAATGTAGACCACAACTAACAACCCTCATTAGTATATACTATGTTATTAAATATCCCAAGTTAATAACTTGACTGTTTATTATTTGGTTCAGTTTGTTTATCTTACTTGTGCCCAGCCTGCATGGCTGGTATCTGCTTCTCTGTTTGAAAGGATTGTACCATTTCTTTGCAACATTATCACCCTTTAGATCCTGCTTGTAATATTTTCATGTACTCTGCGATCCTCTCCAAATCGCCCCTTAGACATCCCTCATATCCGTTCCAACCAAGGCAAGCGCTCCTTCAAATACAAAGCCTCCTACCTATGGAACTCCCTTCCAGCTAGCTTGATAGACTCACCCTCCCTTACCCAGTTTAAGTCTGGCCTCAAAGTATATCTCCTCGAACTCAGCCTCTGTGGCTGCAACCGTTAGCTCCCTAGCCCAGGTCTCCTTCCCATCACCACTGCCTTAATTCCTCCTTCTTCCCCAATGAATCTCCTAAACAAGGCTATCAATTATACTGTAAATTGTCTCAATTTCCTACTAACTGTGTGAAATTTGATGTCACTGTGCTGCATACATGAGCCTGAATGTGAACTTGTTGTTACCCCTGTAAAGTGATGCTGATGTACTGTATGTGTGCACCTATTGTAACTTCTGTAAATAATGTTAATATGTGTTCTTTTCTGTAACTAATTCCAGGTCGCCCCTGAAAAAGGGAGCTCTGGTCTCAGTGGGTTTACTCGGTTACCAAAATCTAAATAAATAAATGTACTAACTTGTTCCTGTATAGCATTGTTTTCCTTGTATATTACCTGTTTACTGATGTTGAGCCTTTGTAAAGGAGTCTCTAACTCATAAGGTTGTAATTCTGATATTCTCAATAAAAAAATTAAATAAAAAAAAACAGGAAACATTGGAAGAAACCAAGTTAGGGACTAGTAAAGTGTGAAAATTAACTCAGCAGTATTAACACTGGTATAAAAGCACATGTGAACACAACTAATAATTCACCTCAGACACTGTCGTCTAAAATGGGTGATCATTCAGTGAAATCTTGTTAATTGGGATCACTTAATGGCAGGAAATCCCACTGCAACAATAACTCACAAAACCCAAAGCTATGTAAAACCTAACATGATAGGGAAGTCCCCTCACCACAAGAAATTCTACCAAATAATTTAAAGACTGCATTAAACAATTAACTTTTCTTAACACTCCAATAGAAGCGATCCCCCAACAAATGCATCTAAAATTAAAAGAACAGCTAAAGTCTCAAAGAAAAAGTCTCACAAGGCTCAGTCTACAGCATATTCAGATTCCGGAGTCTCTCGTGGCTCTGAACATACCACAAGTTTTGACTCTTTTTCTGTCCACTGACCCGCATCCTGAGGATCGATGAACTACCGTGTTTTTCCATCATATACAACATGAAGCCAGGCTGGGAGGATAAACGAGTGCACTGTCCCCAGTCCACAATATCTTTGTCATGCCACATCAAATCTCTTCTGTCGAGCCCTTGTTTAGAATGAGAGATCAGGGAATGGCTTTATATCCACTTCATTAATGCATAAAGGCCCTTGCTGCTGAAATAACCAAGTCCCAGATCTCCAAGCCTGAAGTTTTTAGGAGTATAGTACGGGGCAGGGTCAGTGAATTGTGGCAGACACATGGATCCACATGATATACCCATTTAAAAGCAGACCAGTCCATGCCCTCTAAAGTTGGAAGAGCTCCTTGTAGCCAGTGTATTACATATTGTAATAGGCTGGAGCATTCCGAGCCCTCTAGGACCATTACAGAACGTATATTGCCCAGATGGATTTCGTACTCCATTGACTCCATGTGGTATTATAACTGCCCATTTTCTTTAGTCAAGGTAGCGACTGCTGTTGAATTGGTTACCATCCATTTTTCTGATTTGGCTACAGTACCAGCCAGAGCTTGAAGGGCTGAATCATTAGTCTCCTGTTTTTGTAAAGTTTTTTCAATTTTTGAATCCATGACCCATATTGATTCCAACGTCACCTGCCACAGAGGATCTGATGATGATGCAGAAGGATTCTCCAAAACGCCTGTGGCCTTTCTGGTATTTGGCTGTGGTTCTTTAGATGTGCTGGATTGCTGTCCTTTTGAGTGACCCATTGTATGATTCAGATCATTGTGTTCAGTATTACAAACTACAGTCAGTTATGCACTTTAAATACCAAAATGTTAACTTTAAAAAAATATATACTTAGAAAAAGTAGTGCTGCCAAAGCTCAGTATGGGCACATTCTGCCTGGAAGAAGATGGCTTTCTATAGCCCTCCAGATTATTTTTAATGTCACATACCTTTGCTCCAGGTAGACAGCAGATGGAATAAATGTCTTTGTTATCTT
The DNA here is from genome assembly GCA_016271365.2 of Neoceratodus forsteri. NCBI lineage: Eukaryota > Metazoa > Chordata > Ceratodontiformes > Ceratodontidae > Neoceratodus > Neoceratodus forsteri. Next base: position 30,551,626 of record JADMNL010000028.1, read on the forward strand.
CACGTGTTATTCTATCTGTGAAATTCAGACTGGAATCCCCCATGGTAGTAACCTCTCTTTTTGGCTCCATGTCTATACCCACATGAACAATGTAAGTGATTTTTTTTTTCAACTCCATCTGGAAAGGTAAATTTGGAGTCACTACATGAAATCACCTTTCAGGTAGGATTTGAAAATGTTCACCTACTGTGTTGATGAGGTGGATTCATAAGAAGACTATACTGAAAATTTGGGGCAAAAATTCTGAAACATCAACAAGGTTATGAAGGATATGCTGACATTTTTCAATGCTCTCTGATAACTTCAGTAATTTTCAATATGTTGACCCCACATGTTCAACATAGTCATTTTGTCATACCACCTCATGAATGTGGCAGGCCTCATTTTTCAAATCCTGGCCAACATGTGTTTTGCACTTATGGTATGAAATGATGTTTCAAACAGTATTATATAAATTATACCTGTCATGTTCTGAAGGAGTGGTCATAACAAGTGTATGTTGAAAATTTGTTGTCAAAATTTTGAAAAACAACAAAGTTAAAAAGGAACATTGCATTTTTTCAATGTTTGTTCATACCATTGTGATGTGTCCAGATTTTGGTCACCAATTTTCATTATGGTCCTCCTGTTACCCCACCTCATAAACATGACAGATGTAATTTTTCAAATCTCTGAAACTTATTTCTGCATTTTCTCCATGAAATCACTTTTTAAATGGGATTTTAAAAAAAATCCACCTGCTGTGATCATATGGTGGGGTCATAAAAAGATAAGGCTGAAAATATGGGGTCAACATTTTAAAATAAAATAAAGCTATGAAGAAACATGGAATTTTTTCAGTGTTTACTCAGAACTTTGTGATTTTTACCGATCTGGGTCCTAATTGTCTGCATAACCCTTTTCTTACCCTCGCCTGATGAGCATAATAAAGGGTCATTTCTCAAATCCACTTTAAAACATGGTTTTGCAGTCCCTCTTTAAACCCACCTTTTGGACAGGATTTAAAATAGTCCACCTGTTGTGATCGAAACATGGGGTCATAAAAAGACTGTTGAAAATATGGGGTCAAAATGTGAAAAACAACTAACTTAGGAAGAAACATTGAGCTGTTCCAACATTTACTCATAACTTTATTTTTGTAGAGTTTGGCCCCTAATGTTCAGCATATCCCTTGTGTTACCCCCACATTATGAACATGACAGGTGTAATTTTTCAAATCCACTATAAACGTGTTTTCACAGTTGCACTGCAAAATCACCATTCAGATGGGATTTAAAAAATTGCACCTATCTTGATCATGAGGTCAGGTCATAAAATGAGTATGTTGGAAATATGGGGTCAAAATCTTGCAGCCCACTGAAAATGAGATAATACCTCTCAATTGGCCTATCCTGGTTAAATACAATCTAAAAATGTGTAAATGCAGGGCACCACATAAAATAAGATACTGCATCTCATCTGATCTATCCTGAATAAATATATAGTAAAAATGTGTAAAGGCAGGACCCCAGTACAAAATAGCCCCCTGAACTGTGCATCTATGCTGCTCTGACCTGGGAAAAATATGTTGTAAAAGCTGCTCCCCACTGAATATATAATTTGCCTTTTAGTTAGGCTATCCTGGGTAAATACAATATAAAATGGGTAAAAGCAAGGCTTCATCAAAAATAAGATATTGCATCTTGGCTGTGCTATGCTAGATGGGCACAATGTAAACATTGGGATAAGCTGGATCCCACTGGAACCAAGATAGCATCTGAGCTGTGCTATGCTGGGGAAATAAAATGCAAAAATGTGTCAAAACAGAACCCCATTGACAATGACACGTTACATCTCAGCTGGGTTATACTGGGTAAAATATATTATAAAACTGTGTAATAGCAGGACCCTAGAGTAAAACCCCATTGGCAAGGAGATGCTACATCTAAGATTATCTGTCTAGAAAAATATAAAGCAGGACCACACTTAAATGAGATATTGCATCTCAGCCATGCTATCCTTAATAAATGCAGTTTAAAACTGTAAAATCAGGACAAATGACATATTACATCTCATCTGGTCTAGCTTAGGTAAATATATAGTAAACGTGTACAAGCAAGACCCAGTACAACAGTATGCAAGTGAACATTCAGCATTGACAATTGCTTGCCTTTGCCATACAACTACATTGCCTAGAACAGGAAACATGAGACACGTACTTATTTCTATATTAATATGCTTTCATTTCATATTTCAAAAGCTACAGAAACTTGAACAAGTTAGGAACACAGTGAATATTTCCATTTGAAGAAATACTTTTTTCCCTACTAGTATTTATTGTTTATTTTATCACAACAGTGGAGTATGCCTTTTAAGGGGCAGACCAGGTTGTCCTGGTGCACCCCTTCCCTCCTTCATGGAATGGTTGTGCTCAGGAGGGAAGGGGGGGAAGGAAGGGGAGGGACAAAGGGAGGAACATAAGGGACAGCACAAGAGGGTCTCAGCCACTTTTTGCTGTAGTTTTTGATTCCTCCCACCCTACTAGGCAGAGCAAGAGGAGAAAACAGTCAAGATGGGATTGTATGATGATGGGTCTATCAAGGTGGATGACAGACACGTCTGATTGGACAGTTTGGACTGCCAAAGGTGGATGGCAGGTGATAATATGGTTATGGACTGCCAAAGGTGGATCGAACGGGAAAAAGGGGAAAATGGGGGGAAGAGGGAAGGGGGGAAGGAAAAAGGAATAACACAAGAAGAGGAAGAAGATGAAGGAGAAAGCAGTCTCGGTTTTCACTGTTACCGAACGGAAAAGGAGAAGAAGAAGGCACCCAAGTTTTCACCTGGGGGAGGGATAATCAGAGATTGATATATGGATGAAAATAAATGAAATTTCTGAAAATATGATAATAGAGAAATGGAAAATGGAATATGGAATTATGAATATAAATAAATTAATTGCCAATCTGAACACAACAACAAACAATGGTCTTTGTCTTTTTGTGAGGGAAAAGGGGGGAATCCGGGACAATGATTTCCTAATAATGGCTGAGCAGTGGCAGACTGCTAGCTTACTCCAGATTGCTTCCCACTGCTCAGATCAGATATATTACTGGTGATGCCTTAACCACACAGAAAGAGAAAGATTTCTATTTACTGATAGAAGAAGATGTTTAGTTTATATGAAATTTACCCTTTTCATTCACTAAATGTACAGTAAGGATGTATTTACTATTTGTATATCTATGTTAAAATTATCACCTCTCACTAATGTTTTTTTTAAGCACACTTAGGCACAGGTGTAGTAATTTGTTAATTGATGTCTCTTTCTGATGATGTCAGAAGTTGTACTAAAGTGATTCTGTAGCTCTTGCAAACCAGACCCCCTTTGAAGGCACAGACGCCAAAGCACAGGGGTTCCTGGTTCACGTACTACTGACATGCACTAAAAGCTATTTTAGCATGAATTCTGCATAAACTTTTCATCTGGTGTGCTCCTTTTGTTGAACTTCCTGGTTTGTTTTGAGGCTAGCTACCTCCAGCTGGAGCACCCCTGGTTTATCATGTGTCACTCTAAAACCCTTTTGACTTTGTACTTTTGCTCCTTTGAGCAGTGGCAGTGGGAGAGGCAGATTTGAAGCTTGATTTCTCCAGAGGGCTGACGATGAACAATGACATTTTTGCCAGTTTTTGGACCAGAAAGCAGTTATTCAGACTCTGCATAGGCAAAAACAATATGTATATTTTCCCTTAAGAGAAGTGAATGCAGGAAAATGTGAGCCGAAGACACAGGGGAGACTGCTGAGACAGAATTTGACTGGGAGCACAAGGAGACTTGGGCAGCAAAAAAGGAGTAAGGCTTTCAACAAGCTAAAAGTCAGTGATGACACTGGAACAGTTCTAGGTGATGTTAAAACTGTATTTATTAAACTAGAGAGATTACTCAAAAAAGAGCTGGACATCACTTACAATGTTATACCACTTGAGCAATATTTAAATAAAGGACAAGCACCATGAGGTCTCAGAATTATCATAGTTCCTTCCTCTAGTTTTGAGACTTTTCCATTTAAAGAAGAGTGGCTGGCAGCTGCACTTGCATGCTCAACAATATTTATTGATTTGCTTATTAGAGCTGATATACAAAAGCAAGATGAACTGAATGCAGAAATTGAGGCAGCAAAGAAGGAAGTGCTCAAATTTAAAGAGACATCTGCCTTTAAAGAGTTGGATAAATCTATGAAAGAGAGACTCTCTAAATATGAGGGTGAAATAGTGAGTAAAAAAACAGAAAAAACTATTATGAGATCAAGAAGATTTTGACAATGAGCAAATTTTAAATTGGAAAAGGAAAGGATACAATAGGAACCAGAGCAGAAGCAGGTGTAGATCAAGGGTACGCTTTGAACAAGAGGATAACAGTAATAGGAACAGTAGCCCTTTTTTAGATGAAGGGTAGCCTACACAGGACACAGGAGAAGAAGATCCAGGAGATCCAGGAGGGCTACATGAGGAGGAAAATGACACACTAAGAAAAAGGAAACCCAGAGGATGAGGGAGGGGTCAGGGCAAGAGCTCCAAGTAGTGAATATTTCCAATAAGAAACAATCAGAAATACAAATTAAGCTATTAGAACATGGACTATCTTTTGTCCCAACACCCTAGTGAAACCCCTTTCAAGTCCAGGTGGATCTTTACAACCTGTTTTGGAAACTGAAATCGAAAGTATTTTTTTCAAGGAGATTGGGATATGAAGATAACTCTGACACCATGGGCTTTATGAAGACCATGCTTGAACAGGATGATTTGGACTATCTGTAACTAAGTTCTAATATGGGTCATGATGGACTAATTGTTACTGAGGATATTAATTATATTATGAATTTGATTGAGGGGATCCCATGAGCTCAAGAGGTTCGGATCCCACCATGTAAGTACCATTTGTAACATTAAGACTCAGAGAAAAATATTATTTTCCCCACTATCTGAATTTATTCCAAATGTCTCTAACCCTGCCATTTCTACCTTTGAAAAAATAGTATTGGAAGAAGTAAATGAAATTCTGGAAAGAGCAGGGCAGTCTAAGAATAAGAATCTAACAATAAATGAGACTAAGGCATTAAAATAATTGGAATTAGAGGAGGGAATAGTAATACAACCTGCAGATAAGGGTGGGAACATTGTGGTTATGGATAAAGAACATTATGTTACTATTGTGGAGAATCTGCTCAAGGATGTGTCTAATTATGAGAAACTCAATCACAACCCCATGAGCAAATATTGAGTTGAGTTAGATCGCCTCTTACAGGAAGCAACTTCAAGGAGTGACATAACAGAAAGAGAACTTAAGTTCTGCCAAGAACCCACTAAGGATTCCAGCACAGCCACGCTCCACGAGGACTGCAGCCACTGGGCGGATGGCGTTTGCGAAGCCACCGCCCGAGACCTGCTCCTTGGACTCCACCACTAGAGAGCCAAGAACCCGCTAAGGATTCCAGCTCAGCCACGCTCCGCGAGGACCGTGGCCACCAGGTGGACAGCACTTCTGAAGTCGCTGCCTGAGACCTCCTCCTCGGACTCCACCGCTAGAGAGGTGCGCCAAAGCCGTCAGTCAATTGGAGAGCGAGTGACTTTTCTGTGGCCCGCTCCCATTGGTCCGCTTTACTCCCCATTGACTTCACTATCAGAAACTGGGCAAAAAAGAGCTGTTTTGTACTGAAAATTGTGATTTAAGTGCCTGAATTGTGTTTAATATGCCTAATTCTGTGTAATTGCCTGAAATTTTGCTCCCAGCAACCAAGTGAACTAGCCCCTTCATGCCGTTGTAACTCCTTCCAGACTGCAAGGTGCCAAGGAAATCGCTGGTCTTTTCACTTGCTAATTTGTTGTCCTCTCCCTGATTGCTGACCTTCATGCAACTCCAGTATTAATTTTGGCTCCTCTCTCCTCTCCTTTGGCCGAGAACCCACTAGGGATTCCAGCTCAGCCACTCTCTGTGAGGACCGCAGCCACTGGATGGACGGCGCTTCCGAAATCGCCACCCGAGACATCCTCCTCAGACTCCACCGCTAGAAAGGTACGGAAAAGCTGCAAATTTTTGCACATCCGCCCATTCCCCCCTCCTGTGCATAATTATATAGACCCCCAAGCACCGCCCACTGCTGTCCTTGACGTATCCTTTGCTCTTTCACTCTGCACCTTAAACAAGCAGTCTCCCTAAAAAGCACGCTACACTCAGGCCGTGAGTCCCATGTGAAATCCCTCTCCTTAATTTAATCTGATCTCACCTGTGGTCTGCTAGGGGAAATCTTCCCCCAGCAGCTAGTGAGTGATCTGTGCCAATATAATTTTACTTAATTACCCTCAAAACTGCAACACTGGCGTGCATGTGGCAGCTCTCCTTCCTCACTGCCCTTTGCACCATGTCCCTTACAGGCTACATCCCTGTCAAGTCCGACACTTGGGGTACATCGTATCCACCTCCCCCAGACACCGAGATGCCACATAACCCATGCAATGCTCCTGCTGCTTGTCAGCTGACTCAAGTGGACTATCTACCTCAAAGTACAACCAGTGCACTGTCTCACATGCCACCCCCCTTATGTCCTTCTGCTTTAAAATACTCCCCTTGGTACCACTCAGACAGAGTGTTAGCCTATGTGTCCCTAGGCTTGCACAAATTAAAAAGTAAAGCCTGGCATTCTGGCTCCTTCACGCCTAGTCAGAAAAGGCCTCAAGTACTCTGCCTATCACTTGCATCTCTAAGAAAACTTATACTCCTACTCTTACTTTGCTCTGGTAATGTTTAGCTCAACCCTGGTCCTATGAATATACTTTTCTCCCCTTCAGAGCCTAAAACTCTCAAAGGAATCAGTTTCATGCACATCAACTTGTGCAGCCTTCTGAAAAAACTCATCCTAATCCAGGCATGGACTGTTCATATGGTGCCAGATGTGCTTGTGATCTTGGAATCCTGGTTACAATCTTCTACGCCAGACAGTGAGATTAATATACCTAACTACCAGATACTCAGATGCGACAGACAATCCAGAGGTGGTTGGGTCACCATCTGTGTCAAAGACAAATTTGCAGTATCAACCCTTAATTCAAGCTCACTGGCAGTGGGATTTGAATGCCTGGGTATCAAAATTGAACTATCCTCGTCCCTGGCACTCTGAGTCATTGGATGTTATAGACCATCATGTGCTGGCCCACAGCTCCTGTCCTACCTCACATCCATCATGGACACCAGCCCCTTGGAAACAATTATCCTAGGGGATCTTAATTATGACTGGCTGTCGGAAGCCAGACACCCCTTAAATCCTTCTGCGACTCCCATGGTTTCACTCTACTCAACGAAGAGCCCACCCTTTTTAACAAGAAAAATCCAGCTAAAAGCACACTCCTGGATGCCCTGCTGGTGTTTAAGCTCCACTCCTTCTCCCACGTTGGAACCTTTGATGATGATGTTAGTGACCATTGTCTAGTAGCTGGGGTATGTGCAGCCCATAAAGTGCCAGCTACTGCCAAATTCTCCACCAAAAGGTCAACCAGGTCCATTGATCTGAGGGCATACATCGTTGACCTAAAAACTTCCCCATTGTGGCAGAGTTTTTACCTGGCAAAATCAGTGGAAACAGCATACTCCACTCTTCACAAAATTATAACTTGTGCCCTGAATCTTCATGTGCCTTTGACAAAAATACACATAAAAGCTAGGAAATGCCGCTGGTTCACCAACGATCTCAAGGCTGCACTAATGTCCAGGGATAAGCTTTGGAAAACGGCCCACAAATCTCAAAAAGAGGAAGACTGGTGCCTCTTTAGAACAGCCAGGAACCGCTGCACCAAGATGATTAGGGAAACCAAAGCTAGAGTCTACCAAGCAGAACTAGACTCTGCATCCAATTATCCCTCCAAATTCTGGGCCACACTAAAAGAACTGTTGGGGTACACATCACAAAACACACTTCCCACAAAAATCATCTTTGACAATGCAGAAATCAATGATAAAAAAGAAATACTGTAGGCATTCAACACACACTTCGCCACAGCATGCCTAGCCTTCGACAACTTGCCTGCATGCAACTTGCACACCCAGCTCAACATGACCCCCCCAAATTCTGGTTTCACAAGCCAGCCCTTCTTTTTCACACCTGTTTCCCTCAAGGAACTGGAAGACCTGCTGCTCCAACTGGATACTAAGAAACGTGCTGGTGCAGATACACTTGACCCCTACTTCTTAAATATAACATGTCATGTACTGGCTGGGCCTGTCACCCATCTATTTAACCTGTCCGTATTACAAGGTAACCTCCCTCAAATATGGAAAATTGCACACCTTATTACGTTATTTAAATCTGGAGACCCCTGCAACCTAAATAATTACAGGCAGATCTCTCTCCTCCCCACACTCTCGAAACTCTTGGAAAAATTGTGAATGGCCAATTGAGATCCTTTATTGACAGTGAAAAACTACTAAACCCCCTACAATCTGGCTTCAGAGCCAACCATAGCACAGTCTCGGCATTAGCCAAGGTAACCAATGATTGGGAACAAGAGCTGGAGCTCAAAAGGTCTGTCTGTGCTGTGTTTCTTGACCTAAGCAAAGCATTTGACACAGTTGACCACAGCCTACTCCTCGCCTCTCTGAAATCTATAGGGCTGGATTCTACCTCTCTAAACTGGTTCCCTGAATACATGACTGACAGATACCAGCAGGTAAAGGCTGATGGTAAACTTTCTACCCCTAAACTGTTACAAAGAGGTGTCCCCCAGGGATCTATTTTGGGACCCCTCCTCTTCACCATATACATCAACAATATTCTGTAGATGTGGGAATCAAGGAGGCAAATATTCATCTATTCACGAATGATACAGTGCTTTACCTGAGTCACCAAACACCTGGAGAGGCATGCGCTGATCTACAAAAATACTTCAACCTCCTGCAACTTTAACTAATCAACAAAAAATTATTATTAAATGCCAAGAAAACAAAAGCCATGTTATTTTCCCCTGCCATTCATCTGACTCACCCAATTACAATTGGCTCCCCCCCAATCAACACGATCCTGGGAGAGAACCTAGAGTATGTTTTGAAATTCAAATACCTGTGGGTTTGGATAGATTGCAAACTTTCCTTCGCTGACCATCTGGATGACCTGTTGAAAAAACTAAGGCAAAGACTTGGCCTTTTCTATAGGATAAGATGGTTTCTAACTGCAGATGCAAAGAAACGGCTAGTCCAAGCTACGTTTCTGTCCTTAACTGACTATGCGGACTTCATATATAGTATCTGCGCTGCCTCATACCTTGAAAAACTGGATACATTTACCACAGAGCTATACACTTCATCACCAACCTCCCCCTCTCTACCCATCATTGCTCACTTTATGCCGCCATGGGTTGGACATCCCTTCAATATAGGCGCAACATGAATGTGGCACTCTGGACACTCAGAGCCATTAGTGACAAACTCCCCCAGTACATAACTGACTGTCTGACTCTGATTGTGGCTAGAAACTAGACCCTCAGAAGCTCCTCCCTGATATCATTATACGTACCTAGGGCTCACACATGCTTCGGGAGAGCAGCCATTGGCTTCTCACTCCCCTTACTCTGGAACAAAAATCCAGAAATGCCTAAAGCTGAGGTCTCCAGTTAGTATTCGCTTGTTCAAAACTCTTTACCGTGATGGCATAATAGAAACCTGCAATTGCTTTGCTCGGCACTAGCTAACCACCTTCCCCCTTCATGGCAGCACCCTCGCTAAGGTTCTACTCTGTCTTGTGATCCTGCCTCAAGTTATTCGTATGACCGCCAATCCTTCTGTGGCTCCCACCACCAACCTGCTTTACCCTAGCCGGTCGTACACAGCAACCCTGCAGCTCGTACCCTCCCCTCTGATGCTGCAACGGGTATCAGTCAGCTGGTATTCTCTCTCCCCAACAGTTCTTTGTTTGCCCCCTCTTTCTTACTACCCCAACCTTCAGCCTGCCATACCCAATTTACCTTGACTACCTGCCCCTCTGATATTATACAGTACCTGCCTCTTTTTATCCCAAGTGCCTACCAATTCCTTAACAAATCCTCTCATAATTGCACAGTTTTGGGCATGGATCCAGCACAAGCACTATATTGATGACTGTCTTCTGAATAATGTATGATGTCTATTATCTGTATATGCATATTATTACTGTAAAAGCTAGCATCTTTACTGCTTCATGTGACTGTAACGTGTCCAACTGTATTATTGTTTGTATGACTGCAGGACCACCTTGCAAATGAGCTTGCTGGATGAATAAAGATATTGATTGATTGATTGATTGGTTGATTGATTGAATGAGAGCCCTATATTACTCTATTGCTACATCTTACCAAAAATACATAAAAATATGATGGATACCCCAGGGAGACCAATTATTTCTGCTGTTGGGTTGGTAACAGAGAAACTAGGCTGATTTGCAGATTCTTTCCTCCAACAAGAAGAAGTCAACCTGATCTCATACACTAAGGGCACTACACATGTTATTAATAAACTAAAAAATGTACAATGGACAGAAAAAATGTTGTGTTTAACTATTGATGCTGAATCACTGTATACACATATTAAACATGAACAAGGATTGAGTGCATGCAGATACTATTTAGAAAAAGGAAATGTTGCAGAAGATACACCTGTAGCTTTTATCCTGCTGGCCATACATTTTATATTGACCCATAATCATTTTGAATTTTTGGGAGAAAATTATAGACAGATTTGTGGGAAAGCTATGGGGGCATGCATGGCACCTTTTTATGCTAACTTATTCCTAGGGAAATGGGAATAACTATTTGTGTTTCACCATACTAACCCATACATAGGAAAGGGCTGGCAGTATAGCCTAGAGGTTAGAGGAATGAGGTGTTAACAAGCTTGGTACATCCAGCAGACCAGACCTGAGTTTGATTCTCACAACCTCCACTTGCATACTGTGTGACTCTAAGCAAGTCACTTAACTGCCCAGTGCTCCCAGGTTGCCCCTGAAAACAGTCACTTGTGCCTAGTGGGCTTTACCTGGTTACCAAAGACTAAATTAAAAAAATAAAGATAGTTTTCTGGACCCGCTTTATTGATGACATTTTGTATATCTAGGAGGGTGATCCATCAGAGGCAGCTTCATTTGTACAACGGCTAAATGATAATGATAATGATATTAATATGAAATTCACACACAAAGATTTTGAAATCATATAATTTTTAGATCTCTCAATCAAAAGGCCAGGAACATCTGGAGGGGATATCATTACCAAAAACTATAGGAAACCCACAACTATAAACAACCTACTTAGGGCAGATAGTGCACACCCTAAAAGCTTAAAGGAGTCCATCCCCTATGGGCAGTTCCTTCATATACGTAGGAACTGTATTGAGGATCGGGACTTCTTCACCCAGGCTGAAGAACTGAGAGGCAGATTTATCAGAAGAGGATATGAAAATGATGTACTAATACTGGCAATGAAAAAAGCCTTTACCATGAAAAGGGAGGAAATATTAAGAGAAAAACCTAAGAATGTGTCAGGCATTACTTACTGTGTTACCCTTGTTACTGAGTTTAACAATTGGTCAGGCCAGATTGGCAATGTTATTTATAGGAACTGGCACATTTTACATGCAGACAAGAATTTGGGTGCTGCAGTGGGGACAAAACCATGTATTACTTTCTCAAGGGGATAGAACCTACAAGATAGGTTAGTCCATAGTAGACTTACCACACCAGTGAAAAGTACCTGGTTGGGGAAAAACCAACAGGGAGCTATAAATGTCAAAGATGTAACATTTGTAGTTATTGCAAAATAGGGTCTGAATTTGTACATCCTGTAACAGGACACATACATGAAATGAAGGATTTTGTGAACTCTGACACCACTTTTGTAATTAATGTTTTGTGGTGTGAATGTGAACAGATTTATATAGGAAGAACTACCAGAGCACTGAAGCAGAGAATACAAGAACATATAAGAAACATCATTAATGTTAGGATTGACACCCCTGTTGGATTACATTTTGATCAGAAACATAATTCAGACCCCAAAATCATGGATTACATGGGCATTGATTGGCAACAATTCAACAATTCCTCAAATTTGGGGGGGGGGGGTAGAACTAATGAACTGTTGAAGCAAGAGAGCAAATGGATTTATAGATTAGGCACAGTCAAATCAGAAGGACTTAATGACCAATGGGATTTGAAGCCTTTTTTAAAAGATAAGAAGAAAACAATGACATGAATGTTTGACAACATTGCCTATGTGTTAACTATTTTGTCTTTCTCTTTGCTTTTTTTCCCTTTTAGGATCATTGGAGAATGTACGCTTGTAGATCCTCACCTGAAATGGAAAGTCCTTCTCCCATTCTTTGGATGGAAGTTGTGTAAGGGTGATCACACTTGGACATCTTCCCCAGTCCTCTCTTCCTCATGTTTCTTCCCACTAACTTTTTCTTATTCCACTTTCTTCCCCTTACCCCCCCCATTTTTCCCTCTCCTCTTCTGTCTTCCTTTCTCTTTTTTCCCTATCCCTCCTAATTTTTTCCTCTTTTTCCTTTGTCCATCACCCTCCTTTCTTTCCACCCCCTCTTCTGGCTTCCTTCTTTTCTTTATGTGTAATTGAGTGTTATAATTTAAACTGTTTAGCTTGGAGAAGTTGTAGCCTTGCATCGTTTTGTATGTTTCTGTGTAAACTAAATGATATTAAATGATTTTAAGTGGTTTCAGCACATCAGATTATCCTCTATATACTGATGAGAAAGTGACCATATTTTGCTAAATGAATAGGTATATTACTGGTGATGCCTTAACCACACAGAAAGAGAAGGATTTTGTATTTACTGATAGAAGATGATGTTTAGTTTATATGAAATTTACCCTTTTCATTCACTAAATGTACAATAAGGATTGTTTTACTATTTGTATATCTATGTTAAAATTATCGCCTCTCACTAATGTTTTTTTAAGGACACTTAGGCACAAGTGTAGTAATTTGTTAATTGATGTCTCTTTCTGATGATGATGTCAGAAGCTGTAGTAAAGTGATTCTGTAGCTCTTGCAAGCCAGAGCCCCTTTGAAGGCACAGAGAGCGAAGCACAGGGGTTCCTGGTTTACGTACTACTGGCATGCAATAAAAGTTATTTTAGCATGAATTCTGCATAAAGTTTTCATCTGGAGTGCTTCTTTTGTTGAACTTCCTGGTTTGTTTTGAGGCTAGCTACCTCCAGCTGGAGCACCCCTTTGTTTATTGTGCACTGCTCTAAAACTCTTTTGACTTGATACTGCTCAGATCACACTGCCCTTGCACAGATCAAGATGATACACACATATAGGTCTAGAGTTTGGGGGGCTTCCAGGCTCGAACCCCCCACCCCCCCGGAAAGCTGAGCCCCCCCGGATAGGATAGTCTAAAACTAGGATCACTGTTTAGGCCAATAGGTTTGAGCCTGAGAGCCCCCTTACACAGAAAAACCTAAACTTTACACCCATGGACACACATGAATGCAACAGGAGTACCAAGATGTTGGGAACAGCATGAGCATTTTAATTTGAAGAAAGAGTTTTTTTATTGTTTGTTTTGCCACAAAAGTGTCACCTGGTAATGGACAGTTACAGATAGGCTGCCAGCTGGCACAGACATGCTATGCCAAGCTCACCTGCACTAGCAATGCTCAGTACGACACAAACACAAGTGCTACAGGAGCACTGAAATACTGGGAACAAGATTTCAATTTGAAGAGATATGTTTCCAGTTAATTATTTTTAGTTTATTTTACCACAGAAGTGCCGCCTAGTAACAGCCAGCCATGAGCATGTTGGCAACAGACCTATACCGGATGACCACTGCCCAAGTCCACACTGGCCCCTAGCAGGCTCAGGTTAGACACGTGCACACATCTGCACACACACACACACACACACATACACACACACACACACATATACACACACACACACATCATACACACACACACACACACACACAACACACATACACATACACACACATACACACACACACATATACACACACACATACACATACAACACACATACAACACACACATACACACACACATACACACACATACAATACACACACACACACACATACACACACACACACAACACACACACACACACACACACATACACACATACACACATACACACACACACATACACACACACATACACACATACACACACACACACACACACACAACACACACACACACACACACACACACACACACACATATACACACACACACACCCCCCACTCTACTGAAATCTTGAGATGCTGGGAACAACATGAACATTTCCACTTGAAGAAATAACTTTTGGGGGGTATATTTTTCTTTATTGTTTATTTTGCTACACAAGTGCCACCTAGAATTATGTATCACACTACCCTGGCATTGCTTTGGATGACACACTTAAATGCTACAGGAATTTTGAGGTATTTGGAACATGAAGAGTTTAATTTGAATACTTTTTATTCAGTTTATGTTTTTTCTGTCAGTCTTTGTTGTCAATGGGAATATTTACATGTGGGTAATAATGCACCATGACAAAGAATCACTGTAGCAGCTATATCTCTAAGAAGCTGTGACTGTAGCTAGGAATGCTGGTGACCTCTGTGTTCTGAGGCAGTCAGTTCCTCAGTCTTTGTTGTTCCAGTGATAGGGATTGCAGCTTTGAGTCACAGCTCTTCACTAAAAACTTTCTTAACTTTACTTTTATTGTTGTTTTAGAAAATAATTTCTATAATGTGTTAGATGTAGCTGTGGGTGTTTTTTACAGGCATATCCCCTATTTTAAGTACCCGTGACTGAAAATGTGGACTAAAACTGCTTGAGGTGCGCTACTCCGCCTTGAGAGTCTGGGTATGCTTACCACTACCTGAGGCACGTATGTTGCATTTATTTATTTCTGGTGACCAGGTGGGTGCACTGCTTCAAGGGACTGTTTTCAGGCATGACCCAGGCCATGAAGATGGCATAAAAACAAGGTAGAAAGGAAACAGGTACAAGAGGTAAAGTGGCAGCAGGTAGTTACAATACACAATTGTTATGCTGTCTTGCCTTGAGGTTCTGTTAAGTGCTGGCTCTTTCAGCTCACCACCCCTTTCCTGGATCATTGGCACTACATCATTTGTTTTCCTGGTTTCTTCCCTTTTTTCTTTTTCTTTTTTCAGTCTTACATTTCTCGCCTTTTGGGTCTGCCAGACAGCGCTCTCCCCAGATCTGTCACGCTAGTGCTGTGCGGAATGCAGTATTCTGCCAGTGAAATTAGCATGGAATGGCCATTCCACTGGCTAAATTACCACAGGAATTTCATTGGTTCTTCAACAGAATTCTGCCTACTGTGATCCGCGGAATATTATTGTGCGGAAAAGCAATTTTTTCAGCGGAAAATTATTCTGCAACACTTCCCTCAGAAAATATTGAGATCTGCAGAATAATATTCCATGGAATAGCATTTTTTCCATGGAAAATAATTCTGCAACTGTTTTCTACTGTGGAATTCTGCCGTTCCATTTTTGGCAAAATTTGGTGGAATTCCAGTGGAATTTTGAAAATTCTGCAAAAGTTTGTTTCACTGGAGTTTGAAAATTACACACAGCACTAGTCACCACCCTTCTCATGGACTTACTGGTTATCAACAATCTACCCTGAACCCTTTGGGTGGGTGGCAAGCTGTGTGACAGCCAGTCGGGGGTGCCAGAAAGGAGCAGTTTTTCCTCCAGATTTTCTCCCCTGGCCTGGAGCATCAGGATGTGTGTGCCAGCACATCATGCTGCAGTCCTCTCCCTCGATAGTGTTCTCTCTTGCTGTGTTATTGCCAGCCTTCATCAGGTAACAGCTCCTACAGTAGGAACTTGTGTCTCCCTTCCCCAAGGAAGGAGAGCTGGATCGGGTGCTCAGTTCTCCCTCACCTTTCCAGCCCTCCAAATGACCCCCATCTGTTCCTGAATCTGGGTCCCCAGCATCAAGGTCTGAAGTACAACCACTCCACCACTGGGCCAGCCTTGATCTCTGCCCTTTAATTTTATTGTTGGCTTTGGAGTTTTGTCTAGGCTTGGGAGCTGCTTTCTTTAGGTTTTTGAATCCTTTTGGTGCATTAAAGCACTTCTTGAGTGGACTAGCCAGCAAAGCATGTGTGGGTATTTTGCACCTTGTGTGATAGAGTTAATGGGTTCCACCAAGCTGCATCGACAGGAATTTTGTCGACCGGCATTACAGCGATAGCATGGCACAATGCCTACAGCTGGTATTGTGCTGTCAGGGGAAGCAAGTATGTTTTGCAGGGGGTTTTGCCCACCATACCACACATATTGGGGTCTCTGCCCCCTGCACCCTCTGCATTGTAGATTATTAACTCTGAGTAAGAGTTGTTTTGGGAAGGGGGGTGAAATCCCCAGACAAAGCAGTGTCAATAATACCGTGGACATTACAGTGAAATGCTGATTTTGTCATATGTAATGATCTTCACGGTATTTCCATCACTGTGCAAAGGTATACAGAGTTAATGTCCACCAAGTTATTCCCTAGTAATGTGTAGGTGCTCCACAGAAGCCACAAATGCTCCCAGAGTTAGAGTGCATGCTTTCTGAGTGGGAGTGCACATACCATTGTATCTTACCTACATTCTGGCGGCATGTGCTGCCAGAGTTAGAACATGTGCTCACACAATGAGAACACGTGTACCCTTGTCTCCCACTTTCATTTTCCATTACAGCAGGTCCAGACAATGGGTGGATCTCAGGATTTCAGTGAGCACACAGTGCACTTTGTTGCCACCACCAGCTGCAGTTAGTAGGTCACCACACTTTTACTGAACAGTGTATTAAGTTTAGGTTGCCTTCCATTTTCACGAGAATAGCATGACTTTTTTATTAGGAACCCTTTTATATATCCATAGTTGGTGTTTACAACACCGGGGTATTTAAACCATATTATCTGCTGGAGCTACAACTGGGAGGGGGATGACACTTCAGGAAAAAGGGTACTAAACAGTGGCATTTAATCTCAGAACAGTGGTATCCCTCGGTAAATGAAGTGTTGTCCATTAGGATCTGATTCTTGTATTTCATTAGTGAGACAGGCTGTGTACCAAGGTGGAAAATTCTTTCTGGGTTAATCTTTTGTTCCCAATAGCATTCAGGAGGTCTGCCTCTCTCAAAATACATAAATCTTGAATGAGGACAATGTGACAATCTCCATCTGACTCATTTTGCCTGTTTGGTATTACACAGCCATCATACAGGTCAATGCAATGTTTTAGGCTCCTAAATCACAGGATTCTGCTGACGCAAGAGAAGGTACATCAGGAGTTATGAGTATATTCACTTTTTAACAACTGTGTGATAAATTGCATATTTTGTCATGTGTCATTATCTATTACAATGTTATGTATATTGTGCTCTTTAAAAGGAAAAGGAAAATAAAAATTATTATGGAAAACAAAAGTGAGCAAAAAGCAGTAATAAACTAGATTTGCATAGGTCCCTCCTAAAAACTTTAAATGAGAGCTTTCAGTTGGAGGAACGACAATCTCCTTTTAAGAGTCCTGAGGTGGCATCCATTCATGGGGATTCTCAGCAGGCAAAAAGTGTCAATTAGTGAGAGAGGATGGCACAGGTTCAGTGGAACCCCATGGGCCATGGGACAAAGGAAAGCTATTCTCCTTCCAGAGGAAAATGAATGGTTTGGAATTTTGCAGGAAGCACCCATCCTTTTCATCTTTGATTCACAGTTTAACTATTATCTGGCTTCAAAGACTTGTAGAGCTCTGGACCTTGCAGATTCCTGTCAACTACAGGAAGTGTGGCAAAATGCTTCCCATGTTTTCAGCATTGTGACCAGCTGATTGGCCAGGAATGTTTTGATGCAGACAGGAAGAGATTCTTCAGCAAGAGTATAGTCAGATGCTATCCATTCCAGGAGGTTATGCTGAAAATATGGAGGTGTCCACTGAATGCAGATGCATCAGTAGCAAACATGGTGAAGCACCTCGCAATCCCAATTGAGGGATCTGAAGCATTCTCCAATGCTAATGACAACATTATAGATGCCCCATGCTGTAGGGGGTTCGTGGTGGTGGGGGAGGGCATTAGGGTGAATTCCAAAACCAAATTAGTGTCCTGAGTTCTTAACAAATGGATGGCATCCCTCTCTGAGGGTATGCCAGAGGTCTGTCCAGTCACAAAATAGCTTCCCATAGTTGATATGATCATTTCCTTTTTGGGGGATGTAGCACTAGACAACCTGCAGTGAGCATCTAGATGCTCCATCACCAAGGTTGCAGCTATAAGAGGAGTGTGGCTGTGAAACTGGGCCACAGATCACACCTCTAAGTTACATGTTGTGGAAATGTCCTTTTCGGTCAAGTTGTTGTTTAGCTCCAAGTCAGATGAGGTTTTGAGTAAAGTTAAGGAGAAGAGGGAGACAACATGGAGACTCCCAGTCATCTCCAGGTAAAGGATTTGGGTGGTCACGATCCCACAGGGGCAAATTTCACTCCTTTCCAGGGTACAAGAACAATGAAGGAAGAAGCTCCCTCTCCAGTTCCTGTTGCAATCAGAACCATGGCTCCTTCTCCTGTAGGTGCACAGGAGAGGCCAGCAAAAAAGGTGGGTTCTCAGCATAATGGTGTGTGAGCCCATCTTGTCCTTATGGCCCATGGAGGGTGCCTACTGTTTTTTGTAGAAAGATGTGTCCAGACTGCATCAGATTCTTGGGTTCTGGATATTGTGTCCAGTGGCTATGCAATAGAATTCTCTACCACACCCTCAAGAAGGCAATTTTTCAATGCCGCTTTCCAAAGGATCTCATGAAAAGGAACAGGGTCAAACAAACCCTGAACTACCTGCTTTGCTTCAGATGGGGGCTATATCACAAGTCTCTCCATCTTAGTGAGACCGAGAGTTCTACTTGATTGACATTGTAGTTCCACAAATAATGGGGTGGGGAGCATCCAATTTGGGATTTTTAGACCTTGAACTGGTTCATTTGTAAGATGAAATTCAAGATTGAATCCCTCCACTCCATCTTTTTTTTTAACTCTATTTTTTGCTCCACTTCAGCCCTGGATAACTCTCTCAGGCATCCACTCACCTCCAGCTCTACCTCCTGGCCTGAAACTCACTAGCATCCTGGCACCAGCCTGGCTATCCCCTTGGTTCTGACCCCTCCTGAGGTGGGGCTACCCTATCCTCCCAGGGTGCTTTATCTGCAAATTTGGGCTGGGCTGGGCTCAGCCCAGGGGCTGGATGAGTTCAGCTGGTGGAGTGTGGCTTTAGGGTGGTGCCTTTGCCTGTCTCCTGGAGTGGGGATTTTTCTTGTTTTCCCCCTCATTACACCCTCCCGACATTCAATGATGCCAGGGAACATCTTGCCATAACTCCGCAACCCTCTACTTTGGCCCTGAAGCATTGTGGTACCTCCGGTCTCCACCAGATGTTGCTGTGGTGCCGGGCATAGTCCCTGGATCCCCCCGAGAAAGGAGAGCTATCCTCCAGATGCTCAATCCTTCCCCTCCCCTGCTGACCCCCATCAATACAGACTTGTTCCCGAACCTGGGTCGCCGGCATGGTGCGAGATGTGGCATCCAGCGCTTCAACCCTCAGTGCCACTGGGCTGGCCCTCCTTCCATCATAAGAGCAGTCTAATTGGGGATTGCTCAGGCTCCACAGATCTCTTGGATGTGTATCTTCACATTCTGATATGCAAAGCCCACCACAGGTTCCAGAGAATTGCTATTTAGAACCATCATTTCCAATATCAGACCCCTATCTCCTTCAGCCTGGCATCAGCATCAATGGTTTTCTCGAAGTGTTGATAGTGGTGATTATCAGGGCCACTGGAAAATTGCAGAAAAGGTTACCCAAAATTGTGGAGCATTTTGCAAAAATTGCGGGAAATTGTAGAGGTTCTACTATAGACCCTGAATGCTTCATAATAAATCTTTTAATGATTTCTGCAGTATATATTAGTCAGTATAAATTGCTAAATGAATACACCGACACCTGAATATGTTTAAAACATAAAGAAAAGTTTATGTTCCTAAAAAGAATACTAAACTGATAAGCTATCATAAGTATTGCCTGTCTTCCAAAATGTTAAAGCTTCTGCCTTATACAGTGCTTAATAGATTCTATAAAGTGAGCCACAGCAAATCAATATTAAATAAAGCCAGAAGAAATATATTTTTTTGTCTCTGGCTGTAGAATAATGAGGCCTAAACAACAGCTGTTTAAAGTGGTCTGCCAGCTATTCACCTACTTTGGTACAAGAAAAAATAAGCAGATAGAGTGGTGAATAATTAAGTTTTAGTAAAATGTTGTTAAAGTGTTTAATGATCATAATTTTTACTGTAAGTACTGCACACTATTTTTGAAATCACATATTTAAACATTAAATCTGTGGTTATTGGGGCTGGCAGTATAATACAGAGGATAATTTAACAAACTGTGAATAAGCTGACGACATCTAGCAGACCTGGGTTTGATTCCCACAGCCTCCATTTGTATACTGTGTGAGTCTGAGCAAGTCACTTAACCTCCACAGTGCTCCTGGGTTGTACCTGAAAACAGGCACTTGTGCCTAGTGGGCCTTACGTGGTTACCAAAAAAATGTAAAAAAATACCAATATACTTTTACTGCATCATCCAGAAGTCAGGGTACCCTGTAATTTACCTTTATTTTACTCTGGCTGCAATGACTTTGTTTAGTTAAAGATAAATGTTCAGATACATTTTGTGTTTTGGAAGCTTGTTTTTAGACTTTAGTCAGGTTTTTATTGTAATCTTTGCACATGTGCATCTATGGGGTAGTTGCTAACAGTGAGATTGCTGTTAGCAACTGGCTTATTCAAGTTTAAAATTGGCAGGGCCATGCAAAAATCCTCAGCTGTTTAAATCAAAGCTAGTCTGAATGAAAGTATACTCAGCAGGAAAAACTTGCCCTGCAACTTACAACAAATTCTGGTCAGATCCGCCACGGCTGCATAATGAAGTTAGTGAAGTTGTGTGGAATTGTTAAGGAGGTATGGAGAAACAACACAATGATTTGTAAGTAGTAATATTTGTTTTAGTTTCTGTTCTAAGGAAGGCATACACATTATTAGGAAAATATATGGAGGTGTACATTTTAATGGAAGGAATAAGAAGCTTACAAAAGAACCCCAGAGCAAATGCCACTGATCTAAGCGTTATCTTGGATGATATTGGCCAGACAGCCAAATTTTAAAGAAAACATAATGCACATACCCCAATAATGCAAAGCATCAAGGGAAACATATGCAAATCCCCATGATGGTACAGAATGTGGCAGTACATGAAAAAGTAATGGCTGGCATATGTTCAGCCTTGGGATTATTTACACATTTGTATTATTTATTTATTTATTTTTAAGAGAAACAGGGTTTTTGTCCATGAGGTGATGTGAGTAATATTTAAGCAATGTGTTGATGTCAGGAAGTCAGGTGTAATGATGATGGACTGTTAGAGAAGATGTGATATTAACTTTCAGAGGGGTCACTTTTGATAAGGGCAAGGTAGTTATGCTTGTGATAATGGGAATATTAGGAAAGTATGAGGTCTACGCAGACGTGGAGTACACATATGTACAGCTTCACAAGTATGTGCTCAGGGTGCAGGCAAATGTGATATGCAGGTTTGTTTTAGAAATAGCTAAAAATAGCAATACATGCAATTAATAGAAAGATAGATAATTACATAGACATATAGATAGAGAGAGAGAGAGAGAGAGAGAGAGAGAGAGAGACAGACAGAGAGGCAGAATAGGAATGGCAGTGAAGTATTGAAGTGACGCCAACCCTACCCCCATCCCACAGACATAGACAGGCATTGGGGTGTGCCTTTGGGTCATTGCCAATAACGCTCATGGCATTTCACATCACCCTACCCTGCAAACACAGACAAGAGTGGAGGTGTGCCTTGGGGTTTTCAGACTTTACACTCCATAAGGAAATACGCTGAAATGGGTACAGTATAAGAGAATGGAGTGAACTTTGGGTCTGAAGAGTCAAAGGCACACATTGATACCTGTCACTGGCTGTAGGTTGGGGATGGGGGTGGAATGGCATGAGCATTACTGTTGACAATCCCAAGTCACACCCCTGATGCCTGTTAGTCCCTACAGTGCAGGGTGTTATGGTCAGAACCCCTAATGCCCTGGGCATTTCTTGGTATTTTCACTCCAGATTTTCAGCATGTGCTTTTTGTGACCCCACCGTATGAACGGTGACACTATCAGTTCATTAGCTGAATGGAGATTTTGCACAGCAGCTGTGCCATTTGGCACCACAGGTGCAAAAACACATTTTGAACAGGATATAAAAAATGACAGCTGTACATTTCTTGCTTCAGTAACAGTAACACTTACACACACACACACACACACACACGAGCATGCCAGAACACAGTGGCAAAATGATTAGATTTGTCTACAAGCATTATTTTCTATGCAAGTTGGATCACGGGGGGAGGGATTAAGGTTGGGGATCAGTTATTCTCCATGACATAACCACATGGTCAGAATATTAAATATTTTAAAATAAACATAAATGCAAAAGTAACCATTTCAAAAAGAAAATGCAAGCTGTGACACTTAACAGTTATAGGGCAAGTTAGCACACTTAACAGTTATAGGGCAAGTTAGCACATCTGGACATATTTGCTGCATATTCATCTCAGTTGCTAAGGGGTTCTGACCATGTTCACCCTTCCTCAAGCCAAGCTAGCTATAGTATGTCTAGCAATAACATGGATGGAACAATTATGCCATATTTTCAATAAGAAGTTAGCATTTTAAAAAGACAGTGCTGTAGACTGAGAAGCAGCATGTATAGGTGCATTCATCATGCTAGCCAAGATATGTTCTGGTTGCGTTCCTTAAGGCTAACCAGAGGGAGAAGCAGGGGAAAGGGATTGAAATGTAAAATAGAACCATTTAACCCATTTGTGATTTAAACTTGCATGACAGAAATGCGGCTTCCAGAACTGGACACCATATTCCAAATGAGACCTCACTAGTGATCTAAACAGTGACATCACCACCTCCTTCCTTCTGCTGGTAATACCTCTCCCAATGCACCACAGCATTCCCCTGGCTCTCCTCACAGCTTTGGAACATTGTTTAGCCACCTTTAGGTCATCTAATATGATTACCCCAAAATCCCTTTCCATTTTGATGACCATCAGCCCCCCCTCCCGCAATAATTTCCTGGGTTCCTGCAACCCTTCCTTATTCAGCAGGCAGTTAGCGCATCTGGACTTATTTGCTGCATGTGCATCTCAACTGCTAAGGGGTTCTGACCATGTTCACCTTTCCTCAAGCCAAGCTAGCTGCAGTATGTCTAGCAATAACTTGAATCGAAACATTATGCATAACCAGTGAGAGAAGTAGGGGAAAGGGATAGAAATCTAAAATAGAACCATTTAACCCATTTGTGATTTAAAGTTGCATGACAGAAATGTGGCTTCCAGAACTGGGCACCATATTCCAAATGAGGCCTCAACAGTGATCTACACAGTGGCATCACCACCTCCTTCCTTCTGCTGGTAATACCTCTAGCTAATGCACCACAGCATTCCACTGGCTCTCCTCGCAGCTTTGGTGCATTGTTTAGCTACCTTTAGGTCATCCAATATGATTACCCCAGAATCCCTTTCCATTTTGATGACCATCAGCCCCCCTCCAGCCCCGTAATCATTTCCTGGGTTCCTGCTACCCTTCCTTATTCAGCAGGCAGTTAGCGCATCTGGATTTATTTGCTGCATATGCTGCTCGATTGCTAAGGGGTCCTGACCATGTTCACCCTTTCTCAAGCCAGGCTAGCTGCAGTATGTCTAGCAATAACATGAATGGAAAAATTATGCATATGCAAACTTATTAATTATGCTGTAACAGAGGAAGTGATAAGAGCACCCACAAAAATCAGGATGCACAGGACTTTGATGAAAAAATGAAGTCCTTTTATTTAAATACAAAACATCATATTACATGTTCACCAAGTCCAAAAAATAAGCACTAAAAACTGTACCAACACTAATGTTTCCCCTGACCACTGTCAGGCATCATCACAGTGAATCTAAAACATCACAACAGTGCCTCCATATAACTAGTGATTAAATTACATGTTACTAATAATTCTAACCAATCATAAACTAAAAACAATTTAGTTTTATTATTAAAAGCAGTTTTCAATAAACAACTCTAGTAACCATTAATTCAGACTTGAAATAGCAGCAAGGTTTGTGTGGAACTTTAAACTGCACATTTCACTCACACTGTTGTCCTTTACATGGGTTACCACCCTCATATATTACTAGTTGCAGCACCTAAGTTTATTTCATATTGCTACCTCATATTTCATTTAAATATTTCTGGTCTACGATCCATATAAAGAATCAAAAAACTGTGAATAGAGGACAAAGAGGGTGCAACTACATTAAATGTCATAAGCTGACTATTTGTTGTGAGGTTTGGATAAAAACTATGGTGGGCTCCAACCCATCTGTTTAAATTGCACCATTGCCATTTAAAACTAAACCAATTACCACGCTCATGCATTGCTAGTTGCAACACCTCATTATATTGTGTTTTGCTACCTTGTATTTTATTTAAATATTTCTGACCTATGATCCATATACAGAATCAAATAAATCCATAACTGGAGGAACAAAAAGGATGCAACAACAGCAACTGTCTTGAGCTACCTATTTGTTATGAGGGTTAAATAGAAAACTATGTTAGGCTCCAAACCATCTGTATAATATATAATGTTCAACAAAGTTACCAATAAATTATTTTGTTTTATTTCCCTGAAATACAAACCCATTTTATAAATCATGAATCCTTTGTAATTACAATACACAAACATGAGCTACTATTACAGGCACTGCACTTACTGTGTTGAGGATGCAACCATGCTTTACAAAATTAATATGCAATATCCACAAAACATTTTTTATATTTATTAACCTTTGTGCCTTAAACCAAAATAAAAAGGTCGCTATCACATGTCATGATGCACCCTCAGTCACAAAAGAACTGGACATATATGAAACATTTTCCTAAAAAACATTCTGGAATTATCTGAACTCATATTATATGTTAGCTATTTCACCCCAACTTCATAGTACAAATTATTTCTTCCTAAATTTCTTTAAAAATGATACTAGATCAATGGCATCATTTAAACCCTGGCCGTATCTGCTCCCCATTTCATAAATCCAAAAACTTTCTCATTTGCCAATCATTTGTTCGATGTTCCCCCTCTCAAACCAAGTCTAACCACTTCTATGCCAACAAAGTTAATCTTGTGGTTCACTCTACCCTTACCTTTTATGTGCTGGACTATGACATAAATCATGTCATTTGTAGCTAGGGCACTCACATACTCTCCTACCCTTATTTTAAAACTTTTTATTGTCTATCCCACATAATAACTCCCACAATCGCATTGAAGTAAATAGACTACACATTTGGTGTCACAGATAATAAAGTCTTTAGTTTGTACATACTGTCCTGTATGTGGACTAACAAATCCCTGACATGTGTGCATGTATTTACAGTAAATGCACCTCCTACATCTATGTGTGCCTTCGGGAAGGGGGGGGGGACAGACTAAATTGCTTGCATAAAGGTTCTGGACTTGGAACTGAGTTAGTTACCAGTAAATTTTTTAGGGTTTTATTCCTCCTGAATACTATTTTAGGACCCTCCTGTACCAATTATTTTAATCTTGGCTCTAATTGCAGTATGGGCTTGTTATTAGTTATAATTTCTTTTATTTTGTCACTTTGTTTGGACTATGTAGTCACAAAAGGACAGTTATGGATTTATTTGAGTCTGTCTATGGTTAAAATTTTTATCTACATGCAGTTTAACTCATTGTATCCTAGCCAATGCCTGTAGGCATCAGTAAAATACACTGGTGTGTCCTGAAGACACATACAGAATTCAGCTACTGACTTCCTGTGTGCCCTGGCAATGTCTGGAGGAGTCACTTATATATTTTAATATATAATGTAACAGAATATAATATATATTTGACTGCATAGCATCGTTGGAAATGTAATTGTGTGCTAAAAAACTTTGCCACTGATATTCTGTGTATATCATGTATACTTTAGGAGTTATTCATATTTGTTTATGGTATGGTGTGTATGGCTTATGTTGCCTGTATTAGTGAAAAAAAAATGTTGCTGTTTCAACCAGCATAGAAAAAAATGAAATTACATACTATTCTTTGCATACCACCACTGGAAAGGTAATTTTGTGCTGAATAACTTTGCCACTCATACTTTGTGTCTGGCACTTATGGTTCTTGAGCTATTAGGATTTGTTTGTGGCATGATGACTATAGCTTGATTTTGCTTAGAAAGGCCCAGGATTTACTATTAACAGTATAAAGGAGACAAGTGGTTCAACTTCAGAGAGCTCCTGTGGAGGCAATGAGTTAATCACTATTTATATGGAGGCACTGTTGTGATGATTTAGAGTCACTGTGATGTTTTGTATTTAAATAAAAGGACTTCATTTTTTCATCAAAGTTCTGTGCTGTCCGATTTTTGAGGGTGCTCTTGCCACTTCCTCTGTTACTTTTTGTCAAAATGAGCACCGCAGTAAATTGCCTGGTGTTCCACTTCATTGTGTTTCTGTTAATTATGTGTACAATACCCTAAGACTCAAAGTGTGTCTCCTTTGGCTGCCATGATGTCTGTAGTTAATTCGAAACAAAAAATGTAATATGCAGTTTTGTATTTAAATAAAAGGACTTCATTTTTTCATCAATGTCCTGTGATCTCTGATTTTTGTGGGTGCTCTTATCACTTCCTCTGTTACTTTTTGTCAAAATGAGCACCACGGCAAATTGCCTGATGCTCCACTTCATTGTTTTTCGGTTAATTTTATGTTATACAAACCCTATGACTCAAAGTGTGTCTCCTTTGGCTGCCATGGTGTCTGTGGTCAATTTGAAACAAAAAATTGTAACAAGGCACTGGCCTTCACTGGAATTGCACTCTAGCAAGATTGCCTTGGACAAGATGCACTAAAAGAAACCTGAATAACAGGTTCCAAGGAGTATAAACTCACTAGGAATGTTAGAAATACTCCCCTCCCCATTCAGTTACAGGTGTCAATGAATGTATTTGTTAACCATGCTGGTTCATCTTCTTGCTTCCCTCATGGTAAAAATGTGAAACTACATTTGTGTTATTTTAAATGAGTGATAAATATCCTGTCCAAGGGGATGGCAGCACTGATAGTTGTTCCAGTCTTTCTTTTCACTGATATAAACTGAGCCAGGAAAAAAGTAAGAAGGGAAAAAAAAACAGCATTTTGTTTCTACAACTAGTTGTTAATTGCAGATGGTATTTTTAACATGTGCAAGGCAACTCCACTTCTCAAACTTAAGAAGAAAAATACACTTCATCAAAATATGTGTTTACTAAGTACTGTGCCCATGATTAAAATAATTTGAGCCCCCCCAAAAATGTGCCTTCACATGAACCTGCATGATTTATCTGTAAAGACAATTAAAAAATGTATTTCTAAATGCATTATTAACACCAGTGCTTTCAAGGTTTTGAAACTACTAAAAAGACAAACTATAGATGTATTTATATAATAGATTATGGTAAACAAATATTGTTAATCCCAAACGCTGAGCTTTGTTTTTAGTATATAAATGTTTAGGAGATACCTGAAAGCTGTCTATTTTCCTTGGAAGATGTTTTTTCAGACACTTCTTAGTCTTTCCTTTTGAGACGCCAGGTGATTCTGATAATCATTTGTTCCAAGGGTTTTTAAGTCAGTTTGAAGGCATTAAGTTTTTTCTGTTCTCCTAGTCCTTAACAAAATGCAGGGACTCCACAGACTTGTTCTGTTCCTTGTTCCAGATCCCAAACTAGTGAGTCTTATTTCAACATGATAGATCCACCACATGCCCCCCCCACATGAATAAAAACATGGTGGGTGGATCTTTAGGAGCTTCTCTGGTGGAGGTGGGGTGGATCTTACTCCCCCCAAACAAACAATGCTGCCTTCCACT
This sequence comes from Neoceratodus forsteri, assembly GCA_016271365.2. Lineage (NCBI taxonomy): Eukaryota > Metazoa > Chordata > Ceratodontiformes > Ceratodontidae > Neoceratodus > Neoceratodus forsteri. Next base: position 30,579,721 of record JADMNL010000028.1, read on the forward strand.
ACTCAGGTTCCAGTTCTTGCACCACCCATTTAAGAAAGAAAATAGTACCCTGCAACCACTAACATTAAGCATATTTATTTGAGGGTGGAAAACATTTCTTGGAAGAGGGTAAGGCGGAGGAGACTATTTATACCTTCAGTCAGTCCCATGGACAGAAAACATTACATCACTCCTTTTATATATGCAAAATGTCTGCAGGCTCCACCTACTGCAGCCAGAAAAAGGCTTCATAATTAGCACCCCATTTAAGTGAATGGGATAATTTGCATCTTTTATCCCATCTTTTGTTTCAGTCTGTGTGGCAACAAAACATTTTCTGATAGACTGCTTCAACACAGAACAAATGTTAAGTGTTTAGGTGTACTTATGCTTGGCCAGTGAATTTTGAAACCAAACAAGACAAGGATTCAAAAGAAATCAGTGTGTCACATAAAACCCTTGCCCTATGTTCCACTGCATTGTTTCAGCCAAAAAAACAAGTCTGCATGCAAAATTGCCAATATATTTGAGAGTATTTTATTAAAAATGTTAATACTTTTTACACAGTTCAATATAAAAACTCAAAAATTACAAGAAATTGTGGAACATGTGAGTTTTTGTGGAGAATGGTGAAAATTGTGGATTTCGCAAAAAAATTGTGGGCGCAATTTTTCAGTGGTGTTGGTGATTACCCTGCTCTGACAGGAGTGGCATCATGCTTATCCCTACCTGGACAATCTCCTCATCAGAGCCCCCTCAGAGGAAGCTGCAATGCTGTCAGTGATAAGGACCCTAAAGGCCATAGAGCAATATTGTTGGATAATCATTTCTCTGGGTGCAAAGTACAGTCCTTACTGTACTGTACTTAGCCCAGGGAGGACATCAAGACCAGTAAACAAATGATCAGAGCTATATAAACTTTAACATGCACTGCAGGCTAGTGAATCTTCCACTACTGACTAATTCCCCGATGTTAGCTGTAGAGGATTCTGGGATTTGTAGTAACAGAAGATGCCAGTCTACATAGATACATAGATACATAGAATTCATCAGCAGATAAGGACCACCTGGCTCATCTAGTCTGCCAATTATTCCTACCTTTTACTTATGCTGTAGACTGTAGATGATCTGCAGCTTTCCCTCTCTTCCCTATCTCTAGGGTTCCATTATATCTGTCTCATGCATTTTTGAATTCCTCCACTGTTTTTGCCCCCACCACCCCTGCAGGGAGGCTGTTCCAAGCATTTACCACCCTTTCTATAAAGAGGTACTTCCTCAAATTACCTCTGATTCTACCTCCCTCCAATTTCATATCATGTCCATAGTTCTTGTCCATTCTCTTTTCTGAAAGATGCTACCCCCATACCTTATTTATCCCTTTAAGGTATTTGAATGTCTCTATCACCTTACACATCTCCAGAGAATACATATTAAGTCTTTCCTCATTTGACTTGTGGTGCAGCCCCTGTACCATTTTTGTAGCCCTTCTTTTGACTGCCTCCACTTTGTCTGCAGTATGTCCTTCCTGACATTCAACCTCCAGAACTGGAAACTATACTCCAGATGAGGCCTCACAAATTATCTGTATAGTGGCATCACCACCTCCCTTTTACTGCTGGTGATGCCTCTCTCCATGCACCCCACCATCCCATTGGCCCTTCTTACCACCTTCTCACACTGTCCAGCTACCTTTAGGTCCTCAGATATAATCATCCCTAAATCCCTCTCCTGTTTGCTGGCCAACAGTACCTCCCCTCAATTAAGTACTCCTTCCTTGGGTTCCCATGTCCTAAGTGTATAATTTTGCACCTTTTTGCATTGATTCTCAGCTGCCATACATTTGGCCATTCCTCCAGCTTGATCAGGTCCCTTCTCATTCTTTTCACCCCGTTCCCCCAGTGTTGTTGACCCTATTGCAGATATTTGTGTTGTCTGCAAAGAGACACACCTTTCCCTCCAGCCCCTCCACTATATCACTTATGAAGACATTAAAGAGGAGTGAGCCTAGCATTGATCCCTGAGGCACCATACTGGTCACCTCCCTGTCTATGGATTGGATCCTGTTCACTACCATCCTTTGTGTCCTACCACTCAACCAGTTTCTAACCCAGTTTACCACAACAGATCTGACTCCCAGGCTGCTCAACTTATTTATTAGCCTTTTATGTGTGATGGTGTCGAAGGCTAAAATACAGGTAGGCCACATCCACCACCCCTCCCTGATCTAGATCCCTTGTCACCCAGTTGAAGAAATCCATCAGGTTTGTTTGGCAAGACCTGTCTGCTGTAAAACCATGTTGTCTCAGATCCTGTTGTCAGCTGGATTCAAGGTATGTCACAATCTTTTCTTTGAGTAATGATTTCATCAATATCAATACCACTGAGGTAAGGCTGACTGGCCTATAGTTATCAGCCTCTTCCTTGCTCCCACTCTTGTGAAGAGGGACAACATTCGCCCTCCTTAAGTCTGCTGGAACTACATCAGTTTCTAATGATTTGTTGAACAAGGCTGTCAGTGGTGCTGCTAGCTCCTCTGTAAGTTCCTTTAGAATTCTGGAATGTATTCCATCTGGCTCCATTGCCTTATCTACTTTCAGTTTTTCCAGTTCCTTTAGGATTCCCTCTTCTATAAATGGACTGATATCCACCCCTCAACCCATGGTACTTCTTACACCTAGCTGTGGACCCTCCCCTTCCCTTTCTACCATGAACATTGAACAAAAATATTTATGCAGGATTTCTGTTTTTTCCTGGTCCCCTTCTGCCAATTCCCCCCTTCCCTTTTTAGTCTCTCAATTCCATCTCTGTTTTTTCTCTTATCGCTAATGTATCCAAAAAGGTCTTGTCTACTTTCTTAATTGCCTTGGCTATTCTTTCCTCTGTCTGTGCTTTGGCTTTTCTGACTGTTTTTCCTACCTCCTTTAGCCTTTCCAGAAACATTCTTCTGTCTTCCTCCCTCTGTGTTTCTTTGTATTTTCTGATTGCTAACCTTTTTTTCACTCACCCTTCCTGCCCCCTCCTTTGAGAAGCAGAGTGTTTTTTCTTGCTCTTAGTTTCCTTATTTGACTAATGCAAAGGCTCATGCCTTCAGCTGTGGCTCCATAAGAACTGCCCATTGCTCCTCTGCATCTCTCTTTCCCACCCTTCCCCCAGGTCTTTCTCTAGACATATCCCTAGTTTTGCAAAATTGACCCTTCTGAAATCCAGGACCCTTTCCTTTGTGTGGCTTGATTCCTGTACTGTCCTCACATTAAACCACACCATATGGCAATCGCTGGACCCCAGGTGACTCCCCACTTCTACATCCATAACTCTGTCCCCATTGGTGAGCACCAGGTCCAATATTGCTCACTCATGGGTGTGTTCTACCATTAACTGTCTGACTTCCTCCCCTGAAGAATTTCCAGGATGTCTCTACTCCTTGCTGTGGCTGCAGTATGGGTGCTCCAATTGAGATCTGGCAAACTGAAGTCTCCCATCAGCAGTATTTCCCTTTTTGCTGCCATTTTGTGGATGATTTCCATAGTGCACTGTCCAACTACTCACCCCTGTGCTGGAGCTCTGTAGATCTCACCTGCTCAAATGACAATACCATTCCTTGTTTCAGGGTGACCCACAGTGCCTCCGCTTCTTCTCTTATGCCCTGTACTTCTGTACCTTTAATTTCCTTCCTATCATAGATAGCCACTCCTCCTTCCTTTTTTCTTATCTTATCTTTTTGGAATAGAGCATACCTTGGTACTGCTATGTACCAGTCATAGTTCCCTGTGTATCATGTCTCATTAACAGCGACAATGTCCAGGTCTGCCTCTGACATCAAGATAATTAGGTCTGAGATTTTATTTCCAGATTGCGGGCATTTGTACACTTGTTTTTCCACATTCTGTTATCCCCTCTTTATTATTTTTCCTCCCTTGACCTCATGTTTTTCCTCTAGTTCCTTCCCAGTAGGCATACTACTGTTTTTTGCTTCTGTTTGGGTTTGTTGACCTCACTTTGTGTTCCTGCTAGTCCTTCTTTGTATTCTATCATTATTTTTTGTTTTGGAGGTATTTACAGCAAAGTTCCTATCTTCTAAGTTATCTTTGATAGGGTCCTTTGCCTCCAGCTCCCCCTCTTCAAGTTTAAACACCCAATGCTGATATCAAATGTTTGGTCCAGTGCTCGTACTGCTTCCTTTGTTAGGTGCAGTCCATCAAACTTGAAGAACTTCCTCTCCCAGAAGTCTCCCTGTGCACAACGAAGTGTAGCCCCTTGCTTGACACCACCTCTATAACCACTCATTGAACTCTTCAATTTCCTTGCTTCTGATCTTTTCTGTGCTACTTCCTTTGCCTCACACTGGAAGGACCTTGGAAAAGGCCAGAGCAGTAAACAAAATTAGTTTGATACAATCTAGTATATTAAAGTAAACAATAAGTAAACCAAAATGTTTTGCACACAAAGTACACATTGGGACCAGACCCACACTAGAGTGTGGGGCTCTTGGTGCTGACTTTCCCTCTCCAAGAACAGCTCATTCTTTTCTCCCAAAGGTACCAACTCCTTTCTATGTTAATCAAGAAGTCTGTCTCCACTCCTTCTGCCTTAACACTGTCACCTACAAAAACAAAGATTGAACTACATAAACTGGACCTATGTAGGGTAGTAAGAATACATTTCAAGAAGTCACCAAGGTTCCAGAGATCAGATAACCTATGTGTCCTCTTTGGGGTGGCCAGGAAAAGCCAGAAAGCTTCCAAGGCTAGTTTGGCAAGATGGATCAGATCTTGCATACTGACATGGCTGCTAAAAGATCTCCACCTGCTTTGATTAGACCCCATCCTACTAGGACAATGTTGACTTCTTTGGCTGGAAAGACATACGCTTCTGTTGTGGAACTTTTCAGGGCAGCCACCTAGTTCGGCCTGCATACTTTCATGGAGCACTACAGGCTAGAATTTCAAAGTTCAGCTGATGCAATATTTGGATGCAGGATGCTGCAGGCAGCCATTAAAATGTAATCACAAAATTCCATCCACCTGACAAGATACTGTATGAGACAATATTCATGCCCACCCACTTCAGGATGGGTAGTGCTTTTTAGAACACACACATGAATATTGCCATTGCGGAGTGACACGGAAAAAAGAAATTCATTATGAGTATGACTTATCCTAATTTATTTTTCTGCTAGCTCCAACATTGTCAATGGGGCCATGCTAAGTAGTCATGGTTATCCCTCTGGAGAATACTGGCTGATATAGATTGATTGAATTCAGAGGTTTTCCTTGGTTAAATTTAGTCAGCAGGGATAGTTTGGACTTTTCTGTGGCACTCTGAACAGTTCTGAAAATTTGTCCTGTAGAACCATTCGTTTTTTTTTGTTGTTAAAAGAAGTTCTCTTACAGAAAGTTTTTCCAGATTTTCTCTACTACAAGGGTTCAGAAGCACAGGCAACACGCACTAAGAAGGCATTTTGACCAGCTGAGAAGTCTCAGTCAGGGCCCAGAGAGAAATGAGGAGGTTCATGCTACAGCAAAGCAAGATAGTCATTTTTTAAGTTTGCTTGCATGCATGTGCAAGAAAAATAGTGCCACCTTATGAATTGTCATAGATGTGCCACTCAGCTTCCAATGCTCTGCTCCTTCCTTCAGGTGCTGCCTCACCGTACCAATAAATGTCCAAGCTGTCTATGACAGCAGTTCAGATACAGTGGCGTACAGTTAAAAGCAAAAGACTGCTATAATCAGTGGTGATAACGTATGGGCAATTTGCATCCTGCCATTGGCAGGCAGTTTACTTACTGCTGTCGACAGCATGCAATGTGCCCACACTCAGACCTGCATCTGAACACAGCCCTCATAGACAACTCCCTTGTTTCTAGTTCCCCCCTCCCTAAACACCCAAATAGCATGCTGGGAGCCACCCTAGTGTGCTCATACGCTCCACCCCACACACCGTATGGCCGGCAGGGTTGCCCAGTCCCCCGTCATCTCTGCTGCCCCCCAAACAGACTTCCAGATGCCATGCTGGGAGCCCACCTCAGCATGGTAAAAGTCCGTATGGTGACAGGGTGCCCAATCCCCCATTGGTTCCACTGTACCTCCCCAAAAGAAACAGACTCCCAGTTGCAATGCTGGGAGCCCACCCCAGTGTGGCAAACATCTGTATGGCTGATGGGGGTGCCCAGTCCCCCATCGGCTCCACTCCCCCCAAAAAAAACATCCAGCTGCCACACTGGCAGCCAACCCCAGCATGGCAAAAGTCCCGAGTCATCTTTTAAAAAGAAAACACCTGGAAACAAAAGAAGTACCTTGTTGACTGTCTTGCCCCTCCCCCAACCCGCACCCCCCCTCTGTACACCCACCTCCGCACACCTCCCAACCCCATATTTACCTCTGGAGCCCAGCATGATGATCTTCAGTGGACCGGGAACACGTCTGCACTCTTCAAAGCCGACCTCAAACTGAAGAAATGCCGGTAACCTGTATAATGGCATAAATGGTTTTTTTAAAACTTTAGTGCATATCTCAGCCATTTTGGGGAATTATTTTCACCAAATTTTCAGCATGGGGTTCTTGAGGCCCCACCTCATGAATTCAGTCACTGTAATTTTGTTATTCAGTCCCGAAAGATGATTTTGCGGTGACTGCACGGAACCACCTTTCAGGACCAAGTAATGAAATGACAGTGTCACAGTTCAAGAGGTAGGCCACCAAAAATCTATGTTGATGATCTCATGAAAACATTCCCAAAAGTGACTGTTTGACGAGCGTGCATTGCCCAGTTCTTATGCATGCTCTTAACTCTGAGAATTTTTTCACTCCAGATTTTCAGCATTGCCATTTTACCACACCTCTTCATGAACAGTACAGCTGTCATTTTTCACACCCTGGCCAAAATGTGTTTTCTAACTTCTGGCGCAGACTAGTGGTCACTGTGGTAAATTAGTGTTCGGGACAGATTACGAAAATCACAGTGACACTGTTCATGAGCAGAGGTCCCAAAATGCCTATGTGTTTTTGCACATGTAGCACACGTTGGTGCGGTGAGTGTGCAAAATCAATGTTCGGAACACATTAAGAAAATCACAGTGACACTGTTCATGAGCAGAGGTGTTAAAATGGCAATTTGCTCAATTTCCATGCACCTTCATAGGTTCACAAATTTGTAATATTTGCAGTCCAGATTTTCAACATTGAAATTTTTCCACACCTCCTTATGAACAGTACAGCTGTCATTTTTTACACCCTGGCCAAAATATGTTTTCACACTTCCAGCGTAGACTAGCGGTCACTATGGGAAATTAGTGTTTGGGACAGATTACAAAAATCACAGTGACACTGTTCATGAGCTGAGGTCCCAAAATGCCTATGTTGAAAATCTGTAAAAAATCACCAAACTAATAACATTATGGGTGTACGTTGTGCAGATCTACACACACGCATGACTTCATCAGTTTTTTTATATTTTCACACCAGATTTTCAACAATGCCATTTTTTACAACTCCTTATGAACAGTACAGCTGTCACTTTTCACATCCTGTTCAAAATGTGTTTTTGCACCTGTAGCACCAAATGGTGCAGTCGCTGTGTAAAATCTCCTTTCACCTAACAAACTGATAGTGTCACTGTTCATGCGGTGGAGTCACAAACAGCCCATGTGAAAAACTTGGAGTAAAAATACCAAGAAATGCCTAGAGCGTAAGGGTTTTTGACAATAACACCCTACCCTGTAGGGACTGACAGGCATCAGGGGTGTGACTTGGGATTGCTGACAGTAATGCTCATGCCATTCCACCCCCACCCCACCCTGCAGCCAGTGACAGGCATTGAGGTGCATCTTGGACCCTTTGCCCCCAGAGTTCACCCCATTCTCTTATACTATGCCCATTTCAGCATATTTCCTTATGGAATGAGGTGAATGCAAAGCCCAAACACCCCAAGGCACACCTTGACACTTGTCAGTGTCTGAAGGGCAGGGTGGGGTGAAATGTCATGACCGTCATGGGCGACAACCCAAAGGCACACCCCAGTGCCTGCCCAGCTCTGCAGAATAAGAATGGAGTTGGCATCAGTTCAATACTTCAATGTAATTCCCATACTGCATCTGTCTAACTCCTGAACTTCCACTGCTAATGCCAGCAAGCAAACATTCGGCAATGACAAATGCTTGTTTCTAATTGTTCATAATCAAGAGTTGGTAGAATACAGTTGATGCCTCATATGGTGTTTTGTGTTCAGGGGTAACAGAATTTGTTACTGCACTGCATAACAATAGATGTTGACTGAAGAACTGACAGCCTCAGAATACAGATGTTGCCAACAGCTGTCACTGTGCCAGTGAGCTCTAGTTGGGGTGCATTATTAGCCACATGTAAATATTCCCACTTACAATGTTGGAGCTAACAGAAAAAAAAATTACTTCAAGACTGAAAGAATTTCTTCTCTTCTTGGCATGATTTCCTCTTTGCATCAGCAACTAGAAACCTTCTACCAATGCCACAGGCCTGCTCCCCTGCCATAGAATTCCTCTCCTGTTACAAACTCCTATTGATGTCCATCACCCATAGTACCGGAACCCACCAATCTTCACCCTTGTGTGGGGCCCTGCCTTATAGCTTCATGGCAAACATTTCTCCTTTTTCCTGGCCAAATAATGTGTAGTCTTTTGTTGCCAGTTATCAGGGCTGGAGCAGGTCAAAGAGCTGTAATGGTTGTGTGGAGCCAATGTGGTTTTATCTACAGTACCTGCCAGGAGTTGAGTTTTCCTATTTACATCTCTTGTTCTCACCCCCCCCCATGGGAATACATTCTAGCATGCCAGGTGCCAGTATGCAAGCTGTACTAACTGCAGTGTGAGCACCTCTCATGGGTATGTAATCATGGTGCACTGCCATGTGAAGTTACCAGGGTGGCAGTATGCAAGCTTTACTAACTGCAGTGTGAGAGCCTCTCATAGGTATGTAATCATGGTGCACTGCCACGTGAAGTCACCAGGGTGGCAGTATGCAAGCTGTACTAAATGCAGTGTGAGCACCTCTCATAGGTATGTAATCATGGTGCACTGCCACGTGAAGTCACCAGGGTGGCAGTATGCAAGCTGTGCTAACTACAGTGTGAGCACCTCTCATAGGTATGCAATCATGGTGCACTGCCACGTGAAGTCACCAGGGTGGCAGTACAGCAATGGGAGATGCTGGCTATCCACCCCAGAAGTTGAGAGGAGTTTCCCATCAGATGTTAACTCCTCCTTGTGCATGCCCTCCACCATGCCACAGTGCTGATTGTAAGTTCAAGTTACTGGTTGCCACTCTGCCAATGGACTGGGCTGGTTTAGTTATTTTTTTCCACGAAAGTGTAGTCTAGAAGCAGATGAGTGCTGGCTGGCTGCTAGACGACTCTCACTTGCTGCTCACTCCCCAGATCACAATTTCCTAACTCAGCTAATGATGGCACACACAAATATACTGGAAATTTTGGGATGTTTGTGAATGTAAAGGTTTCAATTTGAACAAATGATTTTGTTTCATCTTTGTTATGCAGCAAGAAATATTGTGTCATTTGATAGTGGCCAGGCACCTGCAGACTGCCTGCAGACCCCCACTTCCTTCGCACTGCCCAGATTACACTGACCTAGGTCAAGATTACATACATGATGATAAAGGAACATTGAGAATTTAGGAGTAATGTGAAGCTTTCAATTTGAAGAAAATGGTTATTAGATAATGTTGCTGTATTAGCCGCTGCTTGCCAGCTAACTAATTGCAATGAGAAAGAAACAATGTGACCAAGTTCAGTTAATTTCTTTCTTTCTCAATATTTTGAATTTACAGAAAAGAAAAGTATTTTCTTTATTTCTTTTGCCACAAAAATGCCACTTAGTAGCAGTTTGGCACCACGGGGTGCCAGTTGACTCTTTAATCTAAACTAATCCCAGGCCCCAGGTTGGTGTACATTTGAAAAAAATAGCAAAACAAATTTTCAATTCTGCTCTTATTTTTCAGCAAAAAAAAGGAAACAGTATTTTGCTTTTGGGCATTGCTAATCTGTCACCCCATACACACTTGCTGCCCACTGTACAGTCCTTTCTAATCTAACCCCAGGTCTTTGGGATCCACTGCACTCTGCACATCATGAGCAATAACTAAATTAGTCTAAACAGGCTCCAGTCCTTATTCTTCTAAATAAAGACAGATAAACAAAGTTGGTGGTGGGCAGCTGGGCACTGTGATGTTGGCATCCCTCTCCCCTCTTGCCCAGGTGAAAACAAACTCCCCACTTCCCAGTGCAAATACAGACTCTGGTCTCAGCAGGCTAATGCAAGTAGTGCAAGACTGAGTCTGACACAGACATAATTGTTTTAATTCCTCTGCTTTCAGGTCGAGAAACAAACAACTGTCCCCCTGCCCCCCTGCAGGGTGATTTTCTATTTGAAAAGTGAAGTTTTAAAAGGGGGTTTCAATTTTTTTAGTTAACCTAGGTAATATAATAAGTGCCCTAGTTAGGCTGCCTATCAGCCTGATACCGCATGATTAAGCCATAAGGCTGGGTGAAATTAAAAAATTCCGAGTTGCAAAATTTTGCAAAATGTTTTGGAACTTTGGAATTTTCTGAAATTCTTTAATTGCTCATATTTTGATCCATCATAACTAGAGATCAGAACATTGGCATGCATATTTATTTATTTGATCTTTGGTAACTTGGTAAGCCCACTGAGACCATACAGTCCCTTTTTCAGGGGTGACATGGGGAGGGTACAAGAGGAAAATACAAACTTACATGTCCAGCCATGCACAAACAATATAACAGTAATTCACCAGATTAAACCTGCATGCATCAATACATACAAAGAGCTGTGCATGCAAAAATAGCATTGCTATCAAACAGAGGAAATACAGAGAGTCACATCAAGCACAGTGCATTGCAAAAACAAGGCAAATTGCATTATATACAGAGACATAGATTTACAGGATTTGATGGATGGACGTGGAGAGGAAGGCTGAGACAGATGTGGGTTATAATCTGCACAATATACAACATGTTATGTGTAGTAGTGCAGGTTTATAGGTACAACAGATTAGACAGTCAAAACGTATCAAAACAAGTCTTGTCTCACTGAGTTAGGTAAAGCAGGAGTATGTTCATTGGCCATAAAGGTGGTTGTGCAATGCATTTTTGAAACTGGGAAGGGAAGAGCAAGAGTGGATAGATGGAGGAGGGGGCAATTCCAGGCATGGAGTGCTGCAAAGGATCTCCTACTTGCAGCTAGATGTGTGAATGGCATCATTAATAGGAGGATAGAGGGGGAGCATAGGGTCTGGCAAGCTGTCTTTCTCACCACAATATCAGTTAAACTCAGAAGTGTGTATAGGCTGGTGAGCTTGTAGGTAAGGCAGAGGGAGGTATACTGCAATTTATATTCTAGCTGTAGCCATCCTGGTGAGGAAAATACAAAGCAGTGGTGTTGTCATGGGGGAGCTCCTAGAGCAAAGTGTCCTATCCTATGATAGAGTTGCATTAGTTGATTCAACAGGTGGGATTTGAGTGTGAAAAATAGGGTAGAGCCATAGAGAAGAATCGGTAGGAGGGAGGCTGTGGCAATTTTTTGGCAACATGCTCCCGACAGAAGGGGACAGATCCAATAGAGCAGACCCAGCTTCTGATGGAGAGTTGAGATAGTTTGTTCACATGCACCTCAAAAGAAAGGGTCTGGTCAAGTAAGATACCAAGATATTTAAAAAAGTGTACTAGTTCAAGGGGTTCACAGTTGCAGGTGGAGATGGAAAGAAGGGAAGAGCCATCATTTCTGTGGGTATGTTGATGGAAGAGCATGGATTTTTTTGATATTCAGGATCATTTTATTAGACAGGAACCATGTCTCCAGTTTGTGGAAATCAGAGTTCAGGTGGTGACTGAGCCAAGAGAGATCAGTAGAAGACCTGTATATAATGGCATCATCTGCGTAAAGCTGAACTGAAGCCCCTTCACAGGCATTCAGCAGTTCATTAATGAATAGTGAGAAAAGAAGTGGTCCCAAGATAGAGCACTGGGGAACACTAAGGGATATGGGTCTAGATGACGAGTGGCAGGTGGACCATCTAACACTTTGAGAGTGGTCTGAGAGATAGTTGTGAATCCAGTATGTAGAGGGAGATTTAGCCCCAGAGAAGTTAAGTTTTGTATTAACAGATTGTGGTTCACTAAATTAAAGGCCTTAGTGAGGTCCACAAAGATGGCCTCTGCCGCTTCACACTGGTCAAAGGTTAGTTGAATAGCTGAGGAGATCTTGATAAGGGCAGAGAGAGTGCTATGATTTTTGTGGAACCCATGTGGGCAAGGGGATAGAAGTTGGTGATGTTCAAGATAATCCTGTTGCTGACTGTAGAGAATACATTCTTGAACTTTTGCTAGGTGGCAAAGTATAGAGATGGGTCTGTAATTTTCAACTGGTGAGGTCGATCCTCCCTTGTGAATGGGGATGACCAAGGCTGATTTCCATTTGGTAGGAACTTTACCCTCAAGGAAGGACCTGTTGATGAGATCTCTGACTGGGAAAGCCAGTGTAGATGCTCCCCATTTCAAAAATCGGGGCTCTAGGGAGTTGTGACCAGGAGAGCCATGTTCCTTGAGGTTGCGCAGTTATTTGCCAACCACTTTGTATGATGCTAGTCTAATATGAAAAGTTCCTGTATGCGTCTCAGGGGGGTTAGTGGTAGGTGGCAGGTAGCCTAGTTGTATTGTGGTAAATTGAGAAGTGTAGGTGCTAAGGTTGGTAAAAATATTGTTAAGACTCTCAGCTATGGAGGAAGGACAAAAGAATGTTATATCCTTGGCATGAAGTGAGTCAGGAATGGAGGAGGTTTTGCCATATGGGAGGGAATTTATCTCAGTCTAAAATTCTTTGGGATTGCAGAGTTTGTCAGTTTGTAAGGTGCGATAATACTTCCACTTAGCACTAGTAATATTGGACTTGCAGGTGTTTCAAAGATGTCTATATGTGTATCAGTTGGAGGAGAGACCAGTTTTCTTGTAAGTTTTCCAGGTCATGTCTCATTCAGCCATGAGTTTCTGGATGTGTTTAGTAAGCCAGGAGAATAGTTTGCCTTTGGACCTATGCCTGGTGAGGGGGGCATGTTGATTGATAATTGCAGAAATAGAGTCAATCAGGTAGTCCAAGGCCAAATCAATGGTTGGTAAGATGCGAATAGGGCTCCAGTTGATATTAAATAGTGAACTGATAAAGGAGGAGTGATCAAAGGTAGTTAGGTTATGGGATGCAATCATTTTAGGAGGGGGATTGGGGGTTTTATTTCTCCATACACAGAAAATGGGTGAGTGGTCACTTATGCTATCTGGCAAGACTCTGGCATCTATTATTTGGTGTGAGCAGTTAGATAGTACCCAATCTAAGATACAGTGGTTTCCTATTCTAGGGTTCCTCTGGGTGTGTTCAGCTGTATGCTGTGCTAAATTGTCGTCCACCAGGGAAGAGTGGACATTTCTTAAATTGTGGAACTTTCAGTCTATATTGAAGTCACCTCACAGTATTAACTCATGGTGGGGGAGATCCGAGATGGAGGTCACCAGTTCAGAGAGGGCAGCTGAAGCGGTTTTGGGAGGTAGATAGATGCAGCTGACCGTTAATTTTTTGCCAGAACCAAAGGTTAGGGAGACAAAGAGAGATTCTATCCATGGGTGGAAGGGGTCTTTGGGGTGATATCCGAGGCAATGATGTCAGATCTGATATATAGGAGTATGCCTCCACCTCTCTTGCCAACCCGGTCCCATCTCAATGTGGTGTACTCTTGTAGGGCTACTTCATGAGGTAGTACAGAGAGTTTTAGTCAGGATTCAGTGAGCCCGAGTACCGTCATTTTTGGGGGGCAGATCCACGCCTCTAGTTCAGCCATTTTTGGTTGCAGACCCAGGCAGTTTAGGTGTGCAAGGTAGAGTCCCTTAGAGTCACAGTGATGAGTGGTCTGGGAGGTTAGAGAAGAGGTTACTGTTTGGAAGAGGCTGTTAAAGGATGCCGAGTTTTATGTAATTTGTATACGGGGCATAGAAGTTACTCATGAACATTTCTGAAAATATTTCTATTCTTACAACTTGGCCACCTTTTTTTGCCAATAACTTAAAATTTGTATGCATTCTTTCTTGGAAGAGTCTTATAAACTACTAAATTGAGAGGTACCTGTAGTTGGTTACATAAATTGTTAGTTACAGGACTTCTACTTTTCACATTTTAATTATTTGTTAAATTGTGTGAAAATGTTTAAAATTTATGGATGTTTATAGCTCAACTGCTGTTACAGTTATACAGTACATTCAAGATTTATCAAGCATATGCAATGTAAATATGTCCTGTAATCTATTTAAGCTGGACAAATGTGGCTTAGTAGGTTAACATGTATTGTAAATACTTCAGAAATTGTTAACTGGCAAAATTTGCTCAAGTATTCATGGACGCATACTAGGTAATGCCGTTAGAACTCCACTTGAAGAATTTAACTTTCACAAACCACTTATCCCCACTTCATCATCTTACCTGCACTAGCATCACTGCCCTCCAGTGCTCCTTTGATAGTGATGCCTAGTATTATGCTCCATCAGGACTAATGATATCCAGATACTTCTTTCACAGTTGCCTAAGTCACTACTAGTTGTAAGGCTTGGCATCACTTGGTACCACTGTTCTCAATTAGTGAAAATATACATTGTTATCTACAGGATTGCTAAAAAGTCAGCAGATGGCATTGTGCAGAAACAGTGCAGAACATGCACGTGCTTCCACAGGTCATTAAGTTAGTGAGCTCTGGTGGTTAGCTGGCATATTGCAAGAAGACAGGTCAGTGCACAGTGATGTTAATGACTATTATTTATGGTTCATCACTCAAGATAGTGACCTGACACTTGGCACCACTATACTTTTACTATGGATCCTCCCATGAATGCTACCTTATTAACTCTACACCAAGTCTTTATCTTTCTCTACAATGGCACCCCCCCCCACCACCACAAAAAAACGCAACCTTAAATTGCCCTACAGTCTACCTCCTTATAAATAAGCATCCCTATGGGCTTTGGACTCTATGTAGCCCTGCTCTTTCCTACTTACCCTCAGTCATACTGCCACCAATGCACCCCTCCCCTACCCCACTTGCTCCTCCTTCTAGCCGACCCCAAACCCTGAAACTTCCCATACCCACCTTCCATCCAGCCACATGGTATATGCTGTGAAAGTGTCATCAACTATACACACAAACAAAAAACAACCACCTCAGGTCCCTTGTACTGCTACTACTTATTATGGACAATGTCCACCCCAACCCTGGCTCACAGACTGCCCCTCAGCCCATCCCCTTCCCTACCAGTGGGCTGCGCATCACCTCACTTAACATCTGTAGCCTGCAAAAAAAATGGGACACCTTTCAAGGGTGGGTACTCCAGCACTGCCCGGAAATCATTGGTCTGGGTGAAACATGGCTGTCCACTTCTGTACCAGACTTTGCTGTTAATCTCCCTAGTTATCTCCTCTATCACTCTGACAGAGTGGGTAGGCGAGGTGGTTGCTGCGCTCTCTACCTTAAGGACTCACTGTCAGGCCAACTACTCCGTACGCCACAGCTAGCATCGAGGGCACAAGCTCTAATGCTAAAATTAACTCTAGGCAGGTCTATTTCCCCTCTCCTACTCACCATTGTATAGGTCCATCCCAAGGAACACAAAATTGCCTTCCAGGCCATCCTAAATTACCTCTCCACTCGACCGCCTCATTACGAAAAAATAGCTATGGGTGACTTCCACATAAACTGGCTGGCAAAGACAGCCGCCCCGTATATTGATGATGCCACCAGGCTTAACCTCACTCAGGTTGTCACCTCTCTCACCTGGGTAAATAACACTACAGGCACATCCTCCCTCCTGGATCTAGCCTTCACAAACCGCCCCCACAGAATAACCAATACCCAGGTACTTCCCAAAGGCTCTAAGTGATCATTCTCCTGTCCTCTTCACTTGGGCCAGCAGTGCCGCCAAACTCCCACCCAAAATAACACTACAGCACAAACTTGGCCCTTGCAAACTCTCTCAACTCAAGGGCCACCTTAGAAAGTGGGACTGGACACCCCTAGTAAACACCCCAGACCCAGACTATGCGCTTGATCTATTTATCTCCACATTCAAAAGAATATGTGATAAATTCGCCCCTCTCACCAAGAGAATGACCAAAGGTAACCAGACCCCCTGGTTCTCTGATCACTTCCTGGGCCTATTGTTAAAATGTGATTCCCTTTGGCATATTGCTAATGAAACCAAGCGGCCAGCAGACAGACAACGTTACAGGAAATTTCGAAACATATGTACACGGGCCCTCCGCACTGCCAAAGCAGACTACTACAAAGTGTCCTTATCATCAACCCAAGAAGATGGGAGCACATTCTGGAATAATAGTAAGGAACTCTGTGGTAAAGCCCCAAACCAGCCCCCAGACCAATTAGTTATAGACGGCAACATCTCCACGGATCCTCTTAGCATACCCTCAGCCCTAAACTCCACTTTCACAAATCTTAATGATGTCCTCTCCCCTAATTTCTTAGACTCCCAGCCGGTCCAGGCCCAGCCCCCCTCCCCTTGCTCCTCTATTACACCTACGCATTCTCTTCCCTGCAGCTGCCAAACCCTACCTAGCCAAAGCCCTTAGTCACCCTCATAACTGCAGTGATGCCCTAGACCTGAGATTTCTTTGCCTTACTCTCCCGGAAGTCCTTTATCCTCTCACTCATATTATAAATCGCTCCCTTTGTCAAGGACATTTCTCCTCCCAATGGAAACTCAATTACCCCTATCTATAAGAGGGGGACCACACCTCCTCCAGCAACTACCACCCTATATCCATTCCCCCCATCTAAAGCCTTAGAGCATATTGTCACTGACCAAATCGCTGACCACCTCACAAAATACAATCTTTTCTGCAACCAACAAGATGGCTTCCATAAGGGGCATAGCATCACCTCTGCCCTCCTCGCTTTCACCTCGCATACCCACGCTGCCCTGGATCAAGGCCACCTCACAGGAGCTATCTTTGTGGACCTCTTCAAAGCTTTCGTTACTGTCAACCGCACACTCCTTCAACACACACTCTCCTCCACTGGCTTCTCAGACGATACCTTAAACTGGTTTACCAGTTATCTGTCAGATAGAACACAACAGGTCAAGGTAGGCACTGTCCTGTCCCCTTGCCTCCCTGTCCACTCTGGTGTTCAGCAGGGATCAATTCTAGGCCCCCTACTCTTCAGCCTATATCTGAACTCCCTCCCATCGGCCGTCCCCAGTAAGCTGCTTCTCTATGCAGACCCCATCCCATTTGCCTCCAATTCAGACCCACTTAAACTCCACCAAACACTCCAACATAGTTTCCAAGAAGCAGAACATTGGTTCTCCACTCAGTGACTAGTTATCAACTACAAGAAAACTAAAGTCATGGTCTTCTCACGCCCTCAGAACCCCCTCAGGTACCTCTGCCCCTCATTTCTCACTGTCAACCACACCCCTCTTGAACAAGTTAGCAACTTTAAATACCTAGGGATCACTCTAGACCCAGTCTTTAGTTACAAGGAACATGTTCTACACCTAGCTACTGCCCTAAACTCAAGATTAGGTGTGCTGTATCAGCACAAACACTGCCTCACTCCCGAGGCTCTACGGCTCACTTTAAATTCCTCTGTCCTCTCCCTCCTAGACTGCGGTATCACCATATACAGTGCAGCCCCAACCTCCACACTAAACAGTCTCTGCCTTGTACTTAAAAAAGCCTGCTGCCTCATCCTTGGGTGTGATCGTCTCACACACATCTGTTCACTCTATAACTCCACAAATTGGCTAAACTTAGATAGCAGAATCAAATATCATACCTGCCTAATGGCAAAGAAGATACTCTTAGGTCTAGCCCCCCCCCCCACTGTCACCACTATTATTCGCCCAGCAACATCAGTCCAATCCACAAGAAACTCGGACATGCCATTACTATGGGCACCCCATCCTCGTACCTCTCACTTTCAAAAATCTTTCAGCTACCTAGCCCCTTACTGGGCTAACTCTCTCCCTATCCCAATTGCCAACAAAACAAGACTAGGTCCCATAAAATCTAGCCTAAGGGAGTTCCTCCAGAACTCAAACGTATGTGATTGCCCCTGACACCGTCCTACAGCATGATATCCTATACAGCCCCAAACTGTTTCCCGATTCAAGGTCTCAAAATCTCCCCTATAGCACTAATTGACTATCAGCCTGTTATAGGACCCCTGCAACTATGTGGCTGTGCTAAAATGCTCTTCTTTTACTATCCAGTCTGTTTGCTTCCTAGTGATCAATCTTTGACTGCCACATACTCTAATGTAATGAAATGTATCCTAATTTGTACTGTACTGTTCTGCCAGCTCTGCCACAAATGACTGCCAATTACTGTAATGTCATGTAATGTTAATGTAATGTAATGTATCCTAATAGGTACTATATTGTAGCGACAACTGTGTTAACAAATGTTACTCTGTACCTAAATGTATGAAGTGGAACCTTTGTAAATGACTCTTTGATTCAAAGGTCTTTCTGAATATCTCAATAAAATAAAATAAATAAAATAAACTTAAATGTATGACTGGGCAAAATGTATAGACATGGCTTCGACAGAAGTATCACTACATTCCATAATTTCATAGATGCCCATGAAATTAACTTTAATTGTTGATGTTAGTTTTGAATATTTGGCTGCTTATAACTTGATCAGCATTTGAGCAGGAGATTAGAGAGTTGACACATGCAGTCTCTTTTTTCCATCTTGTTTTTTTCCTTTCTCTCAGCTCATCTCTTAGGAATATACCTCTTTCACAGTGCTGTACCTGGATAAGGCTGAACCCAGGTGTCATTCAGTTAGCTACTGGATTTTCTCCCATATTTTTTCCCTTCCATGGCTCCTGGCAGTGGCTCTGCCTCAGTCAGCCTCACACAGCCCCAGTTTCCTCTGTGGCTGGATCCAGCTCCCTTGCTGGCCACAGGGGGTCACTATGTTGTTGGAACCTGCTGCCAACCCTCCCTAACAGAGATTCCCTGCTAAGCAGCAGCGGTCTCAGCTATGGCCTGTCTCCTGACATGCCTTCCTGGGTTCACTCCTGCACCTGGGCTGTCAGCATGGCAGGATGCTGCTCTGCTGCTGGGCCATGCCAGTGGCCTCAAAGCTTGACATTTAGGGCCAATGGACCAAACAACATTGGTGATATTCTGATTTCTTGATTTAAAGTTACTGGGGCTTACAGTTCTGCAGTTTACAGAATTGTGAAATGTATTTTTAAATTTTCTGAAAGGTTGGAGGCTTGTAACTCAGTCACCTTGAAATATATAGATTTCAAACTTGGTACATTTGTATGGGCCATGGTAGAGTCTTCCTATGTAATTTGGTGCAGTTTAGAAAAGTACTTGCTACATTAGATGGGAATATCTAAAATCACAATTTTTGTGAAGTTTCACAAAATTGTCATGGACATTTCATGAAATTTCATGGAAACAAAATCCTAACTTCACCAGAATTTCACCAGTGGAAGATAAAGTTTGCTGAACTCTATTAAGCTGTCTCAGCTGTCAGTTGAGTTGACATAAAAAAATAAGCAAACAAGGAAATGTGTTGACGTCAGTGGAGGTGCAACAGAAAAGGGATATATAGTGGCGCCAGTGTCTCAGTCCCTCATATCAATTATTATCCTGGGTGAAGGACAGTCTAGAATAGTTAAGGTCATCCCTTTCCTCTTGCTTGTCTTTTTGCATCTTGCCAGCTGACTACTAGAGCCTGAAGACTAAAGGGCTTGAAGAGACACACAACGCACAACACTGTTTCTATACAATGCTACCTGTTTAGCCATCAACAACTAACACCACAGAAGCTCTGATGCAAGACCACAGCCTTGGATCTTTGTGCTGCTTCATCTGGAGCTCAAGATAGCACCAAAATTGGGCTAGTTCTATGTGAGACTCGCTGGCAAGTTTGTTGACATTTTAAACTGTAAACTGCTGTTTGTCGGTTAGCCATTCAAGTGTCAGCTGTCCCACACCAGGTTTACCAGTTCATCTAAATATCCAGTGTTTCCCTTAAATATTCGTCAGTCTTCTAGAATCAAACAACAAAAGTTTGAGGTATTTGATTCTAGGGTATAACCAGACTTGCAGCTCTACCTGTAATGTGTCATGCTTGGGTTATCTTGGGGTTCAACACCCCACAGGAAATTTTCAAGTTACAGGCAGCATAGCATAGTAGTTAAGATTACAGCGCTGCAGACCTGAAGAACTAGGATTGAATCTCAGTCACAATTTCAATACTGTGTGACCATGAGCAAGTCATTTAACTTCCTTGTTCTCTCAGGATGCACCTAGAAACAAACCTCAGCACTGTGTTTCTTTCCTGGCCAAAAATAGTAAAAAAAAATATATATATACATATACATATTATAGTGGCACAGTAGTGCCACTATAGTTAGGTTTGAGGAGCCATTTACATGTTAAACCCAAAATGTTGCACCTTAATAACTTTGCAACCCTTTGACGGATTTGCCTGCAATTTGGAATACACAATCAAGACCCATATGCCTTGGGATCTGCCAAGTTTTGTACACGGTCGCATATACAGCTGCGGAGTTATTAAGCATGATCTGTGCATGCGTTCTGCTTTTCTGGAATTTTACTGTCGGTACAGGCTCTATTGGACAATTACATGACCAGTCCAAAATCTTCAGGGAACGTGCGGCCGTGGTCCCCAATGTACCTTTTGAAGATTTCGTGAAAAAATATTAAACAGTTCAAAAGTTGTTCAAAAAACAAGTTCCCATTATAAGTTAAAGGGAGAAGTTAAAAAGTTAGACAGTGTCGCAAATGCAGGTTTTTACTGTCGCAAATGGCCCTTTTACTGTCACAAATCTGCCATTTTGTTTTCAGTTAGTGATCAGAAAAATGCTTGGCATTTAAAATTGGGACTCTCTAGAACCTAATTCTTGTTGTATTCACCTAGTCAGACCCTGAGGATGCTAGCCATGTCTTTATTTTGGAGTAAAACACCCCAGAAATATGTTTTTCAAATTTCTGGAAAAAGTACTTTCACAAAGTACTGTCACACTTGCGACACTGTCGAATGACTTTGTGAAAGCTTTCACAAACTTCGACAGTACTATATTAGGCTGTGGGAAAATGACAGCAATTCTTTGGCACCCTGCTGCAAAAGAACAGTCTGGTGTTTTGGCCTGAAATTTGGAGGGAATGCAGCCAGCATCTCACAGATGTGCCTTTCAGTGTAAGGATAACGCACATGGTGACGTAGACATGAACGTTAAATGAAACGGGAACGGAACCGCAAGCGGAAATGGTAATAGTAACAGTAATGGAAGCGCACAGGCTGGTTTCCCCAAAAGCTGCATAGAGAAAGACAGTGAGTACAAAGAATGTATGGATAATAATAGTTCTCGGAGCAGAAAATGAGGGGTTGGAATACCAAATTGCTTATATGTCGGGAACAGTACGACGTAGAAAAAAAATGTAAAAGTCATATGATTTATGACTTTCCTGTCTAGTTTTGCACATAGCTCCCATTGGGAGGCTAAGCATTTTTCTGACAAAAAGTCTGTATCTCACACCGTTTCCGAGATACGGGCCCTGAGAGGTGCAGTGAATGCAGTAATGTTATCCTGTGGGAAAAAAAGAGAAGTTCAGAGTGCCATAACTTTGGCTCCCTGTAATATTTTTTCACCAAACCACAAAAAGGTACATCTGTGGGATGTTGGCTGTGTACCCTCCAAATTTCAGCCCAACAAACCAAACCGTTATTTTGCAGCAGGGCGCCAAAGGATTCCTGTAATGCGTTGGACGCCGTCGTGTTATCCTATGGGAAAAAGCGTCAACTTTGGAGTGCCGTAACTTTGCCACCATGTAATATTTTTTCAACAAAACACTGAAAGGCACATCTGTAAGATGGCTGCGTTTTTTCAAAATTTCTGGCCAAAATACCAAACCGTTCTTTTGCAGCAGGGTGCCAAAGAATTGCTGTCATTTTCCCACAGCCTAGAAAAGTACTGTCGAAGTTTGGGAAAGCTTTCGCAAAGTCATTCGACAGTGTCACAAATGCGACAGTACTTTGCAAAAGTACTTTTTGCAGAAATTTGAAAACATATTTCTGGGGTGTTTACCACCAAAATAAAGACATGGCTAGCATTCTCAGGGTCTGACTAGGTGCATACAAAAAGAATTAGGTTGCTAGAAGGTCCCAATTTTAAATGCCAAGCATTTTTCTGACCCCTAACTGAAAACAAAATGGCGGATTTGCGACAGTCAAAGGGCCATTTGTGACAGTAAAAACTGTATTTGTGACACTGTCGAACTTTTTGTTAACTTTCCCCATTGACTTATAATGGGAACTTGTTTTTTGAATAACTTTTGAACCGTTTAATATTTTTTCAGGAAATCTCCAAAAGGCACATCGGGGACCCCGGCCACCTGTTTCCTGAATATTTTGGACCAGTCGCGCAAACCGTGCGACCTGTAGAGATGACAGTAAAATTCCAGAAAAGTGTAAACGCATGTGCAGATCATGTTTAATAACTCCACAGCCGTATATGTGACCAGTACAAAACTTGGCAGATCCCAAGGCATATGGGTCTTGATCATGTATTCTAAATTTCAGGCAAATCTGTCAAACAGTTACAAAGTTATTAAGGTGCAAAATTTGTTGTTTAACATGTAAATGGCTCCTCAGCTCTAACTATAGTGGCACTACCATGCCACTATTTTATATATATATATATATATATACATACATATATATATACACACACACACACACACATATAGATCTATAGATAGATATACAGATATATATATATTATAGTGGCATGCAGTAGTGCTATTATATTTAGGGTTGAGTAGGCACTTTAACGTTGAACCTCAAATTTCGAACTTTAATATCTTCAAAATGTTTCAATGGATTTATGCAAAATTTTGCTTGTGTGGTCTTATGGGGGTAGATCTCTTAATGAGTCAAGTATTGTTCTGGTCAGATGTGTGGATTAGAAGATGTGGATAGCAAACAAATACAGAAAATCACAATTGTTTGCTGTTTTTTTTTTTACTAGCCTGGCACCCAGACAGTTTGGTATTTTGGTCTGAAATATACAGGGTAGAAAGGTCTTGGCCCACAAATGTGCATTTTGCTAGTTTGGTGAAAAAATAGTAATCTGTTCCAAAATTATTACATTTTAAAAATTCATGTTCTGAGCATGCTCAGTAAGCACTTCAAAATAGCTGTATGAAGTTTTGTGTGGGAATATTTTGTTCATGAGGTTTTACATATTCCACCATTTTGTTTTTTGTTTCTATCTATCTATCTAAGACATAACAATGGCATCATAGGGGGACACTTTTTTTGTTCTTTTCTTTTTCTTTCTTTTTCCAATTGTTTAACCAGGTGAGACACAGTAAGCTGAAAGCTTGTTTACAGGTGCAACCTGGGAGCACAGAGAAGTTAAGTGACTTGCTGCGGGTCACACAGTATGCAAGTGGGGGCTGTGGGATTCAAACCCACGTCTTCAGATTTGCAGCTCAGAGCCTTAAACCACTGCACTATACCGCCTCCCACATATATGTTGCTCATCAGGACCCCCTTAGGTGGATTCTGAAGTAAACTGCTGGAAGAAGGACCCCTAAAGGTGTTTTTTGTTTCTTTGTAAATTGTTCTTCGTGACTCGCTAAGGTTGTTTCATATTCTGTCAATAAGAAAAATGTGGGCTGAACAGTGTTTTCTGGCTGGGTTTT
The DNA here is from genome assembly GCA_016271365.2 of Neoceratodus forsteri. Lineage (NCBI taxonomy): Eukaryota > Metazoa > Chordata > Ceratodontiformes > Ceratodontidae > Neoceratodus > Neoceratodus forsteri. The sequence continues at coordinate 30,603,520 of JADMNL010000028.1, forward strand.
TTTGTCATCGTCTTGCAGCTAGATTGATTGGAATCTGGGGTCTGAAATTTTCAGGGTAGAAAGGGCTTGTCTCATAGATGTGACTTTGGCAAGTTTTGGGAACAAATATGAGTGTGTTCTAAAGTTATTGTTTTGTGAAAATTTGGCTTCTAAGCCATACTGCTGTATGCATTTTCATATGTTAAATACATTTCCCTGATATCTAGCATCACCACCCCCACCCTCCAATCTCCATCCACATAACTATGCATTTCCCTAGCACCTAGTGGCACCCCCACCATCCAATGGCCATGTCCATAAAAGTTATACAGTTCCTCGGTGCCTAGTGGCACCCCTTCTGACTGCCGTCCCTTAACAATTCTATACAATTCCCTGGTATCTCGTGGCATCCCCACCCTCGAATTGCCATCCCCCTTATTATTTTGTCTGTGGTGTCTAATGGCACCCCCCAGCTTTGGATCACTGTCGCCCTTTGTATTGTGTATGTCCCTGGTGTCTAGTAGTCCTCCCCAATCACTGTACTTGCTAAATGACCGCAGTCCCCATAATAATTATATATAGTTCCCTGGTGTCTAGTGGCACCACCTCACCCTTCAATTGGCTTCCCCCTTATTATATTATTTGTTCCTGGTGTCTAATGGGCCCCCCTTCAACCGCTGTCCTTGCTGAAAATGGTCAATAAATGTATTTTTTTTAAACTTGTAAAAAAGAAAATGGTCCCTCACCAATCCGACCCCCTACCCCAATCTCCCACTTAGCACCCACCACTCTGCACCTCCCCCACACTTCTCACACACCCTCACTCACCTGAACAGGTCCCATAGTGAAGATCCACTCTCTGATCAAAGACATGTCTGGCTGCTGGAACTGGGGACTGCAATATGAGAAACTAAAGTAAATGTGGTTCCGTGTATTTCAATGGAGTTTTCAACTTTCATCCATAACTTTGTCATTTTTGCATATTTTTACACCACATTTTCAATGTGGTCTTTTTCAGACCACATCTCAGTAACAATGACAGTGGAATTATGCAAATCCAGCCAGAAAGGCAATTTTGCACTCAGTTGGTGAAATCACCTTTCACTCAAGATTTAAAAATTGTCACCACCCTTATTCATGATCTGGGGTCATAAGAAGCATTTTCTAAAAATTTGGGGTCCATATATGTTAAAATGGCAGAATTATGCACATTTATTGACATATACCTATGCTCCCTCATAATTTTCATAATTTTAAATATTTTCACCCCAAATTTTCAACATAGCCATTTTTTTACACCAACTCAAGAATGTGACAGCTGCCATTTTTCAAATCTTCACCAAAATGTCTTTTCACACCTCTGACATGAAATGACATTGCAGTGGCATGGAGTGATGTTTCAGTGGGGATTTTACAATTTTTAGTACCAGGTTCATGAGGTGGGGTAATAAGAAGGTTGTGCTGACAATTTGGTTGCTCTTCTCCAACAAATGGAAGCACAGGGCCCTCTGGGCCATGCGCTTCTACATCAACATACATATATGCATCTATGGTGGGATGCGAGTGCAGGGCCCAGAGGGCCCTGTGCTCACACAGGCAAATAAGGATAGGATTATACTATCTCAAAAAGTAAGGACATTCTTTGCAGAAACACTGCACACAACATTTAGGGTTCAGGCTAAAAGCAACAAAGTAGGGAAATGTGGCTTTATGGTTTCAAACCTCCCCATGACTACAGCAAATCAGGATGCAGCCTTCCTTGGCATTCTCAACCCTAAAGTTCATCCCATTTAATACACTTCTAAAACATATGCACTTAATGGGGTGAGCTTTAGGATTGACGATGCCAAGGAAGACTGCATCCCTGATTTGTTGTAGTTGTGGGGCTGAGGTTTTATGGTTGGTAACCCTAAAGCCACATTTTCTTACTTTTGTCACTTTATCCTAAACCCTAAATGTTGCACTAATGTAGTTTTTCTGCAAAGAATTTCCTTCTCTCTCTCTCTCTCTCTCTCTCTCTCTCCTCTCTCCTCTCTCCCTCTCTCTCTATATATATATATATATATATATATATATATATATTTCAAAAAAGTGGAGTATTATAAACAAATGGAAGGTAGAGGGTGGTGGGAACTCCAAAATGGCAGCTTAAACTAACAGATACATCATGGCAGACTTAAATGACTTAAAAGGCAGCATACTTGCACCTTGTGTATGTAGCTATATCTCCAATTGTTATATTGGAAGGTATTTTTTGCATGGTGCAAAGTAATGTGCTCTACACCACAAAGTCAGGCCTTGTGCACTTGCCAGAGAAAGTTGGGAGTCACAAATGCGTGGCACAATGCCATATTTGAAGCCATTTGATGGAACAAGCTGGCTGTTTGTGCAGTGCAACTAAAGAGTTTTCAAAAGCATATACTAACAGACTGCAACTAGATATAGATCTCTGTAAACACCCAGAAATTGCTATGGAGGCTACCACTGTATGACAAAGCAAACTGCATTCAGTGTGTGGAATGTGAGGTCTATTATTTATGGTCAAGTAGTCTCTGGCACACTTAACCTGCAGCTGTTATTAACTTTCTGCTGGCACAGTTTAGGTAGGTTCTGATACAGAGAAAAAGGGTACAGATCTTTTTTTTTTAGTCTTTGGCCACTGGGTAAGGCCCACTAGGCACAAGTGCCTGTATTCAGGGATGACCTGGGAGCACTGGGTGGTTAAGAGACTTGCTCAGAGTCACACAGTATGTAAGTGGAGGTTATGAGAATCAAACTCAGGTCTCGTCTGCTGGATGTAGCAAGTTCATTCACACCTCATTCCTCTAACCTCTAGGCTATACTGCCAACCAGATCTGAGTTAAATAAACACAGTACATATGTAGATTTTATATGTTTACAGTCAGTTAATATGTTATTGTACAGTATTTATTACATATCAAATTCATAATTTGTGCATCAACAAATTCATTTCTTATGTAATTTAGCTACTAAATGATCATGATATGTGAAGAAAATTATTGTTCAAAACATACTGTAGAATAGGATTTGTGATTATGTAGAATTTGCTGAATTGGTAACCAATCTCCCCTAATTTACCCAGTAACATCCAAAGTAAATGAATATGTAATTTATTTTCACTTAAATACATTTATGTTTGATTTAAAAAAAAAAATCACAACAGACCATAAATTGTTTCATATTTAATGATGGTTCACAGTTAATTTCAATGCATGCTGTCTTTGCTACTAAATTTACATATCGGGGTTGATTTTCAAAAGATAACATTTATTGCAAGGTGCCTGTGCCGGGTATGACACAAGTGGCACCTTGCATCAAAGTTGCAGCCATCTGATTTTTAAATGCCAGCTGCATCGAAATCAGGATGCTGTGTGTCAAAGCCAGCCTGTGCCACCTTTGCACAAGAATTGCCCATGTGCCAGGTCACAAGTGTGGTTGTGCCATGATGGGGCTGCATTATCCCCTTTTTTGAAATTATAGAAGCCCCGCCATGGTTGCAACAAGGGGCTGACCTTCGACCAGCCAAAGGTGGTCTAAGGGCCCTCTGCTGCTGCTTGGCAGGGTGGCAATTGAGGGTACATGGAAGTGAGGACTAGGGGCTGATGTAGCCCTGGTGAAGCCATGGAAGCTAGGGAAGAACAATGGCAGTGACAGTGACATGTGGAGGAACCTGGGGAGAGTCCATGCTCCTTGCTATACAGGCAATCAGGCTGGGTGGATGGGGTACAGCCAGACCAGCATGTGCCAGACCTTAGTGGACAGTAGCCATGACACCTGCCCCACAGGACCCACAGTCCATGACATTGTAGTCTGGCATCCTCCAGCCACCACATTTAGGGCTCTGTATATGGGTGATGTGTCAGTGCCCTCAGCACATTCCCAGCCACCACATTTAGGGCTCTGTATATGGGTGATGTGTCAGTGCCCTCAGCACATTCCCAGCCACCACATTTAGGGCTCTGTATATGGGTGATGTGTCAGTGCCCTCAGCACATTCCCAGCCACCACATGCACCTCGTAACCTGTACCCGGTGCCACTCACTGCCCTTATGAGACTGTGGGTCCTGTGGGGTAGGTGCCAGGGCTGCTGTCCACTGGGGTCTGGAACATGCTGTCCTGGCCATGCCCCCCCACATGGCTGTGTGGCAAGGCAAATGGCATCTCCCCTCGGTACCTCCAAATGTCCCTGCCACTGCCGCTGTTCCCCCTGTCAGCCTCCATGGCACCACAATGGCTCCATCAACCCCAGGTCCCCACTTCTGGGAATAGCAACCCCCCAACTTCCACAGGTTGGATAGGGTTGTGCCAGGGGTGACAGATCCCTCTGTCAAACCCCACAGGTGTGGTACATGTTTGGCACTACATTATGGCTGTGACAACTTCTGGGTCTGTGGTGCAGGGACCCCCATTTTTACAAAATACAGCCCAGGTTCCCAGATGCACCCGGAGTTTACCGCAGCCCTGCACTGTAACAAATTGTGGTGATCTCAAGGCACTTTTAAAATTGAGCCCATTGTATCTAGTAGTAACTGAACTGATCGAAAGTAAAGACGTCAACATTTACCAAAATGTACTTTGAATTTCATAATTATAATTTGTACAATGTAGATGAGAATGAAACCTTACAGAGAAATGATTTATTTCTATGGTCTGAAAACTAAAATGACAATAAAACATTTATCAACACTCTAGGTGGGTCATAACCATTTATCATCTCTTAAGGTTGTCCACAAAGGAGTTCTTAACCAATGGGAGAGCAGCTTGAACAACGTCTGATGAGATCAGTGTGACCTCTGCTGCACTCAAAAACAGAGCAGTGAAATCAAACAGAAACAGTTTATTCTTCATTAAAAGAACTAATCTGAGAGCTTTATAGTTGAACATACATTGTACAAATGGGACACACAATGGCCTCATTAATAATAAGACATTAATCGTTACTTGTGAGGCAACAGGACTTTCATAACTTACTCATGGCTCTGCCACTCTTGAGTTATGGTCCTGCCCCCCACCCCCTTCCTAATGATGATAAATGACATATTCTGAGTATGGCCATTGCATATCTGAAATAAACCACTGCAAGATATGATAGGTTAAATTATACGTAACATCCTTGCTTGATTGGGATGAGGAAGGTTTCTTAGGTTCAGTGGGGAGGATTGCTGGTTTGTCAGGTGTTGTTTGTGATTGATCAGATAAATTTAGAAAAAAGGTATACTGATTATTGCGAGTTATGATTTAGGGTTTATGTAATTAAAGTTTATCAGTCATCAGTTTATCACTATTGTATTCTATTTTACAGAGTAACAATTGTAAATTCTTTTTATCAAATACTTGATTTTTAACATCAGTTATTTAGAAAAGCTGTGAGTAAACAGGAGTCTACTCACAGCTGCTGGCCATATAGCAAGTGTAGAGTCTCTCTTCCCTCCCACTCTTCACTGCCTATAAATTTATAGCATAAAGTGGTCATGTGACTAAGTGCCAACTTTACCATCTGCAGGCTATTAAATTTCACCACTAGAGGGAGGGTGGCTGTCTTCAATTAGGTTGCAGGCATCACAGGTACATTATAAAAGCGAACCAGTCTCTGCAGCTCCTTAACAAATTGCCTATCTTTTATCCTCAATAAAACCCTTGTGATTATAAGAAAGCCCTGATAAAAGTAGATACCCATTACCAGTAACATCCCCTTCTGTAGGTATAGTATAAACCCTCCTATTACAAACAACATGCTAGCCATACTTATCCTCCAGGTGCCCTTCTCCCTCACCTGTCCCACCTCACTGTCCCTCCTCACAAACCCCACCCACCCTCACTTCCCCTAGGGTGGCCAACAATTATGCAATCTCTCCCTACAATCCAGCTACCATCTCCTGTATGCATGAGATGTGGAACTCTGCTTCTGCTTCTCTTACACTTACCCTTGTCTCCACACTAAAACTAGCCTCATGGGCTTTAACGACTACCCTTGCAACCCTCCCATCCTGCATATATCTTATGCCCAAGCTCCCCACCCTTCCACCACCCAAGACTGCCACCAGGAAAGACTGAGGGCTTCTCAGACTTAATTTAAAAAAACTTATAATGCTTCTTTTGCTCTGCTCAGGGAATGTGGAAGCAAATCCAGGACCCCCCACCCCAGTCATGTCCCCATCAGACTTTGCCACAGCCCCAGGACTAAAAATAATGCTGGCCAACATATGTAGCCTGGTGAAAAAAATGGATCAAGTCAAAATATGGGTTTCACACACCAACCCAGATATCCTAGTTATCACTGAAACCTGACTTAAAGCCATCACTGCAGATCAACAGGTCATGCTCCCCTCCTTCAACTTATTTAGACAAGACCATCAAACAAGTGGGGGGGGCTTGTCATCTATGTTAAGTCCAAATACCCCACTACTGAATTCCTCTCTTTATCCAAACCAAAAGAATTCAAATACCTGGCAGCTGGACTCTCACTCTCATCCTCTGAAGCTTTTAACAGTATTGGTTGCTATAGACCACTGACAGGATGTACTGACCTATTCCCAACACTAAGAAATATTATTGAATCTAACACACATGAATCCATCATCCTCTGTGATTTTAATTGGAATTGGTAGGCTTCCAAAGCAAACACCTTTAAGGACATGTGTGACAAACTGGGAATCACTCCGTACGTGACTGAACCAACAAGAATTAACCTAAAAAGCGATGATAAAAGTTCCATCCTGGACCTAATACTTACAAATAGGCCCCACAAAATTCAACACACAGCCATCTTTCACAATGAACTTAGTGACCACAGTATTGTAGTCTGTACAGGATACCAGGACAAATGCACCCCTAACACCAAGTTTGTCTTAAAACATAGCTTCCGAAAATTCAACCTGGAAAGCTACCTAGAAGATCTTAGGCATATACGTTGGCAAAGTCTGTACCTAGCTAACTCAGTCGATGAAGGCATTAACCTGTCAACCCTAACAAATAAGCATGAACCTCTCATTAGATGCAGACTTAAGAAGGTTTCCTCCCTTTACCTCAAGGCTGCCTTAAAACCCTGGGACAAATTATGGACCAGGGTGAGACAATCCAAGGCCCGTGCCAACTGGGCTGCATTTAGAGCATGTTGCAATGTGTGTACAAAGCTAGTCAGAGAAACCAAATCAAAATACTATGTCAACTCCCTAGAAGTCAAAAATGGTAATTCTGGCAAAATCTGGTGGACACTTAAAACAGTAGAGGAACATAGAACTCCCCCCTCCATCCCTCTCAAAATAACTTAATTTCTGACAAGGGTACCATCCTAGATAAACTTAACAATCACTTCACAATGGCAGGTCTAGCTTTTGATTTTTCCACAGCTGCCAGACTGCTCTCCAGCCACACAACAATAGAGTCCCCCATGGACCCAAATAATCATAGCTCCTTTAACCTCACCCCACTAACATACAAGCACATCGAGGACCTTCTAAAATAGATGGATACAAAGAAGGGAGCTGGTGCTGACAGTATCAAAGCCACATTCCTAAAACTAGGGGACCTCCACTTCACTGTCCCCATAATTTATTTATTCAACTTGTCAATATCATCCGGTACAGTCCCTCCAGTTGGAAAATGGCATTTATTCTCCCACTGCTCAAATCCGGTGATCTGTGTGAACTTAACAACTACAGACCAATCTTCATCCTTTCTGTACTGTCAAATGACTTGAAAAGTTATTCAATACTCAATTAACGGATCACCTTGAATGCGCCAACCTTCTTAATCCCCTGCAGTCAGGCTTCAGACACAACATAGCGCTGAGTCTGCTCTAGCAGAAGTGACCAATTACTGGTTCTTAGCCTTCAACAATAAACAAACAACAGGAGCTGTGTTCCTAGATGTGAGCAAGGCCTTTGATACAGTTGATCATGATCTCCTGCTTATGAACCTTAAACAACTTGGATGGAGTAGAACCTCACTTGATTGGTTCACAAGTTACCTCACAGATAGGTTCCAATGTGTAAAAGTAGATGGGCTCCTTTCTCCCTCCCTCCCAGTAACAAGAGGGGTCCCCAAAGGCTCTATCATAGACCCCCTTGTATTCTCTGTTTATATGAACTCATTGGGTAACGGCATCCACAATTCAAAACTTCATTTCTTTGCAGATGACACCGTGCTCTATACCTCCCAACCGTCCTTGTTGGAAGTCAGTTATGAACTAAAGAAGGACTTCAGTCAGCTGCAGCATAACCTTCTGAAATCCAAACTCCTTCTAAATACAAAAAAAACTAAGACCATGTATTTTCTCCTCCATCAATTCCATTCTTCCCACCACTACCAGGCAACATCTGCCCCAATTACAATCATGTTAGGTGACACTCTTGAGGTCATGGATAATTTCAAGTACCTAGGCATATGGCAAAATTCCAAGTTATCCTTTGCCACCCACATTGAATCATTCTTCAAAAAACTAAAAATAAGATTAGGGTTCTTTTTTAGGAAAAAATCCTTATTCCCTGAGACAATCAGGAAAAGGCTGGTTGAGGCTACCTTCCTACCACTCATTGACTATGCAGATGTCATTTACAACACCAATCCTTCAACCCACATCTAAAAACTCAATATTCTTATCACAGGGCCCTTCATTTCATAACTGAAACACCCTACAGAACACATCACTGCACTCTTTACTTGATAGTAGGTTGATCCTCTCTTACCACAAGAAGGCTGCTGCACTCAGGCACATGGGCTCTGAAGAATTTGTTTCACAAACTGACCATCTACATCTCTTCCCTCTGCCATGTTTTCTATAGCTGCTACTCCCTGAGCAAAAACAACTACATCCAGCTCGACATACCCAGAACACGTACTCTCCATGACAGAGCTGCATCCAGCTATACCATACCATACTACTGGAACAAAATACAAACCTCCCTTAAGCTCACCAAGCTCATTTCTGTCAATTGCTTTAAATCTTTGTTCTACAAGATCTTCAGGTAAGCTTGCCAATGCCACAGCAGTTAGTTACACCACAGTGGTGGGTCTTTCCACCTCACTGCATCCAGTCTTGATGCACTTTTACCCCAGTCATCTCACACTCCACAGTTATCCTCAGCCAACTCTTACCGGTCACTTCCTTCCTCCTTGCTCTCTACCTTAGTTAGTTTAAGTTGTTTAACCAGGTATAGCACACTAAGCTGAAAGCTTTTTTACAGGAGCGACCTGGGAGCTCAAGGAGGTTAAGTGACTTGCTCAGGGTCACACAGTATGCAAGTGGAAGTTGTGGGATTCAAACCCAGGTCTGGTCTGCTGTATATCACCAGATTTGCAACTCAGAGCCTTAGACCACTGCACTATACTGCCTACCTACTGGGCCATGGCTCCCAGCTCTTGAATCACCCCTCTGAGCCCTGACCCACCACTGCCCATCACTGCCTTCTGTCTTTCCTCACTTCTTTACTACAGATTCATCTCTATTAGCACCAACCTTTATCTTTGCTCACTCGCCAACTGCTAATTCATGCTCTGCTCAGTCACTAATGCGACTGCTCCCACAGCATCTTTATTCCATATTTACTCCACACTTAAGCTGCCTGCTCCTGTCTCTACTGTTTTGATTGCCCATTGCTCATATTGTACTATTCATTACCAATTATACTATTACTGGCAACTGTTTTCTCTGCAAACTATTTTGTGGACCATTTTTTTAATTCAACTTTGTAAATGGTTTTTGACCTTGTCTTGTTATTATTGTCACACCAGGACAACCTTGTAAATGAGCATGCTCGATGGTGTCTTCCTGCAAATAAACTTGAACTTGAACTAGAAAAACATTTACTTCTTATTCCAAAATAAGTTTCACTGTGGTTAGTGTAAAAAAAATAGTCTTAGTAGCTTTAGTTTTACAAGACTGGGTGGGATTAGTTGCTCTACATGAAAGAATAGTATTGATTGGGTAATAAATATACTTACCAGAAGAGAGAAGGTGGGTATGTGTGTCTTGGTCCAAGGTTTTTTAGGGATGCCGAGATACTTGTTCAACTGAAAAAGAAGAAGAAGAGCAAGAAAAAATATTTATAATTTATTTTGGGGCTTTTGTTATTTCCTAGATTATTTAATCTGTTTCTTTTGGGCTCTAACTTATCTGCATTGCCCAATTTCCTCAGCTGTGTTACCTCTGCATCCACTAGGATTTGTTTTAAATCAGTGTTGTTCCCCTGGGCTTACCCCTTAGGTGGGTTAAATGGGTTTCTAAAAGCATGCCACTGAACAAGCTTCACTTCCACATGGACTGTGTCTGGCTACCAGGTACAGGGCCTGAGGGAGACCGGCATCACATTGCTCATTGACTGCGATGTTCTTACTCTTTGCTTTCTGTTCAAGACGCACAGATGTGCAATGGTGTTATGATGTGAACTGCATGCTTCTCTGTGATGTTTGTTAACAACTCCTGCTCCTCCGGTGCTTTTCGACAGACCAAGCCTGCCTTATCCCTGGTCCCCTCAAATGTGTGTTAGATGCCAGTTTATTTATTTTTATTTATTTTATTTTATTCTTTGGTAACCAGGAAAGGCCTACTAGGCACAAGTCCCTGTTTTCAGGGGTGACCAAGGAGCATCGGATTTCTATTTAATTTTCTACGCCCTCAACGTTTCTGAGGAGAAGAGAAATCTATACGATGAGTCATTGTTTTCCTTTCAGCTTTACTTTTGATTTTAAAGCTAAATTTTCCATGGAAATTGTAAACTTTGGGCTGGCAGTAAAGGCTAAAGCTTAGAGTAACAAACAGTGAATGAGTCTGGTAATCCAGTAGATTTAGGTTTGATTCTCACAAACTCCAGTTCCATACTGTGCAACTCTAAGCAAGTCACTTAGCCTTCTAAGTGCTCACACATTGCCCCTGAAAACAAGCACTGTGCCTACTGGGTCTTACCCAGTTAACCAAGAATAAAAAAAAAAAAAATTGTAGTCTATAGTGTAATTGCTGTGTTGGCAGGTGGCTGTTTTACACAAATTACTGTGATACCATACTGATTTACTGAGATATTTACCCTCTGTATCCTCCTCCAGGGTGAGGGACCCTCTCCTTCTAGTTCTCCTTTTGTTTCATTGTCACCCACTTCCTCATCATTGGAAGAGGAGGAGCTGACCTCAACTTTAATGGTGAAAGAGACCAAGGCAACAGGACCAGTTTTTAGGTGGACCACCTGAGAACCTTTTATGCCATGTTCTTCAAAGAAATAATTATTTGTGTACAGTATATATGTGCAGTATGCATGTACAGTATGTCTGTACAGTATGTATGTATTTCTTTTTTTATTAAATAGACTGAGCTAAGGCTTATTTCCTGGAGTGACCTGGTGGGAAGGAGAAGAGTAGTAGTCAGGCAGGCAATTATAAACAATGAGAAGTGCAATGACAACAGTTACAAGTCCAAGCTCAGATTGATAACAAATTAAAAAATATTTAAAATGTAATATATATATAAAACAGAGACTGTACACAGGTTGCTCACAATTATACAAGGGTAGGCAGCAGAGTATCTGGAAAAACTGACTTGGGGTGAGGTGTATACCCCTTTTCATCGACATCCCAATGGCGAAACAAGGAAAAGGACCATTAAGGTGATATTCATGGTAATGGTCCATTTTCCTTGTTTCACCTTCCCCCAGTGTTCTGCTCCCTCCCCAGATCAACTCTGATCTGGAGTTGGAATCTTAGAGTCCGGGGTGTGTGGGGGGCAGAGCCCCTCACATGGGGAGTGTGGGGGTGCAGCCCCCCACAGAAAACAAGGACTCAAAATGTGGTACAATACCTGCATCGGTATTGTGCCATCGCTGTGGGGGAGGTCAGCATTTTCACTGATGGGAAAACTTGGTGCTTCTGGGTGAGGTGAGCCCTATCACAAGACAGAGAAAGGGAAGGAGTGAGAGGAACACAAGAAAAACAGGGGTTTCTGTAGAGATGGGAGAAAATGTAGATGGAGGGGGGAGAGAGGAGCTTAGTGGGGGTGAGGAGCTTAGTGGGGGTGATAGGAACATATGGGGGGAGTGGTGAGCCTTAGTAGGCACTTTAGCAATAGTAGGGATGGGGCTTGGTAAAGTGGAGAGGAGAGCAGGTTCTAAAGGGAGGGGAGCTGGCATAAGAAAGCAGCTTGACCAGAACATGAGCAGGGTTGGAGAATAGAGAAGCAGCGGGTGTCCATTGTGTGAAGGGGGTAAGAGGAGAGGGTGGAGGGGAGAGGAGAGGAGCTAGGTGGGGGAGTCAAACCAGTATTTACCAATGAAGGCTGAGCAGTCAGACTGGCAACACAAGAGTGGGGGGGTGATAGAAATGGAGGAATAGAGAGAACAATGGTGGGTGTGGGGAGAAGAGTTGAAGGCAAAGCTACAAAAGGCATTGCAGAGGGTATCCAGCTGGCAAGGGAGGAAGGAAGAGCAGCGCTACATAGCACATCCTCACAGTCAAAAATAGGGAGGATCATTTTGACTAGTGGGTCTCTGTGGACTTCAGTGGGGAGACAGTCCTTGTTACTGTATAGGATGGAGAGCTTGGGATGAAGTTTGAAGTGCTAGGGTTGATGTGGACTGAAAAATCTAATTTTCTATCAAGCCACACATTAAGGTTTTTGAGTGCAGGGACACTCTCCAGATGGGTGCCCTCAAGGGTTGAAAAGACTGGGGAGGGTGAGAGCTTTGCTAGATTTCGACTGGTGCCAAAGGTCACAAACACAGTCTTTTTGGTGTTAACTTTAAGCAGGTTGGCATGGAACCACCATAAAACATGTTAGAAATCACTTTGGAATGGGGATTCAACAGCAGACATTGCAGGACTGGATCACTGATGACTGTGTCATCAGCATACATGTGTATATTTGAGGTGACACAGGTGGAGGGGAGATCTTTAAGAAAGATGGAAAACAGTATGGGGCCCAGGATGCAGACCTGGAGGACTCTTGTCAGTATGGGGAGGAGGGGATAGAATGCCACCCACCTGAACAGACTGCTGACAGTTCAGAACCATTCAAGTGCAGGAATAGAGAGTCCAGCTGAGGCCAGTTTATTCGGGAGGAGAGGGTGGGATACCAATGTTATTACATTTGTAACATCATTTTTTGAACTGTTTATATTAAATTTATGTGTAATTATGTTTAATAAGATTTTGCAAGGGGTACTATGGATATGATGCTGCCATTTTTATTAGGGGTAGGGCCTGGTCCTGTCAGTTTTTGCAACCATGTTAATTTATTACTACAGAAGACTGTGTCTTTAAAATGTATCATGTGCAAGAAGCAGTTTTACTTTCTAATCACTCCTATTTTGGCTTGCATGGTGTCAGCAGAATTTTCAAAACTGAAGGTCTGAATAGTGTTGATGGGTGTGGGTTGGATTCATAGTCTGCTGAGTGAAGTGACTGTGATTCAGATTGTAAAATGAAAAGCAACAGACAGGTCTCCAAGTCAGTATCACAAAACTAGATACTGGAAGCTGCTGACAATTAGGGAGAGGCATCAATTCACAGATTATAAAGGGGGATGAAAAAAATGATTATGTGGATACGCCCATTAGGGGGTGGGGATGTACCTGGTACATCCTTGACCACACCAGTTTTTAGACCATTCTGCAACCAATGCATACAATAATTTATTTTTAAATAAATAAAAATTCATTTTATCGTGGTATATTATCCAGAGTTGTATTGTTCAGTAGAAGAGAATATATATGAACACATTCTGTCTACTTGCTAACAAAATATACTGTTTAAACAATACAGCATACATAAAATTGAACATGCGGGAACTGGGGGAGCCTCTGTATGGCCATGATCTTATCACTGTTACAAGTGGTATCGCTTGGCCCTATTGATTTTTGCAATCATGTTAACTCATTGTCTCCTAGCAGACACCTGTAGTCATCAGTAAAATACACTGGTGCATCCTGAGGACATCTGCAGAAGTCAGCTACTGACTCCCGGTGTGCCCTTGCAACATCTGGAGAAGTCACTTATATATTTTAATATACAGTGTAACAGAATATAATATATGTTTGACTGCATAGCACCGTTGGAAAGGTAATTTAATGCTGAACAACTTTGTCACGGATATTTTGTGCATATCATGTATACTTTAGGAGTTATTTGCATTTGTTTATTGTATGGTGTGTATGGCTTATGCTGCCTGTTTTAGTGTAAAAAATTTTTTTTTTGCTGTTTCAACCAGCTTAAAAAAAAACAAAATTACATATTATTATTTGCATACCTCCATTGGGAAGGTAATTTTGTGCTGAACAACTTTGCCACCGATATTTTGTGTATATCATGTATACTTTAGGAGTTATTCACATTTGTTTATGGTATGGTGTGTATGGCTGACATGTTGTCCATCAAGATTCACCTAAGCAGCTTGAATAAAAATTCACTTTTTTGGCATTTCAGCAGGTATAAAATGAAAACCGTATTGATTACAACTGGTTGCATAGCATTTTTGTGCTCATCAACTTTCATGCTGATACTTTGTGTGTATCATGTATACTTTTGGAGTTACACACATTTGTTTATGATATGGTGTGTGTGGTTGAGATTCATCCCTTAAATCTTACCAAAGCACCTTGACTAAAATGGGAAAACATTATGTTTTATAGTAAAAAGATCTTTTTTTTTAATAAACATAATATTAAAACACCATCTAATGTCTGTATGCTTAATTTGGTGTTGATATTTTACATATTTTCCAACAAAAAAATGGCTTATGTTGCCCTTTTTCAGTGAAAAAAATATTTAGTTTGCTTTTTCGACCAGCATAGAAAAAAAACAAAATTACTTATTATTACATGCATGCCACCATTGGAAAGGCAATTTTGTGCTGAATAACTCTGTTACTCATACTTTGTGTCTAGCATGTACCGTTATTGAGCTATTAGCATTTGTTTGCGACATGCTGACTATGGCTTGATTTTGCTTAGAAAGGCCCAGGATTCACTGTTAAAAGTATACAGGAGATTCAGGAGGCAAGTGGTGTTATCTCAGAGTGAGCCTGTGGAAGCAATGAGTTAATTTATTACTAGGGAGGACTGTGCATTTAAAAGGCAGCATGTGCATTACAAGTTGTTTGTTATCCAAATTTATAATTTTCAAGTAACTTTCCCCCC
This sequence comes from Neoceratodus forsteri, assembly GCA_016271365.2. Lineage (NCBI taxonomy): Eukaryota > Metazoa > Chordata > Ceratodontiformes > Ceratodontidae > Neoceratodus > Neoceratodus forsteri. The sequence continues at coordinate 30,618,636 of JADMNL010000028.1, forward strand.
AAAATTGACAGAAGCTTTCAGGGCCTACTTCCTTAACACATACCAAAAGGCATGGCCTGTCCTTTCAATTGGTAAATAAAGCATGATCTGCATCGCAAAGGGGAACTGCTGTGCCAAAGTGGCACTGCACCAGACTTACACCATAAAGAGGGGTGTGTCAGGTTGCAAGGGGTCTTGCACCATGGCACGGCTGCAACATCTCCTTTTTTGTCATTTTTCAAGCCTCACTGTGGATGCAGCAATGGGTTACACTTAGATACACCAGGAGGTGATCTAACGGACATGGGCCAGTGCCACACACAGGGAGATGGGGTCTGACACCAGGCTGCTAAGGGCAGAAGGGGCATGGGAGGTGGCATGGAGAGATTTAAGAGACAGCTGGGGATGGGAGGGAGTTTATTTAATGGAGTTTCAATATAATACTTACTAACAGAGGTACTTTCATCCTGTCCAGGCTATGCATTTCAAAGAGAAATTCTCAATAGACATTCATACAGATATACTTAATTCACATTCCACAAAAAAGCCCATAAAACCTATTTGTACCAGTAGATACCATATGGCATTAGAACCATCCATTGCTGGCATTGACCCAAAATGGCCACTGGGAGTGAATGAGTTAAAATGAGAAAGGAGGGGAGCAACATCAGTTTGAAGGAAGATGTAAAATTAATGATACTAATGCAGTAAGTGGTTGACCATTGAAGCATTTCCATACTAGTTAGAAGAATAACCATATATATCAGTCCACAGTTAACCCCTAAACTTCCTATGAATACAAAATACAGTAGTGTAAACAAAACTTTAATGCCTCACGCCAATAAAACTTTAAAGCTCCTTCTCCAAACAGTTATATTTGCACAATTCAGTAGAGGCATACTAAATACTATACAAAGTCATCCTTAGACTATGTAGGGCCTGGGGCAGAGGTAAAACATGGGGCCCCCTATAACCGTCAATCTGCAGTCTGGTGTTCACTTTGGTTACAAAATGGTGTTTGACAATGAAATCCACTTTTTTGTGAGATGAATTATGTGGTTCCATTTGTCACTCAGTAGTGACTACATTCAAATGTTAAAACTGGAAAACGTCCTACTTCAGAGCTTTAAGTTGTATAAATTCAGAAGGGAAATAATGGTTTATAAATTTGCTATTATGTTGTGATACGTTTTAATATGAAGTAAGAAATAAAATAGTTGGTAAATCCTAAGGTGAAACTAACCTATAGGATTATTATGTGCTTTTCTGATGAGCTGTGGGGGGTCCATAGGACACCAAGGATTGTCACTAGTGCATATGGAGTAACACTGAACACCAGGGAGAATCTATGGGTGGGGGTGGGGGAGGAGCTGTACTGGAAGGAGGGAGGGTTACACTGAACATGTTGGTGTGTGTAGGAAGAGCACTGAACACCAGTGAGCAACCTACAGAGTGGGAGTGAGGGCAGCAGCTTATAACTGGCTGTATAGTGCTACTCCATGAGGATTACACTGAACATGTTGGTGTGTGTAGGAAGAGCACTGAACACCAGTGAGCAGCCTACAGAGTGGGGGTGAGGGCAGCAGCGTATAACTGGCTGTATAGTGCTACTCCATGAGCAGCGTGGGCAGCACAGCATGAAGCTGCTTATGCAGTCCCTGGCTAAGATATTAGTGACCACTCTTCTATACTGCTCCATAACACCTGGATCACTCATTTGCATTGTGCCATACTACCATGGGGACTACTGCCTCCATACCACACACACACACATACATACATTTGTACTAAAGACATGCAGCTCATATTAGATAACAGTTTCCAGACTGACACTGTAACATAGTGGGCTGTGTCCCAAGCACTTTGCATATCATTGTCACTTGCCCATGCTGCAATTTCAGAGCTCCATTTAATCTGAATTCTTTTTCCAGAAACTGCCTGGCCAGACTTCCTAGGGATATGACAGCTTTAATAACTCTTTTAAATTATGTTGCTGTCTCAACTGTACCACCCGTTTCTACTTCCCAGTCCCAGATCCAAGACAGCCGGCCTGGCCTCTTGCTTTCTTGCTGACCTGTCTCAACCAGAACCCAGCCAATCACTATATGATTTTTTTGGCAGAGAGAAATTATAAATCACCACCGGCAATTACTTGTGTTTCTTTTGTAGCAGCCAAGTCTCCTCTCCTTCTAGCTCCCTCTGTGGCTTCAAGTTCAGGATCGGGTTCAACCTTTCAGCACACAGCCTATCAGCAAGCACCCCACTGCCTTGGTGTCATGCAGCTGCGCCACGCGATGAGTTGATGACAATACACAGGCTTCTTCCTGCTTTCAATTTACATCTCCGATGTCCTGTCATGCATATTGTGTGGCTAGCTACTGCCAGGGCTAGGAAAAGTGGGAAACTGAGTCTTCCTTAACCAGCCCAGCTGAACATGAAATATGGGATAATAACAGGCTTCCCAACCCATATTGATTTAAGAAGTGCATGTGTGGGGCAGCTGTCCCAACTGCCACCCCAACCCCCCCCAGGACGGCCCTGGCGCTACCAATCTAGAGCTAAGCAAGTGCTGCATAGTAACTTTCATGCAATTACATGATAGTCATATAATGAAAGAGAAATAGTGTAATCTAAATATTCTGTAATTAACAAGTACAGTACAGGTTAGAATTTGTAGCATTACAGCCATTTAACTAAGTTGGTACATTTCATAAAATGAAAGTCTAACTCTGTATTAATATACCGTTGAAAGTGTCCACATAACTGAAGAAGCAAACAAACAGAAAAACACAAGTCAATCAGCCATTATGCTAAATGTTTTACCAGGTTTATCAGTCACTCACCAATCAGCTAATGTGGCCACGCTTGGAGAGCTGCTTTGACCAGCTGCAACAACAAGAGCTTCTGTATTAGACTGTTTGGACTCTTCATGCTGACAATGACTGTGCCTGCTCAGGTCCTCCAGAAGCTCTATTCTTTGCCCACCTGGTGCCTTGTCACTTTCTGCCCCTGGACCCCCACCTTGGCAGTCCCATCCCATTGGCTTTGAGGATATGCAAACAACAACCCCAATTATAGGTGTATAGTTGATGATTGTTGCCCCCTGCATACTGTAACAGTTTTGAGGTCTGCTGGGTTCCCACTACATTTTCTTTGACATGGACTGATTTCTGGATTTCTGAAGAATAGATCTACTTGATCGATTCACGCCCACCACGCTCAACTGTTTGTCAAAATGAGAGCATGAGTGCAGTCTGCAGGCAGTCCATGACACAGCCTCATATTTAACATGCGGGAGACAATAAAAGTAATATAGTTTTACCCTGACTATTGAATGAAATCTGGTGCATTTGCAAAAAAAAAAAAAATCTGAATGAGTTCCTGAGGTCCTGAAATTGCCAGCTCGATGAACGTTAGATATACTGTTCAGTGTTCATCACTGCTGGGCTCAACAACGTATATTAGCACTCTAGTTCACAATTTAATATTCTTTTTTGTTTTGTTTTTCTGATCACCAATTCTGTTAGCCCCACACACACAGTTTAAACCTGATTTCCAAACCACGAGCATGAGTGCCAAGGCACAAGCCTGAGTGACTTTGTAAAGCTGTCTCTACCACTTATTTGCTTATATTTTAGTAGGCCATAAGAGCCAAATCAAAGTCATGGCTCAAGGAACAAGGCCTTTGTTTTTATCTGTAGCTTTAATTTGACACATGTGGCCTTCTAAAATAAAAGCAATAGTGTTTAAAAACAGACTTCTGTTATTACTAATACAGTGTGGCCTCACACTCCATAAACGAATACATCACAAAACATGAGAGCACGGGGTGGTGCCTGCTCAAATTGAGGACCAGGAAGGAGAAAGGATTAAGCTGACAAGTTCCCCTAATGAAGATTTACAATCTCTTCCCATTAGAAACAGAGGTTATAACAATTTCTAAGAAAAGGACTTTTGAAGTCCTTTAGAGGTAAGCTGCTGCTGAGGGGCTTACAGAAATATTTGAAAATGAGTACCTTTGTATAGCTTTGTAAACCATTGTACAGCTCCTAGTGCTTATGTTATGCTTTGTATTATTTGACTTGTTAAATGTTAACTTTTGTTCACTCTGTATTGCCAAAATGGTACTTATGTTACTCATTCCTGATAACACAAGCAGCATTGCCTTAGCCATGAATGATTTTACCCCAGGCTAATTAGTGCATGTTTTTACTAATCCTTATGTACTTATTACTTTCCAGTCCCTGTACCCCTCTTGCTAGACATAGGCAAAACTTACAGTGGGCATCTGTACCTAAAGCATAAAATCTCTAGCTCCCAGGTGGTTGCACCTTCACAAGCAGCCATCCGAAACCATTCACCCGGATTCATCTCTAGCAAAGCAACACTAAAGCCGCCAACCAATGGGATTGTGAGCATCTTCTGACCCTTGCTTATAATTGGCTTCTGCAGTTTACTTCAACGATCCTTCCAATTCCTGCAAAATCGAATGGTCTGCATGTACTCTGCTAAAACAGCTGTAACCACCTCTTTCCCTGATTGATGGGATCCTCTTCCTTACAGCTTAGAGTGCAATTCTTGGGAACATGAGAGATTATGCTCCTTTTGTGAACCTTTGCCTGAGATTGGCCCAAGGTGCCAAGCATATTCATTACCTTCCCTGCCTTGCGACTTTTCTGGGGCCCCGACGATCCTCTGGACATGGACAGCCAGCGCCAGCTCCTAGATTTGGAAAATATGTGCAGTAGGTGCTGTCCCATCCATTACCTCAGTACTGGCCATTAATTCTTCTATCAGCAGTCGCAGTACAGTCAGCCTCAGTCCCAATGTAAGCGGTCCCTGGGGCTGCCGTTGATAGTGCCTGGCACGCTGTTTGCTCCCTTTCTGACCTAACCAAACCTGTTTTATTCCTTTTGTGAACTGTGTCAAGAGAAAAGCTGTTATCACTTATTTTGTCTGACTGTTATGATAGTGATACCAAGATCTCGCTTGTGTTTTTTTAGGAAAACTCTTGTGATAATATCCATCTCTGAATCTCTGTGGTCTAGCCTGCTCCCACTGTTTTATATTGTTCACTGTGTCTTATTGATGATCTGGAACTAACTGTTAAGATATGTACATCTGTGTGTCTTGATTTGCACTTCTACTATGTTTTATTCACATTATAAATATACTGTTTGTACTATAATCTGGACTTAACCAGGTCCATCTTGTAAATGAGCTTGCTCAACGATGTTCGCCTGGATAAATAAAGATTTGATTGATTGATTGATTGCTAGTTGGACTTAAGCAGTAAATTCATCAGAGAAATCTTATGTAGCAAAGTGAACATCGCTGCTGGTAGTGAGAATGCATTCAGAGCCAGGTGCAAGGACACAAAATGGCACCAAACACAAAGATGTGATTAAAAACCAGCTCATTCTCTCAACTTAGTACTGACTGGAAAGTACACATTGCATTACTACATAGTCAGCATTAATAGAAAAAAAATTACATTTTAAGAGAAACATTAGGCTAACATATTACATTTAAATGTATATGTAAAAGGCACTAATAATATAGATGGGGATGACAATATTCATTTGATCACATCTAATGATTTTTTCATTCTTGTCCTCTTTATCATCGTATGCATGAGATGTGTGCTGTTAGAACCAGTTATCCCTCCTTCTTTTCATAAAGTGCAGAGGATACAATGTGTATAGTGTGTTATTAAACATATGAGATATTAGAGCTGGCCCAGTGGTGTTGGGGCTGAGATGCATTGTGCTTTACCCCTGACCATACTGGTGACCCGAATTCAGGAACAAACTCAGGTCACTAGGGTTGGCTGGGGAGGGAGAGGATAAAGTGTCCAAAGGACTGCTCCCCTCTCCTGGGGAGGGGAGGATTGTGGTGCCTCAGCCCTTGGTTGCCCCGAGGTGGAGGCTTGGGGGACAGTGCAATATCTGAGCACCAGTGCAGGGAGGGGGCCAAAGCTCTGTGATGTGCGCGTGCCTCCATGTATGTATGTCTATGTGCGGCCACAGCCAGGGGTTGGGCAGCCAAGAACAGGAAAAGAATGGGGGATCTGGGCTCCAGGACATCCGGCCCACTCCTTCCTGATCCACACCGCTACCTGAAACCACCAATCCACTACTGGATTATGCTCCAGGAGAGGGGAAGATGGCCCTCATGTTCCTAGCATCACCATGGGGAGGCAGAATCCATGGAGGTCTTGGGTCGGATAGGTGCTGGAGGATGTGGTGGCTGGTCAGGTGGGGAGGAACAGAACTGAACAGCCATGCCTGGAACCTCAAAGGGAAATCCCCACTTGGGGATTAGTTTTCAGCTTGAGGTTTACGGCTTTCAGCCTAGCTAATGGCTCCCCACCTGGCTATTCTGGGAACCTACATGTTTTGTTATATAGCCTGCTGGGTCTCTGTCTTCTGCACAGTTCAATGTGCTTGATGTGATTCTGTGTAATTCTGTCTAAATTGCTGTAAACTGTTCCACTTACAGCCTTACCTGACTAAGTTTTAAAACTGTGTTTACTTGTATACAGTTAAAGTAAATAAGTACAGGCTAGGGCAGTGTGTTAGAGCAGGACCCAGGTTTCATCCTTTCCTTTATCTCTGCTCACCTCCACAGCCCTTATCTCTACAGGCTCCTTTGACTTGCTAATTTCCCCTGATCTTTCATTTTCTGCTCAGACCCTCTTGGTGCCTTTGACTGAGATGCCACTTAAACTCTCCATTGTCTTCTGCCTTCCATCCCCCCCTCCTCTACCACCTCCCTCTTCTCCCCTGATTGCTAAATCTATCTACTGTCCCTTCTACCCCGACCTGAAGCCTGACCACCACTTAAGTTTAATTACTGCCTCGGCAGCTGCTGCTCCTCTTAAAGCACTAACTCCCCCCTCTCTCTTCCCCTTACAGAAGAAGCCCTTGACCAGGCCATCTTGCGGCCATGGTGCAGCATTTAACTCACCGGCCTCGCCACCTCTGCCCACTCACCGGGACCCACTGATAGGTACGGACTGCAGAACACATGCCAGCTATCCCAATTGGTTAGCAGCACACAGGACTTCCTGCAGTTGGTTAGTCTACTCCAATTGCTGTCTCTGATTGTCTGACTGCTTCCCGGAGCTAGGGGACTCATTCTTACCGCTTGGGATTGCAGTTTTCAGCTTGAGGTTTACAACTTTTAACCTAGCTAACGGCTCCCTGCCTGGATAATCTGGGAATCTATATTTTGTCCTACCCACCAGTCCTGACCCTGGACTCTATTAAATCAACCTAAGCTCCTCCCTCCCTCAATACCCCATCTCACATTGGCCACTCTTCTCTCCAGCCAGATCACCCATTTATCCCTGCTTAAGCCCACTGGAATCAACCTCAAACACCAGCCTGCTCTGTGTATCATCACCTAATGCCTCCCACCCAACATAGTCAGAACGCAAGTTCTCACTAAACTTGCTCTCCTGCTAATCCTGTCCCTCTGCTTCAGGGTATCAATACATACTGAAACTCCACCACTGATAAAGATTCTTCTACCCTCACTGTTACCACCCTGTTCTTGCTGTACCATGTAAGGGGGACATCCCCAGACACCTACATACTCACCGCTCTAAAACTTTCCCCCCAACACCATAAACCTGTGCCACCTCTCACAATTCCAGTAGCTGCCTTGCTGATTAGCCAGCTTGTTGTTACTACCTCCCATACTCAAAAATGTGATGAGTAAAAGTTTAATGACTCCACCAAGGTGACCTGGTCCTGCCACCTAAGAAAGCTCATATTGCTAATGCTCCTGATATCAAGGAACGTTCACCCTCCCACCACCAACCCCAGCTTGAGCCTGGGCTATCGTAAGATTGTCTCACTGAACATAGGTTGCCTCCTCCCCAAGTTCCCACAGTTCCAGGCTTGGGTGGCACAACTTAAATCAGATATCATCTCACTAACTGAAACATGGCTATCCCCTAAGGTCACCGATTTGACTGTGGCCCTGGAGGGCTATAACATGTTCTGGCTGGACTGAACAACAAAAAAGGGGGGAGAGGTGGCTGCCTAGTCTACCTTAGGAGCAGTATTAAAGGGGAAATACTGCCCTGTAGCTTTCACACCAGGAGGCACAAGTCCTAACACTAAAACTCAACATAGATTAACAAAATAAAACACTAATGCTGCCCACTGTATACCTACTCCCAGGTATGCTTTCCACTGGCTTTCAACAGTTTGTCAGCAACCTCGAGCAACACAAACCAAACTAGGAGCAAGTCATTGTAGGGGACTTCAATATTAACTGGCAGTCCCAGGATGCTGCCACAGCCAGAGACCAAATAGCAAGCCTCTACCTAACCCAGTTGGTTACACAAGCCACTAGGCAAAACTATCGAACAGGTACCCTCATTGAGTGGCTACTCTCCTCTTTCCCAGAACACATCACTTAGGTTACAGTCTTACCTCATTCCCTCAGCGATCATTCCCCGGTACTATGTACCTGCACAAACAAGTTCACCAAGTGCAAGCCTAAGATCTACAGAAGCCAATCTCTGAGAACTGGATAACTGGAAACCTTCAGGCAGTACCTAAAGGAGGCTGACTGGTCCCCAGTAGACAGTGCCAAGGATGGGAACCAAGCCCTTGACTATTTCATTAGGATCTTCACAAAAGCCTGTGACATCTTCGCCCCATACAAAACTAAAAAGTCAGAGGAGCTGCTAATCCTTGACTATCAGGCTCTCTAATTAAACACATGCATCTCAGAGACCACCTGTGACATAGGGCCAAAGCTACTGGGCAGCAGGCTGACATCTTAGCCTACAAGGCAGCTAGAAATACCTGCATGAAGCTCATCCAACTGGCCATAGCCGCTTACTACAGTGATCTGCTAGGTAGGAGCTGGGGCCATGGTAGGAAGTTTTGGGACTCAGTGAAAGCCCTCATGAGAAAAGCCTTTAGGGCACCTCCTGACATCATTGAACATACCACTGGTTCTCAGCAAGATCCTAAGAATATTGCAAATGCATTTAATGCAGTCTTCATGGACCTAAGCAATGTGCTGCCTAATTACTATCTCAGTCATATGCCGCTCGGCCTGCCTACCAACCAGAACTCTACCTTCTCACCCACTAAAAATACACCTCCATTCTACCTCAGGCTGACATCTGAGATAGAGACTATAAAATATATCAAACGTGTCCTTAGTAAGACCAGGATGGGAAGTGACCATATAGATATGAAGATGGTCGCTCTTACCTTAAACAAACTCGCAGAACTGCTCACAAAGGTCTTCAATGCTTCTCTTAGATCAGGAATCTTCCCTGAGAAATGGAAGGCAGCACTCATCACCCCATTATTAAATCTGGGGATAGAACCAACCTGGCCAACTATTGTGCCATCTCAATACTAACCCCCCATTCTAAAGTCCTTGAAAGGGTGATCTCTGATCAACTGACTGAGTACCTTGAAAATTACCATCTACTCTGCAAGCAACAACATAGTTTCTGGCAAGGCTACTCCACTCTCACTACCTTGGTTGAATACACCACCCAGCTCTATGGTGCTCTGGATAAAGGGTTGGCAGTGGGGTCTATCTTTATAGACTCACTAAGGCATTTGACACAGTCAATCACCAGCTCCTCCAGCAAAGTCTCCTCTCCAGCAGTTGGTCTTGTGTGACCACACATTGGATATGTCATTTAAGGCTAGACATATAGATGGTATGGATAACGTGATAGCTGACTGCCTCTCCCGCCTGCAGATGAACAGGTTCTGGACCATCGCCCCAGGAGCAGAACCCAGGCAGAAGGCAGTTCTGGATTACGTATGGAGGATTGGATTGGGGAGCTGAACATTTGTTTCACAACTCCTGGTCTCCCAAGGTTCTAAAAGCATATGAAGCCTCATGGAGGGCCTTTCATGTGTTCTGGGTACAATCTGACTACCAGGTAAGTGAGGCAGTGATGGTGGATCAAGTCATGCAATTCATAGTGTCAGGGTGGTAAAACAAGCTGGCACATGCCTTGATGGGGCTACACTTGGTGGCAATAAGCCAGCTGTGCATACTGAAGGGATGGGAGGACCCCACAAAGAGTAACCTTATTCAGTGCATGATGCAGGGATGGATGAGAGAGGCTGGGAGGGCCCATGACAATATGAGGCCACTGACAGAGGGCCTACTAGAGTGGCTAGTGTGGATACTGCACCAGGTATGCAGATGTAGTAGCGAGGCAGTCCTGTTCAGGGTGGTGTTTGCAACCATGTATAGTGGGGGCATTCAGAGTCAGTGAGGTGGTAGGACATGGCAAGGTGGACAAGTCCTCTGGCTTGCATTGGGAGGACATGGCATGGATGGGGGATGATAAAGCAATCCAATATGGATCAGGCTGACAGGGGGAACAGGGTTTTACTGAAGCACCACAGGAATGCCTCCATCTGTCCAGTGGGAGCTCTGCACTCATATATGGCTGGGCATCTGTGGGATGGGAATCAATCAATATTCTTACATGGGGACAGATCCCCAGTGATGGGGGCTCACATGGTGGTGGTTTTAAAGAAGAGACTGAGCTTCTTGGGGGAAAACCTGACAAGATACTCATCCCATTCATTCCGGATTGGGCAGCCTCCAAGATGGCAGCCAGGAGAGACACACCAGGACATATCAAAGAGAAAGGGAGATGGTCTTCTGATTGCTATAAAAGATATGTTCGCAACACATTGCCCAAATACTAATGATGTCTTTTTTTTTCTTCCCAGTAGCAGGTGGAGTGCAGGGGGGGACAGGCCAAAAGTAAGACAGATAGTAAAGTTGTATTTGTTTATGATTTTCAGTAGTAAGGACATAGAGACTGGAGGCTTGGATATGCAGCCACTCTTTCATCCATTGGACAGAGAAGTGGGCATCCAGGAGGCCGGGGGGAAACAGCTGTATTTCGACATCAGCAGCATCAAGTTAACATGGAGGAGTGTGAGAAGCATGAAATGGGCACAGCTGCGTCCAGCACTCAGGGAATTAAGGAGGGAACACAGTCACCCAGACTTAATCATGATACACCTGGGAGGCAATGACCTAGGGACCAGGCCGTGGTTGGACATCTTTCATCAGCTAGAAAGGGAAGTTGAAAAAAATTAAGGACTGGGGGCCTGAAGTGACCCTAATCTGGTCGGACATGGTTCCACGGAGAGAGTGGAGACATGTGGACAACCACAAAGCTGTGGACAGGGCTAGGAAGCACATGAATGCCAGAGTAGGAAGGCTGTTTGAGAGCATGGGGGAATAGTGGCAGACAGAGATGAATACTACCGGGGCAATGGGTTACACCTTTCCAGTCTCGGTTTGGCACATTTTTTAAATTCTTTATTTATCCTCCCCTGGCCGCCCGCCGCCCGGTATTATCGGCCCGGTCACGGACCACGAGCTCCCACTCCTCACATCAGCCGCGAGCCCTCCGAAAGCCCCGTGGCTAACCCCCCATGGCAGGGCTGCGGCACTCCCCGGTGCATGCCGCAGTCATTGAATTAGGTCAGAGGGCTGGCCTGAGGAGCTAATTGGAGCCGTGGCAGGCTTCATGGAAGGCGGCAGGCAGCTTCCTTTTTTCCTGATTCTCCGAGGAGGCGGGGACGTGCAATGACGCCTAGCGTCTGCCCCGCCTCCTAAGCGTGCTGAGCGCGGCACCGTGGGTGCTCCTGGCCTCCACTAGGAGTCCCCATTGCCCCGGATGCTACCCCATCCTTCCCCCCGGAGAAGGAGAGCAGTCCAACGGACGCTCAATCCTTCTCCCGGCGGCCCTCAACGGCGACTCAGGTCCGTTTCCGAACCCAGGTCGCCGGCGTCGCAAGCGGAAATCCAACCGCTGCGCCGACGAGCCAGCCGGCACATTTTAATGAAAAGATTGCCAACACACTAGGGCCCTGGGTGCAGTGGAAGTTAGCTGGAGCAGGCCCATTCCTACCCTTGGTTTTGGGGGAGCCCACCGTTCATGGCAAGTGGGAGGTGGACCAGTGGAAAAATAGGGAAGGGGAAAAGAAGATGGGGGAAAGGGTGGTGAGGGGGCAAAGAAAACAAGATATAAGAGAACAGGAGATAAGAAAATCAGCAGGACGTAAGGTGTCCGAGCGTATGCTAGTATCTCCTTTGAAGAAGGAGGATGAGAGAAGTCAGCCCCAATGACGTACATCTGGGGGGAGAAGAGGGCAAATATAGAAGGAATAATATTGGAAAATTGACAATAAATGGACAGTAATTGATTATGTGATAAAATGGAAATTAAATGAAGGATGTTTGCAATACATGAAAAATGTGAATCAGAGAGATATGTAAAACAGTAAGTGTAAACATAATGGGAACAAAGAAAGAGTAGGTAAATTAATTGCCAAAATGAGCACCCACACATATACCTGTCTGTGTTTTTATCGGTGGGGATCTGGGGACACAGAGGATTGCCCTTTTAAAGGGCAGGCCTCATTGTCCACAGGCCCAAGGCAAGGTATGGTGGGAGACTGAGGCTGGAGAAGGAAGGGGGGGGCTTGGTGAGGTCATGAAAAGGGAGGGACCATGATGTCAGGGCTGGAATGAGGTGGGAAGCAAGAACTGGCAGAGAGAAAGAGAGAGAGGGGAGCAGCAGGAGTACATAAGGGCAAGCACAGGCCCAAGGAGCTCACAATCTTGCTCTGAGAGAATTTTCTCACCCACTCACCCACCCTAGTATAATAGAGTAACTGGAACTGGTAGGGTCACTGCATTAGGTGGAGCGCTGGTGACCATTGGAGAGCTGCCAAAGGTAGACAGCAGGCAAAAACCCAGAGGCTGAGAGGAAAAATAGGAGAGGGTAGGAGAAGATGGGGAGGGAAGAGGGGTGGGGGCAAAAGAAAATAAGATATAAGAAAATAGCAGATATCAGCAGGAAGTAAGGGTCAGATCAGACGCTAGAACTCCCCTTTAAAAAGGAGGATGAGAGAAGTCGGCCTCCATGATGTACACTTGGGGACAAAAATAGAAGGAATAATATTGAAAAATGGACAATAAATAGACAGTAATTGATTATGTGATAAAATGGAGATGTATGAAGGATGTTTGTAAAATGTGAATCGGAGAGATATGTATCACAATAAGTGTAAACATAATGTGAACAAAGAAAGAATAAGTAAACTAATTGTCAAAATGAGCACCCACACATATGCTTGTTTGCGTATTTATTGGTGGGGATCTGGGGACAATGGATGGGGTGCACTAATGAAGTACAGAAAACATATATTCAGTAGTTTGTTGCAAGAATTCTTTCCATTTATGTATCATTCTTACATTTTGGTTAAGAGGGGGAAGGGCCTTTATAAAAATGAAATATATTATTAACAATATATTTACATACAGTAAAATATATTCCAATCTACTTGTTTTATAATATATTGTAGTGTATTGGAAAATCAACATATTTCAATATATTTTAAAATTTGCAAATATATTGCAATGCACTGTAAATATATACATTATTGCCGCTTTAGAATATTATATATATGTTGCAAAATATATTGATTAAATTCCAAATATGTTGAAAGAAGGATGGTCTATATATGTTATTAGTGCATTGACAATATATGCATAAATGTATTTATATATATATATATATATATATATATAATGTACATGTGTAATAGATATTAATTATAAGTATTAACTTACCCAGACAAAAACAAAGGAAATTATTTATGATTTACTTGTACCTCTATCTGTACAACTGGAGTTCATCTTGTTATTAATCATGGAGATATTTACTTTGAATTATTGTTTTATAGCGCAACTTTAACTCAAACGTACATTTGATACATTTGAGTTTGACCAGGGAGGGTGAAGGATGGATGGGCAATGGATGTCAGCTTCCTTGTTAGAAGGCTGAAGCGAATCCCTGGCTCCCTTCAGTGCAGTGTAACTCCCCTCCAGAAAATCTCCAGTAGCAGCTTCAATCTGTTTTCTGCAGAAATTTGCCAGCTAGTCGAGTCCCTCAGTGGGGTGAGTCAGTCTATTTGGCTGGGAAACAGACCCAGTGAATCTTTTGTGCAGCAGTCACCAGCAGAAGAGGCCTTATCATTCCTTTGTGACTGTGCATTCCCCAGGGTACAGAAATCCTTGTTGAACTTCAGGGAGATAGACCGAGATGTGAAGCAGCCTTGCGTGGATCACAGTCCCAGATTCTTCAACAGGTCATAGATCAGAGGAAATATACCAAACAGAAGGAAATCTAGAAGGCAAGTTAATCCTGGGAGGTGAAAAGACATCAAAATCAGAATACAAAAGATCTTGCCCTGTGCCAGGGCACTCAGAGTAGCCTCCCGGTGCAGACCACAGCCCAGCAGAATGGCCAGCTGCACCATAGAACCTCACCCCAAACTCTCTTTCTCTCTCTCTGCAAGGTGTGGATTTAAGGGGTGATTTACTGACCCCACTAGTGGATCCCCACAGGCCGGCTCCTTTCTGATTCACTGCGTGCCTCCCTGGAGCTCCCTGGCTGTGTGCAGTATTCATCTGAGGCCCTGTACAGAGCCTGTTAGCGGTCCTGTGCCAGAGCTGCAGGTGGTTCCTCTTGCAGAGCACTGCACAGCCTAGCTCACTGGTCCTGAGGAACTCTTTGGGTGAAGTTTTCACCCACTGCCATCCCCCACTCACAGCCTTTATTAAAAACAGTTAAACCCCACCCACGTTTCATTACTCTTCTTCCAGTTGGTTGCTGTAATTCTAATCCAGCCCGCTGCCTGTCTCTTCAACAGTCTGTGTCCTGTAATCTAGGCCCTACTCTCTTTTTTTCTGTCACCTCCAGGCTGTAGTGATATTTGAGTCCAGCCCACTGACTTGTTGTTCTACAGGCTATCTTGCTGTAATTTCAGACCAATATTGTGGCAAAGGCCTGTACTTCCCTCACTATCCTGGGATTCCTCATCACCCCCCTTCCTTGGGTGAGACAAAATCTCTTCCCTACAGCATCTCTTGAAAATGGTCCCTGGCAGGCCTCTCTGCCACTGCATGTACACGAGTTTGGCACGTCCATAAACAGAATACGGGCACTAGGTATAACCTACACATCCTGCCCTCCCACCCATATTATCTTGTTCCATGTCAGTAGCATCATCCTTGTTCTGACCCAACTTAATAGCAAATGGTGGCACATTCCAATTTCTGTAAGCAGCAGAAAGTGGACCTGTACCAAATGATTACTCCTGCTTGCCATCAGAATTTCCTTCCTAATGCTGCTTTTACTTTCTGGGGATGTGCATCCCAATCCTGGACCTTTGCCTGACAGTAAGATGGCTGGTCAAAAGGACTGTGATTTAAAAATAGTGGGCTTAAACATATGCAGCCTTCTGCCTAAAATAACCCTGTTTCTCACCTGGACTAGGCTTCACTCCCATGACATCATTTGCCTGACTGAGACCTGGCTTACCCCAAAAACCAAGGATAATGCTATTGCCGTACAGGGGTATAACACATGGACAGGATAGGGAAAAGGGAGGGTGGCTGCCTCATTTATGTTACGGAGGCATACAGGGGAATGTGTCACCTATCTCATGTGGGTCCGTTGATTTTGAGATGCTAGCAGTTGACCTCCTTATAGGAAAGGACAACAAATCCCTTACTATTGCCTCTGTCTACCTGCCACCTGATAAGGCTAAGCTGGGGTTTGGCCCCATCCTTGAGGGGCTCTCAAGAATTAAGAAGAACTTGGACATTATCATTTCTGGCAACTTCAATTGTAACTGGCTCTGTAAGGATTCAGATACTTACAAAGACCAGGTCGCTGGTGTGTATCTTACTCAGTTGGTTACTGAGTGTACCAGGATGAATTATAAAACTAGCAAAGGCATGCTACTGGACTGGATCCTTACCAACCATCCCTCTGGGATCAAACAGGAAGACATGCTCCCAGATTGCCTTAGTGACCACTCCCCAGTCAGGTGCAAATGGGTGACTAAAGTTGAAAAGTGTCCCCACATCACTATACAGTATGTAGCCATGTTACGAAGAGGGGTTGTATGCATGCCTTCAGATCAGCCTTAGCCCAAGTGGACTGGTTGCCCCTGGGCAGGCTCCAAGACATAGACCAGGCACTGAAACACTTCACTGGCAAATTCAATGAAATCTGTGATCTCTATGCCTCTTTTAGGAAAAGAAAATCAGGGGATCACCAAATGGGTGGATCACTCAGGATCTCCCAGTTCAGTTTAGGGCTCCTGATAACCTATGGAGTCTTGCCAGGAATTCTGGTAACCCATATGACCTCCAGAACTACAGGGCAGCCAGAAACAGGTGTGCACACCTCTCTAGGCTGGCCAAGGTGAAATATTTCAAAGAGCAGCTAGACGGTAGCTGGGGGAAAGGCAAAGGGTTCTGGCAAAAAATCAAGGAACTTCTGAGAAAGTAGGAGAGGGTGCACTCTACTGTGCTAAATGTCAATGGCATATTCATCTTAAATCCCTGTCTAATTGCTGAAAACTATAATTCAGCATTCACTGATGTCAGTACTGTTCTCCCTCCTGGTTACCTAATACTTCCTGAACCAGTCACATTGGCCTAATGACAGAAAACTGACACACCCCACTTTTACTTTAGGAGCGTTTCAATTAAGGAGACCAGAACCTATGTTAGGAAGGTACTAGAAAAAACTAGACTAGGGAGTGATAATATTGACATGAAGCTTGTGGCTGTTGCACTTGAAGAACTGCTGGTTCCCATTACCAAAATTGTTAACAAATCTTTCTGCTTGGTGCAATTCCTGGCCACCAGGAAACTAGCGCTGGTGACCCCTGTGCTGAAAAGTGGTGATCGCTGTAGCACAGCTAGTTACTGGCCGATTTCAATTCTCTCCCCCTTATCAAAAGCCCTTGAGAGAATTGTGTCTGACCAGATCTCAGAGTATCTTCATAAACACGATCTACAGTGCCCACAGCAGCATGGTTTCCAAAAGGGCCACAGCACTACTACTGCTTTGGTTGAATTCGCTGACTATGTGAACAAGGCCCTGGACTCCAGCAAACTAATGGGATCTATTTTTATAGATCTCACAAAGGCCTTTGACACCATCAACCATCCCTTACTTCTCCAACAACTACTCTATCTGGGGTTCTCCTCTGAAGTTGCTCTCTGGTTCAAGGATTATCTCTCTCTCTCACACCATTACCAGAGTGTCAAGATCGGGCCAGTAACCTCATCAGCAAGTGAGATCAGACTTGGTGTCCCACAAGAATCCATCCTGGGCCCCCTCCTCTTCAGCCTGTTCCTAAATAGACTCATTGAAGTCTGCAAGAGTAAGATTATTCTGCATGCTGATGATGCGGTCATCCTGGGTACTAGCACTCATGTTGACCATCTACAAAATGAACTGTAGTCCAATTTCCACTCCTTAGAGGGCTGGTTTAGCTCACAGCTGCAGCTTTTAAGCTATAAAAAGACTAAAACAATGCTGATCGCTAGCCCACAGCACAAGAAATCTTACCCCAACCTGACAACTGTCGACAGTAAGGATGTTCCCCTTGAACAAGTATATACAGTATATTCAAGTACCTTGGGGTACACAATAAGCGACACCCTTTCATTTGCACAGCACATTGACCAGGTTGTCAAAACCGTCTATGCCAAACTGGGTGTCCTGTACAGGCACAAACAATACCTAACCCCTCTGCCTTCTAATTATCTGTCTCCAGCTCCATTCTGTCAATATTTGACTATGGCTTGGTGGTCTATGGGGCTGCTTCAGACACTTCACTTAAGTGAGTCTCTACTGCCCTCAATAAGGCCTGCAGATTAACCTTGGGTGCTGACAACCAATCACACACATGCTCACTCTATGAACTCACTAATTGGTTGAACCTCAACAACAGAATAAAGTACCAGGCATGCATTCTGGGCAAGCAAATCCTGCTGGGAAAAGGTCCCCCCTCTGTCAAAGCCTTAGTGCAGGCTTCTTACTCTTCCTACTACAGCAGGGGTATGACCCACTGTTCACTAGCCATCCCATTTAGAAAAACATCTCTCGGACAAAGGTCCTTTGCTTTCAGGGCACCCCAATGGCTAAATGAGATCCCAGCACACATCACTACTTCTCCCAGCTTTCCTGCCTTTAAGTTAGATCTGATGCAGTATCTCACTGCAGGTAATTCACACAGTCCACTGTGACAAGTACTTGGATAGGGGGATGCCACTCCCATTTTATCGATCTAACACTAGCTACCTGTCCTATGCACTTATCTTTTCTCTTATCCCTCCTGGGACCTTTGCTTTATGTGCTTCTGCTCTCATCACCTATTGCCCCCCTCCGCTGCACTAACCCTACTGTGTTTCTTCCTCCTAACATTAGACAATGCCTGTACTCCGGTGTCTCTGCCCTGCACTAACCCTGCCTTGTTTCTTCCTCCTAAGCCTAACAATGCCTGTACTCAGGTGTCTCTGCCCTGCACCAACCGTACCGTGTCACTAACCCTACTGTGTTTCTTCCTCCTAATACTAGACAATGCCTGTACTCTGGTGGCTCTGCCTGTTGAACTATATGTTTTTTACTTATCCTTTTGCACCCTAAATTAGACCTCAACCCTTCTCTGATTCAGCTGGAACAGAATCTCCTCCTGCACTTGAATTGTGTATCATAACTGTAGCTGCATTTTTGTGTTGTCCCTAATGTACATATTATTATGTTTTTGAGAACCTTAGTCATTGCTTTTTACCTGTTGTATTAATCCTGATTCATGATCTTGACTTGGAACCTTGAAAAAGAGCATTGTGCTAAAAGGTTATTTCCGAACTATGACATAAATAAAAAAATAAATACATTTATACTTACACATATGACTTATTTCACCAGCTCTTGCTTGTTAAAGGCTCAGATTGGTATTTATACCACCTCATTTTGTTCCACTTTTAGGTCAGGGTGAGATCCTACATGTACTTGCTTAATAATTTGTACCTTTCTTTTCAGTCTCTAAGCTAATGTTGTCAATTCAAAAGTACAGTAAAACTAGAAATTACTGTATCAAGATTTTGGCTGATAAACTATTTATTTTATTTATTTAGTTAGCTTTTGTTGACCAGGTAAGTGCACTAGACAAATTCTGCCTATGTTCAAGCACGACCCGGTGGAAAGGGATATAGTTGAATGGCAACTGACTTTGAACCAGATTAGGCTGTTGGTGGTATTTTTAGTGTAAGCTATGTTTCTGAAATATGCAAATTAGTTATGCAAATGTACACATGGGACAAAACGAAGCATTTACAAAAATACATGCAACAGATATAAAAATATATGTAACGTATACAAACATATATGTAACATACAAAAATACTGTATATATTTTGAAATATACTAATATATTTCAGACAATGCATTACTAAGTAGATTGACATGCTTTCAAGCAATGCATGAGGCAGAATATATAGTTTTAGTATGTGCTGAGATACTCGGTATATTATATTTCATTGAGTCAATATGTTTTTCCATATAGTGGCATATAGTTTTGCATACTATGGGTTGGAAACATATATCAGTATATTTAAAAATATATTATATAATATATTACATTGGGACAATGTATTTCTCAGTGTATTGACATACATTAAAGCATATTTTTTAATATATTGCAATATATTCCATTTTTGTAAAGTGGTATAAGACATTATAGTAACTGTAATATTGCAGCTATTTTGAAAGTATTTCTATCTTCCTAGCATCTGAGTGAAGTATGTGCAAAGTATGTATTTGCATTTACTTCACTTGCTGCTACCAGTTTCAATTAATTAGCTGAACAGGGTCTCTTGTGGATGCTACTGCACCCTCTCTGCACAATATTGGCATCTGATAGAACTCAGTCAGTGAATAAATGAGTATTTATTTGTATTTATTTGCACAATGGGTAATGTCGTGATTACTGTTAACTCTGTTGGCCATCTCATCAAAGTCAGCTCCTCTGAAGTCCCATATTTTTGCCTTGGAATGGGAAGATTTAGTTCAAACTGAACCATACCATGTGATGGTCACTGGCCCCCAGGTGACCTTCTACCTGGAGATCTGTGATCCTTTCCCTGTTAGTCAGTACTAGATCTAGGATAACCCTGTCTCTTGTGGGTTGTTGTACCAGTTGTTCGATGCCCTCCCCCTGTAAAGAATCCACCATGTGTCTAGTTCTAGCAGATGTTCCTGCTGGTACTGATCAATCTGTATCTGGCATGTTGAAGTCTCACATTATCAGAGCCTCCCCTTTAGCTGTCATGTTTTGTGTATCTTCTAACAGTAATGTGTCTATGTCCTACCCCTGGTCTGGGGGCCTGTAGACAACCCCAGTTCGTATGGCTGTCCCATTTCCTGTTTCCAGGGGTGACCCACAGTTCTTCTGGCTCCTTATGTGTATTCTGAATTTCTGTAGCTTTGATATTTTCATTGACATACAGGGCCACTCCACCCCCCCCTTTTTGCAGCTCGGTTTCTTCTGAACAGTACATAGCCAGGTGCTGAAGTCTCCCAATTGTGATTACTGGTAAACCACATATCGCTAATTGCCACTATGTCCAGCTTAGCCTCTGTCATTATTGCCTGCAGGTCTGGGATCTTGTTTCCCAGACTGTGAACATTTGTGTACATGATTTTCCATTGGCCATATTTCAGTGTGTTAGTTTTTGGGTGAGGTCTGGCATTTCCCCTGTGTGTCGTATGGGGAGCTGGGCCTTTTTCCTTACCTGGTGATGCAAATGAAAAGCAAACATGCTGAAGTCCTTTTTGACCACTAGCTGAAAGGGGAGGAGTGTTCTTCCCATTCGATGTATGGGGTGTTGCAACCCTCTCCCCATTTGCTAGTTTAAATATTCTGCAAAGATGTCAAACTTCTGCCCCAATGCACTGACTCCCTCCTTAGTTAGATGCAGTCAATCAAATTTAATGAACTTTCACTACCAAAATTGTTTCCAGTTCCCTACAAATGTGTGTCTTTTTTTCCTGGCACCAGCCCTTGAGCCACATGTTTAGCTCCCCTATCTCCCCTTCTCTGACCTTCCATCCATCTGCCTCCCTCTCCCAGACTGGCAGGATCTCAGAGAAGGAGATGCCAGATGAAATGGATGATAGTTTGTCACCCAGCCTGGTTAGGTGTTCCTTGGTCTCCACAACTGACCAGCTGGCAAGATCATTAGTCCCTGTGAGTACCAGGATGTCAATGTTTTCTCCTGCTTCTGGAACAATTTTAGCAATGTGGTCAGTGTCTCTCCATGCTGATGTACCTGAGAGACATCTGACCATTACCCCTGGCTGGAGATAGGTATCAACTCCTGGAATCATGGAGTCTCCTATGATCGAAAGTTTTTTGGATTTCCTTTTTGCTTTATTTGTTTTGGTTCCTGTTTTGGGTGAGTTTTGTTGTGCTAGCTCCTGTGCTGCAGTGTACTGCTCTGCAGTGTCCTTTGCCCCTTTGTCTGATTTCAGAGATAGAGGCAGATTCCTGTTTGTAGTTTTTATATGGTTTATGGAGGTAATATGTTGGAGAGCACTGAGTGATGGGGCACCTGATGTGCCCCTCCTAACCACCTGTCAACCTCCCAGACCAACTAGCCTCTGCAGTCAAGGTGCTTCTGTTGGATGCTGGAGATATGGCTGGTGGTTCTTATAATATATTTCCTCTTGAATACACAATCTGAGGAGCACAATCTCTGCCTATTGTGCCTGGAACTGAACCCTTAGATCTCCAATAGCCCAGCATGTAGGACAGTGTCCTAAATCCTGTAAAACTACAGTTCTGAAAAGTGTTCCACAGTACCTGCAGTTAATGATATCCATTCCAGATAAGTTGCTGGGTTTATTACCTGGTCAGAGTAACTTGAAGGAAGAAAATGAAAGCAAAAGTTTGATTTTGTGTTTTGTTTGTTTGTGTATAACTTATTATAACAAGTTAAATTACTAGTGCCCCTGTAAATAAGGTCGCCATGTGAATACCCCACTGATCCGTCCCTTCCTACTTTGCTACAGGAAATGTCACAACTGTGCTACCCTATAAAAGGAGTTTAGTGTGGGGTCGTTGGGATGGGGTGGGTGGCTGGGCCCTTCTCCTGCTGAGAAAGAACCATGGTTGAAAGAAACAAGGTGGTAAGAACAGAAACAATCAGTCAGTAACAAATGCAGTAGCCCTGAAAGCTTATCCTAATTATAGATAAAACTGTAAAACCTGTACAGCAGCACCTGTAATACTTTCACAGAAGATATACCCTGTAAGAAAGAAACACTTTGCTACAGAGAAAAATAAAGCAGTAACAAAAGATATACCTTGCAAAAGAAAATTTGAATCAGAAGATTACAACAGTAATCTGTTAGCACACCCCTATAGGTACGTCCTGTAATAATGCAGCAGAAGATGTACCCAGCAATAGCAATTTGTATCAGAGAAAAATAAAGCAATAACATGTTAGCAACTAACAGTAACAATCCCTGTGAGTACAAAATAAAAATAACAACACACAATAAATCTGCCTAACCAAAGAAACCTTAATCTTTTCCCTTGCTCTGGTAAGGTTCTTTGCTCTGTCCTTTCAAGCAACCTAGAAGGAAAGAGCTTAGGTGAAGCTAGGTGCCTTGGCCAGCAAACCTAGTCCAAAAGAAAAAAGGTGACAAGGTACTACTGATTGGCAATTCTATCATAAAGGGTATCAAGTGAGGGGCAGAAATAGTGCAATTTGGGTGGAGTGCATGCTGGGGATGAAAGTGCTGGAGGTAATCCACCATATTCCCTCATGGTGTAAGGAACAGGCTAGGGAATCACATCTGGTATTCCACTTGGGAACAAATGACCTGGAAGGTATCAGTCTCCTGGAGGTACAGGTGAGAGTTAAGGCCCTGGCTATGTTTTGTGGTGGTTTATGCTTCAGTTGTCTAGCCTTTTCAGAGGTTTTGCCAATACTCAGAGCTACTACAGACAGAAAACAAAGGATAAAGAAGTTCAATCGTTGGCTAGTGAGATGGTGTAAGAAGATTGTGTATGGACAGGTATGGGACTGGGGGGCAACATGGGATGATAAGAACCTCTTTGCTCCTGGCAGACTACACCACAACAAAGATGGTGCCGCTGTACTGGAATGCAGACTGGAGGAGTTCTTTGAAAGAGCATTTAATTCAAACTAAATGGGGGGTCTGGGAATAAAACCACACCATATTACAGCAGAGATGGGGGCCCTTGCCCCCCCCAGGAAGGGATGAAGAGTTAGATTCTGCCATGCCTTTGGGGAGAGCAAAGGTGGGGGAATGATGGTGGAGGGGTTTGATGGTTAATGCTAGAAGCCTGGCAAATAAGGTAAAGGAATTGATAGCCATCACTGTGCATGACAGACTAGACATAATTGCGATCATGGAAACCTGGTAGATGGAATACCATATGTAGGAAACAGCTGTTTCTGGCGTCATATTTTTCAGGAAGGACAGGAGAGACAAAAAGGGGTAGCCTTATACATCAGGGAAGACATAAAGGTTATGGAGGGGCAGGAGGGGGCAGGGAAATTTAATTTCTTTGGGTGACACTGGGCAGAAGGACAGGGGAATCCTTGAGACTAGGAGTTGTTTACAGACCACAAATACTAGGGGAAGAACAGGATTGGGTGATGTCACAGGCTGTCACGAGGATGGCTCTCAAGGGGGAAACACTTCTGGTGGGGGACCTAAATCTCCCAGATGTAGACTGGACCATCCCAGATGCAGCTTTGACCAGAAGCAGGGGGATTCTGGAGGCACTGCAGGGGGTGTTCCTTCAACAGTTGGTCTGAGATCCAACTCAGGAGAACAACCTGCTGGACATAGTCTTAATGAATGGGGAGAATGTGGAGGAGGTGGTGGTGAGGGAGAAGCTGGGAAACAGCAACCATAGGACTGTCAGGTTCAAGGTGAGAGCAGGGAGGGAAGTGAGCCGAGCCAACACAACAGTGCTGAACTTCAGGCACGCGGACTTCAACAAGATGAGAAGGATAGTGAAAGAGGCAATGGAAGGCATGGGAAAAATAAATGACCTGGAAGAGTTATGGGCAGCTACTAGAGACCGGGTGAGGGAAGCCACACAAATGTGTATTAGGAGGGTTAGGAAGGGAACAAGAAGCAGCAGGCCACTCTGTTTCAATAGGGAGGTGATGAGGGCGGTCGGGGGCAGGAGGGGAGGCATTCAGGGATTACAGGATAACAAAGAAGGAAGAGGATAGGGAGGCTTATAGGGAAGTGAGGAGGCTAGCAGGGAAGGTAATTAGGAGGGCTAAGGCCGACATGGAGGAAGGGATAGAAAAACAGGCCAAGAGAGGTGACAAGACATTTTTATGACTGCAGTGGGCGAAGCCCTGCAGATGTTTTGCTTTGAGAAAAGGACTACCTGCATAATTACCTTCCAAACAACATGGCAGAGTGTTAAAAATAATGTCCTCCGCTGAAGCCTCATTATTACACTGCCTGTGTGTGTATGGCAGCTAAAGAGCACTATTTTTCCTCTGGCTCGAGAAGTTAATTGAGCCCTTCTCAGTACTGCCTTTTTTTTTTTGCAAGTCAAAACCTCCTCCATAATGTTTTACGAGCCTTTTCTTTGTTTGTTAAGTTTCAGTGCTTAAGTTGAGCCTTCCCCAGTACTGCCTTTTTTGCAAGTTGAAACCTCCTCCATAGTGTTTTATTGGGCTTTCCTCTGGCTTGAGAGAAGTTATACTAAGGTTCATACTAAGGTTTAGAAGAAAGCTAGAGAGCTGTGAGGCCCATGTGTACTTCCTTAATTTAGTAGTAACTAAGACAATCATCATATAATATTAGTTTATCCAGATGAGATTTAAATAATTGCTAAGTATTGCTACAAATAATTTCCAAGGGTAAAGCTTTCCACAGCTTTATAATTTGTAATGTGTAAAAGTATTTCCTTGACAGTAGATTAAATTTTTCAAATTTTAATTGAAGTGGATGACCCCTAAGGTTAAAGATATCATCTTTAAATAGCAATCCAAGGTTTGTAAGTACATATGGATCTTTCATAACGTCATATATTAAAAGGAGATCCCCTCTCAGCCTTCTGATATTTAAAGGCATCAGATTTAATGTAGCTAGTCTTGATTCATACGAGACATGGTGTAACCCCTTAATAGACTTGGTGTAACATCTCTGAACTTTCTCAAGATGAAGGATGTCCCTTTTTTTAAGGACATCACAAAGGGGAAGAAAAGTCTAAATGTGGACTACATATGCTGAAGAAAGTGGCATTAATACTTTTCTATCTCTAGATCTAAAATTTCTAAGGATAGACCAAATGACTTTATTAGCTTTTAATACTACTGCATTTATCTGAGACTCAGGTCTAAAGTAATCAGTGAGCAATACCCCCAAGTCTTTTTCTTTACAGGTGACTTTTACTACCTTATTATCTAGAATGTATTGATGTAAAGTGTTAGCGTAACGTTAAAGGAAAACTCCACCCAAAGTCCAAGTCTGGTGCCTTTGTGATTTCTCTAAATTTGCTAAAAAAACTATCCAGCACATTTTGAGTCCCTCTATTGGAGACATCAATAAAGTAACCAAATACCAAGGATAGGATCACATAAACACAAACAATCACAAAGCCTACTTAGCCAATGGATGACCACAGCTGCAAAATGATTAGCTTTGTCTACAAGTACTGTCTTCTATGCAAGACACATGCAGTTGAATCCCATTCCCCTAGACTCTGAGTGGAATCAGTCGAAGGGCTGATCCGGCTGGAGTCGTAGCGGTGGGTCACCACTATTGCCCGGTATTGCCTCTGGGTCAATTGATTTGACGACATGGCTGATACACCTTTCTTTTTTGACTTTTGTCTTCCCTGGAATTCCTTATATTGGGGGCCTTGTTTAGTATCTTGGCTGTTGGAATATTCTAAGGATGTGGGCCCAGTTCTGTTTAACTCTTTGAAGAAATGGAAAAACGTGGTTGGAAGAAGATTCCACAAGATAAGTGCCCGTGGACTAAATCGATTTATTGTACTATTTTGTATTTAATTTTTAGGATTTGTGTTATTTTGTTTTTGTCAGGAAAATTTCAAGCAGTGAGAGTGTTTGATTTTAATTTATTCCTCACCCTTTCGGTCCTGTGAGAGAGTTCCGGCGGGTGGTTTATTTATTTTTCCCTGTATATATTTATTGCATTTTATTTTTTGTTGTAGTTGTTATAGTTGTTTTTACTGTTTGTCTCGTGGTCGTGAGAGGACTGTGGGACTTAGAGTAATTTTTTGAGTGCTTAACTGCTTTATTATATTACTGTTTATTTAGTTTTATGGTGGGTGGTTGAGTTTTATATTTGTAGTTTATTTTGTTTTATTTGGTTATAATTTCATAGCAGTCTGATGTGTTTGCCAGTTCCATTTGTTGTTCGCTACTCGGCTTCTGCTCTCCGCACCCTCCGCCCCTTCTCCCCCCCTTAACATCTCAGGTTTATCACCGTTGTCGGGCTTTGGGGATTGTGCGAAGGGGGAGAGTGAGGCAAGGGGGCGTTGGAGGGTGTGGACAATGGAGGGAGCGTTGCTCTCCCATTCGGGTGGCAAGGCCTCGAAGACGTCCTGGGGTGAAATGGGTTCTGGAGCATGGTAATCCTATTCTAGTTCCCATACCCAAGGGCACCTCTTCTTTTAGAGGGCAAGTGGTCGGGACAGCTCGTCACCCTCGTCCAACTCAACTCGGGCGCTGTTGTGCAATGCCAGATCTGTCTGCAATAAGACTGCTCTTATAGTGGACTTTGTTGTGAGGGCAGATCTGGCTTGCATTACCAAGACCTGGTTGGATGGGAATGCGGCCACAGTTTTAGAGGCCGCTGTTCCCACCGGGTTCTCAGTTTTACACCGCCCGAGATTGGATCACGGGGGGGTAGTGGTCTGTTTCAAGACCGAGTTGGGTCTAACTGAAGTTTCAGTTGAGGAGGCCAGATTGCTTGAGTGCATTGTGGTAGCTTGGGTGGGGTGCAGGATTGCTCTCATCTACCGTCCACCCGGGGATGAGAAGCTTTTCCTGCAGGAAATGGCAGATTTCACCACTGACATGGCCTTGGAATCCCCCAGATTGATGGTGCTGGGCGATTTCAATGCCTGGGTCGACGACGAATCTTTGCCTTTTGGTCAACATTTCCTCCAGGTGATGTCATCTCTTGGCTTCACTCAGGTTGTTTACACAGCTATTCACAAGGGAGGGCACTCTCTTGACCTGGTCTTCCTCCTGGGGGTCGAGGCTTCTGACTTGGTGGTGGAACCAGTCGGCTGGTCTGACCATTACTTAGTTGGATTCAACTTTGTGGCCCCCCTGGGTAGGTCGGCCCCTGTGGAGATGATCAAATACCGTCCATTATGGGATGTTGTCCCTGAAGACCTGTTGGCGGTTATTGACCTCTCGTTGTGTGACGAATTGTGCTCTGATCCTGAGCTGCTGGTGGTGGCCTATAATCGGGCCATCTCAGATGCCCTGGACCAGATAGCTCCATTCCGTGTTCGCCCCCTTCTGCACCATCCTGCCGCTCCTTGGTTTGATGGAGCGTTGAGAGGGCTGCGGAGGTTAGGGCATAGGTTGGAGCGTCGCTGGAGGAAGACTGCCTTGGATGCTGACCATCGTATTTTGCTAGAGCATTACAAGCTCTATCAAACTGAAATTTCCCGTAAGAAGGCAGAATTCCTGTCCAGGGAAATCTCTGTCGCTCAGAATCGACCGGCTCAGCTCTTCAGAACTGTTGACAGACTATGCAACCCAGCCTGTCAGCAGCTCCATCGAGTTTTTACGCAGGTTGACTGTGAGGAGATCGCTCGATTCTTTGCGAATAGGGTGGAAGGCATTCGGAGGCAGTGTCCCCAGCCTCACTCTATGGTTGTTGCAGTTGATCAGGGTGTTGTTCCAGAGCCTGGAATTTCCTGGAGCTCCTTTGATCTTCCTGACCTTGTGGAGACTATAAGGATTGTCTCTGAGATGCGCTCAACCTGTTGTAGTTTGGATCCGGGCCCTACTTCCTTGATTTTAGGATGTAGTGAATTTATTGGCCCGATCCTTGTTCGGATATTTCGGTGTTCTTTGGAAATGGGAGTTTTCCCTAGCTCTCCTTAAGAAGGGGTGGTGACTCCCCTCCTGAAGAAAGCTTCCTTAGACCCGAATGATTTCGCCAAATACCGCCCAATCTCTAACCTCCCTTTTTTGGGGAAGGTTATTGAAAAGGTTGTGTCGGCTCAACTTGACAACCATTTGACCATCCATAGTTTATACGAACCTCTCCAGTCGGGTTTTCGTAAGAGGCATAGCACCGAGACCGCTCTGGTTCGGGTGCTCAATGATCTCCTGATGGTGAGAGATCGGAGGCACCGTTCTATCTTGGTTCTCCTTGATCTATCATCAGCTTTTGATACTGTGGACCATGGGGTTTTGCTCGACCATCTGAGGTCCATCTGTGGGCTCTCAGGTGTTGCCCTCAGATGGTTTTCATCTTACCTCCTGGGGAGAACTCAGAGAGTGGTTTCCAGTTTACATTCATCCGGGGCTATCTCTCTTTCTTGTGGGGTACCTCAGGGTTCGGTGCTCTCTCCCATGTTGTTAGCAATATATATGCTACCCCTTGGGGACATTGTAAGACGGTATGAGCTGAGGTTTCATTGTTATGCCGATGATACCCAGCTCTACCTGTCTTTTGCACCCGACCAGGTTAGTGCTATCTCGATGCTGAATAACTGCCTCGCTGATATCCAAGACTGGATGAATATCAGTGGATTAAAGTTGAACCCGGGAAAGACCGAGGTTATGGTGGTGGACCCTGGTCACAGGGCTGAGAGTCAGGGGATAGGGTCCCCCTCTGGATTAGTTCTTGGGGAAGACCAGATCCCCACCTCTGAACGGGTGCGTAACCTGGGTGTGGAGCTTGACACTGGTTTGACCCTCCATTATCAGGTGTCTGCAGTAGTCAAGACTTCATTTTTCCATCTCAGAAATATCTCCAGGATTAGGCACCTGGTTCCACCTGGCGATTTGCCGGTTTTGGTCCACGCCTTGGTGACATCACTTCTTGATTACTGCAACTCCCTGTACCTAGGGCTTGCTGGGGTCGAAATTCGCCGCTTGCAGCTAGTGCAGAATGCTGCAGCACGTTTGTTGACTGGGGTGTCTCTGCACTGGCTGCCTATACAGTGGCGGATCACCTTTAAAGTGGGTCTTTTGACCTACAAAGCCCTACATTGTTTAGGTCCCGACTATCTGAAAGAGCTTCTGGTGCCTTACGCCCCTCTGAGACAGCTCCGCTCGGCTGACATGGAGTTGCTGGAGATTCCGAGGGTGAATTTGAAGTCCTCTGGAGCCCGTGCATTTGGCTTTGTGGCTCCCACCCTTTGGAATTCTCTGCCCCGCCAGCTCCGAGAAAGTTCAACTGTGGATGGCTTTAAGAAGGCCTTAAAATCATTTTTATGGATTCAGGCCTTCCCTGTTGTATTTTAAATCATTTTATTTTTATCTGTTGTATTGCTATATTCATCTTCTGATTATGATAAATGTATGAGACTGTAAAGTGCCTTGAAATATTTGAAAGGCGCTTAATCAAATAAATTTTATTATTATTATTATTATTATTATAATAGTCCATAATAGAGGAGCAGAATGGCAGCTTAAACGAGGAACTCCATCCACATCGCCTGCTATTTTCCCTTCTATACCCTACTAGACTGCCAAAAATCCTAATAATTTTATTCAGCAAACTGTCCAGATGCCTATGCTGACTAAATCCATGAAGAAGCAGTCCAAAATAACATTTAGCTCACCTGCAGTGAGTCAAGCCACTAAGGGCCTACCTCAGAGAAAAGCACGAGAAGTCTCCATGGAAGGGCCTGCTGCAGAACAAGTCTCTCTGGGCCATGAAATCCCCTCTATGCAGGACAATTCCATCCCTGGTCCACTCGACGCTATGGCAGAGGGTTGCCAAAACTTGGAGAGTCTCCTGAAGGACTTAAAGTACGATCTGGGCACATGCATGGAAGCAGGGTTTGAAAATGTTGCAGCCCAGATCCAGCATAAGCAGCAGATGGTAAACAACCTTGCTGAGATGGTTAATACACATGAAACTCGCATTGGAGAACTGGAAAACTGATTGGGGAATCAGGAGGACCTAACATCTGGGCAGACTACTGACCTGACGAAAGCTCTGAAAGAAATTTAACTTCTTAAGCACATCTTGGATGAGCAGGAGAATCGGGAGCGAAGTGGCAGTATAAGAATTATCAGGCTTCCAGAGGGGCTTGAGGGAAAGGACTGTGCAGACTGCTTGCAAACCTGGTTCAGGGACACGCTACAACTACCACCAGATGCCACTTTAGAAATTCAGTGAGCTCATCGCTTCCCCATGCCCCAGGCCCTCACCAGAGCAGAAGCCTATTTTTTTCTTTTTTTTCCAGTTGAGATACACTAAGCTGAAAGCTTGTTTACGGGTGTGACCTGGGAACACAGGGAAGTTAAGTTACTTGCTCAGGGTTACACAGTATGCAAGTGGGGGCTGTAGGATTCAAACCCAAGTCCCCAGATTTGCAGCTTGGAGCCTTAAACCACTGCTCTATACTGCCTCGTCACATTATAGTTAAATTTTTAATATATCAGGATAGACTCCTGGTCCTTGATGCAGCTCAGAAAAAGGGAGTGATTATGACTCAACAAAACTGGGTCAGCCTGTTCCCCTGATTACTCCAGGGTGTTACAACTGCAGAGGCAAGCCTATGTTGAAGTTAAGAAGCTGCTGCACTCCATTTCTTGCCCCTTCACCTTGGCTTACCCTGCCAGGCTTATCATCTGGCCTGTGGGGTGCTCACAGAAGGCCTTCACCAGCCCATACCTCACGCTGGACTTTGCCAGGGAATTGGAGTGCTAGAAGAGAGCTTAAGTGGTCACTGAATGTAGACCAAATCTTTATCACATACTGTAACTACCAGTAGTGTGTGCACGGGGAGTGGGGGGCACTTAAGCCTTATTCCAATCTGTAACACCTTTGGAGGCCAGTCATGGCATGAATGGCTGGCACCCCCACCCTTCCCTTCTCCTCTTCTCCCTGCTGGTACTCCATGTGGGACACTATAAAAAAATATATCTCAGGGATATTTTGGCCGTGTTAATCTCTGGAAGACAGCCGTGTGGAGAGCAAGACTGGGCCTCTATTTGACCTAGGACTACTCATAGTCACATGGAAGATTGCATACCACATGGAGTTTCTTATTGGCCTGGAGAAGTCCCATTCTGAAGCCAGTTTATTGATGTTTGGACTACTATTTGTTATTTGGACTACACTTATGGGACTTATATCATGAGTGACTATCTGGCTTTTCTCCTCGAGAATTTATACGAGGATGGCAGGGGAGAAAGGAACAATCGGTTTTGGGATCTGCATTTATTGTTTCTTTGTTTACTAAACTAACCTGGATCTTTTGTATTATACCTTATAAAATGCAGAAGGGGGCACCCAATATGGGAGTTTAGTTCAAACTTAATAGTTAGAGCAATGGAGTTTAAGCTGAAATGACCATTTTGGCAGGGCGGTTAGCTCCCTGTACCTCAGAAGGGGACTGATAACCCTGCAGAGCTTCCTGGGCAGCTCCCACCTCTTGAGTTAATTTGTGGGCAAGGAAGGGCTGCTGGGAGGGGCATCTCCCAGGCCCTCGCCCCCACCCACCCTGTCCTATTCAATGGACAAAAGGGAGACTATAATTTTTCTTTATTTCTAACTTTTATCAAGTGCTTATAATAGCAGGCAATGGGATGCTCTATCCACGAATAGTAGTGGATGGGAACAGCAGATTTTTTGTTATTGTTTGGGGGGGAACATGTTGCTGTTGCTTTGATGTTACTACTAATCTGTGTTCTAGTTGGGAACCAATATGTTATATGGGGCAGGGAGGGGGCTAACTGCAAAAATTTGGTCTACGGTCCTGTGCTACTTCAAGACTGGTTTCACAATGGTTAGAAGGGGTAGGGTATGTTTTTTTAAAGGGGTTCTTTGTTTATAGTTTGGGTTTCTGTAAAATCAGCAAAGTCAGTTTTGTTTCTATAGCAGATTTACAGTCGACATTTTGGGTCCAAATTAAGCTACTATATGCTAACAGCTAGTATTACCTTTTTATCTTAGAACATCAATGGTTTACAAATAGTGGCTAAAAGGAGGTGAGTATGTTCTCATATCAAGAAACTAAAGAGAGACATAATCTTTTTGCAAGAAATTCACTACACCAAGGAGAAGGCTGTTCACCTGGGGGAGTCCTGGGGAGATTCTTTTTTGGCAGTCCCCTTTACATCTAAAGCCCGTGGGGCTGCTATATGGCTCAGGCCTGGCCTGCCTCATAAAGTACTAACCTGGGTAGCTGACCCTCAGGGCAGATATGTAACTACAGTGATAGATTTTGGAGGGTGGAAACTTACCCTGGTGTCGGTCTATGGACCTAATTTTGATTCACCAGATTTTTTCACCCACTTGGCGACCACCATCGCTCCCTTACCTGATTGTATAGTCATGGGGGAGGGGATATGAGCACTTACTGGGATATTAAACTGGATCACTCCAGGATTTACCAAGGTGCACCACCCCATAGTGCCTTTGCTCTACACTGATTGGTGGAGGGTAGATTCCTTACTGAGGCTTGGCGGTTTTGTCATCCTGCATCCCAGGAATATTCCTTTTTTTCTCATGCCCACAGTGTTTACACCAGACTAAATTACATTTTTCTTCCATCTTATATGGTGGGGGAGATAGTCGAAACTGAATATGGGCAGCGGGTGATATCTGACCATGCTCCCCTTAGAGTGATAATGTCTAGGGGAGTGGACCCTCCTGGTATGAATCAATGGTGCCTAGACCCCTCTCTGCTTTTATATCAGCAGTTTATCCAGCAACTCAATGACCGCCTGAGGGAGTTTGTCTCTCCGAATGCCCCCCAAAAGATACAAGTAGTGGTACAGTGCGGGATACCCTGAAAGCTTTTATTAGGGGTGAAGCCATCTCTTATTCCTCCTTCCGAAAGAAAACTAATACAGCTCAAGAACATCACCTAGAAAGGGAAATAAGCACCCTAGAGAGGGCCAATATGGTACAACAGACTCCACAATTAATATCAGAACTTAAGTCTCTGAAGGGCACTTTAAATCAATTGTCCACTAGGATGTTGGAGTGGGATTTGTTGTTAACAAAATCTAATACATTCTTTGATGGGGATAAATAAGTGAAGTAGCTGTCTGGCCTGGTGAAGGCAAGGCAGGCAGAATGCATGATATTAGCCATTGAAGACCCCAATGGAGAGGTCACTTATGACCAAACCAAGATAAACAACTCCTTCAGGGCCTATTACTCTACCCTGTATACCTCTGAATTCCCACCTGGAGAAAATCCAGAATCCTTTTTGGGGAATATTGACCTTCTAACCATGCAAGATCAGAACAGAAGTACTTTGGTGACCCATGTGACCCTAGAGGACCTGCACAGCGTGGTGTTGGGAGTTAAAAAGGGGAAAGCCTCAGGCCCTGATGGGCTTCCCTCTGAGCTATATAAACTGATTTGGGACACCATGGGCCCCCTGATGCTCCAGGTGGTGAGTGATGCCTTAGACCTGGGGACCCTGCTGCTCTCTCTCAATACTTGGCTACCATCACTGTCCTACCCAAACCAGGTAAAGACCCCCTTAAGTGTACCTCCTATTAGCCCATTTCCCTTTTAAATGCTGATGATAAAATCATAGCTAATCTGTAGGTGTCCAGGTTAGAAGGGTTGCTTCCCTGACCAATACATCCGGACCAGAGAGGGTTTGTAAAAGGTAGGCAGGCCAAGCATAATATTAGGCAGACCCTGAAAATTGTGCACAATTAGCTCCAGGGTAGTAGAGGGGCTACTAGCCCTTGATGCCAAAAAGGTGTTCAACCGGGTCGGATGGCCATTAATGCTTGCAGTTCTTGCAAAATTTGGTATGGGCCCCCAGATGTTACAGTGGGTTAGTGCACTATATCGCTCCCCTAAAGCTCAAATACTTACTAATAATGTGGTTATAGCTCCTTTTTCCCTGACTAGGGGGACCAGGCAGGGTTGCCCCTTATCTCCACTTCTGTAAGTCCTTACCATTGAAGCCTTGGCTCCGGCCATAAGATCTATATCGGGCATCTGGGGCCTTGGCTTTGGGAGGGACATAAAAGTTTCCTCTTTGTTGATGATGTCCTCCTTTTTCTTTGATCCCCAGATGACTTACTTCCCCATTTATCAGAATTTTTTACCATAGATGGACTTCTTCCGGGGCACAAATTTAATTGGGGGAAGAGTGAATGGATGTTGCTGGTAGGCCTCTGAGATTTTATTACCATAGCCAACACTAACATCCATTGTACCAACCAGATTAAATACTTGGGAATCATAATTTCATCTGCAATTTCAAAACTGGTGAAAACTAACATGAATGGCATTATTAAACAAGTATTTGTCAATGCAGAATGTTGTCACACTGGCATTGTCTTTGGCAGTGCAGGAGTTAGAAACGCATAATAGGAATGGCAGTGAAGTACTGAAGTGACACCAACCCCACCCCCACCCCCACCCTGTATAGGCATTGGGGTGTGCCTTTAGGTCATCAGCTATAATGCTCATGGCGTTGTACCTCACCCTATTCTGTGGACACTGACAAGTGTCATGGTGTGCTTTGGGGTCTTTGGGCATTATACGTACCCCATTCCAGAAGAAAATACGCTGAGGTGGGTGCAGTATAGGAGAATGGGGTGAACTTTGTGGCCGAACAGTGCAAGGCACACCATGGTGCCTGTCACTGGCTGCAGGGTGGGGGTGGGGCTGGAATGACGTGAGCATTACAGCCGATTTTCCAAAGTCACACCCCTAATGCCTGTCAGTCTCTACAGGTTGGGGTGCTACAGTTGGAAACCCTAACACCATAGGCAAGGCCCCTAGAATTCTGTGGCTGCAGAATTTTGTGCAGAACTTGCAATTTACTGCAGAACTTCTGCGGTGCCACAGAATTCACCCTTCTTGGTAATTTTTTATTAATATTTCTGTTTACATATAGAATCTGGTTCCCTTCCCCTCTTTTTATATCCAGACCCCCCCATATGTTCAAAATGTGATGTTATCATTGCTATAACATCCTACGTTAGCTAATGAAATGGCTGCAATCTGACACAGACGTGAACAGTCACTTATCTACCACAGCTCCCACTGCCAGAGACGGTGGCACAGCACATCATGCATGGTGATATTTGCTCAACCTGCACTACAGCCTAATACAATTTTCAGTCTTACATTGTTGCACTAGGGCCAACTTAAACAAAACCTTGTCAATAACACAGACTTGTTAAATCCATACCTCACTTTGTACAAACCTATTTGTGCCTTTAAGGTATAGAGACGGTATCTGAAATGAATAACTGGTAAAATGAATTTAACTGTCTAAATGTTTAAGAAAAATAAAGTAATTATACCCAGACAAGTGAAATATAATAATGTGTCGACCTGTTGAAAGAATAGACCTGTTAAATAAATATAATTGCACTATACGCATTTTTTTGCCAGGGTTATTGATTACATATTGTCATTGGTTGATAGAATCACCTAAACGTTATTGAGAAATGTTGAGTGCACGGACAGCTGTTGGGTCAGAGGGTAGCATGCTGTGTTTCCGTGTCGGCAACTCGGGTTCAGAGATTAGCTCTGGGAGCTGGCTGGGCAACTCAAGGATTGGTGGAACACATCAGTGCTCGGAGCCTGGGAAGGTATGGTGCAGTGTTCTGTCACATGATGGACACATTGTGATGGGTCAGAGAGCTCTATCTCACAATTGGTTCACTGCATGTCATGGCCTGATGGTGTTACGCAGTGTGTCAGGGAAAACAGGTTGACATGAAAAATGAGTTTTGCAATAACTCCTCTATTCCATTTCCAATGGGACCTGTATGAATGAGGATGCAAGTTCATGGAAATTAAAAAAAAATATATATATATATATATATACATATATATATATATATATATATACACACACACACACACACACACACACACACATATACAATATCTCTGTCTCTCACCAAACACACACGCATATTTGTATGTATGTTACAGATTGCTTATAAATATATAAGTGATACACAGTGGGAACCTCATGAGTGGTGTAGAAAGCACATACAAATATATAAGTGATAGATAGTGGAAACCTCACTAGTGGGATAGATAACATGCATATAGAAATAACTTATTTATCACATAAGATCCCCTCTGCATATGTCATTTATGCAACAGGTTAGGACCTTAAGGGAGAGACATTTGTTTTGCTTTTTCAGGCATAAAATTATTTTTATAAGTCGGTTATTTTTTGAACTAGTGTTACTGTGCTTTCCACCATCCTGATTGCTATAACTACTGCCATGAAAGTGAAGTAAGGACGACAAGCTGACACCGTGATGTGGTAGTTTGTTAGTGCCGCAGAACTTCCACAGAAATTGCAAACCACCGCCGCAGAAGTTCTGTGGCAAATGGTAGTCTTGCCGCAGAACTTGGTCCCACTGTGCCGCAGAAAAGTAGGGGCCCTGACCATAGGCGTGTGTTGGTATATTCACTCCAAATTTTTAACATGGACTTTTTGTGAGCCCACCTCATGAAAAGCAGCACAATCAGTTTGTTAGCTGAAAAATGATTTTGCACAGTGGCTATGCAATTTGGTGACACAGGGATGAAAACACATTTTGGGCAGGATGTAGAAAATGACAACTGTATTGTTCATGAGGAGGCGTAAAAAAATGGCAATGTTGAAAATCTGGTGTGAAACTATGAAAAATTGGTGAAGTCATGAGCATGCATAGAAACTGAGCAACACACGTCCGTAACCCAATTATTTTTGGGAGTTTGTTAGCCACATTTTTAACATAGGCATTGTAGAGCAAAAGCAGCTAACTAAAAGAAGCTACATTTTCTTATTGATTTAATACTTATATTTCGGCATTTGCGCTTGTCTGCTGTGACCGCTAGGCACACTGAAACTGCTGGCATTAGACAAACTTGGATAGGAAAATTTTAGCATATCATCTACTTAGTAAATATGCACCTTTAATAATGGAAAAATAACTTAGTAAGTGTATGCAATGTTTGATGTATAGTGAGGGAAAATATGGGAGCGAGTATGTATGTGCTAATTGCCATCTGATTACTACTCTTAAAGCAGAGATAGCATTTCTGCTTAATATTAAACCAGTTTCTACTAATATTAGGGAATTGGAAAGTTACATTGATCTTATGGATGAACAACTTCATTCTAATGAACAATTTCCTTCATATTTAGGTAGCATTTCTATGCCTCCTGTTGAGGAGACAATTGTAATGACTAGTACTAGTATACCTGTTGCCTCTGCCCCCTCTTATAAGGTGGATGATTATCTGCTCTCTTTTCATGATAATGATGACTGGACCATTGTCACAAAGCCTCTTAAAAAAAGGAGGGGCAGTCAAATACACAATAGTGCCCCTATTGACACTCGTAATAGGTTTGAGCAATTGACTGTATGAAATAATGAAGTGCTACATGATTTATCCTGTGCATTACCTTCTGTTGATAATAATGGTTTAAAAACACTTTTCAATTAGGAGTTAATGCCCATGAATATTTGTCCTAGTAAGTCTCAAGCCACCAAATCAATACTTATTAAGTTAATCACTCCAGAGTGTGTTAAACAATCACCTGTTTCTGATTCTTGTACCCCTACTGTCTCAAAACAAGTGTTAGTCCTGGGAGATTCAATCATTAAGCACATTGATAGGGCAGTATGCAATAGTGACAAGAACAACCACACTTGTTCTAGCTTCCATGGGGCCAGGGTATCTGACATTACCACCATGATGCCTAAAATTTTACAAAATGGGGGGGAAAATCCACTGGTTATCATATATGCCGGTGTTAATGATATAAACAACACCCCATTTAATCAGTTACAACAGGACTATGTGGCATTATGTAACCTGTTACTTGATAGGGGATGCTGTGTATGTATATCTGAAATTCTACCTGTCCCGAGAGCAACATCTACCATGACACAGAAAATCAAAGCCCTAAATGAATGGCTGAGAAAGTGGTGTTTTAAGCAGGATATACCCTGTATTATCCACTGGGAATCATTTTCAGATCGTTCTTCCTTGTTTTGCTGGGACGGTTTACATCTCAGTCATACGGGCAGTACACTTATAGGGAAAAGTACCACTAAAATCATAAATAATTGTTTAAACTAAAAACAATGGGGGAGAATGGGGCTATTCCCAAGTCTCTGAATACTTACTAAAATATTATTACAACTAAATGTAAATTCCTAGCTTTGAATGCAAGATATTTAAACCAACTCAAATTAGCAGAACTTGAAGCCAAATGTAAAACTTTAAATATAGGTGTGGTGGGAGTAACTGAAACTTGGTGGGATGCATCCTCAGCTGGTCCAGAGAAATTCCAGGTTATAAGTTATATCATAAAAACAGATTAGATAAGGAAGGCAGCGGAGTTTGTAAGTACATGCAAAATGATATTCCTTCTTTTGAAGTGTGTTCTCCCTTTCCTTTGGAAAGTATATGGGTTAAAATCTTATTGAAGGAGCAGTCCTATATAACTATTGTTAACATCTATCGACCTCCATCTGCAAATTCAGATATGTTTAAAGAAATTACACATTTTTCAGAATCTCAAGATACTGTAATATTTGGTGACTTTAACCTCCTTCATATTAACTGGGACTCATTCTCAGGACAGTTCTATGCTGAGAAAGGACTAATAGATGTGATAGTTAGTACTGGATTACAACAACTTGTTACTGAACTCACTCGAGGTCCTAATATTTTGGATCTATTATTTACTAACATAGAGCAACAAATTATCAATTTACAAATTTGGGATCCACTTGGGGCCAGTGAATATTCATCTATTCTTTTTGAAATTCAATAGTTTAAAACTACACAAAGGAAGTTATACTATACAAAAAAATATAATAAAACAAATGCTTCTAAAATCAATGAATACTTACAAAACATAAACTGGGAATCTAATCTTCTTAATTGTACAACACAACAAGCTTGGGACTCATTTAAAAACATTGTACATTATTTGGAAACACTTTTATTTCATCTAAGAGGAAATTTAATAATAAAGGAAAAATCCCCTCTTGGTTCAACAAGATGATTAAAAATCAAATTAAAATAAAAATTAAACTAATTAGGAAACTTAAGAATAGTTCTGTTCCATTTAAAACTACTCTATTACATAAATACAGGCTGTGAAAAACTTAAACAATTCTATTAAATTGGCAAAAAATAAGCTAGAATTTAAACTAGCTCACACAAAAGTCTGTCACAAATCTCTTTACTCCTATATAAATAGTAAAAAAAGGTGTATCAAGGACCTTTGGTCCTATTATAACCGATGGCTCGTCTCTATCTGATATAGAAATCTCAAATCTCTTTAATAAGTACTTTTGTTCTGTCTTCTCTCAAAAATCACCTATTAGTACATTTAAAGCTCACCACATAGATTATAATAGGTTATATCCAACTGACATTATACAGGCTATCAAAAGACTAAAAAAAAAATACTAGTCTGGGCCCAGACGGTATTCATCCATGGTTTCTGATCGAAACCTCTATAAATATTTCTATACCTTTGTCAATTATCTTCAACAAATCCTTACAAGAAAGCATTGTACCAAATGATTGGCATTCAGCAATAGTTACTCCCATATTTAAAAAAGGCAATAGAGGTTCTATGCAAAATTATTGTCCAATTAGCCTGACCTCAGTGGCTGGTAAATTAATGGAACGAGTAATGAAGTCTCTAATAGATCAAGGTTGTAAAAAAATAGGAATTTATGATTCAAATCAGCATGCTTTTACTCCCAAGTATTCCTACATCACCAATCAGATATCTTTTTACAATAATATAAGTGCTCTACTAGATGTGGGTATCCCTACTGATGTAATTCTTTTGGACTTTAGTAGAGCTTTCAATAAAGTCTCACATGAAAAGCTCATTACTAAAATGCACAATCTAGGTGTGTCACCTGATATTATCAACTGGACTATAAACTGGTTGACAAATCATTCTCAGAGAGTCAGAATTAATGATATATTGTCTGATTTGGGTAGTGTGACAAGTGGTGCACCACAAGGGGCAGTCTTGGGACCAACATTGTTTAATCTCTTTATCAGTGATTTGCAAACAGGGCCAAATAACTTCATGGTTCAATTTGCAGACAATACTAAATTGGGGGGCAAGGTTAATAATCAAGAAAATATTTCTGCATTAAAGAAGGATTTAGAAAAATTAACACTTTGGGCAAATGAAAATCATATGCAGTTTAATCAAGACAAATGTTTAGTAGTGCATTTTGGTATAAATAATCCAAAAATGATATATTATATAAATGGACTACCACTTCACCCATCAAATTGTGAAAAAGATTTAGTGATACATGTTAATAATAAACTTACGTCAGATGATCACTGTGTTAGAACTGCTTGCATGACCGACAGACTTTTGAGGCAAATAAAATGCACTTTTGTTAATTGCACTGAACAATGCCTTATTCCACTGTATAGGGCATACATTAGACCTTATCTAGACTATGGCTCCCCTTTCTGGAATCAAAACCCAAAAAAAGACATAGCAATTCTTGAACAGGTTCAAAGGAGAGTAACTAGAATGATTCCAAGTTAACAAACTTGGATTATCAGAACAGATTAAAAGCTACTGGTCTCTTCTGTCTTCAAACTAGAAGATTAAGAGGTGATATGCATATAGTTTTTAATTTAATAAATTCACCAGATCTAATGGAAAAATGTGGTCTAACATTCTCCAAAAGGAGACATGTTCCAAGACTGCATAATAAACAGCTTGAATAAAACCTTATAAAACCAGCAAAAGGAGAAACTTTTTTCCAATAAGAGCATCCATTGTATGGAACACCTTGCCACAAGAATTGGTAGAGGCAACTAGTGCCACTGTCTTTAAAAACAAATTAGATGTTTGGTTGAGGGATAATAGATAAATAATGTCCCACATAGTGTGGGGAACAGTCTCGATGGGCTCTGGCCTTCTTCTGTTCTTTCATACCAAGTAATATCAAGTAATTTTGGGACCTCCCATCATGAACAGTGGTGGTGTGATTTTGTCAGTCTGTCCCAAAAGTTGATTTCCCACAGCAACCACGCCATTGTGCGCCACAGGTGAGGAAACACATTTTGGGCAGGATGTGAAAAATGACAGCTGTACTGTTCATAAGGAGGTGTGAAAAAATGCCAGTGCTAAAAATCTGGCATGGAAATATTGCAAATTTGTGAAGTTACAAGGGTGCATGGAAACTGGGCAACACACACTTGTAACACAGTCATTTTATGGGATTTTGGTACCAAATTTTCAACATAGGCATTTTAGGACCTCTGCTCATGGACAGTGTCACTGTTATTTCCTCAAACTGTCCCAAAAACTGATTTCGCTCAGCGACCATGCTTTTCTGCACCGGACATGCAAAAACACATTTTGGCCAGGTTATGTAAAATGACAGCTGTACTGTTCATCAGGAGGTGTGGAAAAATGCCAATTTTGAAAATCTGGAGTGAAAATATTACAAATTCACAAAGTGACGAGTGTGCGTGGAAACAGCACAATGCACGCTCATAAAACAGCAATTTTTTTGATTTTTCCCACCAAATTAGCAACATAGACTTTTTGTGATCCCCCCTCATGAACAGTGGCACTGTCTTTTTATTAATCGGTCCCGAAACGTGATTCCAGTCAGTACCACAAAATCACCTTTCGGGGCTAAGTAACACCATGACAGTGCCAGAATTCAAGAGGAAGGGGCCCAAAAACCCATGTTGAAAATTTGGTGCCAAAATTTCAAAAAAATGCCTGAGATATGCATCAAAGTTGAAAAAGCCCTATTTATTCCATTATACAGCTTATCGGCATTTCCTTAGCTCATGGTCGACTTTGAAGAGTGCAGACGTGTTCCCGGTCCACTGAAGGTCATCGTGCCAGACTCTGGAGGTAAGTATGGGGTGAGGAGGGTGTGGGGAGGTAGGGTGTGCAGTGGGTTGGTGTGGGTTGTGGGAGCAGGGAGACCACGAGGGACTGTTTTTTTTTTTACAGGTTAAAAAAAACATCAGGGACTTTTTTTTTGCAGGGGCTTTGGTACGCTGGGGTGGGCTCCCAGTGTGCAACCTAAGTGTGTTGTGGGGGTTGCTGTAGCCAATGGGGATTGGGCACCCCGTCGGCACACATAATGAAAGTGGGGGCAAGAGCCAAGGGGATTGGGCAGCCCCTCAGCACATAACAAACAGAGGATGCATTATGCCGGTGGAGAGTGGGCTCCCCCATGGGCACATATATTGGGGAAGGGCATGCTGACAGGGGGACTGAGCACCCCCAAAGTCAGCAGTATGGCAAGCAGTGTGCCACCATGTTCATTTTGTTTTTCACCACCAGGGAAAGCACGTCGGGAGGTCCACTGCATATGACGAGCTTAGCTCACGTTGCAGCGGACCTTTCATTTGATCTCATCGGCACATTAAGTATGCACGGTGTGGCACCAGCACAAAGGCTGATTGGGGAATGAGGGACGCACCTACTGATGCATGCCCTGCATTTGCCCAACAGTGACCGCGCCTCCAAATCTACTACTAGATGTTGGCTTCGTAAGCATGACAACATAAAAAGTTAGAGGACTGTACAGTTTGGAAAGCCCTTCCACTGACCATCTTAGGGAGGGTTAACCTAATCAAAATGTTGGTGGTACCACAATTTCTATATTTTTTCCAGACAGTTCCCCTCTGGATACCTCATAAATTTATATTCATTGGAGGGTGCTCTTACCTAACTTTTTTGGCAAGACTGAAGACCAAAAGTCAAAAAGGAGATTTGTGGCATCCAGTCGGGAAAGGGGGATTGGGCATCCCTAATGTTCAGTACTATTATGTAGCTGCACAGCTGGCCTTTTTACAAGATGTGTTGAAAGAGGGGATGAATAGACCAACCTGGGTGGGCCTGGAAACATGGTCTTTTATTCCTCTGCATTATGATATCCTGGTAGGTGGCATGGGTTCATCCCAACCTATTAAAATAGATTACCCCTGTACTAGAACCACTTGAAGGGGGTGGCAGAAAGCTCATCAGGTGCTGGGGCATGGGGTACAATCAGTTTCCAGAGACACTCCCTTCCTTACCCTTCTATTTGCTTTTGTTAACTGGGTAAGTACACTAGACAGCCAAGTGCCTATTTTCAGATGCTGCTGAATAGTGGGGTAGTGGTACCTGGGGAGAGGCAAATTTTAAAAAACTAGCATCACTGGGGCTTGAAGTTCCTGGGCCAATTGTGAATAGGAGATGAGATTATATCTTTCTCTCCCTTATTAAAAAATACAGCATTCATTATGGTTTTTAATTTAATAAATTCACCAGATTTAATGGAAAAATGTGGTCTAACACTCTCCAAAAGGAGACATGTTCTGAGACTGCATAATAAACAGCTTGAAGTAAAAACTTATAAAACCAGCAAAAGGGGAAACTTTTTTCCGATAAGATCATCCATTGTATGGAACACCTTGCCACAAGAATTGGTAGAGGCAACTAGTGCCACTGTCTTTAAAAACAAATTAGATGTTTGGTTGAGGGATAATAGATAAATAATGTCCCACATAGTGTGGGGAACAGTCTCGATGGGCTCTGGCCTTCTTCTGTTCTTTCATACCAAATAATACCAAGTAACCAAGTAATTCATGCCTCACATTATTTTGTGTACCTCCACTTACAGTCAACTAAGCTGTTGCTTTGGCTTCTCAGAAGGAACTAGAAGGGGGATAGGATCAGATCTGCACAGTACAGTAGCTTCTTCTTGTTTTTACATTGTTTCTTGTGGATTCTACTTGGTAGAAGGTTATTTCTTTTCTTTCTTACTACTTCTAAGGGGCTAGCAGGGTATTGTTTGGGGCAGTTGGAATTTAGAAACCTGTTGTGGTAGCTATCAGTGGGCTAATTTGTTTGATGTTTCACTGTGTGGCAGGCTGCATTTGTAGAGGCCTATTTCTTCTGATTTAAAAACATAAGTGGTGTGATTTAACTGGGTCTGTTTGTTTGAATTGGAGACCTATATCTTCTAATTTCAAGCCTATTTTGATGTCTTGTTGGTGAAGCTTGTTTGGAGTCCTGTTTCTTTGGGTAGCAAACATATCTTGGGGGCTTTGAGTAGAATTGTGATTCATTGTTGCTAGCTTCACTAGCTGCAAAGCTTAGTGCAGAGTGGGGGAAGGGTGCTAATGGTCTGACCAGGGGCCTCAGCTACCTGATTGTTTCTGGAAGACTTGAGCTGGTCCCATCCCCCCAAGCCCCTCACCCCACCACCCCTGGTCCATTATTTCCTTTATACCAGGGGTTCTGACATCAGTTCCTCCAATGGGCAAAGGATATGCACCTGTCATAGCAGAAGCAGACATCCAGGAAAGGAACAGCAGCAAGTGAAGAGG
This sequence comes from Neoceratodus forsteri, assembly GCA_016271365.2. Lineage (NCBI taxonomy): Eukaryota > Metazoa > Chordata > Ceratodontiformes > Ceratodontidae > Neoceratodus > Neoceratodus forsteri. The sequence goes on from JADMNL010000028.1 coordinate 30,663,106, forward strand.
TGACTGCTATCACAGTGGAAGGGAAGTAAATGCAAATCTAGGAGCTTTCATTGTTACTTCTTTACATTGCTATTGCATTGGGGAAAGGAAGAGTAGGAGTTTGAAGAAGGTTGTGCAATAGCTACTTAAAGTATCTTTTTTAGTGTGGATAGGAAGGATAAGAATATAAAAAGCAGTTGCTCAATATATCTAAACGTGTACAACAAAGGGGGTAAGGGAAATAAAGAAAAGAATGTTTTGCACTGATAGAGGGGGAGAGCGGAGACTTGGGGGAATGTTTCGTATCCTGCATCTGGAAGGGTGGGGGGTCGCTGGTGGACAACGACAGCAATGGGTAGGGTGGTATGCTGCAACAACTGCGGTGCACCAATCTTTCTAAAAATTGCCTGGAGTGTGGGAGGATGTTTAGTGTGCAACCACATAGAGAAACTTAGAAAGGAGAGCGAGGGTCTGCTGGAGAAAATGAGACATGCAAGGCAGATTGGGGGTGGGTTTTGCCCAATACTGAAGGGATGAAGAAGGGGGGATGAAGGAGGGTGATTTAAGCCAACAGTGGTGAGAAGAGGGTCAGAAGAAGGGAAGCAGAGACAAAGGGGCCCAGGCCAGGAAGAATGATTGCCAGGGAAAGGGATCTGTCCTAATTCCCACTGTGTAAAATACCGAGTGACGAAATCCCGAAAAGAATATCTCGATTAGTCAAAATAAAGAATGAAAAAAATACCGAATAACCAAATCCCGCCTCATTACATGTAAACAGTAAACTCAGGTGGTGATTAGAACAGAGTCAGGAATGAAAGGTTAAGGAGGTCAGGGATGGGGACATACAAGAGGATAGAGGAGTTTGATTCAAGCCTATTCTGGGAACATTTGAAATGCTTGAGACATTGCAGGGAAGTAATAATGACTCACCAAACTCCAGGCAGTAGCGGCATCAAATCTTTGGGACAGCAGCAGCATCGTAAAGCCCTCGGCAGCATCGTAAATCCATCTGTTCATTTTATTTGTTCCATTAAAAGTTCGCATTTTATTTTAAAATTAAAAAAATGATTACTGTTTACCCCCGAATCTCTGGGCAGCATCTTCGAATAGGACATCGGCAGCAGCAGCATCAAATCCTCAGGGGCAGCAGCAGCAGCATCGTAAAGCCCTCGGCAGCATCGTAAATCACTTGGGACAGCGAAAGGACCTCAGCACATCCCTCTGTTCATTTTATTTATTCCATTCAAAGTTCACATTTTATTTTACGATTAAAAAAACATTGCGTCAGTGCAACAGGTAATCAGGTAATCATCACACCTGATGACCTGATGCCATTTTACACTTACGTATATTTCCGATTTTCAGCTACCCCCCAAGCTGCTGTCTCCCCCCAAGCTGCAGCCCCCTTGTTTTGCATGAAATCAAGACCCCATATCTTGTTAAAGTCAGTCGGCAAAGGGCAAGAAAAGAAGAAGGCACTGGCAACACAGGTCGAGGAGTCTTAGTTTCAGCTTTGTTCTACAACACCGTACATGCTATGCTGCCTGAGGCAAATTGAATTCCTTAATGTTCCATTACACTGGGTCAGTCATCTGGTCAGTCTGCAGAAAATTCCGTTTTTCAGTAATTTTCATAGCGGGATTTCGACTGTATCGGGAAATCGGCAGTTCGGGATGTTTTCTGCGGTAATTTGGAGGCAGTATAGCGCAGTGGTCTAAGGCTCTGAGCTGCAAATCTGGTGACATCCAGCAGACCAGACCTGGGTTTGAATCCCACAGCTTCCATTTGCATACTGTGTGACCCTGAGCAAGTCACTTAACCTCCTTGTGCTCCCAGGTCGCTCCTGTAAAAAAGCTTTCAGCTTAGTGTGCTATACCTGGTTAAAAAACAACTAAATAAAAAAATTTACTGTTCGGTATTTTTTTACACGGGATTTCATACCTGACTCCCGGGGAAACCAGGTCAGGAGACAAAAGACAAATGGAAGTAGGAGATAGGGACTTGTGAGGGGAGGTGAAGAAGTGGCAAAAGTCATGGAGTGGAAAGGAAAAAACAGGTTACTATACAGAAAGGGCATTTGTGAAGGGTCTTCAGAAAATAGTTTTGCACTGCTAGAGAGGAAGAAGGTGGAGGAGGGAAATGATGAAATTAGAGGAGTAATTGATTAATGCCTGGACCAAACTGGAGTGGGGGGAAGTTCTACCGGGAGAATTGCAACAGGGGCAAAAGGGGGAAATAATGTGCAGGAGGAGGAAGAAGAGGAGCTGGAAATGAGAGAGGGAAAGGAATGGAAGAAAGCAGGGAGTAAGGTTGGTGGAATCTTAGTGCTGGGGGACTCAATACTAAGAGGAGTCAGGTGGGGTAGCAAGGGGGAGAGGCATAGTCACATTTGGGTGGAGGCCATGCCAGGAATGACAGCGGAATGGGTGGGACAATCTGTTCTGAAATATGCTAGAAGGGGTAGGGACAAGCCTCATTTAATTATACATCTTGGGACAAAAGACCTGGCTGACAAGACAGTAGATATAGTCCAGAGGAGGTTTGAGGAACTAGCACAATTATGTGAGGGGGCAGGAAGATCAGTAACTTTTCGGAGATACTTCCGGTGCCAAAGGCAAGCACAACAAGAGCTGAGAATAGAGAATTTAACAGATGGCTAAGAACCTGGTGTTGTGCTAAAGGGTATGGGCTGTTGGGGGTGGGGAGGGACCTGGCAGGACAGTAGTCTTTTATGCCAAGGACAGACTACACTTGAGTGAGGAGGGAAAGAAAGTGTTGAAACAGAGGATGGAGGAGTACATAGAGGAAGTTGGGAATCTAAACTTGGAGTGGGGGGTGGCAATTAGGAAAGAGATATGCAGAGACTACAGATTGGGAAACCATATGAGCTTACACCCCATAACAGTGACAAAGGACAAATGGCAAGTACTATTGGTGATGCTTGGAAAGGGAGGCAAGATGGGAGGGGGGAAGGGTGGAAGGTGGTTACCCTTAATGCTAGAAGCCTTGGGAAAAAACTGCAGAGTTACAGGTGCTCATGGCAGAGGGAGAGGTGGGCATTGCAGCCATCACAGAAACATGGGCCACCCATACAATGACTGGGACCTGTCTGTACCAGGGTACAGGTTATTTTGTAGGGACAGGGTGATTGGGAAAGGAGGGGGTGTGGTACTATATGTGAAGGAAGGACTGAAGTGTGTAAGGGAGGATGGGGAGGAGGGTAGTACAGAGTCACTTTGGATGCAAATCCAGGATTCCAAGAATAGGATTCTTAGAATGGAAGTGGTGTACAGGCCACCATCTCAGACGGAGGAGTTAGACATGGAACTAGCAGAACAGATGAGGAGGACCTGTGAGAAGGCTAGTGTGGTGATTGTGGGGTACTTTAACATGCCAGGAGTGGACTGGAGTTCCCCAACAACCAGGAACAGAAGAGAGCAGGTACTGCTGGATGCCTTCCAGGACAGTTTCCTGCTGCAGATGGTCAGTGAACCAACCAGGTTAGGAAATATCCTTGACCTTGTGCTGGCAAATGGGGACTTTGTGAGAGAACTTTCAGTGGAGGAACTGCTGTCAGGGAGTGACCACCACTCAGTATGGCTCACATTGGATATGGGCAAGGAAGGAGTGGAATCAGGCACTAGAGTGCTGGATTTCAGGAGGGCTGACTTTGGGAGGATGGAGGAAGTGGTAAAAGGGTACCTGGCCAGAATTTAATCTAGTATGAACACTAACCAGAGGTGGGAGCTCATAAAGGTGGGGCTAGTGGAGGCAGCCAACACCTGCTGCAAGGCCCAGAACAAGAAGGCTAGGGCTAAGAAACCGAGATGGTTGAGCAAGGAGGTCATGGAAAAGGTAAGGAGAAAAAGAGCTGCCTTTAAGAAGTACAAGAAAACAGGGAGGGGGGAGGACAGGGAGGAGTACTTGACAGGATTGAAGGAGGTGACAAGGGCAGTAAGGGCCAAAGCATCTCGCAGACTCAGGCTGGCACAAGGCATTAGAAGGAGAAGGACTTCTTTAGGTACATCAGGGAGAAAAGGAGCTGTAAGGACCACATAGTAAGGATCAGGAAGGAGGGGGTTGGGTGGAAGCAGGGTGTGATAAGGCAGAAGCACTAAATGAGTACTTCTGCTCAGTACTTACTAAAGAGAAGAGGGGGGTGACACCCAAGGGGGAAGAAATGGCAGAAACAGGGTGGGAAGGGGTGACAGATGGGGAAATCATGGAGGGCAGAGTTCAGGAGGGTTTGAAGGCACTGAGGGTGGACAAGGCGCCAGGCCCAGATGGCATCCACCCCAGGGTATTGAAGGAGCTGGCAGAGGTCCTTGCAGGACCTTTGGCAGACCTATTTAATGCCTCACTACATTCGGGGTGTGTACCTCAGGACTGGAGGATGGCTCATGTGGTGCTCCTCCACAAGAGTGGCTCCAAGGATGAACCAGTAAACTACAGACCAGTGACCAGTGACTCAGCATTGTGATGGGTACAGTGGCTGCCCTGCATGGACAGCCACCACTGACATGGCAGCAGACCTTGCAGGTCACAGACATGCAAGGGTGTCAGCTGCACAGGCCATGGACGGGTTGACAGGGGCACCATGGACACAGAGCATGCACCATGGACCACTGCACACAGTCATCCAGTGCACAGGGAACAACACACACACCACAGACACCGACTGATAGCTACTCCCACACATAGTCACTTCCCCACGGACATACACACATAGCCATGACTGCACCACCCCTGATGCCATGCACACCACTGCAGCTGAGCACCTATAGCCTGTTGCCAAATCAGAGAGACCACCACAGTATTCATATCAAAATATTTGTATTCAAAAATATCAAAAAGAACTATTTACATAACTATGTACAAATGTGGGAGGAGGGACACAAACAAGGTGGGGGTGGGTAAGGGGCAGGGGTGAACATATGGGAGAGGGAAGAAGGGATGTGAGGGTGGGTCAAAGAGGGGAAGATGGTAGCCGGGGCATGGGGACATCAACAGCCACCCCAGTCCTCCTTCTCCTGGCGCTGATGTGTGCTCCTCCATCTCCTCCTGACCCCATGGCGGTGTATTCTCTGAAGGAGCTGCAAAGTCTCCCTCACCACCTGGAGCAGCTCATTAATTCCCTGCTGTATTTGCAGGAGTCACCAGTCACCTAGGATGAGGGAACAGAGTCAATAGGTGTGAATGTCCATCCCCCTACAGCACACCCATTGTGCATGGCATACAGCCATGTGCCACGCCCCGGTGATGGTGTGCAACCACCCACAGTGACCGTGTCCACAAGACCTGACAACCCAGGCAGCCACAGCCATGTGGACCATTGCACACACCCACCACCCATGTCCTACACAGCACCACCATGGCCGTACAGTAACGTGGCTATGCGGTGTGAAGGCAGTGCCACAGCCATGTGCCTGGTGCACGCATGGACCACCACTGACGCACTCCCAGACATGCAGTGCCACTGGACAGTGTTGACTGTCACAAGTTGCTTGCATGGCAGTGGTGTCTATGGATGGTGGCCATGCCTCACTGCCCACCCTGTTACACAGCATGCAATAGTAATCATGGAGTTATGGCACTCACCCTCATCGGGCCAGTCAGGTCGGTGGTGATGGCCCTCGTCCCACCTGGACACTCTGTCCTCCTCCCTCCGCTGCTCCTCCCTCAGCCTGTGAAGCTCGTCCACACCTGTGGGGAAAACAAGGAGAGAAGAACATCAGTACAATCCGGAAGCAAAGTCCCCCTGCTCCAATGTGTGTGCCCACCCACCCAGCCAGATCCACCCACCCCACACCCTGTAAACACCTCCACAGCCAACCCTAGACTATCCCTCCCCTATGTGCTGGACACATACAACACTGTTACCCATATGGACAATGCAAGTGCATTGATGGAACCCCTACCTGGACGTGGCACCGTGGCCCTCCTGGCACACGACTGCAGATGGGCTAGTAGCTCTGGCTCCCTCCTCCTGAGGTCCCCATAGCAGTGCCTGCACTGCTCCGTGCTCCTCCTCTGTCCGGTGGCCACCTCTAGGGCAGTGTCCACCTCCTGCCACACCTGGGTCCTGGCCCTGTTCAGTGGCGCCTCCCCAAACAGAGGCCCATGGTGTGGCTCGACAATAGCCACAAGGTTCGCTAACTTGATGGCAGTCCACTGAGGGGCTCTTCTGCGTGCCATCACAAAGGCTATAGTAGGCAATACAGCGCTCTGCAGTGCGGTATACCACGTGCAAATGCTGCGCGGTACAGCGCTGCCATTCCCTATCACGCTGTTACCGAACAGCGCAATAGAGGTGCACCCATGCCTGACGCATGGCACCAAGGGGGCAAAGGTCAGACACAGGGTCAAGGGTCTCTGGCACAAGGCCACGCACAGTGCCATCAGACAACTATGCATGTAGCACAATTGGTTGCCTGTGTGCCAGCGCCACAGTGGACTATCGGGCAGTTGTGCCATTGTGCCTATGAAGGCCCATTGTCAGAGCGCCATGTAGTGACCTTCGCTGTAGTGACACTGGCACAATGGTGGCTGTGCCCTGCATTGACCATCGCTCACAGCATGTCATCAGTGCAGCAGATGCCAGCGTCCTCAGCCTGGGCATGCACAGTGAGGTGTACTAAGCATGCCACGGAACTGCGCCATTGGCTCAGCACGTTCAACACAATTGCGCAAAGCGCAAAAGCGTGATATTCAGCAGTCATATGCTAATCATCCGTTCAGCCATTCAATAGCGCAGCACCATGATTTGCATCTAATTAAAGTTGCTCTCCACTTAATTTGCATGTATTGCGCTATAAAAGTGCGACAAAGTGTTGCAGTGGCCATAGTTGGTTACTGCAGTTTATTGGTGAGTTGCATGCTGTGTGGGAGTGTGGACTGTGGATTCAGGGACATGCTTTGGACTGCACAGTCACAGGTAACCACTGCCATCCTTACAGGCTGAATAATGACTGAGCAAGTTCTGGGTGAGGAGGGCAATGGTGGTGGGTGGAGGAGGAGGCCCAATTTCATGAAGGCCGAGACCGACGCACTTTTTGAGGCCTACCTGGATCAGGAGCCACTGCTCAGTGGATGGCGGGGCACCACTCCGGCCCATGCTGCTGCATGGGAGGAGGTGGCACGTGCTATAAACCTGCATGGCAGCCACCAGCACTCTGTGCAGGAGTGTAAGAAGAAGATGGGTACTGACAGGAGGAGGGTGAAGGAAAAGGTGGCTGCCATCAGGGCGGCACGTGCTGCAACAGGCAGGGGACAGCCGGAGGTCATGCAGCTCACACCAGCAGAGGACAGGCTTGCTGCAAGCATGCACCGCAATGCCATAGAGGGAGTTCCGGGCACTGGCTTCCAGACAGGTGGTGGCCCATCTCTGCATGGTAAGCCATGGTCTGCCTTGGGGGGGCCGGGTAGGTAACACGCAGTAATGTGACTTTGCTTTCCCTTACAGATCCTGAGCATCTGCAGGGGTCAATGTTGGTAGGCCTGTCCACTGAGGACAGTTGGCCAGAGTTGGAGTTTGAACCATCCACCTCCACAGGTTTCTGTGGATTGGCACAACAGTGGGCCCGCCTGGCTGTCCACACTGAAGTCGTTGAGACAGGTGAGGGGGAAGCCCTTCCTGTGTCTCAGCATTCTGGCATCCAAGGATGCCAGCACACTGTGGCTGTGGCTGGGGCAGAGACCTGCACCAGTGATGAAGACATGACCGTCATGGGAAGTGACACGTGTGTGCCAGAGGATGGACACACCGCAGGTCAGCTCACGCCCATGGCTGTGGCTGGTGCCGCCATGTGGGCCAGCGTGTCAGCACAGTCCCAGGCTGTGCCTGTCAGCACCAGTGGGGCAGCACTGGTGTCTGGTCAGGACAGTGGGACTGTTGCGGCCACTGCAGTGGCACTACTGAGCTCTTGGGCGCAGCAGCTGGAGGGGCAGCAGCAGCAGTCGCCCACTGGGACTGGGGGTTCAGGGTTCAGCGACAGCATCTGTGCACTGCCTGTAGACTTGCCCATACCTGGTCCTGGTGTGCAGCACCCATCCTCAAGGGGTGCTGAACATCAGGCCCGTGCACACCCTGAGGGACAGGATGCCGAGGAGGCAGATGACCTCTTGGATGAGCACACCCGCCTACTGCGGCATTGGTCCAGCAGCAGATGTGGCTTGCAACATCCATGGAAGCACTGTGTGTGGCTCTGGAGTGGGCAGAGGAGTGTCGCAGCAGGAACACCAAAAGGATCCTGTCACGGATGGACCATTTGCGGAAGCATGTGACCGCTGCCATTGACAGGCATGCACAGGCGTTCATTGCTGTCATGGCCACAATGGGCACACAGTCAGGTGCCCATGCATCACTCACACCATGCAGTGCACTATCCACTCCCTGTTCCTGGCATCGTGCGACACCCACCCTGTCGATGCCGGGTTCAGCTGTGGGCATCTCGAGCACTCCTGGTGCAGGCATGTTCGGTGTGCTGCAGACCCCTGCTCGGGCATGGTCACATTCGTGCAGTGGAACCCCTGGGAGACCATCAGTGCCACCCCATGAGGCCTGTGGTCAGCCTACAAGTGCTGGCGGGTCTTGGCGGGGCTGCCCATGCATCCGAGGTGGCTGTGGCACTGTGCCACGAGACTGACCTGTCTCCCAGCATGGGCACTGTCTGGTGCTGCCCTGTGTGCATTGTGTGTTTCAGTGGGCAGTGCATGGGTGGGTGCCCGGCCCTGCACATGGACACACAGTCCACCTGCACACCCTTCCGGCTGCTGTCCGCAGGTACGTGTGCATGATGATGCCTGCATTGCGCTGTACACCAAAGTGTGATGGTGCCCAGCATCTGACACATGCACATGGACAGACAGTGGACATGGTGGCCTGTGGACATGTGTGTTGCTAGGGTTGGCATTCTGGGTCGGTATTCCTCCTGCCCTCTGTGCACGTTTGGTGCATTGTGTGTGTGCGTGTGTGTGTGTCCGTCCAAGTGGCATGTTGATCTTCACCCATCCCTGGTTGTGTGTGTGCTTCTGTGCCCTGCCACATCCCTTACCAGTATGCACCCCTGGTGTGTTTCCATGCATGTTTGTGGGTTGTGCCTTAGCCACTGGTGGTTGCGCATGGCCCCATGACTTACCTGGGTTGTCTGAAGTGCTCCTCTGTGATGGTGTCCCAGTGCAGCTGTGCCAGCCGGATCAGTCAGGGGTCCCACCAGCCAAGGGGGGCTGCCCATCACCATTGTCACCAGCATCCCCATCATCCCCATCGCTGTCCCCCTCTTCGACCTGTATGGCTATCCCACATTCTTTGGTCATGTTGTGCAGGATGCAACAGGCCAGGAATATCCCACAGGCCTTTGAGGGGCTGTACTGTAGGGCACCACCAAAGGTGTCCAGGCAACGGAAACGTGCCTTCAGCATCCTGAACACCCTCTCAATGGCACTGCGTGTGGTGGCATGTGCCTCATTGTAGCATTGCTGTGATGGGGTCATGGGCCACTGGTAGGGTGTCAGCAGCCAGGGATGGAGTGGATATCCACTGTCACCTGTGTGCAGAGGGTGGAGGTTAGTTTTGTGTTCAGCTTCGGCCTGCCCCAAGCCCTGTAGGCCACACCCATGGCACCTCTGGCCATGCCCCTCCAGGCCCGTGATATGTCCATTTGGTTTGCATACTCACCTACTAGGTGTCCTGTGGGGATGTCCTCACTCTTGAATTGGTGGCACAGTGCTGACTGGTGCCAGATGTATGAATTGTGTGCTCCCCCAGGGTGCGTGGCTCAGACATTGATGATGCGCTCACTGGCATCGCACACCACCTAGCAGTTGATGCTGGAATAGCCCTTGCGGTTCATGTATGCGGCCCCCTTCTCACCAGGTGGCATGCAAATGGCCACATGGGTGCAGTCTATTGCCCCTAGTACGCCAGGCATACGTGCTACCCTGTGGAACTCCTGTATGTTTGCTGTGTGCTCCACCACAGTGCTGGGGAAATGGATGTACTCCTCAGCATGTGGCAGCAGTGTGCTGAGGAACTGGGTGAGGTGGCGTGATGTGGCTGACTGGGTTATGCCTGTGGTATCCCCAGTTGGTCTCTGGAAGGTACCCGTGGTGAGCAAGCACATGCAGGCTGTTACCTTTGTCTCCACTGACAGGGCATGACTCCGTTGTGTGGGTGCCTGCATCACATCACTGCACAGCTCACAGAGCTGCCTCAGTATTCCTTGTTCAGGGTGGTACCAGCCACAATCTCGGTATCTGTATACAGCTCAAAACTGGTGTGGGCTCGGTACTGCCTGTTGGGAACTTATCGCTGACGGGCCTTCCACGTACGTCCTGCCACCACCTTCTCACCCCCCTCATTCCGCGGGTCTCCATGTGGAAGGTGGCACTGGCTATGTCCCTCGGCTTGCGTTCCCCCAGCAGCTGTTGCTTTGTTCCCCGCTGTCCTGGCTGCTACCTCCCTGCACGGGTACACCTGTCTGTGCTGGCCTCTGGATTGTGTGGCTCACACACTTCCTGTGCCTCTCTACTGCTGTTATTTTCCTGGCCTGCCCTCTCTGCCACTTTCCCCGTCCCTGCCTCTCCTCTGCCTCTTGTGGCTTCCCTGCAGCATTCTTGCGCCTCTTCCTTGCTGCTTTTTATTTTGGCTCATTTCCGCTATGGTGCAACTTCTGCTTGCTCACTGTTGCGCGTGCGGAATCTTTGAACATCACTGCGCCTTTTATGCATGGTTCCTCCCCCTTCGGTTGCACATGCCTTCATTATCATTGCACTGTTGCTCAGCATGTTTTTGGTGGCACAGCTGCCTCCTGCTGAATATCACAGAATGGTGCAATTTCGGACTTGCACGAGCGCAACCCTATTGCGCTTGGCTCAACTCTTTTGAATATCTGGGCCTATATACCCAATCCTAAGAACTTAATATGAACAGTAAATTATTTATATTTAATAAAGTGAGTAAAACCCTGCCACCACCTATTAACTTTATGTGAAGAAACCACCTTCATATCTTGTAAATAAATTTTTAAAAAGCTCTATTTGTAACCAAATGCTGTAACATTCATATGTCATTTTTCACTGATAAATCACCCCTGACATCTAGCTTGCCATAAAAATACCGTATAGCAACAAAAATAGACATAAAAGTATCCTCATGGAAACTAGCTAAAGGTAATGGATAAATTCCTAAAACCAGAATATCATACGTAAGAAACTGTAACAAGAAAACTTCATAGCTTGGCCAAATATTTCCACAAACCTATAGAATATGAACACTGTAAAGAAAATGTTCCATAGTTTCTTCTGTGTTTATGCATTCCATATGGACACTTTTTTCTTTTTGGCCTTATATTCGCATTCCCGAACATTTAATTTACCATATGAAAGCAACCATTGCGTTTCCCATTGACCTGAGGTAATCTAGGATTATTAAGCTGTGCCAATATTTTAGTATTAAATGAAGTAGGACAATTTTTAAAACAAGGAACTTCTTGGATGAATTGCTTCCATCACTAAGGAATACAGAGACTGGGTGTTATGTTCCTTAATCATGTCTCTAGTGATTTGCCATTTATACAATTTTGTGCTGTAGGTCTAAATAGTTAGGAATACAGACATGGGAATTTAATTTCCGGATCTAAATCTTCAACTTGAAAATATCTTCCTAACACCTTATCCATCACTCCTTTTCTAAAATACTACTGAAGAAGGTCCCCTTAACAGTGGTTATGTATAAGGAATGCAAAATGTAATAGGACAGTCATCCTAAACCCTAATGTTTCCTAAATAAGTATAATGCCATTTTTATTGATCTATTATTTCTATAGCATTTGAAAAATTTTATAGGTCTTGTTTCAACTGTGTGGAAAAGGAAAATCATTTTATGTTGCAAAATAAGGTAAAATAAGCGTTTCTAAAATCTGAATACATTTCAATTTAGAAACTTTCCTGTTCCATCTCTTAACTTTTTTCCACTTTCTAGTGCCAAGTCTAATTCTCTGCAGGCATTTGAGGGCCAAACCCTGCCACCCACCTCTCACCTCCTTGATGCGGTCTCCATGTGGAAGGTGGTACTGTCATGTCCTGGCTTCTGCTTCTCCAGCAGTTGTTGCTTTGTCTCGCTGTCCTGGGCTGGCACCCTGCACTGGGTGCATGCCCTGTGGCTCTGATTGTGTGTGCTCACACCTTCCTGTGCCTCTCTGCTGCTGTTTTTCCCTGCCTGCCCTCTCTCTGCCTCCCCTCGTCCCTGCTTCTCCTCTGCCTCTTGTGGCTTCCTGCATTCTTGCGCCTTCCTTGCTGCTTTTTTTTTCTCATTTCCGCTTATGGTGCAATCTTCTGCTTGCTCCACTGTTGCGCATTGCACAAGTCTTTGAACATCACACTGGCCTTTTATGCATGGTTCTCTCGCCGGGTAATATGCCTTCATTACTGTAAAATTGTTGCTCTTGGGGCATGTTTTTGTGGTACAGCTGCTCTCCTGCTGAATATCACAGAATGGTGCAATTTCGACTTGCAATTTAGCGCAACTCTATTGCGCTTGGCTCAACTTTTGAATATTCAAATAGTATACCCAATCCTAAGAACTTAATATGAACAGTAAATTATTTATATTTAATAAAGTGAGTAAAACCTGCCACCACTTTATTAACTTTATGTGAAGAAACCACCTTCATATCTTGTAAATAAATTTTTAAAGCTCATTTGTAATCAAAATGCTGTAATATTCATATGTCGCTTTTTCACTGATAAATCACTCCTGACATCTAGCTTTGCTAAAAAATACCGTGATACAGCAAAAATAGTAGACATAAAGTATCCTCATGAAAACTAGCTAAAGGTAATGGATAAATTCCTAAACCAGAATATCATATGTAAGAAACTGTAACCAAGAAATTTCCATAGCTTGGCCAAATATTTTCACAAACCTATAGAATATGAATACTGTAAAGAAAATGTTCCATAGTTTTCTTCTGTGTTTATGCATTCCATATAAGGACAATTTCTTTCTTCTTTGGCCTTATTTCGTGACACTTCAACATTTAATTTACTACATGAAAGCAAACTATTATGCTTTCCTATTGACCTGGAGGTAATCTAGGATTATTAAGCTGTGCCAATATTTTAGTATTAAATGAAGTAGGACAATTTTTAAACAAGGAACTTCATGGATGAATTGTTTCCATCACTAAGGAATACAGAGACTGAGTGTTATGTTCCTTAATCATGTCTCTAGTGATTTGCCATTTATACAATTTTTGTGCTGCAGGTCTAAAATAGTTAGGAATACAGACATGGGAATTTAATTTCGGACTAAAATCTTCCAAGCTTGAAATATCTTTCCCTAACACCTTATCCATCCAATTTTTCTAAACTTACTATTGAAGAAAGTCCTCTTAACAGTGGTTATAAAAAATAAGGAATGCAAAATGTAATAGGATCAGTCATCCCTAAACCCCTAATGTTTTTCCTAACAAGTATAATGCCATTTTACTGGATTCAATCTATTCCCCCATAGCATTTGAATAAAAAATGTTATAGGTCTTTGTTTCAAACTGTGACGGAAAAGGAAAAATCATTGCTACATATTGCAAACAAGGTAAAATAAACGGTTTCAAAATCTGAATACATTTCAATTTAGAAACTTTCCACTGTTTCCATCTCTTAACTTTTTTTTCCACTTTCTCTAGTGCCAAAGTCTAATTCTCTGCAGGCATTTGAGGGCCAAATAATATTCCTAAAATTTTTTGTGGAGCTCGAGAGATACTGATACCATTTTGTATCATCTCAGCAGGACCAATTGCCCCAATCAATAGGCCTTTAGTCTTCTGCAGATTTATTTTTGCATTTGAAACTAATGAAAAAGAATAAAATTCTTCTAAAAATTTAGGAATTTGAGATATATCTGCAAAATATAAATTTAAATTGTCTGCATAAGCTTGCAGATAAAGCTGATCTGTAAAGAAATCGTGCTATCCCTGTCCATTTTGGGGTTTTAATCTGTGTCTGTAAAAGGGATCCAATGAAAAATATAAAAGTGGACTTAGGGGGCAACTCTTGATGTACTTTGTTTTTATCCTAAAACTTTTGGCAATACAGCATTTAAGAATGGAAAACTGTATTGTGTTAATATAATAGTTTGATTATATCCACTGTCTTTGCAGGAACCCCATATGTTTGGAGAACTAAAAACAAATAAGGTAAGTACACTCTGTCGAAAGCTTTCTCAAAATCAGCGATCAAAATACACCCAGATCTTCCAGCCAAAGATAAATACTCAATTACATCCCTTAAAATCATTAAAGCTGATTGGATCCGTCTATTGGGAATACTACAAAATTGATAAGAAGAAATTATACCTTCAGCATAATCTGTTATTAAGAATACTGGAAAAAAATTATAAACCTTATTTAGTAAAGTAGTAACCTCCAATTTTTAATATCAGCCTTATCTCCAGATTTAAACAGGTGTATCAAAAGGCCTTCGGTAAAGGAGGAAAAAATAGTATTAGTTTCTAAAAAAATAAATAAATAAATGTAGTAAGCAATCACTAAATTCTTCTGCAAAATTTTTATAAAGCTGATTAGGGAGCCCATCTATCCCTGGGGAAATGTTAGCGTCAATTTTTAATAACTCTAAGATTTCCAGCTTGGTAATTAGGTCAGATAACTGAGCTGCCTCAGTGTGGAAACCAAAAGAAATGTTAACCGAATCTCAACAGTGATCTGTAACCTCCTTAATGGAGGAATCTGGTTCGAAGAATGATAATGTAGTTCTATTAAGTCTTTTAACTGCTCTAATGTGGTGTGGTGTGACCCATCTGCATTATACAGATAATCAATAGTGGATGAATCTCTTAAAGATTTGTATGCCTCAAAGGGATCCCTAGTAGGGTTTTGCTTGAAGCGTTTACTAGAATTGCTTGCAAAGTCTTGGCCTCAAGTTACAATTGATGTTATAGTCTCATATCATTTTTCTGTTTAATCTGTTTTGAATCAAATTTATATTATAAGAAAAGGTAATCACCTGCAGCCGCTGCATAAGAGACAAATATTTTAAAAGTTGTGGCCTTTAGTTAAAACCCCTTGTTTTTAAACCTGTTTACTGAGGTCTAATTTGGTATCTGCCCACCAGGCTCCTATATCAGTATATAAACTACAGACAAACCAGCCTTTAATAAAGCCTGTATTTCTATCTTTATGTGAAAAGAATCTAGAATAATGTATGTATTTTATCTTCCCTTACGACCATCTGATAAATGGCCTAAAGATAGAGAACAAATCAAAAAGGTGAAATGAAAATTACATGGTTTTATATTAAAAGTCTTTACCTGTAATGGATGGAGATACTAATATATGATCAATAAGTGTATGCAATTTTCCTTTCATAAAAGACACCCTTGGTCCCTCAAGTGCAGTAAGAAAAACAATTCATCAATCCTAAGCTATCCTTATGATGGAAGCCAGAGCATGGGAATCACAATAATTTTTTTTTTTTCTGCTGAGATGTTCCATACAACAGTAATTAAAATCACTTCTATAATACTTTTGGTGGTGACTAAAAAGGCTGAACTGCTTTCCTGCATGCCACTTATTTGCTTTTACTCTGTAGGTTATAGATATTAATAAACCTGTAGGTAGAATTCAGTCATTTATCATCCAGAATCATCACCCTGCCTGGAATAAGGTCAATTAAATTAAGAAGGAACGCTGAAAGGAATTGAATAAATGCCAATACCATCTGCACAGTCAGTCCCAAATGACCAATAAGAGGGTCCCCAGGCCATTCCCTGCTTAAAGGCTAATAATCTTTCAATAGACTGCATCCAGGTTTCTTGTACAAAATAACAGAAATTTTTAAATCATACATTAATTGAAACAAAGCTTGTCTTTGTTAACATTTAATAAACTGTGGGTGTTCAAAGATCCCCAGACTAACTGCATGTGGCAATATCTAGAAAAGTATTCTATCAGTTATTTTTCTTTTTCCTTTTTCTCTTATAATTATGTATGATTTGATCCTGGTAGAAATGAGGACTTTGAGAACCTAAGTCTCCCAAATCCATATCCGTCTCCCCCCATGGGGTAAATAATTCTGCATAAGAATTACTTGTTTCAACAGCAACCGTAAGGGGGGGGAGATTTGAGTGACAAGTTCCGCGAGGACCTCTGCCTAGGTAGGGGAGAAACAGGAGCACCAGCAACCTGCTCCTGTTTAGAAGTTACAGGTTCAGTATAACAAACTGGTGCCAACTGTAAAATTTCTGGGATACTTATACTGGGTTCAACCTTCTGAGGGGCTACCACTACAGCCTTTTCAAGCACCTGTGGTTTGGAAAGTAATGATTGTGTCAAAGGGGGAGCCTTAGACCTCCCTATTCCTTGCATGGGGGAGGGGGAAGGAGATGGAGGGGGTGGTGGTGGTGAGGGAGGTGGGGGGGGAACCTGCAGCACCCTGGGCTTTTTGAATCAGCAAATCTGGACTTATACAAGTGGTCTTGTTTTTAGCTGCCCAGGGGCATTCACTAAACACACGTCCATATTCCTCGCATAAGTCACATCTGGAATGATTTGCACATTGCATTGTGATATGTCCTACTTCTCCACAGTTGTCACATCGGGGCTGATCACATACACTAGGTAGATGGAGTCCTAGAGCCACTTTGTAGCATGCTGTAGGCTTCCTCTATAAAACTAAACCTCTATCCTTCCTAATAGGAAAGAATTCAGGATGTGTTCTATACCTGATTCTTGATTGTCTGAGTTTAATTTTATACTTCCATCCCCTGTCCAAAATTGTTCTGAATCTAGGATAGGATCTGGAGCAGTCAATTCTTCACATTTCTGTGAAAGCCAAAGGGGTAAAAATTTTCTACATGCACACTTCTCATTATGGAACATAACTGTCACAAATTTTATTAAAGGTTTTGTTAAAGGAATCACCAAGAAGGAGCCCATAGTGGTGAAAATTTACTTTGCCCATATCTATCCCAAAAAGATCAAGAGCATGTGCAGACCTGAAACTTACATCATAATTATATCTTCTCTGATATATTTATAAAGGCAAAGACATCCTTAGGGGAGAAATGAAGTGAATCCTTTAATAAAGTTTTCCTTACATAATACCTATCAGGTCTATTCTCCAAACTCCCTTTATAACTTCTACTGAACAGCATTCCTTCTTGGAGCCGTCTCTTTAGCTGTGAGAAAAGTGTAGACATGAGAGGCTTTTGAGATGGTGGAGTGTTCTCTCTTGTGGGTGGAATAGCACTAGAGGCAGACTTAGTTTTCAAGTGCCTCAGGCCAAGGTGCTTGTTGGATCCATAGGCCTGTTAATAAAAGAAGGCTCTGGAGCTCCTATTGAATCTTAAGTTCCACAGGTTTAGTTGAAGTATCCACCTGAACACCAGGTTTCCATACTGGTGAATTTTGAGAAAAGTAAAATCATTTTCCATGTTGGGTCAGGAACCCAGGTACCTGATAAGGCCTGTTTTCATCCTGTTCCCAGATAAGGCTTTTCTGGCTTAATTATTAGTACTCGATATTGAGAGTGAAGAAACAGTCTCAGATTCAGACCTTGAGAAGAGACTTTAGGCGATAGGATTCAGTTCCTTTATAATTTGTTTAAGAGGAGGTCTAGTTGGAAAGGTGGCAATGTGAACCCCTGTTTGAGATTCTAAGCGTGATTGATATATAATATCAGGGATAAAATAACTTCCTTGTAGGAGGTATAAATGTCCCAGTAACTGGTTGCCAAACACAAACCCTGCTGATTTACTAAGCGGTGGATCTGTATGTAAGACCTCACAGATTTGTAACTTTCATTTTCCCCTGCAGTGTCTGTTTGACGATAGTACTTAAATCCTTTTCCTTTATACTGCTGTGATGATATGGTTTGTAGGCACTTGTTTGAAACAACATTGAAACTGCCAGCCTGTTGTGTGTTAAGAGGGTTAGTACTATTACAGTGCATAGCAGGAGACACTAGTTCCAACAAACCCTGCTTTGCAGAAGCACTTGCAACAATTCTAGCAGCTGTTCCATTGACAGCGTTTGCAGTAATCATGACAGGGCGTGTCTCTGAAGCGGGCGGCAGCTGAGGGCTTACTTTTGCTACTGCACTAAGTTCCTTAACTGTCCCAAAGTTATCTGCACCCTTACAGGCCTCCACATTAGGTTTCCCAACCTCACAAATAGGTTATATCTGTAGGCATAGCTGAGACATGCTGTATTTGAGCAGAAGACTGTGAACTCAAAGGGCAATGTAACAATGTATGAGGCTCTAGGCACTTGTCTGAAGCAACGAACATACTGCCAGCCTGTTGCGTTCCCTGGAGTGGTAAAGTCAAATTTTTAGAAGCAGAAATAAATGAGAAGGACTCACCAGAACCTCTTTGTTTATCATAAGAACCTTCAGTAGCCAGATGCACAGCTGAGTTAGATGTTTTAAAAGCAGGGAGCTCCTCTTGAGGTAGCGAGGTCTGTAAATTTGCCATAGCAGCATCTTGTAACATAGCAACTTTGTGACAATCATCCTCTGAAAATCCCATTGCTTCATGATAAATCTCTTCTTGAGCTTTCGCTTTCACCATCTTGAAGGGCCTTTTGTGATGCAGTGAAAGGTGAGGCCTTCCCTTCCACCAAACACACAACCTCCTCCTCTGCCATCTTGGTCCCACAGGAAAATGGGTCCCCCCACTCACAGAAAGCAGGAAGTAGGGGAATTTCTCCAGTGTCCAGGCCAAATTTCCCTCATTCACTGAAAATACCACCAACAGCTTAATCTGGCTCAAGGTCAGTTGGCATTCATCTGTATCCCCCTCCCCAGGGTCTTGCCTGAAAATAGGCAGGATTTGTCTAGTGCACTTACCCGGTCAATAAAAACTAAATAAATAAATAAAACAAATAAATAGTGTTTTATGGGCCTTTTTTTCTATGTTAAGTTTCAATGCTTAATTTACAACCATGTGCAAACTAAGAAACTTGTTTTGCTGGTATCCCCTCTCCCACTCATACAGAGGTGTCAGTACATTTATTTGCTAACCATGCTGGTTGATCTTACTTGTTTCCCTCATAGAAAGAATGTGAAACTAAACTTGTGTTATTATAAATGATTGATAAAGTGAGATGTCCAGTTTGCATCTCTTGGGGATGAAGCTGTATCCTTTTACCTGTGTGGAGTAATTCACTTGGCACCAGCGCTTAAGACCTCAGCTGTAAGATACATCATGCACACAAGCAGGGGTGTAGCCAGGAATTTTAAACTTGTACTCAAGACGAGAGATGATGGAACTATTGCCTATGGGGAAAGACTCAGGGAGTTGAACATGTACTCTCTAGAGAAAAGGAAGGAAAGGGGAGACATGATAGAAACATTCAAATACCTCACAGCTATCAATAAGGTACAGGAAGGTTCAATTCTGCTGAAAAAGAGATGTTCAAGGACAAGGGGCATGCTATGTAGCTAGAAGGGGAAGACTTAGATGGGATATGAGGAAATACTTCTTTACAGATAGGGCGGTGGTCACTTGGAACAGCCTGCCAGCAGAGGTAATTGGTACCAGAATGGTAACAGGTTTCAGACATGCATGGGATACACATAAGGGGACCTTGGTAACAGGGCTGGAGCACGGGGGGGGGGAAGCTGGAGATCAATAATGGTCCATGGTGGCACAATAGGAATGGACCTTAAGGCAGACTAGGTGGGCCAGGAGATCCTTTTCTGCCAACAGAGTCTATGTTTTTATGTTAGTAAATAGCTTACACATGAGCATTATACATTCATGTTGACATCAGTTTTAAGATAATGTTAAATATAAAGCCTATGGTACCAGTAACACAATACCATAAACAAGTACTGCTCACTGCAGATTATAAAGGGCAACATATTATCATTTGCAATAGTTTACATTAAAAGGATCAAGGAATATAACAACAAATGATGACAAGCAAGATGACTAAATGAGGATGTGAAGAAAGTGACTCAACTACAACAAAAAAAGCTAAACATGCAATAAAATATCTGAAAACAAATGCCATGACATAACCACATGGTCAGAATATTAAACATTTTTAAAGAAACATAAATACAAAAGTAACCATTTTAAAATGAAAATGGAACCCAAGTGCAACAGATGCAGACAAAAGCAACAGCAAGCAATTGTGCAGTTACATCAACAGCCTAAACAATATATATATATATATATATATATAAACAGTAAAAAATCCAGTGGAGATAGCAAAGCAATGTAATGAATATTTGTGTTCCTTATTCAAACCCAATCACAAGCTCAGTCCTCTGCCCCTGTACATTACCAGGAATGCCTACAGAATTAATATAAATACAGACAACATACTACAAAAAATTCAGAATAAGAAAATCAGAGTGCAATGTTTCCACTAAAATGCTGAAATTAAATATTGGGATAATCCATAACCAGGCAACCCCTCAACATTTTTTTTTAATTAATTAATGCAGGTTCTGGGTAAAATTCTAGAATCACTACTTAAAAATTTAAGTAAGCCACATGTCTAACAGTGGTTTCAGTACAGAGAGCTGCAGTGATTCACAAAGGGATAATCATTTACCCTAAATGTAATCTGTCTCTATGAAAACATGATCCAATTCTTGGACAACAATACCACATAGACATAATTTCTGGTATACCCTTACAAAGCATCTGCCACTGTACCACATTTGGTAGCCATTAAAAAAATGTCTTCCCCAACTATTCATCCATGTATTATAAACAGTAGAACTCAAACCAGCCACACCATATGAAGATTCATCACTGTAAGTCTTCTGTATTATGCAGACTGTGATACTTAACAGTTGTAGGATAAGTTAGTGCATCTGGACTTATTTGTTGCATATGCATCTCAATTGCTAAGGGGTCCTGACCATGTTCACCCTTCCTCAAGCCAATTTAGCTACAGTATGTCTAGCAATAACATTGATGGGAAGATTATGCCATATTTTCAACAAGAAGTTAACATTTTAAAAAGACAGTGTGGACTGAGAAGCAGCTTGTGCAGATGAATCATCATATTAGCCAAGATATTTCCAGGTTGCGTTCATTAAGCCTAACCAGTGGTAGCAGAAGAGGGAGAGGGATACAAATCTAAAATAGAACCTTTTAACCCATTTGCGATTTAAAGTTACATTATGGAAATGTGGCCTCCAGAACAGGACACCATATTCCAAATGAGGCCTCACCAGCGATCTGCACAATGGCATTACCACCTTCTTCCTTCTGCTGGTAATACCTCTCCTTATGCACCCTGGCATTCCACTGGCTCTCCCCACTGCCTTGGTACATTGTTAAGCTACCTATAGGTCATCCAATAGGATTACCCCAGAATCCCTTTCCTGTTTGGTGACCATCAGTTTCTCCCCCCCCCCATAATCCTCCCCTGGGTTCCTGCAATCCAAATGCATGATTTTGTACTTTTTTGCATCAAATCTTAGCTGCAACACTTTGGACCATTCTTCCAATTTTCCTAGGTCCCTCCTCATTTTTTA
This sequence comes from Neoceratodus forsteri, assembly GCA_016271365.2. NCBI lineage: Eukaryota > Metazoa > Chordata > Ceratodontiformes > Ceratodontidae > Neoceratodus > Neoceratodus forsteri. The sequence goes on from JADMNL010000028.1 coordinate 30,684,601, forward strand.
CATCCTTCCAGGAATGTCCACCCTGTTGCAGATCTTAATGTCATTTGCAAATAGACACTTTCCCCTCCAGCCCCTCTACAATTTCATTTGTGAGGACATAAAATAATACTGGGCCCAGGACTGATCCTTGTGGCACCCTGCTGGTCACAGTCCTTTTCTTAGATTGAGCACCATTAACCATGACCCTCCATCTTCTATCATTCAACCAGTTTCTAACCCAGTTTATCACCTTGTGATCCACTCCAGGCTGCCCAGCTTGTTCACAAGTCATATGTGGAATGGTATCATAGGCCTTACTAAATGCAATTCATGTTTATGTTTAAGCCCATGAAACACCCTTATCAAGCTAATGGCATTTGCAGCCATAGTGGCTCTGCCAGAACTTGTCTAGATATGTGGAAGATAGGGGGAAGACTAGCCAAGGGATCACAAGGCTGTGGAGGGAAGGAGGGGAGCCATTAGAGGATTACTGGGACACAGCAGAAGAACTAAATAGGTACTTTTGCTTAGTATTTATGAAGGAGGGGTGGGCAGGGGACCAAAGTTAAGGAGGAGGGGGAGGACAGGGGGTGGACAACAGACACCTCAGTGCAGAGAGAGTTAGGGAGGAATTAGGCAGGTTGTAGGTGAACAAGGCCATGGGTCCGGATGGGCTGCATCCAAGAGTGATCCAGGAACTGAAAGAGGAGTTGGCTGCCCCACTAGTGAGGCTGTTCAACCTGTCTCTGGATTGTTATAGGGTGCTGGAGAACTGGAGGAGGTTGGCTGCAGTACCAATACACAATGGGGAAGCAAGGAGTTGAAGGAGAACTACCAACTGGTCAGCCTCACTGCAGTGGTGGGAAAGGCCATTGAGGTGCTTATCAGGGAAAGGGTGACAGAATACGTGGAGGTAAATGACTTGCTGGATGACAGATAACATGGATTCACAAAAGGGAAGTCAAGCCAGTCCAATTTACTTGAGTTCTTTGACTGGGTGATGCAGGTAATTGACTAGAGGGGAGAGGTGGATGTGGCCTATCTGGATTTCAACAAGGCCTTCAACACTGTACCCCACAGAAGGCTGGTCAACAAGCTGGAAAGTATGGGGTTGGGGATAAAATAGCTAGATGGGTAGAAAACTGGTTGGCAGATAGAAGCCAGAGGGTGGTGGTGGTAGTAAATGGGGTGCACTCCAGGACAAGGCAGGGGATGGGAAGGGTTCCCAAGGGTCAGTGCTGGGACCACTCCTTTTCAGTATCTACATAAGCAATATAGTGGATGGACTGAAGGGTTAGTGTGGCCCTTTTTGGTGAATGATACAAAACTCTGCAATAGGGTAGATTCGGCATGGGGTGTTGAAGACATGAGACAGGACCTGAGGACACTGGAGGGGTGGGTGGAAACCTGGTAACTAAAATTCAATATCAAGAAGTGTGCAGTTATGTACCTGGGGCACAGAAACCCGAAGGCAGGATACACACTTGCGGGGGAGGAAGTCAGGATTATGGAGCAAGAGAGGGATCTGGGGATGGTGGTCTCCAGTGACCTCAAGGAGGGAAAGCAGTGTACCAGGGTGGTAGGGGGGGCATATGGGATGCTGGCAAGTATAGGCAGGGGAATCACTAGCAGAAGGAGGGAGGTCCTGATGCTCCTGTACTAAGCCATGGTGAGACCGCACCTCGAGTACAGGGTCCTACTTTGGAGCCCATACCTGTGCAAAGTCATGGGGATGGATTTTCAAAGCCCCAGGTATGATGCAAGAGATGTGTACCAAACAATAGTGGTGTAAGGGAGTCTAGCATCAAACATTGTGCCAGACCTGATTTTCAAAGGAACGCTGCATAAAAGGCAGTCCGCCCTGCGTCAAAGGTGGCTGCATCAGCCTTGCACCATACACATGGCAGCACCATGATGCAACCCATCTTGCACCACAAAAATGGTACAAGACTGCACCTGTGGGAATTTCAAAGCTGCACCACTGACACCAAACATGTTAAAGTACCATCAGCTGCCAGACCAGCCTGAGCTAGTCTAAGGGACACTAGAGCATATAAAGAGACCCAAAGCAGGTGGTCAGACCTGATTATGCTAATATTAAGGGACATTATTCTCCTGCAGGACTATTTTGGAGCATTTTGAGAGCTTAGTTTTTGGCCTTTTCATCTGCCGTTTTGTTTAGTTAGCTTGTGTCATTCTTGTCCTTTGCATCATTTGTTTGACTCAGCTTGCACCATATTTACTTGGTTCGCACCATTTTTACTCAGTTTGTACCTTTTGTAATCAGTTTGCACTATTTTTACTCAGTTTGTAGCATTTTTACTTAATGTGTACAATTTATAATCAGCTTGCACCATTTTTCTACTCAGTTTGCACCATTTTTGTACTCGTTTGTGTCGTTTTCTTTCCTTGAGTAATTTTTGTGACTCAACATGCACCATTTTTGACTCAACGTGCACCATTTATTTTGGTGCAGCTTGCATCATTCCCATCCCTTACACCATTGTGTTGATGCAGTGGACCTCTTGCGTCAGTTTGGGGGGCTTTGTCACACAGACCACTTTTCTTGCAAAATATGGCGGACAGTATTTGGCACACCAAGATCTGATTCAAGCTGGTTGTTTGACGCAGCTTGTGTGGATCTAAGGGCCCTTTGAAAATCCAGCCCTTAGAGTTGATTGAAAGGGTTCAGTGAAGAGTGACCAAGATGGTGCAAGGGATGAAGGGCAAAGCATATGAACAGAGATGTAGGGAACTGGGGCTCTTCACACTGGAGACTAGAAGGGAGAGAGGGGGACATGATAGAGACCTTTACATAGATCAAAGGGATACACAAAGTGGACCCGGGGTGATTATTTTACTAGAAGGAAGGCACCATACAAGGGGGCATGGTCTGAGACTACGAGGGGGAACTACAGGGGCAATGTGAGAGGACAGTTCTTTACTGAGACGATGGTGGATTCCTGGAACAGGTTTCCAGAGGAGGTGGTGGGGTCTGAGACTGTGTTGGGCTTCAAGAGAGCATGGGACGGGCAAATAGGGTTACAGGGAGGTGGGGTGGGTGTTTTAAGAGGTGGGAGGGAAGATTAGTTGAGGGGGATAAGTGTCAGACTAGATGGACCAAGAGGTCCTTTTCTGCCACCGAGTTCAATGATTCTATGATTCTAATCTTGGAAATATGATGAGATAAGGGACTGGACTACCATCACAAGCTCTCTCCCCCAAACACACACATAATTTATGTTAACAGCATCTTGACTAAATGAATTCATCGATTTACTCATTCTGTTGTGGAAATGTACTTTAGTGATAATGCAGTGTAAGAGAAAAGTGCAGTTAGAAAATATTGTCACCCCCGACAAAACCATTCCTGTAAACCACAACTAGATTCAAAGTTTTCAAACATTTATATTATCTGACAAATAAAAGTATGACTTGTATAGTGCTGGCAAAGTTTTCTGAACTGATGCATACATTTACTTTATGCACACTGACTTAGAGAAAGTGGCAAACACATCAGAAACACCATCTCCATTGATCAATCTGTCGGTCACTGTTACAAATTATCATACTGTGACAGTGTGTACCTGTACTGCATAAAAGTACCATAAAATAAATTTGGGTTGTAGGTAGGTTACTAAAAGGGTATTCAACTATGAAAACAAATTTGATTTACCATATGTCTGCAGTTCTCTGTAAATTCACAGGTTAGTGGTATATACCATAACAAATCCTCTATCTAAGAGCAGCAAAGTCCACTGGAGCTAAAAGCTCCAGTGAATCAAGTTCAAATACATAGTCTGCATGTTCTGTTTCATTTTGTACTGGCTGTGGCTATCCGTGTTAAGTTCCTGCAGCTGAGTATTGGAACTAATATAACATCTTACCCCCCCAACACACACACACACACACACACACACACACACACACACATATACACACAGACATACACACATCACTGATGTAGTAGTAAAAACAAGGAATTATACAGGAATAAGAAACATGTTGTTTGGGTAATATAATCTAGTTTACAAGACAGTTCTGTACATTATCTAAGTTTCACCTGATATTAATACAGCTATAGAAGTACAACATGCAAAGTACAACAGCACAAAATGGCCTTTGGACATTTATACAATATAATCTAAAAAAAACAGACAATATTGCATTCATGGCTTTCTCCTTAAGTCACAATGTGCTGTATTGAGAAATTCTAAATCTAATGTGTGTCTGGGACATTATCATTTTTTTTATTCTGTTTCAAACTACTTAATAAATTTCAAGCACTGTTAAACATAATAACATTGAAACCTTTCGCATAACTTATGAAGTCCACACTTTCCAGATTGCACTTTATCATTCTATATCACCTTATTTAGTACACTGACAAGCACTTTGTACATTGCAAGGAAAGTACTGAATTCTGGACATGAGACACATGATTAGACTGTTGCATTTTTAGGGTAGTCATTAAGAAGCTTGCAACCGTATCATGTTTGTAAACTAAGACACATTAAAGTACCTAATTTAGTGTGACTTCTACTTAAATATTAACGTGACAGCTTGGTCTCTGTTTATAAATTTCCATTACAACACACTATGAAAATAAAGGGAAAAAATCAAAGAATTAAGCTGCATTGTGCATGTTAACTGAAGAACTGAAAACACTCTGTGTAAGCGGTGAAGCTTGAAGACTTGGTTTATGTGGGCTAGTTTTGGTTGGTGCGGAGAGCTGCTGCCAATGACTGATATCATTGCTAAAAGGAAATATAAATACAGGTATTTCATTTATAAAAGAAAATAAAAAAAAACAACCAAATAGATATACATGACAATTACATTTTTTGGATCATCTACAAATGAATTAACAGTACAGGAATCGTGTTGTTCTGTTCACTGAAAGCTCTAAGTCAGTTGTCTTTTAAAGTCACAGTGGCAATATTGCTTAGAGTTAAACATCTGGCATAATGGTATTATAGGTTGTTTTCTAGACTGTTGGTGTAAAGATAACAGCCTTCATGAAGACTTAATTCCTCTGTAGGCTTCATGAAAGAGAGACCAGTAAAGGGAAAACGTCAGATCTTACTATTGCATCCTTGGAGGGGCAAAGCTTGTGAATGGATGCTGCTTGTTTGCAGAGCACATTAATTCGCTTTCTTTTTAAACCGCTGCTATGTCTTTCTCTTTCTCTTGTCCAGGGCTTGAGCCTGCAATGGGGGTAGAGCTTATTTCTGTAGGTAAACTGATCCTGCTGCACATTACAACCACTCTCCATTCTGTTACTGTAAAGTGCTGTTTTCCCTGTACACAACTGAGAGACGTTTTGGGGCAGTGAGTTCAATGATCTGAGCTGATTTGTGAAGAGAATGTAAGATGATATAGTTGAAGTGGGGAGGATAGAGCATGTTGTTGACATTTCCCATGGCATCGATTTACAACACGAGCAATGTGATCTCGTTCTGCTTCTGCAGGTGTGTTAGTGAATGAGAAAAACAAAATTTATCTCTACCTCTTAATGCTGTAAACTGCACTGATAGTTACATGCTTGATAAGTTTACTTCATTTTGACTCCTGCATGAGGAATATGTGTATGCAGAGGTGTTTGTGCAGGGCAGTCTGTGCTTGTCTTTCTGCTTATTATCTGCTATATAGAAGACAGAGGGAGAGACAGTGTGGTTTTAATTTCACTTAATTAAACAGACTGTTTTGGTTTGTTAAATGGTACATGAGGAAACTGATTTTCTTTTATAATGCCTATAACAGAAAGGATTTAAAAGCCATCAAGAAAGTTACATTTTGCAATAGTGTGCTGCTATGCCTTCTTTAAGGTGATTTGCCTGATTAAGAGGCAAGCCCTATTGTCAACAGGCCACCCTGTCAACACGGTGCTCTGGGGTCAGAGGGTTATGTGGGGAGGGGTGGGGGGACTAGGGAGAAAAGGGGGAAAAGAAAACAGATTTATTGGGAAGAAAAGTAAAGGAGCTTTGTGGAGGGGCTATGTGAGGTCACAGAGGGGGAAGGGGCTTGATGACATCACCAAATTGAGGGGATTTCGATTGGAGAAACAAAAGAGAAAGAGGGATTAAGCTAGGTGGGGTTAAAAAGAGAAAGCAAGAAGGGGAGAGCTCACATAGTGGAAGTCTTGTCTGATTCTTACCCTCCCAACTCAAAGGAGAAGGGTAAGAGAAGAGAGTGGAAGGAGAAAATGGGGGCAACTGCTGGTGGTGGAAAGCAGGTTGCAGGGGTACTGCTAAGGGTGGATGGCAGGAAAAGGACCAATTGTATAGAACAAACTCTGGTCTGGTCAGAGCTGATATGTCTGTGGACAGCTTTTAGGAGTTGCAAGAGTGTGGAAAAGAATATGCTGTGCTTTTGCTACAGCTGTAAATAATACTGCAGCGATTACAGTACCATGCATGCGTGATACTCGCACATGTGCAGTTTGCCATGTAGTCAGCCCTGCTCAACATGGCGATGCTGACATAACTACATATGCACAATAGCTACGCATGCACAGTTTAAGTCAACATCACCATGTTGCACAAGGTGGCCATCACTGCTGCAGTTGCAGAAGGGAAATGTAGTACATCAGGAAGTGGGTATGTTTACCCAGAGGGAAGTGGAGTGTACACTTCCATCTTGAGTCTTATTTCAGTGTTATTTCAGTCCAGACTGAAAAAGCACTGCTTTTCATCAGTGCACTGTTAATACACTGTACTGACTTTCTGCTACACTGTTGTACCACTGCTCAGTCTTTCTTATGTTTTGATGCAGACTGTAAGAGCACTGCAAATAATTATTAGATTTTCATGCACACTTCTTTAGCACTGTATTTCCTTCACTAATTTTGCTGCACACTGCAGTAGTACTGCTCAATCTTTCTTATTTTTTGTGCGGACTGTAAGAGCACTGCAAATAATTATTAGATTTTCATACACACTTCTTTAGCACTGTATTTCCTTCACAAATTTTTGCTGCACACTGCAGTAGTACTGGCAACACTTTATAATTTTTATCACACTTCTTTAGCAGTGCATTGTCTCAGCAATCTGGTTACCCTTACTGAATTTGTCACAATGGCATTACAGTGGTATAGCAATGGCAATACTGTGGTCAGCTGAAAAATCCACAATGGTACTACCCAGTGGTACTCTGGTATCACAGTGGTAGGTGATATATAGATTTTCCTCTGTGCATTGGTAGTGCACTGGCAGAATGGTATCCTTATGGCATGTTTTACCATGTTCTCTTTCTCTCACACATATGCTGGTAATACAATGGTATCACGAAATGTTGAGATTTTTGTCGGCCCCCACAAATACTGGTACACTGGTAGCACAACGGTACTGCGTTATTTTGACATTTCAGTATTTGGTACCTCTCACAGCAACCCTATACTCATGTGGTAGCACAGTGGTACCAGTGTTAATCTCATCATACTCTGTACTCTAACGCATTGTTAAGATAAATGACATTATCAACCTCATGGAGAACAGCTTTCAATTCCATATTTGTATTTGTTCACTTGTCTTTATCTTACTGGTAATGGACTGTTATTGTTCACATAGACCAGAACATTCAAAGAGCATTTGAGATCGCTAAATGGGTAAGTGACTCTCAAACAACACTTTGCACCCCAAAAACAGGGTAGGATCACAAAATGATATCTTGAATAGCATAATTAGTGAGTCTGACCAGTTGATAAATGGCTCTAAAAGATGTTGTCTCCCTAAACCAGGTAGCATCACCTCTGCCTCCTACCACGGCCCCTTTGAGCTCCCAGCATCAGTAATATCACATTTCCCTTGGTGTTCAGTGGTGCTGCTGTCCATTCCTTACATTGGAAACTGCCAATAACTACCTGCCCACCCAGTTCCACCGCTTGCACCATTCATGGCCCCCAACATATGTTTACGCACTCTCCCCACAGTGGCAATTGGCACAGACAATCTGTTAACCTCTATGACTAACTGAAGACGAACGAAGTTTTGCGCTATGTGCCTACTGTATAAACAGCTGTGTACAGATAGCACATGATTCTGTACTATCATCCATTTTGTGCCTGATCAAGGAGCTGAGAGGATGGTCTGTGCCAAATGTGGAAGGGTGTCAAATATATAGTAAGGCTGGAGACCAGGGGGTAGTATTTGCTGTAAGAACTAACTGGGTCATGGTGGGGACTTTGGATATACAGGGGGCAAGGACTTTCACTCAGCACACCACTGCTCACTCTATCAGGCCCTGGGCTGGCTTTCCCCATCAGCCCAACAGACCTATCTCCTGGCCAGCACAGTCAATAAGGCCATCCAAAACCGAGCTACCTCTCTGCAATCCCACCTCCTTTAGCCAAAGGTGTTTGTTCGAGAGCTCTACCTCACTGCTGGCCCCATGCTTGAGTGCCCCCTAGTCTCCACTGTATGGGTAAATGTGCATTCTCATCTGCAGCCCCTTTCCTTTGGAACAACCTGCCCACTCCACTTAACACCACTGACTCTCCAGGACTCTTCCACTCTCTCCTTGGATCTCACCTTCTGTCCTCCACTACTTGCTCCTGCCCTCCCAACTTATTATCATGCCTCTACTTCCCTTCCCTCCTTTTCCTTCTTGGTCCATACCTATACTACCATGATGCACTTTTTCCTTTACTCATCTCAGATCATGCCTAATTTGTATTACATCTTGGCTACTACTGTACTCGCTATTGTCATAAATGTTCTTTATCCATTGTGCTGAAAGTTTATATATATCTTCATATAAATATCCTGTATATTTTTATTACTGTCTGTTGTATGCCTTGTCCCAGCCTCCTTTATACTTGCTTTTATTCCTGTGCCATCCTCAATGGCCCAGGTCATGCCTGAAAATGGTTCTCGGACCAGTGCACCTACTTGGTAAATGAATGAATGAATAAATAAATAAATGGGAACCACTGAACATCACAGATAGTAACAATCTACTGTATACCTGCAGGGTGATTGTAGGATGGGGTAGGAATGGAGAACAGGTAAATTAAGAACCTGGACCTGTGGGATAATTAAGGGAGGGGACCCAATGGAGACCGTTTCCCAGGAGGGTGCTTAGGTGGTGTAACTCCCAGGATACGTTATGTCTGGTGCTGTAATGTGGCCTGTGCTGTAATCGGCATCAACAACATGGCTGTCACACCAGCATGGGTGAACCTTTTCTCCACACCCTCCTGAGTGTCAGCCCTATAACAGGTTTTGGTGGCATCTGCAAAAAGACATACCTTTCCATTCAGTTCTTCTGCAATTTCACTTATGAAGACATTGAAGAGGCCCACTCCTAGTACTGAGCCCCAACCTGTACCATGCCTTTAACCAACTGTTGAAAGCTGTGTAGAGAGTCCTATCTTCTCCCCAGATGTATATAGGCAACCTTTTGGCAAAAGCCACCATGCATGCTTGAGGACCCTCCCCCTATCCCTGAAATTTCCCTGCACTACCCCTACCCCATCCCTTGCTAGGTCATTTGTACCCAGGTGGACAATGACATCTAGCTCCCTCTCATCTCCTGCTGCCTAATGATCCACTTTATCTGCTCTCATCCTTCCAAGCCAAAGTACCTCTCAGGTATTTCACCTCCCTCCCTCTCCTTTACCCCACCCTGCTCGCAAGTCTATCCCCTAATTAAGTCCCCCACTAGCAGTTCCTTCCTACTCAGCCGGGAGCCTCTTCCTCCCTCCTTGTAACTGTGGAATGGTCCATGGGCAGTGCTTTCCTTGGGGAAGGTTTCTCCAGGGGCCGAAAGGGTGGTTCAGCTGCAGGGAGAGTGGTTGGCTGGTTAGGGCCCGTTTCAGATGCAGAGAGAGTGCTTAGTAAACAAAGCAGGTGAACTGAAACTCTGACAAACAAACCGGCATGGGGCAGAAAATGCAAGCCCCATAGGAAAGAGCACAGTGAAGGCTACAATAGATCATTTACTGGAGAAGTCTCAGGTCAGGGAACTACAGCTGAAGGGAACATAGAGAACAGGTAGGCATCAGAAAATGATGCATGGGGGCAGAGGACAGACACGGACTCATGATGGCATGCATGGAAACTACGGATGCCAAAGCTGGGGGATGCAAAGGCCAGCTTAGGTAGGTGGACACTGACCTGTAGGTAGAGTGAACAACACACAGGGACCCTGCATCCCTGCACATTGGACAGCAGGGAAGTGTACCATGGAGCATAGCCCCACTGCAGCACAGTAGCTGATAGGGGCCCAGGACACTGTGGACACAGAACTTGAATGTGACCATGGTGCACAGCACAGCCTTGAAGCACTGGGACTGTGGGCAGACAGTGGCACTACAGTACTGGTACAAACCACCCACAGACAAGTAGCAACTGCCACAGGTGTGGCCCATGGAGTGTGATGTGCAAACGAAGTGCAATCACACCCAAATGCCTGAGCTGGAACCAAAGCTGGTCAGTGTTGCACAGTCCTGTGGCACAATGGAGTACAGCGTGGAAGCAATGGAGGGGCCAGGGTGCTCAACTGCAATCCCAACAACAGGGACAATCTGTGAGGTGGTACCATCCAGGAAGGGAAAGTCCAAGCTAAATGTGAATGGCTACCTCCTGGTCCATGAATGGACTTGCAATGAGACAGTGTACTGTTTTTTTAACATATCATATTTTTCACCTGCTGTGGCATACACTCTGGCTTGGGGCATCCAGCAACCAGCTCCACCCACCTGGAGAGCTGGGTATCTCAAACTGCACCCAGGAGGATCAGGGATGGCCATCATGCCATCTTGCTGGAGGGCTCCCCCTCTGCCAGCCAGAACAGCCCTGAACCCTCCTCAATAGGACTCCACCAAAGTCCTCCAGGTGGCTCAGAGCACAGCCATCAAGCTGCAAGGTCATGCCCAGCCATTTTCCTTCGATTGTCCCCAGTAGCATAGACATGCAATGATGTCCAGGAGCAATGTACTGACATCTGCCGTGCTCCCCATCTAGTGTCACTGACACTAGTAGTGCCCCTGGGCATCCCCAAGGGGCTGCTGCAGCACAGTGAAATTCCCCAGGCCACCCCAGGACTGGGAAAGCAATCTATGGATGTTCAATCCCAGTCCTCCCCTGCCGACCCCCGATGGCCCAGGCTCAATCCTGAACCTGGGTCTCTGGCGTGGCACAAGGTATGGCATCCAGCGCCTCAACCCTCAGCACCACCGGGATGGCCTAAGACAGTGTAACGGTGCTGCCAGCACCATAAGTCCAAGTCCTGCCTTGGTCAGGCCATCACACTGCTCCAGGATGGCCAGCACCACCTAAAGAAAAAGAATGAGCACAGTCATGCTCTGGAGGTGACAGATGCTCTACCAGCACAGGTGCTGGCTGGCATCAAGTAGAAGGCACACAGCACCATGGCTAGCCCCGCATAATGACTACAGAGTGAGGCAGCTGCAATGACCACTGAGCTGTGGCAACAGTTGCCAAGGAAGAGGGCTTTGCTGCAGATTGTGAACAGGACCCACCACAAGGACCTCTCACCAGAACCAGTGACACTGGCTGACCTCACTATCCCCAAGCAGCTACAGACGGTGACTGGAGGCACAGCAGGATCACCGGCAGCACCACCCACCAGGTCCTTCTACTCACCACAGATGACAACATCAGGGACCTGGCACAGGCACCCTTCTGGATGATGGATGGTACGTTCAAGACAGTGCCACACCTGTTCATTCATTGTACACCATCCATGCACCCATGGGGATGGGCGCTAACAACCTCATTATGTCATTGGTGTATACACTGATGAAGACAAAGAGCTTGCAATGTTACTGCACCTTATTCCAGGAGCTGAATAAATATGCCAGTATACAGTCCTGCACCCCTCAAACCACCTACGATCATCACTGACTTTGAGCAGGCTGCGATCAATGCCTGTAAGATGGAATTTCCGCAAGCCATAAACAAGAGATGCCTGTTCCACTTTGGGCAGATTGTGTGGCAGAAGGTCCACTTTAGTCTTGCACCACAATACAGAAGTGACCCAGACTTCAGCATGAAGATCCATGAACTCATGACCCTTGCCCATCTCCTGGCACAGGACATTCCAGCAGCATTCAGCCTCCTGAAATCAACCATTATGCCCAATGCCACCACACTCTTCTATTGTTTCGAGCAGACAAATGTGCTGGGCAGGATATGGCTGTAAAGTAGGGAGACCAAGGTACCCACGAGATACTACCCCATGTTCCCACTAAGCTGTGGTTGGTTGTGGATCTCAACGAGCGAGGTATACCATGGACCCAAAGCAATGTCAAGACCTTGCACTGCCATCTCCATGCCCTGCTCAGTAAGGTACATGTAGGGGTCATGACAATGCTAGCAGAGCTCCAAAGGGAACAGCAATGGACCTATGTCACCAGGGAAGGCATTTGTTGTGAACTGCCATGGACACCATCCAAGAAGAGCTATGAGGAGTGGATAAGGATGGTACTAGCATCCAAGGACAAGGGCAAGCTGCTGAAGTTCTTCTGTGGCATGGCACCCAACACCACCCTGTAGGGTTTCCATGGTGACTTGGCACCTGATAGTTGTACACTCATGGTACACATCATGCACAGCCACCAGGTTGCCACTGTGGCCCCCTACTGTTGAATAAAGTTTCACCCCCACATTTAACATGCACCCCTACCTGGTGATGATGTCTCATCACAACACTGCTGGGTATCGCCAAGCAGCCCACTGCACACTGCCTCATCTGCACTGTGTGATGCATGTTGCACAGGCCTGACTCTGTGTGAGTCTCCCCAAAATCCTTTCAGCTGTTCATGTGTGCCACATGTTGCACAGGTCTGAAGCTGTGTGAGTGCCCACCAATCCTACCAGCTGTGCAACTGTGTGGTAACAGCATTCCCACAATGGGCCCTTGTGGAACCCCCCACAATGCACCTGGCAGCCTTCATGCCACAATGGGATCCTGTGGCACAGGCCCCCAACACCTCCAGACTTTTTTCTGTGTGGTTACTGCAGGCCCACAGTGGGCTAGCATGACATGGCCACATGTGCACATTGCACGGTTGGTGCGATGACATGCTGCTTTGTGTCCTGGCATCCACATGTGGTGTTGCTGTGGACCATTTCCTGGTGCAGCTATCCATGCTCTCACTGTGCTGCTCTGCTGTGTGCCTGCAGTGTCATGCATGCACTGAACAACAGGCATGGTACTCCTATTCCTTCATGCATGTCCAGCTGGCTGGCTGTCAGCTGACATAATCATGCATGCAGGGATCCATGGACAATCCGCCATGCTGCCTGGGATGGCTGGTCAACACACTGGGGCATGCACGGCTATTTGTTTCATCCCTGTCCTATGGATGGTGAGACAATCATCCTTACCAATGGGTCTGTGATCAGGTCAGTGTGTCCTCAGAGGGTGCATCACATAGGGGGTGGGTGTTTTCACATCGACCATGCTGTTCAGTAGTGGCTAAGGGCCTGGGATGGGTGGCATAGGTCGGGATCGGGTGCTTCATGTGTTTGTGGAAAATCCACTTAACAGCTGCACAGCATCCCGACCTCCTCTGGCCTGACAGTGTGTCAGGTGCTGTCCTAGGTCAGGCCACTGTGTGTTGGGCTGCTGGGGCTGTTGGGTTGTTGTGTGTGGGATGCAGCATGTCAGACTAATAAGCGTTGGGATTATAAAAGAGAACCTAGCAGGGCAGTGTTTTCTATGTCCAAGGAGAGTGGTCAGTGGTGGGATGGGCAACTGGTATCTGGGCAAGATGGGTAGTCTGGGTGGGTCCAGCTACAGAAAGAGTTGTTATTTAGAGGGTGCTTGTCCAGCTCTAAGGAGGGTGCTTTGTTTGATGAGACTGGGAGGTTGGTCCAGCTGCAGGGAGGTGGTCTACTGAGGTGGGGAGGCAGGTCTGGGGGGTTCCATCTGCAGGGGGATCATGTCTGAGGGTAGGAAGGATGGCCTGGAGCAGCCAGCTGCAGGGTGAGTGATAGTTGATGGGCAGAGGCTGGTTTGGAGCTTGTAGGGTGGACTAGCTGCAGGTAAGGTACACAACTTGGGAGAGGTCTATTGGGATGTTGATATGGTTGTCCAGCTGGGTGGTCATCTGAGCAGGGGGTGTTCAAGATGTGAGTGGTCATGGGGGTGCAGGCCCAATGGGCTGTACTTGGGAACCCTCACTGAAGTCAAATACTAAATTTAGTATTAAAGCATTCATTAATTTGCCTTCAAAGACTAATTTTAGTCATTTTTAATAATCTTTAATCATCATTCAAAAATACAACCGCTAAGAATACTAAATTCTAAGAAGTATTTCAGCAGACTAGTTGCTCAAGAGTAAGTTATTGCTAAATGAGGATTAGAAATAGATCTGCAATGCTCTTAAAAGTAAATTTTTTTTTAATACAACTGAATCATAAATAAAGATTACAGCCAGCGAAGTAGTTTTAGGATTTAAATTAGCCAATCAAGGCTGGGTACATTACCATGTATTTCAGTTCTATTAAGCAAAGAGACAGATAAAACAACCAGCAACACCAATGAATTTTAGAGAAGGTAAGCAATAATAAAATGTGGAATTTTACCTGGAAATAATATGGACCAAAAAAAGTTGGCAGTGTCCCTTTAAAAGTCTATTCTAAACTTCATTTCCTATAAGTCTACTCAGTCAGAGTCCCACATTTCCCAGCTGTCTTCCTGTCTGTGTCCAGTCTGATGAAACTGCACGAGTGCTCTGTGTTCTCCATTTTTGAACAACTGAGGTTTCCTACAGTTAAGATTTACATGTTAAGGTAAGAGCTTATGTTTAAAAAGTACATCTTTTTAACTCCCTGAAATGTTAAATACAGTAAAGGAATTATCATTCAGGTGTTTTTTTTTTTCAAAATGAAATGCTGTGCAAGTTTCACTATCAAAGTTTTGTCTTGAAAACATTTTCTCTTCTCTGAACTCTTGACTAAACTTTGAAATACACATTTTATTTTCAATCAACTCCTCCTCCCCTTTAAAGTGTTTAGGATGCATTGTGCCTCTAGATTACTTGTTATTTGTGGAATTTTGGCTGATTTAGTTACTTTTTTTTTTTATTTAGTTGTTTAACCAGGTATAGCACACTAAGCTGAAAGCTTTTTTACAGGAGTGACCTGGGAGCACAAGGAGGTTAAGTGACTTGCTCAGGGTCACACAATATGCAAGTGGAAGCTGTGGAATTCAAACCCATGTCTGGTCTGCTGGATGTCACCAGATTTGCAGTTCAGAGCCTTAGACCACTGTGCTATACTGCCTCCTTTAAAGTAGTGTTGGTGGTGGTGGGGGCAGGAGAATGAACAGCGGGAAGATTGTATAACTGAGCAAATTCAGAATGCATAGAGAAAAGATTACAACTTTTTTAATTTGAGAAAATCTGGAGTTACCTGTAGATAAAGGAAGAATTATTTACTGCAGATATTTGAGTGTGTTTGCTGGGAAACTGTTTTTTTGCATTTAATATTTGTATTTAACAGTTCCATGTGTTAATCCATTTTGTAATCTAGGGATCAGTGTATTTTTTTTTTCTTTTGCTGAAGACTGCATTAATTTAGGAGAGGTACTAATGACAACAATAATGGAAAGGGATCTGGGTGTAGTCATAGCAGATGACCTAAAGATGGGTAAGCAATGTGAGAAGTCAGTAAGGAGAGCCAGGGGGATACTAGGATGCATAGGGAGGGGCATCACAAGTAGAAAAAGGGAAGTGATTATCCCTCTATACAGACAGTTGGTGAGACCCCATCTGGAGTACTCGTGCAGTTTGGAGACCTCATCTACCTAAGGACATAGACAGGATGGAAGCAGTCCAGAGGAGGGCAACTAAAATGATGCAGGGTCTACATCAGAAACTATATGAAGAGACTGAGCGAGCTTAATATGTATACCCTTGATGAAAGGAGGGACGGGGACATGATAGCAACTTTTAGTACCTCAAGAGAATCAACAAAGTCCAGGAGGGTAGCATCTTTCAGAAAAAGATGTGTAAGAACAAGGGGCACAATTTAAAGTTAGAGGGGTTGGCTCAGGGTAATTTGAGGAAATTCTTTTCACGGGAGAGAGTGGTGGATGCATGGAACCACCTTCCTGGAGAGGTTGTAGGGTCTAAAACAGTGGGGAATTCAAACATGCATGGTACAGACATAAGGCAATTATAGTGGGGGTTGCAGGAAGTAGGCTGTTGGTTAACTAGAATCTGCAGCTTATCCAATAGGTAGGGAAATGGGCAGACTGGATGGGCCAAGTGGTCCTTATCTGCCATCAAAGTCTATGTTTCTATGTTTATTTTATTTCATTTTTGTTGACCGGCTAAGTGCACTAGACAGATTCTTGCCTATTTTCAGGCACGACCCAGAGGGAGAGGAATACAGATGAAAGCCAACTGACTTGAACCAGATTAAGCTGTTGGTGGTATTTTTAGTGAACTAGGGGGTGGAATTTGGCCAGGGCATCGGAGAAAATTCCCCTGCTTTTTTCGAGAAGTGCCATGGGATCTTTAACATCCACCTGAACTACCACCAGAACATGCAGATGGGACCTCAGTTTAACGTCTCATCTGAAAGACAGTGCCTCAGGAGTTCAGCCATCCCCCTCATGCTGCACTACAGCATCAGTATTGGGATATTAACATAAGTGCCTGGTATGGGAATAGAACCCACTGCCTTCTGATCTCCCAGCCTCGGAGGCGGGTGTGCTACCTGCTGAGCCACTGACACTGCAAATGCAATATGTTAGTGTCACAATTTTTTTAATACTATGTTGAGAAGTATGGGGTCCATGGTTGAGGAAGGGTGATTGGAGGGGGTCTAGGTGTAGGGAGGTTCTGCTCTGGATGATGGGTGTGTCCAGCTTTTGGAAAGGGTGCCCAGCTCTGGGGAGGTTACTCAACCTGCAGAGGGGAGGGAGGCTGGACTGTGGGTGGGAATGAACCCAGGGGTCTAGCTCTAGGGAGGATTGTCTGCTGGGGGAGGCTAGTCCAGGGCATGAAAGAGTGAGCCAGCAGCAGGGAGGGTGGCTGGTGGTGGCGGGGCTAGTTCAAGGTTGGAAGTGAGGTCCAGCTGCAGGGTGGGTGGTTGGATGGTGAGGCTGGTATGGGGCATCTGGTGGATCTAGCTGTAGGTTGAGTGGTTAGGTGGGGCACTGCTGGTCCATGGGCTTGGAGGGACAGCTTCAGATATGTGGTCTGTTAGAGTGGAGGCTTGGGGTGGTGCTCCAGCTACATGGAGGTTGTATAGAATGTAGTTGGAGGCTGGTCCAGATATAGGGAGGGTGGCTGGCTGGGTAAGTGGCTGACCCAAAGCCTGTGTGGTGCTCTAGCTCCAATGCTCATTATGTGAAAGGCTGGGGCTAGAAGGGTTGTCCAGCTGCATGGAGGATAGTCTGGTGCCTGGAAGGGTGATTTAGTAGAGAGGAGGGTGGTTGACTATTTTGGGGGAGTGGGCAAGGCTAAAGAGATTGATCAGCCTTGGAGGGATCTAAAGTGGTAAAATTAATTAGAAACTGGTTAACATGTGTGCCCTTCAGCTTAACAGTAGTGCTATGACCTGCAGCAGAGGTGATCTGAGTCCAGGAATGAGCTCACGTCAGGGGCTTTCTGGGGAGAGGAGGAGGATCAACTGTTATACGAGAGGCTCTATTCTGGGAAAGGACAGCCAGCTCAGCTATAGTACCGCCAACTGAGTGACCACAAGTGGCAGTGCAGGTGGGAGCAGCCCATGCATGGGAAGACATTGACTGGTGCTGTGCCACACATGTCTGTGCATGTGTTTGTGCACCCTTGCCGCTTATGTCCTAGGGGATGGAAGAATGTGCAAATGTATCCTGACTACCTAGGCAGCTGCTCCACATATTGGATTCATTCTATGGTGGAGCAAGTCCTGGCAGATGCCAGAGTGATGGTGTTGTGGTAGCTGAACAGAAGGGGCTGGTGACCAGAGATGCAGGTTGGAAAATGGAGTAGTAGTTGGGGGTTGGGGTTAAGGTGTCAGAGGGTGATGGTTAATGGCACTTATTACAGTGATGGGACAGTGAGCAGATCAGCTCAGTACTGGCGCAGATCCTCTTCAGTGTCTTCATAAGTGACATTGCAGAAAAACTGGCAAAGAAGGGAATGCCTTTTTGCAGACAATACCAAAATTTGTAGGGTGGGCACTAAGAAGGGAGCAGAGAGCATGCACATGCCTCTTGGAGAAACTCAAAAAGTGGTCAAGATTGGGGCAGTTGGGGTTCAATGACAAAGTGCAGAATTGTGCACCTAGGGCATAGGAAACCAGGAGCTGCTTTATAGGGTTGGTACTGATGATCACTAAGCAGGGGGGACCTTGGAGTTATTATGATCATAAAGAGACTCACTAAGATACTGCCCTGCACCATACCCATTGGTGCCTTGCCGCCAGAAGACCCCAAGGAAGTTAATATGTTTAAATTTATAAGCCATTAAAAAGTTCTGTCCCTCATAAAAATATACAAACTGGGTCTCAAGGACTTTCTGTTTTTTTTCTGCTGCACAAGCTCCACCCCCATGCTCACTAACAGGATGATGAGATGCCAGTAAGGGCGTGGGGGTGCACTCCATTATGTGTAATGGGAGGTAGCATTTCTATTGATTTTAAACTATACAGTGGCTATCTGGCAATAAAATGTGGGCACTGTTCAACTAACAAGGGCCTTGTTACTTGACTGATGCCCATGTTTCATTGCCAGGTGGTTACTAGATCATTTGAAATCAATAGAAAAGCTGCCGGCCATTACAGATAAAGATGAGCACCCCTGCGCTCCCACTGGCATCTCATCATCTTGCTAGTGAGTGTGGGAGCAGAGCTGGGGCGGCAGCCAGCAACTGGGAAGTTCTTGGAACCTGGTTTATATATTTTTATGAGGGACAGAACTTTTTAATGGCTTAAAAATTTGGGGACATATTAACTTCATTGAGGTCCTCTGGCAGCAAGGCCCCGATGGATATGGTGCAGGGACCAACTCAGTTACCTTGGTGAGTCTCTTTAAAGTTGCTGGACTGTGTGACAAAGCAGTGGGTAGGGCTAGAAGGATGCTGGGGCTGCATAGGGAAGGGTATCTTCAGCAGGAGGAGGGAGGTGGTGGCATTGCAAGTAATTCCTTATTAGTGAGATCCAACTAAGGCTCCATCTGCACTGCACCTCTCAAACCCCGTAACAGATAGAAACTGTTACAACCGTGGAGTGGTACAGTGTGTCCACACTGCCGCGGTGTCCATTTCGGAACCAGCACCGCTGCTCTACACTTCGGGAGCTGGGCAACCGTTACCGTGGCACCCGATCGCACAATGCAGCTCAAGCTGCACTAGGGGACCAGTGCCATGGGTCCACACTACACCCAGTAACGTTACCGAGGCATAACCAGTTTCATAACCGTTGTTGAAACCACCTCATGTGGTTTCAACAACGGTTACGAAAACGCCTTCTGTAACGTTACAGGTGTAAACGCAAACCGTTGCTGTAATGGTTTGGGCACTCTGCAATGTTACAGAGGGGTAGTGTGGACAGGGCCTAAGAGTACTGGGTCCAGGTTTGGAGGCTGCACCTTAGAAAGGCCATAGGGTAGGGCAACTAAAATTGTACATGGGCTGTGGCAAAAACCCTGCGAAGAGACTGGGATCTCAACATACAAACCCTGAGAGAGGGGACATGCTAGAGACCCACAAGTACCTTACAAGGATGAACAAGGTGCTGGGGGGGCTCCCTCAAATAGGAAAAAGGGCCATGGGACATGATGAAGCTTATGGTGGGGTAAGATGGATGTGAGGAATTACTACTTCACTGGAAGAGTAGTAGACACCTGGGACAGACTGACAGCATTATAGTGTTGGAGGTCAGGAGTGAAATGTGGTGGGGGGGCTTAAAACATGTGTGGTAAATAGACATAGGGAAATCTCAGTAAATAAGCAGGGAAGAGGGAGGGCCATAAGGGTCACAAGAGACCATTTAGAGTTTACAGAAGGACTACAAGGAGCCTATGGTTGCAGTTGTAGCGGTCTGGAAACCACAGCAGAAGTGTGACCTAGAGTGAGGGCGCATCAGCAGTGGGGTTTGCGTGCAAGCAGTTTAAGGAAAAAAAATCTGACAGTTTCTATGTGCTGGGGGAGCTCTGGTGGCAGTTGTAGCGAGGTGGGGAAACCAGAGTGGAAGAGTAAGAGTGAGGGCTTATCAGTTTTTGAGGAAGCAGTAAAATAAAAAGTCTGGTTTTTATATCGAGAGGAGTGGAGAGGACACGGCAGCAGAATGCAGAGGAGTGTGACAGCTGGAGCACAGTTTAGAGCAGCCAGTTGAAAAAGGTTTGGTAGAAAAGCAAAAAAAAAATCAAAAACCCGTTAAACAGAAACAAATGATCACTGTATGATAGTGGGAAAATGGGGAGAAGTATGACTAAATAGCAGGTGGCGTGGCTGAGGGACGGTCAACCTGGAAGAAACAAAACTAAAAGCAAGATACCAGTAAGCAGTGTCAAACAACGGGGGTGAGGGATGGGGATATGTGACGCAGTCCACTATGCACATTAATCGAGGATGACGTAATAAATATATGTATAAATGTAAGATTCTGCATGTATACACGTACATCCTTGGATAAAATTGATGTATCACACTCCATTTATGTCCACTCCTATTGCATAAATTTACTTAATATTTATAACCCATCAGGGCTCTTTCTCTTTAGTGCTCTTTGTTTTTAATTGCAAGCTGTCCTGGACCTTATGCTGTTCTTTTCCTCCCCCAAATCCTTTTGTTAGCCCCCGGTACTTTGGCATTAGCTGCTGTGCAGCTCTATTGCATGCAGTGCTTTCTGCTTTCATGGTCCCATCAGGGAGCCCACTGATTTCCCCTGTTTGCCTCCCACCCACAGCTACTTTTAAGTTAAGTTCAGGCATTGCCCTTCAGCTGCACTGTGGATTTTCCTTTGTGGTCCCTATCTTGTCATTTGCTCCCAGTCCCTTTCTAACAGGCCCCAGGGCACCTACAGTCTGCCACCATGCAGCTTAGCTAAGGTTCCTGCCACCTACTGCTGGCTGCCACCTCAGACCTTTAACCTGCCCGTGAGGAGCTCTTCATGCTACATTGCTCACTGTGTATGAGGGAGCATATTTTGCTCTAGTCTCTTCCCCTCCCAAAAACATCCCATCTTCATTCCCACACATGGAGCAGGTTACAGCCTGAGCAAATGTAGGCTGAATCATAGACACATAGATGTTGATGGCAGATAAGGACTGCTTGGCCCACTCAGTTGGCCCGTTTCCCTACCCAGTGAATAAGCTGCAGATCCCAGTTATCCAACACCTGACATCCTCCTGTCCACCAATAGAATTGGTTCATGTCTGTCCCATGGATTCTTGTAGTCCCCCACTATTTTTGACCCCACAACCTCCTTAGGAAGGCCATTCCATGTGTTCACCACCCTCTCTGTGAAAAAATACTTCCTCATGTTGCCCCCATGCCATCCCCTCTATGTTCAAATTCGGCCCCTTGTTCTTGCACATCTCTTTTTCTGAAAGATGCTAATCTCTTGGACTTTGTTGATCCCCTTGAGGTGCTTGACATTTTCTGTCCTGTCCCCCTGCCCCTTTTCCTCAAGGGCATACATATTCAGCTCATCTCTCTTTGTATGGCTTCTGGTGAAGACCCTTTGCTA
Source organism: Neoceratodus forsteri (assembly GCA_016271365.2). Lineage (NCBI taxonomy): Eukaryota > Metazoa > Chordata > Ceratodontiformes > Ceratodontidae > Neoceratodus > Neoceratodus forsteri. Next base: position 30,706,236 of record JADMNL010000028.1, read on the forward strand.
TTTTAGTTGCCCTCCTCTGGGCTGGCAGTTGAAAGTGCCTGCCATTACTGTCACTGTAGTTCAGTAGCACTAAACTGGCTGCCTAGCAACAGCCGCAGCATTTCTGGTCAGCAGTTTTCTGAACAGCCTCCTGCCTGCTACATACAGTCTGGGTCCAAGGACATCACCCCCCACATTAAGTTCCAGGGAAAGATAATATAAAAAAAAAATTGCCACTGTCCATGAGGGAGTGACCCATTATATCACCAGAGCTATACCTTTCAAACCACTGGCCTCCTGGGACAACTCAAGACTCCTGAACCACCAGTCTCCCCTTTTTTAAATAATATAGGGCCACCAGCCCAAATGTCATTCCCACCTGCCCATCTGGACTGACTTCTTAAATTTATTACTACCTGCAGGTCACCTAGGCGCCTAGAGGCTAAGAACCCAATACCACTTTATTCTCTGTTCTTAGCTGTCCATACCAACTCCATCTCTAGTTTCCTTACTTTGACCTAGTTTGTCTTTTCCTCTGAAACTTCCCTTCCTTTACTCCTGTGCTATATACCATTTTTGTATCTCTCTACTCCTACTATAACTTCCCCATACTGATTATTTTCCCTTATTTCTACAGGTCTGGCCAAATACCAATCAGATAAGTATCTTTGTTTAATTCTAACACTGTAATCTCCTCTAGCACCTCCGACCCTTTTGTGGCTCCTTTCAACCTTCTCTGTTCTTCCTTCCAGGTCCAACAGAACATTCCCAAAACCAAGGATACCCCAACTCTGGACTCCCCTACTCTGATGGAACAGGTAAGTCCTAATTACTTAACTGCCTTAGAATCATAGAAATCTGGTGACAGAAAGGACCATTTTAGCCAGTCGAAGTCGCATCCACTACCCTCAGCCCCAATCATCATCTTTGTCAAGAGACACCCCACTCTGCCCACTGGTCAGCTCCTGGTGTCTGTTCCATGCCCCATTGAATCCTTTCACCATTTTTGTGCACACCACCTCTTCCGGTAGTCAGTTCCTAGACTCCACCACCTTCTTAGTGATGTAATGCCCCCTCACATTGCCCCTAAACCTTCCTTCTTCTAATCTTAGTTTATGATCCCAAGTTCTAGCACTTATTTTCCTTGCAAATAAGCTTCCCACTCTCACTTTACTAGTCTCCAGCGGGTACAGATCAGATTCCCTCCACCTCTCCTCATAGGGCTGCCTATGCATAGCATGCACCATCTTGGTTGCCCTTGTCTGAACCCTTTCAATCCTGTCTTATATCCTTGTGTAGGTGAGGCCTCCAGAACTAAACCCCATACTCTAGGTGAGGCCACACCATGGATTTATAAAGGCATCAGCACCTCCTCTTTATGTTTTATACCCTCTGTATGCACACCAGCATCTCTATTCACTTTGCCCACCACTGTGCTGCACTGGTTCTCCACCTAAAGGTTATCAAAATTATAATCCCCAGAACTCTGTCCTGCTGAGGTTTCTTAACCCCACCACCGTGGTTAAATGGTTTGCGGGTTATTACACCAACGTGCACTACTGTGCACTTTTGGCACAAATTCCAGCTGCCTCCACCACCTCCAGAATCTTTAGGCCTCCTCACTGCCTCCACCTCCCCTACCAGGGTGTATACCCTATTGCAGATCATTATCAACTATAAATAGGCAACACCTTCCTGCAGTTCCTCCACATATCTAACATACTAAAAGTCAGCAGAATAGGCTAGATTGTCTGTGTGTCTGCTGCGGTGTAACTTCTCTAATGGGTTCTTTCTTCCCTCTGGCCTTAGAGGGTCATCCCCTTCTTCAGTTTACCCTTGAACCTGTCCCACTCTCTCTTGAAGCCCTCCACTGTGCCCTCCTCCACCAGACTCCTGGACAGTGCATTCCAGGGCTCCACCACCCTCTCAATGAAGTAAGGTGTCCTGTATCCCCCCCTGTAATTTCCCTCCTCTAGCTTCTACTCATGTCATCTGGTTGTTTCCCACCTTCTTTAGTCTGAACATCTCTTTGGCACTGCCCCTGTTTATTCCTTTTACATATTTAAAGACCCCTATCATGTCCCCGCTGTCTCTCCTCTCCTCCACCGAGTACAGCCCAAGCTCTTCCAGCCTTTCCTCATAGGGCCTTCCTCCCATGCTCTGAAGCATCCTGGTTGCCCTCATCTGGACCTCCTCAGCAGTCTTGCAACATCCTTGAGGTGGTCTCCAAACTGCATGCAGTACTCAAGATGTGGTCTAACCAAGGCATTATACAGGCGGAGGATCACCTCCCTTTCCTGGATGTAACCCCCCCTGGCTATGCAATATCCGTTTGCTTTGACCGCAGTTCTCTGCAATTTTCAGTGTTCTTCATTTTGATGTCCTACCACCGCCCCTAGATCCCTCTCTCACTCATTGTCGGCTTGCAGTATGACCCCCCCCCCCCGGTTGCTATCCATGGCCTGGGTTTCTGAATCCTCGGTTGCAGCACTGACATTTCCCAGCATTAAGCCTCAGTCCCCACATCATGACCACCCCTCCCAGGGTATCCAGATCCTCTGGACTGTCTCTAGCAAGTCCTGTGCTGCAATGCTCCCAGTTTCAGTAATCCACGAAAAACCCATCTTACTCTTAACCACCTCCCCTGTCAAGACATGAGGCAGTATGAACAGGAGTGGCCCCATGCTGAACATGAGGGGACCTGGTGACCTTCGTGGGGAGAGCTTACCACCACTACCCTCTGTGTTCTGTTAGCCAATTTTCACCATCTGAGCAACCGTCCTTCCACCTCCAGCTTTATTAGGCAGCCCATTTTGGGCTACCGAATCAAACACCTTATGAAATCCAGGCATAGGACGTCTGTGGTCTATGCCGGTCCGGGGTCCCTAGTCATAAAAATCTATGGGGTTGGTCTAACCATGATCTCCCAGGATGAAACAAAATGTTTGCCATCCAGTTGCCCCAACCTTTCCAGCTGCCTCCTGAGCCCTATCCTGGATAAGCCCTCCATTACTTTGCCCACCACAGACAATCAGGCTGACGGGCCTATAATTCCCCATCTCTCTCTACACCCCCCATTCTGGATAGACACCACATGAGCAGCCCTCAGTCTTGAAGCACCCATCTTGTCAGCAGAGAGGTGTTAAGAGTGCTCAGTGGTGCTGCTAGCTCACGGCCAATTCCTTCATGACCTCAGATGCAGCCGATCTGGCTCCTGTGCCTTATCAGTTTTAGTGTCGAAGGGCTTCTTTCACCCTTTCCACTGTGATTTCTCCCTCCCCCAGCCCACCCCTCATTTAACCACCCATCCCTTCTAGACTTGGCCCAGCCTGTACCCCAACTTCTTTCAGTCCTCTCGACTCCATCTGACCTCTCGACTCTGCTGGCTTCCTTCCTCCCATTGGGCTGGAGGGATCTCCTGCTTCCCTCCGGAAATATCAAGGCAAGTACTCATTTGCACTCTGCCTGATTCCCTGCTCTTGAGTCCATCCTCTCAATCCTAATCATGCTGATCTGTGCCTCCCTCTCTCTTCTCCTTGTGTATCTATAGAATCCCTTTCCCTTCTCGATATCCCAGACAGGTTTTGCTCCTCCTCACCTTGGCTTCCCTCACCACTGTGGTGACCCTTCTAGCCATCAACTCCATACCCCTCTCCCTATTCCCTAGAGCGTTTAAAACATGCATAGGCAGCCTTTTTATCCCTCACCGCCTCCTGCACCTCCCTGGTCCACCAACACGGCTTGTTGGCTCTACCATGCTTACACCTTACCTTTGTACAGGAGGTAGTAGTCTCTTTCACCCCCCTTCTTAATGGCCTCCCACAAGCTGCCAGCATCCATGTCCAGCCTAATCTTGTCCAAGCTCCCCTGTAGAATCCTGCCCATGCCCACGAAGTCCGCTCCCCTGAAGTCCACTACTACTGTATTAGAATCGATATCCTCTTCCCCCAAATACAGCAGAAACCAGACTGTAGTGTGATCACCACCTGCCAGCAGGCTGCATGCCTCCAGGCCCTTTATCTGGTCACTGTCTGCTAGGACAACATCCAGTATCCGCTCCTCCCTAGTAGGTTCCCCCACCTGCTGGACCAGGAAGGCATATTGGAACTCATCCATCAGTCTCTGTTCCCTGGCCACAGAGGATGCCATAGTGTCCCAGTCTGTCCCCAGCATATTAAGGTCACCCATGAACACCACCATACCCTTTCCACGGTCACAATGCCCATTGATATTCTCAACTAGTTTGTCCTCCAGGGCCTCTTCCATCATTGGGGGTTCTGTACACCACCCCTATTTTCAATCTTTTACCTCCCCTCATTTGTAGGATTACCCAGATCTCCTCCACCCCCCCACAGCCTCTTCCACTCCACTAACCACTATGTCATTTTTGACTATCAGCGCTACACCCCCTCCTCTTCCCTCTCCTCTGTCCCTCCTGAATATTTTGTAGCCCACCAAATTTAGGTCCCAGTCATTTTTCTGAGTGGCCCATGTCTCAATAATTGCTGCCACATCCACTGATCCCTCAACCAGCATCACCTGGAGCTTGGGCATTTTGTTGCCCATGCTCCTAGCATTGATCAGGTCCATCCTCCACCCTGACCTCTCTCCTTCTCCAGTCATCTCGGCCCTGAGCAGTCCCTTAGATGCCCTTTCTTCACAGCTCTGGATGGATTTAGATCACAGTTACCTGCCTTCTTTCATGCCCTGGACCTGGACCTCAAGCAGCCCTCCTGGAGCCACTCTTTACTTAACCCCCTTTACAAGTTTAAACTCCACCTCTCGACTATGAATCCAGCAAGATTTAGTTTCAAGATCTCCTCCTCCAAGTTGAGGTGTCTAGTCATCCTCGGCATATAACCCTTGTCCTCCCATATATCCCCAGTCCCTACCAGCCCATACCCTTCTGCCCCTGCGCCAGTCCCTGAGCCGTTGGTCTACATCTAAGTTTATGTTTTGTCTCCTGGATGCCCTAGGTACTGGCAGAATCAAAGAAGGAGATTGCACTTCTATAGAGTGGTAAACCCTGGCCAGTTCCCGGAATCTTGTCTGGATTTCTAGTTCACTGTTCCCCTCTAAGTCAGTTGTTCCCAGATGTTTTAGGAAGTCTGGGGATTCCCCGCATTCCAATGCTATCGAGTATAGCTGGAATTTGGCCTTGTGTATGGATAGGCCTGGGATACATTTAGCCTTGACTGGGCTGCTTTTTCCCTCCCCCCCCTCCCACTGGATGCCCCAGCTCATGGAGTCACCCAGCAGGATCACCTCCCTCTCCCACTTTACTGGCAAATTAGATTCCATCCAGGCTCTTCCTTCTTTCATCAACCCCCAGCTTACTTCTCTTGTCCCCCTCTGCCTGGGAATCACAAGCCTGTGCTTGCCCTACCATGCTCATTCTTCTACCTGTAGCTCCCAGCTTGCTCCTTGCCCCCCCAACCTCCTGGGTGGCACAGAATGCCCCCATCCAGATCTCCCCAGACTCTCTTTCTGGGCTGGTATCCTCAGATCCCCCACCCAGGCTCCCTTCTACTGCTTCCCTCCTTGCCTCCCCCACATTCTGCATCCTTCACCCCATCTGCTGTGTTTCTCCCTACCCCCCATCTCCCCCTCCTCTCCACCTCATCTGATTTCTCCTGCCCCGAAGCTGGCCTATCTAGAGTACTCATCCTTGGCTGACTTCCCTAACCTGGATGCTTGCCCAACCCTAGTCCTCCCTCCTCCCACCCTGGCTTCACTCTGCACTCCCCTTCCTCCCCACCTCCCTCCCACCTAGGCTAATGTATCTTCCCCCCCTTCCCTTCTGTGGATCTGGCTCTCTCTCCTGCCCCATCTGCCCCAGCTTACTGACCAAACCCTCTCTGTCTGCCTTCTCCCCTCACCGCCAGCCTCTCCACCTCATCTCCCGGATATAGCGGGGTGAATAGATTAGTAAGTGTGATGCTTGCCCCCGACTTGCTCTCTCCTGTCCCCACCCTCCTTCTGGTCATCTACCTCCCTACGAAGTGATATCCGTACATTGCTTGTTTCATGCCCCACCCCTCCTGAGTACCCATATGATCCTTGTCCACCTGTTCCCTGGGTTATGCCATATTGGCCTCGCCTACCCTCATGAGGTCCTTTCCACATCATTCCTCCCCACCCCTCCCACCTTCCAGCTGCCTTCTGATCCCCTCTACTTCCTCCCTAAGACTTGCCAACTGAAAACACACTGGGCGCCCTCTGAACCTCCTTGCCCAATTTAATATTATTGCTGCCCCGCACCCTGTACATCCAATCACTCTACTGAAGGTGTCCGCTTTGGCCACCCCTAAGTCTACGCTCATTTTAGGTGAGCAATGCGGCCCTCTAACAGAAATAATTCAGTCAGTGTTGCACTAAAACCCAAGCAGTTTGCCCCTCCGATTACAGCAAGTTTCTTCTTGACAGTAGTCAGTTTTCTAGCCCTACAGTAGACAGTCTGCAAGCAAATGAGCCCATCACAACACTAGCCAGCTCAGAAGCCCTAGCAGTAATCGATTACACACAGTTTGCCTACTCCTCAGATGTAGTTGGCATACACAGTCATTTATACAGTCTGCTTCATTATGCCCCTTCCTGGTAGTAGTCAGTGTTGCCCAAGCAGCACAGTGTACAGGACCCTTTTCCTCCAATCAATAACAATCCAGCTGCCTAGTGTTCCAGTTCTCCCAATCTAGACTTGTCCTCCTCCAAGGCTCCACCCTCACTGACCATTTAATAGAGGTCGGGGCCAGGGTGGGTGGTGTGGAACAAAAAACAGCTCTCCTCCTCTGATTGCAACTGGACTATTTGCCTTTTATGGCCCAGTCACACAGTCAGAGGTTCACACCCTATTCACTGATTGGCTGCTCCTTCCTGAGTCACCGGCTTGCAAAGTTGTGGCCGATGTGGCCCCGGTATGCATGGCCTGTCCCCCGCCAACAAGACCTTCCTTGTCAATCACCAATGTGATCCCATCCTCTCCCACTGCCGATGCGGCCCCAGAATGCCTGCCCAGACCACTTCCAGTGATAAGCCCCAGTCTGGAAAGAACAGCTCTCCTCCCCTGATTGGAACTGGGCTAATCGTTGCTATAGATATTAAAAAAGGATGGGTCCCAGCACCGACCCCTGTGGCACACCACTGCCACCCTGGAATGCACCCCATTTGCCTTACCATCACCCTCTGGTTTCAGTCTTTGAACCAGTTCTCCACCCACCTTGTTATTTTCTGTTCCACCCCAAAGCCTTCCAGCTCATTTACCAGCCTTCTATGTAGCAAAGTGTCAAAGGCATTGCTGAAATCTGGGTAGGCCACATCCTCCTCCATCCACCTTCCTTGTTACCTAGTCAAAAAACTCAGTTAAGTTTGTTGGGCACAACCTCTCTCCCATAAAACTAAACTGCCTTGGGTCTTGGAGGCAGTATAGCACATTGGGTAAAGGCTCTGAGCTACAGATCTGGAGACCTGGGTTTGAATCCAACAGCCGTCTAAGTGCATACTGTGTGATTCTGAGCAGTTACTTAACTTCCTTGTGCTCCAGGTTGCATCTGGAAACAAGCTTCAGCTAGTGTGCTACTCCTGGTTAAACAATGTTCCCTTCCCCCACTTCCCCTGTAGACCATTGACAACCAGGTGCTCCACTATTTTTTCCTTCAGCAGTATTTCCATTACTTTTCCCACTGTTGTGGTCAGACTGACCAGTATATAGTTCCTGCATCCTCCCTGTTAACACTTTTGTATAGTGGGACCACATCAGCACTTCTCCAATCCCTGGGCACATCACCAGTTTACGAAGACAGGGTGAACAGGGTAGTCGGAGGCCCTATTAACACCTCCCTTAGCTCCCTCAGCATCCAGGGGTGCATCTCTCTGGCCCATAGCCTTATTGCTGCCATTTTCATGAGGATCCTTTCTTTTGCAAAGGGATCTGTGTCCTTTTCTATGATCTCTCCATCCTTATTAATGCTGGCCCATTTCCTGCCCCCTCCTTTGTAAAAACCGAACAGAAGTATTTGTTCAGTATTTCTGCTGTTTGGCGGTCATCTTTTACCCTTTCTCCATCCACCCTTTTCAGACACTCAGTATCTCCCCTTGCCTTCCTTTTCTCCCTGATGTACCTGCATGTAAAAGGTTTTGTCCTCCTACAATACCACTGGCTGGCTTTAGTCAAGGGTCCCACATAAGTGTGGGTCTGGTGCAATGTGCACTTTGCATGTGGAAACATTTTGTTTGCCTGCTGTGTGCTGTAGTGTAGTGGACTATGATGAACTGGTTTTGCTGGATTCTGCACTGACAGCTTCATTTGCAGCAGATCCTGGAATCCTCTGTGGTGGGAGATTGTCCTACAGTGCATGTTAAGAGTTTATATAGGTGCTCATCTTTGGTTTACTGGCCCCACTGAACTCCCTGGGCTAAGTTCTGTCACGGACTGACTTATCCCCTGGAGAAGAGCAGAAGTGGAAGACATCTGATAAGAGATTGTGTAGGCTGAAATGTGCACTGCAGACTATTGGAACTTCTGTTGCCTGTTGCCAGCAGCAGAGAGTTCTGGGACTGGTTGCGTCTGAGTATATCTCCCTAGAGATGATCACAGTTGGCCTGCTACTGGGTGCTATACTGCAATGGATGGTAGTTGGAAATTCCAAATCGGTTTGGGGGGACTTAGAGGGAAGGATTAGGAAGTACTTTCACTGAGAGGTGGTAGACAACTGGAATGGGTCAGTTGAGAAAATGGTGAGGGGTTCACGAGGGCAACGGATAAGCACAGAGGGCAACTGGCATGGGGAATTACAGAAAAGGCCTAGTGGAATCTAGGCAAACTGGGCAGACTAGGTGGGCTTGAGGTCCCTTTCTGCCATCACATACCTGTGTTCCTATGTATTCTATAGGCAGATTGGGAAAAGGGAGGGGGGATCCACTACACCACCAGGGAAGCATTCATTGTGCCTTGAATATCTGTTCCTTGGTGTCTTTATCCTACCCTGTGTTGGTTGATGTGTGGAGCAACACAACGACCTACCCCCAAAAAGATCAGTTCTAGGGGCACAGGCAAGGATCCTTCCTCCCCCCCAACTATGACATCCCCTGAGTGACCGAGTCCATTCTAAAAGCCAGGTTGATGGTGTGGTACAGGTCTAGTATCTCCCCCCAACCCACTTTCTTTATTTTAACCACTACAGATCCTTCCCTACTGACCCAGTCGATCAGTATTTTTATTTTTCATACTGACCCATTTTCCCTTTTATATCTACAGGTCTGACAGGACATTGACTGGGGATGTAGGAGGACACTGACCATATATATCATATAAGTATTGTTTTTTCTTGTTTACCCTACATTGTTTGTCATATAATAGTTCATAACAAGCTACAGACCCTTTGTGAGCCCATTGCTGTTCTTGTTTTACAGGTTCGAATGGCTGCTATGGGATGCACTGGGTTGGAGCTGTACCTTGTACTTTAGAAAGGAGGCTATGGGCTGGGGGTATGGGATGGGCATCAAGGTTGGGAACTCCAAGGAACACCACACAACCAATTTGCCAAGACTCGTGAGGCTCAAACCCTGTTTTTTGTTTTCTTGCTTTGTGAGCTTTGCATTCTAATACCTACATTAATTTAGTGATTTTGTTTTGCAACAAGTACTGTCATATATATATATAGATGTGTGTGTGTGTAATAGATAACCCACTGTAAGGTGTGCGGACATGCTCTGATATATGCACACCTTGGTGTGTGTTGTTACACATGAGGCCGCAGGCCGAGTGCATCAACCACCCAAGCCGTGTGTATATCACTGCACTTCCACACACCACACAGTGGGTTATCTATCTTATAAAATTGCAAAATTGTTTTGTAGAGGAGTAAAAGTGCAGGTGTGTGGTTGCACTCCGATATAAGCACAGTCACCTAATGGTGTTTGTCCAATGCGATTGATAATCCCATTATAGATATATATATATATATATACACACACACACACACACACACACACACACACACACACACACACACACACTTCACCTGAACAGCCCCTTGATACTGAAAATAATTTTCCACACCGTGCATGTGCTCCCAGTCCGAAGAAGCTCTCTTCCCTTTTGAAGATAAACCTGGAAATACTGGTGAGGACCTGCATATCAGGGAGGCTCCCATACCATTTTCTGCAAACCAGAACGATTGTTGGTCATTCCTTTAACTAAATGTTCACCCCCTTCCTCGTTACTTTGAGTCAAACATAGGGTAACAGACTTTAGTACCTCCTATAGACATAGCCCCCAAGATCTCCATCTTCTTTGGAATTCACAGACGACTTTCTCACTCAGAAACCCTTAAGCAAAGCTTCCTGTGCTGAGGTTGCAGATACTTGCAGATGAATACTGTTTTGTTTTTGTTGAATTTTATGCAACGCCATCTTTAATGCAGCCTAATACACTGAAAAAGAACTACAACACTGCTGACAGGAGTGCTACTAAAATCACACTGCACACTGAAGTGCACTAGAGGTGTTGATGCAGTGTTAATTAACATAATTCGCACACACTGAAAAAGCAATGCAACACTGCTTCAGGCAGTGTTGCTGACACAACACTGCTTCTGCCAGTATTGCTACACCAACACTGCTTCAGGCAGTGTTGATGACAAAACACTGCTAATTGCAGTACTTTTGCAGTGTGATTACAGTGCTAATTAACATAATTCGCACACACTGAAAAAGCAGTGCAACACTGCTTAAGGCAGTGTTGCTGACAGAACACTGCTTCAAGCAGTGTTGATGACAAAACACTGCTAATTGCAATACTTTTGCAGTGTGATTACAGTGCTAATTAATATAATTCACACACACTGTATCAGCACTGCATGTACACCAAAAGAGACCTGAAGATGCACTGATTAAACACTGATGGACTGCATTATGAAATGAAGTGTGCAGGAAGTGTGCACTGCTACTGTAACACTGAAATAACACCATATAGTGACTATTTGAACACTTCACTTCCTTCTGGGTATGCAGCCTGTGGAGGGGAAGGGTTGCATAAACAGACTCACTGGAAACTATGTCAGAGCATTGTGTCAGCACATCACACAGCATTCCTGTTACGTGCTTCCACAGAGCTCTTATACAAACCTGATGATGGCATAACATCCATGGAGCGTGGCCCAAGCAGCCATACAAGTCAGACTCAGGAGGAATCTATTAACAAACTAAAGATCTGGTCTGGGATTTGCTCGTCATCACAGTCATGTTCTCATTCTTTTCTAAGCAGTAATTTCTGGCAAGTGTGGCTTAACCATGTTGGTCTCAGTGCTGGTAGACTACTTCTGCTTTTCCCCTGATTGTATTAGGTGGGGTAGTAGCAGTCTTAAAGTGGCAGCTGCCGGTGGTGGCATGCTGTGGAAAAAAGTGGTCCCCATGCCCATCTGCACATTTTAGAAATGATGTCTTTCCTTGTTTTTGTTGTAAAGAAACTAACCCCTTTAACACAAAAACAAGGAGTCAGTTATGGCTTCTACCCCCCCTGTCGCTTCAAGTGAGGAACATGACTATGGGTTTGCATCAGATGTGCAGTGGCAGCCATAGAAACATAATATTGCCAAACAGTAATCAACTGTATGCAAAAAGCTCATTTTTATGTTGACTGCACACAAGCACAAGAAACATATTGCTGCAGCTTGCTCCAGAAGCAGGTTGTGGAGGTGTGGCACTGTTGTGGCCAATGCTCCCATTGCCTTTTAAGGCTTGGCTCCTATTCCTCAATGCCGTGGCACGCTGCTGCTGACACTAGTTCAGCCAATGTGCCACAACCTTGAAAAGTTTCAGCCGCTGCAATCAGGGGCCTCCTCATCATTGCAGCTTCATCCACTGCAATGAGAGAGTGACCCATCTTTGCAGGGCAGTCCCTTGCATTTCCCCAATCCAGTTTGCCAACAGGAAGCCCAGTCCCCATCATTTTCTGTTACTGTGTGCCGAGGGGGTGCCCTATCCATCTCAGCATCATGTCCCCCTCCTTCTTTCTTTGCCGACGGAGGTGCCCAATCCTGGTCATCATGCCCCCCCATTTCTTATGTGCTGAGGGGGTGCCCAATCCCCATTGGTTCATGAGCCCCCCAGTACATGCCATCAGGGGGTGCCTAACCCCATTGGATCCAGTGCCCCACCCCAAAACATGCAGGTGGGTATGCTGAGCCCACCCCATTGTGCCAGAAGTACCTGTGAAAAGAAAAACCATCCCACAATGTCTACTTTATTTACACCCTGAAAAGAAGAAAATGGTCCCTCTCTGTCTGTGCCCCCTCCTTCAACCCATGCCCACCAATTGCATACCCCACCTCCCCACACGCACCCCACCCCATACTTACATCCAGAGCCAGGCGCAACGATCTTTGGTGGATCAGGAACACATCTGCACTCTTCAAAGCCGACTGCGAACTGAGGAAATGGTAGTAAGCTGTATAATGCCATAAATAGGGTTTTTTCAACTTTTGTTCATCTCTCAGGCATTTTTTGAAATTTTGGAACCAAATTTTCAACATGGGGTTTTTGAGACCCCCTCCTCATCAATTCAGCCACTGTCATGACGTTATTCAGCCCAGAAAGATGATTTCATGGTCACTGTGTGGAATCACCTTTTGGAACTGATTAATGAAAAGACAGCGCCAGTGTTCATGAGGTGGGCACTCAAAAAGCCTATGTTGCAAATTTGGTGGAAAAAAATCCCAAAAATGACTGTTTTACAAATGTGAGTTGTACAGTTGCTATGCACGCTTGTAACTTTGTGAACCTGCAATATTTTCATGCCTGATTTTCAACATTGGCATTTTTTCACACCTCCTTATGAACAGTACAGCTGTCGTTTTTTCCATTCTGGCCAAAATGTGTTTTCGCACTTCTGGCGCAGAATAGCATGGTTGCTGTGGGAAATCAGTGTTCGGGACAGCTTAAGAAAATGACAATGACACTGTTCAAGAGCAGAGGTCCTAAAATGCCTATGATGACAATTTGGTGATGATAGTCCATCAAATGACTGTGTTACAAGTGTGCGTTGCGCAGTTCCCATGCATCCTTGTAACATTGCAGATCTGTAATATTGTCACGCCAGATTTTCAACACTGCCATTTTTTCTCACCTCTATATGAATAGTACAGCTGTCATTTTTCACATCCTGGCTGAAATATGTTTTTGCACTTCTGGTGCAGAATAACATGGTCACTGTGGGAAATCAGTGTTTGGGACAGATTAAGACTGAGCGAGTGAGAGGGGGAAGTGACCGAGCTCAACTGAGCTCTTTTGGGACTGCTATGGATTTCTCTGTGGGCAGAAAAAGACCCCAATGCAGGCAGGAGTCCAGTACAAAAGGGAAGCCTGCAGTGTGGGGAGAAACAGAATGAGAGAGCGAGTGAGGGAAGGGGAAGTGAGCGAGCTCAACTGAGCTTTGTCAGGACTGCTGTGGATTTCTTTGTGGGCAGAAAAAGGCATCAATGCAGGCAGGGGCCCAGTATAAAAGGGCAGCCTGCAGCAGTGGGAGAAACAGAACCAGTGAATGAGAGGGGAAGTGAACGAGCTCAATGGAGCTCTATCAGGACTGCTGCAGATTTCTTTGTGAGCAGAGAAAGGTGCCAATGCAGGCAGGAGCCCAATACAAAAGGGCAACCTGCAGCACCAGGAGAAATAGAATGAGCGAGTCAGAGACAGGGAGTGAGTGACCTCAATGGAGCTGTGTCAGGACTGCTGTGGATTTCTTTGTGGGCAGAAAAAGGTGATAAACACATGCAGGAGCCCAGTACAAAGGGGCAGACTGCAGTGTCAGGAGAAACAAAATGAGAGAGTGAGAGAGGGTGAGTGAGCGAGCTCAATGGAGCTCTGCCGGGACTTTAGAGTTGCCCACCCTCCTGCCCAGAGTCCTCTGTTGTCCTATATTATAGCAGGGTCTCTGCAGTGGTGACAAAGCAAGGTAGAATACTTTTAGGATTGCTGTAATAATACATATTTATTTGTTCTGTTTATTTCTTTAATTGAGTTGAGTAGTAAATTTGGTAGAAAAAATAAAAAAATGACTTTTACAAGCGTGCCTTGTGCTGCTGCTATGCATGCTCGTAACAGTGTGAATCTTGCAATATGTTCACTACAGATTTTCAACACTGGTATTTTTCCACACCTCCTTATGAATAGTACAGCTGTCATTTTTCACATCCTGGCTGAACTGTGTTTTTGCACTTCAGGCACAGAATAGCATGGTTGCTGTGGGAAATCAGTGTTTGGGACACATTAAGAAAATCACAGTGACACTGTTCATGAGCAGAGGTCCTAAAATGCCTATGGTGAAAATTTTGTGATGAAAGTCCATAAAATGACTATGTTACAAGCGTGAGTTGTACAGTTTCCACGCACCTTTGTAACTTTGCAAATTAGTAATATTTTCACACCAGATTTTCAACACTGGCATTTTTTTACACCTCCTTATGAACAGTTCAGCTGTCATTTTTCACATCCTGGCTGAAATATGTTTTGGCGCTTCAGGCGCAGAACAGTGCAGTCACTTTGGCAAATCAGAGTTTGGACAGATTAGGATTGAGTGAGTGAGAGAGGGGACGTGACCTAGCTCAACTGAGCTCTGTCAGGACTGCTGCGGATTTCTTTGGTTGCAGAAAAAGGCGCCAATGCAGGCAGAAGCCCAGTAAAAAAGGGCAGCTTGCAGCACTGGAGAAGCAGAACGAGCAAGTGAAGGAGGGGGAATGAGCAAGCTCAACAAAGCTCTGTCAGGACTGCTACAGATTTCTTTGTGGGCAGAAAAAGGTGCCAAAAATGCAGGAGCCCAGTATAAAAGGGCAGTCTGCAGCGCCGGGAGAAACAGAATGAGCGAGTGAGAGAGGGGGAGTGAGCAACCTCAATGGAGCTCTGTCAGGACAGCTGTGAACTTCTTTGTGGACAGAAAAAGGTGCCAACGCAGGCAGGAGCCCAGTACAAAAGGGCAGCATGCAACCCTGGGAGAAACAGAGTGAGCGACTAAGAGAGGGGGAGTGATCAGCCTCAACGGAACTGTTTTAGGACTGCTGCAGATTTCTTTCTGGGCAGAAAAAATTGCCAATGCTAGCAGTAGTCCAGTACAAAAGGGCAGCCTGCAGCGTCGGGAGAAATAGAATGAGCAAATGAGAGAGCTGGAGTGAGTGAGCTCAAGTGGAGCTCTGCTGGGACTTTACAGTTGCCCTCCCTCCTGCCTCGGCTCTCTGTGGTCCTATATTACAGCAGGGTCTCTGGAGTCAGGACAAAGCAATGATTGGATACTTTAGGATTGCTGTAATAATACATATTTATTTGTTCTGTTTATTTCTCTAACTGAGCTGAGTAATACTTGGAGTACAAAAGAATTTCTAACTGGGCTAAGTGAAACTATATGAGAGCTGAAAACCAAAAGTATGGTAGCTGAGGAGCGAAAAATGGATAAGGAGGCTTTAGGATTACTACACTAACACAGTATCTAATGGATGAGATTTGAGACCAAATTACCCTGGTCGGCAAGGGGTCAGTAGGTGGTCTAGTGTGAAGGGGGACAGGAATTTGACTAAATAGGAGCCTACCAGTTGCAGTAGTGTAGTAGTGGAGTAAGCCTGTAACATAAGATGGGGGCCAAAATTGGGCAGATGCCACATGTCAATAGGGCGGGTATCTTTGGATGGGTGGAAAGGTGTACAGGGTGTTGGTGTGCCATGATCCTGGACTGGGCTTGGAGGATGGGGGGGTGTATGGTCTGTAGATGACTGGCTAGTTTGAGGGAGGAACTGTGAAGGTTAGGGAGGAGTGTAAGTGGCAGGGCAGATGAGTAGATAGGCATCCTGGGGTGGGATACAGGATGGCAAATGAGGACAGAGGAAGAATAACTAGGGACAGAAACTGACCCAGTATCAAAGGGACTAGCAGAAAGAGAAGAGAAGGAGGGAGGGAGGAGTACCCGAGGTGAAGGAGGGAGCCTTCTAATGGGGAGGACGAGATGACGAGGAGTACCAGGGGAGAAACAGGGGAGAGAGCAGATGACTGTGGGAAGGAAGGAAGGGACCAGGGGTGGCATGGATGGGAACATGTAGGAAAGAGGAACTGATAGGGGCAAGAGATGTAAGGCTGGCATCAACTACAAATAGATTTGAACCTCTGCTATGGGACAGAGAGGTGGAGCAGAAACATACTGAAGGCGGGAGGACAAGCGGGGCATGAGAGGGATGGCAACAGGTAGGGAAGAGATAGCTAGGACAAAAGGGTAGAAGGGGGCTAGTAAGGAAGGGGGTGTGTGGCTGAAGGAGAGAAGGCTATGGGAAGGGGAGGATGGGAGGGTCATCACTATTGGGGTAGAAGGAAATGTGGGCTCTAAATCAACAACAGCAGAGATAGGAGAGGGGTTAGAAATCAGCAGTGGAGGAGGGGAGGTCAACATGGGAAGCCCAGTAGGAAGTACTCAGGCTGGGAGGGGGTTCAATCGGGATGGGAGGAATTAGGCAGAGAAAAGGGGTGAGGCAGAAGTAGGGGTACAGATACAGATGTCACAGAGGGTGCAGTTGAAGGGGGTAAGGGACAGGGAAGAATAAATACTGGGGTGGTAGAAGAGGCATTGGAAGGGAAGGGGGTAAAGGGTGGGGGGGTACTCATCCTGGAGGATTCTATACTGAAATGGGTGAGATGGGATGGAAAGGGGGAAAGGTACAGCCATATTTGGGTTGAAACTGTTCCTAGGTTTACTGTAGGAGCAGCAGGGCAGGCACTGCTCAAGCGTGCACCGAGGGGGAAGAAGAAACCTCATTTACTGTTGCATGTGAGTACAAATGACTTGGCAGGGGAAACTGTGGAAGTAGTGAGGGGGAGGTCTGATACTTGGGCAGGCAGTATGAGGGGGTGGGGAAGTCAGTGGTATGCTTGGAGGTACTGCCGGTACCATGTGCAAGCATGGAGAGGAAGGGTAGGCTTGAGGAGTTTGACTGACTGCCACATGAAACACTATGGGTTTGTGACTAACTGGGGTAGGGTGGGGGAACAGTGACTTGTACATGAGGGGAGAGGGTGCACTGGAGCAGGAAGAGGAGGGTCATATTAAAGGCAGCATTGCTGCTGGGCCACTGGCACCGAGGGTTGAGTCGTTGGATGCCACACCTCGCACCACGCTGGTGACCCAGGTTCAGATGCAAACCTGGCCTACCAGGGGTTGGCAATGGAGGGATAAGATTGCACATCTGGAGGACTGGTCTCCTATTCTGGGGCAAAATCCAGGGACCCACCACTCTGTAGCGGCCCCTGGTGATGACCGCAGGTGCTACTACAGCGATGTAGTAAAGGGTGGTAGACTGTGGTGGACATTGGCGCACTGTGCCTAAGCATCATTGCATGGCTGCACTCTGCAAAAGGGAGAAAATGTGCTATGGTCAGGCAACATGAGCTTCTGACCCCCCTGCCCACCTCGAATGGCACCTCCTCAACTGGATCCTGCTCCAATGGGTTGACCTGTGAAGCTCCTCATCACCCCACCATGGGGGTAATCCTTGGAGGTGAGCAGATTGGCCTGATGTTGAGGGCAGGGCTAGGGGGGGTCGGTTGGGATGACTAAGCCAACCATAGCCCAGTGAAAAAATATATATATAAAAAAAAAGCAGGATTAGAAGGGTGTATCTCAGTTAAGATGGATTTAAACAAATGGCGGGGGGGTGGGATTGCCAAAAGACTGAAGTTGGTAGAAAGGTCCAGATGGAGGAGCCTGATGAGCTCACCACCCTAGATATAGGTAAAGGCAGAGCCGTAGTAACCCTGGAAGGGGGTGGGCAGAGTGGCCTGAGTGTAATACAGAAGGCACCGCCACCCGGTAAGTATAACGAGGAGAAAGGGTGCGGACTACTGGGAACACGGACACAGGCCAAGGAGGAGAAGAGTAAGGAGAATGAGGGGTACGGGTGGAAGGTGGCCTGACTACGTGGATAGAGAACTGCTTAAAGGGGAGGGTGCATAGGGTGGTGGTGGTGGGGCAGATCCTAGCACCAACAGCAGTGACAAGCGGGGTGCCACAAGGTTCAGTGCTTGGCCCAATGCTATTTGGGCTCTTTATCTCCGATATAGCACACGGAGTGGGGAGCAGGGTTAGTCTGTTTGCACATTATACCAAATCAAAAGCAAATAGTTATAGTAGCAGCGCCCCCCACCCACACACACACACACACACACATATACACTCCCTGAAAAGCTGCTTAAAAGCCTGCAATTCATTCAAATCAGTTTAATTTTCGTACTTACTTGGGGTTCAATGCCAACAAGTGTAAAATCATGTACCTAGGGCATAGGAATACTGATGCTGGGTATAGGATATGGGGAGATACTGATACTCACTAGAAGTGAAAAGGTTCTTGAGGTTATTATATAAGAGGACCTCATGATGGCAGTACTGTGTGACAAGGCTATGGGCTGGGCAAATTGGATTCTGGGGTGCATAAGGAGTGGCATATCCAGTAGGAGGAGGAGGAGGGATGTTGTGTTACCATTGTATCACTCCCTGGTACACCCCCAGCTGGAGTACTGTGTCCACTTTTAGAGTCCACACTTCAGAAAGGACATAAGGTGGAGGTTTCCCAGAGGAAGGCAACTAAAATGGCTCAGAATTTTCACAGGAATCCCTACAAGGACAGGCTGAAGAATCTCATCATGTACACTCTGGAAGAGAGGAAGGTGAGAGGTGACATCATCAAGACCTACAAAGTATCTCACAGAGGTAAAGAGAGTACAGTTGGGGAGTTTCCTTCAAATGAGGATGAGCACCCAAACCAAGGGACATACAATGAAGCTGGGGGGGGAGCATTCAGGATAGATGTGAAGAAATATTTATTTACTGAAAGGGTGGTAGACGCCTTCAACAGACTGCCAGGAGAAGTGGTGGAAGCGAAAATGATAGGGAGCATGAAGCATGCATGGGATAAACATAGGGGTATATTAGAAAAAGGGGAAGTAGGGGGTCAAGGGAGATAAATAGGGCTATGGAAGTGGAGTAGGTTCAAGTTCATTGCAGGAAAAATCCATTAAGCAAGCTCATTCACAAGGAGGTCCTGATGGACACAGGCAGAATAAGACGTGCAGTAAAACATACAGGCAGGAGTTACAAGTAGGTACAGAACACTTGGGCAGACTGGGTGGGCTGAGTGATCCTTTTCTGTTGACAAATTCTATGTTTCTATGGCATCATGTGTTAATTCAGGTGCAGTGTTTATTCAAAGTTGGGTCTACCATACATCCAGATGTAAGGTACAGTAAATTACCATATCAGATGCAGCCCACTTACAGTACAATAAAAAGAACCCCAATGCTTTGAGAAGCCTTTACTCTTAATAAGGCTGCTTACAGAGCTGGGGTTCTATTTGCAGTGTCCACACCAGTATGCCGATCTTAAAATCGATGCCGCATCTGAATGAGTACTTGATTCTTCCTCACTCCATCGTTTCTTCCCCACTTTGAAACCTGCTTGTCCTGAGCTAGTTTTGGGCTGGCAGTGCCTTGCCTGTGTTGGAAGATGACCAATAAGCGGCACTGAAAGACGTCAGACTTCACAGACTGTGAAGGCAGCTGCTCACTGACAGACATAAGGCAATTCTACTGGGGGGTAGGAGGAAGTAAGCTGTTGATTAACTAGAATCTGCAGCTTATCCATCAGGCAGGGAAATGGGCAGGCTAGGTGGGCGAATCGGTCCTTACCTGCCATCAAATTCTATGTTTCTATGTTTGTCACCCACTATCTTGGCAAGAAGAAGGCTGCAGTTGTGGCCACTGATGACTGTTCAGGTGTGGGGATGGAGGGACCAAAGGAGACAGACCTAAGGAGATAAAATCATAATAAAAATGGTGAGACCTTCACCAGCTTTACAAAATGCTTACCAGTAAAAGAACACTCTATGAAGTTTTTCAAATGGCAACACAAGCTGGTGAGCTCTCTATCTCCCATCTGACACCAGGCATCAGCCAGTATAAAATTGCCTACAGAAGGCAGTGTGGTCACGTGGTTACTGAAATACTGGAGATTACAGATTTATAAGAACAAAAGAATATCACACAGAAGCTGGCACATGTGCCTATAGCAGCTGTCTCCTGCTTCTCAGTACTTATATTTATACCCTTGAGGTACTTGAATGTTTCTATCCCCTCTTTCCCTCCTCTCTTCCACTGAGTACATATTGAGGTCCCTTAATTTCTCTTCATAAGTCTTGTGTTGCAAGCTCTGTACCGTCTCATTCACCCTTCTCTGGACCATCTCCTTATGAAGGTGCACCCTCCAGACCTGCACACAGTACTCCATGTGAAGCCTGACCGTGGTTTTATATAATGGCATAACTTCCTCCCTCCCTCCCTCCTTATGCTGGTGATACCCCTGCCTATGCACCCCAGCATATCACTGGCCCTCCCAGCTGCCTTACCAATTTGACATTTTCAGGTCATCTGAAATAAGAACCCCCAGGTCCCTTTCCTTCTTTGTGACTGTCAGAAACTCCCCCCCCCATCCTGTACCTCTCCCCAGGGTTTCTGTGTCCCAGGTGTATAATTTTGCACTTTTTGAATTAAACTTCATTTGCCAGTCCTTAGACCATTTCTCAACCTTCCCCAGGTCCCTCCTCATTTTCTCCACCCGCTTTGGGGGTATTCACTGTGTTACAGATCTTGGTATAATCTGCAAACAGGCAGACATTTCTCTTCAGCCATTCTACAATGTCACTAATGAAGACATTGAACAGGCCTGGCCCCACAACAAATCCCCGCGGCACTCCACTGGTCACACCCTCTCCCCAGACTGCACCCCATTTACCACCACTCTGTGCCTCCTGTCTCTTACCCAGTTTCCAACCCAATTTACCATCCTTTCCCCCCATGCCCAGCCTACTCAGCTAGTTTATCAGCCTCCTATGTGGGACTGTGTCAAAGGCTTTGCTTACATCAAGGTAAGCATTGTCCACTACCCCACCCTGATTTACTTCCTTTGTTACCCAGTCAAAGAGATCAACCTGATTTTTCTAACATGACCTCCGCACTGTGAATCCATGTTGCCTATGGTCCTGGCCTCCAATGCCTTCTAGATGCCCCACTGTCCTTTCTTTAACCAATGTCTCCATGATCTTCCCCACTGCTGAAGTGAGGCAGACCAGCCTGTAGTTACCCGCCTCCTCCTCCCTACTGCTGGATTTCTATAGAGGGACCACATGGGCCCTCCTCCAATTCTCTGGTACCACCCGTGTGTTGAATGACTCACCGAACATGGCTGCCAGAGGTACTGCTATCTCCCTTCACAGTTCTTTTAATTTCCTTGGGTATATGCCATCTGGTCCCCTCACTTTGTCCACCATTAATTTACTCACCTTCTACAGGATAGTTCTGCCAGTGAATGGACTATTGTTTTAGGGATAAGTCCAATGCACAGCAATCTACAGTGGGTTTGTCTCTGACAGATCAATGAGCATGCAACCAGACTGTGACACTAGTCACAGTTTCACAGCTGGAAACCATTCTCTAGTTGAAAGAAATGAAGGACTCCAATGAGAGTGCTTCATTTCTTTCATTCATGCCCTTACTGATTTTACCATTTGTCTCCCCAATCACCTGCAGATGTCCAGATACCCAGTCATACACTGCATCCCTCCCTTGCTCTGTGCCATAAGGAGTGCTAGCAGTAAAGAACAAATAAATATAAATTATCCTTCCCCCGACAGACATCCACATTGAACTTGTTTTTGTCTCTGTGTGAATGAGAGTGCATGTTCTTGTCCAAGAGCTCCTTTCTCTTCATTGCTTCATCTGTGCCACAATGCCCAGCCTGAGCATTTCTCTCTGTGAGGGTACCCACTGATCTGCCTTGTGAATAGGAGTGAGAGTGCTGAGAAGTTGCAGAGCTGTAGCTTAACCCTCGACTATGGGGAGAGAGAGACACAGGCTGCAGGGACAAACACTGAGAAGGAGAGGGAGCAGCACCCCCCGAAAGAGAGCACAGGATGGAAAGACATGGTGAGTGACACCAGTGTCAGTGACAGAGTGAAGAGAGAGAGCCCCAAACAGTGACTGCAACATGCTTAGATGTGGCAAGTAAGCAAAATGAGAGTGATCACCAGGTGACAGGCTGTCACTACTGCAGCACCACCTTTGCAGTGTGAAATTGGGGGCAGTGCAGTCTAGCAACTATAACCTCAATGATTGGTGGCTCCCAGACCTGCAACAGAACAAACATTCATTTCAATGGGTGGCCCTTCCCCTAGCAGTGTCTACTCCCTTCCCTCCCATACCCTGAGACAGACACAGCAACTGTGAGAGATGCTTCCAGTGTGGCATATACATGCAGGTCTAATCTACTTCAGTCAGAGATGGTGCCACCCCCCCCTTGAAACAGGGAAGTGGAGTACAGTGTGTGCTCGAGCACAGTTGCCATCCATTTTCTTGTCACTCACTCTTCCAACACCCTGCTGTCAGTCTGACTCTGTTTGTCTTTCTGAAGCCCATTGGAAGTGTACAGCACATACAGAGAGGCAGAGAAAGTGGCAGTAAGAGTGCCATGACTGGGGCAGAGAGCAGTGTGGCAGAGTTTACTTTTCACCGTGGGGGAGCAGAGGTCAGAGAGAGAGAGAAAGACCAGAAGAGAGAGACAGTGTAAAAACAAACTTGGTGCATCTATTCCACCACGTACAAGAGGAGCACCCAGAGAGAGACAGAGACAAATATGTGGGTGGGCACTGGATGGGCAACCCTGGACAGCTGCTGCTCCTACATGTCCACCTCACATCAGCACATATGGAACAATCTGCAGTAGTCAGAAACTGATGTAGGTAACTCATCTTCCTCTCAACACCCATCCAATTCCATACAGGTTGGCACAGTGACAAGGTCACCTCCAGGTCAGCAGCCCAAGGCAAATAGTGGACTGTGGCCTGGCAGAAGTTGTTGATTAGTGCCACCTCGACAACCGTCCCACTACCTCACATTGGCTGCCCCAGCCAGAGACAGAAATACAAGTTATATTTTTGCCATACCACACCTGTTTCTAGCTAGCCTGGTGGGTTCCAGGTGGTTGGAAATTGGGCTGCGGTCCAGATCCACTGGGTGGCCTGAGGCCATTGGCACCCGACTCACCATTCCACATCTCTGCACATGTGAAACATTTTCTCCTTTCATTCCAGCTCCTGCACATGAGGAGAACTTTGCAGGAGCCAATGACAAATGAGGTACACACATATGTCCCTCTTCGCCCATCTGAGTTCCATGAAAGCTGGAACTATCATTGGGTAGGCTTCAGGCAGGTGGATCTGGGGGAATGATGCCCCATCCCCCATCCCACCTCCAAACAAGGGTAGAACCCTGCTCCTTAATATCCATCCCTGCTCCACTAGGGTTAGCATGAAGGTTGAAGTGAGCTTTGGGTGACTGGCATTTCCTCACCCTATACCACACATGTACACTTGCAGAACACTCTGCTTCAGCCAGAGGCTTTCCCACCTGACATGCTCTGCCCATGGAGAGCACTCTGAGGTACTGAGATATAAAAATGTGGAACCTGTATTTGTTCCTCCACAACTGTTCCCGATCTGCTGAGTGGGTGGGGGGCAGGATGCAGTTGGTGCTCCTGCATGACTGTTGCCCCCCTCTTTCACACCCATCTATCAATACAGCAGCCAGAGAAGAGTTGTGTGTTGCACCTTCATAAACTGTCCCCATTTTAAACAGTTTGACACACAGGCTGGAGCAGGGTCTAGGATGGTGGCCCCTTAGTGACTGTTCCTCCCCTCCATCCCACCTCCACACATGGGGAGCACTCCTCCCCCTCCATTACACATTTGCACATAGAGAGCACTCCTCCCCCTCCATGTCTTCTTTACATATAGGGGGCAATTCTTCTTCTCTAGCCCTCTGCCACATAGTGGACATAGTGTCTTATATAATCATACTTGGTCTCAATCCTTATTAAATTCAGTATTTTACATATTCTGCCAAGGGAAGCCTCTTTGGAGTTTCCAAAGTTAGGTTGTGGTATTCTGGAGACAGGGCATTCTCGGTGGCCATGCCTACTCTGTGGAACTCCTTTCCTGTCTATTTAAAGGAGGCTCCTTTAGTAGAAGCCTGTAAGAAGGGCCTAAAAACTTACCTGCTCCAGAAAGCTTTCATTGATTCAGTGTTTTCTGTTAGTGGGATAGATAGATACATTTTAAATCTGCTCCTAGTTGAATTTTACATACATTTATGGCATATGATTTTATATTGTTGTTTGCTGTTTGTATTGTACAGCACCCAGAGTCCCAGGAAATTGGCACCTTTATAAATACAATATATATCTATCTCTGCATCAGTCTATCTATCTATCTATCAATCTATCTATCTAATCTATCTATTGTATAATAAAGTAAAGAACATTGTGTTATTTCATTTTATATTATGTGTCCTTACTTTTTGTATCTCACACCATGTATTGTCTTTTCCATTGTTTGTACAAGGGGCCTACTTGCAAAGGAGCTTACTCAATGGCTGTTATCCCTTCATAATAAACTTGAACTGGAATTTACTCTTCCCTCCATTCCATCTCCACACATAGGTATCATTGCTCCACCTCCATCCTACCTCCATACATTGTGAGCACTAATTCCCTGAAACCCCCATGCTTCTCCCACTACATTTCACCTCCCCCACATGAAGATCACTTCTCCCACTACATCCCACCTCTGGCACATAGGGAGTACTCCTCCCCCCCCATTCAACCTCCACACATGGGGAGCTTTCCTCCCACTTCATACCAGCTCTGTACTTGGGAAGCAATCCACCCCTTCACCCCACTGCCCCTACATGGAGAGCATTGCTTCCCATCCATCCCACTCCTACAAATGGGGACACCTTCACACATTTGAATCACTCCTCCTCTACCACCATCCCACTTCTGCATATAGAAAGTACTCCTAACCTCATTCCTCCTTTGCACATGGAAGCACTCTGCAACAGCCAGAGACAAAGATGTCAGTCAGGCATATGCCTTTCCACACCTATTCCCACTCAACATGATAAGCTCCAAGTTGGGAAGAACATCAGTGGGGTTGAGATGTAATGATTGGGTTGCCCTGGGAGATGGTGCCAATACCCCTCACCACCTCTCTGAATGAGAGAAGTCCCCTTCCCCAAATCAATCTTTATTCTTTTCTCCACTCACCACTTTTCTGCTGATTATCCTCCTGTTAGCTTTTCTTAACAGTCGCTCCCCTCCCAAGACTTGACTACAGGCCACTAGACCAGGACAGATTTTTTCTCAGCCTCTTCTGTCTTATCATTGGACCACACCAGTAGTCCAGGCATGGTCCAGCACAGTCAAGAAGATGCACCACATGCTACTCGCAGCTTGGACCCAGACGGGTCTTTGTCTTTCTGTGGTAGACCATACTTCAAGTTCTCCCACAGTTCAACTGAAGTTAGAAGAGTACAGCACACAGTCCTATTCTACCCCCATGACAATCAACGGGACACCACAACTTGCTTGGCACTGTACAGATAATGCAGCACAGCAGCGTGCTCACTAGTCTGTCTCACCAGGCATCTCCTGCTCTCCCTGTTGATGATGTCTCTAGATTCCCAGCCATCAATGGCCCTGTGAATGCACATTGTGTTGCTGCTATCTCCAGCCACTATGGAGACTGCTGAGACACTCAGTGGTTTAGCAGCTGAGCCTGAGCCAACCCAAAAATAAAACACAGGAATTTGAAAATTTCGGAGATAATTTTGGTGGGGGGTTGAACCGTATAAGCACCCCCCTGCTTATGCCCATGCAATCCACAACAGTTCAGATACATGTAATCCTTTCACTTAGAGCCACTCCTCCGAGCCAAGCTTGACCCCCAGCCTGCACCAACACACAAATGAACACCAACTGCTACCCCTCCCACTTCATTTGCAAGTAGTGAGGATCCCTCTATCTCAATAGTACTTAGACTTTGTCACAGTGAGCCTCCCCAAATCCATGGAAAAGATTTTGAGCCTCCCCCAAAAACTGAAATAAGCGTGGGCCTCCCCAAAGAAAAATAACATACTGTACTTTGCACAGTACACCATGAATAAATTGAAACCCATTTGAGTACTTGGCTTACTTTCAGTTCTTTGTCTTATACTGACTTAGAACCTTTGAAAAAGAGCTCCTGTGCTCAAAGGTGTTATCCGAATAATAAATAAATAAAATAAACAAATATTATTGTTCAGCTTATTGTGCCCCCCGCCAGCCTACTTGCTCCACTGTTTTCATTCTTGAACCATTGTTATCCTTTGTTGCAGTACCTTCATGTGTCAGACTACTTTCTCTGTTTCCTCTCTACATGAAATAACCTACCTAAATACTTTCCCTCTCCCCATCCTTCCCTGCTCCTAAGCAACTTCTCCGGGATTACTTTGCTCCTTCCTGCTATTGCTCTTGGCACTTCTATGCTCAACCTTGTATTTGGGCTGCTTTGCCATCAGTCTACAAATTGATCAATTACCACCACTCATTATTAGTTTATTGTTCATATTTGTTTGCACTATTATTCATTGTGTATTTCTTGATTGTTGTGCAGTTACCTTTGAAATGTATTCACTCCCTACCCTTCCCCGGCTACACCTGAAATGAACCTTGGCTCATTCACCTTCCCTCATCACCTATTAGTAAATAAATACATAAAATTCACCTACTATTATCCTCTTTCAGTTTGCTTCATCTCTTCACACAAAATACATAAAACTCAAAATTTAAATACAGTACTTTTTCAGACTTGCTTGAGCCTCCCCTGGAACAGGTTGGGGCCTCCCCAAGGAGGCTAGCCTCACCATTTGAGAACCCCTGCTCTATCTCAAGCAGTCAGTCCTGTACAAGTAGCAGAGTTGAGGGTCTGGGCCTGCAGTAGGACCTGTTGCTGTAATGGAGCTTGAGCCTGCCTGAAGACAACAGGACAGCTAAACTGAGTCCCCTTAATCCCTACAGATGGAGGACTGCTGCACAGATGATTGCTACAGCAACTCAGGCACCACCAGGAATTTAAACAACAGCCGGTCTATGGCAGGAAGCCTGCCATCCACCTCCTCCTACAATGACTGCTTACAGCACTTTCCCATCTCTTCCTCTGCTACCAGTGCCCACCAGCGGTTAGTAGTGTCTGTAGGTGGTCCCCACTGGAGTGGTCAAGCAAGCTCCTTGACTTGTTAATAGCCCCTACAACTGATACTCTCTTTTGACTTCCTTCCATGTTTGGCTGCATTTGCCTGTTTCCAAACACCCAATAAACTTGTTTTCTAGTGTCTACTTAGATACAAAATATTACATGTATCAAAATAAAATATAATTGCTTTGAAGAAGATAAGAAGCCTTTATTATAACTCAGCTTCAATGTATGGTTGGAGAATGCTGAAATCTTATCTGGATTGTTTTACTTTCTTATTTCTATTTTGTATTTTCAGGTTAAATCAAATATAATAAGATATAATTGTTAGGCTGGCCCATCGGCGCAGCGGTTGAATTTCCACTTGTGACACCAGCGACCTGGGTTTGGGAGCTAGCCTGGGAGCTGAAAGGCTGGCCGGGGGAGAAGGGTTAAGTGTCCCAAGGACAGCTTGTCTTCTTCAGGGAGGGAAGGAGGTAGCGACTCAGTGCTTGACTGGCTCCAGGTGGAAGTCTGGTGCATAGCAAGCACCAAGCAGACACAGAGGGGAGGATGTCATGACATCTACCTTAGGTGCCTTGACATCAGGGCAAAGTGATATCCATAGAAAAAGAGGAAAAAGGCCCTCCAGCTCTGGGGAGATGGAGCACCGAGCATGGCCCCAATGTACGCCCACCTGCCTGGCTGCCTTTAGCATGAAGAGACAAGTGAACTGTTCTTGATGTTCCTGCCCCACTTCATCTCCACCTAGAGGGGTAAACCATGGCAGGATGGGGGAATGAGCCAGTACAGGTAAGGCAGGTAGTGGGGGTGGACTCCATTAGTGCCTGCTGATGATGTGGATCTGGAAGGGATGGGGGGATAAACAGAAATTACAAAAAAAAATTTTTTTTTTGAGATGATAGGAGCTTTTATTATGGCTCTTTTTGGAATGCTCCATGCACACTGAAGCATTGAAGCAGTGAGATTGCCACAATTTTGGCAGCCTTGCACCATTCCTCTGATCCTAAAATATGTATCACAATGGTTGTATAATTGTAGGCTTATATTCAAATAGGTTTCATAGGTTTTTCAGAGCTTACAAAGACATAGTCCATGTGCTCACCAAGGATTGTATGAATACCCCAAGATATTATTAGTTAGATAATTATCTCTTATTATAAATGTCTTTAATTTATTATTTATTTTATTTTATTCTTTGGTAACCAGGTATTATACATATACATTATAATTACACACTAAGAAGAATGGTCTTAATGAGTGCATTTAAGATTTCATAATTTGACCTTTTGCAATGTTATTGACTTCTCAATCCTGGAATCATCAATTTATATTATTTAAACATTTCTTTGCTCAGTTCTTCAATAGTCCAATAAGATTTAGAATAAAATTACTTTAGTGGATAACTGTATAAACTTTGGGTTTGATTTTGTGCAAATATTAACGTCTTTCTGAGTTGAAAATGCATAGGAGATCAGTTATACTTTTCTATTTCTCCAAACTTTTATTTTGGATATTTGTAAAAAAAATATGAAAAAATAACACTTGACCTTTTGCACAGGTCTTGACCTCCCATAATGGGAATGGCTTAAAACTTATTTAGGAGTCATTCAAAAGTTATCCCAAGGTCAAGATTTAGTAAACTATACATTTAGTAAGTTTTAAGAGAAATTGCCAAAGAGGACATAATAAAAGAAAAAAATCACTTGTGTGGCACAGATGCCTAAAAGGTAGCAAACCATTTGCTTCTAAATGTTTCACAGACAACCAAGTATTCTTTATGTGTGTTAGCATTGTTTTCTTCTGTGTTTTCCTTTTCCCCCATCTGGTCAGTGTCAGCTTCACATATAGATATTGTTGGCTAATAATTACTAAAATGAATCTGCTGCTTTTTTCCTGAAAAGATTTAACATGATCCCATCCTGAAAAAATCTAATGTGCCCCCAATAAGCAGATCATTTTGTTTCAAGCTGTTTTTTTTCTTCATATCAAAAACTAAAAAATTATACTGAAGTGTTCTACATTGCAAGAATAACTTCAGGATCTGCTATTGAATTAGGCATGACAAGATATAAATCATATGGTCTGGTCTCAGCATAGTGGTTTCAAAAATCAGGCTGTCAGAAATGGAATAGGACTTATGCCAAACTAATGTAAATATCTCCAAAAGTATAGGAGTTACTCATAACCCATCAGTATGAAAGTTGTTCAGGACAAAAATATGCCTATTCATTAAGCTACACTAAATATATTTTTTAAACTATGGCCATCTGATTACCTGAATCATCTAATGAATTCAGATTAGTGTCTGCCCTCATTTGAAATGTCATTTTATACCGAACAACTTTCACATCGGTTGTTTATTAGTAACTTACATACTTTCTGAGATATTTACATTTGTTTGGCATGACTCCTACTGTGTTCAATCTGAGAAAAAATGAGGTTGTTTGGAAGACCATATTTTACAAAATATAAAGAATTTAGACTAGAGACTACCTTCATGTGAAAGGTCTTTTTGCCCTGAACAACTTTCATGCTGGTTGTTTTTGAGCACTTTGAATAGTTTTAAAGATATTTAGATTTGTTTGGCAGGTGTGCACATTTGCTCTCAGAGAAAAGCAGCTTTGAGTTCTGTGCCCATCATTCCACACAGAAGGAAGGGAGTATTGTTTAACTGCCAAAGGGATTTGCAGTGTTGTGGAAGGATACATTGAAAACTACTGAAAAGTGTGTTCCATGGAACCCCTTTTCAAGCTAATGTGATATGGCTATAGGCTCCACCCACAGTCATAAAAAAGAGGGAAGAAAAGTGGAGGAGGAGGTGGTTGGAGGGGGCATTAGCAGACACAGAGGGCCTTTATGACCACAAAACAGAAGAAGAGTAAGGGTGTATGCTCGTACACAACCATTAAAGAGAATGAGGAGAACGGCCCCCTGATGTACATCCAGTGGGAGAAGAAACAACAGTGATAATATGTATTATTTGGATGAAATAATGAAATGGAAGATCAGATTAACGTAAATATGTTTGTGAATATAGGTGGGCAATTTGCAATACTGGAGTAAAACAATTGCCAAATGAGTACCCACACAACGGTTGTTTGTATTATTGAAAGGGGGGATCTTGGGACAAGTGACTATTGGCAAAGATACAGTGCAATATGAATCGTGGTTTATAGTCATTTAGAATATGCTTTGCAATTGACCTGCTGAATGCCACTGAACCGAACTTCTCAGTGTGTCGACTTATGAAAAAGCAGGCAGACATAAACCAGAAATAGATTTTCTTGACACTCCAAAATCATGAGTATCAGGCGTATCCACTCAGAGGGAGTAGATTTATTTTTTCACTTGAGCAACTAAATGATCTTGTTTTGGATAAAGTGAATTTGATCTGGAGGGGAGCACCAGCTTATCTGAGCTCCAAAAGCAGACATTAACGAGTGATTTGGATATGCTGTGAAAAAACATATGGAATAAAATATGTTATATGTTGGTGGGTTTAAAGTGTCTCCATTTACTCAAGTGCTCACTAAGCTGCACCATGCTGATGAGGTACTGAATGTAGCCAGGACTATGCTGCTGTATCCTGACAGAACTTTGCTAGCCATCAATGGAACCTGGCTGGACAAGATTTGGCTCCTTCTAGTAGTCTGGGACATAATATAAAGGTGACCTACAAATATACCATTCAACATCTCGTCATTAAAATACATAGCAATTGCACTCAGAAAAGCATAGCAATTGAGTGCTATGCACAACATACTGGGGTCAGATGCCATCTTAGCTACTTATCACATAGTGAAGAGAACTCTTCTTATGGCATAGGAACCTGAACATCTGCACCTGTGGCAGTCAGAAGGCTCTACATTTTGACTGACAGATGGCCTCTTTGCCCTGTGTGTCTGTATCAGTAAAAACAGAAGGCCATGAGCTTCTCCAGCCTACCATACAATCTGATGAATTCTTGACTTCCATTGTCACATGGAAATGCAGAGCAGAGGCTCTGTACTTCTGTAGGAAGAGAGATGGACTCTTCCTAGAATGCCCTGTGTGTCAACATCTGTTCACACAGGTCCCAAATGGACCTTCATAAATAAGTATATGATGTTATTATCTCAAAAAGAAAACCAATTCTATTCAATTAAAACCTGTTAATGCACCAGTTAGGATTCAATTTCATGACACAAATGTAGGGAAATGTGGTGTTAGGGTTTGCAACTCTAACTCCCCACCCTCCAAGTAGAAAAAGGATAAGACCACACAGGCAACCACAAATGGCCATCACCAGGTAAGACAAATAACATACAACCATTTCCAAATGACACAAATGCAGTAGCACTGATGTGCTACCTTGTGGATCTGTATCTGCTGCATAAGCACAGGCCCCATGGGGCCACACCTGTATGAGTATGTACATAGAACCTACATGATTACATGTGGCTATAGAAGCACAGGCCCCATAGGGCCACACCTGTGTGAGTATGTACATAGAACCTACATGATTACATGTGGCTGTAGAAGCACAGGCCACATGGGAACCTCTGCTTCTGCAGAAAGAAGGCCCCATGGGGCCTACACCTTTGCAGACAGAGGTACTAGTAAATGTTGTATGAGGTACCTTGCTAGATAGCATGATCCACTGCTGTGTGGCTTTCTATATGCTGCTGCTGCATAACTGAACAATTACTACCTCCTTGAACAATTTCTAGATCCCCTGATTAAATCATGATGCCAGATTGCAACAGTATTTTTGTCTGTGTAATGAAAGTCACCACAGGGACCTGCCCTTCTGGAACCGTAAATCATTGTGCGTGTCTTACACATGTGGCTGAAGAGGTGCAGGCCCCTCAGGGTCCTGTGCTTCTGTAGACAGAAGTACTAATGTAATTTTGGTATCATGGATTTTGTGGCTTCCATGCTTCTGCAGACTGAGGTATCTCTTTCACCTGAGGCTGCAGATGTGCAGATCCATCAATTGTGTGTATTTCTTACTGCATGCATGAGTACCTAAGGCTACAGAAGCACTGGCCACTTACAGGCCTGCACTTCTGCAAACAAAAGAACTGTTGTCATTTGGGTGTCGTATTTGTATCAGTGGCTGCAGGGGTCTGTGCTTCTGCACACAGAAGCAGTGTTGTGATTTGAGTATTGTGAATTTCTATCTGCAGTGACATGTCAGTGCATAAGTCTTGTGGTATGCATGACACAGATACAAATCCACAAAGGTAGCACATCAGGGTTACTGCATTTGTGTCATCTGGAAGCAGCTGTATGTTTTTTTTCTTACCTGATGATGGCTGTCTGTGGTTACATTTGCAGTTTTGTCCTTTTACTGCTTGGTGGTGGGGAGTTAGGGTTGAAAACCCTAATGCCACACTTCCCTACTTTTGTGGCATCACGTTGAGGCCACGTTGGTTCATGAACACAGTTTTTACAATATATCTATCTATCTATCTATCTATCTATCTATCTATCTATCTATCTATCTATCTATCTATCTATCTATCTATTATAGTGGCACGGTAGTTAAATCCAAAATCCTGCACCTCAATAACTTTGCAACCATTTGATGTTTTTTCCTGAAATTTGGAATACATGATCAAGACCCATACGCCTTGGGATCTGCCAAGCTTCGCACCGGTCGCATATACTGCTGCAGAGTTATTAAGGGTGATCTGTGCGCATGTTTATGCTTTTCTGGAATTTTACTGTCATCTCTACAGGTCGCATGGTTTGTGTGACTGGTCCAAAATCTTCAGGGAACGTGTGGCTGGGGTCCCTGATGTGTCTTTTGAAGACTTCGTGAAAAAATAATAAACAGTTCAAAAGTTATTCAAAAAACAAGTTCCCATTATAAGTCAATGGGAAAAGTTAACAAAAAGTTTGACAGTGTCACAAATGCAGTTTTTACTTTCGCAAATGGCCCTTTTACTGTTGCAAATCTGCCATTTTGTTTTCAGTTAGTGATCAGAAAAATGCTTGCCATTTAAATTTGGAACCCTC
Organism: Neoceratodus forsteri; assembly: GCA_016271365.2. Taxonomy (NCBI): domain Eukaryota; kingdom Metazoa; phylum Chordata; order Ceratodontiformes; family Ceratodontidae; genus Neoceratodus; species Neoceratodus forsteri. The sequence continues at coordinate 30,739,358 of JADMNL010000028.1, forward strand.
TAGCAACCTAATTATTTTTGTATTCACCTAGTCGGACCCTGAGAATGCTAGCCATGTCTTTATTTTGTGGTAAAACATCCCAGAAACATGTTTTTCTAATTTCTGGAAAAAGTACTTTCGCAAAGTACTGTCGCACTTGTAACAATGTTGAATGAATTTGCGAAAGCTTTCACAAACTTCAACAGTACTTTCCTAGGCTGTGGGAAAATGACAGCAATTTTTTGGCACCCTGCTGCAAAAGAAAGGTTTGGTGTTTAGGCCTGAAATTAGGAGGGAACTCAGTCGACATCTCACAGATGTGCCTTTCAGTGTTTTGTTGACAAAAATATTACATGGCAGCAAAGTTACGTCACTCCAAAGTTGACGTTTTTTCCCATAGGATAACATTACGGTGTCCGACGCATTACAGGAATCATTTGGCGCCCTGCTGCAAAAAAAAACAGTTTGGTCTTTTGGGCTGAAATTTGGAAGTAACACAGCCAATATCCCACATATGTGCCTTTTTGTGGTTTGGTAAAAAAATATTACAGGGAGCCAAAGTTATGGCACTCCAAACTTCTCTTTTCTTCCCATAGGATAACATTACGGCATTCGCCGTGCTTTTCAGGGCCCGTATCTCGGAAATGGTGCGAGATACGGACGTTTTGTCAGAAAAATGCTTATCCCTCAATGGGCTAAGTGGAAAACTAGCCAGGAAAGTCATAAATCATATGACTTTTAATTTTTTTTTTCTACGTCGTACAGTTCCTGAGATATAAGCAATTTAGTATTCCAACTCATTTTCTGCTCCGAGAACCATTATTATCCATACATTCTTTGTACTCACTGTCTTTCTCTATGCAGCTTTTGGGGAAAACCAACCTGTGCACTTACATTACTGTTACCGTTACCATTTCCGCTTGAGGTTCTGTTACCATTTTACTTAACGTTCACGTCTACGCCACCACGTGCGTTACCCTTTGCGTTTTCATTTGCACTTGCTTTTGTGTTGTTTTTAACATTTCTGTCTACACTACTGTTTCTCTTTTTGTTTCACTTTGTGTCACCATGTGCATTACCATTTGCGTTTGTGGGCACAATGTTACTATGAGACAAGATATCACATGGCGGGAACGCGGGGCCCGAAGGGCCCCACACTCCCACCACCGCTTTACATTCACTGTTTCTCGTTATCATTCTCGAAAAAAAGAGAAATTAGAGGCAAAAAACTCAGTTTAATGCATTAGTTAGGGTTGTTCCACACCAACAAATGCGAGGAAATTTGGTGTTAGGGTTGAAAGCCCCCTTTGAACCCCTCAGCCCACACCCCCAACCGGCATCAGACTGCACATTAGGGTTGTCGGTCCTAACTCTCACACCATTCTCCTACACCTCTGCTTCTTTATACATGTGATGGGGTGAGAGTTATGGCCGACAACCCCAATGCGCATCCCGATGCTGGTTGGGGGTGTGGGGGGGGTTCAAAAGGACTTTCAACCCTAACGCCTAATTTCTCATTTTTGTTGGTGTGAGCAACCCTAACTAATGCATTAAATCTGTGTTTTTGTCTATATATATATATATATATATATATATATATATTATACTAGCACAGTTGCACCAGTATAGTTAAGGTTGAGTAAGCAGTTTAATGTTAAATCCAAAATTTTGCATTTAATAACTTTATCACTGTACAACAGATTTGCCTGACATTTTGCATGTGCAGTCTGGTGCCATAGGTCTCTGGATTGGCAAGTTGTGTTACGGTCAGATGAACAGTTGCAGAGCTGCAGAACACCAAGAAATGCAAACAAACTGACTTTTTGCCCATTTCTTTGCTCGAGGCTACAGCCTACACAATTTATCCATTAGGTCTGAAACCTTCAGAGAAGATGCAGTCTAGGTCACTGATGTGCCTTTTGAAGATTTAGTGAAAAAATATTAAACTGTTCAAAATGTATTCAAAAAACAAGTTTCCCATTATAGTCAATGGGAAAAAAATATATGTGTCTTTCAAAAGCTGTTGCCACTACATTTTACTTTTGAAAATGGTCATTTTACTTTCATGTGGTGGCCATCTTGTTTTCAGTTAGTGAGAGAGAAAAATGCCTGGTGTTTAAATTTGGGACCCCTGGGTAAACACTTACTGTTGTGTTTACCTAGTTGGGTCCCAAGGATGCCAGCCCTATCTTTTTTTAAGGGTAAATCCCACAGAAATGCCATTTTTTAAATTGGCGCCCCAGTGCTGTCACAAATTGTGACAGAAACAGCCACAACACTTACTCAGATCATAAAAGTGTCCTATTGTTTTTGTGAAAGTGTCACAATTTGTGACAGTACTTTTTCCAAAACCTGCAAATCTTTGCCATCAACCTGCAACAAAACGGTTGGGGCTTTTGGGCTGCAATTTGCAGGGTGGCAGGCTGTGTTCCCATGGATATGTCTTTTGGTGATTTAGTACTGAAACATTCAACGGGCCCAAAGTTACAGTATTCCAAAGCTGAGAAATTTCCCATATGAGAACGTTGAGGTGCCAGTATCTCGAAAATGAAGCAAGATATGGATTTTTCACTACCCACAGCTTAGATCACTTCTAGGTGATCTAAGCTGCAAAAACAAATTTGGAAATCATAAATTACACCTTCAGGGGAATTTTTTTCCTATTTGGTACGGTTACAGAGATATTGGCAAAAACATGTTACAAGGATTCCAAGAGTACCTTTTCAGCGCTTTTCAGTGCCCGTATCTTATAAATGATGCAAGACATGGATTTCATTGACTTATCTTGTGTGGAGGCTACACTGTCATGATTACAACACTTGAATTGTTTTCATAGCTGCTACAGTTGCTGAGATATTGTTAAATTAGTGTTACAAGTGTTCCTTGCCTTATAGGGCTGCTGTATGGCTCTGTAGTTATGTGTAAGTGGGAATGCAGGGCCCAGAGGGCCCACACTCACACATACGCATAACATTATACAAAAATGGGTAATGTGAAGGGAGTGCAGGACCGGGAGAACCTGTACTCCCAGTAACCAGTTACATTACACTTTCTCAAAAAGAAGGGAAATTTATTGCAAAAAATTCTGTTAATGCATCAGTAAATGTTGATAGTACAGCAACAAAAGTATGGACATGAGATGTTAGGGTTGCACCCCTACCACCCTAATTCATCTTTCTCATTTTCACTCACCAACAGGACGCTGGAGGTGTGCCAAGGTCATGAGCCTAACTCTCACCCCATTTTCCTGTGCTGTAGCATATCAGCTTGTTTACACATGGAATGAGGTGAGAGTTGGGACTGATGACCTCATGGCACACCCTGATGTCTGTTGGTGAGTGGAGGGTGGGTGGGGTGATAGGGTGTAACCATAATATTACATTTCCATACTTTTGTCGCTGTGCTATCCACCCTAACTGATGTATTAACAGAGTTTTTTTGCAATAAATATATATATATATATATATATATATATATATATATATATATATATACATATAGTATTATGGTAGCACGGTAGTGCTACCATAGTTAGGGTTGAGGAGCCATTTACATGTTAAACCCAAAATTTTGCACCTTAATAACTTTGCAACCGTTTAACAGATTTGCCTGAAATTTAGAACACACAATCAAGACCCATATGCCTTGGGATCTGCCATGTTTTGTACCAGTCAGATACACAGCTGCGGAGTTATTAAGCATGATCTGCCCATGTGTTTACGCTTTTTCTGGAATTCTACGGTTGAGCCTACAGGTCGCACAGTTTGCGCGACCAGCCTGAAATCTTCAGTGAATGTGTGGCCGGGGTCCCCTATGTGCCTTTTGAAGATTTTGTGAAAAAATATTAAACGGTTCAAAAGTTATTCAAAAAACAATTTCCCATTGTAAGTCAATGGGAAAAGTTAACTAAAAGTTCGACAGTGTCGCAAATGCACTTTTTTCTGTCGCAAATGGCCCTTTTACTGTCGCAAATCTGCCATTTTGTTTTCAGTTAGTGATCAGAAAAATGCTTGGCATTTAAAATTGAGACCCTCTAGCAACCTAATTATTTTGGTATTCACCTAGTCGGGCCCTGAGGATGCTACCCATGTCTTTATTTTGGGGTAAAACACCCCAGAAATATGTTTTTCAGATTTCTGGAAAAAGTACTTTCACAAAGTAGTGTCGCACTCACGAAAGTGTCGCAAATTTTTGCTAAAGCTTTCGAAAATCATGACACTACTTTGCAACACTATGCCCAAAATAACAGTAATTCTTTGGCACACCACTGCAAAAGAACGGTTTGGAGTTTTGGGCTGAAAATTGGAGGGAACGCAGCTGACATCTCACAGATGTGCCTTTCAGTATTTTATTGAAAAAATATTACACGGTTGCAAAGTTATGGAACTCCAAAGCTGACGCTTTTTCTCGTAAGATAACATTACGGCGTACGACGCATTGCAGCAATCGTTTGACGCCCTGCTGCAAAATAATGGTTTGGTCTTTTGGGCTGAAATTTGTAGGAAACACAGTCAACACCCCACAAATGTGCCTTTCAATGGTTTGGTGAAAAAATATTACAGGGAGGCAAAATTATGGCAGTCCAAACTTCTGTTTTTTTTTCCCATAGGATAACATTATGGCCTTTGCACGGTGCAAGATACGGACTTTTTGCCGAAAAATTTCTCAGCCCCCTACTGGGAAAGTAATAATTCATATGACTTTTACATTTTATTTGTATGTCATACGGTTACTGAGATATAAACAATTTACTATTCCAAGTCCTCATTTTTGTGTTCCGACAGTCATTATTTTGCATACATTCTTTGTACTCACTGTCTTTATCTATACTGCTTTTGGGTAAAACCAGCCTGTGCGCTTACATTACTGTTACCATTACCGTTTCTGCTTGCGGTTCCGTACCCGTTTCACTTACCGTTCACGTTTACGCCACCATGTGCATTACCCTTTGCATTTTCATTTGCGGTTGCGTTTGCGTTGTTTTTAACATTTCTGTCTACAATACTGTTTCTCTTTCTGTTTTGCTTTGGGTCACCATGCGCATTACAATTTGTGTTTGAGGGCACAATGTTACTATGTGACAAGACGTTACGTGGCAGGAGCGCGGGGTCCTGCCGCCGCATTACATTCACTATTTCTCATTATCATTCTCAAAAAGAAGGGAAATGAGAGGCAAAAATCTCTGTTTAATGCATCAGTTAGGGTTGTTCCACAGCGACAAAAGTGAGGAAATTCAATGTTAGGGTTGAAACCCCCTTTGCACCCCTTCAACCCACCCTCCCAACTGGAATTGGGGTGTGCATTGCAGTCACCAGTCCTAACTGTCACCCCATTCTCCTATTCCTCAGCTTCTTTCCACATGTGATGGGGTGACACTTAGGTCATGACTCCTACCGCACCGTTCTTTCCAGTTGGGGTGGGCTGAGGGTGCAAAGGGTTTCAACCTCAACATCGAATTTCCTCACTTTTGTCGCTGTGGAACAACCCTAACTGATGCATTAAACTGAGTTTTTGCCTCTAATATACAGTATATATATATATATATATATATAGATATATATATATATATATATAATGTATATATATATATATATCTATATATCTATATATATATATATATATATATATATATATATATATATATATATATATATATATATGTTTATTATAGGGCACAGTCGCACTTCTATAGTTAGGGTTGAGTAGGCACTTTAATGTTAAACCTTAAATTTTGTGCATTAATAAATTTGCAACTGTTCAATAGATGTGCACAAAATTTGGAATGCACGGTCTGGTATGGTAGAGCTCTTGATGTACTAAGTTGCGTTTTGGTTGGACATACGGTTTCTGAGCAGCAAAATGCCAAACATTAACTTTTTGCCAATTTTGATTTTTTTTTATAATGTAGAAAGTGTTTGGGTCAGGGAACAATCTAGCATTTATGTGGTAAAAATATTAATCGATTCAAAAGTGATTGCATTTTAAATTTTCAAGTTCTGAGCATGCTCAGTTCACTCCACATTGTATATCTATTTTTTGCGAACTAAGAATGGTCTCATGGTCAAGGATTTTACTCACTTGCAAAGTAAAATCCTAGTTCATTAGAAAAATTCTTTGTTTGTGTGCCACCATCTTGTTTTCAGTTTTTCAGCCAAACAAAATGTCGTAGCTTTGTCTATGGGTGACTTTTGGGCTAAATGAGGCATGAGTTTTGTTCAGGACGACACCCTCTACAAAGCCATGCCTTTGGTTTGGTTCATTTTTGTCAAAAAAATAGCATTTTAAAAATTTAAAATTCTTCTTTCATGACTTCTTTCAAGCTTTGTCTATCAGGGGATGACCAGATAGCCAGAATTTCATGACCAGATGTCCCTGGGTGTGACCAGATGTCACTGGGAATGACCAGAGGACCCTGATGGCATGACCAGATGTCCCCTCATGGACTAGGATTTTGCTAGCTCACAGACTAGTATTGATCTGATGGCCCAGGATTTTGCTATCTCACGAATGAAGAATTTTTGAAGGTGTAAAAACTTCTAAATTGCATAGCTCATTCATGGTTTGGTCTTTTTACTTAAAATTTACATGGTGTTGAGGTGATGCCCTACAGGTATGAATTATGCTGTTCAGGTGTTGGGGAATTAAGCAGTTCATAGATATGCCATCATGAAGTTGAGATTTTCCACCTAGGATTACATCGTGGGGTCTGTCAACACCTTTCGGCCTCAGTATCTCAAAAACAAAGCGAGATACAGAGTTTTCATCACTGGTAGCTTAGGTTGCCTTTAGGTGGAACAAGATCTGAAACCATACAATACGCCTGCAGTGGAATTTTTTCTGTGGGTTATAGGGTTCATGAGATATTGTCAAATTAGTGCCACAAGAGTTCAAAGAGTGCCTATCCAGTGCATTTCAGTGCCTGTATCTCAGAAATGATGCGAAATATGAGTTTGGTCATTACATTGTCACGTACAGTACTTGCTGTGATGATTACAACAACACTTGAATTTTTTTCTTCTTGCTACAGTTCCTGACATATCAGAAAATTAGTCTTACAAGGGTTTCTTGCCCTATAGAGCTGTTGTATGGCTCTTCAGCTATGCATATTGTTATGCAGAAATGGGCAACTTGGCGGGAGCGTGGGGCCCCCCACCAATACATGTTTTTTACTAATTATATTACACTTTTTCAAAAAGTAAGGAAATTCATGGCAAAAAAATTCATTTAATGCATCAGTTAGGGTTAAAGCAACAAAAATGAGGAAATAAAACATTAGGGTTGAGCCCTAACCCCCCACACAACCCATACACCCATCCCCCACAGGCTGACAGATGCTGTGGTATGCTGTGGGGTCATGAGGGCTAACTCTCACCCCATTCTCCTTTACTGTAGCATGTCAGCCTGCTTACACATGGAATGGGGTGTGAGTTGGGCCACATGACCCCATGGCACACCCCAGGGTCTGTCAGTCTGTGGAGGATCGGTGTGCGGGTTGTGTGTGGGGGGTTAGGGGCTCATCCCTAACATTTCATTTCTTCACTTCTGTTGCTTTAACCCTAACCGATGCATTAAATGCAATTTTTTTTCCATGAATATGTATATATAGATAGATATTATAAAAGCACGATAGTGCCTGTATTTTAGGGTTGAGTAAACATGTCTATGTTAAACTCAGTTTTTTGCACTTTAATAACTTTGCCCTGTTCAACTGAGTTACATGAAATTTGAAATTACTTTTTTCCCCCTCCTGTTCGCCCTGGCCATTCCTCTCAATCAGGCTTGTTCAATGTCTCCCATCCCTCACTGAGTCTGCCCCTAGAGTGCCTCTTGGTGGCTCCTACCTGCCTGTTTCTCCACGGAGCACCTGCACAGTGGGGTCTGCCTGTGATGTAGACTGGAATGCTGGAGCATCCATCACCCAGGAACGCCAAGGGGGGTTTTCCACTTTTTTCTGTCCCTCCTTTTCCATCCCACTGAGGATGCCTGCTCGAGTGGGACATGTGTATGCATGTCTGCCAAGTGCCTGATGATGTCCTCCCCTCCCTGGCTCCCTCCAATTGAAGCCGCCATTGCCCAAAGAGTTGGTGCTTCCACCATCTCTCCTGGACGTTGGTTGTATTAAACACCCCTGGTATCCCTCCCCAAAGGAGGAGAGCATCCATAGGGACACTCAATCCTCCTTCCCCCTGCTGATCCCTGGCATTCTGAGGCCGTTCTCAAACCCGGGTCGCCGGCGTGATGTGAGGTGTGGCGTACAGCGCCTCAACCCTCAGCATCACCGGGCCTGTGATTTACATTAAATTTGGAAAGCACAGCCATTTTACCAGGATCTCTTGATCCTGTAAATTTCAAGTAGATGGGTTTAGTGTGAGCAAAGTTACAGAGGTGCAAAAAAATGCCAAAGTCTTTTTTTTTTGAATATTTTAAGACTTTTTTATCACCCACTAACTAAAAATATAGGAGGCTTTGAAATCTGAAACATTTTAGGTTTGATAAAACTTGGTCCAAGGTGTGTGCAATTGTGGTTTTTAGGTCCCACTGTAAAGTAGTTTTTAAACTATTTAATAAAAAAATTTCCATTTCTGAGCATGCAGAGCAAAAAAATCAACATTCTATTCATAGCTGAATTTTTGCTAAAGCAGCAGTTTGCACTATACGACACAGCTGTCTTTAATAAATGGCAGCTGCATCATTTAATGCAATTTCTGTTTCTGTTATGACTCATAGGTCAGTGACGGGGCTGCTGTCATTGTAGCCCTGCCATCTTGACTGTGCAGTGCCTTCAACTGTATCTGTACACCAGGGTCCCAATCCCCGGTGGTAGTGTATTTATTTATTTATTAATTTTCTGACACAGGGATGCCCACACCCAGTGTTGGATGTCCCCGGCCCCCCTGCAGCCTATTGTTTCATCTAATTCACCTCCCCAGCAGAGTGGGACACTGGGGAGCCCACCCAGAGTGTCCCAACATAGACTCATTTCATATGTATACCTGCAAAACAGAAAATTGTCCCCGATGACTTTTCTTAATTCCTATATAAAACTGAAATAAAGGAAACCGTACCTTATCTTTGTCATGATTCCCCTTCCCTCATCTTGACCCTCCCACTGAGCACCCACCACTCAACACGTCCCTTATCCTATGCAGGCAGAGTGTCTTCCTCTCTGTGTTCACTGACTGTCCAGAATACAAGGCATGAGAGAGTGTCCTCCCCCCATACAGACACACCACCGACCCCTTGTTTTCTTTCTGTACTAAATTAAATAGATAAAATTCAAGCTTGGATTTCTATTATAGGCATGAATAGCTCCTCCCTTTCTTTTGCCAATGCCGGTACATGGTTCCTTCCCTTGCTGCTGATGCCAACCATGAGAGTTTCCATTGCCTCCAACCCCCATGTCCTTCACCCTGTCCTCCGATCATCAACAGTGGTCCATGTGGGTCAGCAGTCTGCAGTTTGTCCCTCTTGGCAGTCGTGTTTTGTTCCAGGCAGCATGCTGACAGCAGGAGAAGTGGTGCTCATTCTGCATGTCAGAGGCACAGAGCCAGAGCAGCAGCAATGATATAATGAAGTAGTGTCCAGCGGGGTTCAGAGACAGTGAGACAAAGGCAGATCAAGACAAAGCTAACAACATGTAGGTGACATGTTGCCAGCTTCACCTCAATCTGCCTCTGTCTCTCATTGCCTCTGAACTCCTCCGAGGACTACTTCAGTATATCTCTGCTGCTGCTCAGGTTCTGTCCCTCTGACATGCAGAATGATCACAGCTTCTCCTGCTTTCAACTCGCTTGTGCTGTGTTCTGTGTATCTCTGTCTTCCTGTAGGTACTGTAGTTGGTGCAAGACAGGGAATCTCAGCACTGTCAGAGATGCCTAGTGACAGCTAGCATCCCATTAGGGAGACAGACAGAAAGTGAGACACCATGAGTGAGACAGAGAGAAAGAGAAAGAGAGAGAACCAGTGACAGCAGCAAGACGACTAGTGTTGTTGGCTACCCAACTCTGTCTCTCTATGAAACAGTGTAATATTATTGGGGAATATACAACACTGACAAGTAGAGATGTACATGGAAGCAGCTAGCAACAGAGAAAAGAAAAAAAAAAGACCCACAATGTAATTTTTGTACATGAAAATAAAGAAAATGGTTCCTTGTCATCACTGCCATCCCCCTTCCCATCCCTCCCCACACTGATCACCCACCAACCCACACCCCCTTACCCTATACTTACCACTGGAGGGTGTACAATGTGATCTTCTGTGGACTGAGACACATCTGCACTCTTCAAAGCTGAACTGCAAACTGAGGAATACAAGCAAATGCTGTATAATGTATTTCCATAGGTGTTTTGAACTTATGGTGATATCTTTGTCATTTTTTTTATTGTTTTCACAACGTTTTCAACATTGCCTATTTGGGACCCCACCTCATGCACACTATCACTGTCAGTGTGTTACTCTGACATGGGAGGTGATTTCATGGTCACAGCATGAAATTATTTTCCAGGACTCAAAAATGAAATTTCACCACCAGTGTTCATGTGGTGGGTTCCCAAAAAGGCAATGTTGAAACTTTGGAGACAAAAAATCCAAAAAAGGGCCAAGTTACATGCGTTCATTGAAATATTTGTACGTGCGTGTATAACTTTGGTAATTTTCAACATTTTGACTCTAAATTTTCAACATAGCCATTTTTTCACATCACCTCATGAACAGTACAGCTGTCATTTCTCACATCCTGTCTGAAATGTGTTTTCACATCTGTGGCAGGGAATGGCATTTCAGCATGGATTTGAAAATTTTCACCTACAGTGCTTATGAGGTGGGGTCATAAGAACACTATGTTAAAAGTTTGGGGTCAAAATATTAAAAAAACCAAAAAATGATTATATAATGTTGTTTGCAGGGATGTTCATTGTACCACTGGGGAATGCACTGCCTTACCGTGCCAGTGAGCTGGGTTCAGGTGTGAACTCAGTGAGTCAGTTTACTGGGACAAGGCCGAAGGAGAAAGTGCTGCAGCATGCAGCACCTACCCAGGCCTGGATAGGGATGGAGCAGTGTGTTGGCACAGGCACCACACCCTGTGGTGGGTAGGGGAACCACACCTACTAGGTATCTAATGTTGTATTAACCATATTTTGGGCAGGTCCTAAAGGGGCCTGTGCAAATGAGGATACAATTCCACTATCACAAAAAGAAGGGAAATTATTTGCAAAAAACTATGTTAATGGTGGTGAATTCATAAATAGGCATGTGCCTTCTGAACTTGTATCAATCTATGAATCTATGAATGTAGACATTAGGGTAGTAAAATAAAAAGAGCACAAAGATTGGAAATGAAAAACATTAGGGATTTGGGTCTCAGGAGTATTGGAAAATCAGTGATGGGGTCTTATTTGGGGCTGTCACATGCTAACGCCCACCATTCCCCTCATCAGATGACGTCAAATGTGATGTCTTCATGCAGGCCACGTGTAAAGAGAGCTCTGACAGACCTCACTTTTTAACAAATCATGGGAGGATGGGGTGGTACCTGAGGACTGGAGGAAGGCAGATGTGATTCCCCTTCACAAAAGTGGGAGCAAGACAGAGGCAGGAAACTATAGACCTGTTAATTTGACCTCAGTGGTGGGGAAAATGATGGAATCACTTCTGAAAGAAAGAATTGTTCAGTACCTAGAGGCCAGCGGGGCACAGGACCCAAAGCAGCATGGATTTACATCAGGAAGGTCATGTCAGACAAATCTAATTGATTTCTTTGACTGGGTGACCAAAGTAATAGACCAGGGAGGGCTGTGGATATGGCCTACCAAGACTTTAGCAAGGCATTTGACACAATACCGCACAAAAGATTAATAATCAAGTTAGCCAGCCTGGGAGTGGGTTCCAGGGTGGTAGCATGGGTAACAAACTGGCTGCACAACAGGACACAGAAGGTAATAGTGAATGGAACTCATTCCGAAGAAAGGAGAGTTACTAGTGGAGTACCTCAGGGCTCAGTACTGGGGCCAGTCCTCTTTAATATCTTTATAGGTGACATTGCAGAGGGTCTGGAATGAAAGGTATGCCTCTTTGCAGATGACACAAAGATCTGTAACAGAGTTGACACACAAGGGGGGGTAGGAAGGACGAGAAGGGACTTGGCAAAGTTGGAGGAATGGTCAGATGTATGGCAACTTAGATTCAATGCAAAGAAGTGCAAAGTAATGCTCCTGGGAAACAAAAACCCTGGAGATGAGTACACAATGACAGGGGAGGTACTAACAACAACAATGATGGAAAGGGACCTGGGGGTAATCATATCAGATGACCTAACAGTGGATAAGCAATGTGAAAGGTCAGTAAGGAGAGCTGGGGGGATACTGAGATGCATAGGGAGGGGCATCACAAGTAGAAAAAGAGAAGTGGTTATCCCTCTGTACAGACAGTTGGTGAGTCCCTATCTGGAGTACTGCATGCAGTTTTGGAGACCCCATGTACGCAAGTACATAGACAGGATGGAAGCAGTTCAGAGGAGGGTAACTAAAATGGTGCAGGGTCTGCATCCAAAACCATATAAACAGAGACTGAGAGAGCTTAATATGTATACCCTTGATGAAAGGAGGGATGGGGGACATGATAGAAACTTTCAAGTACCTCCAGGGAATCAACAAAGTCCAGGAAGGCAGCATCTTTCAGAAAAAGAGATGTGCATGAACAAGGGGGCACAATTTAAAGATAGAGGGGGATGACTAAGGGGTAATGTGAGGAAATTCTTTTTACTAACATACTAAAATGCCAGCAGAGTAGGCCTAACTATCTTTCACATCTGCTCGTATGGTCAGCCACCATCCTGGGAGCTGATCTTGCTGCCCCCTTCACCTTCTCTGGATTCTCCCTTCCCAGTTCTGGATATTCTCACTGCATTGGATTTGGCTTCCAGAACCCTTCCCCTGTACCTGTCCCACCCCCTCTTGAACCCCTTCACCATCTCTGCCTCCACCAACCCCCTAGGCAGTGCATTCCATGGCTCCACCACCCTCTCAGTGAAGTAGCACCTTCACGGAGAGAGTGGTGGACACATGGAACTGCCTTCCTGGGGAGGTTGTGGGGTCTAAAACAGTGGGAGAATTCAAACAAGCATGGGACAGACATAAGGCAATTATAGTGGGGGGGTTGCAGGAAGTAGGCTGTTGGTTAACTAGAACCTGCAGCTTATCCAGTAGGCAGGGAAATGGGCAGACTGGGTGGGCCAAGTGGTCCTTATCTGCTGTCAAAGTCTATGTTTCTATGTTATATTGGCCATACTGTATCACTATGAGGCACAAATCTGGATCTGTGCCTTTTCTTCAGACAGCAGTCTACTGGCTGGGGGGATGAGTGGGCATTAGGTTTGACATCCCCAAGTAAGACCCCACCATTGATTACCGATACTCCATAGACCCAAATCCCCAATGTTTTTCATTTCCCATCTTTGTGCACTTTGCATTTTAAACCTTAATGTCTGCTAATATATAGACACACACACACACACACACACACACACACACACACACACTGAGTTAAAGCAAATAAATTCAGAAGAATTAAAAAGATGACATCTCAACATTTCTTAAGTTAAATTAGCAACTGTAATGAGTAGAAATGTGTGAAATTGTGAGAGAACTGAAACATAGAACCAAGGCATAACACATTTCTTTCATTAAAAATGTTGCAGTGATTACATCAAATAAAGATAAAACATCTTGCTTTAAATCATAGCCAATTAAGATAAGAAAATAAAACACAGTGATGGGATTTTTGTCTATGTTGCAAATAAACATGCAGACAGATTACACAAGACCTTAAACTCATGCATGTTGGACTCACTTACAGCAGTATAATTGGTTATCCCATTTTCCATTAAAGAAAGAATTATACATTGGGCACCGAGCTTTTATACTGCAATGGAAAGGCAAGCCTTAATTTACAAAGAAGCCCTGAATAACTGCATGTAATTTTTAACATAGTATCAATGTTCAAATTAAAGATAAAGAGCTATCTAGCCACTGTTGGTTGTATTATTCTTCTGGAGGGTGGGAGGGATATCATATGCAGGACTGTGCACCTGATGCCGTTTACATTATTTTTGGCAGGTGACTAGGAGGGAGCACCAGCAGCAGAGTTGGGCTGATGCCTCTGGTGTTTTATTGTGGGATTGTGGGGTACAGTCAGAGGGTTGGGCACATGCTGCTGGCTGTTTTTTGTGGGAGTGTGGGGGTACTGACAGTGTGATTGGGTACATAGCACTAGTTGTTTTATTATGTGGATGGGAGAGGGGCAACATTGCCAGGGTTGGGCACCCATTGACAGTTGTTTTATTTATTTCCAGGTAAAACTTCAAGTATATAAATTATCATCTTCATAGGTGACTTGAATACACACTTGAATACAGAAAACCTTAAAATAGAGATCATAAGCATTTAAAAAAGAAACAGCAATACAATGAGTTAAAATAAATACATACATAAGAATTAAAAAGATGACATCTCAACAGTCTCCTAACAGTATGAAAGGAACTATTATTTCTAACATCATATAGCAATGAGTTTACATGCTTTGAAGCATGAAAACAAAATTATTTTTTGGTTCAACAGTGGATTTCTTAAGTGGAATTAACAACTGTAATGAGTAGAAGTATGTGTGACATGGTGAGAATTAGAAAACTGAAACAAAGAACCTAGACATAACACATTTCTTTGATTAAGAATTTTTCAGAGATTACTTTAAATAAACATAGGTCTTCTTGCTTCAAATGATAACCAATTAAGATAGAATATAAAACACAATTATGGGTTTCCTATCTACATTCCAAATAAAGCTACAGATAAATAATGTAAGACATTTAACTTGTACATATGAGACTCACTTGAAGTAGCTTAAATTGTGATCCAATAATCTCTTAAAGAAACAAGCAAACTTTGAGCAAAAAGCTTTCTTACTTCAATAGAAAAGCATCCCCTAAATCAGTAAAGAAGGCCCAAAATGAATATACAAATTTTAACATATATAGTGTCAATATGGAAATTAAAAAAATAAAAGAGTTACAGCATCTAGTATCATTCATACAGTAAATACTTGTTACTGGTACCCTTTCCAATTGCAGCAGAGTCTATTGTACTGCTCTCAATGGATATTACATTAGCACCAATTCCCATCCTTCTATAGTTCCCAAACAACATACTCTTGGCATTTTTTTAACATCAAAATCTAATCTGTTCATATTAAGCAAATATTGAACATTCAGCAAATCAATGTGATGCACACTTGAACAGTGGGAATTGTCATTGCCTCTTGTAACCAAAGACAATATCATCCACGTAAAAAAAGAATATGTGTGTTAGTTAACACAGGAGGAAAGTCATTGATGTAGATGCTAAACAATACTGGGCCCAAAATCAACCCCTAAGGAACCCCTGTGATATTGTCAGAAACCCTGAGTTTATCTAACCCAGGTAGCTGCTTTCAATTTATTAAATAATCCATAAACTAATCTCAACAATGTTTTTTATCATAGTTCTCAAACTTTATGGTCACACTATCATGGTTAAACAGATCAAATATTTTAAACACATCAAGGTATATAATAGCAACAAACTCTCCAGAGTCGAAGGCACTGTTAAGGTAATTGGTCAGAAGTTAACAAGTAGAGCAGTCTCAGTTCCATGACCAGCACAAAACCTACAGTATGCCATGCATCAGGCAGCAGACAATGAAAACTTATAAACTTGATATCTGAACCAAGACTGACCATCCCAAACCTTGGACAATGGTGGAAGAAGAGAAGAGAAACTGGGCAGTAATTTTTAACTGCCACAAGATCATTTGATTCATGAATCAGAACCATGGTTGTCTACTTCTGAAGGACAAGAATAGTCTAGAACTCAGAGACAAATTAAAAAGACTTCAAAACAGATATGCCAAAATACCATGTGTTAGGTAAAAAACACATTTTTTTGTGCTTGTGAGCAGGTGGTTCCTGTGCTGAGGTTGGGCACCCACCACTAGTTGTTTTCTTGTGTTGTTCTGTGGGAGGGTATACTAGTGGTGGGATTGGGCTTCCAACCATCTGATGAACTTGAGGGCACCATTGCCAGTTGCAGGGATGGACTCCCAAGATTAATCTAAGGAAAGCAGGGGGCCGTATTTGTGACTCAAAACAGCATGAAAATAGCAGTTTTAAGTAATGAAAATAAATATCCCCCTTACAAAACTGACATACATGAGTTTCACAAAATTCCAGGAATTCTTCAAACATTGAGAAGCTGTTCAGGTCATGCACACATAAGTTAAAAATGTTACATTTTTATGGCTGCAGTGGGCATTGCCTGTAGTCATTTTGCTATTATAGTAGAAAAATGGAGCTCTTCCGTTTCCAAGAACTAAATGAAATTAGAGTTTTGTGGTATTACTCTGCTTTCATTAAGCTAAGCAGTGTTTCAAAGTACTATTTTGTATGTGGTAAGCTTCAATCTGGTTAGAATTGTCCTTCATGAAAGATTCATAACTCATAAACATGTCAGCAGCAGACAGCCCTGGGACTATAATGTCAAATGTCACAGAATTAAATGTTGGTGTATCATATCTGATGTCAGAAGGCTCACTGAAGATAAGTTAGAGGACCACTAAACACACTTCATTTAAAGAGGACAGAAAATGAATAACACCTGCTGTTAAAATCAATGTATTTTTAACATTAACATATGTCTGCCCGATGATTGGCTTGATGCTGTTTGAACAGTTAAAGGAGAACTAAAGCCAAAATTAACAAACAAATATGTTGTGTAGAATGTTTTAATTTGTAGGTGTACTCCTAGTAAGTCTTTCCCTTTACTTACTGAAAGAAGTTTTTTCTAAATTTGCCTGTTGGTTTTATGGCCCCTGGGGATCTCCATATTAGCATTTCTAATGGCTCTTCTTGTTCCTACAATGCCTCATGTCCCATGTGAATGTAATGTATCCTGGACCATTACTTCAACAAGAGCTGTGTCTTTCTCAAGTTTATCAATCAAACAATCAATCGAAATATTTATTTATCCAGGTGGGCACCATTGAGCAAGGTTCATTTGTAAGGTGGACCTGGTCATGAATACATCAAAGTACAGTACATAAGCAGATATACAAAAAGCAATAATATACAAGGAAGAAAAAGTATATACAGTGTATACAGTACAGTAGAAGGTTGAAATAAATAAAAAAAACAGAATTATTTTACAATTGAAGAAGTCAGCAGATGTACAATCAACCATAGGCATACAGGCGTTATAAGCAGAGATCTTTTGAGTGAGGCAGCTGGCAACTACAAATATAGGGGAAAGAGGCCATGTATGGGGTGGCAGGTTAGAGAGGTAAAGAAGAAGAGGGATATATTACCGACGACTGGGGGAAAATTGGGCTAAAACCACAAAAAGTGACGATGGCTGTCATGTACTTGTTTATTATGATAATGACGGAGGAGGGGTAAATAATTGGGACACTATGGATGGGGTGGGACTTTAGCCAGGCTGGAGTGGACAGGGAAGGGTGGGTGCAGCAGGAAGAGTTAATAGAGAAAGAGTGAGAGCCAGGGGTAGAAACATGGCGAGTGTCAGGATGGAAAGGGGGAGTTGCGGAATTAGTGGGCTAGCATTGAGGAAAACATTTGCAAGGTGCTTTCATGTAGCGATCGTAGAGCGCCTTGAAGAAATTCAGGCTAACAGAGCAGCTCAGCTTCAGGTTTCTTTGTAAACCATTTCACAATGTGGGTAAAGAGAAGCTTAGAGCAGCTTTGACAAAATGGGTTTTGATCCTTGGAACTTGAAGTGCAATTAGGGAATAGCTCCTTAGAGCGTAAGTGCCTAACACACTCTGGGGAATTCAATCTGAGACATATGAGGGGAGCTTGTTGGTCACCGCTTTGAAGGCCCATAGGGTGGCATTTCTATTCCTTCTATAGTGAAGGGAAGTCCAGCCCAACGATGAGTACAGGGAGCAGTGGTGTGTGGAAAGTGGAAGGCCAGTAATGAACCTGATAGCTGTGTGGTAGAGGGTGCCCAACTTAGCCAGTGTAGTGGCTGTGAAGCAGGTTTGTGTAATCTATTAAAGATAGGAAGGTAGCTTGAACCAGTTGAATCTTGGCCTCCTTTGTGAGTGGCTGGTTAATTCTGTAGAATAGTCCTAATCTTTGTCTTAGTTTCCTCTGTAGTTCTTCGAGATGGTCGGTGAAGGAAAGTTTATGACCGAGCCAAACTCCTTGATATTTGAATTTAGCTACATACTCTAGTATTTCTCCAAGAACATTGGTAATTTGTGGGATAGCCTGTCTCTCAGCAGGAATTGCCACATGCAAGAAGGGGGAGAAGAGCATGGCTTTTCTCTTTTTTGCATTGAGCAAAAGCTTTTTGTTTTAGAGCTGGTATTGTAGAAGGTTAAGTTCAGCTTGGAGGTCTTCACAGGCTGCTTCCGGAGTGGGACGACTCAGGTACAGCACAGTGTCATCCACAAATAAGTGGATGTTGGCTATTTTGATGGGGTCATTGATGTTATTAATGTAGACTGCAAAGAGGAGGGGGCCAAGGATAGTGCCCTGGGGCACATCCCTCAGCATAGGTTTTAATGGAGAAAGATCACCTTCAGCTATAACCTGCTGTTTCCATTCTCAGAGGTAGTCTGCAAGCCAGCACATAGATTTATGGTCCAGGCCTAAGGTGCTTAGGGAGGAAAGAAGCAGGCTGTGATCGACTGTGTCGAATGCCTTACTACGATCTAAGAAAATGGCACAGACATGCTTCTTCTTGTCAAGGTCTAGGAGCCAATCACCTTAGCTAGGACTGTTATGGTGCTGTGCTTTGCTCTGCATCCAGACTGAACTGGATTTAATAGGCTTATGGATTCTAAGTATACCCCTAGCTGGCCACACACTATTTTTTTCAGTAATTTAGACAGGATGAGGAGGAGGGAGATCGGTCTGTAATTATTTAGATATCAGGGGTCACCTGCTTTTAACAGAGGGATGACATGGGCTATTTTCCATTGAGGGGGAGGCTACCCAGGGAGAGTGACACGCTGAATAGGTGGGTGACTGGCACCGCAAGCACATGGTAGGCACATTTCAGATAGTATGGCTCTATGAAGTCAGATCCTGCCCCCTTTCTGGTGTTCAATTGTAGCAGTAGGTCTTCCACAGCTTTTAGAGAGACAGGCAGGAGGGAGAAGGTCTCCTTGGTAGAGAGGGACACGTGGGTTGGTGGGCCCTGAGCTGTGAGGAGGTCATTAGCAGGGGAAGTATCAAATGCTAGCCTTGCCGTTGCAAAATGGTTCTTGAGGGCTTCCAATATCTCCGATCGGTTAGAGATAACGCTGCCACCAGGCTTAATTTTTGCTGGAATGGAGTAGTAGAGCTGTTATGTTAATTAACTCTCCTTGTCCAGGGGAGTTCTAAGCACATGGCAAATGCCTGAGGGATAATTGAGTGGGCTATTCTGTAAGGAAACAGCTAGAGTCTTTACTAATTGTAGCATCTGTGGCATTTGTGACCTTGTGTGATTTGTGTGCATTGCTAATGATTGTGTGCAGTTTGATAAAATGAAAGGCTTTAAAAACAAAACATTCACTTCTGCTGACTATACCTAGACACATACATAAAAAACAGAAGTTTGGATTAAATAGTTATTTAGTTGAAGCCAGAATCTCAGGCCCATAACAGTAGATGCTGCTGCAGCATTTATTACTCTCTGATTTAATGGTCCTGGATACATCACAGTCACATGGGACAGGAGGCATTGTAGGAACAAGAAAGGCCATTAGAAATGCTAATATGGAGATAAGGGCCATAAAAGCAGTAAACAAATTTCGAAAAAAACTCCTGTCAACAAATAAAGGGAAGGCCTTACTATGAGTATACCTACAAATTAAAACACTCAACATAACATATTTTTTTGCAAATTTTGAATTTAGTTCTCCTTTACGGGTTTTCCTGTGTTATTTTCATTATTTTACCACTGTTTCCACAATATGACTGTCATGGTGATTTTTGAGCAAAGTTTCCAGATCTCAAGTTTGTTGAAGTGAGCAAGCCTGTAAGTCTATGATGTCCTTAATTGAGTGTTTAGTGCCACCTATTGTCATCGTGCAATGCTGACACCATCTCCACATAGACGTGACTTGCACACAGGAGTATGTTTTTTTTTTCATTCACATTGTGGATAATTTTTTAATATTCTGGTGTGTTATTCTTGTATTCTCAAACATATAACATGCCAGCTCACATAGAACTAATGAAATGAGCATGCATCCAATGTGAATTCTAACTGTAAGTCACGAGTAATTTTTAATAACAAAGTGATTACAAGCAGGGGTCGTGAATGCGAAACAAGTCAAAAAATCCTATCTTGACATTCTGTGTATTTTAACCTGCTGTGAATGATGCAAAAACGAGTTGTGAGGTGATCATTTGCATTGATTATACATTGAGAATACATTAAAAATACAAATAGCTTAACCTGTATTTCAGCACAAACTACCCACTTCCTCTCCCACTGTTTGTAAAATAAATAAATGAATGGAGCAATTTATAAATCTTGCTAAATGTAATTAAAGCCTGAGTTCCACATACAGAACAGTGTTGATTGCTGCATTGTGAGATTCTGTATTTTAATTAACATATGAAACAATGCAGAATTAATTTTTTTCCTTTCTTGACTCAGCTGAGATCTGAAGGACCATTTATAAGTATGTTGAGTGAGTGAGAGTGTGTGCGTGTGTGTGTGTCTGTGTGTTTGGGGAGGGCTGAGTGTTGTCCATTATACATTAGTTCTAACATTTTGTAATGTAATGAATGTGTTAGGGACTATGGGGCGCTGGTTGGGTGTATGGATAGACATTTAGGAACGTTAGCAGTTTTGAACTTGTGGACCCTGGCTATTTAGGATTTGGCCAGCAACTGCTATATATCAGATGCCACTGCACAGTACTTTATTATATAGCGTCTCAGAATACAGTTCAAAATCAGATAACAGCTGTGTATTCACATTGTCAATGTTTGCACATGGCCATTTAGTTCTGCCATTAATTTTTTTTTTGTCTGTCACTTTGTCAATTAAATCTGTTTTTTAGTCATGAAAATCGGAAGCAACACCCCTCGTAACTGTGTTAGTTTCAGACTATCCTAGTCTACAGTATGTTTTTACAAATTTCAATGTGTCTTGAAACTTGAAGTCAAGTTAATCATTTGTAATACAAATAATGCATTGTTGCAAATCATGTGGTAAACATTTTTCAATATTGAAACATTGGCACAATTAGAGACAGTGTATCATGACTGAATCTAATATTATGCATATTGTATTCCAATAATTTTAGTCCTCTTTCAGATAGACTGCTCTTATATTCCTTACCCAAGTTTACATCATTTTATTATATCCTTATGATTGCCTGCTTTTTCTTTGCTTTAAATCTACCATGAATTACTTCAACATATTCTTCTTTTTAGTAGCCACTATACCTTTCAATAGGCCATGATTTGCACACAAGTCCCTGATTAGTTGTTATTGATGAAACCGTTTTCATCCCTTTTTTTTTGTGCTGTGGCGGTATGTAGACTAAAGAAGTTTAGAATGCATGTTGGAATAGTGTAATTTGCTAATTATGTGTTTTCTGAAGAATATATTGTTCTCTTAAAGTTCATGATACACCTGTATAATTTATGCATTTCACCATATAAGAATACCATAAGTTTTACCCCCTTTATGTAAAGTTTTTTTTCAGGATTATATGGACATTATTCTAGATTATGAACTGGGGATCGTAAATGCGCAACACTGATTGGCCGAGACATTTTTGAAGTTGTGATGATATCAAGCTACATCATCACTGCTTCAGAAAACCTCCAGCCACCAGCCTCCTCACTCTTCCCAAATCACATCCCCACCTGTTCCTTCAGTTCCCACACAAACACCCCAAGTCCCTGCCACTACCAAGGAATGTACATTTTCTAGCAGCCTCAGTTAGCTGAAATGTACTGCAACACTGCAACCCACTATTTCTTTTAAAATAAAGCACTTCTACGTGCGACTTTGCTGTCTCCCCCTCCCTCTCTCTCTCTCTCTCTCTCTCTCTCTCCCCCCCCAGAGGCACATGCTCACTCGGTCGACCATTCGTTTTCCACATGCAGTAGTGCTTAGAAAAACATTTTATGTTTTTTTTTACTTCAAAACTCCTGTATGTGGACTGGCCACTAGAGGCGCTAAATAGGATGGGAGCTTAAAGATCAGCTTCACAACCCAGAGGGAAATATCCTTTAAAATCCTTTTCTACCAGCTGGTATTATATCCTCACTCTACTGTAACTTGTGGGGTAATACTCAAGCTACACTAATTTAGCTTCATTGATACAAAAAGCCTTCATTTGCTGTGTGGAAACTGTTATTTTACTGAAAAGCCTCCTGGACGAGGTAGGCCTGAAAATATGGCTGAAGACCGCTTGCCAAAAACCTGGGAGCAACCATCAGTTGAGGCAATGTTCGGCCAACTTATGTCCCAAATGGCACAAGTCACTGTGGCAACTAATCGAAATACCCAAGTGGTTCAAAATTTAGAAGCCAGGATACAGCATACCGAACAGCGGGTCTTGGCGATGGAGGGTCATGTTCAGGACTTAAAGACAGAATTAAGAGATCAACAATGGACCAAACAGATGCTGCGCAGTAAGATGGATGACCTTGAGAATCAAGGTCACCATAATAATCTTCACTTCCTGGCCTTCCCTGAGCATGTAGAAGGCAAAGATACTGAGGGATTTCTACAATAGCCATCGTTGAAATGCTGCAGTTGGACCCATTGATACCACTCCAGGTGGAACGTGCACACCATACGTTAGCTCCCATATCTCAAGCCCAGGACAGACCATGACCTATCATAGCCTGATTTATTGATTTTAGGGACAAAGAGAAGGTCCTAACTAGAGCTCGTGAGTTACAGCATGTAGTGTGGAGATTGAATAGGATCCACATCTTTTAGGACTTCTCTAAGGATCTGTAGGACAAACGCCGAGCATACTCTAAGGCAAGGCATAAAATGGACACTATTGGACTGTCTTTTTTTTTGCATTACCCAGCCACGATGTGGGTTATGCATAATGGGGTCCTGAACAGTTTTGAATCTCCTGATGCACTCATGGATTTTTTACGGCACAACTGCCCACAAGAAATTCACCACCACAACCCCGGGAGCCCCTTCGGCCAAAAATGCTACCGACAGGTTGGATTGCCGCTCTTCTCCATCAGTGAGCAGGCCTGCAGTTTGGCAAGACCTCAGGGAGCAACACTGGGAACTCCCCCAAAAGCACACCGAGAAGGCCACAAGCTCTCCAGATCATTACCCAGGCATTGTTGACAATCTCCTTGGTTGACCCATCTGCTACACTTTCTCCATGTTACCCATGTAAGGGAACTTTCAAGCCCCTTTTCACCCCAACCTTGACCCCCGACTTGCACTGCCATATGGCAGAGAAGATGCCTCACTCCTATATTGGGAGGGATTCAACAAGGCCTACCAACAAGCTCTCAGTGGATGTCCTAATCAAAGGTCCAGACACATCTAGATGGCAAAGAAGGCCTTTTTTGTACCATTTGATTAAACAGCAGAACTTTTGTGGGTTCTACCTTGCTTACTTGTGTGTGGGGTGAGGTGAGGTCCGCTGGGAAGCTGTGTCATATGAAATTATTTGTCGACATGCGTAAACTGTTGTGCTGATTGGGTAGCCCGGATGTGTTTTACGTGAGGCCCTAACTGGTGAATGGCACAGGCCTGTGCCCCTCTGGTATGTTTTATTTTTATTTTTTTTATTATTTTGTATCAAGGGGAGTTCTCCCAGCCCCCACATTGGGTATCTTACAGTACACTCTTCATAGGTGTGATGAGCCTGACCTCGCCAAGATTTTTGCTGTGAGAACATGTTGGCACCCATCAGCAATAACCCTAGGCTTGCCGAAATAGTGGGCAGTCCCCTCCCACTTTCTTTCCTGCAAACCCCCACCTCATTAGAAGGGCTGTGTAGTCCCACTTTAACTACCCCAGCTTCTGAGCTACACCACTGAAGCAGCTCTCTCAACCCTCTGGGGTTGCAATGAGCCATGTGGTGCAAACTTCTTATTGGGTTGCTCAATTTCTCAGGGGAGCCCCCCCCGCACTCACCATAGTGCTAAGGAAGGATGGATACCACTTGATAATGCCCTGGGAATAGGGGCTGGCCTACAGCAGGGCTTTGAGGCCAAAGAGATGCCTCTATATCCCCAAATTGCATGGTACACTGTGCACAATGTATATAGTTTGTTAATGCGTTTATGTATATTTGTTTCACGAGACACACACAGATGTTTCGTTATTTGTTAGTATAAGGTGATCTGGTAGGGGTAGGGTATATGGGCTTTACCTACTCTCTCCATATCTGGTGGCGCTCTATAGAAATTTGCCTCTTCTGGTTGGGCTGTCCTCGCCCCCATCTGCTGGTTGTTCTTGATATATCTCTTAATTAAATATTTGCTCCCTATTACTAACAAGTGATATCACTTGTCTTACATGGAACGTCAGAGGGCTTAACACCCCAAACAAAAGGAAGCAAGTTTTGGGCCACCTTAAGAGACTGGGAGCGAGGGTTGCCATCCTGCAGGAGACCAAAATTACTGGGGGGGATCCTGAGACACTGAAGAGGGAGTGGGTAGGTCAGGTCATTCATGCCTCGGCCTCCTCTAGAAAGAGAAGGGTGGTGATTCTGCTTCACAAGAAACTACAATGGAAATTGCAGAAACAAGTGAGACACCCTGAGGGTAGATGGGTGGTGGTACTCATGGATACTGGGGAGGGCCCTCTGATCCAGGGTAACATACATGCTCCAAATGAGGACTCGCCCTCCTTCTTCCACAAGTTGGCCCAGGTGCTCCATAGCTCAGGAAGACACCCCATTTTATTAGGGGTCGATTTTAATCTTACTCTGGGCCCTTTCCAGGATAGATCCCCTTTCAATACTGAGCCCCACTCCAGGTCTGTAATGGCAGTGGCTCAATTACAGCAAGATTTATGTAGACGACTTGGTTTTCTGGCCAAGGCACCTAGCTTCACCTGAGCTCTTTCCTTCTAAGACTGCTTGAAAGGCAGAGTAGAGAAACTTACCAGAGCAAGGGAAAAGGATTAAGACTTATTTTGGCTAAACAGATTTACTGTGTGGTGGTGTTTTTATTTTTTACTCACAGGGATTGCTACTGTTTGTTGCTAACATTTCATTGCTTTATTTTTCTCTGATTCAAATTGTTGTTGCTGGCATACCTTCTTCTGCATTATTACAAGAGGAGCCTACAGGTGAGTGCTAACAGATTACTGCTGTAATCTTCTGATTCAAATTGTCTTTTGCAAGGTATATCTTCTGTTACTGCTTTATTTTTCTCTGTAGCAAAGTGTTTCTTACAGGGTATATCTTCTCTGAAATTACTGTATTACAGGTGGAGCTTACATTTTTGTGACTTTTTTATCATTGGGCTAAGCAAAATTACTGTTTGACACTGTGTTTTATTTTATTCTTGTTTTTCTTTGTTTGTTGAAAAGGTTTGTTGCCTCAGAGGTGTTTCAGTCTCCTTCTCACATTGAAGGAGCTAATTGCTTTCCTCCCACAGCTCTTCCAAAGGATTAGGTGTGTATGTGGGGGTGGAGCTGGCAAACTGCCAGTAATTTCCAACAGAAAGAAGGGTTAAAAAGTCAGGTTAGTTGATATCTTGGAGGTAGAAGACTCGGTTTGCTGGCCATGGCACCTAACTTCACCTGAGCTCTTTCCTTCTAAGACTGCTTGAAAGGCAGAGTAGAGAAACTTACCAGAGCAAAGGAAAAGGATTAAGACTTATTTTGGCTAAACAGATTTACTGAGTGGTGGTGTTTTTATTTTTTACTCACGGGGATTGCTACTGTTTGTTGCTAACATTTCATTGCTTTATTTTTCTCTGTAGCAAAGTGTTTCTTACAGTGTGTATCTTCTCTGAAATTATTACAGGTGGTGCTTTACAGGTTTTACAGTTTTATCTAACATTAGGATAAGCTTTCAGGGTTACTGCATTTGTTGTTGACTGATTGTTTCTGCTCTTACCTCCTTGTTCTTTCGTCTGTGGTTCTTCTTGTTCGCAGGGGAAGGGCCCAACCACCCACCCATCCCCAACCACCCCACACTACACTCCTTTATAGGGTACCACAGTTGTGACATTTCTGTGGCAAAGCAGGAAGGGGTGGATCAGTGGGGCCTCCACAAGGTGAGCTCATTTACAGGCACTAGTAATTTAACTTGTTATAACAAGTTAAACAAAGCACAATCAAACCATTACTTGCATTTTTTTTTCCTTTTTTTTTCCTTCTAATTACTCTGACTAGGTTATAAACCCAGCAACTTATCTGAAATGGATATCATTAACTGCAGGTACTGTGGAACAATTTTCAGAAAGACAGTCTTACAGGATTTAGAACACTGTCCTACATGCTGGGCCTTTGGAGATCTTAGGGCTCAGCTCTGGGCAGCATGGGCAGAGATTGCACACCTCAAATTTCATATTCAAGAGGAAATACATTATAAGAACCACCCACCATTTCCCCAGCATCCAACAGAAAAACCTCAACTGCAGAGGGTAGTTGGTCCAGAAGGTTGGCAGGTGGTTAGGAGGGGCAAATTGGGTGCCCCATCACTCTCTGCTCTTCAGCATATTACCTCAAAAAACCATATCGACACTACAAACAGGTATCTGCCTCTATCTCTGAAATCAAACAAAGAGGCAGAAGACACTGCAGAGCAGGACACTGCAGCACAGGAGCTAACACAACAAAACTCACCCAAATCAGGAACCAAAACAAAAAAAGCAAAAAGAAAATTCAAAAAACATCTGATCATAGGAGACTCCATGATTCAGGGAGTTGATAACCATCTCCAGCTGGGGTAATGGTCAGATGTCTCCCTGGTACATCAGCATGGAGAGACACTGACCACATTGCTAAAATTGTTCACAAAGCAGGAGAAAACATTGATGTCCTAGTACACATAGGGACTAATGATCTTGCCATCCGGTCAGTTGTGGAGACCAAGGAACACCTGACCAGGCTGGGTGACAAACTATCATCTATTTCATCCAGCATCTCCTTCTCTGAGATCCTGCCAGTCTGGAAGAGGGTAGCAGATGGACGGAAGGTCAAAGAAGGGGAGATAGGGGAGCTAAACACATGGCTCAAGGCCTGGTGCCAGGAAAAAGGACACAGATTTGTAGGAAACTGGCAACAGTTCTGGGAGCGAAAGTCCTTTAAATTTGATGGACTGCATCTGACTAAGGAGGGAGTCAGTGCATTGGGGCAGAAGTTTGACATCTTTGCAGAATATTTAAACTAGCAAATGGGGAGAGGGGTGCAGCACCCCATACGTCGAATGGGAAGAACACCCCTCCCCCCTCAGCTAGTGGTCAAACAGGATTCAGCATGTTTGCAGTTCATTTGCATCAACTGGAAGAAAAGGTTTGACTCCAGCGCATGCACAGGGGTAATGCCAAACCTCACCCAACAACTAACACACCAAAATCTGGCCAATGGAAAATCATGTACACAAATGCTCATAGCCCAGGAAATAAGATCCCAGACCTGCAGGCAATAATGTCAGAGGCTAAACTGGACATAGTAGCAATTAGTGAGACGTGGTTTACCAGTAACCACACTTGGGAGACTTCAGTACCTGGCTATGTATTGTTCAGAAGAGACTGAGGTGCAAAAAGGGGGGGAGGAGTGGTCCTGTATGTCAATGAAAATATCAAAGCTACAGAAATTCAGAATACACATAAGGAGCCAGAAGAACTGTGGGTCACCCTGGAAACAGGAAATGGGACAGCCATAAGAACTGGGGTTGTCTACAGGCCCCTAGACCAGGGGGAGGACATAGACACATTACTGTTAGGAGATATACAAAACATGACAGCTAAAGGGGAGGTTCTGATAATGGGAGACTTCAACATGCCGGATACTGATTGGTCAATACCAGCAGGAACATCTGCCAGAACTAGACACATAGTGGATTCCCTGCAGGGGGAGGGCCTCAAACAACTGGTACAGCAACCCACAAAAGACAGGGCTATCTTAGATCTAGTACTGACTAACAAGGAAGGGATCACAGATCTCCAGGTAGAAGGTCACCTGGGGGCCAGTGACCATCACATGGTATGCTTCAATTTGGCTACTACATCTAAATCATCCCATTCCAAGGCAAAAACATGGGACTTCAGAGGAGCTGACTTTGATAAGATGGCCAACAGAGTTAAGCTAGCCCTGGCAAAAAGAAACACATGTGAGGGGGTACAGGCAAAGTAGGCAAGCATTAAGAATGCAATACTTGAAGCAACATCCCATTGTGTTAGACAGAAAAGGAAGTACAAAAGAAGAAGGAAACCACTTTGGTTCTCAAATACAGTAGCAGAAAATGTCAGAGCCAAAAGGCTGGCCTTCAGGAAATATAAGGGAACACAGCGGGATGAAGATAGGGAGGCATACCGAACTGCCCTAAGAGAAGCAGGGAAGGCAGTAAGGCAGGCAAAGTCCCAAACTGAGGAAACACTAGCACAAACAGTAAAAGAAGGTGACAAGACTTTCTATAGATACATTAGTGAAAGGAGAAAGTCCAGAGGGGGTATTGCTAAGCTTAATGGAGAAAAGGGAGTATGTGAGGAGGAGGACCCTATAAAGGCATCTATTCTAAATAGATAGTTTTGTTCAGTATTTACTGAAGAGAAGGTAGGGCAGGGCCCACAGCTCAGCATCATGGACACAGGGGGGAGGGAGGTGAGCACTACTCCCTTCACAAAAGAATGGGTCCTACAAGAGCTTGCTAAGCTCAGGGTGGATAAGGCAATGGGACCTGATGGCATACATCCCAGGGTACTTAAGGAGCTAAAGGTGGAACTAGCAGAGCCATTAGCAGAACTGTTTAGTGAGTCTCTGAGCACAGGAGAGGTCCCAGAAGACTGGAGAAGGGCTCATGTGATACCGCTCCACACGAGTGGTAGCAGGGAGGAGGCGGGGAACTACAGACCAGTCAGTCTTACCTCAGTAGTGGGCAAGATTATGGAGGCACTCCTTAAGGAAAGGATAGTGCAACACCTGGAATTCATAGAGGCACAGGATCCAAGACAGCATGGGTTTACAAAAGGAAGGTCCTGTCAAACTAATCTCATAGATTTCTTTGACTGGGTAACCAGAGTGGTGGACCAAGGAGAGCAGTTGATGTTGCCTACCTTGACTTCAGCAAAGCTTTTGACACTGTTCCACATAGAAGATTGATAAATAAGCTGGGTAGGCTCGGGATGGGTCAGAAGTTGGTCAACTGGGTGGCAAACTGGTTGACAGGCAGAAAACAGAGAGTGGTGGTAAATGGTATACAGTCAGAAGAGATGCAAGTCACAAGTGGGGTACCTCAGGGATCAGTCCTGGGGCCAGTCCTCTTCAACATCTTCATTAGTGACCTTGCAGATGGACTAGAGGGTAAGGCTTGTCTGTTTGCAGATGACACCAAGATCTGCAACAGAGTAGATGATCCCGATGGGGTGGGCAGAATGAGAAGAGATCTGGATAAACTAGCAAAATGGTCAGAAGAGTGGCAACTGGGATTTAATGCAAAGAAGTGAAAAATCATGCACATAGGGAAGAGAAACCCTGAAGCCACCTATCTGTTAGGAGGGGAGTTGCTAGCAGTCACAAAGGAAGAAAGAGACTTGGGCATCATCATCACTGATGACCTGAAATCATCCAAGCAGACCTCTAAAGCAGTAGGTAAGGCTAGAGGGGTGTTAGGGTGTATTAGTAGGGGTATTACAAGTCATAAGAGGGAGGTAATAATCCCTCTTTACAAGACACTGGTTAGGCCCCATCTGGAGTACTGCATGCAGTATTGGAGGCCACACCTTCTCAAGGACATTAACCAAATTGAGGCAGTCCAGAGAAGGGCAACCAAAATGGTGCAGGGACTGCATCAGAAGACATGTGAGGACAAATTAACAGAGCTCAATATGTATACCCTTGAGCAAAGGAGGGAGAGAGGTGATATGATCGAGGCATTCAAACACCTTAAGGGCATTAACAAGGTGAAAGAGTCTAACATGTTTAAATATAAGAAAAATACCAGGACAAGAGGACACAGTATGAGATTAGAGGGGGTCCGATTAAGGGGGAATGTGAGGAAATTCTTTTTCACAGAAAGGGTGGTGGATGCATGAAATGGCTTACCACAAGAAGTGGTGGCTATGAATACAGTGCAGGGCTTCAACTAGGCATGGGATAGGCATAGGGAGTAATACAAATGACTATGAATAGATAGGCCACTGACGGAGCAAATGCCGATGGCACATTTACAGTGGCGTGAAAAAAGTATTTGCCCCCTTCCTGATTTTCTCTATTATTGCATATTTGTCACACTGGATGTTTTCAGGTCTTTACAGAAAATGTAATGTTAGATAAAGGGAACCTGAGTGAACAAATAACACTTGTTTTTTTTTTTTATTTCACTTATTTAATGAAAAAAAGTTAACCAACACCAACTGGCACTGTGTGAAAAAGTAATTGCCCCCTTACACTTAATAACTGGTTACGCCACATTTAGCTGCAATGACTACAACCAAACACTTCGTATAATTCAATATCAGTCTTTCACATCACTGTGGAGGAATTTTAACCCACTCTTCCTCGCAGAACTGCTTTAATTCAGTAACATTTGGTAGGTTTTCGAGCATGAACTGCTCGTTTCAGGTCCTGCCACAGCAACTCTATTGGGTTTAAGTCTGGACTTTGACTAGGCCACTCCAAAACTTTAATTTTACTTCTTTTTAGCCATTCTGATGTGGACTTGCTTTTGTGTTTTGGATCATTGTCTTGCTGCATGACCCAACTACGCTTCAGCTTCAGCTGATGGAAGGATGACCGGACATTCTCCTTAAGAATTTTCTGGTACAGAGCAGAATTCATGGTTCCTTTAATCATGACAAGTCATCCAGGTCCTTAGGCAGCAAGCATCCCCACACCATCACATTACCACCACCATGTTTGACTGTTGGTATGGTGTTCTTACTGTGGAATGCTGTGTTTGCTTTACGCGAGACATTATGGGATCCATGTCATCCAAAAAGTTCCACTTTGGACTCATCTGTCCATAGAGCATTTTCCCAAAAGGCTTGTGGATCATCCAGGTGCTTCTTGGCAAATGAGAGACGAGCGTTTATGTTCTTCTTGGTTAGCAGTGGTTTCCGCCTTGCTACTCTCACATGAAACCCATTTTTGCCCAGTCTCTTTCTGATTGTGGAGTCATGAACACTGACCTTAGCTGAGGCAAGAGAAGCCTGCAGTTCTTTAGATGTTGTTTTAGGATCCTTTGAGACTTCCTGGATGATTTTACGCTGCACCCTTGGAGTAATTTTGGCAGGCCGCCTACTCCTGGGAAGATTCACTACTGTTCCAAGTGTTCTCCATTTGAGATTATGGCTCTCACTGTGGTTCGATGGAGTCCCAGAGCCTTAGAAATAGCTTTGTAACCCTTTCCAGACTGATAGAGGGCAGCAAATTTTTTTCTGATCTTTTCAGGAACTTCCTTTGATCATGGCATACTGTGCTTGTTGAATCTTTGTGCAGGCAACGTGACTCTGATGGTAAGGGTCAAAATAAGTGAGGTTTATATTGAGCAGGGCTGGCTGTAATCAAGCCTGGCTGTGTTCAGCCTGCTGACTCTAATTATCCCTTTAATTGGGTTGATTTAACTAGGGGGCAATTACTTTTTCACACAGTGCTAGTTGGTGTTGGTTAACTTTTTCCGTTAAATAAATGAAATAACTAAAAAAAAAAAGTGTTATTTGTTCACTCAGGTTCCCTTTATCTAATATTATATTTTGTCTAAAGACCTGAAAACATCCAGTGTGACAAATATGCAATAATAGAGAAAATCAGGAAGGGGGCAAATACTTTTTCACGCCACTGTATAAGGTAGAAAAAGAAATGGGAAGACTGGATGGGCCTTGCGGTCCTTATCTGCCATCAACTTCTATGTTTCTATGTAAGATTTGGCCCTTATGGACATCTGGAGAATATTTCACCCCTCCCAGCAGGCCTACACCTTTCATTCCCCAGTACATAGTTCTCTTAGTGGAATAGACTTCTGGCTTACCTCTCCTACTATTACTAGTAACACTGTTAATACCCTTATTCATCCCTTAGTTATCTCGGATTATGCCCCTGTGCATCTTGCCTTCACATGGGGCCCCCCTCTCTCTAAGTCTCCGGCATGGAGGCTGGACCCATTGCTACTTCGTGACCCAGACTTTCCCTCTTGGCTTCAAAAGGAAGCAATGGAATTTTTTCTGCATAACCTCATAGCAGATACCTCTGTGGGTACCTTATGGGAGGCATTCAAAGCTACTCTAAGAGGGGTGATAATAGGGTATGTGAGCCCGAGCTGAAAGAGGAGGGAACAACATTTGAGGGAACTTGAATGACAACTCCGAGAAGCGGAGCTTGCTTTTAAGGCCCTTCATGTCCTTTCCCTTAGGTCAGAGGCAGGTCACAAGGTCACCTCTCTGAAGATGCAAGTGAACGAGCCAGTCTCTAGAAAGGCAGAAATTTCGATCATTAGACTCAAGCATAAATATTGGGAAGGGGAGAAAAAGGGGGTTAAGCTGCTGGCATACTGTCTCAAAAAGCAGTAAGCTGAAAGGCATATAGCTGCTTTAGAAGATGCAGGGGGTAGGACCCAGACCTCGGTGCAAGGTATTAATCAAATAATGATGGATTTTTACTCCTCGTTATATAAATGCTCCAGAGTCCCAGACCCCAAGTGGTCTTCCCATTTCTGGAGTCCCTACATCTCCCCAAAATCTTGGAAGCCCAAGCTAATGCCCTAGATGCCCCAGTCTCAACCCAGGAGGTGGCAGACACCATCCTCTCCCTTAAAAAGGAAAGGAAAGGAAAGGCCCCAGGAGGGGATGGTTTCCCTATTGAAGCGTGGCAGCTGTTGTATCCAATAATCTCTCCGGTATTGCTACAAGTATTTACTGAATCATTGCAAACAGGGTCTCTCCCTTCATCCCTTAGGGAGGTGACTATTACTATCCTACCAAAAAAAGGTAAAGACCCTCTTAAAGCATCCAGCTACCACCCTATTTCATTATTGAATGTTGATAGCAATGTGCTAACTAAGATACTAGCTAACAGACTTAATCCTCTCCTTCCCAATTTGATCCACCCAGCCCAAGTAGGCTTTGTTAAGGACCGCTTTAGCATGGACCATATTAGATCGTTGGTAAATTTAATCCATAAGGTCCAAACATTATCTTCCCCCACTGCTGCCATTGCAATAGATTTCAAAAATACCTTTGATTCCCTGGAGTGGGACTATGTCCAACAAGTACTTTGCACTATGGGCTTGGGGGCGGGCCTACACTGAGGCCTTGCATTCTCTTAGAGAAACAATCAAGTCACTCCTCAAGCAAGGAGTAATCAGAACTTGTGTTTCCACTGCCAACTCCCCAGTGTGGCCTGTGAAAAAACTCACAGGTGTTTGGAGACTTACTGTTGACTACAGGAAACTGAATCTGGTCACCCCCAGTTGTTCCCCAACTGTGGCATCAGCACCCGATGTGCTATGACTCTTGACCCCTGACCTGACATGATTCAGTGCCCTGGACATTTCCAATGGTTTTTGGTCACTACCATTGGCCCTTAAGAGTCAATGGATTGGGGCAATATATCCATCCCCAGCTGCACGGATACTCACCAATACGATGCTGTCTCCCCCATTCATATTGGGTAGGGGTACCCATCAGGGCTGCCCACTTTCCCCACTAATTTTTGTATTGGCAGTAGAACCCCTGGTGGCTGCTATTAGGCAAAATCCTCTCTAATTTCTGGGGTCCAGGTGGGAACAAGGGCATACCCTACTCTTATGTATATGGATGACGTGTTGCTCCCTATAGCCAATATCGTCACCTCCCTCCCTCCTCTACTGTCCACCTTGTCAGATTTCTCTGCATTTTCAGGGCTCAAGATTAACCAGGCCAAGATAGAGGTCCTAGCTTTACTCTCTAAGTGTACCTCTCAAATGGTTACTCAGCATGGGCTCCGTTGGGCCCCGAAGGGGATTACCTACTTGGGCATTACTATCTCTCCTAATTTGAATAAAATCAGGGACCTGAATATGAAACCACTTTTTGGCTCCATTCGTACAGAACTTGACAGATGGAAATCTCTTCGACTGTCACTTGTAGGTAAAATATCCGCAATTAAAATGGTCACAGCACCAAAAATTATTTATCATCTCTCCCACATTCCTTTGAAAATATCTCGTTATTGGTTTACTAAGTTAGATTCCCTGCTGGGATCCTATTTGTAGGAGGGTAAGAAACCTAGGTACAGTAGAAATAAGCTCAGAGCTCATTGGTCAGAAGGGGGCTGGGGTCTTCCTTGGTTAGAGGAGTATAAATGGGCCTTTCAGCTCGCTCAGATGTTAAAATGGTTCCTTTTCCCTGAACACAACGCTCCCCAGTGGCTGGATATGGAGAGAGAAAGGTATGTCAGTGTACTCACGTGGTACTATTGTTATTTAACCATCCTCCTAAGGGCACTCGCTCTCATCCTACTATAGGTCCCTCTCTGGAATATTGGGCCAAGGTGCATAAGAAGTTGGGTGCCTCCCCATCTCCCCTAAGACTTACCCCACTATGGGGCAATAATGAGATTACCATCAATAAACAACCAATTGCATGGCCCACATGGGAATGTGGCGGTATCTCATTGCTTCGAGATATGCTCATTCCTGGTACAGATACCCTTAATTCCTTTGAGGGCCTGTGGAGCTCTTATGGGATCTCAACCAAAGACTTCTGGCAATTCCTTCAAATAAGAAGTGCCATCCTTATGTACTGGCATAAGCAGCACCACGAGCAACAAATCTCCCAGGTAGAGTCATGGCTGGCCCTAGAAAGAGGACTGTCAAGCCAGGTATATGCGGCCATTCAGAGCACCATCCCGTTCCAAGCAGAGGAATCCAAGCATAAATGGGAGAAAGCACTGCATGTCCCTATTATGAACCTGGAGTGGAAGTCTTGTCTAAAACTAGCTCACGGGGCATATCCTAATATCAGTAGTCAATTAATACAGAACAAGATAATTCACTCCTGGTATAGGACTCCTGTAGTCCTCGCCAAGGCAAAGCTGGCTCAGTCTGACCTGTGTTGGAGGTGTCAGAAACTCCCAGGTGACCTGTTCCATGTACTTTGGTCCTGCAGGCTGATCCAGCATGGCAGGCTACCTGTGAGATGGGATCCAAAATACTTAGGAAGCCTGTGCCTCAGTCCCCTGAGTTGCTGTTATTAGGACTCCAGACCCTCACCTTCGTCTCTCGGAGTTGAAACTACTTCTGACACTCAGTATGCAGGTTAAAAGACTCCTACTGTGGATATGGCAGTCCCAGATAATCCCTCCCTTGGGGAGGTACTTACCTCCATGGCACAAGTTGCCAACTGAGCCAGAATATTACATACTGTGACCAATACCCTCTTTAAATATACTGACCTCTGGACTCCCTTCCTTATGTTTTTGAAACCTGGGGGGAATCGGCTGAATAGGCACAACCATTCTACTATAATGGTCTCCCCTCATGGTGCATTTAGGGGCAAGTGCTGGAGAGATTGTTACTGAGTTATAGGGGACCCTGATTTACGGATGACATGGTATAATATCAGTAAAGGATAGTATCTTCTCCGACAATGAAGACCTGTTTGCTTTGTGCGTGATCTCTTGTATTTTGTAGGTGTAAAGTAGAGGACAGCTGCCCTGGACCTCTCATAATTTCTGATGTTTTGTCAAATACTGCAAAAACTAGCAGGATGGGGCCAGGTAAGATATGTTTGTATGAGTCAGCCATAATGCAATGCACCAACTGCTAATACTTTCAAAGTTAGCCTCCAGCTGGATAGGTGTTGTACATCCAGGCACAGAGTATTATCCTACTGCTTACCTGGCTAGTACATTCAGTTCATTACTATTTGGCCAGCATGTTCTGTTCTCTGCTTCTACAGACATATGTAACAGTCTGTAAGATTTTTGCAATGTATCCAACTGTTTTAATGTTTGTATTGTCTAAATAAGTCAAATCAATAAAACTTATTAACCACAAAAAAAAAACTGTATGTGCCCTATCAGTTGCCAAGCCAAGCTAAATACTGACAACGAGCAACTTGCCGAACTCTTGAAAAGACTAGAAGTGTCCCTGCTACTCAGTCGGCTCCATTTCAATCTGTCTTCCTTCCCCTTCTCATTGCTTTGGTTACAAAATCCTGTGTACAGTATTTGTAAGAATAAAAATAAAAGCACACACAGTTTCCATGGCTCCTGACCACAGTATACAGTGCTGGTAGAGTCTTACTTCACAGCTGCACCTCCTCCACAAACTTCAGTTACAGTTACAGCAGTGCCACCTGCTGTCCAGACCCTTCCAGGAACTATTTTCTTGAAAGGTTGTCATCCAACACCCCAAAAAAGTCATTTTCACAAGGTTATGAATATTTATTTTTTTATGAAAAGAAAACCTTTGAGCCAGTTCATAATAGCAGTAAGTCACTCCAGGGTGTGGTATATCATGGAATATCGTCACTTCTCGGACAGTTGGACGCATTTGGCCTGCGGCCTCATGCCCAACCACCCGAGGCATGACGATATCCCATGATACACCACATAAGTCTTATTGCATAATTATGAGGCAGCATACAGTAAGTTAAGAGAAATGGGTGTATGCTTGTAAAGTACATGGTATAGCTCTAACTAGTTCAAACCTAGAGGCATAGAGTTTTACTAAAGATAAGGAACATCAGGTAATGTAGTCTGCCCATTAATCATTTTCTAACCCTGAAGTCTCAGATCCTACTTTATGTCTGGCCATGTCACATCCTTTGAACCCCAAAGTTACTTCTGTGTCTTCCCATGCAGTTTTGAATTCCTCCACCGAGTTTGCTCCCACTTCTGCTGTGAGACTGTTCCATGCCATCACTACTCTTTCCAAGTAGTAGTACTATCTCATGTTGCCCATTGGTCTACCCACTTCCAGTCTAATGGGATGTCCTCTGGTTCTAGAACAACTTTTCATCTGGGTGATGCCACCCTCCTGTACCTTATTTGCTCCCTTTATGTACTTGAGGGTCTCAGTCATGTCACCCCTCTTTCCTCCCCTCCATGGTGTACACACAGTGCTCCTACATTCTCTCATTGTAAAATCACTGGCGTAGGCCCTGCACCTTTTATGTTGCCCTTCCTGGAACTGTCTACACTGTGTCTAAGTCCTTATGGAAGATGCGGCCATCAGATATGGACATGGTACTCCAAATGATTCTTCTACAATTACCTGTACAGAGGTATTTCCATCTCCTTCATTTGATGTTATTTCTCCCCATGCACCCCAGTACCCCACTGACTCTTTATACTGCATCTGAAAATTGTTTTACCACCCTTTTGTCATCAGATATGATCTCCCATAGATCTCTTTCCTGCTGTGTGATCTATATTAAACACCCCCCATCATATAATCCTCCCCTGTATTTTTGCACCCCATGTTCATGATTTTGCATTTCTTGGCATTAAATCTCAGCTGCCATACTCTGCACCTTTCCTCCCATCTAGCAATGTCACTTCTCATTTTCACCACCTCTCCCAGTCTGTTTACCCTATTTCAAATCTTTGTGTCATCTGCAAGGAGGCATACCTTCCCTTCCACCCCCTCTGCAGTTTCACTGATGAAGATATTAAATAATACTGGTACCAGAACTGATCCCTGTTGCACCCCACTTGCCCCCTAACTGCCTCAGATTTAGCTCCATCTCATTCTAAAACATTTATTGTTCATGGTCCGTCTTTCTTCTTTTTAAAAATCAGCCTGTTGAAAAAAAGTTTCAGTGTACACCTGATCATAACCCCTGGTCCTTCTCCTCTTCTGTCACTGTCACCTGAATTCCAATGGGACAGTTATCTGCATTTGGATTCCAGGTTAACATGTGCATGGAATTTTTTCTCATTAAATCCGAAAATGCCACATGCCAAACTATTTATCCAGCTTTGCCCGGTCCTCCCTTAGATCCTGTCTCTCTTCTTCTGTGTCCACCCTCCTACTCCCTACTGATGATGAAAGTAAAAATTAACATTGTATGTCTTGTCAGTGTTTGTTTGTTAATTTACTTTATAGTAAATGTGTAGGCAACTAGTAAGAAACAGAACAATCTTTTAAACTAGGCCAACCGACCTAAAGATTTGTTTTTCCTGTAGAAAAATGAAGTTTTTACTACTTACTACTACTATACTACTCTACTACTTCTACAGAGATTAGTATCATCTGCAGAAAGGCAGATGTTGCTATGGATTCCCTCTGCTATGTTGCCAATAAATGCATTGAACATCACCAATCTCTGTACTGATCACTGTGGGACATGACAGGTCACATGCCTATGTTTGGTCTCTCACCCACTTCCACCACTCACTAGTTCCTGACTCTCACCCAGCTTTTCAGCCCTCCTTGCAGTTTATTCTCATCCACCTGGTTCCTCAGCTTGCTTATCAGCATGCCATGAGGTACCTGAGTTAGCACATTGTTGAAATCAAGATATAGTAACATCATTGCAGACTCTTTTTCCAGTATCCTTGTACCCGGTCGAAGAAGTCCACCCCCTACTTAACAAACCCATGCTGCCTGTCATCTTGGAGGCCATTTTCTTGCCAGAAGGACACAGGCCTTTATTTCAGATTTACCTCCATTGACTACCCACTATGGAGGTTAAGCTGGCTGGCCTGTAGTTTCCTGGATGTTCTCAAGAGTCACTCTTCTGGAAAGTTACCACATTAGATGACCTTCAATCCCAAGTTACACATCAATCCTTAATTGAGGTGTTTAATTTGTGCATCAGTTGAAATGCTAAAATCTTCACCAGTTCTCTCAGAAACCTTTGTGCACTCCATTTGGATCAAGAGCCTTGTCCATCAGTATTCTCCTTAGTCCTCTTATCACCCTGTCTATCTCAGTCTCTGCCTCACACTCTTTCCTCCCCCCCTTATGTATTCATTACTTGCATCCGCTTGTATTGCATCCTTCTCCACTCTCACACAGCGTTTTGTTGTGTTTGTTGATGGGTTCCAGAATGTGTGGATCATGAGGCTTATCATGTTTACAGTAGCTGCTAAACTTCTTCACATACATGCACACTATAAACACCCACTGGAACTATTATTATCTCTGTCTGTACCAGCTTTGTGTTTGAATTTATTAAGATACACAGTGAAAATGATGGACTTGTTATATGAGGGCTCTGCACCTTAACTTATACCCTCAGAGGTACACCGTAGACAGCTAGTGCTGGAGTATATGTTATACTAACATATAAGGCTACAGGCATCTACCATACAAGAGTAGATGTCAGGAAATGTATGCATATTGTTGTAATACACTTTGCTTGCTAATATATATATATGTATATATATATATTCTTCCATGTATTTTCTGTGTATTTCTTACTTGTAAGATGCCAAGGCACCTGTGTCCTTGGAATAATTATGATATTTAAGTCGGCATTGACACCTTTTGGTGATTTGTACTACTACACTGAGTTATGCAAGACTCTGTATGAGAACTGTTTTGTTCACAAATTGATGACTATTACAAAATTGTATAATGTTATCTTGGACCATGGAGCCACCTCTAATTTAGCCAATAGGGCTCCTCTCTGTAACTAGAAATGTTTCTATCTTACAGTAACCATAGTAATTATCATAGGTATATAATGTGATACACTAGTCTTATACCTCGGAGATCCCAAGAGACACAAAGAAACCTCGAGGTATAGGGAACACTTAGCACTGGCTTCCGGTTCGTATTGGTAAGAACTGCTTAGGGCAACTGTGATTTCACCCTTTTTGGTAGTAATAAATGAGTTTATTACTCTTATGCAATGTGTCTGTGATTACTTGCATTCCCAGTATTGCCAAGAACCTGAAAGTAAGGTTTAGACCTCCTGACAACTGGCGACCGCATGCAGGCAGTATTTGGTGTTTGTAAGTTTTCACTTGTTGCTATAATTTTTCCCTTTCCCACAGGACAGTAAGTGTACATTCCTGTATCACCTTTCCTGTTTTAAACCAGTTTGGAGTCACATGCAAAGTCTGGCTGTCTTCTTTTCGGGTGTGGTCGATGCCGACTCTACTCACTCCATTACAGCTTTGATTTGCAAACCTACAACTTTTACAGTAGCCCGGCTGTGTATAATGTGCTCCTGCTGTGGATCAATACATAGCATGGCTCTTTTTTCACAGTTTGATTTTTCATTCCCTCCCACACGATGGCCACCATATCAAATATCTGCGCCGAACTGAGACTCGATGTCTCGAACTTCCTTACCTCCTATGGAGGATGGGCTGACTTTGCGCAGGATGCAAGTCAATCCAAAAACCCTATGCTGGGGATTTCAACCCAGTACACAGAGAGGAGACAATTAACCAATAAGCGTCAGGTTGAAGAGTTGATGGTAGCGGCTCTCTATGCTGTTCTGGAAGCCTCCGAAGCGAGGTTTCGGGACCCTTGATCTGCAAATTTCATCTCAAGCAACAGATGGGTTTGCAGGAAACAGAATGTGTTAGACTGCAGCAGAACTTGGAGTCTGAACTCCAAACTCTGCGGAATGAAAATGATTCACTTTTGCATCATTCAGCTAAACTGGAGAACAGGAACTTTGTATGTTGAAGCAGGAGTGTGAAAGTTTGAGACAGGATAAGGGACAGGCATTGCATATGAATGATTTGCTAAGTGCTGTAAATGCTCAGTTGAGTGAGGAGACGGGAGAGCTACAGGATGAGATGAAACAGGTACGTAATGACTTAGAAGTGGCTACTAGGGACAACCGCAAACTAAGCGCTGCATATAGAGTGTTACAGCAGCAAATGCAAGATGAGGTTGATATGGATGTTGCAACTGTGAGTCATACTGAATGTAAAACCAAGATGGCGAAACTGCATCATCAGCGGGAGGTTCTGACTGGACATTTTAAGGCGATGGGAGGTGCAGCCCCTGCCTTAAACACGTATCTGAAGGAGAGGTAACAAATGATGACATTTCTCAATGCAACGCCCAGTCACACCCCTACTATGGCCCACAGACCCCACCCAGCCATCCACAACATGGCGGGTCCCCACTACAGCCTCACCATGTCATACGTCATTGACGTCGTGACACCCATCATGGGAGACACCAACATTGTGGCCCCCATGATGGGGGGAAGCAGTCCCAGGCCTGGTCCCGACGGCACCACCGATAGCCGTTATTAATATGGAAGATAGGCAAGAGATAGAAACAATGATTGAAACTGCAATAAGTAATGTACCTCTTCCTGAGAGAAGTAAATAGGCCATTAAAACTCAGATTAGGCAGCTTTTGCAGGAGGCTGGCACTCAGGATGGTATTATTCATACTGCGGCCGAGGCTGCAGCTCAGGCCACACTAGACAGCACCCAAGACAATCTACCTCTGCCTGATCGACCCAGTAATCCCCTACAAATGGCCTACTCTGTTCAGCAAATAGCTGACAGTATCGGTCGGATGAACCCATCCTACAACCTCAGCTGTCACTTAGAAAAGGTGCATTCTAAATGCGAGATGCTTAGCCTTTCTGAAGAATACCAGGCCCAAATACTACGCCAGACCATCGATCCTAGTTTGTGGGCCAAACTCCCCAATGCCATCCGCCAGGATGGGAACGCTACCTTTGATGAGGTTGCAGCTGAGCTCATTTCTGCTCACAGCCCAGGTGTAGTAGGAGTGATGCTTGCATACCTTGTAAAACAGAATACAAAGGAAAGTCCAGCGACTTACCACCAGAGATTTTGGATAGCCTACCAAGCAGGAAAGCACCTGGCACAAGAAGCTGCGGATGTTGATCTTATCGAATATAAGACCCTGTTCCTTAGAAACATGATTCCTGCAGTAGGAGAAAAGGTAGAGCCAACCACCTACCCCAATAGGGATAGGTTTGCCTACATCCTTCAGAAAACTGAGTTTACCAACTCTATATCAGTGATCGGGGCTCCGGTTCCAAGAAGTTAGCCGCCGTGGAGCCTGCTCCAGATGCCACGATGCACTACACTGTGGAATGGCAGGCCCAACACCAACAGGCCCAACATCAATAGGCTCCTCCAGCTGATAACCAGCACCCCTAACAGACCCAACCCCAACAACAACCACAACAACAATGGGGTGGGAACCGGAATTGGCATAAGAATAAAAAACATAACGGTAAAGGTAAACCGCAGCAACAAAGAACAGGCCTTTCATACAGGGAGAGAGCCAAAGAGAATCAGAAATTTCAAGAGCTCCTGGGACAAGTGCACTCTGTAGCAGATGCTGTTCCTGCACAGGCTCTTGCGGCGGTACAGCTGGCAACTCAGACCCCAACGGGTCATGGGGATACTGGAAGTGCAGGCCTTCAGACCCAGAAGCTCCTCCCTATATAACATCAGTGCAGCATGGTGAAGTGATTCACAAGAGTCAGGCCCAACCTCTCCATGCTCCCAGTAGTACAGATTGACAATTACAGGCCCCAGTCTGGATTGTAAACAAGCTGGTCTTGGATACAAATGGAAGGCCCTGCACCGAGGCCGAGGTCGGGGGCCGCCTACTAGTAGTCTTGCTAGATACAAGTACAGCTGTATCTGTATTACATGATGAACATCTAGACACATCCCCTTGGTCCACCGGATGGAGGACCAACATGTCAGGAGCTGATGGTACTAGGCTACCTGCATACCGTTCTCTACCTCTACCGGTAGAGCTAGGCCATCTGAAAGCCTCACACACTTTCCAACTGATGGTAATGCACGATCATCCTGTATCATAGGAACTGATTTTCTTGCACCACACGGCTATGTGGTGGATCTAGCTAACATGCTACTGATACAGATTCAGGGTCAATACCATACCATTTTGATTCCTGATTCACACGTTGTGGCAACAATATCTGCCAATGACAAGGAGTATGACATCATAGATTTGTTCAAAGCCCATGAACTTTTTCCAAAGCTTCTCCCCATTTTGCAATGATGTTTGGAAGCGTTTGCAATTAATAAACATGACTGTGTCGGAATGCACACTGTCATCGAAGTGTCAGGCCCAGCACACGAGAGGCAAAGGCAGTATCCCTTTCCAACTGAGGCCTTGCATTCTCTTAGAGAAACAATCAAGTCACTCTTCAAGCAAGGAGTAATCAGAACTTGTGTTTCCACTGCCAACTCCCCAGTGTGGCCTGTGAAAAAACTCACAGGTGCTTGGAGACTTACTGTTGACTACAGGAAACTGAATCTGGTCACCCCCAGTTGTTCCCCAACTGTGGCATCAGCACACGATGTGCTATGACTCTTGACCCCTGACCTGACATGGTTCAGTGCCCTGGACATTTCCAATGGTTTTTGGTCATTACCATTGGCCCTTAAGAGTCAATATAAGTTTGCCTTCACCTTTGAAGGAAGACAGTACACGTGGACTTGCTTGCCTCAAGGATTCCATTATAGTCAGTCCCTGTTCCATCTGCACATGATGGATGCCCTCAAGAGTTTCTCTACTCCCCAATGTCACTTGCAATATGTAGATGACCTGTTGCTGGCAACTGCCACACAGGAACAACTTCTGGATCTACTGGACAAACTACTGACTCTCATCCAGACAGCAGGCCTGAAATACAACCCAGCAAAAGGACAACTATGCCAGAAAGAAGTACTCTTTCTGGGTCTGAAAATAACTGACCAAGGTCAAAGTCCTACCTGGAAGAAGATACAGGGATTGCAAGACTTGCCGTTGCCTACCAGCGTGGCAGCTCTTCGAAGGTTTCTAGGTATGGTGAATTATTCTAGAGATTTTATCTGTGATTTTGCTCAGAAAGCTGCTCCCCTGTATGAGCTACTTAAAAAGGACATCCCATGGATTTGGGGCCCTATACACACCCAGGCTGTGACGTCACTGAAGCAGGCCTTGGCCTCCACCCCAGCACTGGTGAACCCCAATCCAGCACTACCATTCCATCTGGAATGTGCCACCTCTGACATTGCCATGTCAGCAGTGTTGGCCCAGAAGGTTCATGGCACCCTGAGACCCATTGCATATGCATCACAGCTCTTGACCCAAGTGGAACAGAAGTACAACCTTTTTACTTGCATTCCCAATATGCCAAGAACCTGAAAGTGAAGTTTAGACCTCCTGACAGACTGTTTATCTCATGTAGAGAGACAGCAAAATGTAATTTTGCTGGCAAAATTATGGTGAAATTAGGAATTTCACCCCGCAAAAT
Source organism: Neoceratodus forsteri (assembly GCA_016271365.2). Taxonomy (NCBI): domain Eukaryota; kingdom Metazoa; phylum Chordata; order Ceratodontiformes; family Ceratodontidae; genus Neoceratodus; species Neoceratodus forsteri. The sequence continues at coordinate 30,783,729 of JADMNL010000028.1, forward strand.
ATTTTGCGAAATTCACCCATTTCACATAATATTTTGTAGTTGAGAAATGTGAAATTCTGCCAGTGAAATGCAGAATTTTGCCCATGAAATGTGGAATTTCACCTGTGAATAGTAGAATTTTGCCCACAGGTGATGAAATTCTGCATCTAGACAGTGAAATTCCACATTTTGCACCCGCTAAATATTTAGTGAAATGCGCGAATTTCGCAAAATATTTAGAGGAACTAAATTTTCCAGTTTCGCCAATCTCTAATCTCATGCACATATTTTGAATGTTTGCATTCCGAATTCCATGTGAACTCTACATAGTACATTTTTTTTCAATTCTTGTGGTAACCAGATAAGGCCTACTAGGTACAAGTGCCTAGTTTTCAGTGGTGACCCAGGAGCACTTGGGTGATTAAGTGACATGCTCAGAAACACACTGTGTGCAAGTGGAGGTTGTGTGAATCAATCCCATGTCTGGTTGATGTACCAAGCTCATTCACAGATCATTACTCTAACCTCTACGCTATACAGCCAGTCTTAACTCTTGCCTGTGTCCTCAATTTGTTTGCTTGCCTTTAATAATCAAGATATCTTAAAAATATAATAAAGTAATAAAGCTGATTTTACCATGCCATTTATGATTCCAGATCTAATTACTAAGCTACAGGAGCTACATGGGTTGAGTGCAATACAATCTTCTCTGTCCAGGTCAATTTCAGATGGTGATGAATTTAGTTTCGGAAGCAATTTTTCTGGAGTTCTATCAGACATATCAGCACAGGGATATGCATTTGAACCAGAGTTATCATCTGATGAGATACCAGAAACAGGAGATGAAAGCAGTAGTAATGCTGATGAGAGTGATAGCAGTGATGTTGCAGATGAACATGTGCAAAGCACATTTTAGTGCCCCTGTGGCTGGTGCGTATTGTTGCCCAAAGTACAGGAAAAGTTATGCTGCTGAGAGATATTTGGAATTCAGCACAGGATTGCTGGTCTTGAATGCATCACACAAAATAGCCATCTTTTTCAAAGATGTCTTGATATTGAAACACTGGATGCTGCATTGCTGAGTAACTGTCACCTGCATGGTGAAGTGCGTGTTCAACCAGTGAGTGATCAGTAAGTTTATTACATGATGTGATACTGTATTGAAAATCCATACGTTTTGACACATGCTGTCCCATTAACTGCCTCCAATACAATATATATCATATCAATTCACATTGTGTTCTTCAAGGTTACAGATGTTAAATGTGGCATCCCTTTTGTCTAAATGTATTTAATTCTCCATCTCTATTCATAAATCGTATGTAATGCATTTTAATATTGTGATATTTAACTTAGTCACAGACAATGAATAAACTGAGTTATACCAGTCTGCAAATTTTCTATGCTCATTTTTGATTTTAACTATCAAGTTTCTCATTACTCCCATAGAAACATAGAAAAATAGACAACGATGGCAGAAAAAGACCAGAGGTCCATCCAGTCTACCCAAATTCCCTATAATCCCTGGAACCTACTTTTCCTCCAGGGTATTAATCTCCACACCCTCTCTCTATTCTCACCTTTGATCTTGTTGCCCCTGGTAACCACTATTCCCATCATTATATCCCAGCCCTGGTTGAATCCTCCGACTGTTTTTGCACCCACCAATTCAGCCAACAGACTGTTCCAAGGTTCCACCACCCTTTCCATAAAGTAGTACTTCCTCACATTTCTTCTGAACCTACCTCCTGTAAATTTTCATTCATGCCCACATGACCACAAATTGGTATTCAGGCTAAATAGATCCCCACAGTTCACTTTGTTAATTCCTTTAAGGAACTTGAAGGTCTCAATCATATCTCCCCTTTACCTTCTGGTCTCCAGTTGGTGCATATTTAGTACCTTGACGTGGTTCTCATTGGATCTGCCCTGCTCACCCTGAATAATTTTTGTTACTATGAGCTGCACTGTCCCCAACCAGAACTGGGTGCAGTACTCTAGGTGAGGCCTCACCAGGAATCTGCAGAGGTTATGTATTACCTCCTTTCTTCTGCTATCAGTACCCCTATTGATTCATCCCAGCATCCTGTTAGCCTTGCTATAGGCCTTTTTGTGCTGATTCAATTGCTTAAATGAGTCGCTAATGTTAACTTTCAGATCCCATTCCTTGTCTGTTGTGATAAGTGTCTGCTCCCATCCAATACTCTGTCTTGGGGTTCTTTTTCCCTACATGCATTATCTTGCACTTTCTAGCACTGAATTATATCTGCCAGATTTTTGACTACCCTTCTAGCTTTTGTAGGTCTCTCTGCTTTTCCCTTATTCTTTTGTCACTATTCACCCTCCTACATAGTTTTATGTCATCTGTGAAGAGACACAACCTGTCCTGGATTCCTTCTCCAATGTCATCAATGAACATGTTGAAGAGGAACAGACCAAGGACCAATCCCTGTGGAACCACGCTCATAACTTCTCCCTCCTCTGATTTAACTGCATTGACCACCACCCTCTGCTGCCTCCCCTCTGGCCAGTTACCCACCCAGTTCTTAAATGGATTAACTACACCCAGGTCTTCCATCTTCTTGAGCAATGATTTGTGAGGTACTGAGTCAAAAGCTTTTCTGAAGTCAAAGTACAGGAGATTCAAAGTGTGTCCCTTGTCTAATTCCTTTATCACCCAGTCAAAGAAAACTATCAGGTTAGTCTGCCACAAAACCATGCTGTTTACTATCCTGGAGCCTGTTGCTCTCCAGGTAGTATATGAGACCCTCTTTGATCAGTGACTCCATTGGCTTCCCTATTACAGAGGTTAGTCTGGCAGGCCTGTGTAGTTCCCTGGTTGCTCCTTATCCCCCCCATTCCATTATGAAGTGATACAACGTCTGCCACCTTCCTATCCCTTGGAACTTCCCCAGACCTAAGAGAGTTGTTGAACAGGCACACCAGTTGTTCAGCCAGCTTTGCTGCTACATTTCCTGAGTATTCTCAGGTGCAGCCCATCTGCTCCTGGAACCTCATCTATCTCAAGGGCAGCCAGCCCTTTCAGAACCCTTCACATGCGTTTAATTTCTATTTACAGCAAAGTGTCATGTACACATACCATACACATATTAACAGGAGCACTTCTCAGAGAGGATTATCCTTTCTGTCATGTAGAAAGCATATAAGATGTCTGCATCATTCCAGATATGTAACTCCATGCCACCAGTTGGTACTGTGTCTAGTTACTCTGTCCTCATGCAGCACATAGCATCACATCACTGTTTGATTCTGGAGCAGGTATAAATGCAATTAAAATGTATATAAAATGGGAAAATTAAATAATTTTTTAAAGGTTTTCATAAGGAATAAGACACAACAAGGTGTGGTTTATAGCCTGATAAGAGCACACCTGAGGTGCGTAATGAGGCATGAGACACTTGCGCCAAATGCCTTTAGCACCTGGGAAGTGCTCTTTTCAGGCCATAAATCACACTTCAGAGTGTCTTATTCCACTTATAAAATGGGTACCCCAGTAAGAAAGTAAATTAAAAAATGCACATAAAAAGTGCTTACAAAGAGGAAAAAAAATGATCATATCAACAGAAAATAGTAGTTTTTGTCATAATGTTCTAATATAAGGTGGATGCTTAATTTAAAGCCACTAGCGGGCAGTGGTGCCTGTCTGTAGACCCCCCCAACACACTCAGATAAAAAACAACTACAATAAGCTTTATATTTTTTTTTCTTATTTATTACCTTGGCTGTGGTTTCCTATTGGAGAGCAAGTGTGTACCACGTTTAACTGAGATCGAGCGTGTCCCATGTCCGCTGCCATAGTTATCGCTTTTCGTAAGTGAGTGCTGTCTTGTTATTTTTAATTATGCTTTTTGTTGTCTTGCTCTATGTTTTAATATTGGTGAGGTTAATAAAGGCAAAATTAGGGTATGGCAAGGAGGGAATAGCAATGCTAATGGAGCAGGGAATCTTGCTCGTCATTTGAAAGCTTTTTGCTGGCAGCACACGCATCACTCTCTTTATTATAGCCACCTTTCTTCACCACAGCGGCATAGGTCAGAGCTTCATATTAAAAATGATTTTCCCCCCTGAAACTTAGGGCATTGCTTTCAATTATTTTAATACAGTGTCTGAAAGAGGCGGTGGGGGCTCGCTGTCGGCTTTCATTTGGAAGCCATTTCTTGGCATCCTGGGTGATGACTAGCATTGGATTGTGGGTGACTCTTTTCTTGCTTGACTTTTATGGGTGGCTTTTTCTGACCGGTAGGCAGCAGAGGTCAGAAATGTTGTCATACATTGGTGTACTGTACTTCACTGGCTACGGTAATGAATTGCAGTTCGGTAATATTTCAGAGAATTGGGGGGGCATTTGGCACTACAGGATAGAGGTTGCAGGCAGCTCAGCTCTACAGGACAGAGGTTGGTACAGTAATTTATCTTGTTTTCCATCCTGGCTGGCTGAAGAGGTGCTGGTTGGAACAATATTCACTGATGAGGACATGGCCAACGATACCTCTCAGTCAATCATAATGCAGGAAACTCCTGACCCATTTTATAACTGTTGTTAAACCTGAACTGTGACATTAAATAATGGCAATACATCTAAGTCCAGAATGTTGACTTACCCACTTGAGGTGTGGTTTAATCATATGGTCTGTGGCCTCTTTACCAAACCACACTAAGTGTTGATGAATCACAGCATATCACACACTCTAACATTGTATACTGCTTAAATATAAAGCTCTTTTTCTCATAACCTTTTTGAAATGAAGCAATAATGCATGACCAGGGTTGGCTCAACAAACTGTTAATCAGACACTGGTGGTGAAAAGTGGCACTAGAGGCATAACAGTGAATAACTGACTGTTAATTGCACTCATGGGGGTGCATTACTGCTATTTTTAAAATTATGCCAAAAGAAAACTGTTCAAGTGTTAATTTTTAACATTTTACACATCAGGAGTGTGATATTTAATAAAATAGTTCTTCCAGCAACTTTTTAAGAATGCTGGTTTAGAATCAGAATGCATCACACCAGTCATTCATTATTGCTATAGGAAATAATGCTAGCAAGAAGAATGAATGTGCCTTGGTGATCTTCCTGTACATGATAGAATTACAGTGATTTATGCATGGCTGTCAGAATCATTCCAGACAGTCAGTTTGCAGCATTTCTAAGATCATTTTCTATAATTCACCTTTTTATTAATTCCGGGACATGCAGATTGCAAGCATATCAGCAGCTCACACTTTGGTCACATGGAAGACTTGGAAAGCACATATGCAAACAATTCCCTCCTGTTGTGTTGCACGTATTTGTGAACAGTTCCCAGATGTGGCGTATGAAGTATGTCATGCCTTCTTTATGTGAAATGACTAACAAACATTGTACTTATCGATATGTTTACTTTGGAACATTGTTATTAAAGTTTAAATTAAAAACATATAAACACACGTATTGTTTAACACAGATTGAAATACTGCATTGTATGATCCTAGGTAACTGTATTACAACTTACTGTAGATATGTTCAACTAAAAAAATATTGCAAAACAATTCATTGAATACTCAGATTTAAAAAAGACAAAGAAGTTATCTGCTTAGGCATCTTGTGTATTTCTTTACAGTTATTTGGAGGAGGAATAGAACAGTCTTTATTAATAATAATTGCCAAAATTAAGTTATTAAAAAAGTAACACCACAATTATATATTTCATAAGCAATTTACATGTGAACATATGAAGAAGCCAGCAGAAGAAGGCCATTTGGTCTATCTAGTCTGCACACATTGCAGGGCACACAGCTTGAGCTACTGTCCCTGTCCTCCCTCTCCATACCTCCCATCCTCCCAACGCATGATTCTTACCTTCCTCCTATGCCTATTGCAGCCTCTGTTAAAGCTGCCCACTGTCTTCAACAAGATCACCTCTTCCGGCAGCACATTGCAAGTGTCCACCACCCTCTTTGTGAAGAAGTGCTTCTTGACCTCCCTCCTATACCTCCCACCCTCCAGCTTAAGACTGTGCCCCCTCATGTTATGGTTTCCTCTCAGCTTAAACAGACTCTCCTTATCCACCTTATTTATCCCTTTCAAGTACTTGAAGGTCCCAGTCATGTCCTCTCTCTCTCTCTCCTGTCTTCCAAGGAGTACATGTTCAGTGCCCTCAACCTCTACTTATATGCATTACCCTGCTGGCCCACTATCATCTTTATAACCCTCCTCTATACCTTCTCCAGCAGGTTAATGGCCCTTTTGAGGTGTGGGCACCAGAACTGAACCCCATACTCTAGATGAGGCCTTACCAGGGACTTGTACAAGGGCAGTATAACCTCCTCTCTCCTACTACTAATCCCCCTAGATATGCATCCCAGCATCTTGTTTGCCTTTGCTGCTGCTTTCTTGCACTGCGTGGAGTGCTTCATGTTACTAGTGATCATCACTCCCAGGTCCTTCTCCTCCTTTGATGCAGACATGCGGACTCCACCCAGGTAGTACTCTGTCCTAGGATTCTTGGCTCCAGTATGCATAACTTTGCATTTCTTGGCATTGAAGCCAAGCTGCCAAATCCTGGATCGCCTCCCCAGCTTTCCCAGATCTTTCTGTAGGTCCTGTATCCCTTCAACTGTGTCCAGTCTCTCGTAGAGCGTGGTCTTATCTGCAAAGAGGCACATTTTGCCCTTAATGCCATCTCCAATGTCATTGATCAAGACACTGAACAACACCAGCCCCAGTACTGTGCCCTGCAGGACCACAATGGTTACCTCTCTGGTGCCAGATAACTTTTCTCCCACAACCACCCTCTGGGTTCTGTCCCTCAGCCAGTTTTTTCACCCATCTAGCCATCTTTTCCTCAACTCTGAGATCCACCAACTTCCTGATCAACCTTTTATGGGGCATAGAGTCAGAGGCCTTGCTGAAATCAAGACAGAAGATGTATCCCACTTGGCCCCATCTACTGTCTTAGTGACAGAGTCAAATAAGTTAATTAGATTTGTTTGACACAATCTCTCCCCCATGAACCCATACTGCCTTGCATCCAGGAGACCATGCTTCTCTAGATATTCCACCAACCTTTCCTTTAGCATGGTCTCCATGAGCTTGCCCACAATGGAGGTCAGATTGACTGGTTTGTAATTCCCTGGGACCCCTTTTGTAGAGGGGCACTACATGTGCTGTTCTCCAGTCCTGCAGTACCACTCCTGACTGTAATGAACTATTAAATAGGTCTACCAGTGACCCTGCCACCTCCTCAGCCAGTTCCTTTAGTACCCTTGGATGTACTCTGTCTGGGCCTGGTGATTTGTCCACCTTCAATGTCAGCAGCCTCTCCTTCACTTTATCCTCCTGTATCACAATATCTGTGTTCCCCTCCCCCCTGCTCTTTTTTTCCCTCCTAAAGGCACTGGTTCATCCTTCTCCCTGGTAAAGACAGAACAGAAGTATTCATTTAGTATCTCTGCTTTTCTCCTATTATCCTACACCCACTCCTCCCCTTTCTTAAGCCTAACATTCCCTTCCTTCTCTTCCCTTTTCTCACTTATATGCAAAAAAAGCCTTATCCCCCTTCTTAATTTATTCAGCAATCTCCAGCTCCTTCTGTGCCTTCACGTGCCAGATTTCCTTACTTGCCTTACTAGCCAACCTAGTTGTTATATTACACACTGAGGATTTATTGACATCTGTACATATTAGGCTGCACGGTCTTAATTTATTGTTGGCCCTTGACAAGTGTTTTTTGTTTGACACTTATACTGCCAATTTACAGTATATTTATATCATAATTTATAAACTCCTGTTACTACACTATAGGCTTTGAGGTTTATGGGGCATACTATCTAGTCTGAGAGTATAGCTGGGTAATGGGTCCAGCTAAGTTTTACGTTCCATTCAGTGTGTAACTATTGCTCACTTTGGGAAAACTTTACTGTTTACCCTTTGTATGCTATATATAGATGCTTTTTGTAGTTCTGTTTTGTGGTGCTTGTTTTTAACTCACAATTTAACTCATAGTTTGTAATCCGGGTGGGTTTTGCTTTTCAGTAACTGCATTCTTCTATACATTGTAACACTCATAATAGGATTTAGGAGCCCTCTGCTTGAGTAGTTGTTATCTTATTCTGAAAGTATCTTTAAGTCATTTTAATTTTAATTCCTCGACAAGGACCCCTGGCTGCACTGTCTCCCACCCTCACCCACCTCCCCCATATCTCCACTCCTGCCCCTGCCCCCACCTACCTCCTGTACCCCTTACCCCTGCACCTCCTACCCCTCAATCTCCTACTCTCACTTCTCCCATCAACCCCCTCCTCCCCTTGTCTTGCTCATAGCTCAAATCTTTATACTGGTTATTACATGTCTGTAAGTCAGTGACTTTATTTTTGTAACTAAAAATGATGACTGTTGCACACGCTGACCTGGAACCTTTGTAAAAGAGCCTCGGCTCAAAGGTATTGTAATCCTAGATTGCAATAAATAAATAAATAAATAAAATTAATTTATGTGCAGTGCACTCCTTTGCATGTTGTTCTGCACTAAGCACCTCTGGCATTTAGGACCTCTCAGCTGAAAGTGAAATGGTACTGTTAAGCTTCTCTGACATTTTCTTTTGTTATTTTTTTTAATGAGTATTTTGAACCAATGAGGATTTTTTCTGTTTTTTTTTTTTCCTACATGATCTTGGGTGTTAAAAGTGTGGGATTTTTTAAATAACTGCCATTAAGCTTCCAAGGAAGGACGTGTTGTTCTTTTTGTTACATCTATGTTGGTCCAATAAAATGTATCAAAAGATTTGCTTCTGCATCTGTAGCCAACCTTAGGTAATTTGTCATTACTTAGGTTTAAAAATCTTATGATATTGAGATACTCAAATTATTGTGACTGAATACTTATTATATTTAAAATACTGTAGTCTAGGAATGTCTGACATGTGGTCTGACAGATGTGAATTTAATAAATCCCATTCACAAGGATTAGTCACTGTTTCAACAGACTTGCAGGTAATCAATAAATATTGATATTCCCCATACCCAAATGAGTGATTTGACAGTATATTATTTGTTTTAAATATTATTATTTTTTCTATAATTGTGATACTTCATAGAAAATGGAGTCAGAAATTAGATGCATTTTTTGCATAGAACAGAGGTTGGGATAGCTGTGAGTGAAAGGTAAAGAGTGAGACAGGAAGAGGAGCATCATTGATAGTAGCATTTACTACAGTGACAGCTGCCATGTAATCTGGAGGTGACTATGTTTTTTATAATTTTTATTACTATTATGTCATTCTCCATGATGGCAAATGGTTTACTGTAGGTGTCCAGGATGAAGGTAGTGTAAGCAGCTGTACGATATTGTTTTAGATTGGGTGCATCCCAAAATACTTTATTTTTATTTATTTATTGTTATTTCAATCTTTTACCAACCAGGTAAGACCCACTAGGCATAATTGCTTGTTTTAAGGTGTGACCCTGAGGCACTGGGAAAGTTAAATGAATCGTTCAGTCACTCAGTATGCAAGTGCACACAGAGACAATCAAAACCAGACCTGTCTGCTGGAGGTATCCAGCGCATTCTCAGCCAATAGCTCAAACCTTTAGCCTACACTGCCAGCCCTGAAGGAATTCGGGGAGTAATATGGACACCATTGAGATAACTGTTCAGCAAATCAATGGATGAAAGAGAGGTCACTAAGGACTGGAAGAGTGCGAAAGTGATACCAACATACACAAAGGCAGGAGCAAAATGGAAACTAAGAATTACAAGCCTGTCAGTTTAAGCTTGGTGATTGGAAAATAATGTAATCAATGCTAAAAAAATGATTGTAGCATATCTTGAGTCTAACAGGGCACAAGACCCAAGGCAACATGGATTTATAGCTAGTTGATCCTGTCAGGCAAATCTGATAGATGAGGGTGGCTTATCAGGGGTGTCCATGTACATGGCATACATAGACTTTATCAAGCATTCGATATCATCCCACACAGGATGCCATTAATCAATTTGTGCATTCAGGGAGTGGGCCCCAAGGTTGCACATTGGGTCATGAATAAGCTAAGCATCAAGACACATATGGTGATTGATAACGTAGTTACTGTAAGTCTCAGGTCTGGAGGTTGACAAGTGGGAGCAACAGGGCTCAGTGGTGGGGCCATTCATCTTCAAAGTCTTCATGCAAACATATGAATATGCCAGCAGAAATAGCCCTCACAGTCTGTCAAGTCTGCTCGATTGTGCAGCTAGCCCTTCATCTCGCAGCTGCCCCTCCCACTCCTCCCCTCCTTAGATTTACCCCCTCACCCTGTTCCATCTCCTCTTGAAACTGCCCCATCATCTTACAGGCCATCACCTCATATGGTAGAGTGTTCCACTTGCCCATTACCCTTACCATGAAGAACTGCCTCCTTACCTCTTTCCTGAATCTTCTCCCCTCCAGTCTCAGACTGTGCCCTCTCATTTCCCTTCCTCTTCTTAATTGGAAGATCCCCTCTGTTCCAGTCTTGTTTATCACCTTCAAGTACATAAAGGTCTCAGTCATGTCCTCCCTATCCCTACTCTCTTCCAAGGAATACATATCTAGCTATCTCAGCCTTTCCTCACAAGGCTTGCCCTCCAATCCTTGGATCATCTTTGTCACTCTACGCTGCACCCCTCCAACAATCTGACATTATTCTTCAGGTATGGGCTCCAGAACTACACACAGTACTCCAGGTGCGGCCTGACCAGTGACCTGTACAGTGTGAGAACTACCACCCTACTTCTGGAGGAGAGTCCCCTCACTATGCACCCCAGCATCTTGTTGGCCTTTGCTGCCACCTTCCTACACTGAGCAGAGTTGTTCATGCTCCCCATTATAAGTAACCCTAGGACCTTTTCCTCCACAGTGCTACCCAACTGTACCCCTCCCAGCTGATAGTCCCTCTCCAAGTTCTTTGCTCTGAAGTGCATTACCTTGCGCTCTGGGCATTGAACCCCAGCTATCTTGTTTCTGACCATTCTTGCAGTTTAGTTAGGTCGTCCTGTAGCCCCTTCCTTCCTTCCTTCCCTCAACGTCATCAACCACCACTCCCATTTTGGTGTTGTATGCAAACAGACTGATCTTACTTTGGATCCCATGTGAGATATCAGCTATGAATAACCCAAACAACACCAGCCCCAGCACCGATCCCTGTGGCACCCTGCTTGTTACTGCCCTCGGTGCTGAGAGTTCCCCTCCCACTACCACCTTCTGCTGCCTACCCCATAGCCAATTCACTATCCATTTCACCATCTTCACTCCTGCCTCCACAACTTCCAGGTTTCCCCCAGCCTACCGTGTGGTACAGAGTCAAATGCCTTGCTGAAATCCAAATACAGAACATCCACTGCATGGTCCTTGTCTAGTTCCCTTGTCACCTAATTGTAGTACTCAGTAAGGTTGGTCTAATAGGATCTGCCCTAGACAAACCCATGCTGATGCCCACCCTGGAGTTCATTGTCCTCCAAAAAGATCACCAACTTCTCTTTCAGGATTGTCTCCATGAGCTTCCCCACAATTGATGTGAGGGTCACTGGACTGTAGTTTCCCAGTTCATCCTTTTTTCCACCTTTGTGGATGGGCACCACATGGGCCATCCTCCAGTCCTGTGGTACACATCCCGTGTCCAGGGAGGTATTGAACAAGTCAGCCAGTGGCGCTGCCAGAACCTCAGCCAGCTCCTTGAATACCCTAGGGTGAATGCCATCAGGCTCAGGTGCCTTGTCCACCCTCAGTTCTTCCAGTACCCTGACCTCGGTAATCCTCACATTTGACACCCCCCTGCCTACCCTATCCCTCCTCCTCGTGGTACCTGCCCCACTTTCTCTTACATGAATGCAGAACAGAAGTATTCATTTAATGCCTCTGCCTGATCCTCCTCTCTCTCCACCCAACCCATCCTTTTTAATCCTCACTATTTGGTCCTTGTTGTTCCTTATTTCCCTTATGTATCAGAAGAAATCATTTCCTCCATTTTTAATACCCTGTGCCAGCCTCAGCTCCCTGGGAGCCTTGGTTGCTCTGACTAGTTTGGTGGCCTCTCTGGATTTCCTCCTGTAAATCTACTTGTCTTCTACCCTCCCTGACTTTTTGAACCTCTGGAATTACTCTCTCTTGGCCCTCACCCCTTCCCTGACCTCCTGAGTCATCCAACTGGGCCTCTTTGCCCTTTCTTTCTTACTCTATGTTCTAGTACATGGCCCCATAGCCTCCACTAGCCCATTTTTTATGACATCCCACATCTGACTTGTGTCCCATCCTGGTTGAATCTCCTCCAGGTGCTTCACCAGAATTTCCCCCATATTTTTAAAGTCTGTTCAATAGGGACTTTGTAGATTGGGCTAGAAGGGAGGGGGAGCCTCTTTGCAAACGACACCAAAATCTGCAAGGGGTGGACAATCCAGATGGTGTTGTAAAATGGGCAGTAGCCAAGACAAGCTGGAGGAGAGTTCAAGCGTGTAGAGGCATGTATTTATTACCAAAAATTGCAAAGTCATGCACTTTGGACACAGAAACCAATGAAAAGAGTACACGAAAGGGGATGGGGGTATCGCTACCAACAACAACATTACTTATAAGGGACCACTGAGTCATTATAAAGGACTACCTTAAAGTAGTCAATCGATGTGCGAAGATAGTGGAGGAGAGCAGGAGGGGATGCTGGGCATCATAGGGGGATGTATCACTAGTAGGAAACAAAAGGTGCTGATTACGCTGTACAAACACTTGTTTATGCTACATCAGGAATACTGCGTGCAGTTCTGGATATTACATCTCTGGAAAGGGAGGTGGGACAGATAAGGGAAAAGTAGAGACATGATTGAGACAGTGAGGTACCTCATAGGAGTGGGAAAGAAAAGGTAAACTGCAGATCGGCTAAGATCAGGAGCTTTTGTAGGTAGGGATATGGACAGATTATATGGGCCATGTGGTCCTTATCAGTTGTTAAATTCTAAATTTCTGTTTCTACCATTCCTTTTTTTTTTAAACTCTTTCTAAAAATGAAGCAATTATGCACATATAAACAGCCTACTAAAGTCTAAATTTTGAAATTATCTGCTGTCTTAGAACTCATAAATAATACTGTAATTAGTATATTGATACAGACTATACAATATGAACAGCACATAATAACTAGACAGTGACTGCTTGAGTTACTGTAAAACTTTTGTTCTTCAAACATTTTTAAAGTGGCATAACTCTGTGCAGGATTGTTAATACACAAAACAAGATAGTCTTGTTTGTTTTTTTCTGCTCATTTACTAATATTCTATTATATTATGATATTTTAAATTACCCATTCCTCATGATGAAATTAAGCATTGAATATAAAAATAACCATCATGGAAAAAGGGGACAGTCCCTAAAATTAAAATGGGTAGATTTCATACTAAAACAGAAATATTTCTACCCAGTAAGTGTTAAACATTTATGGAACAGACTACCATTGGAGGCAATATCTAGTCCAAGTAAACAAAAATTTAAAACTAACTTAGACAAATATATTTCTGTAGGGGGAATTTAGATTATTATATTTTATCATAAGGAGTTATTCATGGGGCTTGGCCTTTTTTGTTCCTCAACTACTTAGTGAACTTATTTGCAAATCGGTGTTAAGCAACAGCAAACATTATGGTTGTTCAACAAATTGTTATGAATGCACATATCATTATGGCACATCTCTTACAAATCATCTGTATGTTCTCATGTACAATTGAGAACTCTGTGGCCTGGATATTCAAACTGTGCCAGGCTGTGGCACAAGCCTGGGCACAGTGCAACTTGGCTGCGCAGGGGCATTGACTGGGCGATATTCAAGGGAGCTGCGCCATGGCACAGCATCATTGAATATCACACCCTGGCCACCAGCAGTGTGCATGGTGCAGTGGCACTGCACCAGCACAAGTGGCCAGAGTGGAGCAGGAGGATGCGCTAACGCAAGTTCCATTGCACTATGCGCAACAACCACGATATTCAAAAGTGCACATGCAAATGGGTCTATAATGTATGCAAGGCACAAATGGGGCCATTTGCATGTCATTATGGCCCCATTTGCATGCAGGTATGCCGATCCCTGGCAACTTGTGCCTGGCACTCTGCCAGGCAGCAGCCGTTGGGGTCCGACGCCCCCTGCACAGTGCATCAATGTGCCCCACAGCCCAATCATGGGCTTCAGTAAATATAAATTGTGTTCTATATCCCCGGTGGTCCAGTGGACCACTGTCAGCCCAATTGCGGGCATTTGTAAAATTAAATGAAGTCCTATATCCCTGGTGGTCCAGTGGACTGCTCTCAGCCCCAATTGTGGGCATTTGTAAAAATAGAATAAAGTCCTATATCCCTGGTGGTCCAGTGGACTGCTGTCAGCCTGATTGTGGGCATTTGTAATCATATAATAATGTCCAATATCCCTGGTGGTCCAGTGGACCACTCACAGCCTGATCACGGGCATTGTATTAAAAACAAATGAAGTCCACTATCCCTGGTGGTCCAGCAGTACTCCCTTCCCCCCACCCACCCACTAAGCCCCTCCACCCGCTCCCACTGGTCAGGTGGTGGCAACACCTCACCCACCTGCTGCCCTGCGTCCACCGACTGACACCATAGGTAGGGCTGTATGGCCATTGATCCACAGCATGAGCCAATGGGCGTGCAGCCCGTACCCATACACATTTCAGATATGTGAATGGACCCATTCACAATCTGGAATGTGTAGATGCAATGCTGCACGCCCATTGGCTCACTCTGTGGACCAATGGGTGTACAGCCCTACCGACGGTGCCAGTCGGCGGGATGGGGAGGCAGGTGGGGTGCTGCCACCCGCCGCTGACTGGGGGAGCGGGCGATGGGGCTCAGTGGGTGGGTGGGGAAGGGAGTACCGCTGGACCACCAGGGATATTGGACTTAATTTGTTTTTAATACAAATGCCCGCAGTCAGGCTGCGAGTGGTCCACTGGACCACCAAAGATATTGGACATTATTATATGATTACAAATGCCCGTGATCAGGCTGACAGCAGTCCACTGGACCACCAGGGATATAGGACTTTATTCTATTTTTACAAATGCCCACGATTGGGCTGACAGCAGTCCACTGGACCACCAGGGATATAGGACTTCATTTAATTTTACAAATGCCCACAATTGGGCTGACAGTGGTCCACTGCTCCACCAGGGAGATAGGACATTTTTATTTTAAACAGATGCCCGCGATCAGGCATGGGGGCTCGCTGCCATGGAGGTGCAGCCTTAGCTTGGGTGGCCACCCACAGGTGGCAGCTGCCGTGTTGCACCCTGCAATATGGCAGCTCACCTGTGAGTGGCCAGCCATTGTTCCTTTTTTTTTTGGCTCACCTGTGTGCGGCGCAAGTATGGGTTGCACATGCATGGACTCAGCACATCCCGGGCTGAATATTGGAATGTGTGGAGTATGCATGGGCACACCCTCCCCCACCTGTGCTGCATACATTACTGATGCACTTCAGCGCATCGGGATTTGCGCCAGGCACAATCCATGTTTGAATATCACACCAGGGCACATCAGTAGGTTGCGCATGGCACAACACTGTTGCGCCATGCGCAACCCTTTTGAATATCTGGGCCTGTATGTACAATTCAATTTAAATCTCTGGTTTCGTGTGCAAGAATTGCTTCATGCATGATTGGTTTTGTGGCCACATGTTATTTTCCCAGATGCATGTTGACATGCTCCTGCACACGTCTGTCCATTAACTGATTCTGTGAAACAAAGACAAATAAATAACATTTGAGCATACAAGTGAATACATGCATTTGTAAGATTCCTGTATTTCAATAAACAAACTATAATGTAATACTTTCAATATGATGTTTCAATATGTTACGCATAAGATTTTGTCTAAATTTATAAGTTTTATCATTTTTTCTTCGCTTTATCACATATCTCCCCGCAGCCTTGGAATATTGCTGCTTAAATTGAGGTAAACCCTGTTTATTCCATGTCTGTGTTTGAGAAACATTTTCGTTATGATCAATGGCTGCCACATTCATTCTACATGTGCATGCTTCTATATCATACGTTGTATGTTTCGAAGCATACTTTAGATAGAGACCATGCACGCTCTCGAGATCACCAGGATGAATTATTTTGGTTACGTGAAAGTTGGAAAAGACACAAATAGCATGTAATACAGTCTGATTGTGCTGAATCAAAAAATATCATACTTCAGTAGTATATCAACCTGATTTTCTGAGGATCATGTTAGACACCCTGACACCCTCATCCTCACCATCTCCAGGAGCATAATGTACTTTTTTTTAGTAAAGGGTGTCAGAACTGCACACAGCATTTCAAGTTTTGCCTCATCAAGGATTTGTACCATGGCAAAATAACCTTATCCCTTCACAGTGTGATTCCTCTAACAATGCTCCCCAGTATTCACTACTCCCAGATTATTTTATTCCTCTGAAACAGGTAACCCCCCAATGTGCAGCTGTACCATGGATTTCTATCTCAGAAGTGATGTACAATGCATTTTCTAAGTTAAACCCCAGCTTACATGTTTTGTTTTATTACGTATCTTAGAAATCTTAGTACCTTTTAAAGATCTTTAAGTAGTTTGTGATCCATAATAATTTTAGAGAGCTCTGCATGTGCAACAGATGTAGGGGCAATCCATAGTTTCTAAGTGACATACTTGTTGCTGCACTCGTCATTTGCACACATATGAAAATTTTGGGCTGATATCCAGAAATGTACATTTAAAACATGATATAGTAGTGAAGTGAATCGTTCTTTCAGATCATTGTAGTCTTTTTAACAGGTGACCACAGACCACCATCAATGATTTACTATGCACTGACTCCATTTTGCCAAAATATTGCATTCCCATTGTTTGCTGATGATATAGATTTCTTCTTTATCACTTTTTCTGTATGCCACAGGTTGAACTCATGCTTTGTGGCAGAGTATTTGTCTCTAACTATCCTCTGAATTGTGACATGTCTGTCCATAGCCAATAACAACATATTATGGTTTTTGACTTTTAAATTATCCGTTGAGCGTATTAATCTCTTGGGCTCAAGCCAGTAGCTATTCTTCACCTCTGTAACTTTTGCCGTTTGTTGTTCAGCTATTAGGTTAGATGGATTATTAATTATTGTGTATGTTCCTAGAGTAGCACAATGTCCTTGGCTATCACAACATGAATCACCTGATAGAATCAGTCGATTATCCTTTAATTTATTGTGTATTCCATTTAAATGCTCAGACCATTGGTCCTGAACTGTTGGAATTACTATTTTTTTCTGTATGTTGTTGCAGTGTCTCACTGTGAGAAATGTGATGTGCAAACGTGGAAAATATCTCAGCAAAAACTGTGAATGACCTGCCACATATCAAAACACCTGTTGATAGCAGTAGATTCAAACAGGGAATGCCACAGTCACATTCTTGTGAGTTCCAAGTATTCAAATTTCCATCTAGACATTCATATTTTACGGTTATCCCACATCCTTTCTTGATTATCTTAGAGCGTCTACTAATGGTTTTGAAACAGTTCGGAATATGACGTGCTTTAATGAGTTTCATCAACTGCTCTTGTGATACAATAAAGAGTTTATTGGTTTCAGTTTTCAAATTCCTGTCATCTGAATCAGAATCAGATGAGCTTTCATTGTCTGTGGATAGACGTTCATAGTCTGGATCCATTATGATGTCATCAGTTTCAGAGTAATCTTAGTCATACACCTTCTCATAATCAGTTGGGACAAACAATGTCAGCTTCACTGCTGACTGTTTCTAACTTAGCATTAACATTTTCAGCTATCATGTCAGATGTTCCTCCCAATCTCACATTTTCTCGAGGCACATTGTGGTTGCAAGCTTACTTGTATAAATGTGGTCATTGTTGAATGCATGGAAAGCAATTAGATCATCTGTCATGACATAAATGGATTGCATGGAAATATTGTTTCTATTTGCATCATTTTCAGTTTGACAACTTTTTAACCTTAGTTTCATTTTTGGTAATGTGATAACCTGAAAAATCTGCGTATATGCATTCTTGATTCTAATTCACCATAGTGGTGCCAGGAGGCAGTTATGATTTCTGCAGTTACAGATCTGAACTGAATGAATAATTAAATATTAAAATTTGTATCGAAGAGGAAAAAACTAATGCCAATCTGTTTAGATGCATTAAACCATGAAATACAGTACATAATGATGACTGTTGATTACACACCTGACATCAACATAAGTACTAACATGCATCATATGTACAAATGAATAGAATCTCATAACTAAATTTGTATCAACAAAGACATGATCTATTCCATTATATACAACGGACAAGGAAATCACTGCATCCTCATTGGCTGAGACTAGGTTCTAACCATGGTAGTAAGAGAGTATGACTCATGGTCAAAAACAAGACTGCCAACCTGGGCAACTCACAGAATTCATAAGACACTCAATTCCTAATTTCCATCACAAACGTGGCTACAGCCTTTACTCATATTTATAAACAAAAAAAACTCAATGAGGCAATAATGACAAAAGTCATTTTAATTAAATAAAGTAAGTAAATCATTTAATGTTATTTACATTCATGACCCCCCTAACATACATACACAAATTTTAAAAATCAAGTACTATTCAAAGTTTTCATTGTTGATGTATCTTTGATGACAAGGAAAAATCCTCCTCCTATCCATACCACTTTGCCAGAGAACTCCTGGCTCATTACATGGCAACAGATAATACTGAGGCTAAGACTCGACTTGAGGCCTGTGTGTGTGTTTTTATGCATATGCAGGTGGAACTATGAAGACTTCCGTAATCGTGTATTCCATGTTACCTGTCTGTGTGTGTGTGTGTATGTGTGTGCGGGGGGGGTGCATTCTACTACTGGAATAATGCAGAGCTTTTAATTTTTCTATTCTATGATAATCACACAATGTATTGAGTGTGAAGAAAGACAGATGACTGATGTGAAAAATACTGTTTTACATTATTTAACAATATTTTAGTATATTGTTTGCAGTTTTGAAAATTTTTGAATGTTCTTTGTTTAAAAGTTTTCTATGGGCCATGTTATCCGTTTGAGGTAATCACCTAATGTCATATCTATTATCAAGTCTTGTTCATTCCAATAGCATATATTTCTTCACACATGGGTGTGTGGGTATCTCAGTACTACAAACACTCAGCCATATGTTATTGTTCATATATAATTCGATCAATGCATAACCAGATCGACTGGTCTCCACTTAAGGTACTGCATGACCTTGACAAAGCACTTCGGTACTTTATTGAAAACTTCAGTAAGGTTTGTGACAGAGCTGTTCCGGTCAAAAAAAGTAAATCCCGTGGCCGTAATAATGGTTGGATTATCAGTGATCTTCTGGATCACATGAGGGGAAAGGGACAAAGTTTGGTGTTGAGCTAGGGCCTCCAGGGAATACAATGATCTACAGAGACACAGGGCTGTCAGAAACAATTGCACACACCTCATTCAGAGTGCAAAGGCTAATTTCTACAAGGAACAATTGGAAAGAACCTGGGGTGACAGGAGACAGTTCTGGGACTATATAAAGGTCCTCACAGGGAAGGATGTCAGAATGCAACCGTAACTGCTAAACATAAACGTCTGAAACACAATGGACCCTTATACCACTGCTGAAGAATTAAACTCCACCTTCACAGACTTTGGCTCCATTCTCCCGGCCAAATACCTCAAGCCCATCAACGCAGACAATAATCACCTACCTAATAAAAACCAACACCAACAATTCATCTTCAAGAGAATCACTGTCAAAGAAGCCTTGGGTTATGTTAAAAAGGTCCTGGGGAAAACCAGAATGGGAAGTAACAACATTGACATAAAACTGCTTGCACTGGCCATCAACAAACTCATAGCTCCCATCACAACTGTCTTTAATAAGTCACTTCTGCTTGCTAAATTCCCCTCACTTTGGAAATGAGTTCTGGTGACCCCAGTCCATAAGGGCAGGGATAGGTCCCTCACTGCGAACTACAGGCCCATTTCTCTTCTCTCCCCCTCTCTAAAGCCCTGGAAAGGATTGTGGCTGATCAAATAACAGACCATATTCAAAAATACCAGTTGCAATGTCCCCAGCACCATGGATTTAGGAAACACCACAGCATAGCCACTGCACTGGTGGACTTCACTGATTATGTCCACAATGCTTTGGATGATGGTAAACTGGTTGGATCCATCTGTATCGATCTAACCAAAGTATTCAATACAGTCTGCCACCTGCCCCTGCTGTCTCAACTGAATGCCCTTGGTGTTTCCACAAATACTGTTCTGTGGTTCCAGGACTATCTACTATCCTTGTCTCAAAGAGTCAAGATAGGACACTCTGTATCTGCTTCCAAAGCAGCCTCATTAGGCATGCCTTAAAGGTCCATCCTTGATCCCTTGCTGTTCAGCATGTTTCTGAACAATCTACCGGATGCCTGCTCCAGTAAAGTCATTTTATACACTGATGATTCTGTCATTCTTAGTTGTCACTGTCACATAGACTGCCTGCAAGCTGAGCAGCAATCATGGGAGGATGGTGTGGTACCTGAGGACTGGAGGAAGGTAGATGTGATTCCCCTTCACAAAAATGGGAGCAAGACAGAGGCAGAAAACTATAGACCTGTCAGTTTAACCTCTGCAGTAGGGGCAGTGATGGAATCACTTCTGAAGGAAAGAATTGTTGAGTGCCTAGAGGCCAGTGGGGCACAAGACCCAAGGCAGCATGGGTTCACAGTGGAAAGGTCATGTCAGATGAATCTAATTAATTTCTTTGACTGGGTGACCAAAGTAGTAGACCAGGGAGGGGCTGTGGACATGGCCTATCTAGACTTTAGCAAGGCATTTGACACAGCCCACAAAAAAGATTAATAATCAAATTAACCAGTCTGGGAGTGGGTCCCAGGGTGGTAATCTGGGTAAAACAGTGGGGGGACAACAGGACACAGAAGGTAATTGTAATTGGAGTCCACTCTGAAGAAAGAGGGGTTACTAGTGGGGTACCGCAGGGTTCAGTACTGGGTTCAGTCCTTTTTAATGTCTTTATAAGTGACATTGCAGAGGTACTGGAAGGATGGCTCAAATGTGTGCAACAGGGTTGATACACAAGAAGGTGTGGAAAGGATGAGAAGGGACTTGGCATGGTTGGAGTAATGGCCAGAAGTATGGCAGCTTGGATTCAATAAAAAGCAGTGCAAAATAATGCACATGGGAAACAAAACCCATGGGAAGATTACACAGTGGGGGGGAAGTAACGACAACAAAAATGGAAAGGGACCTAAGGGTAATCATATCAGATGACCTTAAGGTTAGCAAGCAATGTGAGAAGGCAGTAGGGAGGGCTGGGGGAATACTGGGAAGTATAGGGAGAGGCATCACCAGCAGAAAACAGGAAGTTGTTATCCCTCTGTGCTAATAGCTGGTGAGGACCCCATCTGGAGTACTGTGTCCAGTTCTGGAGACCCCATCTCCGCAAGGACATAGACAGGATGGATGCAGTCCAGAGGAGGGCAACTAAAATGGTGCAGGGTCTGCAAGAGAAGCCATATGAGGAGAGACTAAAGGAGCTTAATATGTATACCCTTGAGGAAAGGAATTGGGGGGGACATGATCGAAACTTTTAAGTACCTCAGTGGAATCAGTAAAGTTCAAGAGGGTAACATCTTTCAGAAAAAGAGATGTGCAAGAACAAGGAGACACAATTTGAAGATAGAGGGGGGATGGCTCAGGGGCAATATGAGGAAGTATTTTTTTACTGAGTGGGTGGTGGACTCATGGAACAGCCTTCCTGAGGAGGTTGTGGGGTCTAAAACTGTGGGGGAATTCAAGAATGCATGTGACAGACATAAGGCAATTCTTGTGGGGGTAGGAAGAAATACGCTGTTGGTTAACTAGGATCTGCAGCTTATCCTGTAGGTAGGGAAATGGGCAGACTAGGTGGGCCAAGCAGTCCTTATCTACCATCAAAGTCTATGTTTCTATATTTCCAGCAACTGGAGACCTGGTTTAGCTCCCAAAGGTTGCTACTAAACTATAAAAAAATAAGACAATGCTCCTCTCAAGCTCCCAGCTAAAAAGATGATACCCAAATTTGACAGTCACAAACCATTTTGGTGTCCCCTTAGAACAGGTACACTCCTTCAAGTACCTGGGTGTCATGGTTCATGATACCCTCTCATTTGTACAACACTTTGACATGGTGGTGAAAGCCATGAACCCCAAATTAGGGCTCTTGTTTAGACACAGGAAAAGCCTATCTACTGATGCCCTCCGACTCTCTGTCTGTAGCTCCATCCTATCCTTGGTTGACTACTGTCTTGTGGTTTATGGTGCGGCCACTGATAAGGCTGTCAAAAGGGTAGTCACAGCCCTAAACAAGGCTTGCAGACTTCTGCCAAATGCTGACTACTTCATGCACACCTGTACTCTGTATGGGCAGGAAAACCTTCTATCGCTCAAAAACAGGATCAGACACCAAACCTGCCTACTTGGGAGGAAGGCTATGCTCTCCCTGACCACTACCTGCATAACTGACCTGGTAAAGGAACCCAGCTCCAATTACAATACCAGAAGAACAGCTTTGACTCTGCTTGGTGTTCCTTTTTGAATAACAGCACTGGGACAACAATCTTTCTCGCATTGCGCTCCATTGTGGCTTAATGAGATCCCCATTGCTGCACTTAACACTGCAAATATTTGGTTTTTTAAATCTGAACTGAAGCAACGCCTGCTGAATCTGAACACCTGCGACTGCCGGACCTGAGAATGAATCTCCTACCTTGATATCTTGCTTGACTATCTGACTGTTCCACCTGATGATTACCTCTGGACCCCCCCCCAGCAGTATCCCACTAGTCACTCATCCTTGCCTAATCACACCTTGGTATGTACACCTACAATGCTCCTACTCCCAACACATACACCCAATTTGCTGTCCCTACACCCTCCCTCACTCCCTCCTTCCCTGTCCTGATGACTCCCCCTCCTTCTCCCTCTCCACAATCCATGTACTCACTCCTCCTTCTCCCTCTCCACAATCCATGTACTCACTCCTCCTTCTCCCTCTCCACAATCCATGTACTCACTCCTCCTTCTCCCTCTCCACAATCCATGTACTCACTCCTCCTTCTCCCTCTCCACAATCCATGTACTCACTCCTCCTTCTCCCTCTCCACAATCCATGTACTCACTCCTCCTTCTCCCTCTCCACAATCCATGTACTCACTCCTCCTTCTCCCTCTCCACAATCCATGTACTCACCCTCCTTCTCCCTCCACAATCCATGTACTCACTCCTCCTTCTCCTCTCCACAATCCATGTACCACTCCTCCTTCTCCTCTCCACAATCCATGTACTCACTCTCCTTCTCCTCTCCACAATCCATGTACTCACCTCCTTCCCTCTCCACAATCCATGTACTCACCCTCCTTCTCCCTCTCCACAATCCATGTACTCACCCTCCTTCCCTCTCCACAATCCATGTACTCACCCTCCTTCTCCTCTCCACAATCCATGTACTCACCCTCCTTCTCCTCTCCACAATCCATGTACTCACTCCTCCTTCTCCCTCTCCACAATCCATGTACTCACCCTCCTTCTCCTCTCCACAATCCATGTACTCACCTCCTTCTCCCTCTCCACAATCCATGTACTCACTCCTCCTTCTCCCTCTCCACAATCCATGTACTCACTCCTCCTTCTCCCTCTCCACAATCCATGTACTCACTCCTCCTTCTCCCTCTCCACAATCCATGTACTCACTCCTCCTTCTCCCTCTCCACAATCCATGTACTCACTCCTCCTTCTCCCTCTCCACAATCCATGTACTCACTCCTCCTGCTCCCTCATCCCCCTTCCTCTTCTAATAGTCTCTCTCTACACCCTTTTTCTAACACTATATTGACAAGCCCTTCTGGGGCTCCTATTCTGGTGCTTCTCATTGTGGTTTTTAACTCTTATTGTGCAAGTCAGTTGCTTATATTTCTTGGAACTGTTTATGCCTGTATTCTAAAGTATTGTAAAAAATTATACTTTGTAATGTCTGCACTGTTTTCGTCTTGACGTGGAACCTTTGTAAAAGAGTTCATACTCAAAGGCAGTTTCTGAACATAAAATAAATAAATAAATAAAAATGTGTATAATGCATGTATAAATGTATGCTGTTGAACTGGACAAGACTTGGTTGTAGATATGACATTACATGATTACCCCAAATGGATAAAATCAAGTCTTCATAATCCGCATACTGCATAAGTACGACTGTATTCATTACTAATACAGTTACCCAAATATATGTGACACTGAAATCAGAAAGGAGACATGTGTTACTTGGCAGTTATTATCACTCGAAATGACACTGATACCTCATTATCCATCTGCTGCAGTATGGGACGGTACTCGGATGATGACATTCCTTCATCAGCATCATTAGATCCGGTTGGCAAAAGCTATCTATATATATATTAATTAGATCAGGTACAGTAATAGCATCACATATTACATACTGATTGTTCAATATACTGTCAACAATCATGTCTTCCTAAAAAAAAAATCAGACAATGTAACATACGGTTTGTGTGTTTTGTATGAATTCTACAATTGCTGCATGTAGATGTTAGCTAAACCAACAGATAACTTAATAAGACTTGTAAAATGTGTAAAAGAAATCATGAATACTGATTGGCTGAAACAGGTTTTCAGTAGTGTCCTTAACAGGACATAATTTTGCAATTGGTACTTCTTTCTGCAACTGAAGCCCCATGGCACAGACATATTAGTGTGCCACTCTCAGCCAAAGCCGTCATTCTACTTTGAACAGCTTAAAAGAGGTGGATGACACTAGTTTGCCCACGTACACACACACACACACAGTTAAAAGAATGTACAATTTTATGTTTATGTTTTTGTGTTTGTCTATATCTCATACTATAATTCTGGATAATCACCAAATTGAGATCTTGCCATCCCCCAAACTCTCATTTCCTCAGCTATGGTACAAGATAGAGATATACAATTTTCTGTGCTGGATGCAGTGTGACCTGGGCTACTACCTCATACGTTGTATGGATTGAACTGAAACCCCAAAGTCAAACAATAAGAAAATAAACAGCACAATTGTGATCATAAAATTTAAAAATCAAGTATGGCTACCCTCGTGGACCTGTAAAAATACAATATTTAGGTTTGTGTATCTAACCCACGTCATGTGACAATAACCCAACATCACACTGCATGGAAAAGCATGATGTGGCTTGGCGTCACGTAGTTGGTGACACAGTGATGTGATTTTTTTGTTGGTGTATACCTCACAATTCTGTTCTGGATAATCACCAAACTGAGGCCTTGCCATCCCCAGAAAATCATTCCCTCAGCAATGGTAAACGATAGAGACATAAGGTTAATGTACCTGATGTGAGGCATTTTGGTCTTCAGGTGACATCACATGGCAGTAAACAACATCAGGCTCATCTGATGTCATCATAAAATTAGATTTACTATAGGTGTTGTGTTCCCTGATATCACATCACTTATTCAAAGTTAGAATGGCAGTATTCTTTAGTCTGTTTGTGAGTTTCAAGAAGAACACACCATCATTGTTAAAGACTCCTTTTCTGATATATAATCTTACTCAGGAAAGTGCAAACTGCACACAAATCACCTAAATGAGACATCATAGTCTTTAATGTTCAAAGCACATTGCCACTTGCCAAATAGATCCATATGGATAGACGGTAGACAATGGAAATTAAGTGTTATATTCCTGGTATAAGTACTGTTGCATCCTCCAACAATGTAATATAGACCAAATGATTTTTTCTTAATTACTAAGATACGCTGCATTGTCAGGATGACACTTGAGGCTTATAGTCATGCATGAACACATACTTGACAGAATGCGTAATCGACAATACTGGTGTCTGGAAAACAGGAAGGGGGAAAGTCACGATACATAATGTTGAACCAAAATACTGTATTTAGAATAAAGACTAAGTATGCATATTATATAAGAGTTCATGAAAGTTGTTGACAAAGCATATGTAAACAGCTCAAGATCAGGTTACACAGTTAAAACTGATTTCTGAACTTCATTGCTGGAAGTCCATTTGAACACATTCATTACACCAGAGATTGATGAGATGCAGGTCCATAACCACAGAAGGACTGCAGTTTCATTGATCTCATTTATCATTAGAGTTGAAAAGTCTGTACGAATAGAGTGAACCTGTTTAAACTACAACAGTGCACCCTAGAGACTGGCATACTCGCCTCACCACCCATGAAGAAAACAAATACGAGCAGACATCTCCCCTTGATGCACCACACTGCAGTCTCTTTTTAAACTGTCATATGCATGACATTCTCAATACACTTCAAAATATAACAGTCTATGTGCAGAGAAGTCTGCACCTGTAACTTATAGTTCCCCACCCCTACCATCCAACTCACTTCTTCCACATTCATTGCCTCGTCATGCTCCCTTCCCCGCTCCGTTCCTCACTCGGCCTTGCAAACCTTCCTGTGAGTTGTTCATGGGGTTACTCTGATTACATTGTGTCCTGCTCTGTTAACTGTCTACTTCCTCACACTAGTCCCCTGTTCTGCTTGAATCACTTGCTGACAGTTTTGCATTGTTTGAACCACTTTCTGCATTTATGTAATTATGTATATTTGTATAACCTTGCCTAAGCAATTTGTATTTATCTGCATCACTTGTTTTGCAGCATCTGTACTCACTGTATTATTTGTATATAATTTATATGTCTTGTATTATTTATATACTGTGTGCTTTTTTATACATATATTGTGCTTCACAAGCTATTGTAAAAGTGTCTTTGCACACTTATCTTGCTTTATTTTGTATTTTCTGTACCTCCCCTTGTACCCTCCTAAGGGTCACCCTGAGAAATTCACTTTTTGTCTCAGAGGGCTTACCCAGTTACCAATATTCAAATAAATAAATAAATAGGTGTGTAAAACATGTACACAGGTGATACACTTGGGTGACCATCTGCTCACATTCATTACACCAGACAGTGGTGAGATGCATACCCATAACCACTGAAGGATTTCAGTTTTGTTGATTTGAGTTATCATTATAGTTGGGGAGTCTGTATGAATAGAGTGAACATGTTTAAATTACAACAGTGCTCCCTTGTTACTGGCATACTTGTCTCTCCACCCATGAAGAAAAGAAATACAGGCAGATGTCTCCCCTTGATGCACCACACTGCAGTCTTTTTTAATCTGTCATCTGCATGACATCCTCAATATACTTCCAAATGTAAGTCAATGTGCAGAGGTGTGTAAAAATGTACACAGGTGGTACATCAAAGGGTGACCATCTGCATGCATAAAATACACCAGACAGTGGTGAGATGCAGGTCCGTAACCACAGAAGGATTGCAGTTTCAGTAATTTGATTTATTATAGTTGGGGTGTCTGTACGAATAGAGTGAACATCTCTAAACTATGACAGTGCAACCTGGTGACTGGCATACTCGTCTCTCTACCCATGAAGGAAAAAAAATATAAGCAGACGTCTCCCCTTGATGCAATATACTGCAGTCTTTTTTTAAATTGTCATATGCGTGACATTCTCAATAAGCTGCAAAATATAACACTTTATATGCAGAGGTGTGTAAACATGTATATAGGTGGTACATTAAAGGGTGACCTTCTGCACGCATTCATTACAACACAGAGTGGGGAGATGCATGTCCATAACCACAGAAGAATTGCAGATTCATTGATTTCATTTATAATTATTATTGGGGAGTATATATATGAATATAGTGAACCTGTTTATACTTTGACAGTGCACTCTGGTGACTGGCATACTCGTCTGACCACCCATGGAGGAAACAAATAAAATCATACCCAGGGAGGTGAAGAATAAGTAAGCCAGTGGCAACATCAGTACATCTGCTAGCTCTCTCAGGTCTTAAGCAATAAGGCATGACCAGTAGTTATGTTAATGGTCTATTAATCACCCTCTAGTGGTGCAATGTTGCATGAGGCATAGCCTAACCCTGCCTTATTGCTTTTATAATATTTTTTTTAACAGTGTTAAACCTTGTTCAGAATATGATTAGGCTTCACATGTATGTTAATAAAAGATTGACATAAGGCTGATACAATGCTTCTAGCCAATCAGAAAGCTCTATTTCTCAGACTGTTATTATAATATGTGGTGAACTCCAACTGGCCTAGGTGCCTTACCCACACACAGGGACTTAACAACCTCCAACACCATAACCTCTGGATTCTCCATAACCCGAAACATCATCCCCACTACTCTAACACCACCCTTCACCTCAGGGATGCACCTGTCTCTCTTATTGGTAAACAATGAACAGTAGTACTTTGCTCCCATCCACTTTTGTGCAATTAGTTACCCCCCCAATCACCTCTTCTATTCACTTTCTGCACCAACGTAGGTTTGTAGGGACCACCACATAATCCCCCCTCCCATTCTCCTAATGATCCCTCAAGCTTGCATCACCACCCTTTCCCAGTTTAAATTGAAATTGGCTTCAATGAACTACTCCATCTTTCACTGTAGGAACTTAGAGTCTTCTTTGCAGAGGTACCAGCTACCAGGAGTGTAGAGGTCTATAATCACCCATTTCTAGTACCATACGAACATCCAGATCCATCCTCACGTACCCACACATTTACACCAGCCATTACGTCATACTCTGTGATTCTGTGCTTCTGGTCTGTATCAGCTACTGGTACTGGGAGCATTTCAGACAAGGTTAACAACCTTTCTGCCTTGCTGCATAGTCTTCAGACTTAAAAGAAATTTTTCTGCACTACTTCTATCCTTCGTCCCTCCAGGTCTTTCAGTGCCCAGATGCACCATGATGTAATGTTTATCCAGTGCCATCTGCACATACTGTATCTGCTTATACACTGGCCAACTTTACCTACAGTCATGCAGGACACAAATGCAACCAAGACAATGTTATTCCTGGCAGCCCAGCCTCCCTATCTTACAATCCAGCATATCGAGTATCCCAGTATGATGAACATCTCTCTGCATATCATTTTCACCCTCATTTACTAAACTTCTGGTCCAGGACTTAAACTCCATTCCCTTCTTCACTACTTATGGACCCTTGCACATCACTAGAGCTTCACTTATCACCTGTCTGTTGCCCACTTGTCACTTCTTTCACAACCCTGCCTGATCTGATTGGTTACCTCCTTCCCTGTCTGCTCCTCTTCTTCCCCCCTTACTGTATCCACTAACTCAGCCTCTATCTTATCATACACCCTTGCCTCTGGCTCCCCGTGCCTACCCAGCCTCCCTGACGTGTGGTTTCACTACCCCACCAGGAATAGTATCATCTTCCATTGTGGACATACAACTACTGCTCCTGGGACTCCCATTAGGAGGTCCTGCACTCCTTCCATGATCACAACCTCGTGTTCCTTTGTGAAGCCTATTAGCTAATCCAATTAATAATTTGACACAGGGAAACAACCATAAAATTAATAACATGGGGCATAAATAAATGAAAATCATGTTAGTATTCTAATTTCATTTTATATAGTATGATTTTGCAAAAATTGCATGCAACAAAAAATATCACAGATGGAAAACAAATTGAAGTATTATCAGAGGCCATAAAGTAGTTCAGTGCCAAACATAGATGGGGACTGGAAGTGTGTGAGTGTGTGGCGGGGGATTGCACAGTTTCCAAACCTAGCAAAAGTATTATATTTATGGTGCTGGGGGAAGGGTAAACAAAAAAGCAACTCAGATCAACTGCGGTACAGTGTAAATTCCACACAATTGGTGGGACAAGAACTATTTCACTTTGGACAGCTTCTGTGTTAACGTGTTTCTATGTAGAATAAGAGTTTGCTCTGACCAATTTTTAAAAGCATATTCAAATTTAAAGTAAAAAGAAAAAATTGAAAACCTCATTCCGGGTGCGGTAAAATGAAACAGATAACACAAATAATTGTTACGGTTTGAAATGCATCCACGCTAATAAAACATTCATCAGACAGATGAAGTCAGAACAGATTATAAAAATGTTTCATACTGAAACTCATGGTCACAATAACATGTAATAATACTTTATGCTTGCAATTTTTATAGACAGAGACATTTCCTAAATATAGTATCACCCTCACTGTGAAACTATCTGGGGCAATGCTTTATGAACATGTGGGAATTTGAGATAGTACACAAAAGTGGCAACACATATTAATAATTTACACAACACCAGACTTCTGATATCTCGAGGATGCGAGCTATCAATTTGTTGTGAATGATGTTCGAGAGACACAACATATATGCCTTTTTATGCTAAATTTGATCACTAAATATTGATGGTATTTGACACAAAATTAATCCATCTGCACTCATATTGCAAAACTAAACATAATTAATAAACATCTATAAACAAGCATTTGTCAATGCCAAATGTTGATTGTGTTGGTCTTTTGAGCTTGCTCAGTGGCCCTCTGTTACTGGCTCAGTCTTTTTATCCCGGTGCTGTGGGCTGCCCTTTTGTACTGGGCTGTTGCCTGCAATGGAACCTTGTTCTGCTGAGGAAGAAATCCGCAGCTGTCCCGACAGAGCTCCATTGAGGTGGCTCACTCCCCCTCTATCACTCACTCAGTCTGGTTCCCCTGGCGCTGCAGGTTGCCCTTTTGTACTGGGCTCCTGCCTCTGTTGGCGGATTTTTCTGCCCACAAAGAAATCTGCAGCAGTCCCAAAAAAGGCGCGTTGAGCTCACTCACTCCCCTTCTCTCACTCTCTCATTCTGTTCTGCCGGCACTGCAGGCTGCCCTTTTCTATTGGGCTCCTGCCTGTGTTGCTGCCTTCTTATCCCAACAAAGAAATTTGCAGTAGTTACAATTCAGCTCTGCTGAGCTCACTCACTCGCTCATTCTGGTTTTCCTGCCACTGGAACCTGCTCTTTTTTACTGGGCCCCTGCATGCATTGCTGCCTTTTTCTGCCCGCAAACAAATCTGCACCAGTCCCAACAGAGCCCCATTGAGCTCATTGACTCCCCCTCCCTCACTCACTCTTTCTGTGTCTCCTGGCACTGCATGCTACCATTTTGTACTGGGCTCCTGCCTGCATTGGCAGCTTTTTCTGGCCAGAAAGAAATCTGAAGTAGTCCTGAACCAGCTCCACTGAGCTTGCTTACTCCCCCTCTGTCACTCTTGCATTCCGTTTCTGCCGGCGCTGCAAGCTGGTCTTTTGTACTGGGCTCCTGCCTGCGTTGCCACATTTTCTGCCCACAAAGAAATCTGCAGCAGCCACACTAGAGCTCCACTGGGCTCGCTCACTACCGCACTGTCACTCGCTTGTTCTGTTTCTCTTGGCGCCGCAGACTGCACTTTTGCATGGGGCTCCTGGCTGCATTGGCACCTTTGTCTGTCCACAAAGAAATCTGCAGCTGCCCCAACAGAGCTCCGTTGAGGTCGCTTAGTCTCCCTCTCTCATCGCTCATTCTGTTTGTCCTGGTGCTGCAAGCTGCCCTTTTGTACCGGGCTCCTGCCTGTATTGGTGCCTTTTTCTGCCCACAAAGAAATCCCAGCAGTCCTGATAGAGCTCCGTTGAGCTCACTAAGTCTCCTTATCTCACTCGCTCATACTGTATCTCCCGCTGCTGCAGGCTGGCCTTTTGTACTGGGCCCCTGCCTGTACTGACGCCTTTTTCTGCCCAAAAAGAAATCCGCAGCAGTCCTGACAGCGCTTCGGTGAGTTTGCTCACTCCCCCTCCTTCACTCGCTCTCTCGTTCTGTTTCTCCCAGTGCTGCAGGCTGCCCTTTTGTTCTGGGCTCTTGTGTTGGGGCCTTTGTCTGCCCACAAACAAATCTGCAGCAGTCCCGACAGAGCTCAGTTCAGCTCGGTCCCTCCCCCCTCTCACTCGGTCGATCTTAATCTGTCCCAAACACTGATTTCTCAGAGTGACAATGCTATTGTCCGGCAGGAGTGCAAAAACATATTTTAGCCAGGATGTGAAAAATGACAGCTGTAGTGTTCATAAGGAGTTGTGAAAAAATGCCACTGTTGAAAATGTGGCATGACAGTATTACAAATTTGCAAAGTTACAAGGGTGCGTGGAAACAGTACAATACACACTTGTAATACAGTCATGTTATGGAGTTTCATCACCAAATTTTCAACGTAGGGATTTTAGGACCTCTGTCATTTTCTTAATCTGTCCTGAACACTGACTTCCCACAGTGACCACGTTGCTCTGCGCCGGAACTGTGAAAACACATTTCAGTCAGGATGTGAAAAATGACAGCTGTACTGCTTATAAGGAGGTGTGAAAAAATGGCACTGTTGAAAATCTGGTGTGACAATATTACAAATCTGCGAAGTTGCGAGGGTGCATGGAAAGAGCGCAACGTACACTTGTATCACAGTCAATTGATAGGCTATCATCACCAAATTTTCAACATAGGCATTTTAGGACCTCTGCTCATGAACAGTATCATTGTCATTTTCTTAATCTGTCCTGAACAGTGATTTCCCACAGCGACCGCTCTATTCTGCGCTGGAAGTGTGAAAACACATTTCGGCCAGGATGGGCAAATGACAGCTGCACTCTTCATAAGTAGGTCTGGGAAAATGGCAATACTGAAAATCTGGAGTGAAAATATTATAAATTCGCAAAGTTACGAGCGTGTCTGCCAACTGCGCAACACACGCTCGTAACACAGTCATTTTATGGAGTATCATTACCAAATTTTCAACATAGGCATTTTAGGACATCTACTCATGAACAGTGTCACTGTCATTTTCATAATCTGTCCTGAACACTGATTTCCCACAGTGACCACTCTATTCTGCTCCGGAAGTGCGAAAACACATTTCGGCCAGGATGTGAACAATGACGGCTGTACGGCTCACAAGGAGGTGTGACAAAATGCAATGTTGAAAATCTAGCATGAAAATATTGTGAATTCACAAAATTACAAGCATACGTAACAACTGCGCAACACATGCTCGTAAAACATTCAGTTTTTGGATTTTTTCCACCAAATTTGCAGCATAGGCTTTTTGAAAAGCCCACCTCATGAACACTAGCACTGTTGTTTCATTAATCGGCCCCAAAGGGTGATTCCACACAGTGACCGCAAAACCACCTTTCGAGGCCGATTAACACCATGACAGTTCAAGAATTCATGAGGAGGGATCCCAAAAGCCCCATTTTGAACATTTGGTGAAAAATTCCCCAAAATGCCTGAGATATGCTCTAAAGTTGAAAAAAAAACCTATTTATTACATTATACAGCTTACCTCCATTTCCTCAGTTTACGGTCTGCTTTGAAGAGTGCAGATGTGTTCCTGGCCCACCGAAGATCGTCACGCTGAGCTCCGGAGGTAAGTATGGGGTGAGGGGGGTGTGGGGAGGCAGGGTGCACAGTGGGTGGGTGCGGGTTGCAGGTGGGGAGTAGGGAGAGCGCCGAGGGACAGTTTCCTTTTTTTCCAGAGAAAGAAAACAAAAGACGTCGCGGGACCATTTTTCCCTTCACAGGGGCATCTGGCATGCTGAGGTGGGCTCCCAGTGTGCCAGCAGAGGCTTTCGTTTGGGGGGCCAGCAGCAGCTGATGGCGTATTGAGCACCCCCATCAGCAGGAACAAAACCAGGGGGGTATCATTATGCCGACGGGGATTGGGCACCCCCGTTGGCAGGAACAAAATGGGTGGGGTATTATTATGCTGACAGGGATTGGGCACCCCTTGGCAGGAGCAAAACTGGGGGGTATCATTATGCCGATGGGGATTGGGCACCCCCGTCAGCAGGAACAAAACGGGGGGTATCATTTTGCTGACAGGGATTGGGCACCCCATTGGCAGGAGCAAAACTGGGGGTATCATTATGCTGATGGGAATTGGGCACCCTGTCGGCAGGAACAAAAAGAGGGGGTTATTAGAATACCGATGGGGAGTGGGGTCCCCCATCAGCAACAACAGAAACACGGGGGCAACAAAGCCGATGGGGATTAGGGCCCCCATCAGCAAGTAAACACGGTGGGGGGGTTATATTGTTTGAGAACACGGCGGCAAGCCACCACCATGTTCCAAACAATATCAGGGGGTTCACATCCCGCCCTACAATGATGGGTCGCTCCCTCATTGCAGTGGATGGCAGATGCTGCAATGACAAGGCGGCCCCTGACTGCAGTGGCTACTTTTTTAGAAGGTTGTGACACGCTGGCTGAACTAGTGTCAGCAGCAGCATGCCACAGCATTGGGGGATGGGGGACAAGCCTTTGCAGGCTGTGGGGGCATTGGGCACAACAGTGCCACACATCCACAACCTGCTTGTGGAGAAAGCTGACGCAACATGTTTCTTGCCCATGCGTGCAATCAACATAAAAATGTATACGACTTATATTATGGGAAACAGTATTATTCTCTTCTACCAGTCCCCATGAATAAAAAAGGATTTTTTTTCACATGGTGTCCAAAAATAGGAATATAAAATCATTTAGACATCATGCCTTGTCAATAACAAGGGTCACAGGTACCATCCACTGTACTACTTCTATGTATATGTATGTGTGTGTGTGGGGGGGGGACCAGATGCAAGCAAAACTCAAAACTACATGTGGACTGTAATTAAAAGCAAGTATGTGACCCCCCCTTATTTTTATTTTTACTTTACTTTAAATGTGATATTTAACAGCTGACTGCTGATGGATCACTCACACCTGGTGCAGCATGATAAGTGGCGTCACAGTAACAATGTGGTGGCGGCCAAATGACATGTTTACAAACACAGACTATGCAGGTGCAGTTTTCATTGATCAATAGTTTTTAAAGCCTCCAGTATGCACCAAGATGATCGATCATAATGTCAAGTCATGTGCTATACAGCCCACTGCATTGGCTGTGCCCACAGATGTGTGAAGTACCATTTTGTTGGTAATTATGCAGCTGCACATCAGGGCAATCTGAAGAAAACAACCACCCATGTAATCAGACATATGCAAAGCCCTGTTAGGGGGACTGTTGTCTTATTGCTTTATGATGCAGACATCTATGCAATGTCCTTTAAAAAAAGAGATATGAAAGAAAACTGTTATCATACAGTGCTACATAGCAGGACATCATTGATTTCATTATTTGTTCTATTTGTTTATGTTTCTAACATTATTTGGGGAGAGGGGTTGAGGAGTGTGGAGGGGGCTGTGCAGCTGACCATCACTTATAAAATTTCAAAAAAAGGATAACAACATCGTGAACAGATAACACAAGAAGGGTGATACAACTAAGGAGAAAGATCCCTAAAGTGACTTTAGCCACTACCATTCCAATTCATTCCAACTAGGAATCATATTCCATTTATGGCTAAAGATGCTAATCTGACTGTGTGTTTTGACTGGGTAATTGCAGAAAATTTAACAGCTAAACATACTCCACAGTTAATTATTTCTTATTTATGCAATCTTATTTTTAGGTTGCTATGCCAATCAGTTGTACAGTATTATGGATATTTTACTGTATTCTGAAAGGTGAATAATACGCATGTACGCCGATAGTACATATTGGGCACCAGTTAAAAAAAAAAAGTAAAACAAGCAGATAAAAAGAAAAAAAAACAGCAGAAAACATTTGCATTCAACCAACATGATTTCCCTGTACTGGAGTATTTCATTAGGAATATCAACAGTAGCAAAACTGATCACAGATGATGGCTGCACTATGCATGGGACATGAACGCAAGTAAGCGCTTGCTTGCAGAATGACAAGTACTGTATAGGGGCTGGGTGGAGGGAAGAGAAACAGTACATTGAGACTATGCAGACACTTGTTTGATAACTCATATGAAATTGGCATCAAGATGAACAGGTGACAATGAGGAAAATAATTTCTGCATTCATCTTTCATGTCACTATGTTTGCCAGTTCCTGATTTCTTTGTAGTGGCAAAACAAAACAAAGAAAACACTGTTGGCAGGTTAAATTAAGGCACTAAAAACAACAATGCATACACATAGTGCTGTGAGTATCTGTGACACAAAGATCTGTATTAAAGTAGCACACAATATATTGGTACCAGCTAAAACATCAAAATTCTAAAAATAATACAGATTGTACTGTCACAGCTAAGACAGAGATAACCAACAATTTAAACTGATACCTGAGTTCTGAGATCAAATGTCCATTGACTGTGTACTGGTTTTTATCACGATTTCAAAAAATAACAGTTTGTCACTGACAGAACAGTAACACAGACATCAGAGGTATAATTACACTACTTCACAGTCAATCAAAACATATTTTCCAACAGACTACCTAGTTTATGATTTGAGCCCAACTGTACACCATACCACTAGCTCAAACAAGGACATCATGTGGAACTCAGATATTGTCAACAGTCTCTCATGCCATGAAAAGAATCCTCAGTAGTGAAGCAGCAGCTGGTTAGTGAATTACTGAAATAAATCAAAACCAAATGATGACGGGAGTCAGTCTGATATAAAAAAGAGTTTTATTAACAAATTTAACATATTTAAGACAAAAGTATAAGTCAAGACTATTTCCTGTCTCCTTTAAGTTACAGTATTTTTTTTTACAGTGGAGGTTTGAAATAGACTGTTCATATGCACTTTTTATCTTGGCTCGTGCATAGCAAATTTGGAGGAGCGGTCACTGTGGGTGAATGCAGGGCATGCATCAGAAGGTGCTTCCCTCATTCCTTAATAAGGCAGCTGCAGGCGCTGACACCAGGCATATGTCTAGTGGCCACCAGATCTGAGAAAAGGTCGAACACGCCCTTCTGATGTGCCTATCCAGTGCCTGCAGACTGCCCCAACCCACTTCACTTGCCAATGGGGAGTCTACTCCCCATCAGCATAATGCCCCTCTCCCATTTAAAATGTGTGCCGAGGGGGTGCCCAATCCCCTTCGGCATCATGCACCCCCGAATAGTCTTTCTTTGTCAACTGGGGGCCCAATCCCCATTGACGTGAGTCTCCCTTCCTTGTTTATTTTGCCAACAGGGGAGCCCACTCCCCATCGGCATAATGTTCACCCCTTGCTTTTGTTGTGTGCCGAGGGGGGTGCCCAATCCCCCATGGCTCTTGTTCTGCCCCCCTTCAGTATGTGTCGACAGGGGTGCCCAATCCCTCATTGGCTACAGCATCCCCCTCCCTGCAAAACACTCAGGTGGCACACTGGGAGCCCACTCCAGCATGCCAAATGCCCCTGAAATACAAAAACCATCCTGCAAAACCTGTGAAAGAAGAAAATGGTCCCTCACGGTCTCCCTGCCCCCTCTCCCAACCTGCACCCACCCTCTGCATGCCTTGCCTCCCCACACCCCCCTCACCCCATACTTACCTCCAGAGCCCTGCACAATGATCTTCTGTGGACCGGGAACATGTCTGCACTTTTCAAAGCTGACTGCGAACTAAAGAAATGCCGGTAAGCTGTGTAATGGCATAAATAGGGTTTTTTCAACTTTGGTGCATATCTTGGCCATTTTTGGGAATTTTGGCACCAGATTTCAACATGGAGTTATTAGAACCCCTTCTCATGAATTCAGTCACTGTCATGGCATTATTCGGTTCTGAAATGTGATTTTGCAGTCGCTGCTAGGAATCACCTTTCGGGACTGATTAATGAAACGACATTGCAACTGTTCATGAGGGGGGCTCTCAAAAAGCCTATGTTGCAAATTTAGTGGAAAAAATCCCAAAAATGGCTGTTTTATGAGAGTGCATTATGCAGTTTCCAAGCACACTCATAACTGCATGAATTTGTAATATTTTCACTCCAGATTTTCAAAATTGCCATTTTCCCACAACTCCTGATGCATAGTACAGCTGTCATTTTTACATATCCTGGCCAAAATGTGTTCTCACACATCTGGCGCACAATAGCGTGGTCACTGTGAGAAATCAGTTTTTGGGACAGTTTGTGGAAATGATGGTGACACTGTTCATGAGCAGAGGTCCTAAAATGCCTATGTTGAAAATTTAGGGACGAACGTCCATAAAATGACTGTGTTACAAGCGTGCATTGCACAGTTTCCACGCACCCTTGTAACTTCACAAATTTGCAATATTTTCATGCCAGATTTCCAACACTGAAATTTTTTAACACCTCCTTATCAAAAGTACAGTTGTCATTTTTCACATCCTGCCCAAAATGTGTTTTTGCACCTGTGGCGCACAATGACGTGGTTGCTGTGGGAAATCAACTTTTGGGACAAATTAACAAGACCACAGTGCCACTGTTCATGAAGGGAGGTCCCAAAATGCCTATGTTGAAAATGTGGTTAAAAAAATCCCGAAAATAATTGGGATACGGACATGTGTTGCACAGTTTCTATGCATGCTCATGACTTCACCAATTTTTCATATTTTCACTCCAGATTTCCAACTTTGCAATTTGTTTACACCTCCTCATGAACAATACAGTTGTCATTTTTCACATCCTGCCTAAAATGTGTTTTCATCCCTGTGAATGGCATAACTGCTGTGCAAAACTACCTTTCAGCTAACAAGCTGATAGTGCTGCTCTTCATGAGGTGGGGTCACAAAACACCTTCGGCGTTAGGGTTTCCAACTGTAACTCCCCACCCTGTAGAGACTGCCAGGCATCAGGGGTGTGACTTGGGATCATTGGCTGTAATGCTCACTCCATTCCACCTCCACCCCCACCCTGCAGCCAGTGACAGGCATCGAGGTCTGCTTTGGAGTGTTCACCCTAAAAGTTCACCCCATTCTCCTATACTGCACCCACTTCAGCATATTTCCTTATGGAATGGTGTTAGTATAACACCAAAAGACCCCAAAGCACACCACAACACTTGCCAGTGTCTACAGGGTAGGGTAAGGTAGAATGGCATAAGCCTTATAGCTGATGACCCCAAGACACACCCCAAATGCCTGTCACTCTCTGCAGGGTGGGGTTGGTGGCTTCAGTTCCATACCTCACTGCCATTTCTATTATGCATCTCTAATTCCTGCGCTACCAATGCCAATGCCAGCGAGACAACATTCAGCATTGACAAATGCTTGTTCAACTTACCATGCTGTTGAAATTCTGCTGACAAAGTACTAAAAAAGGAGTTTGCTTGTCTGTGATGGTTATATGCCTTCTTCCTGTAAACTTAGATCAACTAATCTGACTGTTTTACAGGGAGTGTGTTTTTTTACCTTTGGATTTTAATAATCTTTACTGTGCCTGTGCTCTCTTTTCATCATGTTTGAGGTACAGGAATATAAAGAAGTTGAGGACATACATTTAAACTTTGATATTGGTACCCAACCTTACCAATTTGAGCTTCCAGTGTTAATCAGTCTGAGAGGATACAAGCTGCATCTGATTCTGACATAGAGACTGACAGTTCTGATTCAGATGACACAAACCATAGACTTACTTTGGACTGGTTAGTATTTTATTTATTTATTTATTTAAAAGTTTTACCAGGAAAGGCATACTGAGCAGACTACTGCTTGATTCCAGATGTGTCCTGGAGGTATTGGAGACGGGATGATACATATCAAATACAGAAATACAAAATACAGAAATTTCAAAGAATATATACAAACAATATATACAAGAATATATACAGTATGTACACAGCAAGCAACAGAAAATCTGAGTTGATAAGGCAGCAATTGGTAGAAGGTGCAATGACAACTAACAGGATCAGAGTTAAACATTTTGAGTACACCACAGTTAGAGCAAGCTGGAGAGCTGGCCCATTCCTAGTATGAGTCTAGGCAGCATGAGCAGTTAGCGGAGACTTGCCCTTTAATGAGGGAATTTAGTTGCCGAGAGGAGGGAGCATGCCTAATGTCCACAGGCAGGGAGTTCCCTAGTTTTGATAGTCGGGCTCTAAAAGCCGACTGGCCAGCAGAGGTCGCCATGTACCGGACTTGAAGGAGGCGGGAGTCAGAATTCCTGAGTGAGTATGTAGGTGATGTTTGAGCAGTTAGGGTAGAGGCAAGGTAGCTGGTAACTGGGCCCAGAATTTGGCTGTGAGTCTATTACACTGGGACTGGCACCTGTCGAAGAGTGAGGGGAGGTTAAGGGACTGATAGAGGTCACAGTGGTGGGTGGAGGGTGAACAGTCCAGTGTGAAATGACAGAAGGAGTTGAAAAAAGGATCCAGTCTAGCTAGGGTGGACTTAGGGGCAGCACTGTAGACTATGTCCCTATAGTCAAAAATAGGGAGGATCATTTTCTGCAGTATCTCTTTGCGGGCTGGCAGAGGAATGCAGCTACGGTTCCGGTATAATGTGCCCAGCCTGGGGTGCAGTTTTTTGTGGGTTGCATTGATATGTGTAGAAAAGTTGAGGTACTGGTCCAGCTAGACCCCTAAATATCTGAAGGAAGTACAAACTTCTAATGGGGTCCCATCTAGGGTTTTGAAAGTGAGGGAGGCAGGAAGTCGAGAGAGTTTCTGCCTCATGCCGAAGGTTAAGGAGACCATTTTCTTGGCATTGAGAATAAGTTGATTTGCGTAAAACCAGAGCTGAACATCATTGAAATCTTGCTGGAGTCTGGGTGCTACTTTCAGGGGGGAGGGGCCTGTGGTATACAGTACTGTATCACCTGCATATATGTGAATGGATGTGTGTGGGCAGGCTGATGGCAGGTCATTCAGGAAAATGGAGAACAAGACTGGGCCAATGACAGGGCCTTGGGGGACACCAATGGTGACAGGGAGGGAGTTGGAGGTGGAGGCACCAATTCTGACTGATTGGGACCTGTCTGCAAGGTATGATTTGAACCAGCTGATGGCTGCACTGGAGAGACCTGCGCTGGAGAGCTTTGACAGGAGAAGGGCATGACAGACAGTGTCAAAAGCCTTATCTAGTTCAATGAAAATGTCAGATG
The DNA here is from genome assembly GCA_016271365.2 of Neoceratodus forsteri. Taxonomy (NCBI): domain Eukaryota; kingdom Metazoa; phylum Chordata; order Ceratodontiformes; family Ceratodontidae; genus Neoceratodus; species Neoceratodus forsteri. Next base: position 30,824,589 of record JADMNL010000028.1, read on the forward strand.
TGATGTGACCTTTGTCCATGCCAATCAGGATGGAGTCTGTGAGTCTGAGGAGTGAAGTGACAGTGGAGTGGGATTTCCTAAAGCCTGACTGGTTAGGAGTAAAGAAGGAGGAGAAGTCGAGGAAGGAGGTAAGTTGCAAGAGAACTAGATGTTCCTAGATTTTGGCTAAAATTGGAAGGAGGGAGATGGGTTACCAGGGGAGGATGGGTCACCACCTTTAGGGAGGGGGATGACTATGGCATGCTTCCAATCTGAGGGGATAGAGGCGATAGTGAAGGAAAAGTTGAAGAGGGATGTTAGGGGGATGGCAATTGCTGAAGTAGAAAGGTTGAGCATTTTGGCATCCAAACCCAAGGGGCACTTACCCTAAGAGGGATTGAGGGCAAGCAGGGCTTTGAGTACTTTGGATGGAGTAACCAGGGAGAAGGAGAAAGCTAGGTTGCGGGTTTGGTTGGGTAGGGATGTGGATATAGGGTGGTGTGTAGCAGGTGGTGGGTTAGAGTAGAGAGGGGACACACTGCTAGCGAACACAGTGTTGAAAACAGTGGCCACTGCATGTGATTCTGATATAGTGGAGCTGCTTACAACTAGGGCAGGGGTGCGGGACTGCGTGGGCAGGGAGAAGAGTGATTTGATCAACCTCCAAAACTTAGCTGGGTGATTTAGATTGTTTTGGAAACATGATGTGAAGTAGTAGGCTTTAGCCTGTTGGATAAGCCTGGTGCAGGCATTTCTGAGTGTTCGATAGTGTAGGTGGTCAGCGTGCGTACCTGATGCTTTGTCAGCTTTCCACGCCTGGTCCCTGGATCGGAGGTGATCCATGAGGTCTGCAGAGATGAAGGGCAGATGGGCTCCCCTTACTCATACCTTTTTGAGTGGGGCATAGTGGTCCCAGATGGCAAGAAATTTGGACTTGAAGAAGTCTAGGGCAGAGTCAATAGAGGTGGCCTTGGAGATGAAAGACCAGTCCAAGTTTGCTAAGTCATTTAGGAGTCCTTCGAGGTTAAAGGATTTATATGACCTGATGAGGAGAGTTCTTGTTGGAGGTGACTTGGCTTTCAATATTTTGCTTACTACATATATCATGTGGTGATCGCTCAGGGAGTCTGGTAGGAGGCCAGAGGCAATTATCCTGTGTGGGTGAGAAGTGAGGGCCCAATCCAGTAGGGGGTAGTTCAGTGTTTAGTGGTTTAGATGCGTGGGCTCAGTGATCTGTTGAGACAGATTTAATGTTGCCACATGGTTTCATTGCTTGGTGCTAGCACCAGAGAGCCAGTTCAGGTTAAAGTCACCAAGGATGTGGAGCTCTCCGCCTGAAGTAATGGTTTTAAGGTTGTCCAGGTGCTCTGCAACAGAGTTTAATTGGGAGTCTGGGGAACAATAGGAGCCTGCTATAAATATGGGGATTGAGTGGGGTAAGGAGATTTTTATTAGCAAGGCGTCAATGGTTGGCGGGAGTGTGGATAGCGAGACTGGAGAGAACTTTACGAGGGATGATATGTAAATGGCTTTGCCGCTACCTCTCTTGGTACCCGGGTGGTCATGACAAGTGATGGAATAACCTGGAATAGCTACGTCTGCATCCAGGTTGTGAGGTTTCAGCCAGGTCTCAGTGATAATCAAGATGTCAGGATATAGAGATAGTACTATTGGTTGGAGCAAGGGCAGTTTTTGTAGGAGGCTGCATGTATTTAGGTGGACTATTTTTTAGGCCTCTGGGTAGTTGGCCAGTGGGGGAAGGGTTGTGGCTAGTGTGGGTGGCTGGTCCAGGGTTTAGATCGATGTCTCCTGTGAGGAGGAGTAGTAAGTTAGCACCAGTTTTGAATTTGGTAGAAAACATTTCGGCCTGTGGTGGGCAGTGTGAGTCTGGGAGGGCTGTGAAAAATATCCTGCCACAGGGAATTTTATCACTGTCAGCCCAGCATGAAAAGATGGGGGGAGAATGGAAGGACCAGTAAGCCAATAATGGTGTGGCGCGAGGGGGTACTGTCCAGTTATGGAGGAGGAGCATAGACTTGGGTGTGTTTTGGGAAGTGATTTCTGGAGGACTAGGTTGCTATTTAGGGAGGAGTGATGGTGGGAAGGATGCTACTGTGGCAAGAAAGGCTATCCCTAAAAAAGTTTTATAGTCTACGTGCAGCACGGTGATGCTGGATGGGGGATTTAGTGCGACAATTGGCTGTACTGGCCACTAGTGATGAGAACAGATAAGCTGCAAAGAAGAAAGTAGGGTGATTGGTTAAATTTGTCACCTGACTCAGCCTATATATTAAATTGCTCATCAAGAGTGGTGGTAGGGGTGGTGGGGCAACTGACGCAAAGCGTCAGCAGGGAGAACATAGTCCTCGGAGACACAATGGATTAGCTGCTGCGCCTGAGTGCCTCTTGTACCTTCAGATTTTGATTTGGCTCTTTTTAATTATTAATACCTAATTATTGCTTTATCTGTAATCTAGGGGTCATTGTCTGTATTATTTTAGCAACACAAAGGTATTCCAGTCCTTCACATAATCTGTGATAGCCCCCCCATTATATTGTATAGCAACTCATTGATCTATGCTGCATCACACATTGTATATCTATGTTTTTTAATATGTCTTTGTACTCATCTGTTCTGAGCAATATCAAGTCATACTGTTTATTGCATGTACAGTATGTGTGTGGGGGGGCTCACCAGAGGTGCCCATGTGTAACCATTGTTATAATTTGATGTTGCTTCATATTAGGTTATTAGGGGCTGTGTTAGGATATGGTTTCATCTTGTATTGCAGTACAAGTATGTTTATGCATTTTTTCTCATTGTGTATGGTACATATTCTGGTGTGTGTGTGTGTGTGTGTGTGTGCGTGCGTGCTTGCGTGCATGCATGCGTGTGTGTGTGTGTGTGTGTGTGTGTGTGTGTACTGCAAGGGTGACCCTGAGTGTCTGTTTCTGTACTGTCACCTGTGTGACCACATGTGGATGTTCATGGACAGGGGTTGAAACTGGGACTACCTCCCCAGCCAAATGTTGTTAGATATTGTTTTGGGGTAGACAAAAATCTTTATAAGAATAAAAAAGAGCATTGGAAGTCTTACCTTTAGCGCTTTGAAAAACAAGACTGCCATCCTAAGCATGAGCAGGACGACAGACCTGTTTTTCAACGTGGTAAAAGTAAGACTTGCAATGCTCTTCATTCTTCTCACAGTGATCCCCACGCTCAGGAGAGAATGTACTTTTAACGCCAACTACCACTTACGCTTGTTCAGGAAATTCTCAAACATGTAATGTGTGTTCACATTGAGAAGAGTCATCCAGCAGTGGAAAAGTGGCCAAACATAAAGATGATGTGCTTGGTCTGAGCTAAAGTATATATTTTTAAAATTTAGGTAACAGATCTTACTGTTACTCATACTGAGGCACATGAATAGTTTATTTTGCCATAGATGTTATTACAGGCACACTGGTCACACAAGTTCAGTATAGCTGCTGAAAGCTGACAGTGTCCCTTTAATGTGTTCACTGCTCATGCACTACATTGATAAAAGTTTCCAGCGAGCTGCAAAGTACAGTATGCTGAAACTGAATAGCAGCTGGAAACAAACCATTAGGAAATTTATTAATTAATTGCAGTGAGCAGTGCACACATTAAGCAAGTCACTGAAAAATGCTAAACCAGTGAGTTGGAGGGACAGTTTAATGTGACTTGTACTGTATATTTTATTGGAATATATATGCACATATGTGTATATGTATTAGTCAGTGTGTGTGTATATCACAACAATTAGAAAGAGCAGTTAGGTGGCTCAGTTGTTAGTGCAAAAATTGCTAGTCTACATTCTCCCGTTATCTAGATTAGTTTCTGCCTTATGTATGTCCTTGCTGATTTACATGAGTAATCTAGTGGCAACCCCCAACCTCTGATATCTCCCAGAGCCTGAAAATAAAAAAATGGTCCCTCAATGCAATTTTTTAATCTGTAAAAATGTGTGTGTAGACAGTGCACTGTTATGTTATACTGGAATATATATGCATATATGTGTATGTGTATTAGGCAGTGTGCGTGTCTGTGTGTGACAAAAATTAGGAAATGCAGTTAGGTGGCTCAGTGGTTAATGCAAAAATTGCTAGTCTACATTCCCCTGCTATCTGGATCAGTTTTAGCCTTATGCTAGTTATTGCTGATTTAAATGAGGTGTCTAGTGGCACCCCCCCCCCAACCTTTGATATCCTTTGTAGCCTGAAAAGAAGATCAAGGTCCCTCAATGTCTTTTTTTCATGTGTAAAAAAAGGTCCATAGCTGATACAATCCCACACCCCCAACCCTACCTCCTACTGAGTATAAGCCACCGCACATTACCCCAGATGTCCCCACATACTCACTCACCTGAACAGATCCCAGTGTGAAGATCCACTGTACCATGGAAGACATGTCTTGCAGCTGGAACCAGTGACTGCTATATGAGAAATAAGGTAAGTGCAGTTGAAAACCCATTGAAATACATCAAACCGAACTTACCTTATTTCTTATACAGCAGTCTCCAGTTCAAGTAGCAAGACATGTCTTGAATGGGAGAGTGGATCTTCGCACTGGGACCTGTTCAGGTGTGTTCAGGTGTGTGGGGGAGTCTGGGAGTGGGGGGTGGTGGGTGCTTAGTTTGAGGCTGGGTTGGGGAGTGTCTAGTCACATCACCACCCAGTTGACCCTATTAATCTCTAATTAGTGTGCACCCCATGCCCAAACTGAACTATAGAGCCCCCCCCTTGCATCCAGGATACCCCTGTGTCTATCCCACTCCTTCTTAAATTCTGTGACCATTTTAGCCCCTACCCCCAACCTCTGGTTGACTAACCCAGGTGTCCACCACCCTGTCTATGAAAACATATTTTCTCACATTTCTCCTGAGCCTTCCCTCCTGTAACTTCACTTGACTTGGAGCATTTCTTACTTTGGAAGATGCTTCCTTCCTGTACTCTGTTTATACTGGTGATGTATTTGTATGTCTCAATCATGCCCCCCTTCCTCCTTTACTCCAAGGAATATATATTTAACTCCTTTAGTCTTTCCTCATAGGTCTTATCCTGCAGGCTCTGCACCATTTTAGTTGCCCTCCACTGCATTGTCTCCACCCTCTCTATGGTCTTTCTCAGATAGAGCTTCCAGAAGTGGATGCAGTATTTGAGGTGAGATCTCATGAGTGTCTTATACATGGGCAAGATATCCTCCCACTTTTTACTCAAGGTACCCCCGTATGCATCCAAGCATCTGGCTATCCTTTCCAGCTGCCTTATCAAACCGCCTATTTTCTCTTAGGTCCTGTGAGATGATAACTCCCAGGTCCCTTTCCTGCTTTGTGACTGTCAGTACCTCTCCACCTAGTTTGTACTTTGCCCCTGGGTTCTTGTGCCCTATGTGCATGATCCTATGTACCCTATGTGCATGATCCTGGGGAAGAGTATACAATGGGGGGTGAGATACTAACAACAACAAAAATGGAAAGGGACCTGCGGTAGGCATATCAGATGACCTAAAGGTGGGCAAACAATGTGAGAGGGCAGCAAGGAGGGCTGGGTGGATACTGGGATGCATAGGGAGAGGCATCACCAGTAGAAAACAGGAAGTTATCATCCCTCTGTACAGACAGCTGGTCAGACCCTATCTGGAGTACTGCGTGCAGTTCTGGAGACCCAATCTCCGCAAAGACATAGACAGGATGGAAGCTGTCCAGAGGAGGGCATTCAAAATGGTGCAGAGTCTGCACCGGAAGACATATGAAGAGAGACTTAAGGAGCTTAATATGTATAGCCTCGAGGAAAGGAGGGAGAGGGGGACATGATAGAAACTTTCAAGTACCTCAAGGGAATCAACAAAGTCCAAGAGGGTAGCATCTTTCAAAAAAAGAGGTGTGCAAGAACAAGAGGGCACAATTTGAAGATAGAGGGGTGGCTCAGATGTAATTTAAGGAAGTATTGTTTCACAGAGAGGGTTGTGGATGCATGGAACGGCCTTCCGGAGGAGGTTGTGGAGTCAAAACAGTGGTGGAATTCAAGCATGCATGGGACAGTCATAAGACAATTCTGGGGGGTGGGGGTAGGAAGAAGTAGGCTGCTGGTTAACTAGGATCTGCAGCTTATCCATTAGGTAGGGAAATGGGCAGACTGGGTGGGCCAAGCGGTCCTTATCTGCCATTAAATTCTATGTTTCTATGTTTCTATCCTGCACTTCTTTGCATTGAATCCCAGCTGCCATTCTTCAGATCATTTCTCCAATTGTCTAAGGTCTTTCCTCATTCTTTCAATACCCCCGGGAGTGTCCACCCTATTGCATACCTTTGTGTTGTCTGCTGAAGAAGTATACCTATCTCTCCAGTCGCTCTGCAATGTCCTCAATGAAGACATTGAAGATGACCTGCCCCAACACCAACCCCTGTGGCACCCTGCTCATCATCTCTCCCTCTCCAAAGTACTCCCTCTTTACCACAACCTTCTGACTCCTGCCATTCATCCAGTTCTCCACCCATGGAACTATTTTAGAATCCTCCCTTAGGCTGTGCAGTTTGTTAATCAGCCTTCTATGGGGGACAGAGTCGAAGGTCTTTCTGAAGTCCAGATAGGCCACATCCACTGCACTTGCCAGGTCCACTACCTTGGTTACCCAGTCATGCCATAGATTAGTACAATGAGTTAGTGCAAAACAAAGTGCTTATCCTAAATTCAGGAAAAGTTAGGGTTAGATGTATAAGTAGATAAATGCCATGTAAGGCAGTGATGTGTGTTAGTGTGTGTGCGGCAATACTCTATGTGTAGGTAGTGCACTGCTATGTTATAATGGAATACATATGCATATATGTGTCTATGTATTAGTGAGTGTGTGTGTGTGTGTAACAGAACAATTAGAAAGTGCAGTTAGGTGTCTCAGTTGTTAGTGCACAAATTGCTAGTCTACATTCCCCAGTTATCTAGATCAGTTTCAGCCTGTCATTGCTGATTTAAATGAGCTGTCTAGTGGCAACCCCTCACCCTCCAATGTTCCTCAGAGCATGAAAAGAAGAAAATGGTCACTTGATGTCTTTTTTTAAAATCTGTAAAAATGTGTGTAGATAGTGCTTTGCTATGTTTCACTGGAATATACACCACCGGTCAAAAGTTTTAGAACACCCCCATTTTTCCAGTTTTTATTGAAATTTACGCAGGTTAATGTCTCAATGTACTCTGAAATTAAAGCATAGAACAAATAAACAATTGGAGATAAAAAAGAAATCATAGAATCATTTTGTTTAACAAAATTTAATCTAAATTTTTGACTCAGCAAAGTAGCCACCTTTTGCAGATATACTGTAACCGCCAAACACACTTGTGGCATTCTTCCTACAATGGACATCAAATATTGTTCGGGAAGTTCTTCCCAACACTGTTGCAGAAGTTCCCACAAATGTTTTGCACTTGTAGGTTGCTTTGCTTTCACCCTTCTGTCCAGTTCATCCCAAACCAGCTCGATGGGGTTTAAGTCTGGAGACTGTGCTGGCCATTCCATGATTTGAAGCCTACTGTCTTGTTCTTTTCCTCGAAGATAGTTCTTACATAGCCTGGAGGTATGTTTTGGGTCATTATCTTGCTGTAGGATGAACCCCTGACCAACTAGGTGTAGACCAGAGGGTATTGCATGGCGCTGCAAAATGCTGTGGTAGCCCTTTTGGTTCAGGGTGCCAGTCACTCTGTGCTGTTGTCCTGTGAGCCGCCTATCACTCAAGCTGTTGACTCTCAGAAACTTGTCTTCTGATTCTGTTTGGCTTTGGTCTGCCAGACCTCTTTCTGTCAGAGTTTCCTCCAGTTTCCAAGTGCCTTTTGATGGTGTAGGAAACTGTACTCCACCTGACACCTTGGCTTTCTTTGCAATTTCTCTAAAGCAGTTTTGCTAACCTAATCTTTTTTTTAACTCTAGCAGTTTACCGCTTACCTTTGTACCATTTCAGGTTATTCAGTGGACTTGAATTGCTTACATTTCAATAAATACTGGAAAATTGGGGTGCTCTAAAACTTTTGACCGGTAGTGTGTATGCATATATATATATATATATATTTATATATATATATATATATATATATATATATATATATATATATATATATATATATAGGGATATGCAATGGAAGTAGTAATAATGATTTATCTGCACAAATAGTTTGACCTCAGATAACCTCCTGTAAGCCAAGAGTGAGGTGTCTGATGTCAAACTACTCGAGTGCAGATAAATCATTTATTACATGGGCTTTCCATTGCATATTCCATTTATGCAATTCTTTTGTTTTTGCTTTTGTAGGAGACATTTGTTCATCAAAAAAGCAAGTAAAAATTGAATTTTCTGCCATTATTTGCTGATTATAGAAAATCTGAAAGGAATCTAGAAATGAAACACCTCTCATTTTGTAGATATTGTTATGCTGAACAACTTTTGTACTCAAAGTACCATACTATCATTTTTATTTTTAAGTTATTTGCATTTGCTTGATGAAAAAATGCACAAAATATGACTTTTCTGCTTTTTTTTGCTAATTATGAAAAAACTAAAATGTATATATCAATGAAACACCACTCATTTTGTAGATATTTCTGTGCTGAATAAACTTTGTACTCACAGTACCATGCTATAATTTTTCATGTTAAAGTTATTTACATTTGTTTGCTGAAAACATGAATAAAAATAAATTTTATGCTGGTTTTTTGCTAATTATTAAAAAATCTAAACTGTATCAATAAATGAAACATCACTCATTTTGTAGAAATTTCCATGCTGAACAACTTTCATGCTCACAGTACCATGCTATAATTTTTTTCATTTTAAAGTTATTTGCATTTAAATATGGTTAATACTGCTACTGAGGCCGAACATTCTAAATGTCATAAACACTGTATAGATAAATAGCTGATGATATAAGCACTGTGGCCTGAATAGTCAGACTGCGCCAGGCTGTGGTGCAAGCCTGGGTGCAGAGCAACTTGGCTGTGCAGGGGAGTTGACTGGACGATATTCAACGGAGCTGCGCCATGGCACAGCATAGTTGAATATCACACCATGGCCACCCGCAGTGTGCATGGTGCAGTGGCACTGCGCCAGCACAAGTGGTCAGAGTGGAGCAGTGGGATGCACTAGCACAAGTTCCATTGCGCTATGCTCAACAACCGCAATATTCAAAAGTGCACATGCAAATGGGACCATAATGTATGCAAGGTGCAAATGGGGCCATTTGCATGTCATTATGGCCCCATTTGCATGCAGGTTTGCTGATCCCCAGTGACTTGTGTCTGGCGCCCTGCCAGGCAGCAGCCGTTAGGGACCAACACCCCCTGCACAGTGCGGCAATGTGCCCCTCTGCCCAATCGTGGGCATATGTAGATTTAAATAATGTCCCATATCCCTGGTCATCCAGTGGACCACTCACAGCCCGATCGTGGGCTTAAGTATAATAAAATTCACTTCCTATATCCCTGGTGGTTCAGTGGACCACTGTCAGCCTGATCGCAGGCTGAAGTATAATAAAATGCACGTCCTATAACGCTGGTGGTCCAGTGGACTGCTTGCAGTCTGATCGCAGGCATTTGTATTAAAAAAATAAACTCAATATCCCTGGTGGTCCAGCCGTACCCTCCCCACCACCCACCCACTGAGCCCTACCGCCCCTGCTCCCCCAGTCAGCGGGCAGGCGGCAGCACCCCACCCACCTGCCGCCCATCCATTCACTTATCTGGAATGTGTAGTACAGTATAGGCTGCATGCCCATTGGCTCATGCTGTGGACCAATGGGCGACAGCCCTACCTATGGTGTCAGTCAGTGGGTGGCAGGGTGGCAGGTGGGTGGGAAGCTGCCACCTGCCGCTGACCAGGGTGAGCGGGGCAGTGGGGCTCAGTGGACGGGTGGGGAGGGGGTACCACTGGACCACCTGGGATATAGGACATGCTTTTATATATACTTAAGCCCGCGATCGGGCTGTGAGCAGCCCACTGGACCATGAGGGATATAGGACGTGAATTTATTTATACTTAAGCCCGTGATCAGGCTGACAGTGGTCCACTGGACCACCAGGGATATAGGTCATTATTTATGTACACAGATGCCTGTGATCAGACATGGGGGGTGCCGCCACGGAGGTGCAGCTGGAGCTCAGGTGGCCACCCACAGGTGGAAGCTGCCGTGTTGCACCCTGCAATATGGCAGCTCACCTGTGGGTGGCCAGCCATTGTTTCTTTTATTTTGGCTTACCTGTGTGCAGTGCAATTAGGGGTTGCACATGCACGAGTCCATACTCAGCACATCCCAGGCTGAATATCGGGATGTGCAGAGTATGCATGGGCACACCCCCCAACTGCACCGCATACATTACTAATGTACTCCGGCGTATCGGGATTTGTGACAGGCACAATCCCAATTTGAATATCATGCTGGGGTGCATCAGTGGGTTGCGCATGGTGCAACACTGTTGCGCCATGCACAGCCCTTTTGAATATCCGGGCCTGTGTGGATAAATGGCTGATGACATAAGCACTGTATACATAAATGAAATTTATGTACCCAGTTACACAGATAAACAGATTTATCACACTCGGTTTATCTCCACCCTTATTGCATAAATGCATTTATGTGTTTATATATTGGTCAATGTGTGTGCATCACAACAATTAGAAAGTGCAGTTAATTGGCTCAGTGGTTACTGCAAAAATTGCTAGTTTACACATTTCTCACTGCTCACAATACCATCATTTTGCAACTGTATTTGCTGTTTCTAGAGTTTGTTCAGTAAAACCACCTATCAAAGAATCATCATTGGGCCCACCTCTAACAAGCCTGAAAGGATGTGGTTTTAACTCCAATACATTTCTGTGCAATAAATGAGCAAGAAAGGTCTTTCGTTTCCATATTTTCACATATGTTCACCTTCTACAATTGTTAAACCACTGAGTCATCTGTTACTGAATTTACAGGATCCAGAGATTCAGGCAGTAACTCAGCACATGCCAGACTGAAGGCTATTCAGTTCTAGAACATTGGTGTTAAAGTGCAAAAATCAAGCATTAACATTAAACTGTTTACTTAGCTTTAATAGAGGGGTACTTCCATACCCCTGTTATGAGGAATGAAAAGGAGGTTTAATGTTAAACCCTGGCCTTTGCACCTTAACAACAATGATTGTCCCTGGATGGAAATGACATGAAATATTTGGTATGCACAATGAATGTGTCAGTATTGTCTGTTCTTAGAAATATAGCAATGATTAGCTGGGTGGTTCTAGAGTTGTAGATGTCTAAATATAGTTATTGTTCCAAGCTTTTAAGACTTTTTACTATGATAGCACAAAAATGGCTTATATTTAAAACCTAAACTTTTTGTAAAATGTGTCCCAAGGAGTTGTCTTTGAAAGGGTAGATGAGACAGAAATTTGTAGTTTTTGCTGTAATTAATTTAGAAAATAGTGTGGTGTTTTATGCACATACAGTCCTGTTTGTTTTGTTTGCTAGATAAGGTGTTTTAAGTGAAAGCATGCATAGTTTTAACAGCTCAGGTTTCAGTTTTCGTGTCAGAAAGAGTTTACATCTTTTGCGAATTCAAAAAAGTTGTCAAGTATTTTTAAATATGAAAATGATTAGTTCTTGTTTCTAGTTCTGGTTGAAGTGACCTTTTTTTTAATTAGTATTTTCATTGAATTTTTCCCCCTTTTTCTCCCATACCTGGGACCCCAGCAGACACGTATGTGTACTTGTGTGGAAGCACACACGCATGCCGTTTACTGGCTTGACTTTTCCACCCCATCCCTGGCTACTGCTGCCACACCCTCACGCCTACACTTCCCACTGGACCTCCACCTGGTGGACGCAGAACTACAGACAGTGCAGGCATCCATCCCGGGAGGGGTGATCCATCTTGTGGCTGCTCAATCCCGCTCCATCCCTCCCCCCTTGCCAGCTCCCCAACAACCTGAGGTCATTCCCAAACCCAGGTTGCCAGTGTAGCATGAGGTAATGTGTCCAGCACCTCAACCCTCAGTGCCACTGGGCTGGCTAGTTGATGTGACCTTTTAAAGGGGCTTTCTTGACATGGGTGTTGAGCTTTTGGTTTTGAAAGTGTAACTAGCTCTGTTTTTTTGACTAACTGCAGCTTTTGGTTTTGTAACATACTACATGACTTTTCATGACTCCGTTTTTAGGATTCATGAGATTGTCAGTGATTTTGGTGACAGGAAGGCAGAACAGTGATAAAAAGAGAATGCTTTGTTTTGTTTTTGAGGTTGGGAAAGGACCAGCTTCTTTATCTAAGTCATGCATGAAGTCTGCTACAAGTTGAACTCAGGGTCTAGGGCTTATACTGCTGCTTCATGTAATGGCCTGATGGGCCCTGTGCAAATGAAGTGGCAGGTTTGTCCTGCTGTCTGACAGTAATACTGCTTTGCATAGGGCCCACAGGGCACTGTGTTACGCAAGCTACAACTCTGTCCCCATGCAGAGTGGGTCTGTTGCTTTTATGGGGCCACACTGCATGTCACTTTGCACAAGCATGGTACAGGTTTGATGCACTCAGAGCAGAGTCCTTTATTTTCTGTTATTCTGTGGTTGCAGCAAGCACCACAGAAACAGAGTAATGTTATATGACAGCAAGCCTCTGCTGCATATTTGGTATACTAAAGATGGCAACTATGCTACTAAAATGACTGTGAGGAAGCCTACAATAGCATTAGTGTGAGTTTTTCTGGCAGCACCACTATACATTCCTCCACCCTGAATTGTAGTGGGTAGTGGAACAACCCATTCCCAATACACTGGCATTCAGCACTGAAACTTATTACCATTATAATCTTCCACAAACACACAGTAGATAAACCTTCAGGAAGTCTGTTTCATGAAAAGAAATGATGGTTCTATTTACCAAGTGTAGAATTTTGTAATGAAAAAGTATTAGTAATTGTTGAAAAAACACAAAATGGGAGGCTTGGAACCTATGTCTAATGTAAAGTTGTCCAGCTGCTATGTATCTTCCTAGTAAATCCTTGCAGGGTGGGAGAAAAGGAGGTGTGTAAGCCAAGTAGCACTGACACAAATGGCACCACCAGCATTGATATGGGAAAAAAGAAGGAAGCAACTAGAGCGGTGTTAAAGCACAAATGTGCACCAGCAGGCTTCAAGCAAATGGATGGGAGGAAGGGAGGGAGGGAGCAACATTCTTTTGCAACCTGGCAGTACAAGAGACATACAAGGATAAAACGAATTGCAATAAAAGAATAAATAACCCTTCAATTTCCCAATACTCTACATCCAGTTAAAAGTGTGGTACCAGAATTGCTTTGTATTACCTTGCCTGTGCAACTACTGAAATGTCACAGGCTGTTTGGTTTTTGGGCATTCTTTCAGGGCCACTAGATTTCATTTTGGGGCTCATTTGAATTGCTACAGAATGTATAGCCCATCACAGAACTGCTGCAGAATTACTCATAGTCTGGCTGCTGCAAGCATGAGGTCCTATTGTGGAATGTAGGTCCACGTTGCTGCAGTGTACACAGAGTACTCAGGAGTCACTACACAGTGCTTCTCATGGGATATAAGGAAGGCAACAGCTAAATGTGTCAGTTGTTATATACATTTTCAAACAATAAGAAAAAAGTGGGAAATAACTACATTAATGCATTAATTAGTGTTGAAGCAGAAAATGCCCAAAGTAGGGAAATGGAAAAAAGTTATGGTTCAAAGTTTCTTGAACCTTGGTAAATCTGTGGTGTATTGTTTTAAAGGATTTGAATGATCAAGCAACACTGGGTTGGTATTATCCTAATACTGGCACTGCCATGTCACACAAAGTAAAGCCACAGCCAGACTTGCATAGGTAGGGCTGATATCAGGATAATGCTAAATCTGCATCACATTATTGTTAATCCTTGAGGAACACCACACCATATTGAATTGATATACAGCATATTACTCATTGCTAGATTCAGAATATACCATCTACAGTAACTTAGAAACATAGAAAATGATGACAGAAAAATATCTAAGGACCATCAAGTCTACCTAGAGTTCATTATCTGCCATGGAACCTGTTGTCCACATAGGGTTTTATCCCTCCAGTTCCACCCCCCTGCTCCCCTCCCTACTGCTACCTTCTCCTTGCTTCCTTCACTACTGCTATCTTCCCTACTGCTACCAACCTGAACTACCACTAAATCCTTTACTGTCTCACAGCCATACTTGAACCTATTTATGGTCTTAGTGCCCCACACCTCCAACTGTCAGACTGTATAGTTCATCAGTTAGACTGCACCTGGATTACTGTGTGCAGTACTGGTGCCCATATCTGAAGAGGGACATTAAGTTACTGAAGGGGGTACAGTGCAGGGTGACAAAGATGATCAAGGGACTGGGGGACTTATCATACAAGAGGAGGCTGAGGGATTTGAACATGTACTCACTGGAGGAGAGGAGGGACAGGGGGGACATGATTGAAACCTTTAAGTACATGAAAGGAATAAACAAGACAGGTACAGAGGGGCTGTTCAAAGTAAGGGAGGGGAGGGACACCAAGGGCCATGATATGAGACTGGAGGGAGGAAGTTTCAGGAGGGAAATGAGGAGACACTTTTTTACAGAGAGGGCGGTGGCTGGGTGGAATGTGTTACCTGCAGAAGTGGTATCCAGTAGAACACTGGACTGCTTCAAAAGGGGATGGGACAGGACAAGGGGGGAAGGTCAATGAAGGGGAAAGATGGAAGGGAGGGGCAGCTACAGAATAAGGGGTGCTAGCTGCACATTTGAGCAGACTTGATAGACCTCTAGGCCTTTATCTGCTGGCAAATTTCATATGTTTGTATGTTCCATGGCACCACCACAATTTCCATAAAAGTGAACTTCTTCATATTCCCTTTAAACTTTTCACATGCCAGTTTCCACTTTAGCTTCTTGATTCTGTTTTCCTGCTAAATGATACCATGCAGTTCACCTTATTAATTCTTTTCAGGAACTTGAACGTATCTGTCTTATCCCTGTCACTCACCTGGTCTCCAGTGCATACATATACAGTGCCATTAGACAGTATTTATTAGAGAAGCCCTTTTGGCCCTGAATCATGTTGGTCACCCTGCGTTGCACCACCTCCAGCCTGCCCCAGTCCTTTCTTCCTTAGGTGAAGACTACAGAACTGAGAACAGTATTCCTGACATGGCCACACCAGTGACCTATATAGCGGTAGTAACACCTAGTAGTAGTAAATAGTTAATTCTTGCAAGTCAAGAAAAGGATTTACTCATCTGAGCCATGGCTCATTTACAATGGGATCCACCATTAATACACTAATTTTCAGTAGTAAAAAAATTAAAAAGACAATCAGTGATACATAGAAACATGCAGACACTACAGAGACTATAGAAATAAGGTTACCATCAAAGGACCCAATTCTAGAAGGGTGGCACAAGTTGCCAACGAACACAACTTGCGACACCCACAACTGTGACATTGACCCTGCACCCTATTCTAGAAGGGGTGGGGGTCTCTGACAAAGTCCTGTGACTTGCGACATGTGGCAAGGTACACCACACAGAGGGTGTACCTGGCCAGCATGTTGCAACCTGCTGCCCTGGGTTGAGTGTACCCCCACCCATACCCCAACCCCTGGGTTGCCAACTACAAATGCAGCATGTCACCTGCCCTTGTAGTCCAGTACCCCCTACCATAAAATAAAAATGATTCCTGTTTTCCTGGTAGTCTAGTGCCCCAAACTGTACATTAATGAATTACAACAGATCCCCATTTCCCTGGTAGTCTAGTGGCCCCCCCACACCCAGCTGTGCCAGCACCCCCCCACCCATCCCCAGTCGCTGTGGCTAGGGATGGGTGGGGGTGAGGGTGGCTAGGCAGGCTCAGGGTGGAGGTGAGGGCCACTCAGACTACCAGGGAAATGGGGATCTCATACTTATTAATGTACAGTTTGTGGGGGCACTAGACTACCAGGGAAATGGGGATCTGTTTTAATTCATTAATGTACAGTTCGGGAGGGGCACTAGACTACCAGGAAAATGGGGATCTGTTTTAATTCATTAATGTACAGTTCAGGGGCACTAGATTACCAGGGCTGGCATACTGCCACATATGCGGTGGGCAACTTGCGGTTCAGGGCACAGGTGGGGGGATAACAGCGCAGCCCTGTGGGGCTTCTGCCAATGGCTGTTTTGAGGGGCTGGGGGTATGGGTACCCCTGTGGGGCCCCACTGAGGTGTGCTGGACATGGGGGGAGGGTAACTGCGCACTATCCACAGGACAGCCGACAGGTCTACAGGACCCCCGGGAGCATCAGTAAGTTATACCAGCTAAATGCTGGTATAACTTATGTTACCAGATCTCCTCTGGGGGTTCTTATAGAATCCTGATGTGGGCACATTGTGACCGCCCTTCTAGAATGGGGCACAACTGCTGCTGTAAACCCCCTAGCGCCATGTTGCAGGGGGTTTATGGCATGGCCTGTCTTTCAATATTTGGTGCAATTGGCCTGTGACATGTCACAGGTCATTTAGAATCGCATGTTGAAACTGCTGGCATAAGTTGCTACATGTGCCATTCTGGTTGCCGCAACTGCTGTTACACCTGGTGTAACCCTTCTAGAATTGGGCCCTGCGACTTTAAGTTCTATGTTACCATCTGCCCTTACACCTGTTTTTTACTGTACCTTTTTTTAAATAAGTTGAGTATGGTGGAACTTTTTGGGAAAAAAACTTTGATAATCAAATGAAGAACATGCAAGTTTCTGCACTCAAATAAATTTAACCAGCCTAAAGAACTACAAAGAAACAAAATTATGAGTTTTCTGGTGGATGTCCAGGATGAATCAGGCAAATCTGTTGTATACCACAACCAGTAAGAAACATAGAAACATAGAAATTGTGAGCAGATGGGAACCATGTGTTCTATCAAGTGTACCTGTGGTTACCTACCAACCGCCTTAGCTTTTTCCATACTGTTTGACTGCTTGAATATCCTGCAATGCCTGTCCCATGCTGTCTTGAATTCACTTGCTGTTTTTAACCCCACTATCCCCTCTAGCAGGCTATTTCAAGGTTTGACCACACACTCCCTGAAGAACTTCCTTATGTTGGTCCTGAACCTGCCTCTTTTAAGGTGAAGATCATGTGCTCTTGTCCTGTTACAATCATTCATCTGAAAGTGGTTTTGTACTTGAACCTTGTTGTTTCCCGTCAAGTATTTAAATGTCTCTATCATATCTCCTTGATTCCTGCGCTGCTCTAGGGAGTACAAGTTGAGTTCACATAGTCTTGCCTCATACAGCTTTTGATGCAAACCCTGAACCATTTTGTTGCTCTTCTCTGTAATATTTCCAGTCTATCTATGTCCCTCTTGAGGTGTGGCCTCCAGAACTGGATGCAGTATTCCATGTGAGGCCTCACTAGGGATTGATACAGAGGAATGATCACTTCTTGCCTCTTGCTTTTGATGCCCTTTACTATACATCCCAGGCTGCCACTACCCTTCAGTGCTGCCTTCTCACATTGCTTGCTGAACTTCAAGTCATCTGAGATGATAGCTGCCAGGTCATACTCATGCCTAGTAGCTGCCAGCTGATCCCCTCCCATTGATTATGTTTTCCTTGGATTATGATTTCCTAGGTGCATGACCTTGTATTTTGTTGCATTAAATCTCAACTGCCAGTTTTGTGATCACTTCTCCAGCTTTCAGAGATCATATTTCATGTGCTGATGCTCCTCTATTGTGTCAGTTCTGTTGCTGATTTTGGTCTCATCTGCAAAGAGGCACACTTCCCCTCCAGTCCATTGGTGATGTCTCTGATGAATACGTTGGAAAGGATTGGCCCCAGAACCAAGCCCTGCAGCACCCTGCTAGTAACCCTACCCTCCTCTGACAGTGTGCCATTAACAAAAACCCTCTGTGTTCTCCCATTCAACCAGTTTCTAACCCAGCATGTTACTTTATGCCCAACTCCAATGTTCTCCAGTTTTTATTTTTTTCATTTATTTATTAAACTCTAGGATTACAAGTACCTTTGAGCAGGGACTGCTTGTTTACAAAGGTTCCATGTCAGAGGACGGGGGTGACATATCACAAAGGTGAAACAAAGATTACAAACTAAACATGTCAATTACTAAGGCCTAAGTAGTACAGTCAATAAGTTGAAGTAGATCAATATAGGCTAACTTTAACAGAATTCATGGTAAAACAATATCTATGAAGGAGGAAGTCAGGAAGAAGCTGGCAGGTAGGTGCTGTTGTCAGACAAGGATGGACAGAGCAAAGGGGGAAGGGGCCAGTAGCCGAAGAGTAGAATATGTCCTTAGGGAGGTGGATGGGTGGGTGAGCAGGGGGAAAAGGGAGAGAAGGGGGAGGCTGGTGCAGTGAAAGCATGGCAGAAAAAGCTGGTTACAGCCACTGTAAGGGTAAGGGGCATAGAGCAATACTTAGGGGAGGCAGTCACACCGTAAGGTAGAGGGGAGGAATAGATGTAGTTGCCTTTTAAAGGGGCTTAGCGCTACCACTGCTAGAGTTTGCTTGTTAAGCATGTTGAACCACTGAGGAGCCCTGTGCATGAAGGATCTCTGACCCAGTGAAGTCCGGCGCCTGGGGACCTGGAAATTCCGGGACTGAGAATCACGTGTCGACTGGGTACTGCTGTTGGTAGTTAGGAGCCTAGCCACACCTGGCAGAATGAGTCCGAGGAGGAATTTTTTGGCTATTAGACAGGTCTGGTATTATATTCAACAGATGAGTGGTAGCCATCCAGCTTGGGCGTACAGGTCACAGGTGTGTGTTAGGAGGTCAGCCCCCAGGAGAAGTCTACAGGCCTTGTTGAGCATCACAGATATCCTCCTGAGGGCAGTAGGGGAGGCAGAGCCATATATGACTAGACCGTAGTCGACTATGGAGGTAACAGAGCTGTGGATGGCCAGTCTAAGGGCATCAGAGGTCATACAGTATTTGTACTTGTGGGGCAGGCTGAGGCACATGTTGGCAGACTTAGCAACTTGACCTATGTGCTGGGAGTAAGACAGTGAGCAGTCCAGGGTGAAGCTGAGGTATTTGAACTCTTGGACCAGATCAAGTGAGGTCCCATCTTGGTTCATGATGGTGAGATGTAGAGGTTTATACTTGCTATGTGCATTGCAGAAGGACATGACCTTAGTTTTTTTATAGTTCGTGATAAGTTTCTGAGAACCAAACCATTTTTCCACAAGCCTAAAATCCTGTTGCAGTTAACTCTCAAGCAGATTAAAGTTTTGGTTGCTAGAAAAGAGGACCACATTGTCTGTGTAGAGCAGTATCCTCTGCTGGCAGATGACAGGGAGACTGTTAAGAAAGATAGAAAAGAGTAGCAGACCCAGTATAGACCCCTGAGGGACACTAGAGAGTACTGGCTTTTCAACTGAGGAGACACCATCAATTTTAACACTTTGGACCTTCCCTCCAAAATAGCTAGCAACCCAGGGCAGTGTATCATTGGAGAGCCCAAGAGCAGACAGTTGCCAGAGTAGAAGTGGGTGATTTACTGTATCAAAGGTCTTTGTTAGGTCAATGAATATGGCCCCCTCCACAAAGTCCTTGGTCAAGTACGTCATGGATACAACTGGTGAATTCCAACAATGCCGTGGTGGTACTGTGCCCTTTGTGGAAGCCATGCTGTTCAGGGCACTGTATTTTATGTTTTTCCAGGAACTCTACTAGCTGGTCAGAGACAATTCGCTGCAGTGCTTTGGATAATGGGGGGAGGATAGAGATGGGCCTGTAATTGGTATGCAGTGACTTGTCTCCACTTTTGTGCACAGTTGTGATGGTAGCCTTTTTCCAAAGTGATGGGAATTGGCAATGCCTTAGGGAGAGGTTGAAGATCATTTTCAGTGGTTCAAGGATCTCATCTAGAACTAGTGTAAGGAGTTTAATGCCAAGTGTGTCACCACTATAGCCAGTTTTGCAGAGAGCCTTACAAATATGGGTCCTGACTAAGTGCTTTGGGATCCTTTTGAAGAAGAACTGTGGAGCAGAGTGTGCTTGGGATGCTGCAGCAGAGGCAGCATTGGTGGTGGGAACATCGAAAAAATCAGGAGGGAGGACACTGCTCTGGTCAGAGAATGCACTGATGAATGTGTTGGAGATGATATCTAGGTCCAACGTTGGAGTACCATCTATGTTGAGCATGGTGGGTGGGGACTTAGCATCTTTGCCAGTTAGGTCCTTTAGGTTGTTCCAGAATTTTTTCCCATCCCCCCAAGTGCTGGAGAGTACTTCTCTAAAGTATTTGCATTTTATCAACCGTATAATGCAAGTGCAGCTGTTTCTTGCTTGTTTGTATTTTTGAAAGTCTGCTTGGGCAGCTATGGCATGAGCACAGTGCCAAAGATGGTCCCTTTGTTTGAGCTGCATAGTAAGCTCAGTGTTTATTCAGGGGTTAGGTCTACCTTTTACCTTCATTTTTTTAGTGGTGCATTGATGTCACAGGCCTCAGTGAATCTGCTGATGAACAGATCAAGTGCTTTGTTTACATTCTTGAAAGAGTCTGTTTTTGACCAATCCAGAGTGTTTAGATGGGATTTTAACAGCTGTAAGTGCCCCTTCTTGAGCACAGTGGCATATATTATTCTGGGGGGGGGGGCTTCATGAAGTTATTAGCCCAAGAGCAGATGATGGGTGAGTGGTCACTTAAGAAGTCAGGGAGAACAGACACCATAGAGATTCTTTCAGGGTGGTTGGACAGTATCCAGTCAATAAGAGTGTAGGTCCCTGTTCTATAGTTACACCTGGTAGGAGTGGGGACTAGTTATGTGTGGTGTTGTGCCATAACTGCATCCTTGTAGATGTAGGCCTCTGGAGCGAGCCAGTTGATGTTAAAATCTGCCAGGATAATGGACTCTGAGTTATGGCGTAGACCCTTGAGACATTCCATGACATTATTAAAGCCACTAGCCTGGTCCTTTGGAGGGATGTAAACAGAGACAACAGTAAGGTTTTTGTTATGGGCCCTGAGTAGGACCTTGACAGGACCTGCAAAGTTGATCCCGGGCTTGGAGAAGGGAGAACGTGTCCCTAAAGAGTATCCCTCAGATAGATGGCATAGCCACCTCCCCTCTTAGGGATCCGGTCATGCCTAAAAATTGTGTATCCAGGAATTGCAACTGCGCTGTCTGGGATCTTTAGATTTAGCCATGTTTTAATGACTGAGAGGATGTCAGGGTTGTATTGTTGAATCCAGGTTTGGAGGATATCAAGTTTACTGAAGATGCTACAGACATTTATGGATTCCAAGGTAAGAGACCCCAACTTCCTGCGCTGATCATAGGCCGCTGGTCCAGGTAGACCTGGGTTAGGGTGAATGTTTCCTGACAGGAGCAGTAGCAGTAGTAGAAATCTCAGGAGGGAGGTTTGAAGCATCTTGAGGGCTTGCTTGTTAGTAATCTGTCTGCACACAAGGGTGTTTGGGCAAAGGTATGAGCCTGGCTTTGTGCCGAGTGCTGCTAATATATATACATAACCTAGAGGGCTATAGTCTTGGTGTTTTGAAATGAGGAGGTTGTGCCATACTGGGGGAGCAAAGAGACACAGCATTTTTATATGAGATCCCTGTGGTCTTTCCCAGTGTGTAGTGCAGGGTGGGTGTTGGTATTAGCTGGCCTTGGGGATAGGGGGTGGTAATTACATGAGGGGTGGGGCAGTACAGCACAATGATAAGTAATAATAACAGTATGGGATGCAGCTTTAAAGCAGCCATGGCGAGGAGATGAGGGAGACACTGTCTGAGAGAGGCCAACAAATGGGAGTGAGATAGGGAGTTGCAGGATGTTATGGGAAATCAGCAAAGACCAGAAGGTTAAGTGTGTTAGTGATTGCTGGTTCTGATTGGGTGAAGCAGCACAGGTGGGAAGGGCATCAGTGTATTTAAAGGATGCCTGGGAGGGGGTGGTGAGGGTGGGAGAAAAATCAGGGCAGAGAAGACAGTGGAGCTCCACTGAGTTTTGTGGCAGTGCCTGCAAGTGGGATCTGAGGCAGAGTTCCAGGGAGGTGACCAGAAAGCGAATGGCAGAGTCAGTGCAGTGGCCATTGAGCGCCACTATCGGCGGAGGAGCTGAGATCCTAATGGGGACAAAAGAAGAGGCAGGTTAAGTCAGTTGTTGAGGAAAGATGGGCGGGGCTGGAGCAGTCCATCAGCAGGAGTGGGGGTGCTACAAGTAGTTAAATAATAAAGGAGTGGCAAGGCAAGGGGGGTGGAAAGACAATGGGCAGCAAAATGCAATTAAGTAGAGGAGAGAAGTAGTGAGCAGGGGGATGGAAGAAATGGTGATCAGGGAG
The DNA here is from genome assembly GCA_016271365.2 of Neoceratodus forsteri. Taxonomy (NCBI): domain Eukaryota; kingdom Metazoa; phylum Chordata; order Ceratodontiformes; family Ceratodontidae; genus Neoceratodus; species Neoceratodus forsteri. The sequence goes on from JADMNL010000028.1 coordinate 30,846,902, forward strand.
AAGAGAGAGAAAAATTAAGGTTTAAGGTAGAGAGAGGGGTAACACACCGGGAATTACAGGGGGTGCATGCAGGAGTTACTGGTGGAAATTAAGTTGAGGAGCAGAGGGACGAAATAGGAGGGAGATTAAGGGTGAGAGTCACAGTGAGTGAAAACAGCAAGGAGTTCAGTAGTGGAAGATTAAGGTACATATGGAAATAACATCAGCATTAAACTAATCTAGACAAGCTTGCACTAGATCTCAAAAAAATGAAGCAGTTACTGTCGTAAACAGGCTAGGTTAGGCAGTACAAGATTCAATTACAGCTGTTTTAGGATAGTTGAGACAACTTAAATTACAAAATCAGAACAGAGAAGGCAGCCGAGTGGCAGAATTAAGCAGAGGTTCAGGGCACACCAATGACAGAGGAGCAGGAGCTATCCTGACCAATCATGGTCCTCAGGCAGCAGCGCCGCACCAATTGTGAGGGAGCCATAATGTATGAAGCTCCACTGTTTGTTGACTGGTCTCCTGTGGGAAACGAAGTCAAAGGCCTTACTGAAGTCCAGGTATACAATATTAATGTCCCCCCCGAATACTGCTCTGGTGACCCAATCAAAAAAATCTACCAGGTTAGACTGGCAGGACTTCCCTGCCATGAAACCATGTTGTTTTTTGTCAAGCTGAGCACCCTCCTCTAAAAAAGCTACAATCCTTTCCTTCAACAGGGACTCCATCAGTTTTCCTATGACTGAGGTGAGACTACCTAGCCAGTAGTTACCAGGTTCTTCTCTGCTCCCGCTCTTCTGGAGTGGCACCACAGTAGTATAAGTTCATATATCTTGTCAAATGTTAAATTTCAGCCAATGAGCACGTGTCACGTCACTTGACAGGTGGGTGTGGGCTAAAATGGACCAATCAGAATCATCCCTTGTTTACCCGGAAGTCCCTCCATAAATGCATTGGTCCACCCACTTCTGCTGGAAATTATGTAAGCTCGAACCTATGTCCTGCCCTCTTGCACAGGAAAAGACATGCACTCAAACCTGTGCCCCACTCCCTTGTGCAGGAAATGACATGCTCTGAAACCCTGGAAGTGACATAGTACCACCATTTTGTAAGCATCCTACGTCCCTCCTTCTCGTGCACCCCTCAAACCCCTGCCACATCATCCTGGCTTGAACCCAAGTCCCACCATCCTAGCTCAATCTCCTGTCCCCCTCCTTTCTCCTGCACCCCACCATCCTGGCTCAAACCCCTGTCCCTCTTCACCATGTCCCCACCCACCCCAAAAAATAAGTTAGGGTTTATGTAGTGTTATGTGCACTCTGTCTGCTTGGGGATATAATTTCAGGGGCATGTGTGTGTTTTTTTGATTAGGATATTTTTGGAATGCTGTATCTAGGAGGCAGCCTTATTGTGCAGAGGTTTCGGAGAGCTGTTTGGAGACCCCCACAGAGGAAAATCAATCTGCCTGTGTAAGTACCCCTTTTCTGTTTTATAACAAACAAGGTCTAAAATAATTTAACATGCATCTGTAGGCCTGTGTAAAACTTGAACCAAAATGTTACCTCTATGTTTATGTAAATGCATGTACCATTCATAAGATAAAATGGGGACCTCCATGTAAATAAGCTGGTTCAACAGTTTTCTCTGGATAGAACTGCAAATGCTAGCAATCACAAACTAATCATTTATACCCTGTCATGAATTACAGAATAAAATACATTTGAATCAGAAACTAATAAGTTACACCCCATCATGAAATACAGAATAAAATACATTTGAATCAGAAAAAAGGAAAACACACACCTATAGTTCTCCCTTCAGCTCTGTGTAGTATCAAGGAGAAGGCTAAATGAAATGTGAGTGATATTTATAATGTTTTTAAAAAGGGGGTTGGGGCTACAATAGATGTGTCTGTGGCACATGTCACCATGTATAGTGTGGTGGGTGTAGTGATGGTTCTACCAAGGGCCAGTCCATCTTACAAAGCCTTATATAAACCCTACAGTTGAAGTTAGAAGGCACAGCTTTTTGAGAGACTCCTCAGATTCTATTTTATAGACTTGGAGCAGATTATCCAAAAACATCAAGAAGAAGAAGATGGCACAGAGCAGTGCTTCTCAATTCAACATCCCAGCAACAAAACAGACTGTCACACCACTGAATGAAAGATCTGAAGATGAAAAGCCAAGTAAGAAGATGGCTATCGGGGCCCCACAACCCAAGCCAACATATGTGTACTACATGAGGTGTGAAAAAGATTGTCCCACACAAGTCTTGTTGAGTGGAAGAGTGGCTGGCATAAAAAAAGAATCTCGCTGCACAGTTTGGTGAATCAGAAAATCCTAAATCTGACTGTCCTTCCGAAGAGGTGCTGGATTGTGAATCTGATGCAGATAAAGATGTTACTATGAAACCCAAAACAGAGAGCAACAAGAAGGGTGAGCCAGAGAAGATGGGTGGCGAGACACTACCAAAAAAAGCATCAGAGAAAGTTGTGAAAAAGAAATCCAAGACACAGCCAAAAGGTGCCTCTGCCCAAGAGGTGGATGATGATGAAGCAGCCACAAGCAGTCAAGCCCAGGCTAAGAAAGAGAAAGATAAGAAAAATGAAGAAGATGAAAAGAGTTGCCTTGATGAAGTAAATGCATTTTTGACATAAAAAAGAGTGTGAGTGGTGACATGTATACATGGTGTAACTAAGGAGATGAGTTAGCAGTAGAACAAAATTTTACCAATAATGAGTCACAGGACCAATGCTGTTTTCTGTTCTACTTTAATAGACTGAAGGCTTTGCGATGGAGCAGCAGTCATATTTGGACAGCATGGATTTACGACTTTCCACAAATCTACTGCTCTACTGTGTTTGCTGTGTGAAAGATACAAATGTGGTTGTCAATGAGATGTATGAGGACCAGTATGTTAGAAATACAGAGAGCAGTAGAATGTTTCAAAATGTCACAGAACAGGCTGTGATCACTACCCAACCCTCTACTTCTTCTACTGAGATTAGACATGGTTCCTCATGTGAAAAAACAGGCCTAGCAGTAAATCCCCCAAAGCTGACCATGATATGTATTGTAAGTATGTTATGTATCATACCATCCATGGCATAACTGCTGCAGTGATAGAGAGGGTGATACATGCTGAATTGGTTGATGCCTGTCCCAGGTGTGAGATAGATGACCCTAGTCAGAAGAATCATTCTTGTATCACTGATGAATTGACAGCTAGAGAATTATACAGAAATGTTTCTGAAGCCATGCATATAGGACAACTTATGCCTGTGATTTTAGTAATAGCAATGAAAAACAGGGCTTAAATTTGACCAATGAAACATTACAGCATATTGGTCATGTTTTTAATGATATGAAAAAGGCTGATGATCCCAAGTGGTGTATTAAAAATATATACCCCCAGACAGACAGAGAGATTAGAAGAGAGGCCACACGTCTGATCAGCAAAGGCCCCTTTAAAACATTTCTAAAAAGAAATTCAGGGACCCTGTTCATACTGTAAAAGAACATTAACCCCCCCAAACTGTTACATATAAACATTTCTGTACCAAAAAGTGTCATATTTTATTTTACAGGTAATCATATGGGATGCAAGTACAGAGACAGTGCAAAGACTTATGTATCTGATCCTAAGCCATTACTGCCATCCATCTCTGTTTGGTTCTCCTCAATATGAAATTTGCCTTTGTGAGATACATGCAGCCTCTGAACTGATGATGCGTGCCATTCCAGAAATATGGGAGGATGCAGATAAATATATAAATGAATCGGTGTTGCCACTTGCAGAAAATGTTAAATTGTTTGCCAGTATATTCATGGATGACAATGAATGCCTTTGTGGGCTTTACATCAGGATCATCATAGTCGTGTGGGTGTGTGTACTATAAGCAGAAAAATACTTGTGATATTGTACGTGTTGTTAACCTGGCTTCTCTGCTTGCTGAAATGATCCCATGGTCAGTAAAGGGACCTTTAAAAACATTTCTATAAGGAAATTCAGGGACCCTGTTTATGCTGTAAAAAACATTTACCTCCCACCCCAAACAAAACTTACTTGTTACCATTTTAATATTATTCATGTTGTTACCCTGGTTTTTCCGCTTGCTGAACTGTTCCATGCAGTGAGAGGTCATGAAAACATAGTGCTGTATGCTTTTTTAGAGTATACCACAATGGGAAACACCCTGTCAGTGCGTCCAGAGGCTTATTTACCAACTAGTCAGATACAGAGTTAAACAACCTGGCTTAAATCTACCTACAGGACAAGCACTGTTTGTACTTTTAGAAACATGCCAAGGACTTTTTGATGTTCTTCCAGAGGGACCCCAAAAGGAAACTGTGGATTATTTGAAAAAGGGGGGTGCTACTCTTGAGGAAGTGATGTATAAAATTGCTATAATAACTGGTCAGCAATTTTTCCTATGGACTGGACCAGTTGATATTTCCCATAACAACCAGTTGGTTGTTTTGACATTCATGCGCCATGCCACTTAAATAGTGCTGCTCCTGCACTGGCTTATGGAATGGATGTGGGTGGGCTGAAGGAGTCTTTCAAACATGGCGGATCCAACACTTGCTTTCTGAGAAACCACTCCGTCTCTACTGTCCCGGGGAGCTACCATAAAAGGAAGACACAATGATCCTTTCTTTAGTTTTTAAAATGTATCTGGTTCATCCAGCCTTTTACCTCATGACATATCTGGTTGATCCTGCCGTCTAACCATTTCAGCACTGGAGTGTGCACAGGATGCATCCTAGATGCAGTCTCGATGATGAAAAAATGGTAAGTAAAATTTTAAAAAAAATCAAACATCAGGCACCAACAGAAAAAAAGAAAAGAACAATAAAAAAGAGTGAGGGAGAAGGCAGCAGAGAGAGGGAGTCAGAGCCAGTGTATGTGTTTTTGTGTGTGTGTCTACACTGAAAACAGGCAGGTGAAAAATTGCTGCTCAGTATATTATAAAAAATTAAAAATGGTAAAGTGCGTGGCATACTCGAATTTGATGCACACCCTTGGTGTGGGATGCTATAATAAACCCTTTGTTTGCCCTTGGGGTTTATGTTTATGTAGCATCCCACACCTCAGGTGTGCATTAAATTATTATAACACATCCTTCCCCATCATTTATTCTCTGTATAAAGTTTATGCATAATCCTTATGATGTGGTACACTTTTGTGGTTTTATCTGCACTGCTGTTGAATTTTTAGTGTTTAGTCTGCAGAATGGGCAGGGTTGAGACTGTCATCATATATTTTGCTTCTTTTATCACTTTGTTGTATTTCATAAATCTGATATAGCATATGCTTTCCCTAAATAGTGTATTATGATATACTTTCAGATGGATTGCACTGGCATGCTCCCAATATTCCAATCAGTCTTGATGTCTACAATGTACCATGTGATAAAGGACATTTTAAAGGACCCTGTATACTTTGGAAAGCAGCCTGCATTAAATGTGTGCTCTGAAGGTGCAGCTACTTCACTGGCAGAAAGCACACTGACTCTGATTAAAGACTTGCCTCACTTTTTGTGGACACTATATACTGAAGTAATGGAAACAACTAACCAAAGAGCCATATGTAAGGTGAACGGCATTGTAGATGTAACAGCTTTTCTTAAAAATCAGTCTGATTATTTTGAGTGGTGTATGGCATATGTGTGTATGTTTTGTGCCTGCCTCATCACTAGGGGGGAAGTGGACGAAGCCCATACTTATGTAAAACATGCAGCTTAAAAGTTACTGTCTCTGGGTATTGTAAAACGTGTAAAACTGGAAGTGTGGAAAACAAGATATTATATAACTATTGCATGCTTGCTATGTGTTATAACACATATAAAGTAAACTTTAAAATACTGTTATGACTTGTGTATGTATAAATAAAATATAATCATGCACTGCACTTTGTAGTTGTCATAGTGTTTTTACAGAATAAAAAGAGCACATGCTTTAGTTTACTGGTGACAAGAGTTTTGCTAGCTAACAGATGTATCGGGTTGACGAAAAGATGAATGATCACCTACTCCAAGATATATATTTTAATGCAAAAAAAGTGGGTAGTTTCACAGGGGTGACTCAGCTATATAAGGCTGCAAAAAAACTTGATAAAGGTGTCACCAGGAAAGGTGTTGCAGAATGCCTTGCAAAGCAGGACCCCTATTCGTTATGTAAAGCAGCCACAATCCGATTTAAGTCAAGATGCAAACTACAATAATGGGTTTAAGTACATACTGATGTGCATCAATGTGCTGTCCAAGTATGCCTGCGTAGTGACTTTAAAAGACAAATCAGGCAAGGCAGTGACATAGCCTTTAAAACTATTTTTAAAAGTGGACGCACACCTCAGAAATTGCAGACTGATCAGGGTAAAGAGTTTCTAAATGCCTCCTTAAAGAACCTATTAAAATAAAATACACCATGTTGTGACGAATAATGAAGTTAAGGCCAGCATTGTAAAAAGATTTAATCGGACACTGAAGTCACGCATGTGGTGTTACTTTACAGCCCAGAATACTTGGAAATATACAGATGTGTTGTCAGGCCTGGTGCACAGCTGTAATCATACTTATCACAGAAGCATTAAACACGGGAATGTGGGTGTTAACCCTTCCAATTCCATGGGTGTATGGAAGACCCTATATGGTAATACTGTTCTTGACAAAAAACTAAAGGTTATCCTTTAGAAAGATGATCATGTGAGACTATCTAAGCTAAAAAGAGTATTTGAAAAGGGTTATGAGCAGACATACACAGATGAGATATTGTGATGGAGGTCTTAAAGACACAGAGACTGACCTATAAGCTAAAAGACTATCAGGGGAAAGACATCAAAGGTACTTTTCACGCAGAGGAGTTGCAAAAAATGAACCTGATGAGGACCGAGTGCATAGGGTGCAGAAAATCCTGGCAGAGAAAAAGCGTGGCAGAAAAATTTGGCATCTGGTAAAGTGACTAGGGTGGCTCAATAAATTTAATAGCTAGGTTGAGGTAACACAGGTTCAGGACATTAGAAGCAGATAAGGGTTAAAATGCTCAAAAATGGTTTTTATATCACCTTGCCCAGCAATGTCTCAGAAAATATTTTCCCCAACAGTACTGTATCCACTTTTACAGTGAAGTTACCACAAATGCTTGAAGTACAGCACCTGGTGAATGGGAAGTGGGCTTAGCAGAAATTCAGTCCCCTCCTACCTGGGACAATGTGCCTGCACAGAAAAACAGGTTCAGTATGCTCTATAAGCCTCTAAGCGTAGCCCACAGTAAAATGCCACCAACCAGACCCTTTGTTGAGTCAGACGCATTAAAAATTCTATTGTGCTATTATCCTAACATGGCAAGTGTTATTAATCAAGTTAATAAAAGTATAATTGAAGCAAATGAACTGCCAGTGGTTTTGGAACAACAAGCCGACGGGAGAGAAATAATCATTGACAGTGACATCAAATGCATTTTGTTTATGCACGGGCAGTTACAGCACCTTATGGGTTTTAGAAGACTTGAGGTAGGTGTAGGAAAGACTCTAACAAAGAACCCTACAGATATTAATGGGGGCTTTTACACATTATGGGCCAGATATTCAAAGCTTTGCATGGTGCAAAAACCATTTGCACGGGATTAGCGCGGGATTAGTACAGGTTTGCCATATTCAAAAGGCCAAATAGGGTATGCAAACTGCATTAGCACTGGGCAAACCATAAGTATATGCAAGGGGCAAAGTGAACATGAATACAGCTGCTATGAGATATTCAGCAACTAGTGCTGCGCTAAGGTGTTTAGAGCGACATAGCATGACCCTTAGCGAGGTACAAATTACCGCCCAGGAAAATCTGGTCTTAATCCTGGGAAAACAGCTTTTCATGACATTGGTGCTTTGTGTGGTGTTAGCATGGGATTAGCGTGGCTTGTGCGACCCTAACATATGAACATGACACTTAGAAAATGCCAGACATGGAGGACACATGCTGCTTACTGATGGCACCACCACCACCATGATACCAACAGCTGCCATCAGACCCAGCCAAGCACAGACAGTAAGGGGTGATCTGAACCACAGGGGACATCATGGTAGTGTGCCCATACAGCACACACCTGCAGACCATATGTCTGTGGTGACCAACAGATGCCAGCACACACACATGCAGCACTGCGGGCATGATGGCAATTGAGGGGAGGGTGTACAGCTGGCTAGACCTCACCACAGCCCAGGTGTGGCCACAAGGCTGGGACACATCATGCAGTGCACATGGGCCAGTAGTGGGAATACTCCACCACCAGTGTGCCTGTTGGATCTTACATGCCCCCCAGCCACATACCACACAACTGTACAGATGCCACAACACACACACAACTGGCCATGTATATGTCACTGTGAGCATCCCATACCACAGGTGCAGCATCTGTGGAGCACACAATGCCGAAACAGTACTGTCCACCATTAGTAATCACCTGCAAGCTGGGCTTGTCACTGTGTACAGTACAGTGTCATCTCTGCACTACATACCATAGGCATTGCTGTGTCCCTCACACTACTGGCCCCCTTGCTACTGTAGTGTCTGCTGTGCACTGTAGCACGGCCTACAATGTGATGGTTGCATGCAGCAACACCACCACCTGTGCCTATGTTATGTTGTCCCCTAGGGCACATAATGCTATGCTGTACTGCATACATGTAGCCTGCAGCAACCATCATGCACTGTCAGACTGAACTACAGGTGCAGCTGCGGCCAGACCTGGCCAGCACCTGTACTTCCAGACTGACCTACAGGTAGAGCTGTGGGACCCTGCAGTAACGCTGGGCAAACTGCATGCAAATCAGAAAATAATGAGATGCTAATTTGGCTGTTTGACCAGAGACTACTTAAGTAGGCTCATTTTCATGTCGCTTTTGAATATGGCAAATCTTAACGCCGGGCAAACAGCTTTGCTCTGTGCTAAAGCGGCACTACCATGTTGGTGCGGCGCTAACGGTTCATGGAATATTATACAGCTTTGATAGCTGTTCTTTCACATCTGCTGCTGCCTGCAGCTGTACAGGGTCCACGCATTTGCTGGCACACACATTGGCTACATAGTTTATCTCTACCTGCCCTCACATCGCTGTGCACTGTGTTGTTGTTGTGGTTTGCACTTCCTGGTTGCTATATTCAGTGCTCTCATATTCCAGGTCTATGTTTGCCCTGTAGTGCCAGCCCAGTTTGCATGGCCTCATTCCCATGCTATATTCAGCAGCTGTTTGTCCCGGGTTATTCCTTTTGAATATAGCTTGCTTTGTGCTTTGGGCTAAGTTTGCCCACTGGACAGTGTTAACTTAGCCCGGGGCAAAGTTTTGAATATCTGGCCCCCATATATCTACACTGACATTATCACACATTAATAGTGAGTGACAGTCTAGTGCCTTTGCTGAGATGTGTACCTATCAAGGGCCAAGACAATGAGCTAGAGACCATGACCTATGATAAACCCCATTATCAAACAGCCAGTAAACATCAGATCGATACAGTCACTATTGAAATAAAGAATGATCAAAATGAACCTGTGCCATTTCAATATGGAAATGTGATCATGAAGTTGCATTTTAGCCCCCAGACATTGCTTTAAAATTTAAACAAGGATGGTGATTGTTTGATATTATGGGGACCCTGCCTTGTACAGAAGCTGTTACAAGGTACATGCCAGATATGGCCTTCCTGGCTTTCATGGACTCCCTACTATGTATGGTTCTGGTATAGGAGAGATATTTCATAGTCTGTTTAGAAAAGCAGTTCCATTTTTAAGAAGGGGGTTTGTAATTGCAATACCACATCTACAAACAGCTGCTAAAAATGTTGCAAAAGATATTGTGGAGCATGTGACTAGTGCTATTGCTCAAAAGATGTCGGGGGTGATAAGCCTACTGAGGGTGGTTTAGGGCTGATTGTATTCAAGAAAGGTAGAAAGAGAAAGTGCAGATTATACCCTTCGCTTCTCATCAGCTACTTTAAAAGAGGTGTTTCAAAATGCAAGATTTCACATAAAAAATAAAAGCATTCAAAGGCCAAAGGACCCTCAAGGGGGTGTAAAAAAAGCAGAGACCTGTTCTAAAAACCAAAATGTGGCTTTCGTGCACTGTGGTTCTGAAGAATGCACAAAATCAGAACTGGACTTGTTTGCCATTGCTCCCACAAAGACAAGCATTGAAAAAAGCATTTATGTAGAGATACCCCCTCTGGCTGCCCTTTCAGAAAACTCACCAATTGAATTTTATATAGCAGGGAATGGTGAAGACTATTTTGATCTAAACAACACACTTCTTTACCTGGTTTGCAAAATCACAGTAGCAGATGGTGGTGATATACCTGCAGTGGCCAAAGTGGACTTATAAACTGCCCAGTGGCCACCATTTTCAGTCAGCTGGATGTAACTGTCAGTGATCAGCTCATCAGTCAGAGCAATAATTGTTACCCCTTCAGGGCAGTCATAGAATCTGTGCCGAATTTCAGTGAAGAGACCCTTTCTACCCAATTCACTGCAGGTTATTTTATAAAGACCCCAGAAAAACATGAAATCACAGACACAGCTGGTGACAGTGTAGGTTTTAATAAAAGAAGCTCCTTCACACATCTCAGTAGAGGGGTACAGCTGCTGGGACACTTGCACACAGACTTGTTTTTTCAAGAGAAACTGATGCTGAATGGTGTGGATATTAAAATTAAACTGACACATAACAGGGACAGCTTTTGCCTATGAGTGGAGATGTTGAGCCTTATAAGCTAAAAATCATGGCTGCCTCTTTGTTTATCAAAAGGATTAAAGTGACCTCAGTGTTCGTCTGGGACACTCAGAAGACCTGCTGACCTCCAGTGCTAAATACCCTGCAGACAGAGTGGGAATGATAGTGTTCAGCATCTCTGCAGGCAGCAGGGTCTTCAAATAAGATAATTAGTTTTTGTGACAGTTACCAAAAATGATGAGCATGGGATTTGTCGACAATGATGTTTTTAGCGGTTCCTACAGTAACAAACCCTTTAACTTTAAACATTATAACATTAATTTTGTGGCTCTGTATCTGGATGGTGAACAAATCCCCACTAAACCTCTGCAGCCCAATTTTAGAAATGGGAATGCTGTGAGAGAATATTTTAATCTAGTACAAGCAGCTGGGAAATCTATGAAAGATCAGCCATTAGTACACACTGTCTGCCTTTGATCTCACTCCGGACCAAGAATGCGCTGATAATTACTCTTTAATTAAAACTGGGAACCTCAGAACAGAGATCAGTTTTGCAGAAGTACTTCCACAGTTACTCTCATTGTCTATGCTGTGTTTGATAATGTCATTGAAAAAAAAACAGAGAAGAAATGTCATTTTTGATTATATGTGATAAACCATAAAAGAAATTAACACAAAGCAGCTGGAAAAAATTGTAACCAGTGACTCCCACATCTGTGACTGCTTTCTGGGCATGTTTCCTTGTGATCTGATACCCAAGGAGAGAGACCGAGGAAACCTTCCCCACAGCACTAGTCATCAATACTGACCCCCATGACCTTCCTGGACAGCACTGGTTAGCTGGCTAGCTGTATACATTTAAGAAAATGGGGCTGGGGAGTTCTATGACAGCTATGATTTTCATCCAGACTATTATGCACAAATGATTGGGGGCTTTTAAACAGAAATGCAAAGGACAATTTGTACCAAAACACAGTTGCAAGATACCTTCTCTACCACCTATGGATTTCACTGCATCTTTTTCTTACATCACAGATGCAAAGGACTTTCTCATGATCAAATTCTAAAAACGTACTGTAATGATTTGCTGAAAAATGATGCCATGGTAACTAGTTTTGTATGTCATCCTTTCAGACTTCTAAACATGTCAAGGCACGTACCAGTGAGGTGGCAACATGTTCAGACTTGTTTGTCATGTAATGAATTTAAAATATGCAACTGCTTTTAATTTTATTCAAAACCAGTCACTTATAAAATCAGATATAAACACTTATAATTGTGTGTCTCTGTCAGTTTTTCTGTGGATCTGTGTTTAAATTTGGGGGCACCTGTGTTTAAAATTTTCAGATACGTAATGTCTTCAATAATGACAAAAATATATAAAATATAAAGGTAGTTATTGTAAAAAAACATGTCAATAAAATACGACATATATCAGTGGTAACATCATGGATGATATATAATAAACAGAAGCATTTCCTGTTAAAAGATGCACACTATATATGACATAGCACTGAGGTAGAATTATGATAAGCACCTTCTTCTAAAAAAACATGTTAACATATTTAAATATGAGGCAGGCTAAAGTGCATCAATATAAACACTTTTTTTAAAAACAGGATTACATATTTATATGAGGTAAATGGTTAACATAGGCTGTGCACAGCAGTCACTGAGGTAGGATTACATATTCAATATGAGGTAAATGGTTAACATAGGCTGTACACAGAAGTCACTGTGGTATATAACATGCATACATAGAGGTGGAATTTAAGTTTTACATAGTGAGCCAAGTAGGTTTTTTAAAAGACTTTCATCTTTTTGGTGTCACTGACGAATGGTTAACTGGAGATGGCTGTGGGTGTTTTGCATCAGCTGTTTTAAGACTTTCCACATAGCTCCTGTTTGCTGAATGAGCAAACACAGAGGTGGGTATGTTAGACTCAGCCATTGCTTTGACAAAAACATCCCAGCCCTTTGGTTTTCTGTGGTCAGGGATTGTGTGTGTGGCTGTAGCCGTTCTTACCACATTGACCACGTGTGACCCAGAAACAACAGTACCTTTACACATTAATTCCCCCTTATCACTCCAAAACACAATATCCTTGTTCTTTGCCATATGCTTTAATAAAAATTCAGCGTTGGTTTTTGACCAATGAGAAACACTACTTCAAATGTCTTTTTCCATAGCAAAGAGGGCAGAAACTGTCTCCGCAGCTGCCGCAGGGGAGTCAGAAACTGATTCACTCTCAGGCATGAGTAATATCAAACTGGTTTTAGCTTGTTCTCCTTGTCTTACCAAAGTCAGATAGTGATGTAACACAGCAGAGTACATTTTGGCTTTGTCACAGTCTGATAAATCAGTCCGGGACAGTATAGCTCTCATTTCGGTGTCCAAACTGTTAGTTGCAGCTTTTCTCATATCCTGATCAGGGTAATTCATTTTAATGTGATCCATCTGTTGCTGAGGCACCAAATACATTTTCTGAGTAAAATCTATTATCTGTTAGCCAACAGTCTGGTGATCAAAGGAATGGCAATTCCTAACAGTGTCCCTATAAATGAACCTGTCTGGTTAACTATTTTCTTTTCCTTTTTTAAGGTTATTTGTCTATCGCTTAAAGTTTTAATGACTCTCCATTTTTTTTCAGCAAACCTAACTGTTTTGCTGACAGTGGAATATTTCCTTTGAGAGTGTTTAAGACTATCTCAGCTATAGCTGATATCAGATCATCAGAGGCTGAACATAACATAGCTTTTCTTAAAATGGGCGGCTGTTTTACAAGTAACTTTTGGACAGACAGATTTCTCTGCAGTTTTTTAGACATAATGGCAATACAGTATCATATATTCTTAGAAGCAGAATGTGTTTTTTTCATGACATATACCACAGGCCAGTTGGGGGAAACAACCCACTACCCAGTCTATATTGTCTGGTGTATTGGATCTTAAATCAATCAGTAAATAGCTGTGAGGCTTTCTTTTGGCATCTTCAAAAGCTTCTAAGAAAAATTTTGTATGACCAGGATACATCTGCCTAGCCAGAGTTATGATCTGCAGTTTGTCTCTGGGATTATTAAACAAAATCATGTATTTGGCATTTAGTGCAGTGTTCCTGCTTTTTTACCTTGACAGAACACATTCTGGACAATTAAAAATATTGTCAACAGTTTATGATGGCTGTACTTGGTAAACCCATACTCGACATCACTATTTTGACAGGCAGAGTCCATTAAATCATCTATAACAACAACATTTACCTTCCCAGGGGGTAAGAGATCATTGTCAGCTAGTGACATTGGTAGCCCCTCCACAAATTTAATCTGTGGGAACTTTAACAACAATTTATTATACAAATGTTACCAACAGCTGTAGAACCAGACAATAGCTTCAGACTTGTGTGATAAAGTGGCATCAGCATTTTCTAACAACTGTTTTATAAAGAAGCTCTTCCCACTATTAGAGGGGCCAGCCAACAGACAAGTAAAGGGGTGCTGCAACCTGATATCCATTTTTCGCACTCAGTATCCATAAGGAAGTGTTTTAAAATTGGCTTGTAAAACATGCTTGTCATAAACTACTCTCTGGGTCTTGGACAGCATTTTTGTTTCAAGGAACCACTGCTTTTTATTCCTAACAATGCTGGGTTGAGTCACAGTAATTTATTTAGAGATCTGTGACCCTGTATAATCAAAGACCAGGTCCTTCATACTTTCAAAATTAATGTGTTTACAGCTAGCTACATTAAGGGGAAACCCTTTCACTTTAAGAACAACCTCTCCTCTGGACAGCCAGTAGCCATAAGTTTTTGGACCTGCAGAAACAAACTCTGTAACGTGTTCATCTGAAGGAAGCTCACTGGTTAGCTCCTCTAAATAATCACCCAGAGGTGGGGTCCAGTAACCTGGTCTGGACACAAAAATGACAGAGTCAGTGTTGTGATAAAGGCACCTGTCTTGTATCTTATCTAGCAGGTTGTAGAGTTCCACTCTGGCATATGCTGCTGTAAAACTAGCTATAAATAAGTTTATATTATTAGAATTTGGGTAGTGGCCTTTGGTGTGCTTCCAGTTTAAACAAGCTGTTTCATCATTGATGAAACAGCATGAGGGCAATATCATAGTAAGGGGCAAACACATACTGAAACAGCTTGTCAGGGTCTGTTACTAAGCTTGTGGTTGGCAAATTAGCTCTCTGCCCAAATTTGCCCCACAGTGAATTTAAAAACAGTTTAGATATCTGTCTCCTTGCAGGGTTAACAGCTATGGCCGCAGGGTTCAAATATACATTTTCCCTTTCAGAATACTGTTGTTTGTACCTGACTTTCTCTGCTTCATTTTTTACCCATGAAGGGAAACCAGACACCTCTTGCTTGCCTTTTAGATGCAGCTTGATGTAGTCTGCTAAAAGCACTGTGCATGACTCTTTAAAATGCTAAACTTCGTAAATGTTAATGATTTTGTAGCCTTTTTTTCCAGTGCCAGGTTTAGTTCTACAGTACAGTAGGTACCTGTCAGTGTCCTTTGTTCATCATTGTGTGTGCACAATGTTATTTGAAGTCTGTCTTCAGTACATGCATGACATAATGTGAACACAAGATTTTTTCCAATCCTGGATGGCAGCACTGGGAAAAAAAAGGCCTTTAGAGAGTAAGACTTGTACTTTTGCTAAACCAAAGTACTGATTGATGGCATCAACATTTTCATAAATGATGTCAGGATGACCGACTGGATACTGTTTGGTTTTTTAACAAAAGAGTAGAGGTTGGTAAAATTGTAATAGTCTATTTTTTCATCTGGCTGCGTCTTATAGTACAGACAAATGGCATTTGTTCTCCCCCCAAACAGTGACTGCCTAGGTTCAAGTGGCTGTGGTACCTGCCTGTCCTTCAAGAAATTATTCAAACCCTGATCTATAGCCAGCATTGCTTTCCATTCATGTTCCCATAATAATCTAATGGCAAAAACCCTTGCTTTTTAGAAAATGAAATTTAGTTTTTAGTTTTTGTTGACCGGATAAGTGCACTAAACAAATCCTGCCTATTTTCAGGCACGAACCGGGGGAAGGGGATACAGATGAATGCCAACTGACCTTGAACCAGATTAAGCTGTTGGTGGTATTTTTAGTGAATGAGGGAAATTTGTCCAGGACACCGGGGAAATTCACCTACTCTTTTCGATAAGTGCCATGGGATCTTTAACATCCACCTGAACTACCACCAATCCAGGCAGATGGGACCTCGGTTTAATGTCTCATCTGAAAGATGGCACCTCAGAAGTGCAGCACCCCTCTCATGCTGCACTACAGTGTCAGTACTGGGATATTAACCCAAGTGCCAGATGTGGGAACTGAACCCACAGCCCTCTGATCTCCCGGCCTCAGAGGCAAGTGTGCTACCTACTGAGCCACTGACACTTCATTTGTGCATGGTCCTAATGAATAACTGTCCCTGTCATGTGGTTTCTATCTTTCTCACAGTAACAGATGTTGCAGCCGTGAAAAAACAACAATTAAATTCAAATGCTGTGGGTATTCCAGTTATTAAAGCATAACCATCCAAAAAGTAAGGCCTTACCTTAAATTCACTGCCCGTTAGAGTGTGCTGAATAGAAATGTTTTTTTCTCAGATATGTACATAAGCCACTGAATAGCTGGTGTGGAGTATCTCTTTAATTGTCAGTGGTAGTCATCTGGGGGGAACAGCGATTGTGCATTCTTTCAAAAATAAAAATCTATACATGGCCATACAGATTGAGGCTATTGTGACGTACTGGAAGGGGTCTAAGGATACTGTTTCATACTCCACTGTATCACCATCTGATTGCTTTAAAACACTTTTTGCTGTCATGTTAATCACTTCTTTCCTAAATCTGTCACAGGCTTTTCGAAGAATTTCAACATCTAACTGACAATAGTAGCGAAGCTCTCTTTTCAGATCAAATTCTCTATGTCAGTTAGCTAGGTACCATTGCATGAACTGTTGCTTTTCTGCAGGCAGCATATATTTAGAACCATAAAAATGAGCATTGGGCAGGGGACATACATAATTTTCATTTGCCTTGGTGCTAAAAAAATGGGGAAAGTAATCTTTAGTAATCCCATTCTCAAATCCAAGGGCTGCAGGGATTTTTGCTAGTTTAAAAGGAAGAAAACAATGACTGTTGATAAATGTGATGTGCAGGGATTGCACTGTTACACAGAGTAATTTTCCTCCTTAGGTGAGCAATTTAATATCAATGCTTTCCTTGACTATCTGGTTAACAATAAAATAACTGTCATAGCTTTTGGCATTGTGTGCTATAAACGTGTAGTGTCTAAATGGCGTGTCAATAAAATGTCCAACAAAATCTTTTATACAATCTTCCCCTTCAAAGTCACAGGACCTCTTCCCATCTAACTGCTTAGCATATACAAAATTTGGTATGTGAGTCCCATTTTCTTGTCTGACCTCAAAATCAAACGCTATATATTTCTCAGAGATTTTTACATCTGTGAGTGGTGACAGGTAACACAGATGCTTGTCTGTGGTCATGAAAGATCCACATCTGTCACACTGAATCACCTTACATGTATGAGAAACCTTGTAAAAGACAAAACATTCTTCAAACAGTTTCATGGATTTACAAGGCACTGCACCCACATCAGCTCTAGCTAAATGCCTTTCTCGGCATGCTAAAGTCCTACAAATCTTTTTACAGTAGGGGCAGGATGCAGTGTCAGTTTCCCGTTGTGTACAGTTTGGTTCAAAGCAAACTTTGCACTGTAGTGCACAGACCTGATGTTCCTTGTGCCCGTAGGCTACGTGACAATATTCACATAGGTATCTAGCTCCTCTAAATTTATTTACATCTGTTATACCATAATAGTGATTGTCATGCAGTAATGCAAACAGTGTTTTAGGAAGTCTTTCTGGCCCTGTCGAAACTGTGTGCCAGTTTCCTTCAATATGATGTAAAATCTTAATTCTGACTCCTTAAAATGTTCAGACTGGGGCATATCACTAAAAGTGCCATGGGTTTGGTCTGACAAACCTTCCTCAGTGTACAATATTTTAGCCTTATTCAGCAACTGTCTGTCACTTATGTGTGGATTTAGGAGTGTGATAATGGAGCCACCAAAACACAAACTATTATCTCTGTTATTTAAATCAAACAAGTATTATCTCTTTTTTTGTAAACTCCTGCTATACAAAATAGAGCTCGGTGTCCGTCTACCCCCCAACCCCTGGTAATTCCTGATAGTGGTTACTACTAGATGTATAGTGTCATCAGCAATTACTTCTGCATTGCTCTGTAACATATCAGCTATCTGATTTAATGAGGTGGCTGGATTTAACTCATTAGGTCGTGTTTTCCTTGAGAACAAGGGGTGATTTCAAGAGTCAGCATTCAAGCGTAACTGTATAAAGTCTCCATGGTTTGTTTGTCTCATCACACTGTCCAACAATTCTTGAATAGCCTGATGTATTGCAGCAATGGCCTCTGTAAAATACTTTATTTTATCTAGGTTCACAAAGTGTTATCGCTCATGAAATTCAATAGCCCTGAACTTTTTTAAGATATGTTCATATTGCTGCACACTTTCTGAAAAAAACTGTAGCGGCCTCTTTGTTTGCCAGCTCATCATTTTGCATATGTACAACAAGCTGGGTTTCTAATTCACCAGCTTGATGAACATCAGAAACATGCTGTAATAACCTACGATGTAATATTTTCCTGGCACGCTTTATTTTTCTTTTCAAATTTTTTGTGATTATTTTATTTTTTACCCATATTTTTCTTTTTTGAACCCCTTTGTTATTTTTTTCATTTTGTTAGTGCTGCCCCCCTTTCACTCACCTTGTGAGAGCTTCTGTCTTTTCACTTTGTTTTTTTTTACAGCTTTTCCTCCAATGTCCTGACCTTTTCAAACATTTGGGCCACATTCACCATCTGTGTCAGCTCTGAGCATGAGTACTTGGCTGCACATAATATAGAAAATATACTATTTAGAAAAATACCTTTACAAAACTCAGATTTAAAAATCTGATTATTGTAATCCTCACTAGATAGTCTGCTCTCAATTATCATGCCATTGAACAAGGCATCAACTGTAACAAGTAAACAGCTTTTTGCTAGATTTACTGCTTCAATGTCTTTCTCTCAAAACCTTGGTTGTGATGACTCTTTGTCAGAAACCCTTGCATTACTGCTTGTGGATGGCGGACATCGTCACTCAAATTAACACAATGTCTATTTAGCTCATAACTCACACCAGCAGAAACTTGTGAACATTTCTGGGTCACTTCACATGGTCTTTTTTTTCCCCTTTCTCTCCTGAAGAATCTGCAGGATTTCTCTCAGCTGTTGACAAAAACAGAAAATACCTTGTCACTAATTTTGTATTTTCAGCATTATACTGTAGGAAGCATTTCAGATCTAAAACCTGCAGCCCCCCCATCTTCCTCTAAAAATATAAAACATTGCAAAACACAACAAACACGCTTTTCTTCAACTTTGTTGGGAAATCCCAATACATAACAAAACAGATTATCTTAATTATACGTTTTTAAACATTATATGGGTAAATATTAAGTTGTAAAAATCAGCAAGAAAAGCAATACCAAAACAAAGACAAAAAGGGAAACAAGCATTTTTAGCAAGCATTTAAACTACTATTCTTGGTTAAAAATAAAAATGCACATCTTCTGTAGTGATTATAGAGCCAGTGATAGAATCTACACCATTCATCTCTGGGAGCACTTGGAAAAAGTATTCAGAGTGAGATTCACTCATGTCACCCCAGGAATCCATTTTGTTTGACTGTGTAATGCTTTTTTTAAAATTCTACAGCTCAAGATGTATTTTTAGTGGTCTAGCGCTAGTCTTTTGTCCTAGCATGGTATGTTCAGCTCCTTATTTATAAAATGTGTGTATCCATCCCCCAAGTATGTGGCTAATACTGAAAAAATGTCTGAACATCTGGCACTGTGAATCCAACCCCCCCACCTATCTCCATGAGAAAACTATATATAAGGCCTACACAGTTCCTTAAAGGCTTTGTTTAAACTTCGTGTGACAGCTGGAAGGTCTCTAATGCCTTTCCATTCTGCTAAAACTTTGGTCACAGTATAATTAAAAGGTATGCAGACTGCTTATTTTTAAACCCAAATAATCTTATAGCTTAGTTATGTTTTAAAATGTATAATACAAATCTTGTCTTTTTCTAAACACCTGCATCCTTTAAATTAGTAATTTAGTGTAACAGCTTACATTCCGCTATGCAAAAGATAAGTTATTTTGTTAAAAAGTATATCATGAGAATCACCTGTTTTTTTTCTCTTGTACACAGCAGGGCCTCTAGAAATGACTAATGGTGTTCTGTGTAAATGAAAAACAGATGTTTTTAATCAGTCTTAAAATACAAAGAGACACGGTTTATAATAAGGGCAATTGCATGCCAGATTAGTTATAATGTTTTAAAAAGTCAGAATGGAAATCATGTATTTTTCTAAAACAGCTGCATCCTTTAAATCAGTCATTCAGTGTAACGTATCTTACACAATCCCTTCAAAAGATAACTGTTATTTTATTAAAATGTTTGTTTTTTCATTTACACAGCAGAGTGTCTAGAAAGGGCTATTGATTTTCTGTGTAAATGAAAAACAAATGTTTTTCTCAGTCTTAAAACACACATAAAAGTCTTCCCTTTTTTCTGATTTAAATGTATTTTATTCTGTAATTCATGATGGGGTATAAATTATTACTTTGTGATTCAAATGTATTTTATTCTGCAATTCATGATGGGTTAAAAAATGATTAGTTTGTGTCTGCTAACATTTGCCTTGCTATCCAGAGAAACTGTTGGACCAGCTTATTTACATGCAGGTCCCCGTATACACACACACACACACACACACACACACATACACACACACACGCACACACACACACACACACCAGAGTCTTAGCCTTTCTCACTCTCAATTTAAAACACGCAATTTTATTTTTTAAAACAAAAGCTTGTATCTACATTTTTACAGATCCCTGTAAATACAGAAATCTTGACACACCCACACAGACACAGCCAGCATTTTGCAATGCTATCCAGAGAAAACTGTTGAACCATCTTATTTACATGGAGGTCCCCATTTTATTTTATGAATGGTACATGCATATACATAAATATAGAGGTAACATTTTGGTACAAGTTTTACACAGGCCTACAGATGCATGTTAAATTATTTTAGACCTTGTTTGTTATAAAGCAGAAAAGGGGTACTTACAAAGGCAGATGGATTTCCAAACATATCTCTGAAACCTCTGCACAATGAGGCTGCCTCCTAGATACAGCATTCCAAAAATATCCTAATCAAAAAAACACACACATGCCCCTGAAATTATAGCCCCAAGCCAACAGAGGGCACATAACACTACATAAACCCTAACTTATTTTTTGGGGTGGGGGCATGGTGAAGAGGGACAGGGGTTTGAGCCAGGATGGTGAGGGTGCAGGAGAAAGGAGGGGGACAGAAGTTTGAGCTAGGATGGTGGGACTCGGGCTCAAGCCAGGTTGGTGTGATAGGGGTTTGAGGTGTGCATGAGAAGGAAGGACATAGGATGCTTACAAAATGGTGGTACTATGTCACTTCTGGGGTTTCAGCACAGGTCATTTCCTGTGCAAGTGGGGTTAGACATGGTTAGAGAGCATGTCATTTCCTGAGCAAGGGGGCAGGGCATGGGTTTGAGCACATGTCATTTCCGGTGGAAGTGGGCGGGGTCAATGCATTTAGGGAGGGATTTCCAGTTAAGCAAGGGATGATTCTGATTGATCCATTTTAGGCCACACCCACCTGTCAAATGATGTGGCACGTGCTGATTGGTTGAAATTTAACATTTGACAAGATACATGAACTTATGCTACTCACCACCATTGCCCTTTTCCAGTCCTCAGGAACCTTCCCACTCATCAATGATTTGTAGAAGAGCCTTGCCACAGGGGTGGGGTGCTAGTTCCCTTCCAAGTTCTTTCAATATTCTTGGGTGTATCCCATCTGGGCACATTCCTTTCTCCACACTCAACTTGTTGAGTTCTTCCAGGACCCCCTCCTCTGTGAAGGGACTTGTGTCTATTCCACCACCTGGATAATCCTTTTTACTCAGCATTGGTCCATTGCCATCTGCTTTCTGTGTGAAGACTGAGTAGAAGTACTCATTGAGTGTCTCTTCCTTCTCTCCATCTTCCTCTGTGTGCTGCCCATCCTTTTTTGTAATGCTGACAATTCCTCCCTTGGTCTTGTTTTTTTTCCTGTATGTACCTGTAGAAAGTTTTGTCACCCTTCTTTACTCCTGGAGCTTATCCTAACTCTGTTTTGGCCTTTGTACTTCTTAATACTTTCCTTGCCTCTTTTAGTTTTTCTTTATACTCTGTTTTGTTACCCTCATTTATTGTCTCTTTGTACTTTCTGAACACTTTACACTTTTTCTTCACCTTGGACATCACTTCCTTGGAGAACCAAAAGAGTGGGTTCTTCCACTTGTTATTCTTACTAACCTGATGGGCATACTGTGATGTGACCAAAGTTACTGTGTCTTTCAATCTTGTCCAACACTCTTCTACACTCTCTCCTGACATGTGGTTAAGGTTGTTATGCAGGCAGGTCTTCATTTTTGAGAAGTCTGCCCTCCTAAAATTTAAGACTTTCAGCTTTGAGTGACCAGAGTCATTAACCCTGTTTACCCTGAATCATAAAATGTGATGGTCACTGGTTCCCAGGTGACCCCCCACTTCAACACCTAGGATCCTCTTGTAGGTGTCTTCACTAGTTGACTCAGACCCCCCCTGTAATGCAACTAGGAAATCCCTGCTTTGTTCTGATGCTGCTGTGTGGAAACTCCAATCAATGTCTGGTAGATTGATGTCCCCCCTCCAGCACAATGTCCCCTTTGTCTAACATCCACAGGATGGTTTCCAGGATGTCCTTGCCCCTGGCTTCCTCCTGATTTGGAGATCTGTAGATTACTCCTACCCAGATGGATGCCCTGTTTTCGGCCTTGATCATAATCCACAGGGCCTCTGATTCCCCTTGTGACCTCTGAATTTCCATTGCTTTGATGGTGTCCTTGATGTAAATGGCTACCCCACCCCTTGTTTTTCCTGCCTGATCCCTGCTGAACAAGTTATACCCTGGGATAGCTATATCCCAATCATGATAGTTTATGAACCATGTTTCAGTCGCAGCAACCAAGTCTAGTTCAGCATCCACAATAGTGGCAGTGAGATCTGGTATCTTGTTAGCCAGACTGTGTGCATTGAAGCATAATGCAGTTTGTCCAGAAACTTCCTGTATGCTTCTCATAAGCCATATCACAATAATCATAAAGGGGAACCACCATTGCACTAACATTTTGTTTTCTGGCCTCCATAGGGGTACTTTTCCTTTGCCTGTATAGCACCTGCAATCTTGCATTCATTTTCTTTATAAGCCATTCCATATGCACGTCCCATTTACACTGGGACTCTAGCCAGAGTCCAAGGTATTTATACGAGTCAATTTCCTTTAGTATGCAATCATCTTTGGTTGTTATCCTATGTAGTTGTTTAGTACAACTGTTTGTTGCTAAAAAGCATAACCAGTGACTTTTGTCATTTAGTACCAGTTTGTACTCAGAGAAATATGCCTGTAGTTTAAGGAATTTATTTGGTAACTTAGACTGGATTTTTGTTATTGATTTTCTTCCTGTGTACAGGATTTTGTCATCAGAGGTCCGACACCATTCACATACAGGTTAAACAGAATTAACCATAGCACACTGATCCCTGGGGACTCCAGCGCTTATGTGATCAAATTGTCATCTGAGGTCTCCCAGTGTAATCATCTGACTTCTCCCTAACAAATAACTAAACCAACTCAGTGTCACCTGGTTGAAGCTAAACTCCACCAACTTTCTTAATCAGGTGGTATAGTCTAAAGTATCAAATGCTTTAGACAAATTGATAAATGTGGCCCCAACCAAGAGACCTTTGTCCATAGCCAACTGGGCATCTATTGTCACCTTCACTAATGCAGAGGATGTACTATAATATGCTTAAAAACCTGAGTGGTATTGGCTGTGCAGGTTGTGATTCTCTAAGAAAGTTTTTAACTGATTGCCAATTATCTTTTCAAACATTTTTGATATAACAGGAAGCAGGGATATTGGTCTGTAATTACAAATGTCCTCTTTTCAGTCACTTTTACACATAGGAATCACATTGGCCTATTTCCATGTTTGGGGGGAAAGGCCTGTACTCAAGGATAAATTAAAAATATCAGCCAAAAGGGAGCAATTACAGGTGAGGTCAGTTTAAGTAAACAATAGGATATACCATCTAGACCCATCGCTTTCCTTACATTCAGACCTAGCAGTTACACAGAAATATTTATTTATTTATTGTAGTCTTTGATAACTGGGTAAGTGCACTGATTCTGGGGACCATTTTCGGGCATGACCCGGGCCACAACATGCAGCACAGAAGTCACAGTATACAGTGGAATTACAAAGAGAAACTTAACACTTTATAGTTATAGGCAGATTGGAGCAGGACAAATCACATTTACGAGTCAACACTGATCATTAAACATATTACTGAAAAGTTAGCTCATGCAGAAGAAAACTAGATAGTTTATACAGTAGTATATAGGGATTGACCAAAGGTAAAATTATCTGCAAGCAGCACAAGTAAGAGTGACATGATCATGTGGCATAAACTAGGAATACATAGGCACTGGAGAAGTGAAACAAGGAGAGGGACAGGAGTGCTGGGAGGACCCAGTAAAGTGGAAAAAGGTGCAGAAAGATAGGACAGAAGTAGTAACAAAAGGTAGCAAGTAGTGGAGATGAGAGGGCAGATGACTATCCTCAAGAGCAGAGGCATTTGGTTTCACTTAGTAGCCAAGATTTGAAGTGGTGCTTGAAAATGCTATGGGTGTCTAGGGAGTGGAGGGGCATTGGGAGACTGTTTCACAATGAGGGAGCAGCAACAGAAAGTGCTTTTCCCCTCCATAGCAGTAGAGCCTTTTGGGATTTCCAAGGGGGGCAGAGGTCACATGTAGGCACCTCCAAGGGGCCTGGGCCTTCAGGAAGGATGCATGTGGAGATGTCTCACCACATCTGAGGGTTTCTGTTGATAAGACAGTCAAGGGCATAGTCAAAATGAGAGGGGATAGGGAGCTAGCCTAGTGACTGGTATAGGTGACAGAGATGGGTGGAGTATGGTGCCAGGAGGGTAAAATGGCAGACATTATTATAAGTTGAGATAAGGCACGTGAGTAGGGTCAGGGACATATGCTAGTATATTGGGGAGCAGTAGCCAATAATAGGTAGTAAGTTTCCTATGGCAATAGCCAGGTGGGCTTCACTGGTTAGGAATGATTTTAGTCTGTAAGCAGCCCCAAATTTTTGACTAACACAATGTATTACGGTGGTGACATGGTTTGTATAGGAGAGTGAGGGTTCAAGGGTTACGCCCAAGTATTTGAAGTTTGGCACATTTTGTAGAGTGGGTCCAGTACCAATAGGGTGGAACCAGACTTGGTGATGCTAGCAAGGTAGGGTTTTGACCTGAAAGCATTGATTTGATATTTTCATTGACTAGGAAATGATGTGACTGAAACCAGGTGTATGCAGAACTAAAGTTATGGGACAGGATGGTGGATATGTTTTCCAGGTGCTATAAAAGAGGACAAAGTCATCGGCATACAGCAGGGCATCATATGTTAGATAGTCAGAGGGGAAGGAGTTAATGAACAGGGAGAATAGCAGCGGGCCAAGGATGAAGCTGTGTGGAACACCTGTAGTGACAGGGAGGGCGGAGGACGTGGCAAGGCCAATGCATACAGATTGAGATCTCCCAGAGAGATACTGTAGCTCTTGAACCACAGAGATGCCTCCGGGGAAGTCGTCAGCAGATAAGTACCTCTTGGCCCACCTAGTCTGCCCTATTTTTCCTATCTACAGTACCACTGCAGTCTCTACTCGATCTCTGCTCTTATCCCCCCTTGTCCTATTTCCAAGGTCCCCTTGTGCTTATCCCATGCATGCTTGAATTCTGTTAACATTTTTGCACTCACCACTTCTGCTGGGTTGCTGTTCCAGGCATCCACTATCCATTCCATGAAGAAGTACACATCTCCTCTGAGTCTCTCACCCTCCAGCTTCATAGCATGACCCTTTGTCCTCGAGCACCTTTTTCTTTGTAAAGTGCTACCCTCATATACCTTATTCATACCAGTGAGGTATTTGAATGTTTCTATCCCCCATTTTCCCTTCTTTCCTCTAAACAGTACACATTTAATTCCTCAAGTCTTTCCTTGTAGGGTTTTTGATGCAGGCTCTGCACCATTTTGGTTGCCCTCCTTTGTACAGCCTCCACCCTATCTATGTCCTTACAGAGATGGGGCCTCCTGAACTGGACACAGTACTCAAGGTGCGGCCTCATGATCAATCTATACAGGGATAACATTACCTCCCTCTTTTTGCTGGTGATACCCCTCCCAATGCACCCAAGCATCCTGCTTGCTTTCCCCACTGGCTCATCACTCTGCTTTGCTACATTCAGATAATCAGAAATGATTACCCCTTGGTTCCTTTCCTGTTTTGTGGTTGAAAAATACCTTCCACCCAATTGGTACATTGCCCCTGGGTTTCTGTGCCCCAAGTGCTTGCTTTTGTACTTTATTGCACTGAAACCGAGTTGCCAAATCCAGGACCAGTCTTCCAGCTTTTTCAGATTGTTCCTCATTCCCCCCCACCCCCAGTGTGTCCACTGTGTTGCAGATTTGTGTGTCATCTGCAAACAGGTATACTTTCCCATCCAGTCCTCCTGTGATGTAACTAGTAAAGACATTGAAGAGGACCAGTCCTAGCACTGACCCCTGTGGTACCTTGCTGGTCACCTTGCCTTCTTCAGAGTGAGCACTATTTACCACCACCTTTTCAGTCCTGTTACTTAGCCAACTTCTTGCCCATTTTAGTACTTTTGGACACACTCCTAGGCTGCCCAGCTTTTTCACCAGTCTTCTGTGTGGAATGGTGTCCAAGACCACACTGAAATACAGGTAGATCATATCTACCACTCTGTCCTGATCCACTTCCCTGGTCACCCAGTAAAAGAACTTGATCAGGTTTGCCTGGTAAGATCTCCCCCCTGTGAAGCCATGCTGCCTTTGTATCCTGTAATCCACTGATGACAAAGTATTCTCCAATCATTTCCTAAAGTAGTGATTCCATTAATTTACCCACCACTGAAGTCAGGCTAACAGGTCTGTAATTTCCCACCCCTTCCCTGTTACCACTTCTGTGAAGTGGAACCACATCTGCTCTCGTCCAGTCCTCAGGAACTTCCCACCGTATCTAATGATAGAGTGAACAGGGCTGTCAGAGGTGCAGCCAGTGGCTCCTTGAGCTCCCTCTGTATCCTAGGGTGTACCTCTTCAGGCCCCATTGCCTTGTCCACTTTTAGAGTTGTGTTAGTTCCTTCAGGACTCCCTTCTCTGTAAAAGGACTAGTGTCCACCTCCTTTCCTTTAATGCCCTTGTCCCTTGCCTGTGTTCCTTCACCTACCCCTTCCTCTGTGAATAATGAACAAAAGTATTTGTTCAATATGTCTGCTTTATCTTGGTCTTCTTTCATACAAACCCTTCCTTCCCCTTTTAGCCTTAGGGATCATTGTTTAAACAGGAGTAGCACACTAAGCCAAAGCTTATTTCCAGAAAGTTAAGTGACTTGCTTAGGACCACACAGTATGCTCCTAGGCTGCTGTGGGACTCAAACCCAGGTCTCCAGAGCTGCAGCTCAGACCATTAACCCACTGCGCCATACTGCCCTTTTTTGGTCTTCCTTTTTTCACTTATATATCTAAAGAATGTTTAATCCCCCTTTTTCATTGACTTGAAAATAGTCTCTTCTGTTTGTGCCTTTGCACTCCTGTCTGCTTTCCCTGCCTTCCTTTGTTTCTCCTGATATCTCTCCCTATCCTCCTCCTCCTTCTGTGTCATCTTGTACCTTCTAAATGCTAGTTTTTTTGCCCTTATGTTCTCTGCTACGTCTTTAGAGAACCATAGTGGTCTCTTTTTTCTCTTGCCCTTGTTAACCTGCCTAACACAGAGGTCTGTTGCCTTCTCAATGCCTTCCTTTATTTTTCCCCACTGTTCCTCAACTCCACGCAGTTTCCCTGTCCCTGAGGCATTCTCCCATTTTCTCAAAATTAGCCCTCCTGAAATCCAGGACCCTCATTTTAGTGTGGTTTGATTCTTGCCCAGTTCTTATATCGAACCACACCGTACTATGATCATTGGTCCCCAGGTGGCTATCTCCTGTGATGTTAGCAACACTGTCCCCATTTTTCAGTACCAGGTCCAATATAGCCCCCACATGAGTGGGTTCCTTGACTAGTTGCCTGAGGAATGCCCCTTGCAGGGAGTCTAGGACATCCCTACTTCTAACTGTTCTTGTAAGTGGAAGGCTCTAGCCCACGGTGGTAGATTGAAGTCCCCCAGTAGCAATACCGCCCCCTTGTTTGCCATCCTTTGGATTGCTTCCAACATATCCTTATCCACCTCTCCCCCCATGCTTGACATATGTAGATCATTCCTGTATAAATAGTGGCCCCCTTCTGTACCTCTAGGATGACCCACAGTACTTCTGCTCCTCCCTGCTCCCCCCCATATTTCTGTAGCTTTTATGTTTTCCCTTACACAAAGAGCCACTCTCCACCCCATTTTACCTACCCTATATTTTCTGAAAAGAGCATAACCTGGTATAGCTACATCCCACCCAGTCCTGGTTTTCATTGTGGCAGGACTTGGTAATTGTGACCATGTCCAGGTCTGCTTCTGCCATGGTGGCCTCTAGGTCTGTAATATGATTGCCCAGACTTAAGGCATTTGCACACACAGCTCTCCAGATTGTACTGCCAACCTCCTCTCATTTTACCCATTTGCCCTTCCTTATTTCCTCCACTGTTCTTCTTATCTCCCCTTCCTTCTGCCCCTGGATTCTTATGTTCATTTGTTCCTTTTGGGATTTCTTTCCCTCTGGATTCTCACTGTTGACCTTGTAAACCTGTTGGGGGAGCAGTTTGTCTCCCTGTCTGATTCTGCCTCCCCCCTGTTAGTTTAAATGCTCACCAATGTAGCTTTTAAACCATTCACTGAGGGTCATGGTTTCCCTCCTGGATGGATGCAGGCCATCACCCCTGTACAGGCCTTTATCCCTCTAGGTGGGGCCCCAGTCCCCAATGACTCTGAATCCCTCCTCTCTGCACCATTCATGCAACCATGCATTAAAGTTCCTGGTGCAGAGAATTCTGTCCTCCCTGTCATAGACAGGTAGCTCCTCCAAGATGTTCACAGATCATGCTAATTGCCTAAGACCCTTCTCCAATTCCCTGAACTCTTCCTGAACTATTTCTGGCTCATCATTAGCCAGATCATTAGTACCTAGATGGACAATGACATCCAGCTTTCCCTTCCTTCCTAGTGCCCCAGTGATGCCTTCAATCCTCTTTCCATTCCTTGGAGCCATGGTACTTTGTGGCACCTAACCTCCTTCTCCTCATCCCTACCTGCCCCTAATTGTATCCCTCTCACTATGGAGTCACCCACTAGGAATCATTACCTCCTCATCCTATGGGGTCCTTTGTCTTCTGCCTTGGGGTCTCCACAATTGAGGAACCCCACATCCACCCCAGTCACTACTTTGGGTGCCTCTGTGGGATATTCCCACCCAGCCAGTGCAGTGTAGGAGTTTCCTAGTGGTACCAGATAGGGGATGTGCCTTTGCTCCACCACCCTAACCCTCCCTGAGCCCACTGTTGTCCAGCAGCTTCTCTTGCTAGGCATCCTCTGAGGTAGCGTTGGCAGACTAGGTGGTCTTTGGGTGGCAGGGCAAGTCCTCTGAACCCAAGTCAACTTGGTCTTAAGTCTGGCAACCTCCTCCATCAGTCCAGAGAAGTGTGTGCAGATGGCGCAGCAATGCAGCCTCCAGAAGGTCTCCCTGAGCACTGCCGATCCACAGCCACTGCACTGCAACCATTCCAGTCATCATATACTTCCTACTTTCTCTGTTATTTTAACCCTTTGAATTCCTTTTAGTCCATTACCTTATATAGGGAGTTTCATCTATTCCTAGGTTCTTATGTTCCCTCACTCTAACACACAGAACAGTTGCCAGCAGGCTGCCCACCTGTTACCTAAAAAGAATATCTAGCAAATTCCCATAATCCCCCTTCCTCAACAACTCTTTCAAGAAAACCCCCTCATCCCGCTCACTGTCACCCAAAGAGAATTTCTAGCTTGTATCCTCATCCACAGTTACACAAAACTAATTTCCAGCTTGTACCCACTCCCAATGCTTCCCACAATTACTAACCAGCCAGTCTTCACCTCACACTTATACAGCTCTTTCCAGCAAGCCCCTTAACCCCACAGACTCTGTTATTATACTGTCCCCACACTTACAATTTCTCAACAGAAATTCCAGCAAGTCTGTCTCCCCACTCATTACTTTCTAGGGTTACTTACTGGAAAGCCTTCTCCCTCTCAGCTTCACAATAAAACTATCCAGAAGGTCCCGAGTCCCATGAACAAGCTCTAACTCTGTCAGTCATTGCAGTTAATGGACAATCACAGTAGAATCTCCGGGTCCTCAGCTGCCTCCAGTGAATACTGCACACAGACTAATACTGGCACCAGATGAATGAAGTATAAAAGGCATTATTCAGTGATCCAAAACACCATACAGCTCAGGTCAAAATGCAGTCCTCTTGGCTGGTTTTGCTGTTCCTCACAGCATCATCAGGAGAGACTGATGTGATGTACCTGTGTACTTGGATGTGGTGTATATAAGGATTTCAAACAGGAGTTGACTGCGGATTGTGTTTGCTGCAGAAGTTGAGAGAGGCAGAGCAGCTTCCCTACAGCAAGGAGATGATTTACTGAGTACATTAAGCTGAATTCTTAATTCAGGGGCTGTAATAGTAAGTAGAAGTCAGTGTTTTGGTTCTCTTTTTTGGGGGTTGTCTTTACTTAGTGTAACTTTAATTTGCTAGGGAGGTAATCTAGCTGGGAGAATATTTGTAGTCATTTGTGACTAGAGCTGCTACTGAAACTCTGTGGAAGAGGTATCTGATTAAGGGAGGGGCTGAAGAAGGCTTGAGGGGCTGTGGATTACAAACAGGAGTTGACTCTGGACTCTGTTTGCTGCAGAAGATGACAGAGGGACAGCAGCTACCAGCTATCTTAAACTTGAGCTGTGTTTTGCCCTGTAGGTTACAGAACAAAGTCTTTTTTTTTACCAGATTGTTGATGCTTTTTGTACACACTGAGTACTGTGCTGAAGGGGAACCTGGATCCTAGGTGATGGGTTTAAATGCTTCATTGGCAAGCATTTAAATTATAAGGAGGAAGCACTAAAAGAAGCAGGAAATCCCCCCCCCCACAAAATAGCGTAGTTAGCGAGGTAAACACCAAAATAGAGAAGTCAATAGGGAGAAGGACTGGGGTGAATGGAGAAAAAGGTAAAGGCAGTAAGGACAGGGATGGGGCTAAAAGGGGTAAGGCCATCAAAAAATGGAGTGCAATGAGTATCAACATCTGTAGTCTGGGTAACAAGATCCCTGAACTAGTGGCATTGATGGAAAAGGGAAGCCTGGATATCGTGGCAGTCACAAAAATATGGTACACAGAGAACCATGACTGGGATGTCAACATACCAGGGTACACAATCTACAGGAGGGACAGGGAGGGTAGAAGAGGATAAGGACTAGCTTGCTACATAAGGGAAGGGATCAAAGCAACAGAACTAAAGGGTAAAAAGAGAGGAGGGGAGGCACTGTGGGTCACCCTGGAGACTGGAAATGACACCAAAATCTGCACAGGGTTGTATACAGACCCCCATCTCAAGGGAAAGAAATGGACAAGGAAATGATAGAAGGCATCCTTAGGATGGCAGAAAAAAGGTAGCTATTGTTGGTGGGGAACCTGAATATGCCAGATGTTAAGTGGAGCACATTTGCTGCAGCCACATCCAAGAGCACGGTCATTCTTGATGCCCTGCAGAGGGCATGCCTCAGACAGCTAGTGTTGGAACCCATTCAGGAGGGATCAGTCTTAGACCTGGTACTCTCAAACAAGGATGGAGAAAGAATCTCAGATTTAGAAGTGGGTAGCCATATGGGAAAGAGTGACCACCAAGCAGTGTGATTCATGATAAACACAGCCATAGAGTCAAGCCATACAAATGTGAGGGTACTGGACTTTAGGAGGGCTGACTTTGGTAAAATGGAAGAGTGCTTCAGAAAAGCACTAGCAAATGATCAAGAAGGAGGGGTAGAGGAACAATGGAGAAGCATCAAAACTGCCATCACAGAGGTAAAAAGCCTTTGTGTGAAGCAAATAAATCAAAATGAAAGAAAAAACACTATGGTTCTCAAAAAAAGTGGTGGGGAAGGGTAGGGAGACAAAGATAGCATTCAGGAAGCATAAGGAAACACTGAAGGAGCAGGACAGAGAACTATACCAGTTAAAGCAGAAGGAAGTGGGAAAGGCAGTAAGAATAGCAAATGGCCAAACCGAGGAAAAGATAGCCAACTTGGTTAAAAAGGAGGATAAAACCTTTTATAGGTACATTAGGGAGTGAAGAAAGACCAAGGGAGGGATAGTGAGGCTTAATAAAAGGGAGGGAGGGAGGGTGGTGGGCAGAGGTGACAGTGAAAGAGCACGGATACTGAACAAATACTTCTGCTAAGTACTCACAAAAGAAGAGGAGGGGGAGGTACCTAATCTGATTGAAGCACTCTGGATAGGGGGGTTGATACCAGTCCATTCACAGAAGAAAGGGTTCTGAAAGAACTCCTAAAACTGAAGGTGGACAAAGCCATGTGACCTGATGGGATTCACCCAGAATTCTTAAAGAAATAAGGGAAGAACTAGTGACACCACTGACTACCATTTTTAACAAATCATGGAAGGATGGTGTGGTACCTGAGGACTGGAGGAGGGCAGTTGTGATTCCCCTTCACAAAAGTGGGAGCAAAGCAGAGGCAGGAAACTACAGACCTGTTAGTTTAATCTCAATGGTAGGTAAAATGATGGACTCACTTCTGAAAGAAAGAATTGTTGAGTACCTAGATACCAGCAGGGCACAGGACCCAAGGCTGCATGGATTTACACTGGGAAGGTAATGTCAGACAAATCTAATAGATTTCTTTGACTGTGTGACCAAAGTAGTAGACCAGGGAGGAGCTGTGGACATGGTCTACTTAGACTTTAGCAAGGCATTTGGCACAGTCACACACAAAAGATTAATTAACAAGTTAGCCAGCCTTGGAGTGTGTCCCAGGGTGGTAGCCTGGGTAAAACACTGGCTGGACAACAGGACGTAGAGGGTAATAGTAAACAGAGTCCACTCCAAAGAAAGGGGGGTTACTAGTGAGGTACTGCAGGGTTCAGTACTGGGACTAGTCCTTTTTAATGTCTTTATTAGTGACATTGCAGAGGGACTGGAAGGAAAAGTATGCCTCTTTGCAGATAACACAAAGATCTGCCACAGGTTTGATACACAAGGCGGGTGGAAAGGATGAGAAGGGACTTGGCAAGGTTGGATGAATGTTTAAAAGTATGGCAGCTTAAATTCAATGCAAAGAAGTGCAAAGTAATGCACCTGGGAAACAGAATCCCAGGGGAAGAGTACACAACGGAGGGGAGGAGGGAACTAACAACAACAAAAATGGAAAGGGACCTAGGGATAGTCATAACAGATGACCTAAAGGTAAGCAAGCAACCTGAGAAGGCAGAAAGGAGGGCTGGGGGGGATACTGGCATGTATAGGGAGAGGCCTCACCAGTATAAAACAGGAAATTGTTATCCCTCTGTACAGACAGTTGGTGAGATCCCATCTTGAGAACTGCAAGCAGTTCTTGAGACCCCATCTCCACAAGGACATAAACAGAACGGAGGCAGTCCAGAAGAGGGCAACTAAAATGGTGCAGGGTCTGCACCAGAAGCCATACGAAGAGATACTAAAGGAGCTTAATATGAATACCCTCGAGGAAAGGGGGAGAGACCTGATAGAAATGTTCAAGTACCTCAAGGGAATCAACAAAGTCCAAGAGGGTAGCGTCCTTCAGAAAAGGGATGTGCAAGAACAAAGGAGCACAATTTGAAGATAGAAGAGGGGGTGGCTCAGGGGCAACATGAGGAAGTATTTTTTCAGGGAGAGGGTGGTGGACTCATTGAACTGCCTTCCTGAGGAAGTTGTGGGTTCAAAAACAGTGAGGGAATTCAAGATTGGATGGGACAGACATATGGCAGTTCTGGTGTGGGTTAGGAAGCAATAGGCTGTTGGTTAACTCGGATCTGCAGCTTATCCAATAGGTAGGGAAATGGGCAGACGGGGTGGCCAAGGGGGCCTTATCTGCCATCAAAGTCTATGTTTCTATGATGGTATCTGTTAATCAGTGTTTTTTCCAAAAATGCTTTAAGATTAAGATTTCTAGTAAAACAATGGAAATCAACATATAACTCAAAAGGGTCAAAGTCCCTAGTTGGAACAAATGGCAATTCCTTTTGTAACAATTAATCTGACTTTGTGTTACTATCGTATTTGAAATATCAGTCATAGTGTACTCATCTGGAACTACTTCCTTGTTTTGCTGGTTTGTCTTGCGTTTATACTTTTACCATTCCTCCAGGTATGTTTGTGGGGGTACTCTGTCACAGTACCTGTTGTAAGTTCCTCTCTTTTGTGGGACAGAACATGTCACATTAGGTCCTATGGGTGGTGATATTGATGCTAAACTCCTTGAGAGGGAAGCCTATTGAACGTACACTCCGGGAGCCCCGGAAAAACAGGTTTGAATGATAAGATAGACATTATGCCACTTGTGAAAAAAAAAGAAATAGAGTTCGATAAAGGAATGTGTGAAGGAAAAGAAAGAAAGAGAAGTAAATAAGTGATTTCTGTATGCAATGTGCAATGAAGGGGCTGTTATGTACTATTTACAGTTTGGGTTCTACTATATGTAGATATTCAATTCATACAGTAGTCTCTTTTTTTTCTCTTTTTTTAGGAATTTGAAGCTCTTGGGAAGCCTTTCAGATTTCAATTCCCTTTGTTGGCTAAATCAAAATTTGCAAACTGTGCTAATGACTAATTACTGCTGCCAAACATGCATTTTCAATTTAACAATAGTTTTTATTTAACAAAATATTTTTTTTTAAAATAAGTAAATGTGCTGTGTAAATATAGTATGAATATAGATAGATATTTATGGCTGATTATTTAGGAATGTAATGTAGTATTTTAAGACACTGTCATTTTAAGTATAGTCTTTAAAATGGAATCTTATAAGCTAACATCTCAGTCTTTCCTGATGGTGCTGTGAGGAACAGTGAATGAGAGGATTTCATTTTTACCTGAGATGTATAGCGTTTTAGATCACTGAATAAAGTCTTCTACACTTCATTCATCTGGTAATGGTAGTGATCTGTGTGCAGTTTGGCTTGCTTACCAGGAACAGTTGGAGCAGCTGGAGTGGGGATTGCTGCCACATTTCCTCCAGTGCATACCTGCTGCTTCCAGACACCTGTTCTTCTCCTTCACTTACCCCTGGCTGAGGTGCAGAGTATACAGCTGCTGGCTGCCTCCCCTGGCTGATTCCCTCCTTGCAGACTCTCTGTTGATGTCCTTTGTGCTTGGTCCACAGCGTGGAGGTCCACTTGATAGGCTTTGCCTTTTGTAGTAGGAGGAAGCAGTCAGATCAGTTTACCCTGGGACCGGCAGGTGAGGTCTTCCCTTTGATTTGGATCCTCTTGGATAATAATAAAGACACTTTCACCAAGTTTTGCCACAACTTTCCCCACCTATGATATCTCAGAAAAGCCTCTTCGATTCCTGTCTGTGACCTAAACTCACAGACTTTGCTTAATGGCACAAACCTGCAGAAGTGAATCTTATACAGCAAGCCAAAACCATAATGTAATCAGAAATGTGACTCACTCAGTCCATCCTCCAACTATCACCTAGTTGAGGCTCCAGGCCAAACAATTCTTACCCAGCCCCCAAACTACAGGGCAAGACACAGCTCTTTAGCATGGCCCTGAAATGTGGGCTACTGTGGCTGGTCTCAAATTACCCTGCAGACAATAATGAAGGCACTATTTCACCAAGTTTCCCCATAACTCACCCCTCCTATTTTGTCTCAGAAAAGCCTCTTCAATTCCTGTCTGTGACCAAAACACACATACTTTGCTTTAAGGCATCAGCCTGCAGGAATGAGTTATTGTTGCACCAGGCTTGAAGCAGTGGGATGGAAAGCAAATTAGGTATTCCTAATCTCATCTGAAAGCAGTCTGAATCTGCATTCTGAGTTGCCATTGTTGGACTATTATTTATTTCTGCAAATGTGCCCATGTTAAAGAACACTGTCTTATAGGGCACATTACACCTGGACAAACTGAGACAGACAACAAGCTTTGGAGAAAATGGCCACAGGCATGTGTTTACTAGCCAATTGTTAACATTTACATACAATACATAGCATGATGTGCGCGGCCCCGTAGTCTGGAATGGTCAATTGAGTCAGTTTGCTCTGTCTCATACATGGGGAGCTGTCTTTCAATCACCAAAGCCCCGTAAGGACTCCAGCTCTGTGGCATGAGGGATGGCTCTCTGGACCAACTGCGAATGTGTCCTCCCCTGTCAGATCACCTTGCCAAGTCATGAGCTTATGCCCAAAGAGGCTGCCTTCCTGCCTGTCCCCCCTTCGTGGTGGAGGGGGGAGCCCTAGCCATCCAGCACTGTCCTCTGTCAGCCAAAGGGAATCTGAGTGCTTGAGACTCATGATCCCCTGTTACCCCCTTTTGCACAGGACTACCAAAACTACCAAGCCACTCTCATATACTTTACATGTTCATAACTGCGACATCCTAGCTTAACCTAACCTATCTCCAAACCACTACCCCCTTGCTGGAGAAGGCAAAAAAATGGAAAACCCTGTGGAAACAAAAAGGAGAAAATTCCTTCTCAACAGCTAAGGTGATCCCCCATAGTCGAACAGCAAGTTCCCTATGCCCTCCCTTGTCCCCCTCCTGCTTTTACAAGGGTGAGGTTTGAGTAGGTTCAAACCTGAGGACAGGAACAAAGACAGAAAACCTCTCCTTTGCTGCCCTTTTATAGGCTGCACTTCTCCCCTGGTCCAAAACCACCTTCCCCTTGGGAACATCCCACCTACTTGCCCTTCCATGCCCCTAGTGGGTGGCTACCTCCCCTTATCTGCCCACCCAGGTGTCACTCATTCCTGCCCTCAGATAAATCCCCACCTCCTGCAATATCTTAGCGGTCCCCTTGTTGTCTTATAGGGCACATACTTCATTCCACCTGGACAGACTGAGACAGACAATGCTCTTTGGAGAAAATGGCCACAGCCATGTGCTTATTTAATAGCCAATTGTTAACCTTTATATACAACATGTAGCTTGTTGTGTGCAGCCCGGTAGTCTGGAATGGTCAATTCAATCAGTTTGTTCTGATTCATACACATTGGCCTGCACCCCCCTCCACAGGGGGCTGCCTATCAATCACCAAAACTCCTCGAGGATTCCAGCTCCGGGACAAGAGGGATGGCTCTCTGGACTGACTGCGAACGTGTCCTCCCCATCAAAGGTCCTAGCCAAGTTGAGAACTTATGCCTAAAGAGGCTGCCTTCCTGACTGCCCCCCCTTCACAGGGGGGAAACACCAGATGTTTTGGCACTGTCCCTGTCACCCTCAGGGAATCTGGCTGCTTGAGAATCATGATCCCCTATTATCCCCTCTGCACAGACCTTCCAAGACTACTGAGCTGCCACAGGGTGAACCTCTCACAAGCTCACCCCCCCACCCACAAGATCATCACACCATAAACCTCTCCACTTATGTCTTTAGAAAATTTCACAGTACTGGAACTGCCTTGGCTAGGTGCACAAATCACATCAGTGAGAATATGGATAAAGGGGAACTCACTGGTGCTGTTTTCAAGGACCTGTCCAAGGCATTCAATCTGGTTGATCATCACCTGCTGCTTGGGAACCTCACTGAGAGTGGATTATCAAATTTCCACTTGAACTGGGTTAAAAGTTACCTAATTGATGGAGGATTGCAAGTTTCTTATGGTGGCAGTCTCTCAAATACCAGGATGCTAAAACAAAGAGTTCCTCAGGGGTCAATACTAGGGCCTCTTTTCTTTTCTATCTTCATTGGTAGCATTCCTGAGAAGCTGACTAAAACCCAAAAACTATTATTATGGAGATGACATCATCATCACAAGCTCCAGTTCTATTGACATTATAGATCAGAACCTGAATAGTGATTTTCTAAAATTAGAAATTTTGTTAACAAAATCTAAGTTACTATTAAATAGTACAAAAATAAAGAGCATGTTATTCGGTTCAAAAACAAAGATTAGAAAAGCAAGGAAGCCTAGATGTGTTGACAGAAAGGGAACAAGGTTAGAACAGGTGGAACAATTTAAATATTTAGGTATAAATCTGGATATTAACACCTATACCTCATATAGGAAACATAACAAGGAAAGTTAACCAAAATTTGGGGGTACTGTTCAAACTTCAGAATTCTTTGACACTACAAGCTAGGAATGCAATAGCACACAGTATTCTGTTGTCTCAACTGAATTATAATTATTTTTTGTAAACAGTCATATCCAAACAAGTTATGTTAAATCTATCAACAACTTTTCACAGCATTTTCAGATTTGTTTACAAACAACCATACAACACTCATCACTGTAAATTGTACCAAATTACTGGCTGGCTTCCATCTAATTTGAGTAGCATTTACTCCCTTTGCTGTGTAACTGATAATGTCTTACGGCAAAATGATAATTCCCCTCTCTACCCATTGTTAAAAGCTAGAATCACAAATCGAGACCTTAGATCAAACACCAGTCTAATAATAAGTAAAACAAAAACTAAAATGGGTGACCAAGGTTTTTCCATTCAAGCTTCTAAACATTGGAATGCCCTTTCTCCTGAATTACAATCAGGCATAAGTCATGAACTTTTTAAAAGAAAGCTAAAATTCTATCTTTTTAACCAATTGCAAAGTTCTTGCTTTTTTAATTAATTTGCTGCTTAAATATAATGTAATGTCATGTTATCAACTGTACTGTATTATGTTTGTGAACGTAATGTATAATCTTTGGTGTCACTGTTAATGTTATATGTTTGTGACTGAAACTGCACAAATTTTACATCTTGACTGTACATTCTAACGGGGTCACATACAAAAAAAGGCCTTGGCTCATATGCTTACCCTATAAACAAAAGATAAATAAATACAAAATAAATAAATAAACACATTTTGGGCTGGATATTTAAACTGCGCCCTAAAAGTGCGCAACAGCAGGAGCAAGCGCAAGTCACTTGAGCACAT
The DNA here is from genome assembly GCA_016271365.2 of Neoceratodus forsteri. NCBI lineage: Eukaryota > Metazoa > Chordata > Ceratodontiformes > Ceratodontidae > Neoceratodus > Neoceratodus forsteri. Next base: position 30,886,062 of record JADMNL010000028.1, read on the forward strand.
GCGCAATCATCGCGATATTCAAACATGGAGCAAGGCCAATTGCGCAAGCAGCCAATGTCTGAATATCGCACAAACTGTGCCATCGCTGCAACCAGGGGAAGCTGAGCAGATATGATGCACCATAGCGTAACCAGGAAGGGGAAGCTGAGCAGATACGATGTGCCATAGCGTAACAAGGCCAGCCCAGCTGAGCAGTCCAGAGGCCCATAGGGCAAGCAATGACAACCCCAGCAGCATAGCAATGGAACAGCACAACCAGGGAGGTAGGCAGAGACCCACCACCCATGCCACAGATGGGCACAGGGACACACTGCAGAACTAACAATGCACCTCCACACCCCAAGAACAGCATAACTGGGGGAGGGATGGAATATCAACCGCCCATGGGGACAAGCAAAAGCACATCCAGCCGTGTTACTGCAGCACACCACTGGCAAGCTGAGACTGCCACACAAAGGGGTGGACCACCCCAGTGTCCAGCAGCCCCCCCGTGTGCACAGCACACTCTGCACTATGACCCCAAGACATCACCCATGAGCAGCGACCAGCACTGCAGGAATCCCCAGGCCCCCCATCACACTGCAACCTCGTGTACCACAGAACCATACAAGCCAGAGCCACCATGAGCACCCAGCAGTGGGTGGCAGCACATGGCAATACTGACTGAAAGCCACTCCCACACCAGAGACACCTCCCCACGCACACACACACACACACACACACATACCCATGACTATACCAGCCCAAATGCCATGCACACCACTGCAACTGAGCACCTATAGCCAGCTGCAAATCAGAGACCACCACAGTATTCATATCAAAATATATATTTCAAATATAACAAGAATAAGAAGAACAACAACTATAACTATGTACAAATATACAAAACAGGGGTGGGGGTATGGGTACAAGGTAGGGGTGGGTAAGGGGCAGGGGTGAACAACTGGGAGAGGGAAGGTGGGGTGAGGTGATGGGCAGCTACTGCCTGCCAGCCTGCTCTCCTGCTGCCTGGTGCTGGGCCTGGGTCCTCCTTCTGCGCCTCAGACCATGTTGCTGTAGGTCCAGCAGGATGGCGTGCGAATCCATTGCCACCTGTATCAGCCACTGCATCGACCTCTCAATGCAGTGCAGGATCCGGACACCTAGGACAAGGGATCAGAGTCAATGGCTGTGACTGTCCATATCCCTGAAGCCCACCCATCATGCATGGCATACAGCCAAGTGCCCCGCTCCTGTGATGGACTGCACCCACCCACAGTGACCGTGCACAAGACATGCCCAACCAGGCAGCAACAGCCATGTGTACCACTGCACACACACACCACCGACCAGCACAGCACAACCAAGGCTGTCCAGTGACGTGGCTATGTGGTGGGAAGTCAGTGCCACAGCCATGTGCCCAGTGCATGCATGGACCACCAGTGATGCACTCACAGACATGCAGTGCCACTGGACAGTGCTGACTGTCACACGTCACGTGCATGGCAGTGTTGTCCATGGATGGTGGCCGTGCCCCCCCACAGCATGCAATAGCATCCATGATGTAATGACACTCACCCTCATCAAGCCGCTGCATCAGGTGCTGCTGCAGCTGCGGCTGCTGCTGTTGCTGCTGCTGTGGCTGTTGCACCCCTCCTCCACCAGCCACCCTGGCACCGCCATCCCATGCCTCAGCCCGTGCCTGCCTCTGCTCCTCCATGCCTGTGGGAGACAAAGGAAGAGAAAAACATCAGTGAGATCCCAAAGCAGACAGCCCCTTACCCCATTGAGTGTGCCTGCCCACACATCCAGACCCAAACAGCACACACCTGCAAACACCCTCACAGCAAACCACAGCCCAACCCACCCCCATGCGCAGATTACATTACACAGCCACCCATGCAGACAATACCGGTGCACACACAGCACACCCACCTGGCCTGGGCACAATGCCCCTCCTGGCACGCGACCTGAGGTGTGCAAGCAGAGCACACTCCCTCCTCTGCAGGTCGCCGTAGCGGTGCCTGCACTGTTCAGGGGTCCTCCTCTGCCCAGTGGCCTGCTCCAGGGCAGCGATGACCTGCTGCCACACATGGGTGCATGGCACCTGCAGGGGCACACCCTCAAACAGTGAGCCATAGTGGGGCTCCACCACAGCCACCAGGTTGGCTAACTCCAAAGCCCCCATTGTGGTGCTCTCCTGCGTGCCATTTTCAAAGCGTGCAGGTAGCGGCGATGGGCGCTCCGCCGTATGTAACCCCGTGAAATGTTGCACAATACAACTCCATCACTGCCTATCGTGCTGTTCGGACAGCGCCGGCGGTCCACATCGCGCTGTCACTGAACAGCACGATAGAGCCGTACACATGCCAGACGTACAGTGCCAGGGGGCAAAGGTCATGCACAAGGTCATGGGTCAGTGCCGCAAGGCCATGCACAGCACCATCGGACGTCCATACGTCCTGCACGATCGGACACCTGCATGCCAGTGCCACAGTGGACTATTGCGCAGTACTGCCACTGCGCCGTGTGGTGACCAGCACTGTAGCACCATAGGCAGAATGGTGGCCATGGCCTGAATTGCCAGATCGCGCACAGCACATCATCAGCATGGCAGATGCCCGCATAAGCTACCTGGGCATGCGCAATGCAGTGTACCACACAGTCACAGATATGCGCCATTGGCTCAGCCAGCTCAACCGTATTGCGCAAAGCGCAACGGCGCGATATTCAGCCGACACATGCAAATCATCTGATCAGCCATTCAAAGGCGCAGTGGTGCGATTTGCATCTCATTACAGTTGCTCCACTCCTAATTTGCATGCATTGCGCTATAAAGGTGTGACATTGGGCTGCGCTGGCCAGATTCGGTTACTGCAGGTGAGAGGTGGGTTGCATGCTGTGTGATGTTCTGGACAATGGTCATGGGATAACGCTGTAGACTGCACAGTGACAGGTGTACACTTCCACCCATACAGGTCGACATGACCGAGCAGAGCCAAGGTGAGGGTGAGGATGGTGGGCGGAGGAGGAGGAGGCCCAACTTCACCACGGCAGAGACAGAGGCCCTCTTCCAGGCCTACCTGGAGGAGGAGCCACTACTGAGTGGACAGCGGGGCACCCCTCAGGCCCGTGTGGCTGCATGGGAGGGGGTAGCTTGGGCAGTGAACCTGCATGGAAGCCACCAGCGCTCCGTGCAGGAATGCAAAAAGAAGATGGGGACAGACTGCAGGAGGGTGAAGAAGAAGGTGGCAGCCCTCAGGGTGGCACGTGCTGGCACAGGCAGGGGCCAGCCAGCAGTGGCAGAGCTGACCCCGGCTGAGGACCGACTGGCTGCATCAATGCAGTGGAGTGCTATTGAGGGCATACCAGGAGGTGGATTCCAGACAGGTGGAAGCCCATCACTGCACGGTATGACATGGTGGTGGTGTTGGGCGGGGAAGGTTGTTCACATGCACTCACATGTCCTCACTTTCTGTTACAGATCCTGTTCATCTTCAGGGGATGGTGGTGGTGGGTCCAGGCAGTGAGGAAGACCTTCTGGAGTTGGAGGAGGGTCCATCCACCTCTGTCACCAGCCAGCATGCACTGCACCAGCATGCACGCCGGGCTGCCAACTCTGTTGTCGGTGAGTCAGGTGTGGGGGGTGCACAGCCTGTGTCTCAGCAGTCTGGCATGCAAGCATGCCAGCATGCTGTGACTGTGGCTGTAGCACGTACCTGCACCATTGACGATGCAAGGACTGCAATGGGCAGTGACATGTGTGTGTCCCATAATGGACACACAGCAGGCCAGCACGTGCCCCTGGGCCTAGCTGGTTCCAACGTGTGTGCCAGCATGTCGGCACAGTCCCAGGCTGTGCCTGTCAGCACCGGTGGGGCAGCACCGGTGGCTGTGCAGGTGTCTGGCACTGTTGCGGCCACAGCAGTGGAACGAGTGGTCCCTGGAGCACAGCGGTTGGAGGGGCAGCAGCAGCAGCAGTCACCCACCAGGTCTGGGGATACAGTGTCCAGCGGTGGCACATGCCCACCGCCCTTTGATATGCCCATTCCTGGTCCTGGTGAACAGCGCCCACCCTCAAGGGGTGTTGAGCATCAGGACCTTCCATACCCTAGGGGACAGGATGCCGTTGTGGCACAGTACCCATTTGAAGAGCACACCCGCCTGCTGCGGGAATCAGTACAGCAGCAAAGGTGGGTTGCAACGTCCGTGGAGGCACTGTGCGTGGCTGTGGAGTGGCACAGCAGGGACTGTGCTCTGATCCTTGCAGAGATGGTCCATATGCGGATGGATGTGACCGCTGCCATTGACAGGCAGACCCAGGCATTGGTCGCTGTCGTGGCTGCATTGGGCACACAAGCAGGTGCCCCTGTACCGCGCACCCCACACAGTACGCTCTCCACTCCCCATTCCTGGTGTCATGTGACACCCAGCCTGTCGATGCCAGGTTCTGCTGTGGGCATCCCTAGCACCCCTGGTGCAGGTATGTTTGGCATACTACAGACCCCAGTGTGGACAAGGTCGCGATCGCGCAGTGGGACCCCTGGTGGTCCATCGGTGCCACCCCATGTGGCCCCTGCTCAGCCTGCCAGTGCTGTTGGGTCACGGCGGGGCCACCCATGCATCCGCGGTGGCCGTGGAACAGTGCAACATGACTGACCTGTTTACCAGTGTGGGCCCTGTCTGGTGCTGCCCTGTGTGCAATGTGCATCATGGTGGGCAGTGCACTGGTGGGTGCCCTGCACATCACGTCGACATACGGACCACCTGCACACCATCCCGACTGCTGTCCACAGGTGCGTGTGCATGATGATGCCTGCATTGTACTGTACACCAAGGTGCAAGGGTGCCCAGCATCTGACACATGTACTTGGACAGTACAGGTGGTGAGTGTGGTCTGTGGATCTGTGTGTTTGCCATGTCTGTTCTTGCTCTGCTGTGCACCTGCCCATGTATGCTTTGTGCCTGTGTGTGTGTGTGTGTGTGTGTGTCCATATGACTGTTCACCCTCCTGATGGTGTGTTTGTGTGCCTGGTCCCTTCCACTCCCCTTGCCATCATGCACCCCTGGTGTGTTACTCTGTGTGCCTGTGGGTTGCGCCAGGACAGTGTTGGTTGCACATGGCCCCTTGACTTACCTGTGTCATGCATAATGCTCCTCCGTGATGGTGTCCCGGTGCAGCTGGGCCTGCCAGATCAGTCGGGGGTTCCGCCGTCCGAGGGGGTGCTGCTCATCACCATCATCACTGGTGCCACTGGCGTCCCCATCGCTGTCTCCCTTCTCGACCTGAATGGCTATCCCACAGTCTTTGGCCATGTTGTGCAGGATACAACAGGCCAGGAATATCCCACAGGCCTTTGAGGGGCTGTACTGTAGGGCACTGCCGGAGGTGTCTAGGCATCAGAAGCATGCCTTGAGCATCCCAAACACCCGCTCGATAATGTTGCGTGTGGCGGCATGCGCCTCATTATAGCGTTGCTGCGATGGGGTCATGGGGCGCCGGTATGGTGTGATCAGCCAGGGATGGAGTGGGTATCCACTGTCACCTGTGTGGAGATGGTGGAGATGAGTATCATGTTCAGGTCCATATTGCCAATATCCCTGTGTGCCACTACCATAGCACCTGTGGCATTCCCACCCTTGCCCCACGTTTGCAATTCCTACATGCGTACTCACCCACTAGATGGCCTGTGGGGATGTCCCCACTCTCGAATTGATGGCACAGTGTGGACTGATACCATATAAAGGCATCATGTGCTCCACCAGGGTGTGTGGCACAGACATTGATTATGTGCCCAGTGGCATCACACACCACCTGGCAGTTGACACTGGAATAGCCCTTCCTGTTTCTATATGCAGCCCCATCGGGGCCAGATGGCGTGCGAATGGCCACATGGGTTCAGTCTATGGCCCCTAGCATGCCAGGCATACGTGCTACCCTGTGGAACTCCTGCATGTTTGCTGTACGCTCTGCTGCGGTGCTGGGGAACTGGATGTGCTCCGCAGCATGTGGCAGCAGTGCACTGAGGAATTGGGTGAGGATGCATGACGTGGCCGACTGTGTGATGCCTGTGGTGTCCCCTGTCGGCCTCTGGAAGGTGCCCGTGGTGAGCAGGCACATGCAGGCTGTCACCTTGGTCTCCACCGACAGAGCGTGACTCCATCGTGAGGGTGCCTGCATCACATCACTGCACAGCTCACAGAGCCATCTCAGTATTGCCCTGTTCAGGCAGTACCGGCCCACGATATCTACATCTGTGTACAGCTGATGCGGGCACGGTACTACCTGTAGGGGGCGTACCACTGACGAACCCTTCCATGGCCACGTCCCCCTGCAGCATGCATTCTCATCCCCCTCATTACAGCTTCCATATGGAAGCTGGCACTGTCCATCTCCCTGGCTTGTGACCCCCCCCGGCTGATGTTGCTCTGTTACCCCCGCTGTCCTGACTGCTACCTCCACTGCACCGGGTACCCCCGCTGGCCTCTGCAGCCTATGCCCCACACAACTTCCCTTGCCTGCCCTGTTCTGGACTGTCACTGTCTGTCTCTCTCTGTTTGTCTTGCTTGGCATCCCTGTAGCGTTCTTGCGCCTCTTCCTTGAGCCTTTTTATTTTGGCTCATTTCCACTGTGGCGCAACTTCCGGCTGTTCCGCTATTGCGCATTGCGCAACCCTTTGAATATCGCATTGTGCTCTTTATGCAGGGATCCACCCCCTTCAGTTGCTCATGCCTTCATTTGCATTGCGCTGTTGCTCAGCCTGTTTTCAGTGGCGCAACTGCCTCCTGCTGAATATCGCAGAATGGAGCACTTTCGGACTTGTGCATGTGCAACCCTAGTGCGCATGGCACAACCCTTTTGAATATCCGGCCCTGTATATCTTCTATAAACTTATCTAACCCTTCCTCTCATAGATGAACACCATCATCAACATACAATTCCCCACTTTTAATTCCAGTCTCTGGGCACCTCGACATGACCCCCCCCCAAGTCAAGTCCATAAAGGGTTGCATGGTAGTGTTATGGAGTCTGTGCACCATGTCAATTGCCCTTGGGTTGTGGGCATTCATCAGTTCTGCCACTGGATACTATCTGACCACACCATCTGTACATCTGGCCACTTTTCTTTCACCCTTGTCAAGTCCTGTTTCACCTTCTGCTGAAACTTCCACAATTTTATGTACCCCAACACATTTCCCCCATATGGATGACCAAGAAGTGAGGAGGGGCCCACCACTGGGCTTTGGCAGTAGAGATGTGTGAAATTAGAAAATGTAATTCTGTAAAATATTTTGTAAAATTTGAGCATTTCTCAAAATATTTTGTTGGTGCGAAATGCAAAATTATGTGGGCAAAATGTGAAATTTCACCTTTGAAATGTGAAATTTTGCCACGGAATGGCAACATTTGGGTGAAATTTGGTGAAATTAGATGAAATTTGGTGGAATTGTGCATTTTGCAGTGAAATTTCACATTTCGCAGGTGAAATGTTGGAATTTCTCACCAAGCAAAATATTTTGTAGAATAGCGGAATTTCATGAAATGTTTTATGTGGTGAAATTGATAATTTTGTGGGAATTTCACCAGCAAAATGTAATTTTGCAAAATCTCTATTCAGCACTTAGCTTTGGTAGCAGCTAACACCATTCCATGCCCCTTTTACTCACCCAATGCACCTCTGCTCGCTTTGGGATCCAGAAATAGGTTCTTGCCACCCTTGTGTGGCCCAATGCACAAATGAATGCCGACAAATCCATATCTACTTTCTCTGCAAGTCACCACCTGTCAAGCTAAAACAAATGCTATAACATCTGTGGTCTGACATAACTCTCCAAAGCCTGTGGCCTCCACCTGCCTAATGCCTGGATCTGAGCATCAGTTAACACTTCTGCCCTCACATGTGATGCTGCTTTAAATGAGTGAGTACTGAATTTCTGCAGCACGAACCAAAATTGGTACACCATCATTGGGGTGCCATCTTCATGCCTGAAGAAGGCCTCCCCCTACTGATGCTTGTCAGGCTACATAATCCTGCACGTATGCCTGGACATCCCACTGCACCCACAGGGGGTGACCGCATGCTACACCAGCAACCCTGAGCCCTCTGGTCAGTCTTGCTCATTGTCAAATACACAAATACCCCTGCCATGGTTATCACCACATGTTTGTTTCAGAGTGCCAGAGGCTGGTCCACCACCTTTATAGGGCTGCACTAACTCTGACAGCTGAAATGCCTCACAAAAGGCTACCAAATAGGCTGTCCTGAACAAGCGCATTTCTGCTACTGACAAATAGACCATAGGAAGCTTGTCCCATATTTGCCTAAACAGTGTAGGGCTGATAGGTCGGCAGTGGTCTGCTCTCTTTGGTACAAACCTCACCCATCCTTGCAGCATCTTCCACAGGGGAAAGGCACTTGTGGTATATGTGTGCCCCTTGGCCTTTTGAAATTCAAAATATTTTACTGAGTTTATGAAAATAAGCACAATACAAGGTAAGGCACATGAGGTTAGAGCAACTTCTGAACAACATAAACACAGTCTACAACCCCCCTCCCAGCACCTCCATCCCCCCACCCAACCCTCGACTGGAGTGTGCCTATTAAGAAAATACAAAAACAGGAATGCAACATTGACAATAACAGCCTTGGATAGTTAGATACATATTATATCACATATCACTAATTTAAATATAGAGCATATAACTTGCCCCACTTTTTGTTGAAAGACTTCTGGCTATTGCAAGAGCTAGCAATCAAGCGTTCAGTTCTAAAACATACTGATAGATCATTCAACCATTCAGTATATGATATAACCAGTTGATCCATCCAATGCTTAAGCAGGAGCTTTTTGACCACAATAGATATTATTGCCATGTGGAATTTGCATTCCTTAACCCTAATGTTGGAGTTCATACCTAATATACATATTTCAACAGTGAAAAGATCATCTAATCCCAGCAGGGGGTCCAATTTGGATTGTATTGTTTGCAAGACTGGAGCAACCTTTTTACCTTGCCAGAATATATACACTAGGTTCCCATCTGAATTACTACACCTGGTACAAGTGGAATCAGGGAGTCTACCTAACTTGGCAAGTATGACAGGAGTATAATACATATTGTTTAGAATATGATACTGGTTGAGTCTGAGTATGTACTGGGTGTGATATTTATGAAGATCCTTCCATATTTGGACCCAATTAAGGGTTAAATAGGTAGTAAGGAATTTCAGACCTTGGAGCCTGGAATAGGTTCTGGGAATCTACAGTATTTGTTAGGAGGAAGGCATATATCATGGAAATACAGTGGGGTCTGGAAGAATATTCTTGAAATTGTACCAAGATGGGCCTAGCTTGAGACATTTGGGGACAATGCCAAAAGAACATCCTATCGGATGCCTCAACTGGAAGATCTTGATGATGTACTTCTGATTTATTTTACATTTTATGTAGATTTCAGGAGAAGAAAGAAGGGAGTCATGGGAGAAAAGATCCTCCATCAGAACACCTTGTAGTTGAGGAAGCCAGTCAGAAGAAAGACATGCTGCATCTATCTTTATGTTAGGATTGAAGAGAAGAGATTGAGCAAAATCATACTTTAGGGAGATCTTAAAGTAAGCACAGCATTGAGAGAGAACCTTAAGTGAAGTACCGATCACCAAGTTTTGTAATGGAGCTGGAAGTGTTGACCCTGATAAATAGAAGATGGAGGTAGAGTCCAGACTACTGTATATGTTCCCAAAAGGTGGTTTTCTATTTGAAGCCAGATGGGTGTATATTCATTATCAATGGTAGAAAACCATCTTCCAGATCTAGATAAATGGCTGGCCCAATAATATAGAAGGAAATTAGGGAGGTAAAGGCCCCCCAATTCTTTGGGAAGACTGAGTTTAAGGAAAGAACGTCTGGGATGTTTGCCTAGCCAAATGAACTTAGAGATAATAGAATGTATGTGTTGGAAAAAGAATAATGGGAGCCAGGTGTTCAACACATTTAAGGGAAAGAAAAGCCAAGGGAGAACATTCATTTTAATAATGTTTATTAAACCCCATAGAGATAAAGGAAGGGCTACCTATCTCTGAAGATCCCATTGAACTGTAGCCACTAGATCATCAATGTTTAACTTCTTGGCTTTTCTGGGGTCATTAGTTAGAAATATACCCAGATATTTAATTGAATGTGGTGACCATTTCATACTGAAGTGATTGAACTCTGTTATATGAGTGAAGCAATTCAAAGGGAAAATCTCTGTTTTAGTGAGATTTAACTTATAATTAGATAAGTGACCAAATGCAACTATAACCTCCAGACACTGTTCAAGGGAGGATACTGGATGTTCTAGGTGAAGAAGAATGTCGTCTGCATATACCAAAAGTGTTAAGGTTTGGTTAAGTACTGAAATGCCTTGAATCTGAGGAGGTCATTTAATGGTGGAAGAGAGGTTCTAGATAGAGATTGAAAAGAAAAGGTGAGAAAGGACAACCCTGTCTAGTATCAGTAAATAAGGAAAATCGGGCGAAGAAGACACTGTTACAATAAATTTTGTCTGAAGGTGAAGTGTAAGCTGTTTCTATCCAATGAATGAATGAATGAAAGTGGAAGGGAAACCCATTTTCCTTAAAGTTGCCAAAAGAAACTCCCAGTCTACCCTGTCAAAGGCCTTTTTGGCATCTAAGGAGATCAATGCCATAGGGATTTGAAAGGTTTGATCAGCTTGGAAGATGTGCTTGAGTGTTCTGAGGTGGTCAGCTGAGGATCAGCTTGGAATAAATCCAACTTGTTCCACACTCAGAAAATGGGTCCAAATTTTTTTAATCCGTAGTGAGAGAATCTTGGTTAGAATTTTGATATTGCAATTTAGAAGCAAGATCGGGTGATAGCTGGCTGGATCTATGTGGAGTGTATTAGGTGTAAGTAGCAGGACTATCAGGGCTTCAAATAATGTTGGATCAAGGGTATCCGCCTTAAACATGTAGCTATTTAGATTAAGGAGAAGGGAAGCTAATTCTTTGGAAAAGGTTTTATAGAAATTAGAGGTAAACCAGTCAGGACCTGATGCTTTATCCAAGGGTCAGCCATTGATTGCCTGTTCTATTTCAGCGAGAGTAATTGGGGACGACAGGAAGATCTAATGGTGGGTCGGTAGACAGGGAAGGTCAAGAGCCTCTAAATAAGCTTCTATTGCTTGGGACAATGATTGGGAGGTGCTTTTGCCATAGAGCATATGATAGAAGGACTCAAACACTTGGGCGATGTACCGGGACGTGGTTTTGGTGGAGCCGTCTGGGGCCAGTATGGAGGGGATTAGCCTAGAGCTTTCTAGCTTACGTAGCTGAAGAGCTAGCAGTCTGCTCGCTTTTTCACCCTTATCCGCTTATTTGGATTTTGTCTTTAGGATGGCAAATTCTGCCTTCTCCCACAACAGATCAGCATATTTATTCTTTAGGGTTAGAAATTTTCCCAGAGAGGCAGAGAAGGCGATTGAAGATAGAGAATTTTCTGCCTCTCTAATTGGAGTTAAAAGAGATAGAGTGCTAACTTCCCTTTGCCTTTTTCTCCTAGATGCAAACTTAATAAATTCACCTCGGCGGTAACATTTAAGTGCTCACCATACCAGATTTTCCCTTTGTATGGAGCCCTTGTTAAGATCCATGAAGGTGTGAATAAGTGATTTTATATGAGAAACAGTGATATTATCCTTTAGCAATTGAGTGTTCAACCTCCAAGCTGTGTCTCTGTAGGTCTGGCTCAATGGACAATACCAATCATGACACCGCGTGGTCAGATAGGACAATAGGTTCGATTTCAGCTTGACGAAGACCAGCCATGAGAAGAAGGCTAATTAATATGTAGTCTAGTCTGGACCATGATTGAGGAACATTTGAATAAAAGGAGAAAAGGCAATGAGAGGGGTTCAGGATCCATCACGGATCGCATAATCCAAGAGTCCACTCTGAAGAAAGGGCGGTTACTAGTGGGGTACCGCAGGGTTCAGTATTGGGTCCAGTCCTTTTTAATGTCTTCATCAGTGACATTGCAGAGGGACTGGAAGGAAAAGTATGCCTTTTTGCAGATGACACAAAGATCTGCAACAGGGTTGATACACAAGGAGGCGTGGAAAGGATGAAAAGGGACTTGGCAAGGTTGGAGGAATGGTCAGACATATGGCAGCTAGGATTCAATGCAAAAAGTGCAAAATAATGCACCTGGGAAACAAGAACCCAGGGAAGAATACACAATGGGTGGGAGGTAGTAACAACAACAAAACAGGAAAGGGACCTGGGGTAATCATATCAGATGACCTTAAGTTAGCAAGCAATGTGAGAAGGCAGTAGGAGGGCGAGGGGTATACTGGGATGTTAGGGAGAGGCATCAGCAGCAGAAAACAGGAAGTTGTTATCCCTCTGTACAGACAGTTGGTGAGACCCCATCTGGAATACTGTGTCCAGTTCTGGAGACCCCATCTCCATAAGGACATAGACAGGATAGAGGCAGTCCAGAGGAGGGCAACTAAAATGGTGCAGGGTCTGCAAGAGAAGCCATATGAGGAGAGACTAAAGGAGCTTAATATGTATACCCTTGAGGAAAGAAGGGAGAGGGGGGACATGATAGAAACTTTCAAGTACCTCAAGGGAATCAACAAGGTCCAAGAGTGTAGCATCTTTCAGAAAAAGAGACTTGCAAGAACAAGGGGACACAATTTAAAGATAGAAGGAGGGCGGTTCAGGGGCAATGTGAGGAAGTATTATTTCACAGAGAGGGTAGTGGATGCATGGAACAGCCTTCCTGAGGAGGTTGTGGGGTCTAAAACTGTGGGAGAATTCAAGAATGCATGGGACAGACATAAGGCAATTCTTGTTGGGGGGTAGGAAGAAATAGGCTGTTGGTTAACTAGGGTCTGCAGCCTATCCTGTAGGTAGGGAAATGGGCAGACTAGATGGGGCTAGCGGTCCTTATCTGCCGTCAAAGTCTATGTTTCTATGTTTCTATGTTTCTATGTTTCTATACCTGTAAAATCAGACAAGGTTTTTTGGGAAGGAGAGGGAGGTTTTAAAGGCAAATAAGATTTGTCTATATCTTGAGTTGTTGGTATATTCCAGTCACCTCCCAGAATCAAGGGAGAGGGCAAGGGGGTCGCAATCTTATTAGCGAAGTCCATAAAGAACCTTGTGTCCTCACCCACTGGCCCATACATAGATCCCAAAACCACTTTGGTATTATTAAGAATCCCTTTAACTAAAATAAACCACCCATTTGGGTCTGCAATATTCACTTCTGCCTGGAAAGATAATTGTCCTTTTATTAATATAGCCACACCCCGACTCGATGATGAATCACCTGCTGCGAAAAATTGAGAGATGCCTTGCTGGAGTAGCCAGACTACTTCACTTGCTAACAGGTGGGTTTCTTGGAGTAATATTATATCAGCAGTAAGCAGGGCACAATGTGTAAGAGCCTGATACCTTTTTGGTGGGTGTCTAACTCCCCTAATATTCCACGTAACAATTTTTAGTGAAATATTACCCATTGTCATCATAAGGTAATAATAACCAAGTCCGAATAGCAAGAAAATGACAACAACCCACAAGGCACACTCCAACCACCCCCCCTCACCTTCCACCCCCTCCCCAAAATGACTATGTTAGCTAAGAAAGGGAACCTCAATCTAAAAGTGACTGCAACAAAGTCTAATACATGATTTTTATCTATTACCCTCATCTTTAAATTGACATCTGTGAACAATAGAGATAAGAAAAACGACAAATCATTTGGGGTCCTACCCAACCCCCCCTCAAATCCCAGCAACTATTTACAAAGGGCATAGAAACATAGAAACAAATAAATTGATGGCAGATAAGGACCGCAAGACCCATCCAGTCTGCCCATATCTTTTTTTACCTTATAAATGTGCCGTCTGCCTTTGCTCTGTCAGTGGCCTATCTATTCCGACTCATCTCTATTGCTCCATTATGCCTATCCCATGCCTGTTTGAAGCCCTGCACTGTATTCATATCCACCATGTCCTGAGGTAGGCCATTCCATGCATCCACCACCCTTTCTGTGGAAAAGAACTTCCTCACATTACCCCTTATTCGGCCTCCCTCTAATCTCATGCAGTGTCCTCTTGTCCTGCTATTTTTCTTATATTAAAACATGTTAGACTCTTTCACCTTGTTAATGCCCTTAAGGTGTTTGAATGTTTTGACCTCTCTTCCTCCTCCTTTGCTCTAGGGTATACATATTGAGCTCTGTTAATCTGTCCTCGTATGTTTTCTGATGCAGTCCCTGCACCATTTTTGTTGCCCTTCTCTGGACTGCCTCAATTTGGTTAATGTCCTTGTGAAGGTGTGACCTCCAGTACTGCAAGCAGTACTCCAAATGGGGCCTAACCAGTGCCTTGTAAAGAGGGATTATTGCCTCCCTCTTCCGAATTGTGATACCCCTATTAATACACCCTAACGTTCCCCTAGCCTTACCTAGTGCTTTACTAGTCTGCTTGGATGATTTCAAGTCATTGGTGATGATGATGCCCAAGTCTCTTTCTTCCCTTGTGACTGCCAGCAACTCCCCTCCCAGCCTATAGGTGGCTTCAGGGTTTCTCTTCCCTATGTGCATGATCTTGCACTTCTTTGCATTATACCCCGATTGCCACTCTTCTGACCATTTTGCTAGTTTATCCAGATCTCTTCTCTTTCTGCCCACCCCATCTGGATCATCTACTCTGTTGCAGGTCTTGGTGTCATCTGCAAACAGACAAACCTTACCCTCCAGTCCATCTGCAATGTCACTGATGAAGATATTGAAGAGGACTGCCCCCAGGACTGATCCCTGGGGTACCCCACTTGTGACTTGCATCTCTTCTGACTGTATTCCATTTAACACCACTCTCTGTTTTCTGCCTGCCAACCAGTTTGCCACCCAGTTGACCAACATCTGACCCACCCCAAGCCTACCCAGCTTATTAATCAATCTTCTAGGTGGGACAGTATTGAAAGCTTTGCTGAAGTCAAGGTAGGCAACATCAACTGCTCCCCCTTGGTCCACCATTCTGGTTACCCAGTCAAAGAAATATGTGAAATTAGTTTGACAAGGGCCTTCCTTTTATAAACCCATGCTGTCTTGGATCCTGTGCTCCTATAGATTCCAGGTGTTTGACTATCCTTTCCTTAAGGAGTGCCTCCATGATCTTGCCCACTACTGAGGTAAGACTGACTGTTCTGTAGTTCCCTGCCTCCTCCCTGCTACCACTCTTGTGAAGCGGGATCACATGAGCCTTTCTCCAGTCTTCTGGGACCTCTCCTGTGCTCAGAGACTCACTAAACAGTAATGACAATTGCTCTGTTAGTTCCATCCTTAGCTCCTTTAGTACCCTGAGAGGTATGCCATCTGGTCCCATTGCCTTGTCCACCCTGAGCTTATCGAGCTCTTGTAGGACCCTTTTTTTTGTGAAGGGACTAGTGTTCACCTCCTTCCCCCCTGTGTCCATGGAGCTGAGCTGTGGGCCCTGCCCTACCTTCTCTTCAGTAAATACTGGGCAGAAGTATCTATTTAGGATAGATGCTTTTACACGGTCTTCTTCCTCACAAGTCTCCTTATCTCCTTTGAACTTAGTAATACCCCATCTGGACTTTCTCCTTTCACTAATGTATATATAGAACGTCTTATCACCTTCTTTTACTGTCTATCCTAGTGTTTCCTTGGTTTGGGCCTTTGCCTGCCTTACTGCCTTTCCTGCCTCCCTTTGGGAAGTTTGGTATGCCTCCCTATCTTCATCCTGCAGCGTTCCCTTATATTTCCTGAAGGCCAGCCTTTTGGCGCTGACCTTTTCTGCTGCTGTTTTTGAGAACCAAAGTGGTTTCCTTCTTCTTTTGCACTTCCTTTTCTCTCTAACACAGTGGGATGTTACTTCAGGTATTGCATCCTTAATGCTTGCCCACTTTGCCTGCACCCCCTCACCTGTATTTCTTTTTGCCAGGGCTAGCTTAACTCTGTTGGCCATCTTATCAAAGTTAGCTGCTCTGAAGTCCCATATTTTTGCCTTGGAATGGGATGATTTACTTGTAGTGGCCAAATTGAACCATACCATGTGATGTTCACTGGCCCCCAGGTGACCTTCTACCTGGAGATCTGTGATCCTTTCCCTGTTAGTCTAGGATAGCTCTGTCTCTAGTGGGTTGTTGTACCAGTTGATGGAGGCCTTCCCCCTGCAGGGAACCCACCATGTGTCTAGTTCTGGCAGATGTTCCTGCTAGTATTGACCAATCTGTATCTGGCATGTTGAAGTCTTCCATTATCAGAACCTCCCCTTTAGCTTTTATGTTTTGTATATCTTCTAACAGTAATGTGTCTATGTCCTGCCCCTGGTCTGGGGGCCTGTAGACGGTAAAACAACCTATGAGGGGTGGAAATTATAAAAAATTATTGGATAAAATGGAGATGAAATGGATATTTAGTTTAAAAACGTTAGATCCTGTGATAGACATGAATATTGATTGTAATTGGCAAGCTTGCTTTTAATTTATGTCATTATTGCAAATTATTTTTCATGTGTATCTGTGAATGGTATTGCTGATTTCTGTACAAGATTAAGTATGTACATTGGTATTGTGAAATTTATTTTTGATAGCAGTTTATTTGTAGGTAATGTTGGTGTGTTTTAGAATGCATATAAAATGGGTTTGGAATATCAACTTCAGTACATAAAAAGTTGGAATTGATTAATAACATTGTTAGTAGTGGAGGATAAATGTGTAATCAAATTTCCACCAGCCAATCTGCATTGTTGGTTAGTTTTCCAGTATCTTTCTGAAAATGAATGGTTTTGAAAATGAATCCTTAATTATATGTCTGGTACAACAATGTTGTAATCAATATATGATTTGCTGCCATCCGTTATATCCCTTCAAAAGTGTTATCCTCTTTCGTGGCTAATAAATTCATTTAAGACTAGTTTACACCCAAATATTAAGCCGAGCCACTACACGAGCAGCCTGAGTGTACCGCGCACATACCCATATAGTTGGAAATGTGTGTTTAGTTGCTTGGCAACGCTCTCGCGATATGGGGGGTTTAAGTTGTTTTACACTTATGTCACATTTTGGCATGGCTTTAATTTTGTGGTGATTGTACAATTGATTATATGACTAATAAAAAATTTTTTGTTAGGGAGAAGAGTGAATTTGATTTTGAATGATTCATGTGCCTGGAGGCTTTGAAATTTGTATTTTGAAGGTAGATACATGCATTTAATAGTTGGTGCATTTAGCAGTAATCAGAGTGAGAGTCAAGACTTAAAAAATGTATTTTATTTTTCAAATTAGATGTATAAAAGAGCCCCGTGATCAAGCTCATAGCAGCGAAACGTAAGGGCATTGTTTTAATAAAGAAAACGTTCTGAGAAGCCACAGCAGACTCCGGATCCTGTTGTCTTTCAGAGGCCTGTAGACAACCCCAGTTCTTATCACTGTCCCATTTCCTGTTTCCAGGGTGACCCACAGTTCTTCTAGCTCCTTATGTGTATTCTGAATTTCTGTAGCTTTGATATTTTCATTGACATACAGGGCCACTCCACTGAAGTCTCCCAAGTGTGGTTACTGGTAAACCATGTCTCAGCAATTGCTACTATGTCCCGTTTAGCCTTTGTCATTGTTGCCTGCAGGTCTGGGATCTTGTTTCTCAGACTGCGTGAATTTGTGTACATGATTTCCATTGGCCAGATTTCGGTGTGTTAGTTGTTGGGTGAGGTCTGTCATTTCCCCTGTGTGTCGTATGGGGAGCTGGACCTTTTTCCTTACCTAGTGATGCAAATGAACTACACACATGCTGAACTCATGTTTGACCACTAGCTGAGGGTGGAGGGGTGTTCTTCCCATTTGACGTATGGGGTGCTGCACCCTTCTCCCCATTTGCTAGTTTAAATATTCTGCCAAGACATCAAACTTCTGACTGGCTGGTGAGATCATTAGTCCCTATGTGTACCAGGATGTCAATGTTTTCTCCTGCTTCCTGATCAGTTTTAGCAATGTGGTCAGTGTCTCTCCACGCTGATGTACCCGGGAGACATCTGACCATTACCCCTGGCTGGAGATAGGTATCAACTCCTCGAATCATGGAGTCTCCTATGATCAGAAGTTTTTGGGATTTCTTTTTTGCTTTTTTGTTTTGGTTCCTGTTTCGGGTACATTTTGTTGTGCTTGCTCCTGTGCTGCAGTGTCCTGCTCTGCAGTGTCCTCTGCCCCTTTGTTTGATTCCAGAGATTGAGGCAGATACCTGTTTGTAGTTTTTTTATGGTTTGTGGAGGTAATATGTTGGAGAGCACTGAGTGATGGGTCATCTGATTTGCCCCTCCTAACCACCTGCCAACCTCCTGGACCAACTACCCTCTGCGGTCGAGGTGCTTCTGTTGGATGTTGGGGAAATGGCATGTGGTTCTTATAATATATTTCCTCTTGAATGTAAAATTTGAGGCGCCAGTCTCTGCCCAATCTCTGCCTGGAGCTGACCCCTAAGATCTCCGATGGTCCAGCATGTAGGACAGTGTCCTAAATCCTGTAAAACTGCCCTTCTGACCTCCACTTTGTTAACAATCAAACTCCTAACATACAATTAAAATTCCCAGGAGGCCAGTCCCATATGGCTAAAATTCTCCTTGTTATATAGTGGAGTCTTTGAAATATGATAGCTGTTGAAACCCAGTGCTCCAAAGCTGCCCACTGTGATGGTGGGTACCATATTCCAGCAAATACAATGTGGAAAAGGAGAATAAAGCCAACCCCCCCAAACCGATACGCTATGCAGCTCTACCTTGAGCCTGCACCATCTGGGAGCCCCCTCCCACACTCCCGACCACCCTTACCTACACCCCACCACTATGAGTCACTCAGATACAAAATGAAGGTTGCACGTAGGGCCTTACTCCATCAGAAAGTAAAGTAAGAGTAGTGTTCCAGCTAACTTGGTTTAGACCAGTAGGGTCTCAGTGAGCCAAGTGCTAATCGTGGTGTTGTGCAGCCTCCCTCTTGACTCTATTATCATTGGTCTCCGAAATCAGAAGCCCTGGGAGGAGACCAAGGTGTTAATGCAGATTGTAAGCTCTCCCTCAGGTTAACCATCGCACACAGACTTACAACTTCTCCACCCTTTTCAAGCGAGATAACTGGCTCATTACCAAGAAATTAGCTTGAATTAAATAACATCAGATAAACCCAATACTTGCAGGGGATGACTGTCCAAGTTCCACTGGTGGTGCGAGGCGAAGGAAATGCTAGGGGGGAGAGAATAGGGGTGGGACTGAAAGCAATTCAACTGCAAAGGTGTCTCCCTGAAACCACTACAAAAATAATGGTTCCTACCCCTTTTACAAAGAATTTCCTGAGACCCACTGCACCAGGGATTGTGGCCTAAACACCACCAGAGAGGCCTAGTCGGCCCTCTTCAGCCAGGGATTCTACCAGGCAAGAATGAGAAAAGAGTGAACAACAACAACCAGGTATCCTATACTTTTTAAACCATTAAACACCAACAATTAGGAAAAAGAGTCTCCTTATAACAGTAGTTACCCAGATATATCCACAAAATGTTCAACCAGTTTTGAATAGGTTAGGCAGTTTAATGGCTTGATCTGTTGATGCCTGATTTGGTGATTTGTAGGAGACCCAGGAGCCTTCTATGGAGACTTGTAGTTTCACCGGATACAACATCTTGAAGGGAATGCCTGCTGTGATCAATTTGCTGACTGTAGGGTGGAAAGCTGAGCATTTCTAGTGGGTTTCAAAGGGCAAATCCTGCGTGATTTGGAGTTTGGAGCTTTCCTAGGTAATTGTTTGCAGCTCTCTAACCTTCTAGAGAATGTGTTACTTTTCTATGAAGTTGAGAAACTTTAGGATGATTGGCCGGGGGTGGGGCTCCAGATTGGGGTCTCAGTCTAAAAGATCGGTGAGCCCTTTCAATTTGATAGGAAGGAGTGAGTGGAGAAGGGCCCACAATTTTCTGATGGAACTTCTGCAAGAAGGTAATAATATTAGGCCCTTCCTCTGCCTCCGGTAGACCTATTATCAAAATATTATTTCTTCTGCTTCTCCCCTTGAGGTCTTCGGTTTTCAGCTGCAGCTTGTGGATTTGTTGGTGGAGCTGCACAATTTCTGGGTCAATTTTTTCTCTCCATGTTTCCAGGGAAGATGAGCAGGCCTCTGAGTCTCCTACTTTCCTTGTGAGGTTTGTAAGATCACCTCTAATGGTTTTTAGCTCAGTTGAGATATCAGACAAAGTTTCCCTGAATGGCATGAGCTCTTGAAGAAAGTGATCCTCTGTCAGGGGGATCGCAAAAGAAGTTGTGGGACCCAGTTTGTTAGTCGCTGTACCCTGAGCCCTTGGTTTTTTTAGGCATCTTCTCTGGGGTGTTTGATCGGGCCTGCCTCATATCAACGTCCATCATGGTGAATGAAGCCAAATGCGATGCAGACTTTAGATAAAATACAATCGCTGAAGGCAAGAGGTCTTGTTTAAACAGGTATTTTAAGAAATTATCCTGATAGAAGTAGTTATAAGCGGTGGTAAAAGGTGCAATGCAGGAGCTACAGACTAGTGCTGCTACTAGGTTCCCTGCATCACGTGATCGAGTCCACCTTGGCCCTTTGAAACCACGCTATACTCACCAGGTGCTACTCAACCGTGGCCAGTGTGGCCCTGCCCTCTTCTTGTTTATTTATTTATTGAAATGTTTCACCAGGAAGGCACACTGAACAACAAGTTTCTCATCTCCCGTGCGACGGGAGGTATAATTGGATGAAGAATTTGACATACAGTTTAACAGTTAACATTTCCAAGAAATTAAACATTCAATTACATTTGTTGCAAGACATACAGTTAAAAAATATTATAAATAATCATACAGTCACATTTGTGACATAACATGCAATTAAATATATCATACCTGTGGAATATGCATTTAATTACAAGTGACATATCTGAGGAACATAGTAGTAGTTGTGCAATACATATGCTTATAACTGATCCACCGGGATCGACCAGGCCATCTCCCAACCTTGTGCATGTTGTACATCAGGAACCTGTCCAACCCTCTCCGGTATGCTGCTTGTGTATTTGGTGCCAGTGCAGTCCAAATCAATTCCCAGGCTTTAAATCACAGAATCCCTATGCTCAGTGTACACTTGGTAATACACATCTTTAATGAAAGTTTTTTTCCCTAATAGGCTTTACTGTCACTCAAATCTTTGCACTCTTGCCCTTTGCAGGATATAAATAAGATTGTAAAGAGTGTTGGGTCTCGATAAATGTAACCTATATTTAAGTACAAATTTTGGAGGGAGTTTTTAATGTGTGTCCTTTATGTATGTGTGGTCTTTATGAGCAACTTAAATTTTTCTTCCGCTATCTATATTGCACTAAGGTCTTTTTTAGTGTGTTTTTTGTGTGATGAAATCTAGTTGAAGTCTGTAAATCCAGCACCAGCACTTTAATCATGTGACGATATGTCAGTAGTCACATGGCTTACACAAAATGGTATAAATAGTTTGAAATTCATTGGGAGCACTATCTTTGAGAAAGCCTTTTTTCTTTTCCTTTTCCAGTTGTTTAACCAGGTGAGACAAACTAAGCTGAAAGCTTGTTTACAAGTGTGATCTGGGAGCACAGAAAAGTTAAATGACTTGCTCAGGGTCAGACAGTATGCAAGTGGGGGCTCTGGGATTCAAACACAGGTCTACAGATTTGCAACTCAGAGCCTTAAACCACGGTGCTATACTGCCTCCCTGAGCCTCACGGAGGTGAAACATCAGGACAGTTTGTTTCTCTCTGGACCCAGGAGGGTCATTGTGCCTGTTCATCTGCATGGCAAATAAAAAGAACCTGTGATACAGCAGTTCACGCTTCTTAAATTGTTTGCTGTGGGTGTGTGCTGTGACTTGTCATTGCCGGTTAAATGATAACCTCTAACCAAGGATCATGCTTTCTGCCACTAGGGGGAAGCAGAGGGCTATTTATGCTAGCACTGTATCAGCAGTTCTTCGATTACACTAACCTTATTGTCCATGTATATCTTTTTTTAATGTATTTTTAAAGGGGTTCACCAGTCTGTCCATATTAATAAATATGTGGTCTCTTATTCTTAAATATATTCTTAGCTCATAACTAGTTACATAATTATTTAAATCATACATCCATTGATCAAAGTTAAATAATGCATTGGCTAAAGCATTCTTTCATGTCCATTTCCCCTTTACTTGTACACATGAATTAATTATTCATGTGCAGGCAAGAGTCAGCCTTGGTATATGTTCACCACAGCCCAAGGCATTCCCAAATAAATCTCAATTCTCTGTGGCTGTTGCTCCCCCTTCCCCCTGACCTCCCATGCCACCTGGCACTGGAGTTCCTGGTGTGTAGTTTAAACTCACTCAGTAAAATGCACCATGGGGAACCAGGAGAGAGCCCAACAGTTTAGGATAAAACACCTTTGGGCTACCGCCATGTTTTTTTTTTTTTTTTTTTAAGGATCCACCATGGCCTGATATTTCTATGTCTGTTTGTGGCTTTGCATCATCTGCAGATCCAGTGCTGGCCAGGGAGAAAGAAATATTGCATTTTCAACCGATTGTAGACCAGAGTGCTGAGGACTGAGACATGGGGGTCATGGACAATAGCTATAAGTCTGAGTTCTAATAGTGAACAAAAATTTGAGGAATCCAATGTGTTCTGTCGTAGGTTTTGCCTACAAATTGATATGTCAGTCAAGGTCCTTGTGGAGTCAGCTCAATAATAAAAAAACTACTCCCTAACAGCCCAACAGATAAATGTGGCAACTGAAGTTGCCTGGAATTCCACCTACTTCTAAGGTAAGCTACTATTCGATACCAACTCTGCCCTTGGCATTCTGGTTCTCTCTACCCCTTCCCCCCCACATCCCAAAAGGCGATCCCTTCTTTTTTTTTTTTTATTTCACCCGGCTGTGCGACCACTCACATGGTAATTAAGCCCCAGTACTGGGCGAGCTGTCCTTTCACAGTGCTAGCTCTGTCTCCCCAGCAAATTGTCATCTCATGGCCCCTACCAGTCGCCACATTTGTGAATTACTCGGCCCAATTTTGCACGTAGACAGAAGCATATTGCCCCTTGGACCCTTTTTCCGGTGACCCAAATCAACTCCACCACACTTTAGGCTTTCTGGCTTATCCTCAGGCTCTACAGACTAATCTTCACTAAGGGCCATAATGCTGCCACAGCTAGCATCCCCTACCCACAGGTCATACACCTTGCCATGTGACCAAAGACGCCTACACCAAATAAATCTCTGCCTGAGACTCCCCATCTGCACCCATCACCACTAAATACAAGATATCTTTACCCATTTGATTTTTTATATAGCCAACAACTTGCTTGGCCCAGTAACAGAACTCTGTTCCTCCTGCAGACCCCCCCCCACACTGGCTGCTTTCCTCTTTAAACTTGGTCACTGCTCATCCCTGGGCCTACTCTTCTTCTACGTCTTCTTCTTCCTCTTTTTCTTCTTCTTCAAACCTGAGAGCAGGAGCAAAGAGAGAAAATGCCTCCTGTACATGCCTTTTCATGGGCTGCACTTCTTCCTCTGGTCCCAAACCACCTTTTCCCTGGGAATCTCCCACCTGCCTGCCACCCACATCTCTAGTGGGTGGCTATCTCCCCCTACCTGCCCACCCAAGTGTCACTCAGTCCTGCTCTCAGACAAATCCCTGCCTCCTGCGATACCTTGGAGACTCTCTTAGTTTGTCAAAATTATCATCTATACAGTTTGAAATAGGAGCTAGTTTTCCATCAAGTTTAAAAGAGCCTGGTAATTCATCTGAGTACTAACATACTAAAATGCCAGCAGAATAGGCCTAACGGTCTTTCGTGTCTGTTTGTTTGGTCAGCCCCACCCTGGTTGCTGACCTTGCTGCCCCCTCACCTTCTCTGGCTTCTCCCTTCCCAGTTCCGGATATTCTTGCTGCATTGGATTTTGCTTCCAGAACCCTTCCCCTGTACCTGTCCCACCCCATCTTGAACCCCTCCACTGTCTCTGCCTCCACCAGCCCCCTAGGCAGCGCATTCCATGGCTCCACCATCCTCTCAGTGAAGTAGCACCTCCTCCTTTCTCCCCTGAATCTTCCCCCCTCCAGTTTCCATTCATGCCCTCTAGTGGCCCCTCCTCCTCCCTTGAAGCACCCTGACTGTTCCTCCCCTATTTACCCTCTTCATGTACCTGAAGACCTCTATCATGTCCCCCGGTCCCTTCTCTCTTCCAATGTCTATTAGCTCTTCGAGCCTCTCCTCATAGGTCCTGTGCCCCAAGCCCCAAATCATTTTGGTTGCTCCCTCTGGACCCTCTCCAGGAGGTTAATGTCCCTCTTTAAGTGTGGCCTCCAAAACTGCACGCAGTACTCAAGGTGCGGCCTCACCAAGCAGTTATACAGAGGGAGTATCACTTCCTTCCTTCTGGAGGTGATCCCCCTAGCGATGCATCCCAGCATCCTGTTGGCCTTGGCTGCTGCCCTCCTACAAGTCTCAGAGTTGTTCATCTTGACATCCACCACCACCCCCAGGTCCCTCTCAGCCATCGAGACTTGTAGCATTCCCCCAGGGTGTACACTTGGCCCGGGTTTCTGGCCCCCAGGTGGAGTACCTTGAATTTCCCTGCATTGAACCTCAGCTACCACTTTCTAGACCATCTTTCCAGAGCCTCCAGGTCCCCCTGTAGGGCCACCCTCCCCTCCTCCCCATCCACCACCGCCCCCAGTTTCTGAGTCATCCGCAAAGAGACTCATCTCACTCCTGATTCCTGTCCTTATGTCAGAGACGTAGGCGTTGAACAGAAGGGGCCCAAGGACTGATCCCTGTGGGACCCCACTAATGACCCTCCTTGGGGATGAGACTATCCCACCAACTGGAGCCAATTGCCTATCCATCTGATCATCTGGTTCCCCACCCCCATTTCTCCCAGCTTATCCTGGCCCTTTGGTTTATGAACCAATTTCCAAAATGAGCGAGGATTTTCAGTGTTGTCTAAACTAAATTGCTTATTAAAATAGCTTGCCTTACCTTTGTTTCTTTAAGATAGAACTTTCTGAGAGAGCAATATTTGTCCCAGGAATCTTTTTTTCACATTACCTTGTCATCTTGTCATGAGATTTGTGCTGTCAGCTCAGGCCATTGAATACCATGGTGCATTTTTATATCTCATTCTTTTATGTTGAATTGGGGGCATGGATGTTACACACTGGCACACATTTGCTCTGAAAAAACTCCATGCACTGTCTACATCAGGGATGATTGCAAATCTTGCCCAATTTTTCTCTTCTAGGTCAGTCATAAAATTAGTATAGTCAAAGGTTTTAAGTGTACAATACTCCCTAAAGGAAGTATCACCCCATTTTGTCTCTATTTTTCTAACACAAAAAGTGGTCTGATGGTCACTAATTGAGTTGGGAAGTACTCCACACAGGGTGTAGTTTTCTGAAATTGTTGTAGTGTGTATTTGTTTCTGTTGTCAATACCACTTCTGATACATCCCAGCATCCTATTAGCCTTACTGTAGGCCCTGTTACACGGACTTATTTGTTTGATAGAGTCACTAGTGATATCTCCCAAGTCCCTTTCCCCTGCAATAGGGCTCCGTTTAAGCCATCCCATCCAGTACTTTGTCCTGTTTTGTTTTTCCTAGGTGCATAACTTTGCATTTGTTAGTACTGAATTTCATCTGCCAAACCTTAGACTGACTCTCTTACCTTTGTAGATCCCTTTCCATCTCCCTGGTCTCTGTGTCACTATCTACCCTTCCACAGAGCTTTGTATCATCTGTTAAGAAGCACAACATCCCCCTGGATGTCTTCTCCAGTGTTGCTGATGAACATATTGAAGCGAACAGGTTCTAGGACAGATTCTTGTGGCCACTTCATTCTCTTCCAGATTTGACCTCATTTGCCACCACACCCTGCTGTCTCTCTTTCAACCACATCATACTCATCTAACTACAGTATGTCCCACTTCCTAGTCGTGCCCAGGTCCCCCAGCTTTTTCAGCAATCTTCTGTGTGGCACTAAGTAGATTGCCTTGCCAAAATCAAAGCAGAGTAAGTCCACAACATGACCTTTATTTTCTATCTTTGTTACCCTGTCAAAGAAAACTACCATCTGCAAGACCTTACTGCCACAAACCCATGATGTATACTATCATTAGACCATTGCTCTCTTGGTAGTCCACAGGGTACTTTTTGATCAGTGACTCAATCAGTTTACCCAATACAGAGGTAAGACTGACAGGTCTGTAATTCCCCACTTGACCCTCATCCCCTACCCCTTGGGTAATGGGACTTAATCTATTACCCTGCAGTCAAGTTCTAGTTCAAGTTCAAGTTTCATTTATTGTTTAACCATAAGGAGAATACATAAAAAGCAGTAGATAATATCAACAATCTTTAATACATAAAAATATTTTACATAACAACATTTTAAAACATTTGCACTTCATAAATACAAAGTAGGTCAGATTTTCATCTTGTTACAAAGTTTAATTTCAAATCTTAATACATTCTGTTTAATTCCTAGTAGAACTTCCAAACATCTAAGAAACTATCAAATATACTATTACAGTTCATCAGACTATGCAGTCTTTGGAACTGCACTGTCCAAATTAAGCTATTGATTATCACTACTAGGGGTTCAGCCAGTTCCACAGACAATTACTGGAGTACCCTTGGGTGCATCTCATCTGTCCCTAGTACTTTTTTCTAACTTTAGGGTTTCAAGGCCCTTCACGATCCTTTCTCTGGTAAAAATTGCCTCATTTTCGGCATATTTCTGGCAGCTGTCTCAATGCCATTTTCAGGCAAGAGCTTACTATCTTCCCTGGTGAAGACAGAACTGTAGCAATTGTTAAAGAGCTGGTGACACGTTCAGGTGAACATTAATAAAACATAGTAATTAGACACATTCCAGTTTGTATTTTCCATTAGTTCTGTATTTCTCCTCCCAATTATTTATTACTGAGGTCAGCTGCATGAAATCAGGATTTCTGCTCCTGAAGAGTTTGTCTATTGTTATTGCTTTCTCTCTACCAGAAGTCACAGAGCACTGCTTGTGACATCACAGTTACTCCCATGGCAACAGACTGTGACATCACAATAGAAGATTATTATTTAGAGTAGGGAGTAAGCTATAGAGGCGGATGAAATCAAAATAAACTCTAATGCACAACGATCATATATTCATACACATTTTCTGAGTTATAACTTATGAGAGGAGAAATTACTCTGTATTACTCAGTTAGAAAAAAAGTGGAGGTAGGCACTAGACTCATCAAGACCACTTTCCTCACAAATGTGGGGTGTATTAAATAATTTTTCCCAGAAAAAATGTACCCAGTTCAGTTTGAAATTTCTGGCAGGATGTCAACTCCACTATATATTGGGAAAGGGTGTTCCATAATTTAGTGGCCCTGTGTGTAAAGTATTTTTTTTCTTTTATTTGTGAATACCCTCTGGATTTGAATCTGCTTGTTGTTACATCTTAAACCATGTTTTTTGCCTGTAAATTTTAAATTGCAGTCATTCATAAGGCCTCTGTCTTTAAGAATATTAAATAACAGTATTAAGTCTCCTCTATCTCTTCTCATCTGTAAATCACACAGGCCCAAGGAAGTCAGCCTTTCTTGATAGGGTAAATTTTGTACTTTCGGTATTAATTTCGTTGGCCTTCTCTGCATACTCTCTGTCATTCTTTTGTCTTGTTCCAGGTATAAGGCCCAGAAGGAGACTGCATAATCTGTGTGGAGTCTAATATAGGATTTGTACAGTTGAATAATACACTCTTCATTTCGTGTTATAAAGGATTTCTTAATAGCAGATAGAACGTGATTTCCCACTTGGGTAACCTTATTACACTGGTTACTCCAACTAAAATGATCATTTACTACAACACCCAGATCTCTTCAGTATTTGCTGTTTTGATAACGAAATTGCATATTGTATACTCAGTATGAAGGTTTTTCTTCCCAGGTGTATAACTGAGCACTTATCTATATTAAAAGTCACATCATTCTTATGTGCCCATGACTTGATTATTGTGAGGTCCCTTTTGAGTCTTGTAATTTTTACTTCTGTGTCCACCTCAGGTGATATTTTATTGTCATCAGCAAATCTAATTATTTGACTAGATATTCCCAAGTGCAAGTCCCCTATAAAAATACCGAACAGTGTAGGACCCAATATGGATCCTTGTGGCACTCCACTAGTAACTGAAATTTTGCTTCAGGTTGTATCAACTATTCTAACATTTTGTGCGCTATCCTTCAACCATCCCTCAACCCACTTTACTGAATAACTATTTAACTTCAACAGTATCATTTTCCTAGATAGCAAATCATGAGCTACCTTATCAGATGTGTTTTTGAAGTCTAGATAGATGATGTCCACTGGGCAATTTCTGTCCATACTCTCACTAATGCTCTCATAGAAAGCCACTAAGTAAGTGGTACATGACCTTCCCTTTCTAAAACCATGTTGGGCATTGTCAGTGAGTCCCTTAATTTCTATGTCTTGATCAATTTTTTGTTTTAATATTCTTTCCATGATTTTACACATGGTGGACATAAGGCTTATGGGTCGGTAGTTCTCAGAATTATTTTTATTTCCTTATTTGTGTATTGGTATCACTGTCACTGTCTGCCAATCATCTGGTACCTCACTTTCCTTGTAGGATTTGTTAAGAATATTACTCAGAGGATATAATAGTTCATCCAGGGTATGTTTAATGAAATATGTGTTTATGTTATTGGGGCCAGGCACTGAATTATTCTTGAGAGAGTATACTGCATTCTTTATTTCAAGTGTTATCTCCTCATAAGTGCTAGTGTAAGAATGTTCTATAGTGCTGTTGTCTTTATTAGTAAACACTGACCCAAAATAGTCATTGAATGTGTTTCCTATTTCAAGCCTGTTATTAATCTGGTTAATCTGATTAATCTGGTTCAAGGTCAGTTGGCATTCATCTGTATCCCCCTCCCCCGGGTCGTGCCTGAAAATAGGCAGGATTTGTCTAGTGCACTTACCCGGTCAACAAAAGCTAAATAAAATAAATAAAATAAAATTTCTCACATATTCTTTACAATTGAGGTAACTAGTGATTCATTTTTCTTGTTAGTGTTTATATATGTAGAACTAGTTATTTTCACGCAAAGTAAATTTAGTGCAAACACAAATGCAACCATAATTTATTTTAGCTCAAAGTTATAATCACCACATTCATAATAATGGAAAAAATGCTAAAAGTCCTAATTAGCACAAATTTATTTTCACGCAAATTGGTGAGTCAGTGAAAATAGTGAAAGTTATTTGACAGTGAAAATTTCAATTTCTATAGTATGCATAGAATGCCTTAGTGTTGCTCTTTGATGTTGATAATTTAAGTTCAGCTTGTTTTCTTTCCTTTTTAATAAGCCTTTTAGTAATTTTGATCACCTCTTTATATACAACTTTATTTATTTTGGTAGGAAAATGCTTACATTTTCTATATGCCCTCCTTTTTTTATTTGATTTTAAATGCTGGGTGTTAACCATACTGGTATTTTTCCTTGTGGTTTCATGTATTTTTAATAGGGATATATAATTGTTCCAGCTCATAAATTATTTCCTTTAATGACAGCCATCAATCATTTGTCTGAAGGCCTGAAAATAGTGAGTCCCAGTTATTGACTTGAATGGCTTCATTAATTTTGTCACAATTCCCTCTACTATAGTTGAGTTTATATGTATTTTGTTTATTGTTAGTCTTAAGCTAGTTTACAGAAAATTTGACTGTACTGTGGTCACTAGTACGTATTGGTTCTGCATTCTCAATCTTAAGAATATTGTCTGGTGTATTGGTTAGGACAAGGTCCAAGAAGTTTCTTTCTCTTGTTAGTTCTGTAACCAATGGATCTAATCCCAAGGTGAGGAACGTTTGAGGAATCTATGCTCAGTTTGATCTGTTGCAGTTAGAGTTCACCAATCAGTTCCTGTCAGGTTTAGGTCTCCCATGAATATTACATCTGATTTGTTTGTAAGGTCGGTGATTAGTTTCATCATTGATGAATCATATGCTACATCTGCATTTGGTGGTCTATATAGATTTGTTATTATTAGATTTTTTTTGTTTAATTGTTGTATTTGTACACAACAACCTTCTATTGCCAGTCCTTCTTCCATCAAGATAGGAATTTCGTTTGTCATAATAGTGTCTTTAATATATAAGCACACCCCTCCTCCTTTCCTATTAACCCTATTTTTGTAGAGCAGTTTATACTCTTGTATTGCTGATTGCCAGGCAGAGGCTACATCCCACCAAGTCTTTGTGATGGCTACTATATCAATATTTTCTTGTTCCATTTTTCTAACCAATTCTGTTTGTTTTGCAATGTTTAAACATCTTGCATTTCCCATAAGGAATGTAAAGTTATTTCTAAGAGAAGATGGAACCTTTATACTGTACATACAATATAAATAGAATGCAAGCAGAATTGTACCTAATTATTATGTTTTTTAAAGTTTTCTTTGAGGCATCAGTAGCTCTTTAAGGATGTCTGCTTTATGTTCATCTTCCTCTAGAACATCCCCCCTTGTAGCTTAACAATATCCCCTCCTGGCTTCCTTTTTTCCTTAATATAGATGAAGAATTATTTCCCCGTTGACCTAATGACCCCCTTTGCAACATGCAGCTGTGTGTCTGCCTTTACCTCCATGACCGTCATCCTTGCTTTCCCAGTTTTTGTTTTTTTAGTATGCTTTTTTTGTCCAGTCATGCACCAAGCTCAGCCCTAGTCATGGCTCCCACCACCTCCTGCTCCTACATGAGCCACTTATCCCCCCATGCCTCCTGGCTTACCTCCCAGGGTGGGGTCACTGCACTTGCTGGTGTCATGAATGTCAGGTCAGGTATTTGGTGGAGCTGGCCTGGGAACACATCAGAGGCAGTGAGGAGGGCATCATAGAGGTGCTTGGCTGGGGCTTTTTCTGTCCCCTAGAGGACATTTTGTTCCTTGGGAGCAGGGACATGCAATGACATACCATGTCTGCCCCACCCCCTGGATGTCCAGATGCCAGATGTGGAAGAACCCCCAGCCTTTACCAGGGGTTCATAGTGCACCAGATGTTCATCCCCCCTCCTCTTGGAGAAGGAGAGCAGTCTAGCGGATGCTCCATCCATCTCCCCTGACCAGTCTTCCAGCGACCTAGGTTCATTCCCAAACCCAGGTCACTGGCGTCATGAGTGGAAATCCAGCTGCTGTGCCAACAGGCCATGCTTGCTTTCCCAGTTTTTATTTGGCACTTTCCCCATTCCTCCTCCTTTGCATTTCCTTGTAATTGGTGAAAACCTTTTTCTTGGCCCAGACTGTATCTTTGACCCTTTCCTAGAACCCTGTTGGTCTGTTATACCAGTTTCTTTTTGTACCAATTCTTGTGCATGACTTTCTTGCCTCAGAATTGTCCTCATAATTGCCACCCATCATATCTCTACACAGCTGATGCTGTCCACCACTGTCAATTTGTGTCAGATCAGCTCCCTCATTTGGTTGAAATCTTCTGTAGTAGTAGATTTATTTCTTTGCCATCCAGTCCTAAGGCACCATGCTGTACATAACAAAATGGGAGGATCTGGTTATAACAGCATGACAAAAATAGCATGTGTATAAATGTTGCTTAATTATAAGGGCGGCACACATTGCTGTCATTTCTATCAAATCGCTTAGAGCATTTAAGCGCCAGTCAATACCACACATATTAATTGATGCCAGAGTAACAGTATCCAGTAATAGGTAACATGTCTTAATGGCATTGAGGTCAGTTCAGTTATGTATTGAAATAAATGCTGACTGTTTACTAGTGTTGCATTCTCATCTTAATAGCATTGGGGTCAGCTCAATTAAGCGCTTAGAGCATAGAGTTTGTCTTTATTGCAGAAAGTACCAGGTGAGACCAACAATTCAATTAGGTATGTATATTTTACTACTGACTTGTATTGCTGCTACCATTCCTGCTAGCATCTGTCAAAATAATGGAAGTTTGATTCTTGGCGAGTCAGAAGTGCGGTGAGTGCACTCTGTGGCAGGGCTTCTTATTCTGCCAAGAGCATGTAATCGCAGACAAGTCTTATTGGAAATGCATTCGGTACACCACTGGGCATTGTCCTGTAAAGGTCCATATAATTGGGACTGCAGTAGTCAAATCTTTGGGTGACCATAACCATGTGCCTGTTTCTGGTGTTGTGCTTATGAAAGAGGCAGTTGCCAAAATGAAGGCAAAGGCAGCATCTACCTCCGAAACCACGCATCAAATTGTGGTTTCTGGCCTGGCACAACTTCCACCTGAAGTGGCTGCACAGCTGCCTGCCATGCCACTAATAAAGCGAACAGTCTGCAGAACTAGGAGAATGACTACAAGGCCGCCAGCAGAGCCAGTGAATGCAATGTCATTGGTCCTGCCTCCAGAGTACTGTGTTACACATTCAGGGGAAAAGTTCCTGCTCCACAATTCTGGACCAGTAGGCGATAGTTTTCTGATTTTCTCCACTGCAAAAGACCTTGATACTCTTAAGTCCTGTCACAATGTTTTTGTGGATGGCACATTTAAGTCTTCTCCATCTATTTTTAGCCAACTATATACCAGCCATGTTATTCAAATGTGCACAGTTATTCCAGCAGCCATGGGCTAAAGAAGACTCACACAACAGCAACCTACAATAAAATGTTGTCAGAACTAAACAATGTGCGCTCCTCTCTAGCTCCTGAAACTGTGATGATTGACTTTGAGCTTGAGGCTATTGAAGCCTTCAGACAAACGTTCCAAAATTCACTGTTGCGGGGATGTTTTTTCATCACTGCTAGGAGATGTGGTGCAAAGTGCAGGAGAATGGAGAGATCTGTAACCTGTATACTTCGGATCCTGTTTTCGCTCTGCATATATGCTTTCTGCCTGCTCTGGCATATGTGCCAATGACAGATGTTATGTGCCAATGACAGATGTTATTCAGGCCAATGACAGATGTTATGTGCCAATGACAGATGTTATTCAGGCCAACAACAGATGTTATGTGCCAATGACAGATGTTATGTGCCAATGACAGATGTTATTTAGGCCAACAACAGATGTTATGTGCCAATGACAGATGTTATTCGGGCATTTGAGGAGTTAATGTCACTTGAAATTTTTGTTACCCATGCAGATTTGCTAACACCTCTGGTTGATTACTATGAGGATACTTGGCAGGGTCGGCCAACTGGTCAGAGGTGGGAGAAGATGACCCCATTTGACATTTCCTTACAGAACTGCTATGATGCAGTTCAAGCTGAACTTCCCAGCGCAGTGAATGCTGTCAAAGCATGGCACTGAAAATGTAATCCTTTTGTGGGTGCCAATCCCCCATCAATCTGGAAGTTTCTGGACTTTGTTAAATCTGAATACTGCTACAGCTCCACACTTGTGGAGCAGCTGATTGAGGGTTCTGAGGTAGCAGGATCTAAGAAAAAATACAAGGACACTGTGAAATGCATTAAAGCAATTGTCTATGAGTATGGTTCAGGTTCTTTGTATGAATATGTATGAGAGATTACCTAAAATTTCCAATTGTAGGCATAGAAAATTTTGAATTAGGCATAGAGAGTGCACATGCGTAGCTGTGAAATTGAAATGCTTCCATACTAGGATATGCTGTGATAATAGATTTTATTTACTAGCAGCACATAGAGCGCATATACCAACTTTAGAAATAAAATAAAGAATAGTTCTGTGAAATTCTGAATCACTTTTAATTAATGACTTAATGTATTAAAATAAATGATGATTACTAGTACTCCTGTTTTCTAGTGTTTCTAACTTTCCATGATAGCAGCAATTAAGAGTGCATGCTGTTATATCCAGCGGCACAAACTAATATTGGTCAGTGCCATAAACTGTCAGCGATTTTATATCTTGGTGCTATTGAATACATGCTATTATGGTGAGCACTACTCTTTCTGTGCTATTGTAACAATAACCCTAACAAAATATATACAATAATAGCAGCACAATAAATACTGTAAATTGGCTTCATTTTTGACAGGAGCATTCTGGTCTCAAAGACCAGCCTGAACCAAATGTAGTTATGATTCATGGATCCCACTGGCTCCACCACCCTCAATTCACTCAGCATTTCCAAGCTGAGAAACATCAAATTGAGAGTGGCTGCCTGTCTAGTGGGTTCCTCAGCTGGCTGCACCAGCAGGAAGTCCTGAAATGTATCTGACAGAGCCTGATTTCTGATGTACCTGGCTGCTGGAATGTCCTAGTCAATATCCAGCAGGTTCAGATCACTCACAACCATCACCACTTTGCCTTTCTTCATTCCCCTTGCCAGCTCTTCCTCAAGCTCTCAGTCTCTTTCTTTCTGTTCTCCATGCCCTGGTGGTCTATAGAGAATCCCCAAAATGTTTCTGCCTGAGGGCATTGTGAGGTGACCCCATAGTGACTCAGATTTCCCTTTGCTTTTCCTGTTGTGTACATCCTCCACAGCCTATGTGCCCTCTTTGACATATAGGACTTTGCACACCCTTTGCCTCTCCCTTTACTGTGCCTTAACATTGTGTATCCCTGAACTGAAAAGTCCCAGTCATTATTCTTTGTGACTTACATGTCCGTGATGGCTACAAGGTCTGCCCTGCTGTCAGCCAGCAATGCCTGGAACTCACTGATTTTATTACCCAGACTTCTGGCATTGAGGCAGGCCCCCTTCCAACTAGCTCTGGATCCTCTTTTGCTGCTTTGTGATCCTTCCCATTCTCCTTACCTTCATATTTTTCCTGTCACTTGAACACCCTAAGAGCTTTGCCCCCGTTGCCTCTTTCACTACTCTTTTTTGAACCTCAACCTTACTTTTACATACCTTAGTGTTACCAGTCCCCAGTATAGGAATAACTCTAGCTAAGTTCCCCCCCTCACTCCCTTAACCATATTCTGTAGACTCAGTGTCCCCACAGTCAATTTAACCGTCTAATGTAGATGGCAAATGTCTGCCCCAGTGCACTGGTCCCATCTCTTGACTGGTGAACAACATCAGCTTTGTAGAGCCTTCTGTCCCAGAAGTCTCCCCAGTTCCCCACAATGTGGTATGCTTTCTCTTTCCACTATCACTTTAACCTCCTATATTTATTTTTTGTATTTATTTATTTGTTTGTTTGTTTATTAATTTATTTATTTTATTTATTTCATAGTTCAGAAATAACATTTGAGCAAGGTGCTCCTTTTCAGAGGTTTCACATCAGTATTAACCAATACAATACATATATACATTTATATATACATACATCATAAGAACTTAAGTTCACAAAAGAAATAGAAGGGAGTGCATTTTACAGAGGTAAGGGAATAATTTAGGCAACACCATGTACAGTCACTAATGACTTGACATATAGCAAGTAAGGGATAATTCAACCATGGCAATGTTCAGGCAATGAGTTAGTTCACTTATAGCAAATACCCAACTTCAGAATACCGCTGACACAATGAGTAAATTTAACAGATGTTCACTTTATTGTTCAACTGGTATAGTAAAACACATCATTCTGTTTCAAAAAACAAGTGCAAGGCAGCCTGGTGGGTAGGTTCCATTAAGGGGGTGGCAGGTTAGAGGGTAGGCTCAGTCCAGGAGGTGGAGAGCTTAGATGAGGAGGAGGAGGAGGATACTAGAGGGAGAGTAGTATGAGAGATCAAATTTAGACAACAGAGAGTTGGGGGGTAGGGGTGGAGGACAGAACAGTAATGTAAAAGGGGGGGTTCCTGTTAAAAGGGAAGAAAGGCAGAATGGGAAGGCGGAAAGGCAGATGCAAAAAGGGTAAGGGTGGGAAGACTGGTAGTAGCAAGAACTCAGGATGTAGGGGGAGAGGAGAAATTTATTAACTGCATCAAGACACAGAGAAGGGCTAGGCACCAGTTCAGTGGAGTCAGCTCATACTGGGCATATGATTGAGGCTAGGGGAAGGAGGGGGTAATTTGAGCCTAGAACAGCTAGAATCGACAAGTGAAATCCTGCACTCACAAGATCCAGTTTCAGTGAGGAAGTGTTTGAGGTCAGTTTTGAAAAAGGGAAGACTATCTATGTTTAGTAAAGATGTGGGGACTTCATTTAACCAAAGTGGGTCCCTATACATAAAGGATCATTGTCCCAATGAGGTTATCATGAAGGGAACAGGGAGGGGATTATGGGCCATGCCCCATGTCTGACAACTAGAGAGGTTAACCTGCAGTAAATCCCCTATGCAGGGGGGAGCTTTGCCTAGCAAAGCATTCTTACCCAGGAGGCAAGTCAGATACTTCATCCTATTCCTGAGGTTCTTCCAATTTGTCTGCTCATAGAGTGAGCAGGTGTGTGCTAGGTTATCCACACCTAGGGTGCGTCTGCACACTTTGTTAAGGGCAGTCTCTACATGTTTAAGAGCAGTGTCAGTAGCTGCACCGTAAACTACCAAGCCATAATCGATGAGTGTCAGAATAGAGCTAATTATTGCCAGGCGGAGGGTAGACAGTGTAAGGAATTTTTTGTGTCTATGAGGATTCCCAGATTAATGTTGATAGCTTTTACAACCATGTTAATATGTTGATGAAGCAGACAGTGTCATCAACAATTACCTCTAGGTATTTGAAAAAGTGTACTTGTTAAAGAGGGTCAGCCTCGTTATTGAGGATGGTCAGCGCAGGGTGCTTTTTCATGAGCTGGTGACTGGAGATCAGTATAGTTTTAATTCCTCTGTCACTTCTCTCCATACCCCAACTTTCTCTCTCCCCCACTCCACACAGCAAGGACCTTGGAAAAGGATAAGGAGTCTGAGTGCGCCTGCAATCTGTACTCCAGTCTCTGAAAGTTCTGCTTCACTTGATTCACAGACTAGTTTGCCAGATCATTTGTAGCAAATTTAACAGTACCCCCAGCTCCTCCCTCCTTCCCACTCTACTATCCTCTCTATTCTATGTCCCAAATGGCTAATACTCCAGGAAGAACCCTGACCATCTCCCACACCTCCTCCTATCACTCACCACCCTATTTAATTCCTGGATCAATGAATCCCCCGCTCACTAAGATTTACCTAGCTGTTCTCTTCTTACTATCACCCAGGTGCCACCAAATTAATGCTCCCATTTCTGCAGTCTGACCCAGAATCTACCCTGGTGAAGTCAGGTACCTGTGTCTCACCTAGAGGTGCAACTTGACTTGTCATTGGGATGGTGTGGGGCTTGGTTGACCTCCTTGTGGTTGCACCACCCACCCTTCCTGATCGCTGTCCACCCCAGACCAGTGGGCCTCTGAGATTGTGATGATGTGGGCTCCAGCTGAACTGGTGCTGCAGGAGATGTATCTCCTCTCTCACTGATACCAGCTGAACATGGAACTCTGCAATGATCCTGCAGAAGAAGCAGTGACCCCTCCTCAAAACATAACCCTGGAGAAGAGCGTACCCCACAGTCTCTGTGGACTGACTTACTCCCTGTAAATCTCTTGATCATTAGCTGGCTCTACCCCTCTGCTCCCTCAATGCACTGCTTCTGCAACAGAAACAACATTTTAAAACTGGGTGTATACTCTCCTCTTTGTCAGCAGTTCCATTAATTCTAGTATATAATTGTAATAAAATATGTAATATATAAAATGTACTGTATATGTGTATATATGCAAAATATATATGTTCATGAGTGAGGAAGCAGCGCAATTACTCATGCAGAATTCTGATGGAGTAATTAGTGCAGAATGGCAATTCTGTTTCTGAAATAATTTTTGAATGTATTTTTTTTTAATTCTGAGGAATTTCAAAAATAATTTTTATGTAAACCATGGCATAATCTTCCATGAATTATGTAAACCATGAATACTATTCCAAAATGTGTGAAAAGTGAATCCACAGTTTAAATAATCTGCTGAATACAATTCTGACGCTAACATTCCAGTTTTGAAATATCAGAATTCTGCTTCCAATGTAATGCCACAGAATCAGACAGAATTTCCAAAATTCTACAGAATTCAAGCAGAAGCACAATTTGAAAATTCTGCACAGCTCCAGTGGCAGAACCATAAGTAAGTTATATAAGTCCTGCCTCCCTCACAAGGGATTCATGGCATATTTCAAGATACAATGTTGTATATCCAATTGTAATTATTATTCTCCAGCTTATAATTGTACAATGTAGTTTTAGTTGTAAAGCTTTGGAATGTTTCGTTTTAGAAATATTTAACTGTTTCCATTGGATTTTACTGTTCTGTTATTTTTTGTTGTTTTTTTGTGCAGCTCAGGCCATTGATATGACATCAGGTATTGTGAAGCAGAGGACATAGTGCTGTCCTCATAGAAATTTAGAATGTAATGGCAGATAAAGACCTCTTGGCCCACCTCGTCTGCCCATTTTCCCTACCTGTTTCATATACTGCAGATCCTAAATGATCTGTGGCTTATCCTCTTTTTCCTATTGCTAGAATTTCTTTATGTCTGCCCCATGCATTTTTGAATTCCCCTGCCATTTGTGTGTCTACAACCTCTGCTAGGAGGTTGTTTCATGGATGCACCACCCTTTCTGTGAAAAAATACTTTCTCACATTACCTCTAAGTCTGTCCCCCTCTATTGTCATATCATGGCCCCTTGTTCTTGAACATCTTTTTTATTTGAAAGATGCTACCCTCTTGTACATTATTTACACCCCTGAGGTATTTGAAAGTCTCTATAATACCCTCACTCTCCTCCAGGGAAGATACCTCTCCCTATGCACCTCAGCATGACATTGGCTCTCCTCACACCTTCTCACATCATTTGGTAACCTTTATATCATCAGATATGATTACTCCCAGGTCACTTTCTTGTTTGGTGGCTGGCAGTACCTCCTCTCCATCATGTACTCCTCTCCCATATTTCTGTGCCCCAAGTGCATGATCTTGCACTTCTTTGCATTGAATCTTAGCTGAAACAATATTGACCACTCCTCAAGCTTGCTTAGGTCCCTTCTCATTTTCTCTACCCTATTGAAGTGTTAACCTTGTTGCAGATCTTCATGTCATCTACAAAGAGACACACCTTCTCTTTCAGCCCCTCTGCAATGTCACTTATGAAGACATTAAAGAGGACTAGTCTAAGCACCTATCCCTATGGGACCCCACTGGTCACCCCTGCTCTTTGAAGTGAACTCCATTCACCACCACCATCAGTGTCCTATTGTTCAGCAATTTGTGACCCAGTTTACCACCCTGGGATCCACTCGCAGGTTGCCCAACTTGTTTACTAGCCTCATATGTGGGACTGTGTCGAGACCTTGCTGAAATCCAGACAGGACGCATCCACTGCCCCTCCCTGATCCACCTCACATCAGCACTGTGCAAGCTGCTCCTCTATTGGGTAATAGCGCCTTTGTAACAAAGTGGAGATACCTACTGATGATACCACCAACATATAAGTACATGAGTTGTCATCATTAAATATCAGTAACAAAAATAAATCTTTTATTTGTATTATTGGACTCTAACCTACTGTGTATTGTATAAATATCTAAAGTATTTCCATTGTATGTTACAGAGGTAGCCCAGCTGAGAAGCAAGATCTCATTTTCAGTTAGGTACTACCTCTACCCAGTGTTATAGTTAGTACACAGACTGATGCACATGGCGTTCAATTGATTTACACAAGGTCACCCAGAGGGTAGTGGTCTATTGTGATATGAGCCAATACATTTTGCTTCATAGTTCTGTGCTCTAACCAGGAGTCTGCATTGCCTTAACACTACTATAGAATGGTAATGATTCACAGTAGTAAAACACATATTGGTTGACGTATTTAATATCAGTATTCTCTAATGTATGATGTGAAAGAGTGATTTTGAAAGCAAATCTGTCATGGATCTGCCAGCCCTATTTTCAAAGCAGCCATACATCCACCTTGTTAGATCTATAGTATGAGATGGTTAACAGTGTTAGAAACTTTGACACATTAATTTCTGAAAGGTCAGCTTAGTGACAAAAAAGCACTGATGTTATTTTTTGACACAGATGCCACAGATTATGGAAAGTGTTGCAAACCCTGCGAAAATAAGGAGCCCATATTTGGACATGGTAGATCATGCTGTTGTGCCTACATTGCACCTTTTGAAAATCCCTCCCTAACTGTTTGGTTTTTAAGAAGCATAGTATTCTGTATTTCAATCAGATAAACTTCTAAACTAGGCTGTATACTAACTGTACTGGCATAATACATGCATAACTGTCCCTTTAGGTGTATTTATAACATTTTTAATCACATATATACTTTATACAGCAGATGTGGCCTTGCTAATGTTTTCATATAAAGGGCAACTGATAAAAAACAATACATCAAATATTGTGCCCCTTGCTCTCTTCATACTAAAACTGACTTACACACCTTGAATTGTAATGTTGTGATTTATTTTCTTCAGCAGTACATCAGGTGGGTCTCCAACAATTCCTAATATTAATCCTTCATAAACAGCAATTCATAAATCATCTCATGTTTAGTTTCAAGAAAAACATGAAGTATGTGAACCCCTTACTCCTGAGATACCAATACACAAATGCCTTCAGATTTCTGCATCACACAGACAAACAAGGGCTGAGGCTTCAATCATATGTTACGGATCAGAATACTCACAAGAATGGCAGTAATCCAAAATCCTGCATCAGAGAAATACGTTACAAAGTCCTTTCACTCACCAGCATACCATCCATGTGCATTACTTGATTAAAAACAGAATATATAATTTGTTCCTGTAGGGCATCCAAATATTCACTCATAACAACATGACCTTCAGAGCATTCTCATAGTTTTGCCAATCAAGAGTTATCTGCTTTCTCCTCAGTTGTGGGATAGTATATCCTAAGGGACAACATTATGTATTTAGTATGTAATCTTGCTTGTGTGTGTTCCACAGGGTAATGCTGTATCTAAGTTTATGGCTTTTAAGAGTATGTTATTTTTATTTGATCCGCACAGTCAATTAAAAATTATACATGTGGCAAAACTGTCCTGTGGACTTTTAATACAAATCTAACTGTAGGCTGCATGCTGTAATAATAATGTGCTTCTTTCTTACCAACCTTATTTTGGAAATTTTTTTATTTTTAGAACTGATTAAAATGAACATGGAGATGTTCTTAAATCTAACCATCACAATATCTTACATGAAAGGCATCATGGTGTAGCGGTTAGAACACAGAACTGAGAGCCAGGAGACCACAGGTTCAAATATTATATTAGCCATGGGATCTTACAGTGACATTGAGCATCATGGCTCTACTCTAGTATGCTTTGTGGACTGAGCCTCAGAAAGGTGGCACCTTTCTGAGGCTCAGTCCACAAAGCATAATAGAGTAGAGCCATGATGAAAATTAAATGTTGCATATATGAATAGACAGACCATTTCTGATTCAGAGCTGCATCACCAGACCCCACACCCTTCTCAGTGTGTGTTGCCACAGATTGTCTCAGATCATCCTTGTCAATTTCCTAGAGCTCCAGTCCAAAAGTCCAAATTGTGGAACCAAGTCTCAGCTGAATAAGCAAAACTTTGTTACATTTCATTTCTCCTAGTAAATAAATTCTAAAATAAAAAAAAAATAAATAACTAGAATGTTCTGGAAGTTACCTGTCTGATTATTTTCTTCTTTAAAGGCATGTATCACAGATTGAAATATATTACATGAGTCCAGGCCAGTCATCCTGACCTTGGTGGTGGGTAAACAGACGGATGTAATGCTGAAACATAGAATTGTGAATTATCTTGCAGACAGTGGTGCGCAGGATCTGAGACAGCATGGATCCACAGTGGGAAGTTCTTATCAAACTAATCTGACACATTTCTTTGACTGCGTAACCAAGGAAATAGATTAGGGAGGGTCTGTGGATGTGGCCTACCTAGATTTCAGGAAGGCCTTCAACACCATCCCATATAGAAGACATAAACAAGCTGGGCAGCCTGGGAGTGGGTCCCAAGATAGTAAACTGGGTCAGAAATTGGTTGTGGGGCAGGATAAAGAGGGTAATGGTGAATGGAGTTCAATCCAAAGAGAGGAGGGTGACCAGCAGGGTACCACAGGGATCGGTGTTAGGACCAGTTCTCTACTTATGTCTTCATAAGTGATATTGCAGAAGGTCTGGAAGGGAAGGGTTGCCTCTTTGCAGACAACACTAAGATCTGCAACAAGGTTGACACACCGGGGGGGGGGGGGGTGAGGAAAATGAAAAGGGATCTAAGCAAGTTGAGGAGTGGTTGAAAATTTGGCAGCTAGGATTTAATGCTAAGAAATGCAAAATCATGCATTTGGGGCACAGAAATCCAGGGAAGGAATACATGATGGGGGGAGGTTCTGACAGACACCAAAAAGGAAAGAGAACTGGAGGTGATCATATCTGACAACCTAATGGTGACCATACAATGCCAAAAGGCTGTAACGAGGGTCAGTGGAATGTTGGGGTGCAAACAGAGAGGTAACACTAGCAAAAAAAGAAAAAAAGAAGTAGTAATGCCACTGTACAGATCATTGGTGAGACCTCTTCTGGAGTACTGTGTCCAGTTCAGGAGGCCATATATCAGGAAAGATATAGATAGAGTGGAGACAGTACAGAGAAGGGCAACTAAAATGGTGAAAAAGTTGAATCAGAAGTCATGTGAGGAGAAACTAATGGATCTCAATATGTACTCACTGGAGGAGAGGAGAGAAGTGAGTGGGGAGGATATGATAGAGATTTTCAAATACCTCAAGTGTATAAATAAAATACAGGAGGGTAGTATCTTTCAGAAAGGAAGAGTTTCAAGAACAAGGGGCCATGATATGAGGCTAGAGGGGAGTGGACTCAGGTAACGCGAGGAAGTACTTCTTCACAGAAAGAGCTGTTGATACATGGAACAGCCTCCCTGCAGAGGTAGTTGGGCAAA
This sequence comes from Neoceratodus forsteri, assembly GCA_016271365.2. NCBI lineage: Eukaryota > Metazoa > Chordata > Ceratodontiformes > Ceratodontidae > Neoceratodus > Neoceratodus forsteri. The sequence goes on from JADMNL010000028.1 coordinate 30,928,994, forward strand.
AACAGAGGGGGGATTCAAAAATGCATGGGATAGACATAAGCAAACAATAGGAATAGACAAGAGAAAGTAAGGCGCAAACCAGTGAGGGTCAGCAGTATATGCAGGGGGGTAGGAAAAGTGGGCAGACTAGATGGGCCAAATGATCCTTATCTGCCATCAAACTCTATGTTTCTATGACTGTTTAAACCTGTATTTTTTAAAACTTATTGCATTGCTTGCAGGTACCTTGAATAATTATTTTTACATGTACTGTATCTAAAATAAACATAAGACATGCTATATCTTTTAAAGATAAAGATTGCAAAATTGTGATTAAAAGAACAAGATACATATAAAATGAATAGATTTAGGACAAAGGGTTTTATGTATTTTGCCTATTGGTAGCAGTGAAAAATGTAGTTTGATCAGAAGAAAGATCTTAGGAATGAAAACGACTTTGTAGTGTACAAATCAGCATTAGTAATATTTATTGGAAAAGTAAATGAACATATTAATATATGAATTTGAGTAGTCTGACTGGCCCTTTACTTTGAATAACTTAAAGTATCAAAGGCTTCTAAAAATGTGATGTGTTGTCTAGCAGACCACTAATACTGCTCTGTAGTACTTGTGTTATCAACTGCATTACACATCAGGTTTCTATAGATGTGTAAGTTTGGCAGGGCATTGATAAGCGTGTCCAATACATTAATGCCATTGCAATTATAATATATAAAATACTACATGGTGGAAGTACATAACAAGAACTTAAAGCACACCCGAGGTATGGGATGCTACAAAAACCCCGATGGTGAAGCCCGAGGGGTTTATTAAAGCATCCCACACTGAGGGTGTGCATTAAATAACCGATCAGAACATCCAATTAATTAACCAAGATCTCAGTCCAGTTGCCTGGTCCTTCACGTATGGGCCAGGTGACTACAACTCCATTCTGGAGAAACTCTTCGGCACCCTAATTAACATCTGGGATAAACACGCTCCCCTCAAAAAAATTATAAAAAGAGGGAAAATGAATGAATGGGTATTCCCAGATATTATTTTGTTAATGAGAACAATAGACAAAGCCTGGGCCTGTTACCACAAACACAGAGACCACTCTCAGCTTGCCCTTTACAAGTCCTTTAGAAACAAATGCAAATCAGCTGTAAGAAAGGCAAAAATAGATTTTCTACAAAACAAGCAACTCGGGGAATCCTCAAACCCCTGTCAGCTTTGGGGTACCCTCAACTCTCTTCTTGGCAAATCTAGAAACTCTGACCCATTCACCCTGTCTCATGATGGCAGACTAACCCATGACCCCACGGAAGTGGCAAACATCTTTAACTCTTATTTTGGTGACCTCAAAATGTACAAACCAGCCTCCCCTTTTCTTTCACCCATCTCTCCCCCTTCACCCCAACCCCAATTTTGGGCCTCACCCCAAATTCTTCTTTAAGGCTCTAAAACCCAAGGACACTATCAAACTTATTCGAAGATTCAACCCGAAACCCAGCAAAGGAGCCAACGGTATTGACTACAAACTCCTTAAACGGTCCATCAGTGTCCTTGCAGTCCTCATCACTAATCTTCTAAACGGCTCCTTCTGCTCTTGTATCTTCCCTAATGCCTGGAAATCCACCACCATCAAACCATTATTCAAATCTGAGTCCAGAAGTGAAGTCAGTAATTACCATCCTATCTCCCTTCTCGCTGCCCTATCAAAGATCATTGAGAAAGTTGTCCACTCTCAACTTACTGCCTACCTGGAAGTGAACAACCTACTCTCCTGTTCTCAACATGGCTTTAGATCTGGTCATATTCGATGTTGTGGACCTCACACTCCTACTCGACACCCTCAAAGATCTTCACCTCTCCATCAATGTCATAGATTGGGTCAGAAACTGCCTTTTCAGGCAAGCCCATAAAACCTCCATTGAAGGTCATATCTCTGTCCAATGCCAATCAAATATGGGATCCCCTAGGGCTCGATCCTGGGCCACCTCCTGTTCTCACTTTTCATTAATAATCTCCCCTCTGTCTGCCTTAACACACAACTTGTCCTGTATGCTAACGACGTGGCACTATACAGTAGTGACGTCACCCCTGCTACCATGTTCAGCAAACTACAGTCTGATTTCATCCAGTTGCACTCCTGGTTCTCCGAAAATGGTATGGTCCTAAATTCTAAGAAGACTAAGTTTATGGTCTTCTCAGGCCCTAGAAAATCCACCATCACTGGCCTTACATTAGTTGATAACTCTGGCTACCCAATTGAACAGGTGTCTGAATTTAAATACCTTGGGCTTCTCCTGGACCCTCACCTCTCCTTTAATCTCCATGTTAGCAACCTCATACAAAAGACCCAAAACAGGCTTGGTCTTCTCTATAAGATAAGAAAGTTCCTTATCCCTGCAGTCAGGCTCCACTTAGCTAACTTTCTTCTCCTGCCACTCATCAACTATGGATCCATCATCTTCCCCCCTCCCCACCACCACAGCTCTACTCTACTCCAAACTAAGATCAACCTACAACAACATTGCCCGTTTCATCACTGGTTTACCATGGAAAACTCACCATCGTACTCTCTACTCTTCCCTTAGCTGGCCCACCCTTGAAGGACGGTTCCAACAAAAAACACTCTCCTTCCTCCATAAGATATACCTGAATTTGCTGCTGCCCGGCTTGATTTCCATATTCCTCTTTGCTACCACCATGCAGGTGACCAGAATGGCCTCAAGTATGGATTTCTACACCCCTTTCTACCACACTAAGCAAGCTCAAAACTCAATCACCAATAAGGGTACTAAGCTGTACAACCAACTGCCCCCAATATCCAAGCATCTAGGTCCATCCACACCTTCAACTCCTACCTCAAAGTTCACATACTCAGTTCTTCTGTCTGCAGCTGCCCCTGCCAGCCCTTCATCTAAACCAGCCACTTCCACCTTGATTATCTCTGGTCCCCTTGCTTTACTCTCCTAGTCCCTGCTACTCTCTCCCACGCCTATCCCTACCCTTTGCCCCACCCCTAAACTTAGTTTTCACTCCCACCACCCACGTCTAGCATAGGTTTCTTCATATTTCAATCATGGACCAGATTACAACCAACCACAAAAGACTTGCACTTTCGCCACCTCTAGCACTTAGGTTACTGACCCCTCTATACTCCTTCCCTTCTCTTTCCTGCTCTCCATAAGTTACACACGTAAATGTTCAGGCCACTCTGTGTGTTTCTCTCTTTTTACTTTATTGTAACCGATTGACTCCTGTTTTTCACTTTATGAAAATTGCTGTAACTATTAGACAACTGTTAGTCTTTGACATTGTTCTATATATCTAAACCACTTGTTTGGATTATTTCCCCTGTATAGATCTTGTTTCCTTTAGACTCTGTTTTTGTATTTTCATACCTTCTTGGTATCTCTTACACTGCACATTTGTGAAAATTGGCATTTTTGCTCATATACTGTACCTTCCAGTACACAAATAAATATTGATAAAGATGGTTGATTAAATTCAAGTTATGCACTTACCCCCATGTATTGCTTTATGTAATTGCTGGGGGACATTTTTGTTCCAAGATTTTTTAAACAAAAACTGTTTTTATCAAAGTCTTATGTGTGTTTGTCACAAAATGTAGTAAACTGAACACAGCAGCTACTGAAATCAGCAAAAAAGGGTTAAACTATGTTATGCAACACTATTAAATGTAAGAACATAAGTGTATTAGCTTTTTAGAAAAGTGTTTTCAGTTCATATTCAGACAAATGTTTTTTAAGGTTTGGGTCATCGTTGTCCTGGCAATATGCAAATGAGGTCCTGAGATCAGGGATGAGAGCTATTTCTATGGCAACAGAAGTGAAAGGAAAAGATTCCGTGTGAGATCTATGGCCTGACCAATGGTTAGTAAGGGCTAGATCTTTTTTATGTGGCTCTCGACTTGTAAGTCTGCCTTTTTAGCGAGTCCTTAGTAACACTGAATTATTTTTCATTGACGATGGATGGCACTTGTGAGAGCCAGGGAAGTGAGTGAGCACGAACGGGACTGAGCAGAAGCCGGCATGTGTTTACTAACTGCAAATCATAACCAGCTTCTGCCATAAGCAAAAATGTCCCCCAGTTATTACAGTTTTATTAAAGAATGCTTAGACCAGGCAAGTTCACATAACTTCTTTCTCTTTTTCTTTTTCTTTCCTTTCTTTCTTTCTTTCTTTCTTTCTGTCTTTCTTTCTTCCTCAGTTACTCCTTTTTCACCTTTGGTTTCCACTCCCTCTTTTTTGGGTTCCCTTTTCACAGCTTCATTTTCTAATACTGCACTGGCCTAGGCTCCTTCTCTCTCTCTCTGTCTCTCTCTCTCTCTCCATTATCCCTTTCATTTCTCTCTCTCTCTCTCTTAGACTTCTCACATTCTCTTTTCTCCCGTTGTTTGGAGCCCCTGTCCAGATGCAACTCACACACCTCACTTTTTAGGGTTAAACATGAGTTTCATCAAGCTGCAGAAGACTTCTGATTTCAGTGCACTTTTCATTCATTGTTTCACTTCTGTTCATTTAAGGGTTGTTCCATTTTCATGATTTCTTTTTTTTTCATTTCATACTGATTTTTCTTCAAATCTTTTGCTGCTTACTCTTCTATCTTCAGGTTCTTCTCCTTTGTAGTTGAACTGCACTTTTCCTTTTTATCGCTGTAGGTGGAGCTCTGCAAGCCATCTTGCTATCACTTGGGGGGGGGGAGACACTTCAGACTTCCACCAAAGCATGATTTTGGAGTTGGAGAATGATCCCTCCGCTATCTTAAATCACTCCACTAAGGGAGAGGGGTAGAGAAATAGTTCCTTTCCTACATGCAGCATACTCATGCCAGCTCAAATTATAGTCATTAAATAGCTCACAGTAAAGAGCACAGGCAGCTGGTTAAACTAAGCATCAGCCACTGAAGAAATTCTGCTCTGCTGCCTTTTTTGTTTAGTCTTTAAGGACACCTAAATCCTCTTTTTACACATTTTAATCTAACAAAATGCTCTGTTGGTCAAAACTGAGTTTATAATGAGACTGCATTGCTGCAACAGAGATTCAAATTGCATGGGTCTCTCTCTTTCCCAAGTATGTGCGTGTGTGTGTATGTGTGTATGCGTGTGACAGTATATAATGATTTACTGCTGTTTGTAGGGTTTGTTATCCCTTTCAGGACTGATCTAAGACTGAATGATAAACAGAGCTCCACCATTCCTCCTCCCCCCCGAACCAGACTTATACAGGTAAATACTGAAACCTGAAGCTGACCAAATGTGATAACTTACCTGACTTTTTTGTCAACTTAAACTTTTAAATTATTTCCCAGCCTTTTACAAATAAAGCTTACTATGTGCACTAAATGGAGGCTGATGGGTTAGATAAAAAAACTTAAGTATTTCTGAAATCACTGATTGAAACCTGCAGAATATATATGTAATGTTCATCACTGATGGGCTTGATGGAGAGCATAGTACTATATGGCACAAGTATTTAGTTTGTTTTGGTTTTAGTTTTGTTTTTATCCTCAAGCCCTCATCTCCTTACCCCTCACCCTAACAACCATCACACACATTTGTATCTAACCTTGATCTGTAAACCAACAGCATGAGTGCAAAACTGTAACAGCTGCATACTTTATCCATTTGAAACACATAACCTGCAATACTTAGAAATGTAGCCACCTCCCCATGTCTAAGGTTATAGATGGAATATGTCCATGGGGAAGGGGCACCCACAGCAGCAGAAACACTTACAGTGCCCACATTTCTCAGGTCCAGATGTCACATACATGGTCCCTTTTCCTCGCTGGTGCTGGATGAAAACAGCGGGTTAATGCATAGTGAGCCCTATGCATGAATGGGTGGGATGTATGCACCAGAGGCATGTATCCTGCCCACACAGGGTTGCACCTGCTGACAGGTGTGTGCTGGCAGTATTCACTACTGTGTGCCACCTATCTGTGGCCCCTTCCCCCTGGCATGCAGGACTCCATGAGGTGGCCGGGGTGGGGCTGCAGACCCGTCTGGGCATCCAATCGGATGCCCGGTCCTGCAGGGCCAGCCTTAATCATTCTGGGCCCCTGTGCAGCCCCCTGCCAGGCCCCATCACTCCATTCCTTGTGGACCCCCCCACACATCCAACATTTACACCTAACTAACCCTCCCGTCCTACATTAGTAAAGTAGCAGCAGGTCTACTGGTTTAACCAGCATCTTTTAATTAGTGCCATTGACTGCATTGAATTATTTGACTTCACCATAGGAAATTAATGGGACTGAGCCTGCAACCAGAACTTAAGTAAGAATGGAACTACCTCCATATTCATTTCTGTAAGGACAGAGACATCATTACTGGATGCTCATACATCAGATACTATGATTTGCAAACAAGTTAAACAACTTACTTTTCTGGAGGTGTGTGAGAGAGAATTATCATAGGAGGCAGTATAATGCAGTGGTTTAAGGCTCTGAGCTGCAAACCTGGAGGCCTGGGTTTAAATCCCACAACCCCCACTTTCATACTGTGTGACCCTGAGCAAGTCACTTAACGTCCTTGTGTTCCCAGGTTGCACCTGCAAATAAGCTTTTAGCTTAGTGTGTTTATCCTAGTGAAAAAATAAATAAAATTACAGGACACCTGTAAGGTTGCTGTCATTTTTTTTTGACCTGGTGATCAGGTTTTCAGGGTCCCTATCAGAAAATCTGATTTTACTCTGTACTGGTCAGGTTTTTGAGCCATTGTGAACAGGGGTCAACCATAAAAAATATTTGCACTAGCCAGCAAGGCAAGTTGATTCAAAATTGCACTAGCCTGTAGATGGTTGCACTATCCCTCAATTATAATGGTAAATTTTGATCACTTATACAGGAAACAATGCAAGCCAAGAAATACTCTGGCTGCACATTTATCCAGCTCCTGCATTGCTTCCAGCTCCCCAGCAGATAAAAAAAGACTGCATGCCATCACGCACAGTGAGCCCTCCCCATTGTTTTGTACCATGGCCTCCTCTCTTCCTCTTCTCTTTCTGCATGCATACACATACACACACGCACACACAGACACAGACTCAGACACAGACACACACACACACACACACCCAAACCAGTGGATATCACAACAGCAAATGTTCAATCAAGTAGTCCTAGCTCTGCACATACAATAGCTGACATCTTCATGCACCTCACCACACTGTCACCACCACCCACAGGGCAATACACAAAGTCAGGCAGAGAAAGACACTCTTAACCCCCACCCTACAGTCAGCTGGAGACCTGCACTTCTGGAAGTTTTTGTACTGTCTCAAGTGAGCCAGGAGCACATTTAAGATTTCTTTGGGGTGGGGGCTACACAAACCTTAGGGGCTTGGGAAATAGAAGACTATGACATTATTATTTTTAAAAGCATTGCTTTTAGTATGCTCTGCACCAGCAATAACAGATTTTTATTTAACATTGTCCTTTTTATCAGCCCAAGGGAAACAGTACATGGGCATACCCATCTTTCGGATGAGAAGTTAAACAGAGGTCCAGTCTGCCTGTTCTGGTGGTTGTTCAGGTGGACGTTAAAGATCCCATGGCACTTCTCAAAAAGACTAGGGGAAATTTCCCCAGTGTCCTGGCCATACTTCCTCCATTCACTAGAAATACAACCAACAGCTTAATCTGGTTCAGTTTCAGTTGGCTACCATCTGTATCTCCACATCCGGGTTGTCCCTAAAAAAGGGACTTCTAGTCTCAGTGGGCTTACCCGGTCAACAAAATTCAATAAATAAATAATGCTATACTATCTCTATTTCTATATAGGATTATCTATGTACCCCAGGAATGCCTATTTTAAGCTTTCAAATTATGTATTTTATTAAAGTTTATTTTTGTACCATACATGATCCAAAGTTTTATTTTTAGGATGAAAGGACATGCTCGGTGGGATTGTGTGGATAGTGATGGCTGACATGAATGGCTGGCCCATTTAGAAGAGCTGGGGACCCCTACACTTGCCAGTAATGGCAGCTATGTATCTGTGGATGGTCATTTCACAGTCTGGTCTGCAGTGATGTCCAGGAAAAGAACGGAGTTTAGAGATTTGGAAGGGAAATGGAAGTTATGGTGAGGCTGGGATAAAACCCACCACCTACTGAGCCAACCCTGTATACCTCCTCACTCAAAATGTAGGGAAATAAGGGGCACTGGTCTTAATACCATGGGTCAAATTTTAGACAGACAGACTCAGAAAAGTGGAAGCTAGTGACATAACAGCACCCTGCCCTTGATCCTAACAGTGGAGTGATAATGACTCACTTACATTGAGTCCTTTGTGGGATCCTCCTATTGAAGTGCCAGATAACTGCAGCTCTTAATGAACTGTTAACTACACCAGGCCATCTGGAACATTGAGAGAGATTAGCATGAGGACTATAGCCTGCTAAAGTAGAGACTTTTTTTAACTTCATTAACAGCCATGAAAACCTGCACAAGTCAAGATGGACAAGTATATAGCTGCATTAGGCCTGGACAATTTGCACTAGTGTTTGGGATAGTAAAACTGTGTTAAGATTGACCCCTGAATTTTGAGTGCTCACCTACTTTTGAAACAGATTTTGTCATGTCATTCATTGTTTCAGCTACATGTCAAGGTTACAAACAAGTTCTCTTGTCAGTATAGTCCTTTGTTTGTGAAAGCAGTCAATCTGGGAGGTGTAAAGTATGGCCATTAACACCATTAGCACTTACTTAACCTAATCTTTTCCAGTGCAGCGAAGCTGCTCCCACCTTTTGTAACAGTAGCAGAGCCAGTTGTATTCCACTTTGATTTGCTGGTATACATTTTCATCTATATCAAAATTTAGTCATTTCTAAATGTTTTAAATTATTTTTGCTTCCTCAAGAAAAAAACATGGGCCACCAAGGTGCAAGGCCACAGTTTGCACCTAGCTAAGGCTGGCACTGCCACTCTGGTCTGCTCACTGGATCCCTTTCATGGTGGGGTGAACGTTGGCCTTTGACAGTGTTAATTGGGATTTTCTGTTCCTCACATTAGAGAAATTTGTTTTTCCCACTGCTTTCCTTTGATGGGTTAAGGTCATATATTCCTGTCTGAGTGCCCAAATCTATTAATATGGAGTCTTTTCCTCTACTGTTGCCCTACACTCGGGCGCTTGACAGGGGTGTCCCCTTTCTCCATTGTTATTTAATTTATATATAGACCCTCTAATTATAAAGCTTAAGTTTAGTCCAGGATTGACTGGGGTTGAGATGGGCTGCAAGAAACTCCAGTTATCGGTATATGCAGATGATATCTTGTTACATATTACTTACCCCCAAGTGTCTATCCCAGCTGCACTGGAAATCATTGAAGAGGTTGGCCACTTTTCTAACTATGAAATCTCAATTTAGATAAATCTGAAGTTTTGCCTTTCACCCCAATGGTAAATAAATCTGTTATTGCATCCCTTGGGTTAAAGCGGGTCCCTAAGTATATTAAATATTTAGGTATTTACTTTACGAAAATGTTACCCTGCTGTGGAAACTTAATTTGGATGACTTAATCACCATTCTGCAACAGGACCTCATGAGATGGAAGAACCTGCCATTATCCTCACGGGGGGATTAAAATAGTTAAGATGAGTGTTCTTCTTAGAGTGTTCTATACCATTAATATGCTCAACCTCTATCTCCCTCTGTCATGGTTCTGAAATCTACATGATATAATTTCAGACTTTACTTGGTCTATCAAAGCTCCGCATAGATCCTATTTAAAATTAGCAGCCCCTAAACACAGCAGAGGACTTCGACTCCCACATTTCACAGTCAACTACCTTGCTAGACATGTATATTAGATGTTCAAGTGACTTAATCTGCCCCACAAGGTCAGGTCTGTACTTATGCTTCTACCTGGTTTGAACTTGAATTGGAGGTGATTGATAATGCCAGTCTTTCAGTGTCTTCTTTGTTTTTTATTTCCCCAAAGTCAATACCTGGGGGTCTGAAAGACTTGGTCATTGATGCTCAGTCCAAGTTTACTCGCTATTCTGTTCCCTGATGAAATATGTTAGTCATAAGGACATAATACAGCCTATCAGGCAGAAACCTAATTCTAAGATTGGGGATAAAATATTAACTGATATCTGGCTACTGCAGCTTGCTACTGATAAGAGTGTGTGACATACTCCATCAGGGGGTTCTTTGTTCCTCTCAGGATATTTTGGCATGATATTGACTGGGTAATGTAGCAATCTTTAAGATATATCAACTGAGACATATATTGATGCACTGGTTTGGGCCTGGTCTTTGGTAGGTTAACCAGTCTGAGCTCCTGCAAGCTATTCAAGATTTATTATCAAACCCACATGCAGTTACTGCTTTGTACTTCTTTCTTTTCTATGCCTTATTTCAAGAGTTGGACGGGACCCCTGCCAACAGTTTCCCTTAGAATCTTCTCAGTGGTAGAACATTTGGGAAGATCTTTATGTTTCCCAAGACAAACTGTGGCTTACTCAGCTTAACATTCTGAATAACTTGTATTTTATACCCCTAAACTTATCAAAATGGCAGACTACCGTCTCCTCTCTGCACTACATGCAGACAGGTGGGTGGTACCCTCATGTACATCTTTTGAAACTGCTCAAAAGTAGCCCCCATATGGCACTCTATTGAGGCTAAAGCAGACCCCTACTGGGTATCAGTGGTGTTTTCACTCCTCAGATATGTATTCTAGGTGATTATAGTCTGATCTCGGTTAAATAAAGGAAATTGTATAAGGCTCTAATCTCTCTATCGCTTAAGAAGGTGGTCTTACATAATTTAATTAATTAATTTAATTTATTTATTTATTCATATCTCATATTACAATACCTTTGAGTCAATGACTCTTTTACAGAGGTTCCACATCAGAATGAAGACACACACAACAGAACACTAAATACATAGCAAGTGGCATACATGATACATGGAGTTGGGATTACAAAACAAAATAAAAGTTACAGTCAGGTTAAAAGTATTAACATTCAGGTTACAGCAACAGATTTCAATCAGGTTAAAGCTTACATTCAGGTTACAATAATAAGTGAAGCAGGTTTAGGGGATAAGGAAGGAGCCATGGGGGAAAGAGCAGGGAGAGATGCTCTCAAGAAAATTGACATTGGCAGGGAATGTAGTGGGAGATGAGAAAGAAGGCTGAGGGAAAGAGGTGGTGTAGTGGGAGAATGAGAAGGAAGGCTGAGGGGTGAGAGGGAGGACAGTGGGGAGATGGGAAAAGGGTCTGTAAGGGGTATGTGGGCAGTGTTAGGAGTGGGAGAGTGAGAGAGGAGGAGAAGAGTGAGAAAAGGGAAAGAGAAAGGAGTGTCAGGGAGGGAAAGGGAAAGGAGAGTCAGGGAAGGGAAGGGAAGGGAAAGGTGAGGGGTGAGGCGTAGGACAGGGGATGAAGTTCAAGGTGGGAGAAGAGTGCAATCATTGGCTTGACCAAGTTTCTGCCTCATATCGTGAGTGGTTGCAGGAGCTCCTTTTTAATCTTTGTGTTGAACATATGATTGCGAGTATTTGCAATAGGCTCATGTTGTTCGATAAGAGATGGGGCAGGATTCATACTTTGTATATGATTTAGGCCATTATTCTTATCCAACTTTTCCACCAATGGTACATAGTGGGATTGTACACTTTTTTCCTGCTCCTTATCTTATCTTTTTCAGATATCGGCTCATAGTTTATAATTTACAATACTACCTGTTAACCATGTTTTGTTTTCCCTTATGTTCACCCATGCTTTGATGTGTTTTATTTTATGGGTCACCCTGCCGGGGTGGGAGTGGGAGGTGGGTTAGGATTTATTATTCATTTGGCTTGTTCATGTTCTCATATTGTATTCTGGATATTTTCTCAATAAAGTTTAATAAATTACAAAAAAAAAAAAGAAAACAGCTCCAGAGAACATCACTTAATTCATGGAGAACACATTCATCTTTCATGCAGCTGGTATGGCCATAATAGCAGCTTTTACCTGGGCTGAAGAGGTCGCACAGTCTTTAGGGCAGCATTAATTTGGGACCGCTATGGTCACAGAAGGTTGAAGGCAGCGCAAGTCCCAAAACAGCTCACAGTGCTTAACAGCCCATTATTCTTCACAAGCCTTCTCTCTCTCTCTCTCTCTCTCTCTCTCTATCCACACTGGCTTAGCAGGTCCCCCTTGGAACATGCAATCCTTGTGGCTTTGGGATTTTCATGTTCCTGCATGATCACTGCATAATTTCCTAGAACTGGCAGTGACTGTCCCTGAATTGATAAGGGAGACATGTGCCGTGGAGCTGCAAGGCAACTCTAGGCACTATACTCCCTTTTGCATTCTTGCCCACTGAATCCCTACATGAATTGGCACAGGCTGCCAGAGCACTCTGTAACTTGCAGTTGCTGGCCCACCTCTCAACTTTAGCCACCATACAAGATACTCTGCTGCTTGAGGTTACTGGCTCCCACTTCTTCCTTTGTGTCCCCCCAAGTGCCATTGGGTGGGAGGGTGGAGCCCCCACTCAGACCCGACTCACTCTCACTCTCTTGCTGCTCACTTCTCTGACTGGACCTCCCCCTCCCACCAAAACTGCTGGAATTTATCCACCCACACACCTGTGGTGACCTCCCGACCCACAGGAGGCCCTACCTGAGAGCCAAGAAGAATTAATCCTTGTCCCTACTTGGCTGAATTAGGCCACACAAACACAGGTAGTGGCAAATAGACTAGTAATCTCCCAATGGAGGGTTACATAAACATATAAACTGATTTCAGATAATGATGACTGGACCCATCTACTCTGTCCATTTCTAATTATGATCATTTTTGCTGCAGGCCCAACTTGATCTTCAGCACCATCTCTTTTACCCCTTTCCTTCCTCCTGGGATTCCTTTGTGCCTGTCCTAGGTATTTTTAAAATCCACCTTGGGTTTCACCCCCACTGCCTCACATGGAAGTCTGTTCCAGGAATTCACTACTATTTCTGTGAAGAAGTACTTCCACACATCTCACCTGAATCTACCTCCTTCCAGCTTCATATCATGACTCCTTGATCTACAGCAATGTTTTCCCTGAAACATATCTCCTTCTTGTACCTTATTAATCCCCAAGAGGTATTTAAAGGTATTTAGAGCCAGCATGGAGGGGGGACACATTGCCCCCAGCCCTTGCCACTCCCTACTAACGGAGAACCTATGTAAACAGTGCATGATCCCTCCATCTGGATAGCTGAGATTGCCCTAGCATGGGGAGTTAAATGCAAGAGCAGATGGGGAGGTTGAAAATGGCAGAGCACAATAATACATGAGTAGCACCTAAGAAAATGGAGCATAGAAATGTAGGTGGTGGTCTTTGGCCATTGGGCCATGAGAGAGGGCCTAGTGGGAACCAGGAAAAACAGAGAAAAGGAGAACCAAGATTGTTGTAAGGTTCCCAACATTGAGGAGAAGATATGTCAGGCATCACATGAAACATGTGGAGATTCTATAAAAATAACAAATTTCCTGTTTGTTACCACTTCTGCACCTTAGAGGAATGATGGAAAAAGTGAGACAGTTCATGATAGGAGAGGGAGTAGACCATCACCACTGCACCATCTCACATGGTGTCCTGGATGTACATCCCCCACAGGGGAAGCACAATCATCTGGAAATTGCTCCTGTGCAATCCACTGGGAATATGTTGGTTACCTTACCAACAAGATGCATCCTGTTGTTTCATACAAGTTCTGTTAGGTATTGTTTTAGTTTGTCTATAATCAAGTTCTGCACTAATGTTGCAGGGAAAATGCATGCAATTTAGAGGGATGGGGAGCTGATTCAGGTCCCACTTAGCTATGGATACAGATTTATATGTTCTTTCATATGATGTTAAGGAAATTAATAGCCTGTTTATGAGGGTGCAGCTCATCCAGGAAATAATCAAGCAAGGGATGATGGTGGATTTCCTCCATTAGACCCACCTAAAACAAGAGGAACATAGAAAACAGATGCAGTCCTGGGTGGAAATCTCCTATTCCTCCTCTTACAACCTCCACTCTCACCTTCCTGGGTGCCTATCCTTATTTGTAGAGATGCCCCTGTAGCCATCACTTCAGTTGAGGAGGACCCCAATGGTAGATTTATCCACCTACAGGGTTCATACAGAGAAACTCTGATCCAATTCTTTAACATGTACAGTACACCCTGAACACCAAGGCAGAACCCCACGCAGTTTAAGTATAATAGGTGGTGACTTCAACACTGTCCTACAGGACACTAGAGACAAGAAATGTACCAGGGTAGACACCAAGGAAGCACTTGGGCGGGGGGACCACATGTTTAGGAAGTGGGCAAGGGACCTGGGATTGCAAACCTTATGGAGATTCATGCATATGCAAACATTAGATTTCATTTTTTATTCCACCCCCAAAAAATCATACTCCTGCATAGCTATGCTTCTAATAAACAATGAGTGGGCACACACTATTTTGTTGACCACAATTGGTCTTTTTACTCTCTTGGACCATACCACAGTTGGGGTGACCTTATCTATATGGCTCACTTATACTTCAATACAACTCTTCATACATTTGCATGCATGTGGCATGCTAATAGCCACTGTTATGCTTTTTTAGTTTTATTGTCCCCTCATCTCAGCTGTACACCTGAACTGTAGCACACATATGAATGGAAACACATGTGGTTCTTCCCACCCCCACTACACACACTTACACACACAACTACTTAATTACTTCTGTCTGGCCTAGACTCCTGTTATTTTCACTCCATAGTTTTGAATGCTTTCAAGTAAATCGACTTTAAAGGGCAAACACAGAAGTGGCAATAACTCGACACCAACCTACATGGTCAGTCCCCCCCCATGCTTATACACTGTAGTGGGTGCAGCCATGATGCTACAGACAACCCACCAAGTATAGATATGCTGAGAATCTCTTACCAGAGTACAAAGGATCCAGAGGCAGGAGTCTTTAAGACATGATATCCATAGGTCAAAGTACTGGGGAGTACACCTTTAAAATGAATGGAGTTATTTTTATGTTGATTGTGCACATGTGCAAGAAACATATTGTGGCAGGTTGCCAGAAGCAGGTTGTGAAGGCATGGCACTGTTGTGGCCAATGCCTCCACAGCCTTTAAAGGCTTGGCCAGCTTTCCACAATGCCATGGCACACTGCTGCTGACACTAGTTCAGCCAGTGTGCCACAACCTTGTAAGGTTTTAGCTGCTGCAATCAGGAGCCACCTTGTCATTGCAGCATAAGCCATTCCACTGCAATGAGGGAGTGACCCGTCATTGCTGGGCCAAATCTTGTAACAGTGATATTGTTTGTGAACATAGTGGCAGCTTGTCACCGTGTTCACAAACAATATTAAGCACCCCCCTGCTGAGGGGGTGCCCAATCTCCCTCAGCAGCATGTGGCCCTCCGCTGTGTTTGTTTGCCAATGGGGCCCCAATCCTCATTGGCTTCAATGCCTGAGTGATATTGCTGATGGGGGAGCCCACTTCCCATCTGCATTATGTAACACAATCCCCCACTTATGTTGTGGGCCAACGGGGGTGCCCATTCCCCATCAGCATAATGTAACCCCCCCTTTTGTTGTGTGCTGACTGGGGTGCCCAATCCCCCATTGGCTATAGCTGCCCCCCAAAAGAGAGTCCATTGACACACTGGGAGCCTACCCCAGCGTGCCATATGCCCCTGTTAAAAAAAAGGTCCCACAATGTTTTTCCTTTTTACCCTGTCAAAAAAGGAAACAGTCCCTTGCAATCTCCCTGCCCCCTCCCACAACCCGTGACAACCCATTGCGCACCCTGCCTCCCCACACCCCCCTCACCCCAAACTTACCTCCTGAGTCCGGCGTGATGGACTGAGAACGCATCTGTACTCTTCAAAGCCAACCACAAACTGAGGAAATGCCAGTAAGCTGTATAATGGAATAAATAGGGTTTTTTCAGATGTTAACTGGAGCACCTTTGCTGCAGACACATCCAAGAGCAGGGTCATTCTTGATGCCCTACAGGGAGCATGCCTCAGACAACTAGTATTGGAACCCACTCGGGAGGGAGCAATCTTAGACCTGGTACTCTCAAATGGGGATGGAGAAAGAATCTCGGATTTAGAAGTGGGTAGCCATCTGGGAAAAAGTGACCACCAAACAGTGTGGTTCACGATAAACACAGCCATACAATCAAGCATACAAAAGCAAGAGTAACGGGACTTTAGGAGGCTGACTTTGGGAAAATGAGAGAGTGCCTCAGAAAAGCACTAGCAAACAGGCAAGAAGGCGGGGTGGAGGAACAGTGGGGAATGATCAAAACAGCCATCACAGAGGCAACAAGCCTTTGTGTAAAGCAAATCAATAAAACACAACGAAGGAAAAAACTGCTATGGTTCTCAAAAGAGGTGGCAGGGAAGGTTAAGAAGAAAAGGTCAGCATTCAGGAAATATAAGAAAACACAGAAGGAGCAGGACAGAGAACTTTATCAGTTAAAGCAGAGAGAGGCTGGGAAGGCAGTCAGAATAGCAAAGGCCCAAACTGAGGAAAGGATAGCCAATTCTGTTAAGAAGGGGGATAAGACCTTTTATAGGTACATTAGGGTGTGAAGAAAGACCAAAGGAGGGATACTGACGCTCAATAAAGGGGAGGGAATGTGGGTAGAGGGTGACAGTGGAAAAGCAGGGATACTGAAAGAATATTTCTGTTCAGTATTCACAAAGGAAGAGGAGGGGGAGTTACCTAAACCAAACAAGAGAAACACTCTGAAGATGGCGGTCGATACCAGTCCATTTACAGAAGAAAAGGTTCTGAAAGAACTAATAAAATTGAAGGTGGACAAAGCAATGGGGCCTGATGGGATTCACCCAAGAATTCTAAAAGAACTAAGGGTAGAACTAGTGACACCGCTGACTACTCTCTTTAACAAATCATGGCAGGATGGGGTGGTACCCGAGGACTGGAGGAGGGCAGATGTGATTCCTCTTCAGAAAAGTGGGAGCAGGACAGAGACAGGAAACAACAGACCAGTTAGTTTGACCTCAGTGGTAGGGAAAATGATGGAATCACTTCTGAAGGAAAGAATTGTTGAGTACTTAGAGGCCAGTGGGGCACAGGACCCAATGCAGCATGGATTCACGATGAGATTGTCATGTCAGATGAATCTAATAGATTTCTTTGACTGGGTGACCAAAGTAGTAGACCAGGGAGGGGCTGTGGACATGGCCTACCTAGATTTCAGCAAGGCATTTGATACAGTCCCACACAAAAGATTAATACACAAGATAGCCAGCCTTGGAGTGGGTCCCAAGGTGGTAGCCTGGATAAAAAATTGGCTAGACAACAGGACGCAAAGGGTAGTAGTAAATGGAGTACACAGTGAAGAAAGGAGGGTTACTAGCGGTGTACCGCAGGGTTCAGTACTGGGACCGGTCCTTTTTAATGTCTTTATAAGTGACATTGCAGAAGAACTGGAAGGAAAAGTATGTCTCTTTGCAGATGACACAAAGATCTGCAACAGGGTTGATACACAGGATGGAGTGGAAAGGATGAGAAGGGACTTGGCAAGGTTGGAGGAATGGTCAAATGTATGGCAGCTCAGATTCAATGCAAAGAAGTGCAAGGTAATGCATGTGGGAAACAAAAACCCAGGGGAAGTGTACACAATGGAGGGTGAGATGCTGACAACAGTAAAAATAGAAAGGGACCTAGGGGTAATTATATAAGATGACCTAAAGGTGAGCAAGCAATGTGAGAAGGCAGTAAGGAAGGCTGGGGGGATACTGGGATGCATAGGAAGAGGCATCAATAGTAGAAAACAGGAAGTTGTTAGCCCTCTGTACAGACAGTTGGTGAGACCCCATCAGGAGTACTGTGTGCAGTTCTGGAGACTCCATCTCCGCAAAGACATAGACAGAGTGGAGGCTGTCCAGAGGAGGGCAACCAAAATGGTGCAGGGTCTGCACCAGAAGACATACGAAGAAAGACTAAAGGAGCTTAATATGTATACCCAGGGCCCCTACTTTTCTGCAGCACAGTGGGACCAAGTTCTGCAGCAAGACTACCATTTGCCGCAGAACTTCTGCGGCAGTGGTTTGTAATTTCTGTGGAAGTTCTGCGGCACTAACAAACTACCACATCACAGTGTCAGCTTGTCATCCTGACTTCACTTTCATGGCAGTGATTATAGCATTCAGGATGGTGGAAAGCACAGTAACACTAGTTCAAAAAATAACAGACATAAAGATAATTTTATGCCTAAAAAAGCAAAACAAATGTCTCTCCCTTAAGGTCCTAGCCTGTTGCATAAATGACATATGTAGAGATCTTATGTGACAAATAAGGTATTTCTTTATGCATGCTATCTATCCCACTAATGAGGTTTCCGCTGTCTATCACTTATATATTTTTATGCGCTTTCTACACCACTCTTGAGGTTCCCACTGTGTATCACTTATATATTTATATGCAATCTGTAATAACATACAAAGTGTGTGTGTGTGTGTGTGTGTGTGTGTGTGTGTGTGTGTGTGTGTGTGTGGTGAGAGACAGAGATACTGTGTGTATATATATATATATTTTTTTATTTCCATGAACTTGCATCCTCATTCATACAGGTCCCATTGGAAATAGAATAGAGGAGTTATTGCAAAACTCATTTTTCGTGTTAACCTGCTTACCCTGACACGCTGCATAACACCACCAGGCCATGACATGCATGTGAACCGATTGTGAGATAGAACTCTCCAGTCCATCACAATGTGTCCACCATGTGACAGAACACTGCACCATACCTTCCCAGGCTCCGAGCAGTGATGTGTTCCACCAATCCTTGTGCTGCCCAGCCAGCTCCCAGAGCTAATCTCTGAACCAGAGTTGCTACCCTCTGGCCCAACAGCTGTCCCTGCACACAACATTTCTCCATAACTTTTAGGTGATTCTATCAACCAATGACAATATGTAATCAATAACGCTGGCAAATATGCTTACAGTACAATTATTTATTTAACAGGTCTATTCTTTCAACAGGTCTACACATTATTATATTCCACTTTTCTGGGCATAATTACTTTATTTTTCTTAAAAATGACAGTTAAATTCATTTTACCAGTTATTCATTTCAGATGGCATCTCTATACCTTAAAGGCACAAATAGGTTTGTACAAAGTGAGGTATGGACTTAACAGGTCTGTGCTATTGACAAGGTTTTGTTTAAGTTGGCCCTAGTGCAATAATGTAAGACTGAAAATTGCAATAGGCTGTAGTGCAGGTTGAGAAAATATCACCATGCCTGATGTGCTGTGCCACCGTCTCTGGCAGTGTGAGCTGTGGCAGATAAGTGACTGTTCATTTCTGTTGCAGAATGCAGCCATTTCGTTAGCTAATGTATGATGTTACAGCAATGATAACATCACATTCTGAGCATATGGGGGGTTTTGGATATAAAAAGAGGGGAAAGGAACCAGATTCTATGGATAAACAGAAATATTAATAAACAATCACCAAGAAGAGTGAATTCTGCGGCACCGCAGAAGTTCTGTGGTAGATTACAAGTTCTGTGCAAAATTCTGCAGCCGCAGAAGTCTAGGGGCCTTGTGTATACCCTTGAGGAAAGAAGGGAGAGAGGGGACATGATAGAAACTTTCAAATACCTCAAGGGAATCAACAAAGTCCAAGAGGGTAGCATCTTCCAGAAAAAGAGGTGTGCAAGAACAAGGGGGCACAATTTGAAGATAGAGGGGGGACGGCTCAGAGGTAATGTGAGGAAGTATTTTTCACAGAAAGGGTTGTGGATGCATGGAACAGTCTCCCTAGGAGGTTGTGGAGTCAAGAACAGTGGGGGAATTCAAGAATGCATGGGGCAGGCATAAGGCAGTCCTAGTGGGGGGTAGGAAGAAGTAAGCTGTTGGTTAACTAGGATCTGTAGCTTATCTGTTAGGTAGGAAAATGGGCAGACTAGGTGGGCCAAGTGGTCCTTATCTGCTGTCAAATTATATGTTTCTATGTTTCTATGTTTTCAACTTTGAAACATATCTCAGGCATTTTTTGGAATTTTGGCACCAAATTTTCAACATGGGATTTTTGGAACCCCTCCTTATGAATTCTGGCACTGTCATGGTGTTAATTGGTCCAGAAAGGTGATTTCACAGTCACTGCACAGAATCACCTTTTGGGACTGATTAATGAAACAAAAGTGCCAATGTTCATGAGGTGGGCTATGTTGCAAATTTGGTGGAAAAAATCCACAAAATGACTGTTGTATGAGCATGAGTTGCGCAGTTTGCATGCATGTTCTTAAGTTCATGAATTTACAATATTTTCACTCCAGATTTTCAACATTGCCATTGTTCTGCACCTCCTTATGAACAGTAAAGCTGACATTTTTCACATCCTAGCTGAAATGTGTTTTTGCAGATCTGGCGCGGAATAGCGCGGTCACTGTGGGAAATCCATGTTCAGGACAAATTATGAAAATGACAGTGACACTGTTCATTAGCAAAGATTCTGAAATGCCTATGATGAAAATTTGGCAATGAAAGTCAATAAAATGAGTGTGCTATGAGCGTGTATTGCGCAGTTTCCACGCATGCTCATACCTTCGCAACTTTGCAATATTTTCATTCTAGATTTTCAACATTGTAATTTTTCCACACCTCCTTATGAACAGTGCAACTGTCAATTTTCACATCCTGGCTGAAATGTGCTTTCTCTCTTCTAGCACACAATAGCACGGTTGCTGTGGGAAATCAGTGTTCAGGACACATTAAGAAAATCACACTGGCACTGTTCATGAGCAGAGGTCCTAAAATGCCTATGTTGACCATTTTGTGATGAAACTCCATAAAATGACTGTGTTATGAGCGTGCATTGTGCAGTTTCCATGCGCCCTTGTAACTTCGTAAATTAGTAATATTTTCACATCACATTTTCAACACTGGCATTTTTCCACACCTCCTTATGAACAGTACACTTGTCATTTTTCACATACTTGCCAAAATGTGTTTTCATGCTTAAGGTTCAGAATACCGTAGTCGTTGTTGGAAATCAGTGTTTGGGGCAGATTAGGAACAAGCGAGTGTGGGGGGAGTGACCGAGTTCAACTAAGCTCTGTCAGGACTGCTGTAGATTTCTTTGTGGGCAGGAAAAGATGCCAATGCAGGCAGCAGCCCATTACAAAAGGGCAGCCTGCAGCACCGGGAGACAGAGAACGTGCGAGTGAGGGATGGGAGGGAGTGAGTAAGTGAGCTCAACGGAGCTCTGTTGGGACTGCTGTGGATTTCTTTGTAGGCAGAAAAAGGCAGCAATGCAATGCAGGGGCCCAGTACAAAAGGGCTGTCTGCAGCGGTGGAAGAAACAGAACGGCGACTGAGAGAGGAGGAGAGAGCGATCTCAACGGAGCTCTATCGTGACTGCTGCAGATTTCTTTGTGGGCAGAAAAGGGTGGCCATGCAGGCAGGAGCCACATACAAAATGGCAGCTTACAGCGCCAGCAGAAACGGAATGAGTAAGTGAGGGGGGGAGAGTGAGTGAGATCAACGGAGCTCTGTTGGGACTGCTGCAGATTTCTTTGTGGGCAGAAAAAGGTGCCAACAGAGGCAAGAGCCCAGTACAAAAGGGCAGCCTGCAGTGCCAGGAGAAACACAATGAGCACGTGAGACAGGGGCAGTGAGCGACCTCAATGAAGCTCTGTAGGGACAGCTGAAGATTTCTTTGTAGGAAGAAAAAGGTGACAATGCAGGCAGGAGCCCAGTACAAAAGGCAGCCTGCAGCACCAGGAGAAATGCAATGAGCAAGTGAGAGAGACAGAGTGAGCAAGCTCAGTGGAGTTCTATCATGACTGCTGTGGATTTATTTGTGGTCAGAAAAAGGTGGTAACACAGGCAGGAACCCAGTACAAAAGGCCAGCCTGCAGTGCCAGCAGAAACAGAATCAGCGAGTGAGAGAGGTGGAGTGAGTGAGTTCAATGGAGCTGTGTTGGGACTACTGCAGATTTCTTTGTGGGTAGTAAAAGGCAGCAATGCATGCAGTGGCCCAGTACAAAAGGGCAGCCTGCAGCAGCAGGAGCAAGAGAAACAGAATAACTGAGTGAGAGAAGGGGAGTGAGCAAGCTCAATGGAGCTCTATCGTGACTGCTACAGATTTCTTTGCAGGCAGAAGAAGGTGGCAACACAGGCAGGAGCCCAGTACAAAAGGGCAGCCTGGACCGGTGGTAGAAATGGAATGAGCGAGTGAGGGAGTTGGAGTGAGCGAGCTCAGTGGTGCTCTGTTGGGACTGCTGCAAATGTTTTTGTGGGCAGAAAAAGGTGCTAACAGAGGTAGGTACCTTGTACAAAAGGCCAGCCTTCAGTGCTGGCAGAAACAGAATGAGCAAGTGAGAGGGGAGCATGACAGAGCTCAATGGAGCTGTGTTGGGACTGCTGCAGATTTCTTTGTGGGCAGAAAAAGCCACCAACGCAGGCAGGAGCCCAGTACAAAAGGGCAGTCTGCAGCAGCGGGAGACACAGAATGAGTGAGTGTGTGAGGGGGAGTGAGTGAGTTCAACAGAGCTCTGTTGGGACTGCTACAGATTTCTTTGTGGGCAGAAAAGGCAGCAATGCATGCAGGAGCCCAGTACAAAAGGGCAGCCTGCAGTGCCAGGAGAAACATAATGAGTGCATGAGATGGGGGAGTGAGTGACCTCAACGGAGCTCTGATGGGACAGCTGCGGATTTCTTTGTGGGATGAAAAAGGTGCCAATGCAGGCTGGAGCCCAGTACAAAAGGGCAGCCTGCAGCAGCAGGAGAAACACAATGAGCTAGTGAGAGAGAGAGAGAGAATGAACTAGCTCAATGGAGCTCTATCGTGACTGCTGCAGATTTCTTTGTGGGCAGAAAAAGGCAGCAACACAGGCAGGAACCAAGTACAAAAGGCCAGCCTGCAGTGCCAACAGAAGCGGAATCAGCGAGTGAGAGAGGTGGAGTGAGTGAGCTCAATGGAGCTGTGTTGGGACTGCTGCAGATTTCTTTGTGGGCAGAAAAAAGGCAGCAATGCACTCAGGGGCCCAGTACAAAAGGGCAGCCTGCAGCAGTGGAAGAAACAGAATGACAGAATGAGAAAAGGGGAGTAAGCAAGCTCAACAGAGCTCTATCGTGACTGCAGAAGATTTCTTTGTGGGCAGAAGAAGGCGGCAATGCAGGCAGGAGCCCAGTTCAAAAGGGCAGCCTGCAGTGCCAGGAGAAACAGAATGAGTGAGTGAGACAGGGGGAGTGAACGACCTCAGTGGAGCTCTGTCAGGACAGCTGCAGATTTCTTTGTGGGCAGAAAAAGGTGCCAATGCAGGCAGGAGCCCAGTACAAAAGGGCAGCCTGCAGCGCTGGGAGAAACACAGTGAGTGAGTGAGAGAGGGGGAGCGAGCTCAACTGAGCTCTATCATGACTGCTGCAGATTTCTTTGTGGGCAGAAAAAGGCAGCAATGCAGGCAGGATTCCGGTACAAAAGGGGCAGCCTGCAGTGCTGGCAGAAACGGAATGAGTGAGTGAGAGAGGGAGAGTGAGCGAGCTCAATGGAACTCTGTCGGGACTGCTGCAGATTTCTTTGTGGACAGAAAAAGGCACAAACAGAGGCAAGTGCCCACTACAAAAGGGCAGTCTGCAGCAGCGGGAGACACAGAATGAGCAAGTGAGGGAGGGGGAGTGAGTGAGCTCAAGGAGTTCTGTTAGGACTGCTGCAGATTTCTTCGTGGGCAGAAAAAGGCAGCAATGCATGCAGGGGCCCAGTACAAAATGGCAGCCTGGAGCGGCGGTAGAAACGGAATGAGCGACTGAGAGATGGGGAGGGAGTGAGCGAGCTCAATGGAACTCTATCGTGACTGCTGCAGATTTCTTTGTGGGCAGAAGAAGGCGGCAACGCAGTCAGGAGCCCAGTACAAAAGGGCAGCCTGCAGTGCCAGGAGAAACAGAATGAGCGAGTGAGACAGGGGGAGTGAACGACCTCAACGGACCTCTGGCAGGACAGCTGCAGATTTCTTTGTGGGCAGAAAAAGGTGCCAATGCAGGCAGGAGCCCAGTACAAAAGGGCAGCCTGCAGAGCTGGGAGAAACACAGCAAGCAAGTGAGAGAGGGGGAGTGAGCAAGCTCAATGGAGCTCTATCATGACTGCTGCAGATTTCTTTGTGGGCAGAAAAAGGCAGCTATGCAGGCAGGATCCAGTACAAAAGTGGCAGCCTGCAGCGCCAACAGAAACGGAAAGAGCGAGTGAGAGAGGGAGAGTGTGAGCGAGCTCAACAGAGCTCTGTCGAGACTGCTGCAGATTTCTTTGTGGGCATAAAAAGATGCCAACAGAGGCAGGATCCCAGTACAAAAGGGCAGCCTACCACAGCGGGAGACACAGAATGAGCGAGTGAGGGAGGGTGAGTGAGTGATCACAACGGAACTCTGTTGGGACTGCTGCAGATTTCTTTGTGGGCAGAAAAGGGCAGCAATGCACCCAGGGGCCCAGTACAAAAGGACAGCCTGCAGAGGCGGGAGAAACAGAATGAGCGAGTGATGGAGTGGGAAGTGAGCGATCTCAATGGAGCTCTATTATGACTGCTGAAGATTTCTTTATGGGCAGAAAAAGGCAGCAATGCAGGCAAGAGCCCAGTACAAAAGGCCAGCCTGCAGCGCTGGCAGAAACGGAATGAGTGAGTAACAGAGGGGGAGTGAGCAAGCTCAACGGACCTGTGTCGGGACTATTGCAGATTTCTTTGTGGGCAGAAAAAGCCACCATCAGAGGCAAGAGCCCAGTACAAAAGGGCAGCCTGCAGCACCAGGAGAAACAGAATGAGAGAGGGGGAGTGAGCCACCTCAACGATGCTCTGTCAGGACAGCTGCAGATTTCTTTGTGGACAGAAAAAGGTGCCAACACAGGCAGGAGCCCATTACAAAACAGCAGCCTGCAGCACTGGGTGAAATTGAATGAGTGAGTGACAGAGGGGCAGTGAGCGAGCTCAACGGACCAATGTAATCAACATTCGGCATTGACAAATGCTTGTTTATTACTATTTTATACATTATGATGGTGAGTTGGAGAATAATAAAGGCCACTGTTCTGATAACAAGGCCCTTGTTAGTCCAGTGGTGGCCTTCAGTAATCTTCAACTCTCCATCAATAAAGTATAAAATAGTAATAAAAAAATACCCCCGTTAATTTCAATGGTGCATGTCCCTGCAGTCTCCCTTGACCTATGTCATAATGTGCCTGAGCCTGGGAATGTGAAGGTCAACTTAACTGGAGGAAGGGGCATAAGCCTGAATATAGTGGGGCTCCAACAGTCTGAGTATACCATACTGCTCAACTGTCCATGAATGTAAGGGACAGCTTTCATTTTACCCTTGAAAACCGCTCTGCTCCTTATCCATCCCTCATGGAAAACATGCTGCTCACACAGAGGATGTCCTGTAAATTTAGACTTTATGGCACAGGTGCTATTTCAGATTTCAGCAGGGGGAGACAACAACCAGTGGAGGCTAGGTGCTAGTTAGCCCCTAAGTGGTAAGCTCTAGAATGTCTGGAACGTGTCTAAAAGTTAAAACTTATTTGTTGTAACTGAAAAGTGATATGTAAATGAGGAAAAAATAAAATGTATAAGATTTATCTGTCTGTACCCCAGAGTAGTGTATCAGATTTGGGATTAAACCCACCCAGTTACTAACAATTTTTTTTCCTGGCTGAAGTTCTGAACCCCATCCTCCCAAAAAAGTCCAGATTTCTCTCAGCAACTCCAATCCATTAATACTCATCCCACATGGATAGTGAAGCTGCCCAAAGGCACAGAAATGTGAAAAACACATCACTATTTCAGTCCTTCCTCCTTTCCCAATCCCCATGTAAAAAATACTTTTACTTACCCCACATTTGGCCAGAACCTGCAGCCTGGCCACTGTGCCGCCAGCCCAGTTTTAAATCCACTCCTTCTCCATCGTCTGTCCTTCTACCAGAAGCTGGATGTTAAAACTGACCATCCCAGGTCTCCAACATGGTTCGCGACCAAGTCACCACACCAACTGAACACGCCCAACCTCTGTTGCTTGCTTCCTGCTTGGCTGTTGTTGTGGCTGCTGCTGCACTACACTGATTAAGGTCTATGACACCCATCTACATTGCTGCCACTGCTGCTGCTAGGCTTATCGTGCTGCCGTGGTGGGCCTGTGCTGTTTTTTTTGAGTGGTGAGCCTGGTAGAGAGAGTAGATAGCTCAGTCTCGTTAGCTTTTAGCTCACCATTTGCCCCTTCATCCACCAGGGGAGACAGAGACTCACTAAAGTAGACCAACAAAAATATACCACCACAACACTGGCATTGAGAATTCAGTGCTTACCGACTCCTCTAAGCTGTAGTGTGCAACCTGTCTACTCTGTGGTAGGAAAGACAGTGTTGTACTCACGTGACTCATGTGCTCTTGCTTGGCTGGAGCTCCTCTACATTATGTGTGATGGTGCCACCGCTAATAGGTGGAGAGAGTGGATAACACAATACAGACACAATTGAGTCAGGAGTGCACCTGCAGCGTGAGCACGCACAGGCCAGGGGGGCACTTTTTGTGTATAAGATTAAGTCCAAATTGAATGCCATTATTGCCACACAATAAGAACAACCTAGGCATCTGCCCCTATCTGCCCTACCTGAATGGCACCCCCGCTTGATGGTAGAAATTCATTCTCAGATGCTAATTTCAGTACAAGTGAATACAATGGTTTCCACTGTGTTCTGAGGTACTGTATCTCCATGTTTCAGGGTGTGTTCTGATCATTGTGAGGGTTACTGTCCCTCATTGTCACTCATTTTGAGAGTCCATGTCCATCATTTCAGTGACAAAAAGTGAGGTATGGTGCATGCTTCCAAGACCCTACTCAGCACAAAGAGTGTTGAGCATGGCCATAGTGTACAGAATAACAAAGAGAAAGTAAATGAGCCGAAACAGTCATGGGGAAACACATTTGTAGCACTAAATATGCATAAGGAGATTTGCATGGCCCAAAACAAAAAGGTCAGGCTTCACAACACAGAGGCCCCTCTTTGCACATCTGGAATGGGGGATGTTTACTGACTACTGTAGAACAGATTGTATTTGATGTACAATAATTATAGCTATATTCACTTAAGTGATAATTGCGCTAAAATAAAATGGCCAAAATTGTACATTTTTGATGGGAATAAATTAGGAGTTAATTGCAAAGTGTTAAATTAAATTTGCACAATAGTGGCCAATTAGTGCCATACACTAAATATAACGTGCATGAGAATAAACAGCTCTACAGTATATCTTATGCATTTAATGCAATAAGCAAACAATACGTTACAAATTAATGGCAATTTAATGACAAAATGATAAGCCATTAAACAACTTGCAAAAGGATCAAAATTAATGAGTTCAACTCATTTTAATGGGAAATCAATGAAAAGTGCATTTTAATGGCTCTAACCACTAGCAGTAGTATGAGCAATAGAAACTGATGTGTTTTTTTTTAGATGTAGTTGCTGCAAACATGGTAAGTTTGCAACATGTGAACCTGACGTGATTTTTAGAAGATGTTCACACCAGCTTACCTGCTGCACACATGCCAAGCTTGCAGCATGCAAACCTGATTTGCTTTTTAGACCTGGTTTACCTAGGTCCACTTTATGTATGCAAACCGCATGCAAACATTGCACTATTAAGCATGTGCCATGCATTCAGCATGTACACAGCACACTTATATTTCTGTAAGGATTATCAGCTGAACAGCAGTAACAACCAGATACTGTCATAGTCATATGGAGGTACAAAATACAGTAAGGAAGCTGAAAAACAGAACAGCTCAAATGGACTGATGGCTTAACGCAGAATATGATATAAAATGCTTCATGAGGAGTTGATTTCAGAATAACAGCCACTCATTGAAGCAGCGTGAGGGAGGTACCAATAACATGGGGAAGTACTCAGATCTCTGTGATACCAAAATCTGTCAAGGATGGGACAATGTGTGTCTCCTGTTTGCAAGCACCTCTCTGGTCTGAGGGAGGAGGCAGCCCATCTCCAGGCTGACCTGGCTAGGATTTGTGAAAACACTGCCCCGACTCAGGGACCATGAGGGCAAACATGGTAAGTCTCAGAAATTGCTAAGAAAGAGGAGTGGCTGAAACAAGATGGTCTCAGGGATGGAGAGGGTGGTGAAATAAAAGGCACATCCTTCCAGCTGTACCTCTCCACAATGCAAAAATGCCATTCTGGTTGAGAATGGGATCAGAGCAGTGCAACAGGAGTTTGTGGAGTTGGGGAGGGGCCTTAGACAAGTAGCACATGTGGTAACTTTCTCAGAAGTGCTACCTGTCTATGGCATGGAATAAACTAGGGTACCCCACACCATGGGATTCAATGACTTGCTGAAAAACTGGTGCAGAGCTCAGGGATTTGGTTTCATTGGAGACTGGAGCTCCACCTGGAGGGATGCAGGCCTATTCAGGTGTAATGGTCTGCATCCATCCAGAAGGGGAACCAGGATCCTAGGTGACAGGTTTAAATGGTTCATTGGCAAGCATTTAAACTAGCCAAGGGGTAAGGCACTGAAAAGAAGAAAGGAAATCCTAGCCCCCCCCCAAAAAAATCAGGGTAGTTAGTGAGGAAAACACCAAGATATAGCAGTCGATAGGGAGAAGAGCAGGGATAAATGGAGAAAAAGACAAAGGTAGTAAGGACAGGGATGGGGCAAAAAGAAATAAAGCCATAAAACAATGGAGAGTAATGAGTACCAATGCCCATAATCTAGGTAAAAAGCTCCCCGAAATGGTGGCCTTGATGAAAGAGGGATGCCTGGATATCATGGCAGTCACAGAAATATGGTACACAGAGAACCATGAATGGGATGTCAACATACCAGGATACACAATCCACAGGAGGAACAGGGAGGGAAGAAGAGGAGGAGGAGTAGCTCTCTATGTAAGGGAAGAGATCAAAGCAACAGAACTAAAGGGTAAACAGGGAGGAGAGGAGGCAATGTGGGTCACCCTGTAGATTGGAAATGGCACCACAATCTGCACAGGGGTTGTATACAGACCCCCATCTCAGGGGGAAGAAATGAACAATGAAATGACAGAAGGCATCCTTGGGATGGCAGAGAAAGGGGAGATATTGTTGATGGGGAACCTGAATATGCCAAATGTTAACTAGAGCACCTTTGCTGCAGCCACATCCAAGATCAGGGCCATTCTCGATGCCCTACAGGGGGCATGCCTCAGACAGCTAGTTTTAGAGCCCACTCGGGAGGGAACAATCTTAGACCTGGTACTCTCAAATGGGGATGGAGACAAGATCTCTGATCTTGAAGTGGGTAGCCATCTGGGAACAAGCGACCACCAAACAGTGTGGTTCATGATAAACTTAGATGTGGAGTCAAGACATACAAAAGTGAAGGTACTGGACTTTAGGAGGGCTGATTTTGTCAAAATGGGAGAGTGCCTCAGAAAAGCCCTGGCAAATAGGCAAGAAGGTGGGGTGGAGCAAAAATGGAGCAACAATGTGGAAACATCAAAATAACCATCACAAAGGCAACAAGCCTTTGTGTGAAGCAAATAAATAAATCAAAATGAAAGAAAAAAAACACTATGGTTCTCAAAAGAAGTGGCTGGGAGGGTAAGGGAGAAAAAGATAGCTCTCAGGAGGTATAAGGAAACACAGAAGGAGCAGGACAGAGAACTGTACCAGTTAAAGCCGAAGGAAGTGGGGAAGGCAGTCAGAATAGCAAAGGCCCAAACTGAGGAAAAGATAGCCAACTCAGTAAAGAAGGGGGATAAAACCTTTTATAGGTACATCAGGGAGCTAAGAAAGACTAAGGCAGGGATACTGAGGCCGAATAAAGAAGAAGGTGGCTGAGCAGAGAGCGACACTGAAAAAGCAGGGATACTGAACAAATACATCTGCTCAGTATTCACATGGAAAAGCAGATAGAGATACCTAATCCAGTCAGTAGAAGCACTCTGGATAGGGCAGTTGATATTAGTCCTTTCACAGAAGAAAGGGTCCTGAAAGAACTCTTAAAACTGAAGGTGGATAAAGCAATGGGGCCTGATGGGATTCACCTATCTAAAAGAACTAAGGGAAGAACTAGTAACACCTCTGACTACCCTTTTTAATAAATTATGGGAGGATGGTGTGGTACCTGAGGACTGAAGGAGGATGGATGTGATTCCCCTTCACAAAATTAGGAGCAAGACAGAGGCAGGAAACTACAGACCTGTCAGTTTGACCTCAGTGGTAGGCAAAATGATGGAATCACTTCTGAAGGAAAGAATTGTTGAGTACCTAGAGGCCAGTAGGGCACAGGACCCAAGACACCATGGATTCATAATGGGAAGGTCATGTCAGACAAATCTAATCGATTTCTTTGTCAGGGTGACCAAAGTAGTAGACCAGTGAGAGGCTGTGGACATTGCCTACCTAGACTTTAGCAAGGCACTTGACACAGTTCCACACAAAAGATTAATAAACAAATTAGCCAGCCTGGGAGTGGGTCCCAGGGTGGTAGCATGGGTAAAAAATTGGCAAGACAACAGGAAACAGAGGGTAATAATAAATGGAGTCCACTCTGAAGAAAAAAAGAATTACTAATGGGGTACTGTAGGGTTCAGTACTGGGACCAGTCCTCTTTAGTGTCTTTATAAGTGACATTGTGGAGGGACTGGAAGGAAAAGTATGCCTCTTTGCAGACAACAGAAAAATCTGCAACAGTGTTGATACACAAGTGGGAGTGGAAAGGATAAGAAGGGACTTGGCAAGGTTGGAGGAATGATCAAAAGTATGTCAGCTTAGATTCAAAGCAAAGAAGTGCAAATAATGCACCTAGGAAACAAAAACCCAGGGGAAGAGTACACAGTGGGGGGGGGGGGAGGTACTAACAACAACAAAAATGGAAAAGGACCATGAGTAGTCATATCAGATGACCTAAAGGTAAGTAAGCCTTATGTCTGTCCCATGCTTTCTTGAATTCCCCCACTGTTTTTGGCTCTACGACCTCCTCAGGAAGGCTGCTCTATGCATCTACAACCCTCTCTGTGAAGAAATACTTCAAGGCCATGTCCACAGCCCCTCCCTGGTCTACTACTTTGGCCACCCAGTCAAAGAAATCGATTAAATTTGTCTGACATGACCTTCCCGCTGTGAATCTATGCTGCCTTGTGTCCTGTGCCCGACTGGCCTCTAGGTATTACTTGATATTACTTGGTATGAAAGAGCAGAAGAAGGCCAGAGCCCATCGAAACTGTTCCCCACACTATGTGGGACATTATTTATCTATTAACCCTCAACCAAACATCTAATTTGTTTTTAAAGACAGTGACACTAGTTGCCTCTACCAATTCTTGCGGCAAGGTGTTCCATACAATGGATGCTCTTATTGGAAAAAAGTTTCCCCTTTTGCTGGTTTTATACATTTTTACTTCAAGCTGTTTATTATGCAGTCTCAACAATTCTTTCTTTTGTGTGGGACCAAGTCAAATGCCTTGCTAAAGTCTAGGTAGGCCATCTCCACAGCCCCTTCCTGGTCTACTACTTTGGTAACCCAGTCAAAGAAATCTATCAGATTCATCTGACTTGATCATCCTGCTGTTAATTCATACTGCCTTGTGTCCTGTGCCCCACTGGCCTCTAGGTACTCAATAATTCTTTCTTTCTGAAGTGATTCCATCATTTTCCTTAGCACAAAAGTAAAACGAACAGGTCTGTAGTTTCCTGCCTCTGCTTTGCTCCCACTTTTGTGAAGGGGAATCACATCTGCCCTCCTTTGGCTTCTCAGAAGGAACTAGAAGGGGTACAGGATCAGATCTACAGTACAGTAGCTTATTCTTGTTGTTTTTACATTGTTTCTTGTGGATTCTACTTGGTAGAAGGTTATTTCTTTCCTTTCTTACTACTAAGGGGCTAGCAGGGTATTGTTTGGGGCTGTTGGAATTTTGAAACCAGTTTTGGTAGCTGTAAGTGGGCTCATTTCTTTGATGATTCACTGTGTGGCAGGCTGCATTTGTAGAGGCCTATTTCTTCTGTTTTAAAATATAATTGGTGTGATTTCACTGGGTCTGTTTCTTTGAATTGGAGACCTATATCTTCTAATTCCAAGCCTATTTTGATGTGTTGTTGGTGAAGCTGTTTGAATTTGAGTCCTGCTTCTTTGGGTAGCAAACCTATTTTGGGGGCTTTGAGTAGAATTGTGATTCATTGTTGCTGGCTTCACTAGCTGCAAAGTTTTAGTGCAGAGTGGAGGAAGGGTGCTAATGGTTTGGCCAGGTCTCACTCAGTTAGGGAGGTGTAGCTGAATCAGGTTTGGTGTCAGTGCTTTGGCTTCTCAGAAGGAACTAGAAGGGGGACAGGATCAAATCTACAGTACAGTAGTTTCTTCTTGTTGTTTTTACATTGTTTCTTGTGGATTCTACTTGGTAGAAGGTTATTTCTTTCCTTTCTTACTACTAAGGGGCTAGCAGGGTATTGTTTGTGGCTGTTGGAATTTTGAAACCTGTTTTGGTAGCTGTAAGTGGGCTAATTTGTTTGATGATTCACTGTGTGGCAGGCTGCATTTGTAGAGGCCTATTTCTTCTGTTTTAAAATATAATTGGTGTGATTTAACTGGGTCTGTTTCTTTGAATTGGAGACCTATATCTTCTAATTCCAAGCCTATTTTGATGTGTTGTTGGTGAAGCTGTTTGAATTTGAGTCCTGCTTCTTTGGGTAGCAAACCTATTTTGGGGGCTTTGAGTAGAATTGTGATTCATTGTTGCTGGCTTCGCTAGCTGCAAAGTTTTAGTGCAGAGTGGGGGAAGGGTGCCAATGGTCTGACCAGAGGCCTTAGCTACCTGATTGTTTCTGGAAGACTTGGGCTGGTCCCACCCCAAACCCTCGCCCCACCCACCCCTGGTCCATGATTTCCTTTATACCAGGGGTTCTGACATCACTTCCTCAAACAGGCAAAGGATATGCACCTGTCATAGCAAAAGATGACATCCAGGAAAGGAACAGCAGCAAGTGAAGAGGTGACTGCTATCTCAGTGGAAGGGAAGTAAATGCAAATGTAGGAGCTTTTATTATTACTTCTTCGCATTGATATTGCATTGGGGAAAGGAGGAGTAGGAGTTTGAAGAAGGTTGTACAATGGCTACTTAAAGTCTCTTTTTGAGTGTGGATAGGAAGGATAGGAATATAAAATGCAGTTGGTCAACATATCTAAACGTGTACAATGAAGGAGGTAAGGGAAATAAAGAAAAAAATGTTTTGCACTGATAAGGGGGGATTCTGGAGACTTGGGGGACTGTTTGGTATCCTGCATCTGGAAGGGTGGGGGGTTGTTGGTGGGCAACGACAGCAATGGGTAGGGTGGTAGGCTGCAACAACTGCAGTGCACCAATCTTTCTAAAAATTGCCTGGAGTGTGGGAGGATGTTTAGTGTGCAACCACATAGAAAAACTTAGAAAGGAGATTGAGGGTCTGCAGGAGGAACTAAGACAGGCAAGGCAGATTGGGGGTGGGTTTAGCCCAATACTGGAGGGAGGAAGAAGGGGAGATGAGGAAGGGTGATTTAAGCCAACAGTGGTGAGGAGAGGTTCAGAAGAAGGGAAGCAGCGACAAAGGGGCCCAGGCCAGGAAGAATGATTGCTGGGGAAACCAGGTCAGGAGACAAAAGACAAATGGAAGGAGGAGGTAGGGGCTTGTGAGGGGAGGCATGGAAGTGGCAAAAGTCATGGAGTGGAAAGGAGAGAACAGGTTACTATGAAGAGAGAGGGAGCGGGCATTTGTGAAGGGTCTTCAGAAAACAGGTTTGCACTGCTAGAGAGGAAGAAGGTGAAGGAGGGAAATGATGAAATTAGAGGAGTAATTGATAAATGCCTGGACCAAACTGGAGCGGGGGGAAATTCTGCTTGGAGAATTGCAACAGGGGTAAAAGGGGGAAATAATGTGCAGCAGGAAGAAGAGGAGCTGGAAATGAGAGAGGGAGATGAATGGAAGCAAGCAGGGAGTAAGAAGGGTGGAATCTTAGTGCTGGGGGACTCAATACTAAGAGGAGTCAGGCGGGGTAGCAAGGGGGAGAGGCATAGTCGCATTTGGGTGGAGGCCATGCCAGGAATGACAGTAGAAAGGGTGGGACTATCTGTTCTGAAATATGCTAGAAGGGGTAGGGACAAGCCTCATTTAATTATACATCTTGGGACAAATGACCTGGCTGACAAGACAGTAGATATAGTCCAGAGGAGGTTTGAGGAACAAGCACAATTATGTGAGGGGGCAGGAAGATCAGTAACTTTTTCAGAGATACTTCCGGTGCTAAAGGCAAGCACAACAAGAAAGCTGAGAATAGAGGAATTTAATGGATGGCTAAGAACCTGGTGTTGTGCTAAAGGGTATGGGCTGTTGGGGGGGTGAGGAGGGACCTGGGAGGACAGTAGTCTCTATGCCAAGGACAGACTACACTTGAGTGAGGAGGGAAAGAAAGTGTTGAAACAGAGGATGGAGGAGTACATAGAGGAAGTTGGGAATTTAAACTAGGAGTGGGGGGTGGCAATTGGGAAGAGATATGCAGAGACCACAGGTTGGGAAACCATATGAGCTTACCCCCTATAAAAGTGACAAAGAACAAATGGCAGGTACTATTGGTGATGTTAGGAAAGGGGGGCAGGATGGGAGGGGGGAAAGGGTGGAAGATGGTTACCCTTAATGCTAGGAGCCTTAGGAGGAAAACTGCCGAGTTATAGGTGCTCATTGCAGAGGGAGAGGTGGACATTGCAGCCATCACAGAAACATGGGCCACCCAATACAATGACTGGGACCTGTCTGTACCAGGGTACAGGTTATTTCGTAGGGACAGGGTGATTGGGAAAGGGGGGGTGGCACCATATTTGAAGGAAGGACTGACGTGTGTAAGGGAGGAAGGTGAGGAGGGTAGAACAGAGTCACTTTGGATGCAAATCCAGGATTCCAAGAATAGGATTCTTAGAATGGGAGTGGTGTACCGGCCACCATCTCAGATGGAGGAGTTAGACAGGGAACTAGTGGAACAGATCAGGAGGACCTGTGAGAAGGGTAGTGTGGTGATTGTGGGGGACTTCAACATGCCAGGAGTGGACTGGAGTAACCCAACAACCAAGAACAGAAGGGAGCAGGTACTGATGGATGCCTTCCAGGACAGCTTCCTGCTGCAAATGGTCAGTGAACCAACCAGGTTAGGGAATACCCTTGACCTTGTGCTGGCAAATGGGGACTTTGTGAGAGAACTTACAGTGAAGGAACTGCTGTCAGGGAGTGACCACCACTCAGTATGGCTCACTTTGGATATGGGCAAGGAAGGAGTGGAATCTGGCACAAGAGTGCTGGACTTCAGGAGGGCCAATTTTGGGAGGATGGGAGAAGTGGTAAAAGGGTACCTGGCCAGAATTCAATCTAGTATGAACACTAACCAGAGGTGGGAGCTCACAAAGCTGGGGACAGTGGAGGCAACCAAAACCTGCTGCAAAGCCCAGAGCAAGAATGCTAGGGCTAAGAAACCAAGCTGGTTGAGCAAGGAGGTCATGGAAAAGGTAAGTAGGAAGTACAAGAAAACAGGGAATGGGGAGGACAGGGAGGAGTACTTGACAGAATCAAAGGAGGTGACAAGGGCAGTAAGGGGAGCCAAAGCATCTACGGAACTTAGGCTGGCACAAGGCATTAAGAAGGGGGAGGAGGACTTCTTTAAGTACATCAGGGAGAAAAGGAGCTGTAAGGACCACATAATAAGGATTAGGAAGGAGTGGGGGTTGGGAGGAAGCAGGGTGTGATAAGGCAGAAGCACTAAATGAGTACTTCTGCTCAGTATTTACTAAAGAGAAGAGGAGGGAGACACCCAAGGTGGGATAAATGGCAGAAACAGAGGGAAGAGGTGACAGATGGGAAATCATGGAGGCAGAGTTCGAGTGTTTGAAGGCACTGAGGGTGGACAAGGCACCAGGCCCAGATGGCATCACCCAGGGTACTGGAAGGAGCTGGCAGAGGTCCTTGCAGGACCTTTGGCAGACCTATTTAATGCCTCACTACATTCGGGTGTGTACCTCAGGACAGGAGGATGGATCATGTGGTGCCCCTCCACAAAAGTGGCCCCAAGGATGAACCGGGAAACTACAGACCAGTGAGCCTCACATCCATTGTGGGTAAGCTAATGGAGACTATCCTGAAGGAGAGGCTAGTGGCCCTCCTAGAGGCCAAAGGACTACAGGACAGCAGACAGCATGGCTTCATATGTGGCAGATCCTGCCAAACCAACATGGTGGAGTTCTATGACTGGGAAACTAGGCAACTGGACAGGGGCCATGCAGTGGATGTCCTGTATCTGGACTTCAGTAAGGCATTCAACTCAGTGCCACATGGAAGGCTGGGAAGGAAGTTAGTAGGCACAGGGGCCGGTGCAAAGCTGGTGAGATGGGTAGGAAACTGGCTTCAGGAAAGGCAACAGAGGGTGGTGGTGGGTGGGTGTCTCACACCCAGGGCAGTGGCGAGGCCGGTTCCACAGAGCTTCGATGTTGGGACCAGTGTTGTTTGGGATATTCATTGCAGATATATCATGGGACATCAAGAGCAAGATCAGTCTGTTTGCTGATGACACCAAGGTAGGCATGGTGGTGGATGACCTAGGAGGATGGCAGTGGTTGCAGGATGATCTGGAAAAGCTTGAAACCTGGTCAAACACCTGGCAACTGGGGTTTAATGCCAAAAAGTGCAAGGTGCTGCATTTTGGGATGAAGAACCCAAGGAGGTGTTACCAGCTGGGGGAGTGCAGCTAGCCCAGACAGAGGAGGAGAAGGATCTGGGTGTGCTCATTACAGGGTCAATGAACAACTCAGCACAATGTAGGAAGGCAGCTGCCAAGGCCAACAAAATGCTAGGTTGTATTGCAAGGAGTACATCCTCGAGGAGGGAGGAGGTGATTCTGCCACTATATAGGTCATTAGTTAGACCACACCTGGAGTACTGCGTGCAGTACTGGCACCCATATCTGAAGAGGGACATTAAGTTACTGGAGGGGGTGCAGCGCAGGGCAACAAAGATGATCAAGGGGCTGGGGGACTTATCATATGAGAGGAGGTTGAAGGAGTTGAACATGTACTCACTGGAGGAGAGGAGGGACAG
This sequence comes from Neoceratodus forsteri, assembly GCA_016271365.2. Taxonomy (NCBI): domain Eukaryota; kingdom Metazoa; phylum Chordata; order Ceratodontiformes; family Ceratodontidae; genus Neoceratodus; species Neoceratodus forsteri. Next base: position 30,966,111 of record JADMNL010000028.1, read on the forward strand.
GGGTGACATGATTGAAACCTTAAATACATGAAAGGAATAAACAAGACCGGTACAGAGGGGCTATTCAAAGTAAGGAGGGAGGGCCACCAGGGCCATGATATGAGACTAGAGGAGTAAGGTTCAGGAGGAGATGAGGAGACACTTTTTACAGAGAGGGTGGTGGCTGGGTGGAATCGTTATCTGCAGAAGTGGTATCCAGTAGAACAGTGGACTGCTTCAAAGAGGATGGGACAGGACAAGGGGGAGGGTTAATGAAGGGGAAGGGTGGAAGGGAGGGGCAGCTGCAGAATAAGGGGTGCTAGCTGCACATTTGAGCAGACTTGATAGACCTCTAGGCCTTTATCTGCTGGCAAATTTCATATGTTCGTGTGTTCTTCAGTCCTCAGCTACCACACCATCCTCCCATGATTTGTTAAACAGGGTAGTCAGTGGTGTCACTAGTTCGCCCCTTAATTCTTTTAGAATCCTGGGGTGAATCCCATCAGAGATGACTTTTTTCATTTTTTTATTGTTTTCCTTTTGCAGAGGTGACAGGCTGCTCTGGTCCCTCCCTCAGAGGGCTTATCTCTCCGGTCCCAGTTTGGAGTCAGCTGGGCTATCATGGGGCCTGCCAACTCCATAGTTGATGTCTTTCTCCCGGGCCCATACTCATGCAATCAGCAGAGCAGCTGGGCTCTGCTTCTCTGGAGGCAGCTTCAGGCTCTGAACATGGATCCTCCCCATTGTGGCAGATGTCTGTGTTGACACCCCCAGCCACTTCTTGGTGTCAGTCAACAGCATGCTGCACTAACCCCCTTCTCCTGGGGAAGGGAAGCTGTCTGCAGAAATTCAATGCTTCCTCACCCCCTGCTGACCCCTGAGCCCATTCCCAAACTCAGATCGCCAGTGTGGCATGAGGTGTAGCATTCAGCACCTCAACCCTCAGCACCACTGGGACGGGTATGACATTTTTTTCTGAAGTGTACCAAGTCTCTGGGAAATACAGAGAAAGAGAACTTACAGCATTCAAGACAGAACAGGTCAGCAAAAACAGCAGAGTTACAAGAAAACAGGCTTTCAAAAGAAAGCTGTGACTCTGGACACTTGTACTACCACCAGCACTAATGCGCATGCCCAAAGTCACAGCTTTACTTTTCAAAGCCTGATTTCAATATGCAACAGTGCTCATTATGGCTGTATGAGGAGCCTACAGCCATCTTGCTGTCTGTAGCTGGGAAATTGGATTACCATGGAACACGTTTTTGGAATTTTCAATGTATCCTTCCACACCTACAAATCACTCTGCCACTTGAAATAAAATATGCCCTTCATTCTGTTTAGAATAATGGAGACAGAATTCCACGCTGCTTATCAGATGGGCATTAGGAAAATGCCCATCTGGTTGCCTAATCAACTGGAGATTTGTTTACCTCCTTTGAAATGCAACAACTTGCACATTTAAATACTCAGCATTTAAACATTTTCTTGGCAATAGCTTCAGTTGGGCAGGTAGTGCCTTTCAAGAAAGAGTCATACCTCATAAATGTCACCCCCCACAATGAAAGATTTACACTGTTTTTCTAATCTCTTAAGACACTATCTGATAAGCACTGTTTCAGACTTATACCAGATCTTCTGTGAACTATCCAGGCAAAATATATAGCAATCAGCAGGCATTTGTTTACTATGCTTTTTGGGAAAAAATATATTGAGCTACTGATAACACACACACACACATACATATCATCTTCATGGCCACAACATTCAAAATAAATGATCTGTTATAAAACAATAAAGAGACTGTTTATGTCAGTGAACACAGTGAAGTTCAGTTTACAGTACATTTCCTTTAAATATTTCTTATCCTATATTTTGTATCCTTGATAGCACAGGGGACATGCCACATCTCATTGTCATAGGAATCTTCATTTTACAGATGTTTGCACTGTACAGTATTTCGTCAGGATGTCCCAGATTAGATGCAATATCTTGTTTTCAGTAAGGTCATGATTTTAGCATTTTTATAATGTATTTATTCAGGGTAACCTAGTCTAGATGAAAAATATTGTTTTCAGTGTGTTCTGATTTTACACAATGCGGCATAATATTGTGTAGATGTAGAGCCCCACTGAAAATAAGATGCCATGCTTTCTGTGAACTATCCAGGCTAAATACATAGCAATCAGCAGGTATATTCCTGGAAAACACATTGTAAAAATGTGTAAAAGGAAGACCACATTGAAACTGCCCCTCAGCAGATCTGTATTGTGCAAATTCATTAGAAATAATCGGTAAAAGCATCCCAAAATCTCTCCACAGCCATATTAGCTCTGACCAGAATTTGTTGTTAGAGTTACATAAAAAAATCTATATAACTCCTATTGGTATAATAGTAATAACATTCATGTAGTAGGAGTATACTCACAATAACCATCTCCTGTGGATGATTAAACACCTCGGCTTCGCCTCGGCATTTAATCATCCACAGAAGCCGGTTACTGCTTTGTATACTCCAACTACATGAATGTTATTACTTAAATAACCCCCACTTCAAAGTGTCTGTTTGCTCTTGTACCCTGTGAAAAGAGTTACCAATATTAAGAGAAGAAAATACTTTACATCTTTATCTAGTGCAGCAGAAAATGTAAAGTAGTCTCTGTTTCTGCCTTTTGCCATAAATGACACTGTCTGCCAGTGTATTATTTGGTCCTTAGACTGTTTCCTTTTTTTTAAAGTGATTTTACACATTATGACCTCAGGTACCACTTTTGGGACATGGTACGATAGGTCCATGATAGTCTATCTGTGTCATTTTTAACATTTTATTTTCAGCCTTTATTAAGTGGTAAGGGATCATAATTTGGCCAGACAAAGTTAATCCCTTCCACTATCTGATTCAGCTATCCCCCCCAACACTCATGCATGTAGTGATGTGAAGCAAGCGAGAATGCAGGAGGTGAGCCCCACTGAAATGTATTAGAGGAGACTGATTTTTTCATCATTGTTTAATACATTATGATGGCAACTTAGAAATTATTAATGGTCACTGATTAACTAACAAGGGCCTTCTTAGTCAATCAGAGGCTCTTACTAATCTCCAAGTCACCATCATAGTGTATTAAAGCAGAAAAAAATCTGAGGATGAAGGCCCAAGTGACACACTGGTGTCCCTATCTTGCAATTGCCAGCCTTCCTGATGTGCAGAGGGCTGTAGCTACTGGATGGCACCTGCCCATAATGCAGGGCTCCTTAATGTACTGTGGTACACTGGCGCCCAGAATTCCTTGCTCCATACATACCTCTCAACTGTTACACATTATGAGGTACATCACTCATTTTACCTCTCAGAAACCCTTTGTCCATCATGGGGAAGATGATATTTCACATTCCCCACTGAGACTTTAAAGCAGAAAGGCTATGGGTTCTAGTCCCACACCAGGCACTTGGGGCAAATCCCAATACTGACACTGTAGTGCAGCATGAGGGGGGTGCTGCACTCCTAAGGTGCTGTCTTTCAGATGAGACATTAAACCAAGGTCCTGTCTGCCTCTTCTGGTGGTTGTTCAGGTGGACTTTAAAGATCCCATGGCACTTCTAGAAAAGAATAGGAGTGTTTATTGAAGGGAAAAAAAATCAAACAACGTATGCTTCACATATCTATTATACAGGTACATTCTGAAAGGAAAACTCAGAAAACACAACAAAAGGAATCATGAGGAATCAATATAATGAATTTGCTTACTTCAGCTTTAACTTATAATAAACAAGAAGCAAAAATTAATACATCTAAGCCAATTTTATAAGGTCTTATCCTGCTTCTATGTTCTAGGTGGAGAGAAGGGAGTATTACTTTCCTTCAAATATTTGTTAATACAGTGTAGTTCACTTTTGTTCTCTATTCCAGATTCTTATGTTACTGGCACATCAGAGTTAGTAACCCATGGCATATTTCTCCAATATGCCCTACGATTTCTTTGTGTCATTTGCTGAGCTTCTGCATTATATATAGTTTGTAGTTCATTGTTTATTTTTAAAATAAGTTCTTTACGGCAGACCTGTTTTTGCTGCAATGTGAATAAACTTCTAATATTCCAAATGTTCCACTTAACTACTGCTAAGATACTATGCAAGGTGTTCTTATTCCATGTGCTTGCACATCCAGTATAATGACCAAACATTAAGGCTTCATAGGTCACGGACTGAAACCAAGGTTCTTTCCATTCTACAGATAACGACTCCCAAAACCCCTTGATGTATGAGCATGTAAAAATTATATGTTGAATGGTCTCTATTTCCTGGTTACAGTGTGGTCTGCTGCATAACCTGTCTCCTATCTTCTTATATTTGTGGTTTGATTTTATATTCATTTTTCCATGGTGACTCAGCCAGTGCAAGTCCCACATTTTTTTCTGGTATTTCTTTTTCTTTAGAAAGGAGTTGAAGAGAAGAAATATGTATATCTGGACAGTTGGGAAATGTTATAGCTTCATGATAGTGTTTTGCTTGAATCCATGTGTATATTTCCTTCCTGTGCTTGGTTACTATCATCAAGCTAGTTATCTGCAACTGTTTTAGTTTAAAAAAATTGGGGTTGCTATTGACCATTTAATACTTTAATATGCCCCTGTTCCCACTGATGGAACCATTGCCTACAGGATTGCAACAAAAATGTAATCCATCCCTGTCCTGTGTACACCAATAGAGGTTTTAAAGTAGTACAGAAAAGATACTGTAGAAAAAGGAAATGGGGTTAGTCATCCCCAATTTTGTGTATAATAGGTCACCATTGCAAATGGATGTTTGCTCAGTGGTTACTCCTAATAAAATAAACAAACAAGCAAACATCCCTAGATCTCCTTGTGGTACTGGTAAATACAGTATGTTATATTTCTTTTAATGGGGTTGAGCCTGCTTCCCCAGACTGCTTGAAAGAATATACTTATTATAGTTGTTTCTAATGTTTTTGGTGATAGAAAAACATGGCTGATACATAAAAATAGCAGAATAAAAAATGTTTTAATGAGATATATTCTTTTTTTCTTGCTATGTTTCCATTTATTCCAACCCATTAATAATTGTTTTTTCTGTTGTATTTTAGGTTCCCAAGTTACTTTGTCTGCCTGATCTGCCCCATAGGTGATAATCAGTATTTTTATTGGGTCATTCATAATATGTATCCCTGATACATTAGTTAAGTGTAGGTAATCATGCCCTAACTGTTTTCCAGTGCATTTGACAATATGTAAGGATGTTCCTGAATAGGAGCCATAACTATTACAAATTTGTGTCGCTGCTTTGACTGAACCCGGATCCTGTACTAAAATACACAGATCATCTGCATATGCTATTGCTACAGAGAGTGTTATAACTTCATTTGTTCTAATACATTTCAAATTAGGAGAGGTGTTTAATAGTTTCAGAAGTGGGTCTATGCAGAAGGCATAGAGCAAGGGGCTCAGAGAGCATCCCTGCCTGATTCTTTTGCCAATTTGGATCATGGGGCCGTTCTATCTCTGAATGATGGGAGTTACTGTAATAGTTTTATACAAGCTTTTAATCCAATTGATAAACATGATGGGTATGCTGTATTGTTGTAAGACTGCTCAGAGAAAGGTGTGGTTTATGGATTCAAAAGCTTTTCTCTGATCAAGAGACAAGACTATCCCTGATAGTGCTCTTCTATTTCCTTGTTCAAATAGTTCCTGTAATAGAATCAAGTGGTCTGAGCCCCAGGGACTGAACAGGTTTGTGAGGGTACTCTCAGGTATTGTTCCATTTTTAATAATCTGCAGGTTGATTCCAAGATGGCTGGCATAACTCGCATGCAGTTGCGAGTTACACCAGTTGTCTCTATGCCAAGGACCCTACACTGTATTCCAGAAGCGGCAGGGTCCTGGCAATTGTGACTTGCGATATACACCATGTGTGTGGTGGTAGCCCATGCTTGGTGTATTCCAGCTGCAAGCTGCAACTCATGATGAGCAACAGGTGGCACCCCGATGCACCCCCCCACTCTGAAACACCACCAGACAAATGAGGGGGGCCTGAAGGGGAGCAGGACAGGGGACACAGGTGTCGGGGCGGTGCGCCAGAGAATGGACTCCTAGGGGTCCCTGCTATTTGGGGGGTGGGGGAAGGGGTATGCATTAGAGGACATGGGGGACACATCTGCACCATTTTCATGGTGCCAGGAGGGGGGCAGCCAATGGATGGCACCCATCGGTTGCCACCTAAAGCAGCTTGGAGCTGTTCTAACTTAGTCACACACTGTGGCTTCTGTAATTGTGCTTGTGGGTTACGACAGCCACCCCACTGGAATTTTGCTAGGTTGCTGTCATAACCCACAGTTGCACCAGGTGCTGTGAGCTGTGGTGTAAGTGTTGGTGCAACCTGCATTTGTCGCAGCCCACAGCTGCCATGGCACAACTCGCCTCTTGGAATGGGGGCTGATGTATCGCCTGGCATAAGTAGCGAAATACGCCATGGGGTTTGGTGTTTCTTGCCTTATGCTGGTGTATGCCCTTCTGGAATCAGGCCCTTGGTGTTCAATATGTTTGCCAATATTTTAAAATCAATATTCAAGAGGCATATAGGCCTCCAATTTTGAATGTCCTGTTTGTCACCTTTTTCATTTAGATTTATTAATTGTCCATTTGTCATCCTGAGGGAAGGTGCTTGATAAGTCAAAATTAATGTAAAGACTTTGGCTAATTCCACGTTTAGTTCCTTACCCATGAATTTACAGAGCTACATGTCAGGGCAACACTTCCAGTTTTATTATTTAACAAGGTATCTGTAGCTTGTTCTGTTTCTTCAGGTTGAATGTCTTCACTTAATAATTCTGTGTGCTCTTTTAAACATTTGGAGTTGTCTAAACTTTGAAAAGATCCTTCAAAATCTGCTGGTTGCATCTGATTTGGTTTATACAATCGTGCGTTGGGTAACAATTTCTCTAATATCTTGTAAGTCTGTACTTTAGATATGATTGTCATCTCGTAACCCTTCCATAACCCTTTTCTTTTTGTTTATTATTTTTATGACAGAATTCATATGGGCAGGTATATTCTTTTCTTCCTTGGGTTCCAAAATGTTGCTGGTTTTGCAAATTTTGTGCCTGACTCTGATGAAATTTAGACATTAGGGGCCAGATATTCAAAGCTTTGCATGGTCCGCAAACAGTTTGCCCGAGAATAGCACGGGATTAGTGTGGGACTGCCATATTCAAATGGCCAACTAGTGCCCACAAACAGCAGTAGCGCCAGGCAAAACATAATGAAATGCAAGGGGCACAGTGCACATGAATGCAGGCACTATGAGATATTCGGCGGCTAGTGGCGTGCTGAGGTGATTAGTGTGACATAGTGCAACCCTTAGCGTAGTACAACTTACCGCCCAGGAAAAGCTGGTCTTAACCCTGGGCAAACAGCTTTGCATGACACTGGTGCTTTGCGCTGTGTTTGCACGGGATTTGAACAGCTTGCGTGACCCTAACATAGGAGTATGACACTTAGAAAATGCCAGACATGGAAGACACAAGCTGCTCACTGATGGCACCACCATGATGCCAGCAGCTGCCACCAGTCCCAGCCAAGCACAGACAGTATGGGGTGATCTGACCTACAGGGGACAGCATGGTATTGTGGCCATATAGCACACACCTGCAGACCATACATCTGTGGTGCCTAACAGATGCCAGCACACACATGCAGCACTGTGGGCATGGTGGCCAGTGAGGGGAGGGTGTACGGGTGGCCAGCCCTCACCACAGCCCAGGTGCGGCCACAAGGCTGGGACACAGCACACAGTGCACATGGGCCAGTAGTGGGAATACATCACCAACTGTGTGCCTGTTAGATCTTACATGCCCCCCCAGCCACCTACCACACAGCTGTACAGATGCCACAGCACACACAGCTGACCATGTACATGACATTGTGTGCATCTCATGCCACAGGTGCAGCATCTGTGGATCACACAACAGTGTAATAGTGCTGTCCAATGTCAGAAATTACCTGCAAGCTGGGCCTGTCACTGGGTACAGTGCAGTGGTCATCACTGCCCTACATACCATAGGCAATGCGGTGTCCCTCACGTTATCAGCCCCCTTGCTACTGTTGTGTCTGCTGTGCACTGTAGCATGATCTACAGTGTGACAGTTGCATGCAGCACCACCACCACCTGTGCCTATGCTGTGTCATCCCCTGTGGTACGATATGCAGTACTGTTTACAAGTAGCCTGCAGCTATCATCATGCACTGCCTGACTGACCTACAGGTGGAGCTGCGGTCAGACTTGTCCTGCCCCTGTACTTCCAGACTGACCTACAGGTGGAGTTGTGGGACCCTGCAGTAATGCTGTGCAAACTGCATGCTAATCAGGGTATGATGAGATGTTAATATGGCTGTTTGCCCAGTGACTGTCTAAGTTGGCTCATTTGCATGTCACTTTTGAATATGGAAAATTTTAGAACCAGGCTAAGGTGTTTGCACTGGACAAACCGTTTAGCTCTGTGCTAAATCTGCACCAAAGTGTTAGCACAGCGCTAATGGTTTGGGGAATATTTTACAGTTTTGATCACTGTTCTTTCATGTCTGCTGCTGCCTGCAGCTGTACTGGGTCCACGCATTTGCTGGCACACACATTGGCCACATAGTTCCTCTCTACCTACCCTCATGTCACTGTGCACTGTATTGTTGTTGTGCTTTGCACTTCCTGGTTGCTATATTCAGTGCTGTCATATTCCAGGGCTACGGTTGTCCTGCACTCCCAGCCCAGTTTGCACGACCTCTTTCCCATGCTATATTCAGAAGTTGTTTGCCCCAGGCTATTCCTTTTGAATATAGCTTGCTTTGTGCTCCAGGATACGTTTGCCTGCCAGGCAGTGTTAACTTGGCCCAGGGGCAAAGTTTTGAATATCTGGCCCTAGTTGTTTAATATTATGTTTTTGTGTATTAAAGTTTTGGCCTGTAGTATTTGATAATGATAATAGTTTTTGTAACTGTTTTCTGTTTTGTAAGTATTGGAGATATGCTTCATTCCTGGTGGATTTACTGTGTGATTTTAATAGGGCAGTTATGTCCATAATTGTGTCTTCCCACCTAGCTTCTAAAAATTAGTTTATGGTTAGTTTAGTTTCATTTGAGTCACGTAGAGAGGAATTAAATTTCTACATTCCTGAGCCATGTTGGGAGCCATTTATTTTTCCAATTTTTAATTGTAAATCCCTGTGATCTGAAAATTCAGATACTAGTAGTTTGGCTGCCTGAATGTGTAAGGAACATGAATTTAAAAAAAATATTTACAGAAGGTAGGGTCTGCATTCCCTGTTGTTGAGACCTCTGTATCTACCAAGTTGGTAGACTGTATCATTTTACTTAAAAGAGCCATGTTGCAATAAATTTTCTTAGTCTTGGTATTTCTGCCCCTGTCAGTTAAGGATATGCCACAACTAAAATCACCACCAAAAATAACATTCTGTGAAGAATGGAGATAGTGTTGTACAGCTTGAAACAATTCTGTCTTTCTGATTTTGTTTGTGCAGCATATATATTAATAGACCTATAAAGTACATTATGAATTTTTCTTTCAGCTATATGTGCACTTCCTGGAACAAGATCTATTAACCTTATAAGTTGAAATGGAATATTAAAAAATAAAAATGCCACCCCAGAACATTGATCTGGACCCATAGACCAGTAAGATGACCCAACATGTATTGTGAAATAATGGTCCGTAAGTCACTTGTGGTGTGCAACCTAGAATCTTGCAAGAAAATAATCCCTTCTTGAAAAGAGTATAAGTAAGAAAACACTGCTAGCTTTTTTGTAATGTTTAATGCTATTCACATTAAATGAATATTAAGGGATGTGTGGCTCAATTCGTAAGGTAGGTGTTGTGAAAGTTATCTCCATGGTGGTTACTTTTTTGAGCTCCGTGTCAGCTTTGTGTGTTTATGTTTTGTTTTGGCTTTGGATAGGACTTGTCCTTCAGTGGGTTTATGGGCTTCAAGAAGGAGGGGGTTGTCTCTATCTGAAGTTACGTCTGGTAGAGAAGACCAGACTGAGGAGGCATCTGAATTGTTCCCAGATACATCTGGGTTTTCTGTTAGGGCTTCAAACCTGTTAATGAGTGGGATCCCAGAAGTTTTAAGCACTTTGTTGTTTGGCTGAGACCATGTTTGTCTGCATCTGGTGGCTACCTTACTTTTTTCCACATCTCTTGCAATGTGGGGGGGCACGTCTATCTACATTGTAGATTCTGTTTCTTGTGGTGTGCCAGGGGTGTCCATGATATCAACTTCTTATGAGGGTTCTTCTGGGCATGTCTTGCTGTACTAACATTGAGCTGAAATGAGAGAGTTCCTCAGTGTCAACCACTTCCTGCACTATTTCGCTAGGGTTCTCTGGTGGGGGTTGAGAGGAAAGTTCTACCTCTAGATCTTTGAGTTATTGCTATAAGCACTCTCTGTTCCTCACTGTCAGTTTGATCTGGTTGATTGTGAGCCACCCAGGGCATATATGATAAGAATGAACTTTGGTGTCACATAAATTACAGATCCATGCATTTCTGCAGTACCCACTAGTGTGCCCCAATTCACCACATAAGGTACATTGTAACTTATTACACAAACTGATAATGTGACCTGCTTCCCCACATTTTTAACAAGCTTTGGGTTGTCCTGCATAAAACAGGACATCTCTGTCTCTCACAAGATAGAAACAGTTTGTTAAATGCTGAAGTCTAGTTTCAGTGGTGTGCAACACTACTCAGATTTTTCACCCTCCAATCCATATTTTTTACTTGATAACAATAGCTTTGTGGTTCCCCAGTATAGTACATTTTTGTTTCAGCCAGTATGTTAGGTCAGTTATACTTACACACTAATTTCTGAAAAGGACAGTTATTGTTCTGTTAGCTGGTTTGGTGAGGGTGAAGGGTATGGCTTCAAATGGTGACCCCAGTGGTGATATTTTCAGTGTATGGAATAATTCCCAGAATTTTTGTAGCCCAGTATTAAATGTAAAACTTATGTCAAATTTCTGTACTCCAGACACGTGAATGAGGGTGTAGATTTCAGCAGCTGAGTACTTCATTGACCCTTTAAGAAGAAGTTTTGTCACAAAGAGTCTGTCTGGAAAAACATCGATATCACCATTATAGATTAGCCATACAGCATTGTGACTTTTAGCTGGGAATACTGGTTGTCTAAAAAAGGAGACATAAGACCTATTATTGCTCCTGTTCTGATTGTCCTCTGGGGGTCTGTGGGCATTTGTCTGGTACTGTTGGGCCTAGAAATCCTGGACTCATCAATTTCCAGTTGAGTCTGTGGCTTGGCTGTATGTGTTTCCTTTGAATGTCCAACTACAGTACAAGAATTGCCAGGTAATTACAGTTGGGAATTTTGGGTTAACTACAGTATTTCTAGAAAATGTAAAGGGAGTCATGAAACACACTGTCATTTCCATCAACATTTTCCATTTCCATAATTGTAACTCGTACAGTTCTGTTGGGCCCAACAGTATTCATTGAGGTATCTGTTCCAGATATGGAAATTGGGGAAGGGCCAGATACCCACTGCCCATCTTGACTCTTTTCCCAATCTGCCATCTGTAAAGCGGTCTCTACAGACCAGTCTGTAGATGATTTTTCAAGAGTACTGGAGTTGCATCCTAGGCCAGATACTGCTGCATCTGTTAGAGCCATTCCTGGTGCAACCCCAGCTGCTAAGTTATTATTTGTATTGCCATTTAACTCAAATAGTGGTAATGCTGAAGTACTTGCCGCAAAAGTGAGTTTTTTTTGTTGGGCAGGGTCTGTGGTCTGCAAGACCTCCTGTCTCTGTGGCTGCAGATGTCTTGACTGAGAAGTCCTAGCTGCATCAGACGTTTGCAGCTGGGTTTGAGGCTTGCTGGTCTAGGTTGACTACAAGGCTTGTGCCACATTCTCAACTTGCTGCTGTTTCTTGAGTGCTGCAGCACTTTGTAGCTCCAGTTGACATTTTTTGAAGCTCTCCTCTTTAGCACTCAGTAGCACTTCCAATTCCGCTGAAGACTCCATTGCAATAGCTATTTTGACATCTTTGCTTATGAGTGAGATAGGCCCCTCTTTATTTTAAACACATTTTGGCATTTTTTCCATTCACTTCTCTGGGTTTGATTTTCAGCCTGAATCTGTATTCCTGATTCTCCTTCCAGGGATATTGGTGCATCAAAAAAGAAATTAATTCTCTAAATTAGCAGAGGCAGAAGATGAGACCTTCTCTTCTACCTGCCGCACATCCATCCTCACATGAGGATTTCAAGAAGTGGCCATCCAACCAGCCAGAGGTTCCCCTACAGGTGAGCAAGGGAATTTCTCCAGTGTCCTGGCCAGATTTCCCCCATTTACTAAAAATGTCACCAACAGATTAATCTAGTTCAATTTCAGTTGGTTGCCAACTGTACGCATCCCCCCAGATTGTCCCTGAAAAAGGGACTTCTAGTCTCAGTGGGCCTGCTTGGTCAACATAATTTAATAAATAAATACATAAATAAAATAAATAACTAACTAGGAGACATTAAACCAAGGTCCCATCTGCTGTTCTAGTGATTGCTCAGTTGGACATTAAATATCTCATTGCACTTCTCAAAGAGAAGGAGTTGGGATTTTTATTAGGGAAAGAAAATCAAACAATGTCACATCACAAAGTACATAAACAATTCATGTAATAAATAATTTTCCTGATTTTTAACATAAAGAAAAAAAAGAAAGGGTTGTAACACCCTCATACAAAATTAAAATTAATGATTTGCTTAATTCAGCATGTACATTGTTTAAGAAAATAAGGGGAGAAAATCAAATAAATCCTTTGTTTACAAATAGTAGGTTATCTTATGTGGTATATCCTTTTAGAAACTGTTTTAATGCTCTTACATGAATTCTATCTGAGGTTTTACTCAAATAACTGTTATATCAGAATTTGTTATCCACAGCGTGTTTCTCCAAACTGTGGTAAGCCATCTATTATTCATAGTTTTCGCTTCTGTGAAATATATAGACTGTAATTCTGCTGTAATTTTTTTAGTCATTTCTATATGAGTAATCTGTTTCTACTGTAAGATGAATAAGCTCCTTGTGTTCCAAATATACCATTTTATGGTTATTAAAACTATATGTAAGGTACTTCTGTCACATTTATTTGCCTGTCTTGAGTATTGTCCAAACATCAGAATGTCAGAGGTAATTTTGATAAACTATGGCTCCTGCCATTCCTGTGATAATGTCTCCCATAACCCATTTATATATGAGCAGTCAATAAAAGGTGATCTATAGTTTCTATTTGTTGGTTACACTGTAGTCTACTGCACTTCCTGTCTTCTTGCTGCTTATGTTTATGGTTAGCTTTTACATTAATTTTGGCATGGCAGCTTAGCCAGTGCGGTCCCATATCTTTCTGGTACTCTCTTCTGTCTCAGTAGGTTCATTAGTGTAGAAATGTTTTGTGCAGGACATAGGGGAGATGTAGTTTCTTCTTGAAAATACTGAGTCAGACTGCAGTAGTACACAATAGCTCTTTCCTGTGTTTTGTTAGTACCATTTGGCTCATAATTTTCCACTTTTTTTAATTTAAAAAAACTTTCCCTAATATATCCCGAGGTGTTTGCTGTGTAGCGGAGGAGCCCTATTCGACCCTGCTCCCACTGGTGGAACCATTGCATGCCTGTTGTGTATTAAAAGGAGGTCCACCCTTGTATACACTACTAGGGGTTAAAAATGTGTTGTAAGAAAGATGCTAAAAAAATAATGTGATCAAATTTATCATCCCATGGCCCCTTGTGAAATGGGCAGATAGGTTATATTTCTTTTATTAGGGTTGAGTCTGCTACTCCAGATGGCTTGAAAAAAATACATTAAGTATGGTTGTTTCTAACAACTTTGGTGGGGGAAATACTCTATGTAGCTAATGTATAAAAATATTGGCACCAAGAAAGTTTTAACAAGGGGCAACTTTTCTTCTTGCTAAGTTGCTACTGTATCTGTTCCACTGGGCTGCTATTTGTTTACCTTCCTGTAATTTAGGTTGCCAGTTTATCCTATCTAAATGTGCTACATCATAATTAATACCTAATATCTGTATAGGTTCTTTTGTCACCGGGATGTCTACTATTTCAGTATATTGAAGTTCTTCAGTCCCTAGTTGTCTTCCTGAATTTTTTGCTAAATTAAGTGTGGCTCCTTAATAAGACCCATAGGTATTACATAACTGAATCGACACTTCATCAGAATTTTTGTCCTTAACCAGGATGCAGAGGTCATCTGTGTATGCTATAGCTGCACATGGTGTTGACAATTCCACATTATTTAAGTTTTGTATATTTGGAGAGGAGTTTATCAGTCTTAACAGTGGTTCTATTCAGAATACATACTGTACAGTAAAGGCTTAGGGGACAGCCTTGCCTAACACCCCTAACTACTGGGATCATAGGACCCTGCCATCCATTTACCACAGGTGTAACTGTAGCTGTTTTATAAAGACATCATATCCATCCAACAAATGTTGTAGGTATACCATATGATTGCAAAACTGTCTAAAGAAAATCATGTGAAATATAATCAAATGCTTTCTGATGGTCTAATGACATCACAAATCCAGATAGGGCTCCTTTATTCCCAAATTCAAATATTTCTCTTAATAAAATTAGATGGTCTGTAATTTTCCTTCCTGGTAGTGTGCATGTTTGGGCTGGTGTAATCAACTGCTGAGCTACATCCAGCAATATTGAATTCAGGATTTTGGTTAGTACTTTAACATTTGTATTAGGAAGTCAGATTGGGTGCCAATTCTGGATGTCCATCTTATCCCCTTTTTTATAAAGATATATTAAATGGCCATTGGTCATCCTAAGGGATGGGGATTTTGATGTTTTATATATATATATATATATATATATATATATAACATGTAACTTTGCTATTTCTACTGAGAGCTCTTTCCTATTATTTTGCCCCATGAGGTTGTGGGGGTCAACACTGTGGGGGATTCAAGAATGCATGGGATAGACACAAGTGAGCTCTGATTACAAAGGGCACCTAGACTGTTAAAATAGGTTTAAAACAAATGGGCAGACTAGATGGACCTAGCAGTCTCCTTCTGCCATCAACTTCTATGTTTCTATGTTTCTATAATTCCCCTGTTAATCCATCTCTCCCAGGACTATATCTGGCTGTAGAGTTTATATCTTTTTCAGTCTTCTGGGGTAGTTGGCTGTAATAGCTGTGTTGCTTCCTCTAGTGA
Organism: Neoceratodus forsteri; assembly: GCA_016271365.2. Taxonomy (NCBI): domain Eukaryota; kingdom Metazoa; phylum Chordata; order Ceratodontiformes; family Ceratodontidae; genus Neoceratodus; species Neoceratodus forsteri. Next base: position 30,981,367 of record JADMNL010000028.1, read on the forward strand.
GCATGTAGGGTGTTGAAGGTTGTGCAAAAAGTCTTTTGATTTGTGGGGCTGTGTCAGTGTTACTTTGTAAAGTTGAGCTGTATGTTGTGTTACTATATGTTTTATGTCTAGCATATTTGTACATAATACATGATTAGAGTCCCATAGTTCATCCATCTGTTTTTGTTTATTGTTTTCATTACAGTGTTTATATGGACAAATCTGACACTTTGTTTCCCTCTTTCCCAAATTTCTGTTGATGTTGTAGATTTTGTCTTTGCCTTATATGGAATTCTGTCATTAATTTCTTCATGTAGGTAATTTATGAGGTAAAGTTTTGCCCTGTCATATAAGAAAGAGTTAAGAGTATTTGTAGCTGTTTTCTATGCTATAGATATTGACAGTAGGTGTTGTTCCTGAATGTTCTACAATGCTGTTTTATTAATAGTGTAATATCCAATATAGTGTCCTCCCATCATATTATTGGGTCCTCATACATGATGTATATTGACTTTCTTGCTAATAAAAATACTATATTATGTGCTTGGTCTCAACATCTTGTAGTAAAAAAGAGTTGACTTTCCATGTACCTGGTCCATGTGGTGGTGTTTGCACATTCCCTAATAGGACATGTACCATATAATTGTCTGAAAATTCTGCAGCTTGTGTTTGAGAGTTCTGTATTTGTAGAGATGGAGTAATAAAGAAATAATCTATCTGTGTTGCTGGAGGAGCCTTATGAAATGTGGGCTCTGGTTTTCTCAACGCTTGTAAATAAACATCTTGCAAATTGGTAGTTTTAATCATTTTTTGGAGAAAAGCCATATTACAGTATATTTTTTTAGTTTTGGTGTTTCTTCCTCTGCTTGTGAGGGAGAAACCACAATTAAAGTCTCCCCCAAACATAATATTTTGGGTCGAATATAGGTAAGGTTGAGCTGTCTGGAAAAGTTCAATTCTTTCTGTTTTAGTTTGACCTGCATACATATTAATTAAATGAAAGAGTACACTTTGAATTCTTACATCCAAAATTAATGCCCTGCCTGGAACCAGATCTACCAGTTTATTGAACTGAAAGGAGATATCAGCATACAATATAGCCACCCCAGTGCAGGTTTCCATCCCCAAGGACCAATATGAAGGTCCTATGAGGATGGACTAGATGACTAGATGGACCTAGCTGTCTCCTTCTGCAGTCAATTTCTATGTTTCTATATAGCACTGTGATATTGCCTGGTGCAATTCAGTCATAGTATGCAATCTGGTATCCTGTAAAAAAAATATCCCATGCTTTAATGCTTGTAAGTGTGGAAAAACTGCAATTTTTTACAAGCTGTGTTAATGCTAATGACATTGATGGTATATAGTGAGATCTTAGGTTCCATTATAGTGGAGTGAGAAGGGGAACCTGCTTATTAAATGTTCTTAATTCAAGGTGGTTTTTTTTGTTACTTCTAGTCAGTCTGGTGTGCTTTTGCTTGGATTTGGCATTTTTGGTTGCAAGTATTATGGCTGGGATCTGGTGTCTTTTACAGTACTTATTGCGGGGGGAGGGCTCCCTATCAGAAGTAATGTCTGTCAGAGAAGACCAGACAGAGGAATCACCTGTTTCATTTCCTGAATTGTACGCTGCATTTGTCAGTCATGGTTTGGTCCAAGATTGTCTCTATCTCATGGCTGGCTTGCTTGGGCCTGCTTCTTTTGTTTTAGTCTGGGGGTGGCATCTCCTGTGGCTCCACTGGAGGAGTGTCTTGTGCTACTTCATTCAGATTTACCATCTCTGAATCCTGTACTTCAGGGACAGTGTTTTCTCGCTGTACATTGTTGGGGGGGGTATAGTCTGTCTGTTATCCTGTGTGTCCTCACCCCTCAAAGTGGGGGGGGGGGCTTGGACTGACTTGCTTTCTTTGTGCTATGGCAATGAGTAATCTTTTCTCCTCATTGTCATTTTGGTCTGGCTGATTGTGTGCTGCCCCACAGCATGTGTGGTAGGAAAGTCCCTGTTGTCCACATGGATTACACACGTGTTCAAGTCTGCACATACTGCTAGTATGTCCCAATTCATTACATAGCATACATTTTAGTCTATCACACAGACTGCTAATATGTCCAATTTCTCTGCAATAGTAGCATGCTTTGGGTTGCCCTGCATAAAATAACACCCCTGTCTTTCCTCCCAAAACAACAGTTTGGGAGGTGTTATTATCCCTCTTCAGTTGTATTTAATGCCACCTTGATTTTCCAAACTCCAGTCCAAATTCTGTGTTCATCAAAGATGGCTCCTGGGTGCCTCAATACAGTACTTCTCTGCTCAAGCCAATAGAGAAGGTCTGTGACACTGACCCCCTCATTTCTGAACAGGACCATGATTGTGCTATTGGCTGGTTTGCTTAGTGATATGATGTGGAAAGGAACCCATAATGGTGTGTTTTTTAAAGTTTAATATATTGTCTAGAATTTCTGTAGACCACTGCCTAGCTTGAAGCTGACATCAAACGCTGATTCTCCAGAGACATGGAAAAGGGTGTAAATTTCAGCAGCAGAATAATTCATGGAGCCTTTTAGTAAGGTTCTTGCTATGAACAGTCTGTCTGGGAAAGTGTCTATTCCCCCTTTATAAATGAGACAGATGGCATTGTGCCTTTTAGCTGGGTATTCAGGTTGTCTAAAAAATGATGCATAAGACCTGGATCTCCTTGCATTTGCATTGGGTACAGTATTATCAGTGGGTGTCTGAGAGCATTAATTCATGCCAGGTAGATTATTACAGATACTGGGTTCTGGTAAATTGTTTCCTGATTGTACATCTGTATCCTCTGTATTCACTGCCTGGGAGGGGGAGGAGGGGGACTGTAGTGGTAACCTTGGATTTTGGGTTAAGTGTAAATTGCTTGGAAGGTGCAGGGGTGATTCACATGTTAAAATCTCCCCTCTGTCTGTGTTATCCAATGTCTCTTTGTTTACTTTTTTCCTGGTGATACCGTGTTGTTTCCAGCTCCTTTTAGTTCTTCATGTCGCTGCTTCTCTCTCACTTGTATTTCTGTGGGAGAGGGCCTGATACCCATTGTCCTGTTTGGGATTTTATCCATCCCGCAGCTGCTAGAGTGGAGCCTACTGATCACACAGGCTACTCAGCAATTGCTACTATAACATTAGGGTCTTATCTTAGGCTGCATGTTGTCATGTCCATTTCTGCCATTCCTGCTGAGACCCCTACATATTTCTGTACTTTATTTTCCTTGAAGAAAAAGGTTTAGTACCTCGGGTCGCACCTGAAAATAGGCAGAAATTCTGTCTATTGTACCTACTTGGTTAAGAAAACTAAATAAAACACAAAGGTTTTGAGAGTCGCTTCATCTTCTTTTCAGCTCTCCATAGGGTGTGGTTGAAGGCAGTTCTGAGCGTGCTGTTTCAGTCACACCAGAGGTCTGCAGCTGGGCCAAAGCAGCTGTAGAAGTTTGAGTCACTGTGGTATGCATCTGTATCTGTTGTCACGTAATTGCCATCTGGATCTCTTGCTGTCTGTGCTGAAAGTGGTCTTCTTCCATTTGCAGGAGTGCTTGTAGTTTTTCTGTTGTAGAATTCAGGTTAGTAGGTCCCTGTTGAGAGTCATTAGTAGAAATAAATGTATTCTGCTCAGCTTTGTCAGGATTTTACCTGTCCTTTGCTATTTTTTGCTAGTCTATTTCTATCTCTTTTTTCAAGATTAATTCCTCTGTGATCTCATTAGCAGCATCAAAAAAAATTCTCGGTCTCTAATACAAAGGAGGTAGAGAAGGAGGCCTTCTCCTCCACTCCGTGCATGTCCATCCTCTCCAGAGGATCAGTCAAAGTGTCCATCCTGGCAACCAGAGGTTCCCTTGCAGGTGAGTTGGGGGATTTCAGGTGATCTCCATCTGTATCCTCCCTCTCCCCAAGATGAGGCTGAAAGTAGGCAGAATTACTGAGTTCTCTCTCTGTAAACAAAAACTAAATAAATAAAGGCTGAGGTCCACACTGCATGCCACAGCACCTTCCTATCAGACTCAGCATATCCAGCTGGCTCACTGAGCTGAGCTCACATCTGGAGTACTTTGCCAAGTTCTGAGGCCAGCACTGCTGGCCACAGCACCTTCCTCCCAGACTCAGCCCATTCTGCAAAATCACTGAGCTGTGCTCACACCTGGAGTACTTTGCCCAGTTCTGAGGCCGGTGCTGCATGCCGCAGCACTGTAAAAGGCATGGCCACACCGTTACAGTCAACCCACCAAGTATAACTATAAGTCGAGAATCTCTTACCCAAGTACTAGGGAACCAGATGTAGGGATCTGTAAGGGATGATGTCCATGGGACCTGCAAAATAAAATACAGGAAAGGGGTTCACAAAGGATCCACAGTTCTTAGAGAGTAAGTAAAGTGGAAAGGAAAAGTTAGGCATAGAATGATATTTATCTGATGGGGAAGGAAGGAGTCAGTGTCCTGTCAGACCAGTAACATAAAGAAAATTATGTTAACATTGAGAAAATACAGTAGCAGGAGCAGAAACAGAGAGACGAGAGATACAAGAGACATAGGACAGCATAGAAGTAAGGAAAAAGGGACATTTATAATTAGAGGTTACAGCTGGGTCAAAGTATGAAAATAAACTAGAAAGGAAATACAATAAAAAAGATTGAAAAGAGTGAAGAATGTGCTGTTTGGGGAGAGGCTTAACAAACTCCTTAGTGCTCTGGTTTGTCAGGTGGTCAGTATTTTATAATGGTAGCCCAGATGGTATAAGGGAGCCTCTTTTGCACTATGTCCTAGTTTTAACGAAATAGGGAAATAGGAAATTGTTTAACCAGAAAAGGCACACTGAGCCGAAGCTTGATTCCAGGTGTGACCTGGGAGAACAAGGAAATTAAGTGACTGTTCAGGGTTACACAGTGTGTAAGTGGGGGCTGTGGAGTCCAAACACAGGTCTCCAGGTTTGCAGCTTAGTGCCCTAAACCACAGCACTATATTGCCTCTTGAAAAATAAAGTTAGCATTGGTGATCCTGTGGGCTAAAGATGCCTTAGGAGGCCTGTTTCCTAGAACTGGTAGCACAGGTGAACTAGTTTCCTGGAGGCCAGTGGCCAATAATGTTTAACAAAATAAGAACCCCTCCCTGAGGTCTAGGGAGCTCCTTAGGCCCTGATTTTGTGGCTGAGAGCAGGGAGGAGAGAAATGGAGGAAGACAAGCTTGGGCTGCTGCAGCAGCCATCCCTATAGCTTGACCATGCTAAAAGTGACAGCGCCTGCGGACACTTGTTACTCTCAGCTTGTATAGAGCTCAGGATATGGCCTGCTCTGTGTGGGTGGGAGAGGGGGAGACATAAGCTTAGTGGGAGGTGAAGGGGGCCATGGTAGAGTGGGAGGTGGAGGGGGCCATGGTAGAGTGGGAGGTGGAGGGGGCCATGGTAGGAGTGCCTCCCTCCACCTTCCTGAACCCCAGTCTGGCAGCAATTTTGAGGGCTAGGGAGGCAGCAAGAGCCAGCCAGACAGCCAGCCACACTCACAGCTAGTTAAGGCTCCCAGCTGAGAGCAGAAAAATGTTAAGGCTAATGATTAGGAAAATTGACTAGAACCACAGACTTTTCCACTAACCCAGCTGGAGTTCTTCTTGAAATGACACCTTCTCTAGTACCAATCTGTAGGGCTAGTTAAGAGAAAATTTAACTAGCCATATACAGATCCCTACTTGAAGGGACTGTTCTGGACCAGTGGAAACAGGCCAGTGTGGTTCCTATTCACAAGGGTGGCTACAGGAAAAATATAAGCAATTACAGGCCTATTTCCCTGCTCAGTACACTTGCAAAGCTACAGGAAAGGCTAATCTATGGCCAACTCCATAACTACCTGGAATCCCATCAGCTTATTGCACATTCACAGCATGGTTTTGGAACTAACCATGGGACTGACACATCACTCATCCACCTCTTGAATGACTTGCTCAGAGCAATAGATAATGGAACACCCACTGGCGCTGTCTTTATAAACCTGTCCAAGGCTTTTGACCTTGTGGATCATAAACTCCTACTACTAAAACTGGAGAATATTGGCCTAGACCCCCTCAAATGGTTTGGGAGTTACCTATCGGGCTGATCCCAGAGGGTCATCTGGAAGGGTGCTGCCCCGGGTCCTCTACCCCTTACAGAGGGAGTACCACAGGGCTTGATCCTTGTCCCACTCCTTTTCTCCATATTTACTAATGACCTAAGCCTCCACTGTGGGGAAAGCTCGGTCATTCAGTACATGGATGACACCATCATCTACCGATCCCTGGATAACATTGCAACTCTAGGTCCCCTTCTCCAAGCTGACCTAGCATCTCTCGAGGCCTGGCTGAGAGCAAATAGAATGGTCCTAAATGCAGGCAAAACTAAGGCGATGCTATTCGGATGCAACGCCCTTGGACACGACAGGTCTAAATCTCTGCAACTCACTGCTCTCTTGGGAAACAACATTGAGGTTGTGCCATCCTTAAAATAGTTAGGTCTAACATTGGACCATTGCTTTACCTTCAAGTACCACGTGGATCAGGTCACCAAGACCATACACTGCAAACTTGGTACTCTGTACTGGCTAAAAGACCAGCTCATCCCTGAGGCCAGGACCTCAATCGCCACAAGTGTCCTCCTCCCCACCCTGACTTACGCGGCCCCAATCTTATAGGGCATGGCCAAGCAGGAGGTCACAAAGATGCAAATCCTGTATAACAAGGTAGTCCGGTTTGCTAATCAGGACCACTCGCGAAGGTACGGTGTGACACACTTGCCCCAGCTGCTTCGCTGACCTCTCTATCTCCACTACCCGCTGCTCTGCTTAACCTTCAAGCTATTCAACCCTTCAGCTCCACCCAGCATCGCTGGATCTATCACACTCAAATATAACCCCAGGAGCCTATGGACATCTGGACGTAGACTGCTTGAAGTTCCCAGAGTCAGGACTAATGCTGGCAGTAGATCATTCTCCTACTCAGCCCCCTACCTGTGGAACAAACTCCCACCCCTAGAGCAGGAAACCTCCTCACTGATGAACTTCCGCACCTAACTCAAAGCCTATATGTCTGATACTAGCACTTGTCATTGCCATGGCTCATGACCCCACTCCCCACTAGCTTCTATCCTCCTAACATCCAGATCCTCCAAGAACCTTATCAGGTTCCACGGTGCTTCCCTCTAGACATAGTACCACAGCTAGCTTTCCACTGAACCATGCCAGTAGTAAACAATGAGCGTACCATGTAAAATTAAATTTCTTCTGCACCTTTTGTTAATTCTACTGTCAACATATTTGTAAGGACTGATGCGTGATGATAACCATGGCTGTAACCTGCTCACACACCTGAAACTACTCTGTAATTCAAGTCTTTCTCTGTATGAAAATATGTATTATTATCCTGGGTCGCCCCTGGAAAAGAGACCTTAGGGGCTCAGTGGGCCTACCTGGTCACCAAAATTTTAAATAAATAAAATAAATAAATAAATATACAAAATCTGCCAGCATTTGACTAGTGAGCCTGTTTCATTTTTGACCCCTGAGGTGATGGGATGATTTAAAACCACAGGCTGCAAAGTGCCTTACAGTATTTTTCCTAAGTTCTACCCCACTTATTTTACAGGAGTCTAAAGCCTGTGGGGAACAGACACTTCCTATTTACTTTGAAAGCAAGAGATAAGGAAGATACAGATATGTAGAAATGGTCAAGAGGAGGTGCAGAAAGCAGGGGTCACTGAAGAACATTAAGGTAAGGAAAAAGAGATAAATGGAAACAGGCCCATGTAAATATAATCTGTTATGGTGGCTAATATTGCATGAGCTGGTAAAAGATGCCTCTGTGTGCAGTCTGCATACATTTGGGGAGGCAGCTCCAATGCATGCTGGGTTTCACACCAGCTCAAACATACCCCATCTGGGTCCATTCATGGCTTGTTTTGCTCCAGTCTTGCAGGTGATTTAGTTCAGCTTACAATGCAGTGTAGAACATGTCTCCAATGTCCACAGGGAATTAGATCCTCTCAGATGAAGCACATTCAAGGGGGTGACCAGCAACCACTGGCTATTACGGCAGACATGCTGCAATCAAAGTGGGGGTGATGGCTTGGCAATGAATAACAAAAGCTTGGAGACATTACAAATAAATGAGGAGCTGCATTAGAGGTAAAGCTAGATGTTTCAAGTGAATCATGTAGTGGGAGGAAAGGGTGGCATTGTGAAGAAAGTGACAAAATATCGTGCATCTCATTTTAATAACTGTAATGAAGGCTGCTGTACATTACAGCAACTGGAATTCTGGCCCAGACTATGTGCGGCTGAGTGGGGGGCGGGGGTACTGGCCAAGGAATCAACTAGCAGGCAGGACTTGAACTGTTTGGGCTAATGGGTACCTGGTGTGCTTGCTGCATTCCTGCTGGTTCTGGCATTTTGATTCCCAGTGTTCCACTGCAAATGCATTAACATGATGTGTGGATCATGGACATAGGCAATGCAAAGGGTGCAGGAGACAGACGAGGCACAGTTAAGGCTGCATCATTACAGCTTGCCTAACTAGCATAGATAAGAGATCTCTTACCTGGGTCCTGGGGAGCCTGGGATGGGTGTCTTGGAGTGATGTCCAACGTACCTGTAAAAAAACAATATCCATGGGGTCACAAAGGATCCATAGTGCTTCAAGAACAAAATGGGTCCAACAGGAAAGGTTAAACTTAAAAAATACTTGTCTGATAATTAGGTAGTGTGCGCCCTGTCAGACCTGGGCCAATATCCTCTGAGACCTGTAGAAATAAAGGAAAAAAAAGGATTGCTATAAGGAAAAAAGAAAAGCAAGAGTACAGACAGAGTTCCATAGAAGTACAAGAGCTACAGGGAGAACATAAATATTACATACACAAGCCTGGTGATCCCAAGTTCAAATCCCACCATAGTCACTGGCTCAGAATATGACATTGGGAATGATACATGACCTCCCAGCTTTAAAGTTGGGTTGAAACTGGGTGTCACTGTGAACTGGTCAGTGAACCAACCAGGCCATAGCCTTAAAGTTTAGACCTTCATTTTGATTCAATAATTTGAACATAATAAGCCTTAATTCTGCTGTCCATTAATACTACCTGACCTACAGATCATGTATCAATACTTGGGACTTCAAGGGTGGGTGGATGAAAATAACAGATGCAACAGATGCCCCTGCCTTCAGCCCAGGGCCAATGAGGAAGGGCACAGCAACGGTCATCACCAGACACAGTTCCAGCAGAGTTGGCAGTGCACATGGCACCAAATATTGATAGACATGCAAATGGCTCAGTGTGGAATCGGCAGTGCATGTGGCGCAGTAAGTGGTTGTATTATGCATAGAACAGCAAGCTGGCAGCTGTGCAAGTGGCACTGTGTGGTGATGACAATACATGAGTCACTGTGTGGTGTTGGCAGAGCACATGGCACAGCATGGAGTCAGCAGGGCACATGGCACCACACAGAGATGGTGGTGCACATGACACAGTGCAGTGGTGGTAGTGTAACAGTGAAGTGGTGACAATGCATGCAGTATTCCATGCTGCAGTGCAGTGCCTGCAGTGCAAATGATTCAGAGTTGGCAGTGCATGTGGAAATGCACTGTGATGACAGTGCACATGGCATAGTGCAGTGGCAGAAGTGTGTGTAGAACAGCTAGGTGGTAGCAGTGCACATGACACTGTGATGAGGGGAGGACACATGGCATAGCACAAATCCAGCAATACTAGCCTTACCAGTTCAGGGCTAGAGAGAGAAAATAATGATCCTAATGGATGAACTACTGATTGACAGTTGTTATGACTGTTGGTAGTCAATAGTTCATGCAAAAAAGGCAAGGTTTCCCATTATATATCCTAATAATTCTGGTTATATATCCTAACAATTCTGGTCTGACCACCACCTCCACAATCCAGTGCTCAGATCAGTCTCATCCCCCAACAACCAACAATCTTCGTCTCTGATCACCCTTCCAGGCACCAGACTATCCTTCATGTAGCTGGACAACCCTTCTGCCCCCAGCCTCTCCCATGATCAGCAACCTCACAAGAGCAAGAGCACCACACAACCTCCAGACCAGCCTTTTCCCCAGCCAACCACCCTCTCTGCATCTGGACCAGTCTCCAACTACATGTCATGCATACAACCTCCATGTAGCTGGAGCACCCCCCACAAGACTCCCCTCCAACAGACCACATATTTGCAGCTGTCTCCAAAAGTCCCTGAACCAGCACTCCCCCAAACAACCACCCACTCTACCTACAGCTGGACCCACCACAAACCCCATACCAGCCTCACCATCTGACCCCTGCAGCTGGACCTCACTTCCGTCCCTGAACTAGCCCCCTCCACCAGCCACCCTCCCTGCTGCTGACTCAACCTTTCATGCATTAGACCAGCCTCCCCAACAGACAACCCTTCCTGCAGCTAGACCCCCTGTATTTATTTCCACCAATAGACAAGCCCCTGTCCCAAGCTGAGCACCCTCCCAGGAGCTGGACACCCAGAAAACCACTCTTCCCAGGAGCTGGACCCACCTTCCTTCCCTCCAGTGCAGAACCTCCCCCAGACCACCCTCCCTGCAAGTAGAACCCCCTCCCCTGATCACCCTTCCACAACCATGGACCCCATACTTCTGAACATACTATATCTTGTAACAATTACATTGCAATGTATTACGACTGTACCAACTAACACAATGTACCTCATGCCCTCCTGCACAAATCTGGGATATTGTATACTGTCTTACCAACTCTGTATGATCCGTATGACTCTGTGATACCTGTCTGTATGTTCAATCCTTATGTACCAATTCCCTGGGTCGCCCCTGAAAAAGGGATCTTCGGAGCCCAGCGAGCCTACCCGGTTAACAAAATGTAATAAATAAATAAATAAAATAAATACAATGGGAGACACTAACAAACACAATATAAATTCATGAGTGCCTTTAAAATAAACATCTACATGGATTTAAGAATCAGTTTAAAAAGTTTGCTTTTCAGAGAAAGGAAAATTACTCAAGAAATTCTTCCATAAATACACAAAAAAGATTTTCATAATCATCCGTCTTCAGCAAAAAAATAAAAAAAGTACACTGATCCTTGCATTACTATTTAATTTAATGTAATGGATTTACATATGCTAAAATTTTATTCAAATAAAATATGAAATGCAAAAGCACAGCTTTCCCACCCCACCTCAAATCAGTTTATGAACAAACATGACCCAGGCAAATATAAATTCTTCCAGAAGTATATAAGGAGATATTTTCATAAACAAAAATCAGCAGCTTTAGGAACAGAAAACAAGCACAAGGATCCCATCATTACTATTTACTATAATGGATTAACACATGCAAATGCTTTAATCAAATACAATCAAATACACAAAGCGTAGCTTCCCCACACACATTCAAACACTCAAATAACTGCAGTACATAAATCTTTATCAATCTGCAGGTCAGATTTTCTCAGATTAAAAAAATGGTAAAGTCCTTTCTCTGTAAATATAGATAAATATGCTACTGAATGGATATGCACACAAAAAATAAATTCTGGCCAGCCCGTTGGTGCAGTGGTGGGTTTTCCGCTTGTGACACCGGCGACCCAGGTTCGGGAATGGACCCTGGTCATCGGAGGTCCGGCCAGGGGGAGAAGGATGGAGCATTCTATGGATTGCAGTCCCTCTTCGGGGGGAAGGTGAGGGAAGCACTCAGAGTGCTGAGGACTCCTGGCAGAGGCCGGGAGATCTCACGCTGCTGACGTGCGATCTCTGGGAGGCAGGGCGGACGCTGGTGTCATTGCACGTCCCCGCCTCCAGGAAGGGAAAAGTTAAAAGAAAAATAGGTCGGCAAGGGCCACAGTCTTAATGAAGCCCTCCCAGGAAGTTCTTGAGTGGCCACCATTGCTGCGGGTCCCCCGACTAGATACTAGTTCTGTGGCCATGGAAAGAATGTGGCCATTGCCCCGCCCTCCAGTGGGCAAGCCGGGGGTGACTGGGGGACCCCGGCAGCCATAGATGGTGGCTGAGGCTTCCAGGGGCTGTGACCAGGGCCGATACAATGACCGGAGGTCTTGCCAAAAAAATAAATTAATTAATTCTGAATTTGCTCATTCATGCACTCTGCCTGCTGCTAGGTAATTCCCCTGCCCTCCCCACCCACCACCAAAGAAACTTCTACTTTAAATGTAACTAAATCAGTAAAAATATCACAAATAATAGGTAACCTAGAGGCACAATGCTCACTAGACACTTTAAAGAGTGATTCGATTGAAAAAAATCTGTGTATTTTAAAGGCTTTTCAAAGGTTTTTAGCTACATGAGTTCAGAGCAGAGAACATTACTTCACAAAAAATATTCGCAATTAAAAATGCATTAGAAAACAATAAAACCTGAGAAATAATTCCCTTACTATATTCACCATTTCAGGGAGTTAAGATGATGCACTTTTCTATTTAAACACAAGCACTTACCTGATGGCAACACCAACGTGATGCATCTTCAAAATAAAGATTAACAATCAGTCAGTCTGGACATGAAAAGGAAGTGGTTCTGGAAAATGTAGTTCACTGACTGAGTAGACTTCTGGAAAATGTAGTTCAGTGGACTTTTAAAGGGACACTGTCAACTGTTTTTTTTTAATATCATATTATTTCCAGGTAAAAAACACATTTTATTATTGCTTATCTTCTTTAAATTTCATTGGTGCTGCTGGTTGATTAATCTGCCTCCTTGCTCTGTAGAACTGAAATGCATGGCAATGTACCCAGCCTTTTTTTGCTTCAAATCCTTGAACTACTCAGCTGACTGTAATCTTCATTTATGGTTTAGTAGTATTAAAAAAATAAATGTTCTCTAAAGAGCATTGCAGTTCTATTTCTAAACCCCATTTAGTAATAATTTATTCTTAAATAAGTAGTCTGCTGAATACTTTTTAGAATTTAGTATTCTTAGAGGTTGTATTTTTTAATGATGATTACAGATGATTAAAAATGACTAAAATTAGTCTTCAAAGACACATTAATGACTTATTTAATACTATATTTTTTATTAGACTTTGGTGAGGGCTATTTCCCATACATCCTTGCACTTTGAACAACCCTGAGACCACTATGCTGGCCTCTCATATTTTAGTTCCTCCTGTCCCCCCACCCAGGCCAGCTCTGAAATCCCAGACTGGCATATCCTTCATTCTGCCCACCAGGGCAGCCCTGCAAGCTCTAGACAAGTATTTGACCCCAACCTCCACACTCATCTTCTATGCTGTCTAGCCCTTGAGCCCCAGACAGGTGTCCAAAACTCATCTCTACCCTCTGCTTCATGCAGGAGCAGATAAGAGACCCATGGATGGGTGTCCAGGACACACCTCTTCCCTTGTTTTACACTCAGACCAGCCATAGGACTCATATACCATGGTCCCAGTCTCATCTCTATCCTCTTCTCCCACCTGAACACCCCTAGGACTGTGGAAATGTGGTCTAAAACCCACCTGCATATACTTCTCCAACTCATACCATCCTTAGGACCCTCAAACAAGGCTCAGAGACCCACTTGCACCTTCATCTCTCAGTCAAAGTTCCATTTGCACCCTCTTCTCCCAATCAGACCATTCCTAGAATCCCAGAAATAGGATTCAATATCCACCATATGCAGCCCCCCCAACAGATCACCTATAGGACCTCTCCAGAGCTAATTTACCCATCTGAATCACCAAAGAGACCCCCCCAACTAGGCTTTCCCAGCTATGGCACCCCCTCTTCCCCCACCTGGACCTCTCAGGGGCCCCACATGCGAGACTACCCTCACCTACATTGTAATGGGCATGGGCATGCTGTTGCAGTCAATCCACCCAATATAGATTAAGTATAGGGTCTTAACTGACCACTAGGGAGTGAGATGTAGGAGTCTCAAAGGGATGTTGTCTGTCGCACCTGTAAAAAAAATAAAAGAAAGGGGGTCACAAAGGATACACAGCTCTTAAGGGGTAAATATGGTGGAAAGGACAGGTTAGATGTAGAAGTATACTTATCTGATGGGGAAGTAGTCTGTGTCCTGTAACAACTGTAAAATAAGTAAGCAATAACCCACAACAGGGTGTGGGTTTATAGGCATTTAGTGCACGCTTGGGGTGCATTGTGAGGCATGAGGTCACAGGCTGAGTGTCCTCACAGCACCCCTGGTGTGCACTAAATGCTTATAAAATCCACACCCTATTGTGGGTTATTGCACTTATAAAATGGGTACACTGAAGGATACAATATGGGCTATAAAAACACATTTTAAAAGTGTCTGAGCAGACAAAAATTGAATGTATTCTCCCACCACCCAAAGTAGTCCCTCCAAAAAAAAACAACACTAGCTGTCTACTCTACTGACACAACTGTGACAGATATAGCTGTGATGTGCTCTGTCACAGTATGCTTGCAAAGAGGCACAGTTTTGTCTCCTGCTCACTCTCTATGCCTCTCTTATTTTTGTGGTGAACTGTGTCTGCCCCAACTTCACATTCAAAACCACAAGCTGCTACTGAGTGTGAGTGATACAGACCTGAGTGATTACCCTGGAAATGTGCAATAATGCTCCTGGCCTTTGGGGGGGATAGGGATATGCCAAACAGTGCATGTGGCTCTCACATACCACGGCTGCATAACTGGTTGCCACAGTTGGATGCCTGCTGCTCCTAGAATATAACTTTACAGGGATAGTCTTCATGTGCACGTGTCAACACACTCTGTCACTGAGTGAGCTTGCACCATGTTCTGTGTGTCTTGGGAGTGGATGGCAGGGAATACCATGGACATGACTACTACAAACACACCCTGCTGCCCTCGCACTGTGTTTCAAGACTTCTGGTGTGGGTGCTCAGTGATCCTGCCCACTGCAGCACCACTGTGCACTCTGAAGGGTTGTCTGAACCAGCACAGAATGTGCATTTATTTCATGTTGGCATCTATATTTATTGAATTGATTTTTTCTGCATACCTGTTGCCTTGGGCAGATTAAACTTTTAGTTACACAGTTCACACAGCAATCTCACAGACACAGAGAGAGCGAGAAAAGGAAGCATGCAGCGCTGACAGTAACTGAGGCCCTCTCGTTCTCTCTCTCTCTCTCTCTCTCTCACCCAGGCTCTTACTGCCATTCTCTTGCCCTCTCACTCTCATGTATTTCTGTCTCTCTCTCCCACCAAATGACAGGATGTGCAGGGCTCTGTGCAGTATGGAAATGCAAGGTATGTGGTTTTCTCTTGCTATCAATGTGGCCCTCTCTCTCTCTCTCTCTCTTTTCATCATGTGATACATGTGGAGGGCTGTATGCTGCTGCTGGTGGGGTCAGGGACTTGTGATTGTAATGTCCCAGTCTTTTGGCTCAATGTATGGTGGTGGGTGGTGGGGGTGGGGGCTGTCACTCTTTGTAAGTGAATGGGAAATGCCTGGGAAAGGGCACTGAGTGTTTTGTCATGGAGACAGTGAACCAGCCCTATGGGACAGACCAGCCGAGAGAGAGGGATGAACACAGAGACACTGTAACTAACTCATGTAGGGTGATTGTAATCTTCCTGTTTCTCAGATCAATGTATGGTTGGGGGGAAGGGCTGTCACTCTAACTGAATGGGAAATGCCTGGGAAAGGGGCACTGACTGTTTGGTCACAGAGACAGGGAGCCAGCCTTACTGGACAGACCAACTGAGACACAGAGACAAACACAGAGACACTGTAACTGTCCCACGTAGGGGAAGCTGGTCACACAGTGCTGCTCATTAGAGCTGCAGTTCATACTGTGCAAGGCACAAAACCTGTGCATGAAGAGCTTGCACTTGCACACTTCCTGACAGTAATAACGGGAAGCAGTGGGCATATTTAACTCCTCAACTGAGTTCCATGACTCCAAGTCACTCACTCCCAATGCCTATTCCATTTTGCACTGTCCCAAAACAAAGCACTACTGCTGTTCAGGAACACTGCCCTGACTTTGGCTTACATTCCAAGAGATGCACAGCAATACCTTGGAACCATTTCACTTCATCAGTCCACCTTCCCCTCTGCACCACTTAGTGATGATTGTAAATGACTGCTGTTGAGTTCACACTAGTTGCCCAGATAATGAGTTCTACTGAGCTAAGAGATTCTGCTCTGGGAAGCATCCCCCTAATTGTGCCGGTACAGGCATTTAATCAATGGTCAGGTGGTGCTTTCTGATCAGTTGATGTCGATGCTCAGTAAACCCATGTTATAAAAGAAAATAAATTAGCCTGGGGAAAAAACAGAAACAAGGAAGAAGCAGAGAGAAAAGGACGTGTGGTTTGGAAGGGCTCAGCAAAATCCCCTGTGCTCTTATTGGTGGCTGAGTGGCCAGTATTGTACTTGGTAGCCCAGGTGAGCTAGTGGAAGCTCTGGGGCAAGCAGGATGGTGGGTAAATACAAAAAAGGTCTTTTGTGCAGGGAACACCATGGGGGCACTAAGTAAAATGGTAGCTCTGGTGGTCTAGAGAGCTAGTGGGCTAGTACCCTATGACTGTGGCCAATTACCTTTTGAATACAACTAGTACCCTTCCCTGGGGCCTAGTGGGGGCTCCCTGAGCCCTTGTGTGGTGTTGAGTATTATAGTAGCAAGAGGAGGACAAGCTTGGGCTGCAGCCAGCTGCTTAGCATGATCACGCTACACTGAAAGTGCCTGCAGGGACTTGTAACTCCCAGCCTGCACTGGGCACAGGGTGTGGTCTACTCCACACAGGTGGAAGAGAGAGAGAGAGCGACAAAGGAGCCACTGGAAGGTGGAAGAGGCAATAGTAGAAGCACCTCCGCACACCACCACTTTGGAGGCAGAGTTTCTTATGCCCTAAGAGGCTGAA
Source organism: Neoceratodus forsteri (assembly GCA_016271365.2). NCBI lineage: Eukaryota > Metazoa > Chordata > Ceratodontiformes > Ceratodontidae > Neoceratodus > Neoceratodus forsteri. Next base: position 30,998,209 of record JADMNL010000028.1, read on the forward strand.
GCAAAAAGGAGGCCATGGAAGAGATGTACACACAGCTGATTACAATGCTGCCAAGTGGGAGTGAAGGTTGGCAGGAGTTGCCATTAAGTGGCACTGCTCCTGCAGCAGTGTTGAAGCCAGGAAGGCACTAAAGAGGCTCAAGGCAGCCTGTGACTTATCCCTCAATGGTGAAACTCCGGGTGGGGGTGTGGGGCAGAGGAGAGACCGAGATCCAACTAAGAACCCCAGCAAGCTGTCTGGGTGTTGTTCAGGAGAAGGTCATGGTTGCATCCTCAGCTTCATACTGCACATGCGAAGGAGGGTTTCTTTGTTGTTGCAGACTCTACTGGAAGTGGACGTGCAATGATGTCAGCACACATCATGGATGCTCCAACTCCTGATGTGCAGACGTCTGCTGCCTCACCAATCCAGTGCTTCAACGCTGGTCTCATTCACCTCTAGCCATTACCAGGGTTCAGTGAGTGTTTACCAGATCAGACACCAGTATCTTTTGCACCTTGGAGAAGGACAGCAGTCCTTGGGATGCTCATCCTTCTCCACACCCCCTTGCCCAGTCTTCCAATGACTGTAGTTTACTACGAACCCAGATTGTCAGTATTGCAAGCTATCGCTACCACGTGCCGGTAGACTGGCTAGTATTGTTTAACTTTGTAAAGTAGAACAATCTTATTGTAATGTTTGTATTTACTCATTTAAAGATAACATATGCTCTCAAACTGTTCTGAATTATTTTTAAGCATTGCAAAATGTAATTTGAAAAAACATTTAAACAAGCATTTCAGCAACTTTTACTGATATTTCAGTTGTGTTATGCACAGGGGCTCATGGAGTATGTCAGATATTTTCCAGCTCTGTGAAACTCTTTCAAAATGACTATCAATAAATTGTTTGCTTAATGAAAACAAGGTCATTTAAAAAATGTGTACGTTTTATAGCCCAGTTGAAGATTTTATGCCAGTAATGTCACGATCTTCAGTAACTATTATAGGCTGCTGCCCAGCATTGCACTGTGTTCTGTGGAAGCCTTATACTGCTTCTAATGGCTAATGACTTTTTATAACAGTAAACATGGTTAGCTGTATTTAACATTAGAATCAGCTCAGAATGACTGCTAAACTGAAAGCTAAACTGATCGACTACTAAAATACTACTAAGGAACTCTATTTTTGCAGTCAGAAGGCCATCTGCATGCTAATATACTGTTAATAGAGCAGTCTGCTTGGGTAAGGGATGCTCACCTGCAGAATTATTTCAGTGTGTCAGTGGCTCAGCGGCTCAGCAGGTTACACACTCACCTCTGAGGCCGTGAGATCAGATGACTGCGGGTTTAATCCCCTCACCAGGCACTTGGCTCAATATCCCAATACTGACACTGTAGTGCAGCATGAGGGGGATGCAACACTCCTGAGATGACGTCTTTCAGATGAGATGTTAAACCAAGGTCCCTTCTGCCTGTTTAGGTGGACGTTAAAGATCCCATGGCACTTCTTGAAAAGAGTAGGGGAAGATTTTATTAAAACAAATAAAAATTATACACAAACTGTTCAAATCTTTTTACATTATATTGCATAAATTAACCTATACCAGTAATATTTTCCCACAATTCTTGTTGTTGTTTCCTCCCCCAAAACCTTACATTCGTCTTGATATATATTATCAATTTCATCCTGAAACTTAAAAAATAAATCTTGCACTATGTTCTTATTTTGTAGAAATTTTAGACATCTATTTCGCCATATGACCCACTCTAAGACTGACAGAATAATGTAAAATTTATTTTTATTTAAATCCCCCTATTCTTTTGTTAACTGCCTATAAATCAAAATATTGTAAATCATATTCTTAAAAGTTTGCATACACCAATAATTCACTACCTTCTCCCAAAAAGCCTTAATAAAGGTACAATCAAAAAATAAATGAAACTTACTTTCCTCCTGAGTTCCACAATCTCTTTCCCCGCAAATTTGTTCCTATATTTTTTAAGTTTATGATTTCCACATACATTTAATTTCTCATGGCTTCACATCCATATAGTCTCTTTTATTTTTCTCAGTATTCATTTTTTCAAGGTTAATTCAGAAATCCTTTGCACATTTATCCCTTTGTCAACCTTAAAAACAGGCTTTTCCCAAAACTTTTTCTCCATTATTTGTTTATACATTTGCTTCCTACTATAAGTAATTAAGGCATCTACCTGTAACCCCCACCCCCCCTGCCTTTTTGCAAATGACAGGTGGTATGCTGTTTGAATCTGACAGTAGTATCAGGTGGGGACTGGGTTCAGGGAGGAATAGGTTACTCGGCACAAGGGCTAGGTTTGGCTAGTCTGCACAGGGGCACCCTAGTAATTCTGAACACAGAAAGCAATAACTGTAATGTCCAATACCAGGAATGGGATTCTAGAGTGTGGCTTTTATTCACATCCAAGCAGAACAAACAATGCATAGATGGACCCCCACAGGGCTACACTTCTGGTAATGCAATAAAAAGAATCAGGAACACTTCTTCAAAACTTCATCCCTCAGGCTCTGAACCCACCTGGCACACAGCCCAGACTTGCATGCTGCTTTGGGTACATAGCCCGAACTTGTACACTATCTGGGATTTCCCTGGCTCGGCACCCATGCTGGCCACTCAGATACCTTCCATATGTCATGGAAACATTTGCTGGTAGCTCCCTAAACCACCTAAGAGCACCTCAGCTCTATCAGGGAGTTGTCCTTTTAATCCCACGTCTGGATACTTTCCTCAGGCACTGGCCAAGTACCTGAGAGAAAGTAAAGGTGCCACAGAGCAAATCCATACAGGTGAATTTGGTTACTACTGGTGGGGGTCTCCCACCTCTCGCTTTCATAAGTCATACCCGGCCATTTCTCTGGACATTAAACATCTCATTCTGTAAAGCTTGGCAATGTCGATTAAGGCTAAATGTATGTCACATTCCCTCTACTTGTATTGCTTTCCATTGTGCTGGACTTGAACATACTTTTACATGGCTTAGCCCATTGCTGTAGGCCTCCCACTGATTAAGCTGTCCAATCCCCACTTTACTTTACTCTTTGTGCTGGACTTGAGCCTACTTGAATTAACCGGCAATGTCTATTACACTAGACCTCCTACAAATTAAGTAGTCCAATCCCCACGTTCCAACAGTTCAAGTGAAAACATAGGCCCTCTGTCAGAGTGAAATCACCCTTTGGTTGCAGGTGCCCCACAGGTGATTCCTCACAGGAATTTCTCTCCCACAGCTTCTGTTGCCACAGCACAACTTGAAATAAGCAACTTCTTCCTTAGCTGGAACCAGGAGGGTTTCCCCTGGAAGACAGGCAAACCTTTCCACCACCATCCCCTCAGGGATGGGGCACATGGACCAGTAACAGCGGTCTTCACCACTTCACAATCAGCTTACTGTGTTCCTCTTTTGGTGGAAACTCACATCTCCCTTATACTAGCACTAAAATAGAGCTTAAGGCTCTGAGAGCCTACACACAGGCTGCTGTGCTGCTCCTCTCTTCAAGATGGCACACAGACTCTGTTCAAAAATCTCCAACATTCTATCCTAACTTCCAACTGCAGCATTCCAGTGTGGCTCATGCAGCTGCAAAGGTTCTATGGTGATGTCATCCCTTAGTCTCAGCTGAGACTGAGAACAGAGTGAGACAGTGTGAAATCCATTTAACTGGAGTTTCACAAGCTGCCTTCCCTGCCTACCACTAGGACTTACTGGGATTCTAGTAACCCTGGGTAACAGGGGGGTTACATACCATAACCCCCCACTGGTTTAAATATGTCCTTCCCACCTCCATATAACCAAGCCAACTTTTACCCCTACTGTATTTCCCTTTTTCCCATTATTTTTAATCAAAGATGCAGGACAGGCCATTTCTCTGTCAACCATATCCTTTCCTTCCCTTCTCCCTTTATAATGGGAACAAGATTCATATATACAAACATACTAACAAAAAAAACAGGGTTTATCATATTCAGACCCCCATCATTAATTGTTCTATATGTTATTTCCCTTTTAACTAGATTCAACTTACTCCCCCACAGTAATTGAAAAAAAAGACCCATTATTTTAGATTGCATTTGTTCTGGTACTGGAAAAATATATGCTAAAAAAAGAAATATTGGAAGCGTAACGTTTTTCAATAAATAAATCCCCTTTTCTCTTATCATACTCCACTGCATCCATCTTTGTACTTTTGAATGTGCAGTATCATATTTTTCTTCTCAGTTCTGTTGAATCTCTTTGTGCCCTCCAAAGTAAATCCCCAACACTTTAATGTCTCCTGTTGCAATATCTAATTCCCCTTTCTTTTCCCTCTCCACCTAAACTATTAGATAGATATTACTTTTTTCCTTATTTATCTTGATCCCACTGTATTCACTAAAACTTTCTATTTTTAACATTTTATTACCTGAAATCTGATCTTTAACTAATATTGTGCAGTTATCTGCATACAAACTTGTTTTGTTGATTTTTTTATTCTACCAAATCATGCTTTTAATTTCTATCTCTTCCTCTATTTTAATCAAAATGGGATCCAGGCAAAAAACATACAATAACGGGCTTAATAGGCACCCCTGCCTTACCCTATTTCTAATATACATTTTAGTCCCTAGATGCCCATTAACCATAGGACAAATCTGTGCATCTTAGCATAGTGCTTTGATTAAATCAATTAATTGTTTAGGAATATTAAATCTACCCAAGGTGTCCCATACATACTGATGTTTAACTACATCAAACACCGTTTCCTGATCTATAGCGTATAAATAATCTTGCGATTCTTCCTCCTGTCCCTTTGCTATTTTATAGATAGATAGATAGATAGATAGATAGATAGATAGATATCAATCTATCTATATACATATATATATATATATATATATATATATATATATATATATTACTTTTGTTGTATATTCTGTCCTAGAATTGTATATGTCTGGGTATGTAATATTAAATTATCCGCAAATGTCCTGAGTCTTATATTTATTATTTTAACTAAAATCTTGTAGTCTGATGTTAAAAGGCTACTAGGTCTCCAGTTTTTAAGTTTAGCTGTCTCCCCTTTTATATGCAAAAAAATGGCAATGACAACTTTCATGCTATCTACTACTGTGTCTCCATTCATTATCACATTTTATATTCTTGTAAGCATGGGTACTAGTTGTTCCACAGACTTTTTATAAAATATGTTAGGAATACTATCTATTCCTGCACTGTGTTATTTGTTAAGGTCTTAATTGCTTCTTCCACTTCTTCTTCTCTAATCTGTTTGTTTATAGCTTCTGCCTCTTCTGCCTCTAGCTTTGGGATTTTAGTTGTAAACAAATCCTCCCTCACCTTACCCCCTCTTGTTGATACTTTTGCCTTATAAGCTCGTGTATAATACATGTAATATTTCCTATATCTGAATAAACATTTCCCTTTCCATCCTTTAATTCATACATTACTCTACTTGCCACTCTTTCTTTGCTACTATCATAGGGATTTGTACAGCACTTAGTGCCCTGAGTGCCACTCTTTTGTACCATAATTAGCACTTTAACTTTCTTCAACTGATATTCTTTCATCTGTGTCTTAATTCTTTCAATTTGTTTAGACTCATCCACTTTCTCTTTTGCCTGCCTAGTCATCAGTTTATTAAGTTTGACCCTTAAAGATAAATATTCCTCATATTCTGTTGCCTCAAATTTTTGACTTTCTTCTATCGAAAATTGTTTAATCTCTCCTTAAGTATCTTCCCACCATTCTGACACATTTTCATATAAATCTACCACTGTTAACTTATTTTATAATATTTCCTTTATTTCCTGTATACACCTTTCTTCCTGTAATTTAGCAGTGTTCATTCTCTGAAATTCTTTACCACATTTCATTCTATTTCCTAGATTTATTTCAATTTCTACAGCTGTATGATCTGAGGTTTCCACTGGTATACTTTTAATATTAAAGACTTCTTTTTTGTATCATCCAAAAATCTATTCTTGTCTAATGTGAGCCCCTTAAATTGGAATGCTCCCCTTTCTTCCCCTTTATCTTGTACCCATCCTCCATTCCTGCCTTGTCTAATATTGTTTTAAGATGTACTGTGTAGCAATAAATCTTCGATGTAACCCTCCCCTAATCACTTTTAAACAACCCACAATTAAAATCTGCCCCCCAAACTCCCAATTTTGATGTATGCAAAAAAGGTTCTATTTGATCCATTATGTTATTTTGTTCTTTTTCCCTTGGGGATTGTATATCACAATAATTCTGACACAATTATGCTTGATAATCCCATCCACAATCAAAGCTCTACCAGATACAAGATCTATAATCTTTAAAATTTTACTTTCTTGGGACATAAAAGCCACTCCACCCCTGTACACCTTTCGATATCAATGGACCATAATGATGGCCCCCAGATCCAATCTTTTTGAGTTTGTTTATTTCTTCAATTGTGTGCAACCTTGTGTCTTGGAACATGTATATATCATTCTTAAGATCACTTAAAATGTTAAAGACAGTCTGTCTTGTATGCTTATTCTTAATACTGTGAGTATTATGGGTAATACATTTCAGACTACCCATGTTATTGTTTGTGTTATATGTACAGTGGCGTGAAAAAGTATTTGCCCCCTTCCTGATTTTCTCTATTATTGCATATTTGTCACACTGGATGCTTTCAGGTCTTTAGACAAAATATAATATTAGATAAAGGGAACCTGAGAAGACAAATAACACTTTTTTTTTTTACTTATTTCATTTATTTAATGAAAAAAGTTAACCAACACCAACTGGCACTGTGTGAAAAAGTAATTGCCCCTAGTTAAATCAACCCAATTAAAGGGATAATTAGAGTCAGCTGATTGAACACAGCCAGGCTTAATTACAGCCAGCCCTGCTCAATATAAACCTCACTTATTTTGGCCCTTACCATCAGAGTCACATTGCCAGCACAAAGATTCAACAAGCACATTATGCCATGATCAAAGGAAGTTCCTGAAAAGATCAAAAAAACATTTTGTTGCCCTCTATCAGTCTGGAAAGGGTTACAAAGCTATTTCTAAGGCTCTGGGACTCCATCGAACCACAGTGAGAGCCATAATCTCCAAATGGAGAACACTTGGAACAGTAGTGAACCTTCCCAGGAGTGGGCGGCCTACCAAAAATTACTCCAAGGGCGCAGTGTAAAATATCCAAGAAGTCTCAAAGGATCCTAAAACAACATCCAAAGAACTGCAGGCTTCTCTTGCCTCAGCTAAGGTCAGTGTTCATGACTCCACAATCAGAAAGAGACTGGGCAAAATGGGCTTCATGTGAGATAGCAAGGCGGAAACCACTGCTAACCAAGAAGAACATAAATGCTCGTATCTCATTTGCCAAGAAGCACCTGAATGATCCACAAGCCTTTTGGGAAAATGTTCTATGGACAGATGAGTCCAAAGTGGAACTTTTGGACAACATGGATCCCATAATGTCTCACGTAAAGCAAACACAGCATTCCACAGTAAAACACCATACCAACAGTCAAACATGGTGGTGGTAGTGTGATGGTGTGGGATGCTTGCTGCCTAAGGACCTGGATGACTTGCCATAATTAAAGGAACCATGAATTCTGCTCTGTACCAGAAAATTCTTAAGGAGAATGTCCAGTCATCCTTCCGTCAGCTGAAGCTGAGCGTAGTTAGGTCATGCAGCAAGACAATGATCCAAAACACAAAAGCAAGTCCACATCAGAATGGCGAAAAAGAAGTAAAATTAAAGTTTTGGGTGGCTAGTCAAAGTCCAGACTAAACCCAATAGAGATGCTGTGGCAGGACCTGAAACGAGCAGTTCGTGCTCGAAAACCTACCAAATGTTACTGAATTAAAGCAGTTCTGCGAGGAAGAGTGGGTTAAAATTCCTCCACAGCGATGTGAAAGACGATATTGAATTATAGGAAGTGTTTGGTTGCAGTCATTGCAGCTAAATGTGGCGTAACCAGTTATTAAGTGTAAGGGGCAATTACTTTTCACACAGTGCCAATTGGTGTTGGTTAACTTTTTTTCATTAAATAAGTGAAATAAAAAAAAAAAACAAGTGTTATTTGTTCACTCAGGTTCCCTTTATCTAATATTACATTTTGTCTAAAGACCTGAAAACATCCAGTGTGACAAATATGCAATAATAGAGAAAATCAGGAAGGGGGCAAATACTTTTTCACACCACTGTAGATCAACCTTCTCCTTTAGATTTCATTCTTTCTTTTTTATACTTGTGTATCTATTGTCTCTCCTTCACCTTCCTCCTCATCCTCTGGAAGGCCTGTATTAGTTCCCTCAGAAACATTGTCCATCGTGGACCACTCTTTGTCTTGCAGTAAAGTATATCAGTTTGATAATTCTACCACTTCTCTGTCTCTTTCACAAGGAATTATTTGTTTCAAAGAGATTCTGATTCTGTTTTTGATCTAGTAACCATTGTGTAACTTCCTTCAGTTTTTGCATTTTTTGTTTGTCCTTTTATTTCTTTTTGCTCCTCTCCCTTCATCATCACAGACTATGCTTCTTTTTCCTTGTTTTCTGATTCTTTCAGATTATGTTTCCCTTCTATCTCTTCTTCAAAAGCCTCCAGAACAACCTTATCTTGTTTATGTTTTTCTTTTTGGACCACCGCCTAATAAGCATCCTGTTCAGCCCTTTTCCCTGTATCCGGGCTATTGTGAGAGGCTCAGGGCCATTTGGAGAAGGATCCCCCCCACATAGGTTACATTTGATTTTGTTCTTACACCTGGCCCTAAAGTGCCCCACCATCCCACACAGACCACCCTTTGTTTTCTAACATGCATTACTCAGGTGGCCTCTCTCTCTCCATACCTGTTACAAGCTTGGGATTGTTGTGCAAAGAACACAACTCCTCTATCCTACCCTCCCCCCAAAAAAAAAAACAATTTGGAAGGTGCATTACTTCTCCATCCACTTGTTTTAGAGTTATTTTATATCACCCCATCCATAAGCAGTTTTCATCCAAAATAGGTTCAGGTGGCCCATGCATGGTTCCCCTCTGCTCTATCCAAAAATTAAAATCCACCACATTCACACCCTCATTTCTAAATAGTACAGTTACAATCTCAAAGGCAGGTTTTGTTAGTGGAATAGCCATAAAATCTCTCCATATTTCTGTGTTTTTCAACTGATGATGCAGTTTCCAGAAGTGATCTAAACCCCCTGCATGTTTAAAACTAACATCAAACTCTGTGCTTCCGGGAATATATATATGGGCATATATTTCATAGGGATAGATTTTCATGTTTGTCATTAATAGTTGTTTCCCAATAAACAGTCTGTTCGGTACTTCTTTTGTAGGCCCTCTAAACCTTAAGCATACTGCATTGCGTCTCTTGGCCTGCTGTGCTTTTAGTTCTTTGGGGAGCAGTTTTTCCTGGGTATTTCCTTCCCAAGGTGTCTCTTTCTGGCCTTCTTCCTCATTATGCATTTTCAGTTAAAACTGTGTTTTGTTCTAGTGCCATAGATTTTTCATTGATATTATCACTCCATGATATTATTATTTGTTTTGTTTTGTCTTCCTCCAAAGTTGCATCTCTTGGTTTTAAAAAATCAACATTCTCCTTATCTCCCTCAGGCATTTCTTTTGTTTGTTGTTCTTCTAATATTTCAGTAGCTTTTGATGTACTGTGCCTGTCTGGGTCCCACCCAGCCCATCTTCTTTCCTCTTCCCTCCTGCATCTAGCAATGTCTTGGTTACCCAGTCAGGAGTATCTGCAAAATCTTTAGAAGTTTCCAATTCTGTTTCTTGCTTTCCCTCTAAATTGCCTTTATTTTTGTACTGGCTCATAATGTTGAATGCTTAATAGTGTACAAAATTATAGCTAACTTGAAACAGCACTGTCCATGACAGCAAATGATGCAATACTGCGTATACTGCTCTACTCAGTATTGTATCATTCACACAATCCCAGGCAGAGGATAAGACCTCTGCTGGGATTGGGTTCTGCCGAGTAGCTGCCGAGGCTCACTGGACTGAACCACAGCAGCAGGTACTCAGGCGCTACATTTGGGACTGGGTTTGGTTCCCAGTCCCAGACATTTTATTTTTTCAGCATTGTGTCTCCTGATAACCCCCAAAGTTGAGAATCCTTAGTGGGGGTTTGAATGCAGATCCTCATAATGGGGGGTGTGGGGGGGCAGAGCCCACTACAGAAATAAGACTTATGCTACATGGCAGAACTCGCACTGTTTTGGCAGTGCGATTTTGTCATGCGGCATAATGCCTTGCCACATTATGACTCCGTGCCCTTTATTTTCTATATTTCCTTCCAGGTTTATACTTTTTGTTTCCTCCTTAATCTCTTCAGTTACCATTTGATTTATATCTTATTTTCTGCCACCCTTCTTAGGCCAATCTAATAAATAATGTTTGCTAGGGCAAATATTGGCATACATTATAGGTATTTGATGAGAGCCAGACTGTATTGAATCATACAGTGCTTTCCTCTAAACTATTGTAATATGAGCCATAGTGATTTTCCCGCAGCACAATTTTTCCAAAGAATAAACCAAGAACTGCAGCCATCTCTCCTATCTAGGCACAACCAGGGGTCCAATCCTCCACTGTTGTAATAATAGATCCAGCCATAAGGCTGCCACCCATTTCCAGTCCACTACTCCTGGATCAGATAGGCAGAAATGGTAGTAAATATAAAAATACTATGAATGTAACTAATAGGTTTTAACAGTTTCAAACCTCCATCTTTGTAGTCCTGGTACAGGGCCTCTGTTTAATAGGGTTAAGCCTACTTCCCCACATTAACTGAAAAGTCTGGCTTAATATGGTGACATCCAGAGATCCTGGAGGTGGAAATATCGCACCCACATAAATCAACAGAGGTAAAAATAAGGTCTTAATAATTGACACCTTTTTCTGCTTAGACTGTTGCCAATGTTTCCAAATTTGTACTTTTTCATTGTTGTGTTTTTTTTTTAGTTTTTGTTGACCGGGTAAGTGCACTAGACAAATCCTGCCTATTTTCAGGCACGACCCGGGGAGGGGGATACAGATGAATGCCAACTGACCTTGAACCAGATAAGGAAGCTTCCCAATTTTCCTTTTCCATGTCAATGTTACCAAAAATAATCCCATAGATTTTAATAGACATGTCCAACATACAAGTATCCTGAATGTCAGTCACCCACTCTGTACTCCTACTCAAAATTTACCCTCCACACTTTTGAATATTGAGTGCTGAGCCGGCCATAGTTGAAAACCGTCTCACCACCTACAATGCACAATCCACAGACCTTTTATTCACTATCAGTAGGCAGACATCATCTGCATAAGCTAAGACCTTTGTAATACCTCCAACTCCCAGAATTTGTACACAGTCAATGCTCCCATCCAGTCGTATTAATTTCAATAAGGGGTCCAAACAAAAAAAATGTATAATAAGGGGCTCATTGGGCAACCCTGGCACATCCCTCAATTTAGATGGACAGCCTGTCCCATATGTCCATTAATAAGTGGACTCAAGGAAGCTATTGTATACAGTCTCATTAACCAGTCTAGAAACAAACTCAGGATACCATATTTGTTTTAGACCCCTCGCAGATAGAAATGTGAAATTCTATCATACACCTGTTCTTGATCCAAGCTCAGTAAGTACCCCTGCACATTATCCTGCTGTCCTTGTGAGCAACTTCACTTAACAACAGGAGGTTGTTTGTTATTTTCCTCCCTTTAAAAGTACAAACTTGTCCAGGGTCTATCATATCTGGGGCTACTTTTCCCAAACCGGAGGGCTAACATTTTTATTAGTGTTTTAAGATCCATATTCATGAGATTCAATGGTCTCCAATTCCGTAAAAGATGTCTGTCACCCTTTTTATAAAGAAAAAGCTGTAAGGAATGACCAAACTGTGGTTCCACTTCCAGATAAGACAGAATCATGTTAAAAACAACATTTAAAATGTCCACCAGTTCCGACTCAAAAGATTTAAAAAATTCAGTCATGAGGCCATCAGGGCCGGAGTAGTATTATTATTCATGGTACGGATTATACCCTGAATCTCCATGTCAGTAATGGATTTTAACATATCAGGCAATAAATTCTGTGGAAACGGCTGCACTTTACAAGACTCCAGTAAAGTATTAACCATCTCTGTCATCACATCAGATGCAGCATACACACTCCCCATGTGTTGTAGCACTTCACTCATAATGTCACTATCATTTGTTACAATAACCCCTCTGGTGTACTAAGGGCATCCATGGATCCTTTGCACACTCTAGATTTACAACTCTTATAAATATCCCCAGTCACCTCCTTACCAGGAGTATCAATCTGGTGCTCATACAAAAGAAATGAAGCCCTCTCTGTATTGTAAAGCCTATTGTAAAGCCTCCATTTATTTTTAAGTGTGGGAGTTGGGCCGAATATTCACTATACCCATCATTTAATAGGGACTCTACTCTCATATATTGACCTCTCAATGTGAGATATCGAAGATATTTGTCTGAATGATATTTATATGACCATGTTTTCATAAAAGGTTTTATATCAAATTTAGTTTGAATTCACCATCTGCTCACATTATCATCTAAACAAACAACTGACTTTCTTGCACTTAGAAGGTCTAGAATCCTATCAGAGCAGAGTGCATTCTTGAGCACTGAATTATTTAGCTTCCATACACCTCTTTCATGACTAACACCCTTACCTAGGGAGAATTTAATCTTGACCATGAGATGGTCCGAAGTTTCCAAAGGGACTGTTACTGCCTGTACACAACGTAAAGTGGGGGATGCAAAAGTATGGTCTATTCTTGTAGCCAGGGTCACTTTGTAAAAGGCATACCCCCATCACATGTATCAATCTATATGTATCAACCATGCCCTACTGCTGCAAAACCTGCTGTAATGCATTTCGCATTACAAAATGTTTTACCTGGGCTTGCACCCCTATATTGTCCAGACAGGCCACAATTAAAGTCACCAGCCCATATCAACAAGTGCGATGTGAACAGGAAGGGTTTTATCACAAAGAAGAGTTCCATCCACTCCTTTTTAGTTTGTGGTGCATAAGCAGTAATCACCCACCATTGTCTGTGGTGCCTTGTGAAATCCACCAAAAGGGTCCTACCAGGAGGAATATCAAGTATTCTAATGACAAAAAAATTGCATCCCGTAAACAAAATTCTCACTTCCCCCACATCATTCTAGGGTTAAGGAAAAAAAGGCAGGTCCCCAACACCATAACTTCATAGCAGTGTCAACATCATGCATTGTATAGAATCGGACATCCTGCAAACATGCAATATCAATGTGATAGTCTTTTAGTACAGAAAAAGTGACCAGATGTCTCCAGACATTCCTAATACTATTCACATTTATAGTGGTTACATTATACAGGAAAAGTTGAGCCAGTCAAGAGGGTGAAAACAAAAGTTAACAGTTGTTTTCCAAACAAAACAAACAAACAAAAAAACAAACATCAAGTCACAGCCTGCTTGCCCAATCGCTGGCTACGTCAGGGCACAGTCCCTGTATTTTTTGTTTTAGTTCTTGCCGCCTGCACTTTCACAGGTGTACACTCCTCATCAGAATCCGATGAAGGCCTCCTCTGGGAAGAGAAAGTTGAGGAGGATTCTGAGTCTTCTCCGTGATCAGACTCCTACAGCAGTAACACCTCATATGTATGGGAAAGCAGCACCACCACTAGTACCCCTCCCAGATGTTGTACCTTAGCTTTAGGTTTTACAGTCTTCATGGTTCGCTTTTTTTGATGCCACAGTAGTCGTATCAGGAGATGGAATATCCTGTATGTTAGAGTCATTATTCAGTGGTATGGAAGTGTCATCTGAAACCTGTAGTGATATAGCAACTTCTGTAACATCCATAAGGAACAGGTCCTCTGTAACCAGACTGGGCTCAACATCCTGATCAACTCGGTCACCCTCCTGCATGGTATTCACAGGGGGTTTGGGGGGGTTACATGATGCTGAATCCTCAATCAGAACATCAGAAAGAGTATCAGTGGCCTGGGCTGGCTGGCTATCATGTGCTGTAGCCCTAGTCTGTTCTCAAACCGACCTCTCTACAGTAATACTGACTGACTGAGCTTTCTCCACCATTAGTTCTTGATTCGGATGATCAGTCCTGTTATGGGTAACCCATTCACAAACCTGAAACCCATGCCCTGGGAGGTCACAAAGATTGCACATCTGTTCACTTGTGTAATCTTTACTGGAATGGCCACACTCCATGCACAGGAAGAACTTCATCCTGTCACATGCATTACTTAAATGCATTTGGGAGCCACAAAAAAATACAAGTCTTTGGCTCACCTTGGTAAAAACAGTGGCAATGCTCATTACCAAAGAAAAATGCACTGGAGAGGTGCTTCGGACCTTGAGATCCTAATCTAAGTCACACCTTAAATCTCCATCTCCCTGTCCAGATATGTTCATCATCTAGGAACGGGGAGAGATCACCCAAAACATCACACTTGTTCTGTAGCCAGTATCTGACATCATGCACCGCCACCCCCTCATTTCTAAATAAAACAGTGACTTGTTTTATAGTGGATTTAGTAATCAGGAGGGCATGAAATGGACTCCATAAAGCTGAATGTTTTTTTTTTTTATTTGCAGTCCAAAATTGATTAAATCCAGCAGGGGTCTCAAAACTAATGTCGTAAACCGTATCCCCCAATGCATAAATCAAAGTGTAGATATAATTGGAAAAAAACTGCAATGAATCTTTGATCAAAGTTTTTCCAACGTATATTCTATCTGGCGGGAGAGGCGGATCCCCCAGATACTGGAGGTGGACCACATTTTTTCATTGTGCTGGGTAGTTCATAGAAAACACTGGGTCTCTTCTGTGAAACTGCTGCCATAACTGCATAGGTTGGGCCCTAGTCATACCTTCCATCAGAACAGGTATTGCTTAGTCTACCTGATCACCCCAAGAAGCTGAAGCCACTTGAGGTCCATCAACATTAAGGGGTGGGTTCCCTCCTTCCATCTCCAATGGTGGTTCAGAAAGTATAGGAATTAAACCAACTACTGCTGGTGCATTCACTTCATCTTGTGCACTATGCTCCACTGCATTTAGTAATGGGCCAGTATCCACTACAGTGGGAGCTACAACCTCTGATGGATCCCGAATCCAGGCCCTTTTCTCCACTTTTTCCACCCAGCATTCGATAAAGCCAAGTCCACTGTCAATCCTTCTGGTATAGCCTCTTGTACTTCAACTGAAAAAAAAATTCTTTCTCCTTCTCAGTAGTCCCACAACATCTCCCATTCTGCCGTGACATTCTGGTTCACCTGTCACACAGTGTTGCTTTCCAGCAGTAAAATTGCATTTAGGATTAATCATCAGGGTAAGCGAAATGCTAGACATATCAGCCGTACTCACTGTGGGTGAATTCTGAAAAGCAGTCACCGGGAGTTCCCTCAGGGCAGCAGAAGCTTCAGTTTGAACAGCTTGCATACTTTTTTCCACAAGCTGGGGTGTTGTCTCCACTGAAACAGCACACGGACAAAGTGCTGCATCATGCATCACAAAGACCTCAGTCGGCACAGTGGAAGCTGCTGCACTCAGGCTATCCTATACACACAAAGGCTCAACAAGCATCACACAGTTCCCACCACCTCTTCCAGGGGTCAATAAAACCATCAGCAGCCACTGTTGCTGCTCCAAACTTAAAGCCTGTACAAAATCCACCTCTTGCTGTAATCCAGCCACTTATAAATCCATATATTCATTCTCAGATTGCTTAGCAACACCCATAGCTTCATAAGTCAGAATATCAAGCATAGTTTCATACATAATCTTCTGTTCTGGACATGCTGGGTGACAGATCCATTCCCCTGCAGGACTGCCAGCCATCTGAATAGGATCCAAACTTTCCTCCATCACACACCAGCGCCCCCTACCAAAAGAGTAGGGCAAGTTTTTATTAAAAACAAATGCACTTTTTTCTAAAACCAAAGCAAATCACACAGCCATTATGATATCTATGTCCTTTACCCAATTCCAGTAACATTTTTCCTCAGGTCTCTTGCTTTCTCTTCTTCCATAATTTACATTCATCTTGGAAAATTGTATCTACTTCATTTTGAAACTAAAAAAAATCATGTACAGTCAAA
Source organism: Neoceratodus forsteri (assembly GCA_016271365.2). Classification (NCBI taxonomy): domain Eukaryota; kingdom Metazoa; phylum Chordata; order Ceratodontiformes; family Ceratodontidae; genus Neoceratodus; species Neoceratodus forsteri. Next base: position 31,014,358 of record JADMNL010000028.1, read on the forward strand.
TCCTTATTCTGCAAAAATCTTGAGCTTTTATTTTGCCGTATAGACCATTTAAAAACTGCCAAAATAATATAGACTGTATTTTTATTAACTTTTTCCCATTCTTTTGTTAACTGACAGTAAATCAAAATCTCACATATCATATTTTTAAAAGCTTGCATCCCCCAATAACTGGCTAAAATACCCCAAAAAGGTTTAGTAAAATCACAATCAAAAAATAAATGCTGCATGCTTTCCTCTTTTGTCCCACAATCTCTTTCTCCATATATTCTTTCCTCCATTATTTTATGTTTATGGTTACCTCTCAAGTTTAACTTCTCATTACTACACATCCATACTACATCTTTAATTTTTCCTGAAATTCTTTTTTCTAATGTAACAGCTAAAATTTGCTGCTCTTTTATTCCTTTTTCTACCTTAAAAACGTGTTTTTCCCAGAAATTCCTCTCCATAATTCCTTTATACATCTGTTTCCTGTTACCCCTAATTAGAGCATCCACTGTTACCCCCACTGGGTTAAATACTCCCTTCCAATTTCCTCATATATATATATATTGGCCACACTTGACCTCCTACTATATTCCCTTTCTTCCCAACGCATTTAATGAAAGGTACATTCAATTGCTGTGTTAACTAAGACCAAGCTTTCTTCTCACCTTTTACTATTGGTACAATATTTGAAAAAAAAAAACATAAATATTAATATAAAAAACAATTGGATTTATCATGTTTAAGCCCCCATCTTTTTTGGTTCTATACATTATCCCCCTTTTAATAGAATTTAACTTGCTACCCCACAATAACTGAAAAAGAAGACTTTGAATTTTGGATTGCATTTGGAATGGAACTGGAAAAATGTATGCTTAAAATAAAAATATTGGGACAATAAACATTTTTAATAAGTACATTCTTTTCTCTCACATCATACTCCAGTGTTTCCATTTATGTACTGTTATTTGGGCTATTTGATACTTTCCTTTCCAGTTTTGTTGTATTGCATTATTCCCAGCACCTTAATGCTTCCTTCTTCTATCTCCAAATCTCCTCTTTTCTTTGTCTCCACTGCCCCCTAGGGATAAATTATACTTTTCCCTTTATTTATCTTAATCCCTGTATATTGGTTATACTTATCTACTGTCTCTATTAACTTATCCACAGAACTCTGATCTTTTACTAAAACTGTACAATAATCTGCATAAGCACTTGTTTTACTCAGTTCCCTATTTTGCCGTACAATACTTTTAATCTCTCTCTCTCTCCACCTCTATTCTCCTCAGAATAGGGTCTAGACAAAATACATATAGTAGGGGACTTAATGGGCACCCTTGCTGAACCCCATTCCTTATATACATTGAAGTCCCTAGATGCCTATTAGCCATAGGACAAATTTGCGTTTCCTTATGTATTGCTTTTATTAGACTATTTAAGTCTGTTGGAATTTGAAATTTTTCTAAGGTATGCCATATATACTATTGCTTTACAACATCAAATGCCATTTCTTGATCCAAGGCATATAAATACCCTTGCAAAGAATCCTTCTGTCCTTTATTTATGACTTCTGTAATATAAATTACATTTTGTTGTATGCTCGGTCCAGGAATAGCACACATTTGAGACTGCATTATCAATTTCTCTGAAAAAGTCCTTAACCTATTATTTATTATCTTGGCTAAAATTTTGTAATCTGAAGTCAATAAACTTATGGGCCTCCAATTTTTAAGTTGTGTTTTATCTCCTTTTTTATGGCAAAAAATTGTTATTCCTTTTTTCATACTTTCTGCCAAATTGTCTCCATTCATTATAAAATTGTATACTCTTGTTAAAATGGGAGCTATTTGTTTTTCCAAAATTTTATAGAACATATTTGGAATCCCATCCACCCAGGTGCCATGTTATTTGACAAAGATTTTATTGCCTCTTTCACTTCTTCTTCTTCTTTTATTTCCCCCTTTATCACCTCTGCCTCACCTTCCTCCAACTCTGGCTTCTCAATTGTCATAAAAAAATCCTCACTTTTCCTGCTTCTTTTTTGCTGGTATTTTTCTTTCAAAACTCTTGTACCGTAAATTCAATATTTTCTATATCTGTATGTATTCTCCCTTTTCCATCCTGTAATTTGTACATAATTAGATTTTCTATTCTTTCTTTACTACTATCAATAGGATTTGTATGATATTTTGTTCCCTGGGTGCCACTTTTTCTTCCATAATTAAAGGCCTATTATATTGGTATTCTTTCATTTTAACCGTAATTTCTTCAATTTGTTTAAATTCATCCACCTTATCTTTAACCTGCCTCGTCATAAATTTATATAATCTAGCCCTTAATTTTAAATACTTCCCATAATTTGTTGCCTCTGCTTTCTGCCCTTCTTCAATCATATATTGTTTGATTTCATTTTAACTATCTTCCACCATTCTGTTCCACTATTATATAATTCCATAACTATTAACTTATCTTCCAGTATTATTTTAATATTTCTTTACAAGTATCTTCTTGTAGTTTAGCTGTATTCATCCTCCAATAGCCTTTTCCTATTCTCATCCTAATCCCCAAGTTAATTTAAACTTCTACTGCCATATGATCTGATGTCTCAATCAATATACTCATACTATCAACTACCTTCACTTTTTTGTACCATCCAGAAATCTATATGAGTAGAACGTGAACCCTTGAAATATGTGAGTTCTTCTTTTCTCCCTTTTAACTTATATCCGTCTTCCCTCCCAGCTTTATCTAACATTCTTTTCAAGTGAGTCATATCACAAAAAATGTTTGATGTTGCCTTCCTCAATCTGCTCTAGATAACCAACAGTAAAAGTCTTCCCCCACACCATAAGCTTTGAAGTATGCAAATAAGCCTCTATTTGATCCATTATCATATTCCTTTCTTTTTTCCTTTGTGGATTATAAATTACAATAATTCTCACAGAATTCTTTTTTTAAGATAACATCAACAATCATAGCTCTTCCAGGTACCAAGTCTATTACTTTTAAAATCTGAATATCATCAGAAGAGAAAGCTACCCCGACCCCTGTATGTACACCTATCTATCCCACAGGACCATAAGGATGGTCCCCATGTCCAGTCTGGCTGAATTTGCTGAATTTCATCTGTAGTTTGTAACCTTGTGTCTTGGAATACATATAAGTCACTTTTCAAGTCACATAGTATTTTAAAAGTTACCAGCCTCCTCCTTCTATTTTTAATACTATTTGTATTATGAGTGAGGCATTTTAAACTTCCCATTTTGTTTTCCCCTCACTGTCACCCTGCCTCTTTAGATTTTTTTCCTTTTCTTTGACACCTGCATGTCTGTTGTGTACCCATCTTCCTCTCTCGCACCTTCAGAAAGATCCGTGTTGGACCAGTCAGAGGCCTCTTCCATAGTGGACCATTCCTTGTCTTGTAATAAGGTCTATTTATTTGTTAAATCTACACCTTCACAATCTTTTTACAATTACATTATCTGTTTTGCTATACTCTATTCTTGTTTTTAGACCTTGTAACCATAGTAAATCCCATTTCTTTTTTTGTCTTTCCTTCCATTTTAAAAGTCTCTGTTTCTCCTTTTGTTTCTTTTTGTTCTGGTATTACCAACCCTTTGGTCTGAGGTTGTACCTTTTTTCCTTTATCCATGTCCTCTTTGATAATGGCGTCCCTTATCACCTTATCTTGCTTCTCTTTCTCTTTCTGTGCCACAGCCAGGTAGACCTATTGCTCTACTCTTTCTTCAGGTTCTGAGCAGTTATGTGAGGCCCAGGGACATTTTGCAAAGGTATGCCCTTCCCCTCTTCACACAAACTACATTTAACTTGGTTTGTGCATTCCACCCCAAAATGCCCAACAACCCCATGTAGGCCACACTTGACTTTACCACAGACATTACTTAAGTGACCTCACTCTCCACATTTGTAGCAGCCCACACTTGGCCTGTATTAAAAAACAATGCCTCTATCTTGGCCTAGAAAGAAACAGTTTGGCAAATGTTGAATTTCCCCATCTACTTGTTTAAGTGTTAGTTTATATTTCCATCCACCTGTCCACAGACCATTTTCATCCTATATCAGTTACGGCAGCCCATGCATTACACTCCTCTGCTTGATCCTGAAATTAATGTCGACCACATTAACGCCTTCATTTCAAAATAACACGGTCACTTTCTTAAAAGCAGCTTTTGATAAGGGAATGAATGAGAAATCCTTCCATAAATCTGTATATTCCATTTGCTGATATAATTTCCAAAAATGATCCAACCCTCCTCCATGTTTAAAACTTATGTCAAATTCTGTACTTCTTGGTACATGAATAAGGGCATATATTTCATATGGATAAAACTTTATTTTATTCATTAAGAGTTCTTTCCAAATAAAAATTCTGTTTGGCACATCCTCAGAGGACCCTCTAAATCTCAAGTGTAATGCATTTCTTCTTTTAGCTTGCTGCGGTTTTGTATCTTTAGGAAATAATCTTTCTTTAGTATTCCCACCCCATGGTTTCTCCTGCTAGCCTTCCCTTTCCCCTTCCTCCTGCATTTCTTTATCTGTTAATATTGTTTGCTGCTCAAGCTCCATAGATGACTCAGCATTATCGCTATCGTCCATCAAAAATTATCTCTTTTATTTTATCTTATCTGCCTCTGATGTTACATCTTTCTGTTTTATAGCTTCATCCACTTTCTCCCCAAATTTACTTTCTACGTCCCTTGTGTCTTCTTTTTGTTTTTTACTAATTCCTGATGTACTGGGCCTGTTCGGATCCCACCCAGACCTATCATCCTTTCTTTTCCAACCTGCTTGTAATAAGGCTTCTGTTAGCCATTCAGGTGTGTCTGCAAAGTCTCTAAACCTTCTCTCTTCTGAATCTGAAACCTACTCTTTATCTCCTTTATTGTTTCCTAATTGGCCTTTTTTTATGATCTCCTTAATATCTTCAAAATCTGTGTTTTCATTATTTGTTTTAGCTAGTTCTTTACTTTTTGTCTTGCTTTCTACAGTCCTTTTCAAAGCAAGCCATTTCCGACCTACTTTCACCTTTCCTTTCTGGGCTGACACTATAACTTGTTTTTCCCCTGACTCAGTAGGTGCGGCTTGCTTTGATACTGCCACGTCATTGCTTCTCAATTTAGCCTGACAGGAGTCTGGCCTATTTTCTTCACTTTCCACAACAGAAATACCTGGCTCTATAAGACCTCCTGTTCCTTTACTCTTTTGCTGATTATTTTCAAAAACTTTTTTTTAGTCATGCTTGCAACATCTCCCTCTGTCTCCACAGAAGAAATTTTCTCTCATAATTCTTTCTTTTTCCTTGTGTCTGAACTTATTTTCTGGTCTCTAGTGGTATACAAGACAGGGGAGGAGGCCCTGTCCCCTGCCACATCAGCACTTCCTCCTCTACTGTCTGTCTCCAAACTGTGCTACTCCACTCTGCTGTCAGGAAGTCAAGTCCCCTGCTGGCAGAGTTGGGGAATTTCCCTGGTACCCTTGGCAAATTTCCCCCATTCATTAAAAGTACCACAAACAGCCTAATCTGGTTCAGTCAGCTGGTTACCATCTGTATCCCCCCTTCACAGTCACAAAATTTAATAAATAAAAAACATAAGTATTTTGCCTCCTAAAATGTGTTAAGATGCTTTTTTTATTCCTTAAAGGTCCTGATGAATGTAAACAATCCTAATGACTGAAATCAAACTGAGCACTCTGTGGGACCCTAAAATGGTTGTGTCATCCTGGACATCACGATGTCACATTAGCAGGATCCCTCTCCATCACTAATGAGTTTTTCCTTTGAGGGGCAGACCAGGTTTTCCTGGTGCACCCCTTCCCTTCCCATCAAGATGATGTGCTCAGAAGGGGAGGGGGGAAGGAAGGGGAGGGGCCAGGGGATAGAACAATGGTCAGGCAACAGGAAGGGGAAGGGTAAGTGGAGGTACATAATGGACAGCACAGAGGGTTTCATCCACTTTTTGCTGGGGTTTTGATCTACATTTAACTGCAGCACATCGGATTTGCATATTGATTTGAGGTTTGTTCACCAGAAGAGAAAGGTAAGGAAACAAACAACTAAGTTGGTCAAGGATATTTGAAGTGGTTTATTTAAAAAAAAGAACATATATATGTTTTAGATATAGTTTTGGGCAGAATGACATATAAGATATAGGATGAAGGAAAGTGAGAAGCAGGGGTAACTAAGATGCTGTGTAAAAAAAGAAAGAAAAGGTGAGGAAAAAATGCATTGTTCACAGAAGTACAGTGCTAAGGAAAGAGCTGATGTGGAATTAGGAACCTGTTAGTGTAAGGAATTGCATGGTTAACGAATACCAATACAGTGATGGTATTGGTTAGGTTGTAAGTAAAAGTCCAGGTAGCAAGGTTGTTTGCTGCAAGCAGGAGTAAAGTGCTGAGGTGGAAGTATGCTCATTTAGCACAGAAAGTTGTACTGGTAATGATTTTATTGTCTGGATGCAGTGATGGCGTACAGCAGTGACAACGATAGCTAGGTTATGTATGGGACAGAAGTGAGGCGCTAAGGAATAAAGCAGAGGCGTCTCGAGCAGTGCCAGGAAAGTTACGGGAAGTAGGCCACAATATGGGCCCAGTGAGTGGGCATTAAGAAGGGAAGAGACATTAGGAGATTGGACAGTACATGAGTGCGGTAGGGCCTAGCAGGTCAAGGCCAATGAATGGGCTGGGGGAACAAAACGAGACCTGAGGAATGAGCAAGGAATGGCAGGGTCCTGTGTTTAAAAAAAAGCCTGGGGTTGTTCATCGGCTGTTGGTTTAGGAGGGGGGAGCACCCAGAAGGGCTGTAGTGAAGTCCAAAGCACGAGGGTAGCATGGGACCCATGCAGGCAGCCATGTGGCGTGACGTCACATGCTGCACTGTGACTGTGAGTGAGCAGAGCATGGGAAGGTAAAGCAGGGCCAAAGAAAAGGCTGTGGGGGTGTACACTATGGTAAAGCAAGAGAATGAGAAAGAAATCATGGTGGAAAAAGGAGGAAGGTGAGTAGAGGCCTGGGATTGCAGGGCAGTCCCGAAAAAATGCTATGCGTGATGCCACACACCTGGGGGAACCACACGGCTGCACAGAAAGGATCTGAGAAAGCTGGAGGAAGTGCATAGCACTAGCAGAAAAGGCCTAGGGCACTATGGGCAGCAGCAGATGCAGGGGAGGGTAGCAACAGGGGGATAGGCCAGTAATCAGGCCACAAAAGGCAGCAAAAAGGGAACAGCAGGGCCGCAGGTGAGCGGTCGTTGGCTATGAGGGGCCAAAAAAGGGGGAAGTGGACCAGGAATGGAATCAGGGATTGGATGGGCATCGGGGGGTCAGCAGCCTCAGAATGAAGGCATAAAAAAAGAAAGAGGGTAAGCCTGACGACCACAGGAGGCAGCGAGTAAAGAACTGGGGATGGCCATGAGCGGGCAGGGATTCGGGGGCACAAAATAAAAATAGGGCCGGGAGCTTGGAAGGTCAACATACATGGGAGGCCACATGTGGGTCACCTGAGAAGTGGGAAGGCTGTGATCATCTTGAGGGCTGCAGGGAAGGTGCGAGAAGCTGAGCCAAGCAGAGTTTAAAAAAAAAAAAAAATTATATATATATATATATATATATATATGAATAAATAATAATAATAATGTATATATGAAAAGGGGGACCCTTCCACATGAAAGCATGCTGTAACCATAATTTAACAACAGAATCTTTGTTTTCTTCCTGTCAGTTGTCTTCACAGTTGGAAGGATCGAAGGGCATGGCACCAAAAAGGAGGAGGCCCTCAAAGGAAGATGCTTACAGGGCTATAATCGAGTTGGCGGAAAAAGCCAACAGAATGTGGGAACTGGTGAAGGGGAGGAACCAGGGAGGCCCAGGGAGAAAAGAAAAGCAGGAAAGGGAAAAGGGGGCAGAGGGAAACGACCAGAAGAAAGGCCATGCAGTCCCACTAGGGTGCAACCACTAGCAGTGGGACTCACCAAGGTGGCTGATCCAGTACCTCTGCAGCCATGGACCTGGCACCACCAGTACCTTCCTAAGACTAAGTCAGGATCTCCCCTTGGGAACCCAGACCGGATCCCCAGAACATAGTGTTTCCTCCGCAACCCCTTGTGGGTCACCCACCCCCTCAACCACAGGGTGTCATAATGGAGCACCAGGAAGATGACAGGCGACAAAGCTCGGACAAGGATACAGGTAACACACCCAGTGCAGTGAGTGACAGTATGAAAGAATGTATAAGTCAAATTGTGTCAACACTTGGGACAGGAGGTTTAGGGCAAATGGAATTGGCCCTGGCAGATATTAGGATGGAGAAAGAGGTGCCTAAAGGGAATGAAGGGGGTACAGAGAAAGAAGGAAAAGGAACAAGGGAGCTAGATGCCCCCGGGATGAGGGTAGGCAAGCATGTCCCACTGGCCACAAAGGAAAAAATATGGAAAGGAGAGTCTGTGGATATGTTCACTTTGATGAGCCAGGAAGCAGCAGCAAAGTATGAGGAAGTGGAGAACATAGGAAAGAGTAAAATGGCAGCAGCAGTAGTGTTGTTAAGGAAGAAGCAGGAGGACAAATTTACGAAAGGGAAGACTTGGGATGGGTGGTTCGTAGGTTTTGCCACCTTCTCACCCATTGTGCTGGAGAAGAAGCTGAGCTGGGAATCCTGCTCATCACATATTCCCTGATAATAAGGTGGGCAAAGGCAAAAGAGGGGTAGGGTGAATATACTATGACAGATTCTTTCAGCAGAGAATGGCAACATACGGGGATGTAAGATGGGATACAAAGCAATTAGACTTATAGACAGATTATGTAATGGATCAGTCCACACCCGAAGGGGAGTGGTGGAGGAAAGGAGTTATGCTCCAGAGGTGCTGCTGGGCTTACAACAGGGCCTTCTGTTCATGACCTCAATGTTATTTTTGGCATGCATGTTCAAAATGCGAGGGGCATGCATCCAGCAAGCAGATGCAGAATGACATGGGCCCAAAAAGCACAAGGATCCAGGTGTCATAGTTTAGGCCAACAGCTTTTCAGGAGGGACAGGGGTTTAAAAGGCAGGCATGGAATGGGGAGGGAGGGAGGGAGGGTAGGGGGAACACAAGTAGAGGAGGTCAGGATCACTGACTGGCAAAACCAAGCACTGAGCAAGAGAAAGAGACCGGGAGGGTGAAAGGGAGGGAAGACAGAGAGCAGTTTGGGGTGGCCAGAACCACCTTCAGGTTAGAAGCATGGGCAGTTTGGTTGGACAGATATCCAAACAAAAGAGTAGTGGAGATGATCATAAAGGTTTTGCACAGGTTTTTCACTGCAGTGCAAGGTCCCCAGACAAACGAGGGAGGCGAGCAAACTGGGGTCAGTCAAAGGAGGGAAGGGATGTTAAGACAGAAGATAGAGAAAGAAAAGGCAGCAGGAGAATAGAAGGCCCATTTGATAGCCCCCATTGCAGAACATGTGGATCTCACCATTGGGATTGGTACACAAGAAACAAGAAGGAGACTACAGGCTGATTCACCAACTAATCCTATCCAGAAGGGATTCGGTGAATGATTTTATCGGGAGGAGTATAGTAAGATGACATATGCGACATTAAGGGACGAAGACCGATAGTCAAGAAGACTGGGACCGATTGGATTTTAAAATTGGGGTTAGTACTATTTTGACAAAGCCATGCCCATGGAATGTTCTATAGCATGTGCAACATTTGAAGCATGCAGCACCTGTTTGTAGTGGATATTTCAAGAGCAAACTGGGTATAGAACGGTCATCCACTATTTGGATGATTTCTTTTCATCAGTAAGGGGAAAAGGAGACACAACAAACTCTGGACAAGTTTCAAGAGCTGGCAAAGAGTTAGGGTTCCGCTGGCACGGGAAAACAGAAGGGCCCAACAGGGTGCTTGAATTCCTGGGTATTGAGATAGATGCCTCGAGAGAAATATTCAGGCTGCCAGACAAAAAGCTAGAAAAACTGAAACGACTGATCCAGGTACACACCAGCAGGAAAAGGTTACAACTAAAACAAGTACATCAGGTACTAGTACACCTGAACTTTGTCTGCAGGGCTATTGTCCCAGAAAGGGCATTCACAAAAAGGTTAGCAAGGGCTACAGCTGGGGTTGCCAAACCACACCATTAGGTGGACCAGACAAAAGACATCAGAGAGGATTTTAGCGTATGGGAAGAATTCTTCAGGAAGTATAATGGCTGATCTTTCTGGCAAGAGGAGTGGGTGTATAACACAGACCTCGAGCTTTAAACAGATGCAGCCAGGGGCCTAGGCATGGGGGGCTACTTGAGAGGCAGGTGGTTTGCAGAACCAAGGCTTTCTGACTGAGTAATGGAAGGCAAGGTAAGAGATGTAACATTGTTAGAGATCATACCTATCTGGGCATGCACCCTGGTTTGGGGAGGAATTATGGGATCAGAGAGTGGCATTTTGGTGTGACAATAGAGCAGTGGTGGAGGTCCTAAACAATAGGGAGCCAAATCGAAAGCGGTCATGCAAGTCTTGTGACGTTTAGTGTTAAGGGCATTGCAGCTGAACATGTCATTCAGAGCAAAACACATAGAAGGGGTACAATACCTGGCTGACAGCTTTCCCATCTGTAGATGGACTGTTTTCAGAGGCTGGCGCCAACAGCAGAGAGCAAAAACACCCATACCAATGAACATCTGGGATGTTGGCAAGAAAGACGGAACTGTTGTTTCGCAACTCATGGCGCCTCGGACTCTGAGGGCCTACGATGGGCCTGGCGAGTGTTTTAAACATTCAGGGTAACACACCATCTGGAGGTAAGTAGGCCACTGACAGATGAACAATTAGGGAAGTTCACCATAGAGCAATGGCAGAAAGGAACAGCCCACGATACAATGGGGGTCTATTTGGCAGGGATTATTATTATCTGCAATCTGAAGGGATGGAAGGATCTGACAAAATCAAAGTTCATTAGAAGAATGATGCAGGGATGGGGTAGGTTGAAATAAGGTCTAGTAGACAATAGAAGACCAATAGGGAGCAGTTGCTAGCAAAACTAAAGGATGTGCTACCGCAAACGCATATCAAAGACCGAGGCCAGCTATTTCAAACGATTTATGTGGTGATGTTTGCAGGGGCCATGAGGGTGAGTGAGGTGGTAGGCCATGGCAAAAAAGACAAGGAAGGGGGATTAGAATGGGAAGATGTAAGCTGGGGGATGAAGGAGATACAGATCAGGATTAAGAGGTCAAAGACAGATCAAAGGGGACAGGGTTGCATGGTGACACTAAAGAAATATGTAGAGGGTGCAGTGTGCCCAGTGCAGGCTTTGTGGGCTTTCGCTGCAGAGCATGGGAACAGGACAGGGAGATTATTTGTGCATGGCGATGGGAGAAGGGTCATAGGTTATCAAGTCACAGCATTGTTCAAAAAAGGCATGCAATTCCTGGGGGAGGATCTGGTTAATTATTCATCCCACTCCTTGTGGATTGGGGCTGCCTCACAGTAGGCAGCGGCAGGTGAAACTGTGAACAGTATTTCGAAAAAGGAGGCTGGTGGTCTACCAGTTATATGAGATACATTCAATCACTGCAGTGTGGAGATTAAGGTTTTACCTATGTTTTGTTACAGATCTGGAGACAAATGGGGAGAGAGGACAGGGAAATGGATACTATGGTGAAGAAGCTAAGACCATATATAAGATCATTATTTTTGCAGGTCCTCAACACCATAACTTCATAGCAGTGTCAACATCATGCATTGTATAGAATTGGACATCCTGCAAACATGCAATATCAATGTGATACTCTTTTAGTACAGAAAAAGTGACCAGATGTCTCCAGACATTCCTAATACTATTCACATTTATAGTGGTTACATTAAACAGGAAATGTTGAGCCAGTCAAGAGGGTGAAAACAAATGTTAACAGTTGTTTTCCCAACAGAACAAAAAAACAAACAAACAAACAAACATCAAGTCACAGCTTGCTTACCCAATCGCTGGCTACGTCAGGGCACAGTCCCTGTATTTTTCGTTTTAGTTCTTGCCGCCTGCACTTTCACAGGTGTACACTCCTCATCAGAATCCGATGAAGGCCTCCTCTGGGAAGAGAAAGTTGAAGAGGATTCTGAGTCTTCTCCGTGATCAGACTCCTGCAGCAGTAACACCTCATATGTATTGGAAAGCAGCACCACCACTAGTATCCCTCCCAGATGTTGTACCTTAGCTTTAGGTTTTACAGTCTTCATGGTTCACTTTCTTGATGCCACAGTAGTCATATTAGGAGATGGAATATCCTGTATGTTAGAGTCATTAACCAGTGGTATGGAAGTGTCATCTGAAACCTGTAGCAATATATCAACTTCTGTAACATCCATAAGGAACAGGTCCTCTGTAACCAGACTGGGCTCAACATCCTGATCAACTCGGTCACCTCCCTGCATGGTACTCACAGGGTTTGGGGGTTACATGATGCTGAATCCTCAATCAGAACATCAGAAAGAGTATCAGTGGCCTGGGCTGGCTGGCCCTCATGCTGTAGCCTAGTCTGTTCTCAAACCGACCTCTGTACAGTAATACTGACTGACTGAGCTTTCTCCACCATTAGTTCTTGATTCGGATGATCAGTCTTGTTATGGGTAGCCATTCACAAACCTGAAACCCATGCCCTGGGAGGTCACAAAGATTGCACATCTGTTAATTTGTGTAATCTTTACTGGAATGGCCACACTCCATGCACAGGAAGAACTTCATCCTGTCGCATGCATTACTTAAATGCATTTGGGAGCCACAAAAAAACAAGTCTTTGGCTCACCTTGGTAAAAACAGTGGCCCTGCTCATTACCAAAGAAAAATGCACTGGAGAGGTGCTTCGGACCTTGAGAGCCTAATCTAAGTCACACCTTAAATCTTCATCTCCCTGTCCAGATATCTTCATCAACTAGGAATGGGGAGAGATCACCCAAAACATCACACTTGTTCTGTAGAGCCAGTATCTGACATCATGCCTCCCTCATTTCTAAATAAAACAGTGACTTGTTTTATAGTGGATTTAGTAATCGGGAGGGCATGAAATGGACTCCATAAAGCTGAATGTTTTTTTTTTTTCATTTGCAGTCCAAAATTGATTAAGTCCAGCAGGGGTCTCAAAACTAATGTCGTAAACCGTATCCCCCGATGCATAAATCAAAGTGTAGATATAATTGGAAAAAAAACTGCAGTGAATCATTGATCAAAGTTTTTCCAATGTATATTCTATCTGGCGGGAGAGGCAGATCCCCAGATACTGGAGGCTGACCACATTTTTCATTGTGCTGGGTAGTTCATAGAAAACACTAGGTCTCTTCTGTGAAACTGCTACCATAACTGCATAGGTTGGGCCCTAGTCGTACCTTCCATCAGGACAGGTATTGCTTAGTCCACCTGATCACCCCAAGAAGCTGAAGCCACTTGAGGTCCATCAACATTAAGGTGGGTTCCTCCTTCCATCTCCAATGGTGGTTCAGAAAGTATAGGAATTAAACCAACTACTGCTGGTGCATTCACTTCATCTTGTGCACTGGGCTCCACCGCATTTGGTAATGGGCCAGTATCCACTACAGTGGGAGCTACAACCTCTGATGGATCCAGAATCCAGGCCCTTTCCTCCACTTTTTCCACCCAACATTCGATAAAGCCAAGTCCACTGTCAATCCTTCTGGTCTAGCCTCTTGTACTTCGACTGAAGAAAAACTTCTTTCTCCCTCTCAGTAGTCCCACAACATCTCCCATTCTGCCCTGACATTCTGGTTCACCTGTCACACAGTGTTGCTTTCCAGCAGTAAAATTGCATTTAGGATTAATCATCAGGGTAGGCGAAATGCTAGACATATCAGCCATACTCACTGTGGGTGAATTCTGAACAGCAGTCACCAGGAGTTCCCTCAGGGCAGCAGAAGCTTCAGTTTGAACAGCTTGCATACTTTTTTCCACAAGCTGGGGTGTTGTCTCCACTGAAACAGCACACGGACAAATTGCTGCGTTATGCATCACAAAGACCTCAGTCAGCACAGTGGAAGCTGCTTCATTCAGGCTATCCTATACACACAAAGGCTCAACAAGCATCACACAGTTCCCACCACCTCTTCCAGGAGTCAATAAAACCATCAGCAGCCACTGTTGCTGCTCCAAACTTAAAGCCTGTACAAATTCACCTCTTGCTGTAATCCAGCCACTTGTAAATCCATATATTCATTCTAAGACTGCTTAGCAACACCATAGCTCGTAAGTCAGAATATCAAGCATAGTTTCATACATAATCTTCTGTTCTGGACATGCTGGGTGACAGATCCATTCCACTGTAGGTCTGCCAGCCATCTGAGTAGGATCCAAACTTTCCTCCATCACACCAGCACCCCCTACCAAAAGTAGGAGGCAAGTTTTTATTAAAAAAAACACTTTTTTCTAAAACCAAAGCAAATCACACAGCCATTATGATATCTATGTTCTTTACCCAATTCCAGTAACATTTTTCCTCAGGTCTCTTGCTTTATCTTCTCCCCAAAATTTACATTCATCTTGAAAAATTGTATCTACTTCATTTTGAAACTAAAAAAAAATCATGTACAGTCAAATCCTTATTCTGCAAAAATCTTGAGCTTTTATTTTGCCATATAGACCATTTAAAAACTGCCAAAATAATATAGACTGTATTTTTATTAACTTTTTCCCATTCTTTTGTTAACTGACAGTAAATCAAAATCTCACATGTCATATTTTTAAAAGCTTGCATCCCCCAATAACTGGCTACCATACCCCAAAAAGGTTTAATAAAATCACAATCAAAAAATAAATGCTGCATGCTTTCCTCTTTTGTCCCACAATCTCTTTCTCCATATATTCTTTCCTCCATTATTTTGTGTTTATGGTTACCTCTCACGTTTAACTTCTCATGACTACACATCCATACTATATCTTTAATTTTTCCTGAAATTCTTTTTCTAATGTAACAGCTAAAATTTGCTGCGCTTTTATTCCTTTTTCTACATTAAAAACATGTTTATCCCAGAAATTCCTCTCCATAATTCCTTTATACATCTGTTTCCTGTTACCCCAATTAGAGCATCCACTGTTACCCCCACTGAGTTAAATACTACCTTCCAATTTCCATATATACATATATATATATATTGGCCACACTTGACCTCCTACTATATTCCCTTTCTTCCCAATGCATTTAATGAAAGGTACATTCTATTGCTGTGTTAACCAAGACCAAGTTTTGTTCTCACCTTTTACTAATGGTACAATATTTGAAAAAAAAAACATAAATATTAATATAAAAAACAATTGGATTTATCATGTTTAAGCCCCCATCTTTTTTGGTTGTATACATTATCCCCCTTTTAATAGAATTTAACTTGCTACCCCACAATAACCAAAAAGGAAGACTTTGAATTTTGGATTGCATTTGGACTGGAACTGGAAAAATGTATGCTTAAAATAAAAATATTGGGACAATAAACATGTTTAATAAGTACATTCTTTTCTCACATCATACTCCAGTGTTTCCATTTATGTACTGTTATTTGGGCTATTTGATACTTTCCTTTCCAGTTTTGTTGTATTGCATCATCTCCTCCAAATCTTATTCCCAGCACCTTAATGCTTCCTTCTTCTATCTCCAAATCTCCTCTTTTCTTTGTCTCCACTGCCCCTAGGAATAAATTATACTTTTCCCTTTATTTATCTTAATCCCTGTATATTGGTTAGACTTCTCTACTGTCTCTATTAACTTATCCACAGAACTCTGATCTTTTACTAAAACTATACAATAATCTGCATAAGCACTTGTTTTACTCAGTTCCCTATTTTGCCGTACAATACTTTTAATCTCTCTCTCTCTCCACCTCTATTCTCCTCAGAAGTGGGTCTAGACAAAATACATATAGTAGGGGACTTAATGGGCACCCTTGCCGAACCCCATTCCTTATATACATTGAAGCCCCTAGATGCCCGTTAGCCATAGGACAAATTTGCGTTTCCTTATATATTGCTTTTATTAGACTAATGAAGTCTGTTGGAATTTGAAATTTTTCTAAGGTGTGCCATATATACTAATGCATTACAACATCAAATGCCATTTCTTGATCCAAGGCATACAAATACCCTTGCAAAGAATCCTCTTGTCCTTTATTTATGACTTCTCTAATATAAATTACATTTTGTTGTATGCTCTCTCCAGGAATAGCACACGTTTGAGACTGCATTATCAATTTCTATGAAAAAGTCCTTAACCTATTATTTATTATCTTGGCTAAAATGTTGTAATTTGAAGTCAATAAACTAATGGGCCTCCAATTTTTAAGTTGTGTTTTGTCTCATTTTTTTATGCCAACAAATAGTTATTCCTTTTTTCATGCTTTCTGCCAAATTGTCTCCATTCATTATAAAATTGTATACTCTTGTTAAAATGGGAGCTATTTGTTTTTCCAAAATTTTATAGAACATATTTGGAATCCCATCCACCCAGGTGCCATGTTATTTGACAAAGATTTTATTGCCTCTTTCACTTCTTCTTCTTCTTTTATTTCCCCCTTTATCACCTCTGCCTCACCTTCCTCCAACTCTGGCATCTCAATTGTCATAAAAAAAATCCTCACTTTTCCTACTTCTTTGTTGCTGGTATTTTTCTTTCAAAAACTCTTGTACCGTACATTCAACATTTTCTATATCTGTATGTATCCTCCCTTTACCATCCTGTAATTTGTACATAATTAGATTTTCTATTCTTTCTTTACTACTATCATTAGGATTTGTATGATATTTTGTTCCCTGGGTGCCACTTTTTCTTCCATAATTAAAGGCATAACTATTATATTGGTATTCTTTCATTTTAACCGTAATTTCTTTAATTTGTTTAAATTCATCCACCTCATTTTTAACCTTCCTCATCATAAGTTTATATAATCTAGCACTTAATTTTGAATACTTCCCATAATTTGTTGCCTCTGCTCTCTGCCCTTCTTCAATCATATATTGTTTAATTTCATTTTAAGTATCTTCCCACCATTCTGTTCCACTATCATATAATTCCATAACTATTTACTTATCTTCCAGTATTATTTTCATCTTTTCTTTACAAGTGTCTTCTTGTAGTTTAGCTGTATTCATCCTCCAATAGCCTTTTCCTATTCTCGTCCTAATCCCCAAGTTAATTTAAACTTCTAATGCCATATGATCTGATGCCTCAATCAATATACTCATACTATCAACTACCTTCATTTTTTGTACCATCCAGAAATCTATACTGAGTAGAACGTGAACCCTTGAAATATGTGAGTTCTTCTTTTTCCTTTTAACTTATATCCATCCTCCTCCCAGCTTTATCTAACATTCTTTTCAAGTGAGTCATATCACAAAAAACATTTGATGTTGCCTTCCTCAATCTGCTCTAACCAACAGTTAAAGTCTCCCCCCACACCACAAGTTTTGAAGTACGCAGATAAGCCTCTATTTGACCCATTATCATATTCCTTTCTTTTTTCCTTTGTGGATTATAAATTACAATAATTCTCACAGAATTCTTTTTTTAAGATAACATCAACAATCATAGCTCTTCCAGGTACCAAGTCTATTACTTTTAAAATCTGAACATCATGAGAAGAGAAAGCTACCCCCAACCCTGTATGTACACCTATCTATCCCACAGGACCATAAGGATGGTCTCCATGTCCAGTCTGGCTGAGTTTACTGAATTTCTTCTGTAGTGTATAATCTTGAGTCTTGGAATACATATAAGTCACTTTTCAAGTCACACAGTATCTTAAAAGTCACCAGCCTCCTCCTTCTATTTTTAATACTATTTCTATTATGAGTGTGGCATTTTAAACTTCCCATTTTGTTTTCCTCTCACTGTCAACATGTCTCTTTAGATTTTTTCCTTTTCTTTGACACCTGCATGTCTGTTGTGTCCCCATCTTCCTCTCTCACACCTTCAGAAAGATCCCTGTTGGACCAGTCAGAGCCCTCCTCCATAGTGGACCATTCCTTGTCTTGTAATAAGGTCTATTTATTTGTTAAATCTACACCTTCACAGTCTTTTTACAATTACATTATCTGTTTTGCTATACTCTTATTCTTGTTTTTAGATCTTGTAATCATAGTAAATCCCATTTCTGTTTTTGTCTTTCCTTCCATTTTAAAAGTCCCTGTTTCTCCTTTTGTTTCTTTTTGTTCTGGTATTACCAACCCTTTGGTCTGAGGTTGTACCTTTTTTCCTTTATCCATGTCCTCTTTGATAATGGCTTCCCTTATCACCTTATTTTGCTTCTCTTTCTCTTTCTGTGCCACAGCCAGGTAGACCTATTGCTCTACTCTTTCTTCAGGTTCTGAGCAGTTATGTGAGGCCCAGGGACATTTTGCAAAGGTATGCCCTTCCCCTCTTCACACAAACTACATTTAACTTGGTTTGTGCATTCCACCCCCAAATGCCCAACAACCCCATGTAGGCCACACTTGACTTTACCACAGACATTACTTAAGTGACCTCACTCTCCACATTTGTAGCAGCCTGCACTTGGCCTGCATTAAAAACAATGCCTCTATCTTGGCCTAGAAAGAAACAGTTTGGCAAATGTTGAATTTCCCCATCTATTTGTTTAAGTGTTAGTTTATATTTCCTTCCACCTGTCCACAGACCGTCTTCATCCTATATCGGTTCCAGCAGCCCATGCATTACACTCCTCTGCTTGATCCAGAAATTAATGTCGACCACATTAACGCCTTCATTTCAAAATAACACGGTCACTTTCTTAAAAGCAGCTTTTGTTAAGGGAATAAATGAGAAATCCTTCCATAAATCTGTATATTCCATTTGCTGATATAATTTCCAAAAATGATCCAACCCTCCTCCATGTTTAAAACTTATGTCAAATTCTGTACTTCCTGGTACATGAATAAGGGCATATATTTCATATAGATAAACCTTTATTTTATTCATTAAGAGTTCTTTCCAAATAAAAATTCTGTTTGGCACATCCTCCAAGGACCCTTTAAATCTCAAGCGTAATGCATTTCTTCTTTTAGCTTCCTGCGGTTTTGTATATTTAGGAAATAATCTTTCTTTAGTATTCCCACCCCATGGTTTCTCCTGCTGGCCTTCCCTTTCCCCTTCCTCCTGCATTTCTTTATCTGTTAATATTGTTTTCTGCTCAAGCTCCATAGATGACTCTTCATTATCGCTATCAAGTCCATCAAAAATTATCTCTTTTGTTTTATCTGCCTCTGATGTTACATCTTTCTGTTTTTCAGCTTCATCCACTTTCTGCCCTAATTTACTTTCTACGTCCCTGGTGTCTTCTTTTTGTTTTTTACTAATTCCTGATGTACTGGGCCTGTTCGGATCCCACCCAGACCTATCATCCTTTCTTTTCCAACCTGCTTGTAATAAGGCTTCTGTTAGCCATTCAGGTGTGTCTGCAAAGTCTCTATACCTTCTCTCTTCTGAATCTGAAACCTACTCTTTATCTCCTTTATTGTTTCCTAATTGGCCTTTTTTTATGATCTCCTCAATATCTTCAAAATCTGTGTTTTTGTTATTTGTTTTAGCTAGTTCTTTACTTTTTGTCTTGCTTCCTGCAGTCCTTTTCATGGCAAACCATTTCTGACCTACTTTCACCTTTCCTTTCTGGGCTGACACTTTCACTTGTTTTTCCTCTGACTCAGTAGGTGTGCCTTGCTTTGATACTGCCATGTAATTGCTTCTCAATTTAGACTGACAGGAGTCTGGCCTATTTTCTTCACTTTCCACAACAGAAATACCTGGCTCTATAAGACCTCCTGTCCCTTTACTCTTTTGCTGATTATTTTCAAAAACTTTTTTTAGTCACGCTTGCAACATCTCCCTCTGTCTCCACAGAAAAAAATTTCTCTCATAATTCTTTCTTTTTCCTTGTGTCTGAACTCATTTTCTGGTCTCTAGTGGTATACAAGACAGGGGAGGAGGCCCTCTCCCCTGCCACATCAGCACTTCCTCCTTCTCCTCTGCTGTCTGGCTCCAAACTGTGCTACTCCACTCTGCTGTCAGGAAGTCAAGCTCCCAGCTGGCAGAATTGGAGAATTTCTCTGGTGCCTTGGGCAAATTTCCCCCATTCATTAAAAGTACCACCAACAGCTTAATCTGGTTTAGTTTCAGCTGGTTACCATCTGTATCCCCCCTTCCCCAGTCCCCTGGTGATCACCCCAAGAAGCTGAAGCCACTTGAGGTCTATCAACATTAAAGGGTGGGTTCCCTTCTTCCATCTCCAATGGTGGTTCAGAAAGTATAGGAATTAAGCTAACTACTGCTGGTGCATTCACTTCATCTTGTGCACTAGGCTCCACTGCATTTAGTAATGGACCAGTATCCACTACAGTGGGAGCTACAGCCTCTGATGGATCCAGAATCCAGGCCCTTTCCTCCACTTTTTCCACCCAGCATTCGATAAAGCTGAGTCAGCTGTCAATCCTTCTGGTCTAGCCTCTTGTACTTCGACTGAAAAAAAACTTCTTTCTCCCTCTCAGTAGTCCCGCAACATCTCCCATTCTGCCATGACATTCTGGTTCACCTGTCACACAGTGTTGCTTTCAAGTAGTAAAATTGCATTTAGGATTAATCATCAGGGTAGGTGAAATGCTAGACATGTCAGCCGTACTCACTGTGGGTGAATTCTGAACAGCAGTCACCGGGAGTTCCCTCAGGGCAGCAGAAGCTTCAGTTTGAACAGCTTGTATACTTTTTTCCACAAGCTGGGGTGTTGTCTGCACTGAAATAGCACACAGACAAAGTGCTGCATCAAGCATCACAAACACCTCAGTTGGCACAGTGGAAGCTGCTGCATTCAGGCTATCCTATACACACAAAGGCTCAACAAGCATCACACAGTTCCCACCACCTTTTCCAGGGGTCAATAAAACCAACAGCTGCCACTGTTGCTGCTTCAAACTTAAAGCCTGTACAAAATCCACCTCTTGCTGTAATCCAGCCACTTGTAAATCCATGTATTCATTCTCATACTGCTTAGCAACACCCATAGCTTCGTAAGTCAGAATATCAAGCATAGTTTCGTACATAATCTTCTGTTCTGGACATGCTGGGTGACAGATCCATTCCCCTGCAGGTCTGCCAGCCATCTGAGTAGGATTCAAACTTTCCTTCATCAACACCAGCGCCCCCTACCAAAAGAGTAGGGCAAGTTTTTATTAAAAACAAATGCACTTTTTTCTAAAACCAAAGCAAATCACACAGCCATTATGATATCTATGTTCTTTACCCAATTCCAGTAACATTTTTCCTCAGGTCTCTTGCTTTTTCTTCTTCCATAATTTACATTCATCTTGAAAAATTGTATCTACTTCGATTTGAAACTAAACAAAATCATGTACAGTCAAATCCTTATTCTGCAAAAATCTTGAGCTTTTATTTTGCCATATAGACCATTTAAAACTGCCAAAATAATATAGACTTTATTTTTATTAACTGTTTCCATTCTTTGTTAACTGACAGTAAATCAAAATCTCACATATCATATTTTTAAAAGCTTGCATCCCCCAATAACTGGCTACCATACCCCAAAAAGGTTTAATAAAATCACAATCAAAAAATAAATGCTGCATGCTTTCCTCTTTTGTCCCACAATCTCTTTCTCCATATATTCTTTCCTCCATTATTTTATGTTTATGTTTACCTCTCACGTTTAACTTTTCATGACTACACATCCATACTACATCTTTAATTTTTCCTGAAATTCTTTTTTCTAATGTAACAGCTAAAATTTGCTGTTCTTTTATTCCTTTTTCTACCTTAAAAATGTGTTTTTCCCAGAAATTCCTCTCCATAATTCCTTTATACATCTGTTTCCTGTTACCCCTAATTAGAGCATCCATTGTTACTCCCACTGGGTTAAATACGTCCTTCCAATTTCCTCTTATATATATATATATATATATTGGCCACACTTGACCTCCTACTATATTCCCTTTCTTCCCAATGCATTTAATGAAAGGTACATTCCATTGCTGTGTTAACCAAGACCAAGCTTTGTTCTCACCTTTTACTAATGGTACAATATTTGAAAAAAAAAATATTAATATAAAAAACAATTGGATTTATCATGTTTAAGCCCCCATCTTTTTTGGTTCTATACATTATTCCCCTTTTAATAGAATTTAACTTGCTACCCCACAATAACCAAAAAAGAAGACTTTGAATTTTGGATTGCATTTGGAATGGAACTGGAAAAATGTATGCATAAAATAAAATATTTGGACAATAAACATTTTTAATAAGTACATTCTTTTCTCTCACATCATACTCCAGTGTTTCCATTTATGTACTGTTATTTGGGTTATTTGGAAGGCGAGTAGAGGCCTGGGAGCGCTGGGCAGTTCTGAAAAAATGCTCTGCAAGATGTCACATGCCCGGGGGACCCACACGGCTACACAGAAAGGATCTGAGCAAGCTGGGGGAAGTGCATAGCACTAGCAGAAAAGCTCTAGGGCACCACAGGTAGCAGCAGATGCTGGGGAGGGTAGCATTGGGGAGATAGGTCAGTAATCAGGCCACAAAAGGCAGCCCGAGGGGAACAGCAGGGCTGCAGGTGAGTGGCCATTGGCTATGAGGGGCCAAAAAAGGGGGAAGTGCGCCAGGAATGGAATCAGGCATTGGATGGGCATTGGGGGGGTCAGCAGCCTCGCAATGAAGGCATAAAAAAAAGAAAGGGGTAAGTCTGAAGACCACAGGAGGCAGCAAGTAAAGAACTGGGGATGGCCATGAGCAGGCAGAGGTTCAGAGGCACAAAAAAAATAGGGGGCTGGGGGCTTGGAAGGTCAACAGAGATGGGAGGCCACATGCTGGTCACCTGAGACATGGGAAGGCCATGATCATCTTGAGGGCTGCAGGGAAGGTGTGAGAAGCTGAGCCAGGCAGAGTTTTAAAAAAAAATAATAATAAATAATAATAGTAAATATATATATATATATATATATATATATATATATATATATGAATAAATAATAATAATATATATGAAGGACCCTTCACATGAAGGCATGCTGTAACCATAATTTAACAACGGAATCTTTTTTTTCTTCCTGTCAGTTGTCTTCACAGTTGGAAGGATCGAAGGGGATGTTGCCATCTGTTTTAGATCAGAACTGGGCCTAGTGGAGGTACCGGTGGGAACTACCAAATCCTTTGAATGTATCATGGGCGAGGGTGTGGGGTGCAGGATACTTCTCGTATACCATCCACCAGGTGATGGGAATGTTTTCCTGTGGGAAGTCGCGGACCTTGTTGTCGACCTGACATTGGGGTCCCCAGATGGTTGGTTCTGGGGACTTCAATGCCTGGGTTGACGATGAGGTCTCACAGTTTGGTCAAGACTTCCTCCAGTTAATGATGTCACTGGGCTTCACACAGGTCATTTCCTCCTTGACCCATATTGGTGGTCACTCACTGGATTTGGTGTTCCTTCTGGGGATGGAGATATCCGACCTGGTGGTGGAACCAGTCGGATGGTCTGATCATCACTCCATTGGGCTCAGTTTTGTGGCCACCTCTTGTTGGCTGGCCCCTATGGAGATGGTCCGGTATCGCCCTTTAAGGGGTGTTTCCCCTGACAGCCTGATGGCGGTGCTGGACCTATCGAGCTTACCGAGAGATTGCATGGATCCAGGAGAGCTGGTACTTGCCTATAATGAGGCGGTGGCAGGGGCCCTGGATTCCATTGCTCCTGTTCGTGTTCGTCCTCTCACTCTTCGACCCAAGTCTCCTTGGTTTGATGAGACTTTGAGGGAGTTGAGGAGAGTTGGACGAAGGTTGGAGAGGTGCTGGCGGAGGTCGGGTCAGGATTGTGACAGACTTAGTTTGATGGATCACTATGTGATCTATCAATCAGCAATCTCTAGTAAGAAGGCAGAATTCCTGTCCAGAGAGATTGCTGCTGCACAGAATAGACCAGCTCAGCTCTTCCGGACTGTGGACAGATTGTGCAATCCAATCTGTCTGCAGCCCAGAAGAGTGTTTTCTCAAGAACGGTGTGAGGAGCTTGCTCTATTCTTTTCAGATAAGGTTGCCACAATCAGATCGGACATCCATCTAACCCTCTCTAATGAGAGTAGTGATGGTCAGCAGGAGATGTCGGACACCCAGTTTGTGTGGTCTGACTTCGGCCTTCCCACAATTGAAGAAATTGTGATGATCATACAATTATTGCGTCCGACCAACTGTAGTTTGGATCCGGGCCCCACACATCTCTTAGTGGGGTGTGTGGATAAAATCAGCCTCATCCTAGCTGAGATAGTCTGTAGGTCCATGGAGATGGGGATTTTTCCAAATCCTCTAAAGGAGGCGGTGGTCCAGCCCCTCCTTAAGAAATCCTCCTTGGACCCGGACTGCCTGGCAAACTACAGGCCTGTCTCTAACTTACCCTTTGTTGGTAAAGTTATTGAGAAGGTGGTTGCTTTTCAGTTAAATGATCATTTGACCAGCCACAATCTCTATGATTCTCTCCAGTCCAGATTTAGAAAAAGACATAGTACCGAGACAGTTCTGATTCGGGTGCTAAATGACCTCCTAATAGCGAGAGATCGAAGATCTCGTTCCATTCTGGTCCTTCTTGATCTCTCTGCAGCATTTGATACTGTAGACCATGGTGTGCTATTGGAACGCCTGTGGTCTATCTGTGGACTGTCTGGTACAGTCCTCAGTTGGTTGGTCCTACTGAGGGTAGGACTCAGAGAGTGGTGTCTGGGATTTTTCCTCAGCATCATTCTCCCTATCCTGTAGGGTACCGCAGGGTTCCATTTTGGCACCCATGTTGTTTGCAGTATATATGCTGCCATTAGGAGCGATTATTAGGCGGTATGGTCTGAGTTTTCACTGCTATGCAGATGATACTCAGCTGTACATGTCCTTTGCACCCGGTCAAGATGCTGCCTTTTGGTCTTTAATAACTGTCTTGCTGAAATCCAGGACTGGATGAATGTGAGTTGGCTGAGGTTGAACCCTGATAAAACTGAAGTGTTGGTTGTGGGCCAGGATCGCCGGGAGGCGGGTTTATTGGTTGGATTACCCTCGGGTTTATGGCTCGGGGATATCCCGCTAATTACCTCAGCCTGAGTGCGGAATCTGGGCATTGTATTTCATGACCACTTGACATTTAAATCTCAGGTGTCAGTGGTTGTCAAAACCTCTTTTTACCATCTGAGGAACATCGCCCGGGTGAAACACCTGGTTCCCCCTGACGATCTGCCTATTTTGGTCCATGCCTTCGCTACCTCCCGCCTTGACTACTGCAACTTGCTCTACCTAGGGCTTCCTGGGATTGAGATTCGCCGCCTGCAGCTAGTGCAGAATGCCGCAGCCAGGCTGTTGATGGGCTCATCTAGGGCCAGTCATATAACGCCTGTGCTCCGTGGTCTGCACTGGTTGCCAGTTTGCTGGCGAATCACTTTCAAGGTCGGTTTGCTGACCTATAAGGCCCTACATGATCAGGGACCAGTTTACCTGAAAGATCTCCTTCATCCCTACTGTCCCTCCCGCTCTCTCCGTTCCACTGACGAGAGATTGCTAGAGATTCCCAGGGTTCGTTTAAAAACTTCAGAGGCAAGATCATTTAGTTTTATGGCCCCGAACCTGTGGAATTCTCTACCTCATCAGGTGCGGGAAAGCCCTACTGTCCATAGTTTTAAAGAATCTTTAAAGACTCACCTCTTTAGTAAAGCATATAATGATTTTTAATATTGTTGTTTATTGTATTTGTAATTGTTTTATCTAGTATTGTACAGGCACCTTGGTTTTTAGAAAGGCGCCTTAAAAAAATAAATAAAGATTGAGATTGAGATTGAAGGACATGGCACCAAAAAGGAGCAGGCCCTCAAAGGAAGATGCTTACAGGGCTATAATCGAGTTGGAGGAAAAAGCCAACAGAATGTGGGAACTGGTGAAGGGGAGGAACCAGGGAGGCCCAGTGAGAAAAGAAAAGCAGGAATGGGAAAAGGGGGCAGAGGGAAATGACCAGAAGAAAGGCCATGCAGTCCCACTAGGGTGCAACCACTAGCAGTGGGACCCACCATGGTGGCTGATCCAGTACCTCTGCAGCCCATGGACCTGGCACCACCAGTACCTTCCTAAAATCAAGTCAGGATCTCCCCTTGGGAACCCATACCGGATCCCCAGAACATAGTGTTTCCTCTGCAACCCTTTGTGGGTCACCCACTCCCTCAACCACAGGGTGCCATAATGGAGCACCAGGAAGATGACAGGTGACAAGGCTTGGACAAGGATACAGGTAACACACTCAGTGCAGTGAGTGACAGTATGGAAGAATATATAAGTCAAATTGTGTCGGAACTTGGGACAGGAGGTTTAGGGCAAATGGAATTGGCCCTGGCAGAGATTAGGATGGAGAAAGAGGTGCCTAAAGGGAATGAAGGGGATACAGAGAAAGAAGGAAAAGAAACAAGGGAGATAGATGCCCCCAGGATGAGGGTAGGCAAGCATGTCCCACTGGCCACAAAGGAAAAAATATGGAAAGGAGTGTCTGTGGATATATTCGCTTTGATGAGCCAGGAAGCAGCCACAAAGTATGAGGAAGTGGAGAACATAGGAAAGAGTAAAATGTCAGCAGCGGTAGTGTTGTTAGGGAAGAAGCAGGAGGACAAATTCACAAAAGGGAAGACTTGGGATGGGTGGTTCATAGGTTTTGCCACCTTCTCACCCATTGTGCTGGAGAAGAAGCTGGAGCTGGGAATCCTGCTCATCACATATTCCCTGATAATAAGGTGGGCAAAGGTAAAAAGGGGGGTAGGGTGAATATACTATGACAGATTCTTTCAGTAGAGAATGGCAACATACGGGGATGTAAGATGGTATGCAAAGCAATTAGACTTATAGACAGATTATGTAATGGATCAGTCCACACCCGAAGGGGAGTGACAGATGAAAGGAGTTATGCCTCAGAGGTGCTGCTGGGCTTACAACAGGGCCTTCTGTTCATGACCTCAATGTCATTTTTGGCACACATGTTCGAAATGCGGGGGGCATGCACCCAGCAAGCAGATGCAGAATGAAATGGGCCCAAGGAGCACAAGGATCCAGGTGTCATAGTTTAGGCCAACAGCTTTTTCGGAGGGACAGGGGTTTAAAAGGCAGGCATGGAACAGGGGAGGAGGAGGGAGGTAGGGAAACACAAGTAGAGGTCAGGATCACTGACTGGGAAAACCAAGCACTGAGCAAGAGAAAGAGACCAGGGAGGTGAAAGGGAGGGAAGACAGAGAGCAGTTTGGGGTGGCCAGAACCACCTTCAGGTTAGAAGCATGGGCAGTTTGGTTGGACAGATATCCAAACAAAACAGTAGTGGAGATGATCATAAAAGGTTTTTGCACAGGTTTTTCACTGCAGTGCAACGGTCCCAGACAAGCGAGGGAGGCGAGCAACCTAGGGTCAGTCAAAGGGAGGGAAGGGATGTTAAGACAGAAGATAGAGAAAGAAAAGGCAGCAGGGAGAATAGAAGGCCCATTTGATACCCCCCATTGCAGAACATGTGGATCTCACGATTGGGATTGGTACACAAGAAACAAGAAGGAGACTACAGGCTGATTCACCACCTATCCTATCCAGAAGGGGATTTGATGAATGATTTTATCGGGGAGGAGTATAGTAAGGTGACATATGCGACATTAAAGGACGAAGTCTGGATAATCCGAGAAGACTATTTAAAATTGGGGGTTAGTACTTTTTTGACAAAGCCATGTCCATGGAATGTTCTATAGCATGTGCAACATTTGAAGCATTCAGCACCTGTTTGCAGTGGATATTTCAAGAGAAAACTGGGTATAAAATGGTCATCCACTATTTGGATGATTTTCTTTTCATCGGTAAGGGGAAAAGAGAGACACAACAAATGCTGGACAAGTTTCAAGAGCTGTGCAAAGAGTTAGGGGTTCCGCTGGAACTGGGAAAAACAGAAGGGCCGAACAGGGTGCTTGAATTCCTGGGTATTGAGATAGATGCCGCGAGAGAAATATTCAGGCTGCCAGACAAAAAGGTAGAAAAACTGAAAGGACTGATCCAGGTACACACCAGCAGGAAAAGGTTACTACTAAAACAAGTACAGCAGGTACTAGTACACCTGAACTTCATCTGCAGGGCTATTGTCCCAGAAAGGGCATTCACAAAAAGGTTAGCAAGGGCTACAGCTGGGGTCGCCAAACCACACCATTGGGTGGATCTGACAAAAGATGTCAGGGAGGATTTTAGCATATGGAAGGGATTCCTCAGGAAGTATAATGGTTGATCTTTCTGGCAAGAGGAGTGGTGTATAACACAGACCTTGAGCTTTACACAGATGCAGCCGGGGGCCTAGGCATGGGGGGCTACCTGAGGGGCAGGTGGTTTGCAGAACCAAGGCTTTCTGACTGAGTAATGGAAGGCAAGGTAAGAGATGTAACATTGTTAGAGATCATACCTATCTGGGCATGCACCCTGGTTTGGGGGGAGGAATTACAGGATCAGAGAGTGGCATTCTGGTTTGACAATAGAGCAGTGGTGGAGGTCCTAAACAACAGGGGAGCCACAACAGAAACGGTCATGCAAGTCTTGTGACGTTTAGTGTTAAGGGCCTTGCAGCTGAACATGTCATTCAGATCAAAACACACAGAAGGGTACACAATACCCTGGCTAACAGCCTTTCCCGTCTGTAGCTGGACTGTTTTCAGAGGCTGGCGCCAACAGCAGAGGAGCAAAAAACCCCCATTCCAATGAACATCTGGGATGTTGGCAAGAAGGAGCGGAACTGTTGTTTCACAACTCATGGGCGCCTCGGACTCTGAGGGCCTACAATGGGGCCTGGCGAGTGTTTTAAACATTCAGGGCAACACACCAAATGGAGGTAAGTAGGCAACTCACAGATGAGCAATTAGGGAAGTTCACCATAGAGCAGTGGCAGTAAGGAACAGCCCACGCCACAATGGGGTCTATTTGGCAGGGATTAGTACTATCTGCAGTCTGAAGGGATGGAAGGATCTGACAAAATCAATGTTCATTAGAAGAATGATGCAGGGATGGGGTAGGTTGAAACAAGGGCTAGTAGACAATAGAAGACCAATAGGGGAGCAGTTGCTAGCAAAACGAAAGGATGTGCTACCGGCAATATGCATATCAAAGACCGAGGCCCAGCTATTTCACACGATTTATGTGGTGATGTTTGCAGGGGCCATGAGGGTGAGTGAGGTGGTAGGCCATGGCAAAAAAGACAAGGAAGGGGGATTAGAATGGGAAGATATAAGCTGGGGGATGAAGGAGATACAGATCAGGATTAAGAGGTCAAAGACAGATCAAAGGGGACAGGGTTGCATGGTGACACTAAAGAAACATGTAGAGGTGCAGTGTGCCCAGTGTAGGCTTTGTGGGCTTCATGCAGAGCATGGGAACAGGACAGGGAGATTATTTGTGCATGGCGATGGAGAAGGGTCATAGGTTATCAAGTCACAGCATTGTTCAAAAAAAGCATGCAATTCCTGGGGGAGGATCTGGCTAATTATTCATCCCACTCCCTGCGGATTGGGGCTGCCTCACAGTGGGCAGCGGCAGGCGAAACTGTGAACAGTATTTTGGAAAAAGGAGGCTGGTGGTCTACCAGTTATAAGAGATACATTCGAGCACTGCAGTGTGGAGATTAAGGTTTTACCTATGTTTTGTTACAGATCTGGAGACAAAATGGAGAGAGGACAGGGAGATGGATACTATGGTGAAGAAGCTAAGACCATATATAAGATCATTATTTTTGCTTAAATCCCATAGGAAGAGGGAGGATCATGGAAGTCTGGATCTGAGGCCACTCCTATGTTTATTGGGCAGAAAGGAGAGCAAAGAAAAAGTCTGGGGGAAAGCAGCTTTACCAAGATGTGAAACAATGTATGTTGATTTGGCTGGGCATCCGGGGGATGAGAAGGGCACAACTGCTTCCCACCTTGAAGGAACTTAAGGAATGGCAACGCAGTCCAGACTTAATTATTATACATTTAGGGGGCAATGACCTTGTGGGCAAGCCATGGGTGGACACATACTTGCAGATAAAAAGGGACCTAGAAACAATACAGCAGTGGTGGCCTCGGGTAAGCCTTGCCTGGTCAGATATGATACCAAGGAGGGTTTGGAGACAGGAGCACAGCCATAGAGCCGTGGATAGGGCTAGGAGAAAGATGAACAGGTTAGGGACACTGGTAAGAAAAATGGGAGGAAAGGTAATACTGCGGGGACTGGAAGAGTGGGTAGAAGATTTCTACAGGTCAGATGGGGTGCACCTGTCAGATCTAGCCATAGACATGTTTAATACAGAAATAATGGGTTTCATAGAAGCAAGGAAAAGGCATGCAAAAAAATGGAAGATAAAAAAAAGAAGGGGGGACTATAAATAACAGAGGGGAGAACAGGAGGATTAGGAAGGAGGTTGCCCTGAGGTAAGGAGGGACTAATACCCCAGGAGGGGGGAAGCCAGTCGTGGCAATGCAAGCTGAGACTGCTAATGGGGAAAAAAGGGGGGAGGAGGGGGAGAAAAAGGAATAAGACCAAAAGAGGAAGAAGCTGAAGGAGAAAAGTGGTCTCGGTTTTCACCATTACCTAACAGAAAAGGAGAAGAAGGCACCCAGGTTTTCACCTGGGGGGAGAAAAAGAGGAAGAAAGAGGGATGATCAGAGATGGAGATATGGAAGAAAATAAATGAAATTGTGAGAGATATAATAATAAAAGATGATGAAATGGAACATGGAATTATGATATATAAATAAATTAATTGCCAATCTGAGCACAACAACAAACAATGGTCTCTGTCTTTTTGTGAAGGAAAAGGGGGGAATATGGGACAATGGAGTTTGCCCTTTAAGGGGCAGACCAGGTTGTCCTGGTGTACCCCTTCCCTTTCCATCAAGATAGTGTGCTCAGAAGGGGAGGGGTGGAAGGAAGAGGAGAGGACAGGGTATAGAACAATGGTCAGGCAACAGGAAGGGGGCAAGTGGAGGTACATAATGGACAGCACAGAGGGTTTCATCCACTTTTTGCTGGAGTTTTGATCTCTTCCACCCACCCTACAAGACAGAGCAAGAGGGAAAGACAGTCAATATGGGATTGTATGGTAGGCTGTCAAAGGTGGATGACAGATGCATGCGGTAGGACAGTTATTGGACAGCCAAAGGTGGATGGCAGGAAAAAGGGGGGGGGAGGGGAAAGAAAAAGGAATAAGACCACAAGAGGAAGAAGCTGAAGGAGAAAAGCGGTCTCAGTTTTCACCATTACCAAACAGAAAAGGAGAAGAAAAAGGCACCCAGGTTTTCACCTGGGGGGAGAAAATGAGGAAGAAAGAGGGATGATAAGAGATGAATATATGGAAGAAAATAAATGAAATTGTGAGAGATATGATAATAAAAGATGATGAAATGGAACATGGAATTATGATATATAAATAAATTAATTGCCAATCTGAGCACAACGACAAATAATGGTCTCTGTCTTTTTGTGAAGGAAAAGGAGGGAGTCCGAGACAATACAGGCTGCAAATGGATTTTTTTATAAATAGTGGTAAAGTAAATCTGGACAGTGCTTTTCTATGAAAATAAGCCTGACAAAGTGCTACAGGCTTATATTATTATAAATAAGCACTGAAAATCACTATGTCAAAGTGCTTCTCTGTGACCATAACTTTGACAAAGCCGTGGTTCAAATCTTGGAACATTACTTTTCTCTCTCTTCATCAAGGAACTGCCACTAAAATGTGAGGAAGCATCGGTCCAGCTCTATGCAGATGATGCCATTCTATACCGATCCAGAAAGATGTCTCCATCATTAATTCCAACCTAGAAAAATACTTCTAGCAACTGGAAGCCTGGTTCAAGAATAATCTGCTGGTGCTGAACACAAAGAAAACTAAAACTATGTTGTTCCACCATACCTCCCTTTTCTCATCCTACTTGCCTTGTTTGTTTGTCCATGCATCATCTGGTGCTCCTCTTGAAGGGCTGTGTACCTTCAGATACCTGGGCATGACACTTGAGGAGCATCTGTCCTTCTACATGCATGCAAACAGCATCATCAAAATGGTCAACCAATAACTTGGCCTCCTCTATCGCACAGCCCCCTACCCTAACCCTAATGCAAGGAAGACTATCGCTTCAGCTACCCTCCTTCCTGGCCTGTTCTATGGTGCACCTATAATTCACTCAGCCAGGAGCCCTATTCTGGTCAAACTTAAACAGATATATCACAGAATTGCTCGCTTTGCTGCCATGGCACCTGCTCGAGCCCACCAATGTGAAGTACTCAAGACCCTAGGCTGGCCATTCTTTGAGCCTAAAATGGACTTCCCCATAGTCTGCTCCATCTTTAAACTCATCCATCTTCCTTCCCCACCCATCCTCTCTTGCCTGCTTAGCCAGAAATCCTTCACCAGGACCATCAGATACTCCCACCTACCTTTACTAAGACTACCTAAAACTTGTCTTGCCATAGGCAAGCGGTCCTTCACATCCTCTGCAACTCAAAAATGGAATGCACTACCACACAGTATATTTTCCTGTACATCTCTTCCCCTGTTTAAGAATTGCTTCAAGGAAATCTTTTCCCCTCTAGCTTGAAGCAGTAATTGCACCTAATACCCTGCTCTTCCTGTGCTTATGCCCCTCCTTCCACCTTCACCCTCAGCTCATCCTAATGTCTCCTCCCCCCCTCCTGACCACACCTTCTCTCCATTTCCTAAATTGTACATATATACATTTTTGAATTACTTGATAGTATATATGTAAATGATACTCGGTTTGTTAATACTAACTCCTGTGTCTTGGTCTCTGAGCCTGTGAAGAATTATCCACAGTTGGACTGATCAGGATCAGGAAGGGAGTCTATCATCCTACTGCTGTATACAGTGCTTCATTATACTCACTATTATACCTATATAGTATCTATATTTGTTTTGTTCACACAGCTTGTTCAGATATTGTATAAATGTGAGTCATATCACCTATGTGTGCATCTACTCATGGAATGTCTCCATTCCCCGGGCCAACCCTGAAGAAGAGACATGTCTGTCTCAGTGGGCCCACCCAGTCATCAAAAATTCAAATAAATAAATAAATATGTTTGGCTGTTAATGGCTTTATTTCTCAAATACTCAGGCATATGTTATACCAAGAATGCAAAGTGGGAGTTCTTGGAGAGAGTCAGCATTTGGTTATTGCCTTCAGGGCAGCTGCAACAAATATGTTATATAAAAAACGATGGGCTTAAGACCTTAAAGTGACCGGCGGTATTCCAGAAAGCCAATGATGGACTCCCACTGGAAGTGTGATATGAAAAATCTTACCCACTGTGTCACTAACCGAGCCCCAGAAAGCCACCAACTTGGGGCAATCCCAGAAAATATGTGTATATGTACATTTGTCTGGGCAGACCCTCCAACACAGGTCCGAGATATGTTGCTCAAAATGTTTGGTGTCCACTTGAGTGCGAAAATAACAAAGTCATCCCCGATACCTAAATTCTCTCCAAAAGGGGAAAGTCATAGTAGAGTGCACCCCCTCACAAATTTTCCTCCAATCTTGGTCTTCCAACTGAACTCTGGCCTCTAAAGTCCAGCTCTCCTTAAGGTGGCCTAATTGGTCAAACGCCAAATGGAAAATAGACTTACAATACTAGAGAACTTATCCCTGGAATTTCGGCTTCAGGACAAGGTAGTTAGGCATTCCTGAAGGGGGTTTGGTTCCAGGGCCAGCTGAGAACCTTTGTTACCCTCGAGTAGATAATATCTAATTTGCAAGAACTGAAATAGATCCCTTTGGGGAAAAGCAAACTCTTCTTGGAGTTGCTGAAATGATTTTAAGGACTCTCCCCTATAGAACTGACCTAGGAATTGGAGGCCACTCCTAGCCCAGTTCTGGAAACCAACATCCCACTTATATGGAAGAAAATCTAAAAGGCCCATCAGGGGGTTGTGGTTTGTAATCTTATTTCCAGATTAAACATCCAGCAGACCTCCCTCCAGGAAGCCTTCATAGCTGAGGTCCAGGGATTATCTGTGCTTAGTTTCTGAAATCCAACCCTGTCCATGAGTATCATGTCTCCCATAGTACCTACCATCAATGGGTAACTTTCCAGTTCTTCCCACAAAAGGGATTCTGCTTCCACAAAGAAAGGGACCAGAGCTTGTAACTGAGAAGCCAAAAAAAATATTTACGTAAATTAGGCAACCCTAAACCACCCTAGATTTTGGGTGCAGAAAGTAACTTCCACTGAACCTGAGGGGTCTTCCTAGCCCATATAAATTTAGAGATGGTTGTTTTAAGGGCATTCCAGAAAGACCCAGGGGGCTGAAGTGGCAGGGATAGGAATCAAAAGAGGAAATGGTACAACACATTTATCTGAATGCATTCAACTATACCAGAGAGAGACAAAGGCAATTCTTTCCAGCAATTACAGTCTGCTTGGACTGCCTGAAGCAGTTTATAATGATTAGACTGGTACAGTTTTCTTAGGTCTTGGGGCAGCCATATTCCTAAATATTTAAATCCAGACTTGGCCCATTTAAATTGACCAATAGCCAGAAGGGGAGATTCAGGGGCAATACCCCACTGGGATCATCTCAGTTTTTGATTCATTAATTTAAAATCCTGAGACCATTCCAAAATCTTTCAAAATTGAGCATGACAGGCATACTGCATGGTAGGGACATGTGGCTGCCATACTACATGGCCCCATTGCGCACTGATGCCATAGTACCCATGGCACAGGGGTGCTATCGAAGGCATGGTTTCTGAGTGCTATTGGCTGAGTGGCGCATAGTGCCATAGGCCAAACAGCACATGAATGCCATATGTGCAATAGCAGATGGGCGCTGTACTGCCTATTGCACACAATGCGAATGACACGCCACTGGTGTACATGATGTCCACAGGTGCATGCGCGTGGTACAGGTGGTTGCCCATGTCACATTGTTGCACCATGACTTGTGCATGCACAACTTCATTGCGCAATGTGCAACCACATGAGATTCAACAGTTGTATGCAAATCAGCTGATTACAATATCCATGGCGCATTGGCTGCATTTGCATGTCATTACAGTTGCGCAAGCCCTCATTTGCATGAGATGCACTATAAAGGCTCCATGGGGATTGCACAGGATAGGAACGGTTGCATCCCTTAGAGGTGAGGTAGATGCTATGGGATGGTGGAACGGGGAGGGTGGATGGGGACCTAGCAGCACATGCTAACACATGTCACCCTCCACAGAAAGAAGCATGACTGACCATAAGGAGAGTGAGGAACGTGGGCCTGCATGCAAGCGCAGGCCCAACTTCACCAGGGCAGAGTCAGATGCCCTATTCCAGGCATCCCTGGACCAGGAGAAGCTCCTGAGTGACTCCACAGGCACCCCACAGGCCCAGGCAACAGCTTGGGAGGGTGTGGTCCATGTCATGAATCAGCAGGGCAGACACTAACTATCTGTGCAGGAATGAAAAAAGAAGGTCGGCATGGACCAGAGGCAGATCAAGGAGAAGGTAGCAGCCATCTGGGCAGCATGTGCTGCCACAGGCAGGGCTTAGCCAGCCCTGCCCATCCTTGTGCCACAAGAGGAGTTGATGGCAGCCACCATGCAATGCAGAGTGGTTGAGGGCATGCCCAGCAGAGGGTTACAGACAGCTAGAAGCCCATCACATGGTAGACATGGCAGGGATGGGGCAGGGGGATGGGGGCAGGGGTGGGTGACAGCAATACAAATGCCACTTTATTCCCTTCCAGCTCCTGAGTGCCTGCATGTGGTGTCAGTGGTGGGGGGTGTCTGCTGTGGGGGCAGCCCTGGCCCTGGAGGACTGTCCAAGCACCTCCAGTGGGCACTGTGGCCTGGATTAACTGCAGGTTAGTACCACTGTCCATCCTGATGCTGGCAGCATGGATGTGGACGAGGCCCTGGCTGCATTCCAGCAGGATGCCAGGCATGGTGTCTTGTGTGCTGAGATGCAGGTTGTGGTGGGGTCCGGATCCAATGACGACAACAACCACATCACAGACAGCACTGTTGTGGCTGCAGGGGAGACACCCATACCACAAGCATGACATGTAAACACAGCTGGTGGCCCAGTGGTGGTTGCCTGCACACTGGCCACTGCAGCAGGTGTAGCTGAGTCTACCACAGGTGCAGCAACAGACAGCTGTGGTGGTGCTGGTGGCTGTAGTGGTGTAGCCACACTGGTGTTACCCTGCACACAGCAGCCAGAGGAGCAGCAGCAGTGGCTGGATGGCACTGAGGTGGGGTCTGGGGCAGTGCCAACCACTTGTGCAGTGCATGGTACCCAGCTCCAGGAGGGACCCACTGTGCAGCGCCCACCATCGTGAGGTGCTGGGCCTCAGGGTCAGGATACACACTTGGGTCAGCACAATGACTCTGCGCCCCAGGGTGCTGACCTCTTGGACGAGCACACCCAGCTGCTCCAGGCCTCTGTCGAGCAGCAGGTGCAGCTCGCAGCAGAGGTGCGTGTGCTCCATGAGGAGATGTACCAGATGGCAGAACAGTGGGGCAGGGACTTCACCCTGCTCCTGGTGTAGAACTGGCAAATGCAGGTGGACACAGCCGCAGCCATGGATTGGCTGACTGCTGTGGTTACAGCTGGACTGCACCTCTGGCCACCCTGGTTCATGGTCGTCTGCCGCTCACACCACAGAGTGCATCCTCCATCCCTCAGGCCAGGTGGCGTGCAACCCCCTCAGTGTCACTGCCTGGGTCTGCTGTGGGCATTCCCAGCATGCCTTGTGTGGGCATGGTGTGGAGCCTGCAGACACCTGCGTGGACACGGTCGTGGTCCCGCAGTGTCACTCCTGGGGGACCGTCTGTGACGCCCTCTGTGGCTGATGCACAGGAGAAACTGCTATGCATTCCTGACATGGCCATCCACATGTCTGCAGTGGCAGTGCTACCATGCAGCAATCCTGATCCACCCATCTCTGTGTACACCATTTGCTGCTGCCTTGTGTGTGCACATTGGTGCATCATCTGCATGTGCATGTCCGTGTGTGTCCCATGGCCATGGCAACCATGGCTGACCCAGCACATGGCCCATGTGTCCACCCATCTGGCTGCTGGACACCACAACATGTGCAAGATGATGCTGGCACAGCACTGACTGACACTGTGCAGTTCAACTCAGCACCTGACACATGCCCGGTGCCCGCGTCTAGCCATGGGCATGATGGGTCCTTTGTACGTGTGGGTGTGTGTGTGTGCATGTGGTGTGTGGGCCTGTAGTGTGTTCTGCTTCAGTGCCTGTGCCTCACCCCTGTCCAGGCCCCCCTGCCAACCTTGGCACGGGGGCACCCATGCCTGCCCGTCCACTCTGCCCTGGGCCCTGGCCCCTGCATGTGGCCATGTACACCTACCTGCACACTGCATAATGCTCCTCAGTGATTGGGTCTCTGTGCTGTTGTGCCATCCATATCAGCTGGGGATCCCTTCACCTGAGGGGGCTGTCCACCTCCAGGCCAGATGGCTTTGTTGTCCCCACTGCTATCCCCCACTTTAACCTTGATAGCTATCCCACAGTCAGTGGCCATGTTGTGGAGTACACAACAGGCCATGAATAAGCCACAGGCTTTTGAGGGGCTGTACTGTAGGGCACCACCCAACCTGTCCAGGCAATGGAACCCGGGCCTTCAGCAGCCCGAACACCTGCTTGATGACGTTCTGTGTGCTGATGTGTGCCTCATTGTGTTGTTCCTGTGCTGGGGTCAATGGGTGCTGGTATGGGGTGAGCAGCCAAGGTCGGAGTGGGTAGCCACTGTTACCTGTGTAGAGAGATGTCTGGTTAGCTTGGTGGCCTGTGTCAGTGCACCCCCCGCCATCCTGGCCACATCCCCTGGCACCCAGGCCCTGGCATCCCACACACCCTGCCCTGCTGTTCCCAACATGTGGTGTACACAGCATACTCACTGACTAGGTGGCCAGTGTTGATGTCCCCACTCTCAAACCTTTGGCACAGTGCCGACTGGTGCCAGATGAAGGCATTGTGTGCTCCCCCAGGGTGTGTGGCACAGACATTGATTATGCACCCCCCTGATATCACCCACCACCTGGCAGCTGATGCTGGGGTAGCCCTTCCTGTTTATGTAGGCCACCCGCTCCAGGTCTAGTGGTGCATAGATGCCATGATGGGTGCAGTCCATGGCCACTAGCATGCCAGGCAACCATGCTACCCTATGGAACTCCTGCATGTTTGCTGTACACTCTACCTATGTGCTGGGGAAATGGATGTACTCCACAGCATGTGGCAGCAATGCACTGAGGAATTGTGTGAGGAGACATGATGTAGCTGACTGGGTTATGCCTGTGGTGTCCCTTGTTGGTCTCTGGAAGGTGCCCGTGGTGAGCAGGCACTTGATGTCCGTGACCTTTGTCTCCACAGACAGGGCATGGCTCCCTCTTGTGGGTGCCTACATCTTCTTATTGCACAGCTCAGATGGCCACCTCAGAATGGTCCAGTTCAGGTGGTAACGGCCCACGATCTCCGTGTCGCTATACTGTTCAAAGGTGATGCGGGCATGGTACCACCTGTTCCAGGCATACTGCCGACGGGCTCTTCTATGGCTGCTCTAGTCTGCTTGCTGCCTCCTCACTCCCCTCATTACTGCCTCCATCTGGAATATTGCACTGGACATGGCCTGGGCTGTACGTTCTCCCCCTTGGTGTCCCTCTCCCCTAGTCCCCCCAGCTGTTGGCTGCTGTCTGTGTCCCTGCACCATCCACACCTCTGTTTGGGGCTTCCTAGCTGCTGTCTGTGGCCTCCACCTCCCTCCTCTCTATGCACCTGTGCTGCACCTCCTGTGCTGGGTGTCACAGACACCTGCTATGGGTTGTCCTGCACCCTGTCTCACACCCACACACACACACACACACACACACACACTCCCACTCCCTCACATGCTGACATGCCCAGTATCTGGTGCTTTCAGGCTCCCAAGTCACCACTCTGTGCCTCTTTCAACCTGCCATATGCTCTGTGGCTCCCCTTTGGCCTCTCAGGCTTCCCCCTCCCTCCCCCTCAGTCTGGCTCCCCTGTGGTGCAAGCTTGCTTCCCTCACTTTCTCTGTCTTTTTATGTGCTCAAGGCTGCTCTGCACATGTCCCAGCTGCTCTTCTCTTGTGCCATTTTCCTGCCATTGAATATCGCACTGCGCCACGTATGAATGGCTACACTCCCTGCATTTGAGCATACATTCATTATCCTTGTGCATTGGTGCATTGGTACTTGTGCTGCACATTTGTTGCCTCTGAATATCACTCTCTGGCACATTGCCACACTTGTACTGGTGCATCCCTGTTGCGCATTGCGCAACAGCTCTGAATATCCCGGCCTTAGACAACTCTGAATATCCCGGCCTTAGAGTGTTACTGAAAATAGTCAATATGTCTGTCATTTCTGCAAATGTTAGTATGAAATTTCAGAATTCTATTCCCCAATGTGTGCCTTAAGTACCCCTAGAAGCATAAGTCTGTACTCCAAGGGAAAAGTCATTTTTGGGGAAGGGTTCATGTGGTCTCAGAAAAACAGCTTTCATGCTTTAGACACTAATGTAATTTGAATGGCAATACAAATGGTGACTATGTTTGGCATTTCTGCATACATTTGTCTAAACTTTCAGAATCATGCTGCCAAAAGTGTCCCTTACACACCTCTAGAAGCAGACATCTGTACTCTAAGTGAAAGCTCATTTTCTGGGGTGACTTCATCAGCTCTCTAAGAAACTGTGAAATAGCATTGTTTTCTTTGACACTAATGCATTCAGAGTTTCAAAGAAAATGGCTGATATATTTACATTTCTTCATACTTTAATATGAAGTTTCAGAATACTGTTCCCCAGCATGTTCCCCAATGACCCCTAGAAGAACAAGTCTGTGCTCCAAGTGAAAGTTCATTTTCAGAGGGCTACATGTGCTCTCTGAGAAACAGCTTTCAGGACATAAACACTAATACAATCTAAGTATTACAGAAATTGGTGGCTGTGTTTACAATTTCTGCAAACTTTAACCTGAAATTTCAAATTCATGTTCCCCAAGGTGTCCCGTAACCACCCTATAAGTACAAGTCTGCACTCCAAGTGAAACTTTATTTTCAGGGGGCTTCATGTGCTCTGTGAGAGACAGATTTTTTCCCCCACTGATGCAAATGCATTTAGGTTGTCACAAAATAGGCTGGCTATGTGGTGCAGAGGTCTGAGGCACCAAGTATCACCTGCCATCATGCCAGCAACCTGGGGTCAAGAGTGACCTTGGCATGTCAGGGATTGCTGGGGAGAGGAGGATTGAGCATTCGATGAACTGCTCTCCTCCTTTGGAGGAGGACTGGGTAGAGCCAGCTGCTTGCCTGTCTCCTGGCAGAAGCTGGAAGAAAGGAAGCTCAGGCC
Organism: Neoceratodus forsteri; assembly: GCA_016271365.2. Lineage (NCBI taxonomy): Eukaryota > Metazoa > Chordata > Ceratodontiformes > Ceratodontidae > Neoceratodus > Neoceratodus forsteri. Next base: position 31,054,781 of record JADMNL010000028.1, read on the forward strand.
AGAAGATTGGGAGGTGGGGGCAGACATCAGCACAAGTCACATGACAACATGTGGTGTGCACCTGTTGTCATTGCACACCACACCTCCAGGGGACCAGGACACTGGAAAATGCCAGTGGTTGGATCATGGTGGGTACCTGCAGGTCCCTTTCGCCAACTAGCTGGGATTGCCAGTCCAAAGTGCATCTGGTCCTTGATAGGGGCCTGGAGAGCACACTGGGTGGGGGTAAACCCTTGGGGAAGACAGCTGGTGGTATGTCCTGGTGGATGCTGGGGGGATGGGACTGGGTCAAACTCCTTAATGAGGGCTAACCAGGACAGAGAAAAACACAAGCAAAAAAAAGTGTTACAAAAAGTGGCTGGGATGTTTGACACGTCTTCATACTTTTGTATGAAATTTCAGAATCATGTTCCTGATGATGTCCCCTAACAACCCTGGAAGCACAAGTCTGTATTCTGTGCACAATTTAAATATCAGGAAGGGGTTTCATATGCTCTCTTAGAAACAGCTTTGTTCACTTTCAAAGTAATGTAATTTGGGTGGCAGAAAGTGGCCTCTGTGGTTGATATTTCTGCATACTTTTGCATGAAATTTCAGAATCATGTACACAAGGTGTCCTCTAATCACCCTAAATGCACAAGTCTGAACTTCAAGCAAAATGTCATATTTTGGGGATGGGAGGTGTCATGTGCTGTCTGAGAAACAGTATTGTTCTTGTTGACACTAATGCATTTAGAGTGTCACATAAAATAGCTGATATGTTTGGCACTTCTACATGCATTTGTGCCAAATTTCTGAATCATGTTTCCCAAGGAGTCTCTTAATCACCCCTAGGAGCACAAGTCTGTACTCCAAGTGAATGTTTATTTTTTGGTGGGAAAGGGGTTCATGTGCTTTCTGAGAAACAGCTTTGTTCCCATTAACATTAATGCACTGAAGGTGCTACAGACAATGGTGGCTATGTTTGGCATTTCTGCATACATTTGGCTGAAATTTTAGAATCATGTTCCTCAAGTTGTCCCCTAACCAGCTCTAGAAACACAAGTCTTCACTCCAAGAAATAATTCATGTCCGAGGGTGGCATCAAGTGCTCTGCAAGACACAGCTTTGTTTCCTTTCGTAGAAATGCAATTTGAGTGCCACCAAACCTGGCAGCTATGTTTAGCATTTCCGCACATTTTGCATGAAATTTCAGAATCATGTTCCCCAATTTGTCCTCTGACTATCCTTAGAAGGACAATTCTGTACTCCAAGTGAAAGGTCATTTTGTGCTCTTTGAGAAATAGCTTTGGTCCCATTGACACTAAGGCAGTTAGAGTGTCACAGAAAATGGCTAATATATTTGGCTTTTCTTCACACATTTGCATAATGTTCCAGAAACATATTCCCTAGGAAGCCCCCTAATCATCTGTAGAAGCACAAGTCTGTACTGCAGCCAAAAGCCTCTTTTGAGGGTGCTTCATGTGACCTTTGAGAAAAGGCTTTGCTCCCATAGGCACTAATGCATTTAGAGTGCCACAGAACATGGCTGATATGTTTGGCATGTCTGCATATTTGTGCCTGAGATGTTATACACATGTTCCTCATGGTGTTCCCTAACCACTTCTGGAAGCACAAGTCTTTACTCAAAGTGAATATTCATTTTCTGGGGCCTTCATGTGAAGTCTGAGAAACTGATTTATTCACAGCGACACAAATGCATTTAAGGTATCACAGAAAATGGCTCCTATATTAAGTATTTCTGTGTACTTTTGCCTGAGATATCAGAATTCTGTTCTCAAAACTGTTCTCAAACCACCCTTGAAAGCACAAGCCTGTAATCCAAGAAAAAGTTTATTTTTGGGGGGCTTCATATGATTGCAGAGAAACAGCTTTGTTTCAGTTACACTAATGCATTTGGAGTCAATGGACAATGTCATATATGTTAGGCATTTCTGCATAATTTCATCTAAAATTTCTGAGTTATGTTCCCCAAAGTGTCCCCGAACCACCACCAGAAGGACAATTCTGTACCCCAAGAGAAAGATAATTTTTGAGGGGTGGGGGTCATGTGATTTCTGAGATATAGCTTTGTTCACTTTGACATTAATGCCTTTAAGGTGTCACAGAAAATGGTGGCTATGTTTGGCATTTCTATATACTTTTGCCTGAAATTTTAGAATTGCGTTCCCCAATGTGTCCTCTAATTGCCTATAGAAGACCAACATTGTACCCCAAAGAAAAGTTCACTTTTGAGGTAGCTTCATGTGCTCTCTGAGAAACATTGTACCTTAGGCAGACACTAATCCAGTCTTAGTATTACAGAAACTGGTGGTTATATTTAGCATTTCTGCATATTTTTGGCTGACATTTCTGATTCATGTTCCCCAATGTTTCCCCTAACAATACCTATAAGTGCATGTCTGTACTCTAAGTGAAAGTTCTTTTTCAAGGGTGTTCCATGTGCTCTCTGAGAAATAGATTTGTTCTCTTTGACACTAATGCATTTATTGTCTCATAAAAACTGGCTAATATGTTTGGCATTTCTTTATAAGTTAGCATGTATTTTTAGAATCATTATCCCCAAGTTGTCTTCTAACCACCCTAAGAAGCATAAGTCTGTATTCCAATCGAAAGTTCATCTTCAGGAGAGCTTCATGTGCTCTCTAAGAAAATGCTTTGCTCCCTCTAACAGTAATACAATTTCAATGCCACCAAATATATGGTGGTTATGTTTGGCATTTCTGAATACTTTTGCCTGAAATTTCAGAATCATGCTCCCCAAGATGTCCATAACCACCCCAGAAGCATAAGTCTGTACTCCAAGTGAATGCGCATAGGAAGTGCTTCATATGCCCTCTCAGAAATGCTTTGTTTCTATTACACTTATGCATTTAGAATGTCACAGAAAATGTATGATATGTTGGGCATTTCTGCATAGTTTTTTCTGAAATTTCAGAATCATGTTCCTGAATGTCCCCTAACCACCCAGAGAAGCAAAAGGCTGTGCTACAAGCAAATCTTCATTTTACTGTGAGCTTCATGTGATTTCTGAGAAACAGCTTTGTTCCCTTTGACACTACTACATGTAATGTGTCACAGAAAATGTTGGCTACAGTATGTTCAGCATTTCTGCATACTTTTGCCTGAGATTTCAGACTCTTCTTCTGCAATATGTCCCCTAAAAACCCCTAGAAGCACAAGTCTGTACTTCAAGTAATTGTTAATTTTCAGGGGCAGTGAGGACTTCATGTACTCCCTGAGAAACTCTTTCAGGTCTTATACAGATACTAATGCAATTTGAGTGTCACAGAAAGGGGTAGCTATGTTTGGCATTTCTGCATACTTTTGCCTGACATTTTTATAATCCTATTTCTCAAGGTGTCACCTAATGAAAACTAGAAGCACAAGTCTACAATCTGAGTGAAAGATCATTTTATGGGGTTGCTTCTTGTGTTCTCTGAAAAACAGCTTTGTTCCCATTGATACAAATGTAATTTGAGTGTCAAAGAAAATAGCGGCTGTGTTTGTGATTTCTGTATACTTTTGCATGAAATTACAGAATCATATTCACCAAGGTGTCTCCTAACTATCCATAGAAGCACAAGTCTGCTCTCTAGGTGAAAGTTCATTTTAGGGAGGGGGATTCATGTGCTCTCAGAGAAACAGCTAGGTTCCCTTTGACAATAATGCTTTAGAATGCCACAGAAAATGGCTGATATGCTTGTTATTTCTGCATACTTTCCCATGTAATTTCTTTTCTTTAGCAATTAAGTAAGCTTTATTGAAAGTTTTATAATAATAAAAGACCTAGGGCAACAAACAATCAAACACAAAAGAAAACACAGAAATACAAAAATCATAAAAACATACAAATAACATGAAAACCCCAACCACACCCCCACCCTGATTCCCTTTGACCATGCCAAAGAGGAAAGAACAAAAAGACTCTGCCAAATAAATAGACTCTGCCAAAAAGACCTCTATATTACCTATTAAATAACCAAAGGAAACTCACAAACCTATAGCTGAATAATCAAGAGCTAATGAGAACCCAACCCAGCCGATTAATGAACTAACAATAGTGTATATAACATTTCCCATTGGGAGTTTTAGACGTGACACGCTCTAAAAAAAACAAGTAATAGATTTCTCTATATTAAGGGCTTGTAACATTTTGCCACCCATTCCAAATGTGTTGGAGGAGTCAGGGCTAACCAGTGACACAATAGCAACAATTTGGCCACAGTCAAAATTAGGGCCAAGTGAGCCCTTCTGGGTCCCCAGAGAAGAAGTCCATAATCACCTAGGATACAACCCTCCAGTGTAAATGCATCCTGGAGACCTGGAAGGGATCCAACTTATTTCAAATTGAGTCACAAAAGCAGCAGATACATGGGCAATGCCATAACATATGAAATAAAGTACCCCCATCATCATTACACCTAGGACAAACTGAAGATGTTCTCCTCCCTATTTTAAAAGGATGCACAGGAGAAAAATATAAATTATGGAGGGTGTTAAGTTGCAGGAATCGCAGCCTATCCTGCTTAATATATTTATAAACATCAGCCCAAATTTGAAAACAGTATTCTATCGGTAAAAAGCAATTTGGGAGGTTTGAGCCCCAAAAAACTGGCTTATAGTTTTGTGTTTTTTTTTTGGTTTTTTTGCTAACTTTTTCTCCCCTTGGCCCCCTGATCAGCTCCTTCTTCCTGGCATCCTATTCTTCTGGCCGCCATCTGTCCTGCACCCATCTCCAGCTCAGGCCACCACCTTGCTACACCCACAGCTTAAGCCCCATGGTGGGGTAGTGGGGAGCCCCCTAACTCACCCACCAGGACCAGATCCAATAAAGATGATACCCTCTGGAGACATTGCATTGTGTTGGATGGCCATCAAGCTGCTCAACCTAGGCTGCCACTTTCCATGTTTCTTTTTTGGTGGCTGAGCATGCAATGCTGGCAGTGGGCATGCTATGCACATGTCCACATGCAGCGTGCCCACTGGCTGCTCCATCTTCATGCCCCACTGTACTGGACCAGGCATGCCAACACCCAGCCTCCACTAGCAACTAGGTGTCAGGCAAATGCCAGCCTCTTTTCCCCTCCATCCCTTGGAGTGGAGAGCTGTCCTCTGGATGATTAATCTTCTCCCACCCCAGCTGGCCCCTGATGACCCTCTTGCACCTTGAACAATTTAGATGTTAAGGTTATTAAGCATCTCCAGCATGGCAGGAGGTAAGGCATTGCTGCCTCAGCCCTCCACACCACCAGGCCAGCCATTTGGCTTACAGTTTTGTATAAATTAAAAATTGGGAGATCTTGCTAGGTCAGGGTGGACAGCTTTTCAAAAAGCATACCCACTTTAGTGGACCATGGAGGGTGGCCCAAAAGCAAGAAATGCAGTATCTAAGTTGAAAGAACTGAAAACATTTACTAGCAGGATCCCCATATTTTGCTCAGAATAAATCAAAAGAAATGACAGTATTAACTGCTTAAGATCAGTCAAGATACTGACGCCTATTTGTAGCCATTGCACAACCAATAAAGGTTTATTATCAATTTAGATGTTAAGGTTATTAAATAAAGGTTAGCAGATATCAGATGTGCAAGGCAGTTTAAAATGTCTGCAAAGCTGAGAATGCACCTGAGAAGGGACCACACAACTGGGGTGGAATGAAGACCCAAGGAAAGTTTTGTGTTAGGAAGATAAAGTAATGAGGGTAGACTAATCCGATATTGATGCACCATTCCTTCTTAACTACCAGCCAGGAAGGAAAATACTCATTGGGTTTCACAGGCTCAACTGGCTGGCCCCATTGAAAATATGTTGCCCCATGCAAAGCAAAATAATGGCATATAAATGAGGAGTTGCAGGCCTCCATATTTCCAAGGATGTATCAAATTTTCATATGCCCTTTGAGGAGGTTCATCCAACCACAAATATTTAGACATTACCCAATGATGATTCTTAATCCAAGTAACTGGGAGGACTATGTTTAACATCCCCGAGGGATACAATACTCTAAGAAGGATATTTATTTTTATGTTGATTGCACACATGCGCAAGATACATATTGAGGCAGGTTGCCAGAAGCAGGTTGTGGAGGCAAGGCACTGTTATGCTCAATGCCCCCACAGCCATTAAAGGCCTGGCACACTTTCCCCAATGCTGTGGCATGCTGCTGCTGACACTAGTTTAGCCAGCATGCCACAGCCTTATAAGGTTTCAGCCACTGCAATCAGGGGCCACCTCATCATTGCAGCGAAAGCCATTCTGCTGGAGTGAGGGAGTGACCCGTCATTGCTGGGCTGAACAGTGTAACAGTGATATTGTTTGTGAACATGGCAGTGGCTTGCTGTCTTGTTCACAAACAATATTAAGCACCCCACTGCCGAGAGGGTGCCCAATTCCCCTTGGCAGCATGTGCCCCCCCAACTGTGTTTGTTTGCCAATGGGGGACCCAATCCCAGTCAGCTTCAGTGCCCAGGTGATGTTGCCAATGGGGGAGTGCACTCCCTGTCAGCATTATGTAACTCCCCCGCTTTTGTTGTGTGCCGATGGGGGGTGCCCAAGCCCCATCGGCATAATGTAACCCCCTTTTTGTTATGTGCTGATGGGGGTGCCCAATCCCCCATCGGCTGCAGCTGCCCCCCCAAAAAGAGAGTCTGTTGGCATGCTGGGAGCTCACCCCAGCATCCCACATGGCCCTGTTTAAAAAAACGGTCCCACAATGTTTTTTTTACCCTGTCAAAAAAGGAAAAGGTCCCTCACAGTCTCCCTGCCTCCCTCCCACAACCTGAGCTTGCCCACCGCGCACCCTGTCTCCCCATACCCCCCCTCACCATATACTTACCTCCTGAGTCTGGCGTGATGATCTTTGGTGGATCGGGAACACATCTGCACTCTTCAAAGCTGACTGTGAACTGAGGAAATGCCGGTAAGCTGTATAATGGAATAAATAGGGGGTTTTCAACTTTGATGCATAGCTCAGGCATTTTTTGGAATTTTGGCATCAAATTTTCAACATGGGTTTTTTGGGACCCCTCCTCATGAATTCTGGCACTATCATGGCATTAATCAGCCCTGAAGGGTGATTTCATGGTCACTGCACAGAATCACTTTTTGGACTGATTAACAAAACAACAGTGCCAGTGTTCATGAGGTGGTCTCTCAAAAAGCCTATGTTGCAAATTTGGTGAAAAAATCCAAATAATGACTGTTTTATGAGTGTGTGTTGCACAGGTTGCATGCAGGCTCATAAGTTCATGAATTTATAGTATTTTCACTCCAGATTTTCAACATTGCCAGTGTTCTGCACCTCTTTATGAGCAGTACAGCTGTCATTTTTCACATCCTGGCTGAAATGTGTTTTCGCAGTTCCAGCACAGAATAACACGGTCGCTGTCAGAAACCCATGTTCAGGACAGATTATGAAAATGACAGTGACACTGTTTATTAGCAGAGGTCCTAAAATGCCTATGTTGAAAATTTGGTGATGAAAGTCCATAAAATGAGTGTGCTACAAGCGTGCATTGTGCAGTTTCCACGCATGCTTGTATCTTCTCAACTCTGCAATATTTTCACTCTAGATTTTCAGCATTACCATTTTTCCACACCTCCTTATGAACTGTACAGCTGTCATTTTTCACATCCTGGCCAAAATGTGTTTTCATGCTAATGATGCAGAATATAGCAGTCACTGTTGGAAATCAGTGTTTGGGACAGATTAGGAGAGAGCAAGTGGGGGGGGAATGACCAAGCTCAACTCTGTTGGAACTCCTGCAGATTTATTTGTGGGCAGGAAAAGGCACCAATGCAGGCAGCAGCCCAGTACAAAAGGGCAGCCTGCAGTGCTGGGAGACACAGCACGAGCAAGTGAGGGATGGGGAGTGAGTGAGGTCAATGGAACACTGTTGTGACTGCTGTGGATTTATTTGTGGACAGAAAAAGGCAGCAATGCATGCAGGGGCCCAGTACAAAAGAGCAGCCTGCAGCGGGGGGAGAAACAGAACAACTGACTGAAAGAGGGGGAGTAAGTGAGCTCAACGGAGCTCTATCATGACTGCTGCAGATTTCTTTGTGGGCAGAAAAGGGCAGCAATGCAGGCAGTAGCCCCATATAAAAGGGCAGCCTGCAACACTGGCAGAAACAGAATGAGCGAGTGAGAGAGGGGAAGTGAGTGAGGTCAATGGAGCTCTGTTGGGACTGCTGCAGATTTCTTTGTGGCAGAAAAAGGTGCCAACAGAGGCAGGAGCCCAGTACAAAAGGGCAGCCTGCAGTGCCAGGAGAAACAAAAAGAGTGCATGAGACGGGGGAGTGAGCGACCTCAACAGAGCTCTGTCAGGACAGCTGCGGATTTCTTTGTGGGCAGAAAAAGGTGCCAATGCAGGCAGGAGCCCAGTACAAAAAGGCAGTCTGCAGCGCTGGGAGAAACACAATGAGTGAGTGAGGGAGGGCAAGTGAATGAGCTCAACTGAGCTCTCTCATGACTGCTGCAGATTTCTTTGTGAGCAGAAAAAGGTGGCAACCCAGATAGGAGCCCAGTACAAATGGCCAGCCTGCAGCACCAGCAGAAACAGAATCAGCGAGTGAGACAGGGGGAGTGAACGAGCTCAACAGAGTTGTGTCGGGACTGTTACAGATTTATTTGGGGGCAGAAAAAGGCAGCAATGCACACAGGGGACCAGTACAAAAGGGCAGCCTGCAGCAGCTAGAGAAATAGAATGATCAAGTGAGAGAAGTGAAGTGAGTGAGCTCAAAGGAGCTCTATCATGACTGCTGCAGATTTCTTTGTGGGCAGAAGAAGGTGGCAACACAGGTAGGAGCCCAGTACAAAAGGGCAGCCTGGAGCAGCAGCAAAAATGGAACAAGTGAGTGAGAGAAGGGGAGTGAGCAAGCTCAACAGAGCTGTGTCAGGACTGCTGTAGATTTCTTTGTGGGCAGAAAAAGCCACCAACACAGGCAGAAGCCCAGTACAAAAGGGCAGTCTGCAGCAGTGGGAGACACAGAATGAGCGAGTGAGGGAGGGGGAGTGAGTGAGCTCAATGGAGCTCTGTTGGGACTGCTGTAGATTTCTTTGTGGGAAGAAAAAGGCAGCAATGCACTCAAGGGCCCAGCACAAAATGGCAGCCTGCAGTGGTGGGAGAAGCAGAATGGGTGACAGAAGGGGAGTAAGCAAGCTCAACGGAGCTGTATCGTGACTTCTGCAGATTTCTTTGTGGTCAGAAGAAGGTGGCAATGCAGGCAGGAGCCCAGTACAGAGGGGCAGCCTGCAGTCCCGGGAGAAACAGAATGAGTGAGTGAGATGGGGAAGTGAGCGACCTCAACAGAGCTCTGTCGGGACAGCTGCGGATTTCTTTGTGGGCAGGAAAATGTGCCAACACAGGCAGGAGCCAAGTACCAAAGGGCAGCCTGCAGTGCCAGGAGAAACACAGCAAATTAGTGAGAGAGTGGAAGTGAGCGAGCTCAACAGAGCTCTATCTTGACTGCTGCTGATTTCTTTGTGGGCAGAAAAGGCAGCAACACAAGCAGGAGCCCAGTACAAAAGGGCAGCCTGCAGCACTGGGAGACACAGAATGAGCAAGTGAGAGAGGGGGAGCAAGCGAGCTCAATGGAGCTCTATCATGACTGCTGCAGATTTCTTTGTGGGCAGAAGAAGGTGGCAATGCAGGTTGGAGCCCTGTACAAAAGGCCAGCCAGCAGTGCTGGCAGAAACGGAATGAGCGAGTGAGAGAGGGGGAGTGAGCAAGCTCAACGGAGCTGTGTCAGGACTGCTGCAGATTTCTTTGTGGGAAGAAAAAGCCGCCAATGCAGGCAGCAGTCCAGTATGAAAGCAAAGCCTGCAGCAGCAAGAGACACAGAATGAGTGAGTGAGGGAGGGGGAGTGAGCTCAATGGAGCTCTATTGGGACTGCTGCTGATTTCTTTGTGGGCAGAAAAAGGCAGCAATGCACCAAGTGGCCCAGTACAATGGGGCAGCCTGCAGCGGAGGAAGAAACAGAATGAAGGAGTGAGAGAGGGGAGTAAGCAAGCTCAACGGAGCTCTATCGTGACTACTGCAGACTTCTTTGTGGGCAGAAAAAGCCATCAATGCAGGCAGGAGCCCAGTACAAAAGGCCAGCCTGCAGCACCAGGAGACACAGAATGAGAGAGTGAGGGGGGGAGATTGAGACACCTTAACGGAGCTCTGTCAGGACAGCTGTGGATTTCTTTGTGGACTGAAAAGGGTGCCAATGGAGGAAGGAGCCCAGTACAAAACAGCAACCTGCAGCACCGGGAAAAACAGAATGAGTGAATGACAGAGGAGCAGTGAGTGAACTCAACAGACCAACACAATCAACATTCAGCATTGACAAATGCTTGGTTATAATACAGTAGTAGCCACATACATTGTCAGATATTTCCAGATATTTTGCAAAATTTTAAAAGAGTTTCTCTCTTCTGCTCCTTCTGTGAATAGGCAGAAAAGAGGAGATTTCTCTAGAAATATCAAAGAAATTTCTGGAAACAGCTGACCATGTATTTGGCTGTGACTGTACTTGCCCTACCCCATAATGTCAAAGGCAATGTCTTCCACCAATCCAAATCTAAGGTAACTTGTTTTAATGAGGGGTCCAGATTAAGACATTTTAAGGACATATCATGAATCATTTTATCCCCAATTATGTAATAAGCCAGGATTCCCACTGCAATCCGAGATACAAAATAATCCTGCTTATGAATGTGAGGTGAAAGTGGGTAAACTACTCTTTTAGCAAGATTCAGTTTGTACCCCAAAAAACTGCTGAACTGACAAATCACCTGAAAGACCATACATAATGAATTCAACCGGTCCGACAAGTGCAACAAAACATCATCCACATAGGTGAATATTTTCTTCTCCTGGGCATCCAAGGTACCTAATACCCCTAATATAGGAACACAAATTAATCTTATGAATCAATGGCTTGAGATATAAGTTAAAAAGAAATGGAGAAAGGGGAAAACCCTGTCTCATGCCCTGAAAAAGCAGAACGAGGTCAGAGCAGACATCACTGCATAATACATACGCAGTAGGAGAGAAATACAAAATGTGGAGTCACTGAACAAAAAAAATCAGGAAGACCACACTGGCTCAGTATCAAAAGTAAAGAAGGCCATGACACTCTATCAGAGGCTTTTTCCGCATCCAGAGAGACCAGTATGGCATCCAGACTGGTCTCCTGGGATGCAGAAATCAGGTGGTGGAGCTTCCAAACATGATCACTAGATAGTCCCCTTCATGAAGCCCACCTGCTCAGGACCTATCACTGCTGATCAGATCTTACTCAAGCCAGCAACCAAGACCTTAACAAGAATCTTACATCTACAGTTATAAGTGAAATTGGCCTATAACTGTCTAGTCAAGACTCATCTTTACTAGGCTTGGGCAGTAAAACTATATGAGCTTCAAGAAGGGGAGTCTTCAACAACTCATGAGATTGTAAATCATTGAAAAGAGATGTCACAATGGGGCAATCTCTCTATAAAAATGTATAAAAGTTAGACTTAAAACCATCTGTACCCGAGATTTATCAGATAAAAGGGAAGTAATAGCCTCTTTGACCTCCTCCTCCTCCTCCTGAATAGAGGCCTCCAACCCCTGTCTTTGAGTCAGAGACAGTTGTGGGAGGAGAATATCATCCAAAAAGTGGTACAAGGCAGAACCCACCTAAGCAATGGGTGAATCCTCAGCACGCAAAGCAAAAAAAAAAATCCCTGAAGTTCCTGGCCATACATCTGGGATTAACAGAAAGAGAAGCAGTTGATGGATCATAAAGAGCCTTAATTCAATGAGCAGCTGAATGCTGCTTAATATGCAAGGCCAGCAATTTACTGGTCTCCCCCCCAGACCAACATAGGTAGCTTTAAGAATAAGAGGAGAGCATTCTGCCAGTTCCAGGAGGTTAGCAGAGTATTGAGCCCTAAACTGGGAAAGTCATAGCTGAATCTCCTCCGATGAAGAGGGAGTTAATTGTTTTCCTAGCTCCCTAATACTACAAAGTAAAGTAGAGACCAGCAACTTCCTCTTCTTGTGTTTTGAAGCTAACTGAATTAACTATGCCATTCACTGGCATTTAAATGTACCTGACAACCAATCTAAAGCAGATATCAAGACCATATTATCTTTGAATGATTGCTTAGTAAAGGTTCTCATGCAATCTACCAAACTGGAGTCTCGCAACAACTGGTTGTTTAAAGACCAAGTGTGGTCTCTGTCTGAATGTACTAAAATATCAAGAGTCAAGGTAACAAGGGCATGGTCAGACAGGACCATAGCTTCAATTTGACAGAAATTCAATGCAGAAATCAAAGACTGGCTAATTCAAAAATAATGAAGCCTTGAATAAGAGTAGTGAGAAGTATAATCATGGTCAAGTGGCTGTAGGAGCAGCATGGGTCTATAAGTCTCAACTGGTCAATAAATTCTCACAGACCATGTTGTGCTAGAAAGAAGCCCACCACACGTTTATATGTTTAATCCAAGTCATTATTGAAAATGATATTTCAATCTCCCCCAATATCATTGGGAAGTGGACATAGGGGGCCAAAGCCACCACCAGCCCAGGAAAAAATGCAGAACTATCCACATTCGGCCTGTTTATCAAACCCAAAAGTACATCTGTCTGACCCAACCGACCGGGCACAAAAATATATCTGCCCTCCACATCACCCACATTAGCCGAGAGGGAATAAGGCATAGTTTTATCAATTAAGATGAAAACACCTCTCTGATGAAAGCTGTTCCCAGCACAAAAAACCTGCCCAATCCATTCCTGTCTAAGAGTGAAATCTGCTGCAAAGGAATATTGATTTCCTGTAAAAAAGTAAGATGAACCTGCAATTTATACAGATATTTCAGTATCCCATGACATTTAAGTTTAGCCTGTCCACCCTTAATGTTCCAAGAAGTAACATTCCAAAGGGTAGTCATAACATGGCTAAAGTAACCAACACATGGGTAGGGACAGACAAATAGAAATACATCAATCCAGCATGAACAACCCCCCCTCCACCCCCGGTTACACCATATAAAACATACCAGAACACCAGAAAAAGTGAAAAGAAAAATAACCTTCAGTAACAGTGAAAACCAATGCATCACAACTCTCCTGGTCCCCAAGTGTCCTCACCTTACCCTCTGCTCCATGATAGGCTAATGGCTTGACAGCCCCTCCCAGGTCTACCTAATAACAATTGTAAGACTACAACAACAAAAATAAACCCCCCAAAGTCAAATCAGAGTAACATCCAATGACAAACAGGGGACTGAACCAAAAAAGAAAAAAGAACAAAATATAAATATATAAACCTATGAATGACCCCTCCCCAAAGAAGACTATAAAATTGAGCAGCTGCTAATGAAAACCCAAGTGACTCAGGCATTCTCTCCACTGCAACCAGAACAATGGATCAGTAAGTAATAGTAGCTATGAAAAAACTAAGTAAGGTAAACGATGCCGGTTACAAAAATAAACAGAGAGAGGTAGGCAACTTCACCGGCTGGCCAACACATTGCAGTCCAATACCAAAAAAGCCCAAGTTGCTAGCAAATTCAGTCTACAAAACCACATTTTTATGAGAGAGCAAGCCAATAATACATTCACAAAAACTGGCAATTAAGACAAGACCATTAAAGAGGAAAAGCAGCCGGGCAACATTAATACACCATGAAAGAGCAGAAAGTAAATACAGCAGAATACAATATCTGTAAGAGGCAGAGCCAAAAGAACTGCAGCAGCAATGACAGTCAGGGTCCACAATCCCCTCACAAACAAGAAAAACTACAACACCCCAAATACAGGAAAATCCCAATACAACTCACCAGTCTCTACCAAACAAACTTCCTCTGTATCCGGAGCAATTAACTAATGAAGTCCCCCCCTTCCCCGACTCCTCTACCAAAAATCATACCCAGTACCAAATAACTGCATTACACACCATACACTAATGAGCAAACTGCACAGTTACAGATGCAAAAAGTAGAACTACTAGACATACAAAGATAATTATACAATGGCAAGAAAAAATCCTGGACTCTGACTGGTCAGTCTGGAGCTGGACCAGTGCTGTTATCCCAGTACAACATCACGGGTCTAGTCTGAGCCTCACTGTGAAACTGGAGATGATTTTTTGGAGCAAGAGCTCTTTTTTGCATCTCCTCTTAAGAAACAAAATTATTTTTCCACACTAATAAAAACATTCTTTAAAATAATTTTTTTATTTTATATTTAGCAATGAGCCATTGTATAATAGCAATAATGCCCTCCAGGGTGTGTGTGGTTTGGGATAACGTCACACCTCAGTTATTGGATGCACTCGGCCTGTGGCCTCATGCCCAGCCACCTGAGGCATGACGTTATCCCAGCACGACACACACTCTGCCGGGCATTATTGCTTAAATAACAAACAACTGACCATAACTATATAAATACATCCGTAAACAAATCACTTAGAACAACAGTGTGGACATTGCATGAATTATCACACAAATAATATTTTTTTTGAACATGTAATACTTTCTGTGCCTCCAGACAGCTCCCATTTGACCGATCCCCTACTCCCATCACCCAGAATTACCGGATCTTACCTTATGCCCAACCCGGGAGCAGCGCCTGTGGGGAGTCAGTCATTATCCTGCCGCTGGTATTTTCTCCTCCAGTTTTTCTCCCAGGGGCCACAGGACTAAAAGCGCATGTGCATGGAGGTATGCATGTGCCTTATGTCACTGGTCATGACCCCATTACCCCACCCCATTGGCCTAATACCTTGGAACCCTCTGAGCCCATGCTGTCCCCAGCCTCCACCAAGACACAGCCATTAGCTATTGGATGCCGCTACACCTCCCTGGAGAGGAGAGCTGCCTTCTGGAAGCTCCATCCAGCTCTACCCTCCCCCTCATTGCTGATCTCCAATGGCCCGGGCTCGTTCCTGAACCTGGGTTGCTGACATGCCATGAGGTAAGGTGTCGAGCACCTTAGCTCTTAACACCACTAGGCCGGACAAATCACACAAATAATATAAAAACAATTATATAAAAGAATGCCCAGTTCTAGCCCTCCAGTTGGGAAATGTCTTTATCAAGTCAAAGAAATTAAAGTATATCCAAAACCAAACAGGGGAGCATATAAAACAAAGATGTGTGAAGGAACCAGACCCAGTAAAAGTATGATATTAAGCCCCCAAATGGCTCATTTGCCATGTTAATTGTGTAAAATTAAAACAGGCATGTCCCATTAATCAAACAAAATAGCCAGGCTCCCAATCTGTCCACAACAACAGTTTCAATAAAAAATCCACATGAAAAATAAACTATAGTAATGCCAGAATGTCCCAAAGCAAGAATCACTGGAGGATACAGGTTCAAATCCAACAGGGAGCCAGAAACTAAGAACTGACAAGGGCTGAACAAACAAGGCAACACAGAGGAAAACAAGCCAATCCATGCAGTGTACTACTTGTTCCTCGAACGCTGCCTATCCACCCAATAGAAAAAATAACATGCCAGGAGGTCTAACAAAGTCAACGAGGTAACTGAAAATCCACCACTAAAAGGACTCTCATAAACAAGTGTGCCAGGCAACAGGGAAACTAAGGCAAGATCCCACATAAGATATTAAGTAGATGAACGCTGTCCATCCTAAGATGATGGTAAGAGATTGAGAAACAACAGGGGTAACTCCTGAGCAGCTTGGGCAGTCGAATCAAATCTCCAGGCACAACTGGCAGTGAAAACCTCCAAACAGGCAGGGTAGAGCATTTGATACTTAATATGGGCAACACAGAGTTTTGACTTTATAGCATGATATTCTGCCCATTTTTGCTGAACCTGTAAAGTCCTGGACCAACCACAAACAGTGCCCATCCCATTATGAAGACTGAAATGAGTGTACTTTCTTCAAGATGTGTACCCAGTCCAAATATTTCAGAAGACTGGAATCAAGGGATAGGGCAGTTCACCAGGTGTAGGCACAGACCTGAGAGCCTGATGTGCCTGTTCCACTATATAAGATGGGCCATTCAGGGAAGGTCCCATAATTTTAAAACAGAACTGCTAAATTAATTCAATAGCATTAAGACCCTCCTCTGATTCTGGTAGACCAAGTAATACTAAATTATTGTGATGGCTCCTGCCCTTGAGATCCTTGATTTTTTTTTCTTCTAACAAAGACATCCTGCAGCACACAGAGATCACTTAGACATAGATACATAGACTTTGATGGTAGATAAGGACCACTTGGCCTACCTAGTCTTCCCAATTTCCTACCTACAGGATAAGCTGCAGATCCTAGTTAACCAACAGCCTATTTCTTTCAACCCCCACAAGAATTGTCTTATGTCTGTCCCATGCATTTTTGAATTCTCCCACAGTTTTAGACTCCACAACTTCCTCAGGAAAGCTGTTCCATGTGTCCTCTACCCTCTCTGTGAAAAAATACTTCCTCATATTGCTCCTGAGGTGCCCCTCCCCTCTATCTTCAAATTGATTCCCCTTGTCCTTGCACATCTCTTTTTGGAAAGATGCTACCTTCTTGGACTTTGTTGATTCCACTGAGGTACTTAAAGGTTTCTATCCTGTCCCCACTCTCCCTCCATTCCTTATAGATATACATATTAAGTTCCTTTAGTTTCTCCTCATGTGGCTTCTCTTGCAGACCCTGAACAATTTTAGTTACCCTCCTCTGGACTGCCGCCATGCTGTCTATGTCCTTGTGGAGATGGGATCTCTAGAACTAGATGCGGTACTCCAGATAGGGTCTCGTCAACTGTCTGTATGGAGGGATAACAACTTCCTGCTTTCTGCTGGTGATTCCTCTTCCTATACATCCCAGTATCCCCCCAGCGCTCCCTACTGCCTTCTCACATTGCCTGCCAAGCTTAAGGTCATCTGATATGATTATCCCCAGGACCCTTTCCATTTTTATGTTGATTGAGCACATGCGAAAGAAACATATCGCGTCAGCTTTCTCCACAAGCAGGTTGTGGTTGCATGGCACTGTTGTGCCCAATGCCCCCACAGCCTGCTGAGGCTTGTCTGCCATCCCCCAATGCCGTGGCATGCTGCTACTGATAGTAGTTCAGCCAGCGTGCCACAACCTTCTAAAAAAGTATCTGCTGCAATCAGGGGCTGCCTCGTCATTGCAGCGTCAACCATCCGCTGCAATGAGGGAGCGACCCATCATTGCAGGGCAGGATGTGAAACCCCCTGATATTGTTTGAGAACATGGCGGTGGCTTGCCGCTGAGTTCACAAACAATATAACCCCCTTCCGCCACCTTGTTTCTCTAACCCCCCCCTTTTGTTCCTGCTGACGGGGTGCCCAATCCCCGTTGGCATAATGAACCCTTTTGTTCCTGTTGACAGGGGTGCCCAATCCCCCATCGGCTACTGCTTGCCCCCAAGCTGAAGGCTCTGCTGGCATGCTGGGAGCCCACCCCAGCATGCCAGATACCCCTGTGAAGGGAAACACGGTCCTGCAATGTCTTTATTTTTTGGCCTGAAAAAATGAAAACTGTCCCTTGGCGCTCGCCCTGCCCCCCCCAACCGCAACCCACACCCACCCACTGTGCACCCTGCCTCCCCACATACCCGCCTCACCCCATACTTACCTCTGGAGCTCGGCATGATGATCTTCAGTGGACCAGGAACGCGTCTGCACTCTTCAAAGCTGACCACGAACTGAGGAAATGCTGGCAAGCTGTATGATGCAATAAATAGGGGGTTTTCAACTTTAGTGCATATCTCGGGCATTTTTGGGAAATTTTTCACCAAATTTTCAACATGGGGTTTTTGGGACCCCTCTTCATGAATTCTTGCACTGGCATGGTGTTAATCAGCCCTGAAGGGTGGTTTCACAGTCACTGTGTGGAATGATCTTTTGGGGCTGACTAATGAAATGACAGTGCCAGTGTTCATGACGTGGGCTCTCAAAAAGCCTATGTTGCAAATTTGGTGGAAAAAATCCAAAAAATTACTGTTTTATGAGCATGCGTTGAGTAGTTGCTATGTACGCTTATAACTTCTCAAATTTATAATATTTTCATGCCAGATTTTCAGCACTGACATTTTGTCACACCTCCTTGTGAGCAGTACAGTTGTCATTGTCTACATCCTGGCCGAAATGTGTTTTCACACTTCTGGCACAGAATAGCACAATCGCTGTGGGAAATCAGTGTTCAGGATGGATTAAGAAAATGACAGTGATACTGTTCATGAGTAGAGGTCCTAAAATACCTATGTTGAAAATCTGGTAATGATACTCCATAAAATGACTGTGTTACGAGCCTGCATTGCGCAGTTGGCATGCTCACTCGTAACTTTGCAAATTTATAATATTTTCACTCTATATTTTCAACATTGCCATTTTCTCAGACCTACTTATGAACAGTGCAGCTGTCATTTTTTCCATCCTGGCTGAAATGTGTTTTCACACTTCCGGCGCAGAATAGAGCGGTCGCAGTGGGAAATCACTGTTCGGGACAGATTAAGAAAATGACAATGATACTGTTCATGAGCAGAGGTCCTAAAATGCTATGTTGAAATTTTGACGATGCTAGCCCATCAATTGACTGTGTTACAAGAGTGCGTTGAACTGTTTCCATGCACCTTTGTAACTTCGCAAATTTGTTATACTGTCATGCCACATTTTCAACAGTGGCATTTTTTCACAACTCCTTATGAACACTACAGCTGTCATTTTTCACATACTGACTAAAATATGGTTTTGCACTTCTGCCGGACAATAGCGCGGTCACTCTGGGACATCAGTGTTTGGGACAGATTAAGATTGACCGAGTGAGAGGGGGGAGTGACCGAGCTCAACTGAGCTCTGTCGGGACTGCTGTGGATTTGTTTGTATTCAGACAAAGGCCCCAACACAAGAGCCCAGTACAAAAGGGCAGCCTGCAGCACTGGGAGAAACAGAACGAGAGAGCAAGTGAGGGAGGGGGAGTGAGCGAACTCACCGAAGCGCTGTCAGGAGTGCTGTGGATTTCTTTGTGGGCAGAAAAAGGCATCAATACAAGCAGGGGCCCAGTACAAAAGGCCAGCCTGCAGCAGTGGGAGAAATAATGTGAGTGAGTGAGTGAGTGAGACAAGGGGACTTAGTGAGCTCAACGGAGCTCTATCAGGACTGCTGGGATTTCGTTGTGGGCAGAAAAAGGTGCCAATGCAGGCAGGAGCCCCGTACAAAAGGGCAGCTTGCAGCACCAGGAAAAACAGAATGAGCGATGAGAGAGGGAGAATGAGCGACCTCAGTGGAGCTCTGTTGGGACAGCTGTGGATTTCTTTGTGGACAGACAAAGGTGCCAACGCAGCCAGGAGCCCCATAGAAAAGTGCAGTCTGCAGCGCCAAGAGAAACAGAATGAGTGAGTGACAGAGCGGTAGTGAGTGAGCTCAATGGAGCTCTAGTGTGACTGCTGCAGATTTCTTTGTGGGTAGAAAATGCGGCAATGCAGGCAGTAGCCCAGTACAAAAGGCCAGCTTGCAGAGCCACCAGAAACAGAATGCAAGAGTGACAGAGGTGGAGTGAGCAAGCTCAGTGGAGCTGTGTCGGGACTGCTTCAGATTTCTTTCTGGCCAGGAAAAGACGCCAATGCAGGCAGGAGCCCAGTACAAAAGGGCAGCCTGCAGTACCAGGAGACACAGAACGAGCGAGTGAGGTAAGGGGAGTCAGTGAACTCAACGGGATTTGTAATATTGTCACACCAGATTTTCAACAGTGCCATTTCTTCACACCTCCTTATAAGTAGAACAGCTGTCATTTTTAACATCCTGACCGAAATGTGTTTTCACAGTTCCGGCGCAGAATAATGTGGTCACTGTGGGAAATCAGTGTTTAGGACAGATTAAGAAAATTACAGTGGCACTGTTCATGAGCAGAGGTCCTAAAATCCCTATGTTGAAAATTTGGTGACGAAAGCCCATAACATGACTGTGTGACAAGCGTGCATTTACTGTTTCCACTCACTCATGTAACTTCGCAAATTTGTAATACTGTCACGCCACATTTTCAACAGTGGCATCTTTTCACAACTCCTTATGAACGCTACAACTGTCATTTTTCACATCCTGGCTAAAATATATTTTTGCACTTCTGCAGACATAGCATGGTCACTCTGGGAAATCAGTGTTTGGGACAGACTAAGATTGACCGAGTGAGAGGGGGGAGTGACCGAGCTCAACTGAGCTCTGTCGAGACTGCTGCGAATTTGTTTGTGTTCAGGCAAAGGCCCCAGCACAAGAGCCCAGTACAAAAGGGCAGCCTGCAGCACTGGGAGAAATGGAATGAGAGAGCGAGAGGAAGTGAGCGAACTCACCGAAGTGCTGTCAAGACTGCTTCAGATTTGTTTGTGGGCAGAAAAAGGCATCAATACAGGCGGGGGCTCAGTACAAAAGGCCAGCCTGCAGCGGTGGAGATACAGTACTAGGGAGTGAGACAAGGTGACTTAGTGAGCTCAATGGAGCTCTATCAGGACTGCTGGGATTTCTTTGTGGGCAGAAAAAGGTGCCAATGCAGGCAGGAGCCCCGTACAAAAGGGAAGCTTGCAGTGCCAGAACAAACAGAATAAGCAATGAGAGACGGAGACTGAGCGACCACAGCAAAGCTCTGTAGGGACAGCTACGGATTTCTTTGTGGACAAATAAAGGGGCCAATGCAGCCAGGAGCCCCATAGAAAAGCGCAATCTGCGGCCCCATGAGAAACAGAATGAGCGAGTGACGAAGCGTTAATGAGTGAGCTCAATGGAGCTGTAGTGTGACTGCTGCAGATTTCTTTGCGGGCAGAAGATGCGGCAATGCAGGCAGGAGCGCAATACAAAAGGCCAGCTTGCAATGTCACCAGAAATGGAATGCAAGAGTGACAGAGGGGGAGTGAGCAAGCTCAGTGGAGCTGTTTGGGACTGCTTCAGATTTCTTTCTGGCCAGAAAAAGCCGTCAATGCAGGCAGGAGCCCAGTACAAAAGGGCAGCCCGCAGCACCAGGAGACAGAGAACGAGTGAGTGAGGGAGGGGGGAGTCAGTGAGCTCTATGGGGCTTTGTTGGGACTGCTGCAGATTTGTTTGTGGTCAGAAAAAGGCAGCAATTCATGCAGGGGCCCAGTACAAAAGGGCAGCCTGCAGTGGCAGGAAAACCAGAATAAGCGAGTGAATGAGCTCAACAGAGCTGTATTGTAACTGCTGCAAACTTCTTTGTGGGCATAAGAAGGTAGCAACGCAGGCAGGAGCCCAGTAGAAAAGGGCAGCCTGCAGCGCCGGCAGAACAGAATGAGCGAGTGAGAGAAGGGGAGTGAGCAAGCTCAACGGAGCTTGTCGGGAGTTTTGCAGATTTCTTTGCGGGCAGAAAAAGGTGCCAACAGAGGCAGGAGCCTAGTACAAAAGAGCAGCCAGCAGCACCAGGAGAGCCAGAATGACTGAATGAGACAGGGGGAGTTGAGCGACCTCAACGGAGCTCTGTTGGGACAGCTGTGGATTTCTTTATGAGTAGAAAAAGCCACCAACACAGGCAGAAGCCCAGTACTGTACAAAAGGGCAGCCTGCAGCGCCAGGAGAAACAGAATGAGTGACTGACAGAGGGGGAGACACCTGGCAACTGGGCTTTAATGCCAAAAAGTGCAAGGTGCTGCATTTTGGGATGAAGAACCCAAGGAGGAGTTACCAGCTAGGGGGAGTGCAGCTAGCCCAGACAGAGGAGGAGAAGGATCTGGGTGTGCTTATTACAGGGTCAATGAACAACTCTACACAATATAGGAAGGCAGCTGCAAAGGCCAACACAATGCTGGGTTGTATTGCAAGGGGTATATCCTCGAGGAGGGAGGAAGTGATTCCGCCACTGTATAGGTCATTAGTTAGACCACACCTGGAGTACTGCGTGCAGTACTGGCGTCCGTATCTGAAGAGGGACATTAAGTTACTGGAGGGGGTGCAGCACAGAGCAACAACGATGATCAAGGGGCTGGGGGACTTATCATACGAGAGGAGGTTGAAGGAGTTGAACATGTACTCACTGGAGGAGAGGAGAGATAGGGGTGACATGATTGAAACATTTAAATACATGAAAGGAATAAACAAGACGGGTACAGAGGGGCTGTTCAAAGCAGGAGGGAGGCCACCAGGGCCATGATATGAGACTGGAGCAAGGAAGGTTCAGGAGGGAGATGAGGAGACACTTTTTTACAGAGAGGGTGGTGGCTGGGTGGAATGCGTTACCTGCTGAAGTGGTATGCAGTAGAACAGTGGACTGCTTCAAATGAGGATGGGACAGGACAAGGGGGAGGGTTAATGAAGGGGAAGGGTGGAAGGGAGGGGCAGCTGCAGAATAAGGGGTGCTAGCTGCACATTCGAGCAGACTTGATAGACCTCTAGGCCTTTATCTGCTGGCAAATTTCGTATGTTCGGGAGTGAGCCGCCTCAATGGAGCTCTGTCAGGACAGCTGCGGATTTCTTCCTCAGCAGAACAAGATGCCAATGCAGGCAGCAGGCCAGTACAAAAGAGCAGCCTGCAGCACCAGGACAAACACACTGAGCCAGTGACACAGGGCCACTGAACGAGCTCAACAGATCAACGCAATCAACATTCGGCATTGACAAATGCTTGTTGTTGTTGTTACTACCTCCCTCCTCCATTGTATAATCTTCCCCTGGGTTTTTATTTCCCAGGTGCATAATTTTGCACTTATTTGCATTGACTCCAAGCTGCCATACTTCTGACAATTTCTCCAACCTTGCCAAATCTCTTCTCATCCTTTCCACACCTCCTTGTGTATCAACCCTGTTGCAGATCTTTGTGTCATCTGAAAAGAGGCATACTTTTCCTTCCAGTCCCTCTTCAATGTCACTTATAAAGACATTAAAAAGGACTGGACACAGTACTGAACTCTGCGATACCCCACTACTAACCCCCCTTTCTTCAGAGTGGAATTTGTTTACAATTACCTCCTGTGTCCTATTGTCCAGCCAATGTTTTACCCAGGCTACCACCCTGGGACCCACTCTCAGGCTGGTTAATTTGTTTATAAATCTTTTGTGTGGGACTCTGTCAAATGTCTTGCTAAAGTCTCAGTAGGCCATGTCCACAGCCCCACCCCAGTCTACTACTTTGGTCACCCAGTCAAGGAAATCAATTAGATTTGTCTGACATGATCTTTCTGCTGCCTTGTGTCCTGTGCCCCACTGGCCTCTAGTTACTCAACATTTCTTTCCTTCAGAAGTGATTCCATCACTTTCCCTACCTCAGAGGTCAAAGTGACATGCCTCTAGTTTCCTGCCTCTGTCTTGGTCCCACTTTTGTGAAACGGAATCACATCTGCTTTCCTCCAGTCCTCAGGTACCACACCATCCTCCCATGATTTGTTAAAAAGGATAGTCAGTAGTTTCACTAGTTCTTCTCTTAATTCTTTTAGAATTCTGGGGTAAATTCCTTCATGCCCCATTGCTTTGTCCACCTTCAGTTTTAGGAGTTCTTTCAGAACCCTTTCTTCTGAGAAAGGATGGGAATTCCCCCCATCCAGAGTGCTTCTGTTAATTGGATTAGGTACCTCCCCCTCCTCCTCTTTTGTGAGTACTGAGCAGATGTATTTGTTCAGTATCCCTGCTTTTTCACTGTCCCTCTCTGCCCACCCACCGTCCATTCTATTCAACCTCACTATCCCTCCCTTAGTCTTTCTATGCTATCTGATCTACCTATAAAAGGTTTTATCCCCCTTCTTAACCGAGTTGGCTACCTTTTCCTCATTTTGAGCCTTTGCTATTCTGACTTCCCTCCCTGCTTCCTTCTGCCTTAACTGGTACAGTTCTCTGTCCTGTTCCTCCTGTGTTTCCTTATACTTCCTAAATGCTATCTTTTCTCCCTAACCTTCCCCGCCAACTCTTTTGAGAACTATAGTGGCTTTTTCTTTCATTTTGATTTTTGTTTATTTGCTTCACACAAAGGCTTGTTGCCTCGGTGATGGCAGTTTTGATGATTCCCCATTGTTGCTCCACCAATCCTTCTAGCCTATTTGCTAGTGCTTTTCTTAGGCACTCTCCCATCTTGCCAAAGTCAGCCTCCTGAAGTCCAGTACCCACACTTTTGTATGGCATGACTCTGTAGCTGAGTTTCTCATGAACCACACTGTTTGGTGGTCACTTGTTCCCAGATGGCTACCCACTTCTAGATCTGAGATTCTCTGACTGTCCCCCTTTGAGAGTATGAGGTCTAAGATTGCTCCCTCATGAGTGGGTTGCAAAACTTGCTGTCTGAGGTATCCCCCCCCGTAGGGCATCAAGAATGGCCCTGCTCTTGGATTTGGCTGCAGCAAAGGTGCTCCAGTTATCATCTGGCATATTCAGGTCCCCTATCAACAGTATCTCCCCTTTCTCTGCCATCCTAAGGATGCCTTCTATCATATCCTTGTCCATTCCATCCTCCTGACATGGGGGTCTGTATACAAGTCCTGTGCAGATTGTGGTGCCATTTTCAGTCTCTAAGGTGACCCACAGTGCCTCCTCTCCTCCCTGTTTACTCTTTTGCTCTGTTACTTTTATCCCTTCCCTTCCCTTACATAGAGAGCTGCTCCTCCCCCTCTTCTCCCCTCCCTGTCTCTCCTGTAGGCGTACCCTAGTATGCTAACATCTCAGTCATAGTTATCTGTGTACCATGTTTCTGTGACTGCTACAATATCCAGGCATCCCTCTTCCATCAAGGCCACCAGTTCAGGGAGCTTGTTGCCCAGATTACAGGCATTGGTACTCATTACCCTCCATTTCTTGATGGCCTTACCTATTTTTGCCCCATCCCTGTTCTTATTGCTTTTGTCATTTTTTCCATTTACCTCTGCCTTCTCCCTATTGACATCTCTGTCTTGGTGTTTACCTCACTTATTACCCTGATTTTTTGGTGGCTAGGATTTCCCTGCTGCTTTCCGCTGCCTCCCCCCTTGGCTAGTTTAAATGATTGCCAATGAAGCATTTAAACCTATCACCTAGGATCCTGGTTCTCCTCCTGGAAAGATGCAGACCATCATGCCAGTATAGGCCTGCATCACTCCAGGTGGACCCCAATTCCCCAATGAAGCCAAACCCCTGAGCTGTGCACCAGTTTTTCAACCACTGATGGAATCCCATGGTGTGGAGCACCCTAGCCTCACCCATGCCATAGGCAGGCAGCACCTTTGAGAAGGTTACCATGCATGCTACTTGTCTAAGGCCCCTCCCCAACTCCACAAACTCTTCCTGCACTGCGCTGATGCCTTTCTCAGCCAGGTCATTTGTCCTTAGGTGGACAATGAGATCCAGCTCCCTCCCCCATGTAGCTGCTCTGGCAATCCTAAGAATTCGCTCCCTGTCACTCCAAGTTATGGCACCAGGCAGGCACCTTACCTCCCTCTCCCCTTCCTCCCCCCCAGTTCTACCTTCCTAACAATGGAGTCCCCCACCAGGAGTTGTTTCCTTCCTATGTGGAGTCCCATGCCACCCTCCTCTGGGCCTTCTTTGTGGAGGTTCCCAGCATCCTCCTTGGTCTCTACTGTGGGTGCCTCCATAAATGAATCACACTTTGCCAAAACAGCATATGAATTGTGGAGAGGTACAACTGGAGGGATGCACCTCTGTTCCACCACCTTCACCCTCCCTGAGCCCACTGTGGTCCAACCACTTCTCTTTCTTGGCAACCTCTGAGGCAATAGCAGTGGCCCTGGTGGTCCCTGAGTGGGAGAGGAGGTCCCCCAATTCTGGACCAACTCAGCCTGGAGATGAGCAACCTCCTCCTTCGGCCCAGATAGAAGCCTGCAGATGGGACAACACCGCATCCTCCAGAATGTCTCCCGGAAGACTGCTGCTCCACTGCCACTGCACTGCACCACTCCCATCATGTTTTATTTCTGGCCCCTTAACTGTTGTTTTGAATGCTTACTCTTTTCCCAGTTTATTTCTTTTTTTTCTCCCTACGTACTTACTGCCTCTGTGCCCTTTAAGCTCCTGATCTTCCTGTTCTGAGAGAAGAAGTTCCTATATTTCTCGGTAGTCTCCTTATTTGCTCAGAGTCAGACCTCCTGCAGCTGGGTGGGGGGGCGGAGAACTACTCTTTTCCTTCTAGGATGGTGAGTCTTTTGTGGCTATGTGATCACTCACTGCCTGCTTCCAAACAGGAAGTTCCTATTGTCAGTTAAATCATGTACCCATAAAAGTAGAACTGGCTTAGGCTCCAGGGCTGGAAAGGAGGGGAGGAAAGGAGGGCAATATAGTCACAGTAGAGAAGAATAATTATTACAGCAGTTCCTTCCTCTTGCTGTTCCCTGCCAGAAGTTATCTAGGGCAGTTCTTAAATCTGGCTTTAAACTGTCTTCCTTCTAGCTAAGCCACTCCCCCTATTTTACAGCTCTTTCTACACCTATTTAATTGCACAGATAACAATTCCCTTTAGCCACCTGACACAAACACCTAGATAACTGCACAAATAACAATTCACTTCAGCCAACTCAGCCAAACACACTCTTTTTTGTTTTGTTTTGTTTTTACCCTAATTTGAAGGTCCCTTTAGTAGCGTTCTAGTTCCTTAGCCCAGGAGAAGTGTAGTTTTAAA
The DNA here is from genome assembly GCA_016271365.2 of Neoceratodus forsteri. Lineage (NCBI taxonomy): Eukaryota > Metazoa > Chordata > Ceratodontiformes > Ceratodontidae > Neoceratodus > Neoceratodus forsteri. The sequence continues at coordinate 31,081,341 of JADMNL010000028.1, forward strand.
CAGCAATTCCTTCCTCTTGCTGTTCTTTGCCTGTTCTCTGACAGACTCCATCTGTGTTTGTCAGTCCTTGTCCAAACTGATCTGTTCCTCAGTGTCCAACACTAGAACCAAAAGCTGTTGTAAGGCAGGTTTAAAAGCCTGAAAATATGCTACAAGAGCAAAAAGAGCCTCCTTAATCAAACTCAATTCCAAAATAAAAACTCTCTGTACTCAGGTCTGAGGGTATTGGAGTTGGAAGAGATGAAGGAGAATCACTTTGATGAGGGTGCTTTGACTCCAGAGCTAAAGGCACAAGTGTTGAAAACTATTTCAAAACTTTGGGAAGGGAGGCTTCATCTGCATGGATTTTGGACTCCTCTGATATAATGAAACAACCAAGGCAATCCCAGAAGTAAATAAAGTCAGATAAAATAAAAGCTTGTTGAAAGGTCGAAATTATAAGGGGGGTTTAAATCAATTAAATAATGGACCCAAAAGAGCTAGCTCACAGATCTGCTATTCTCGAGAGCTCATCACATGACTCCAGCTTACATGCAATTTCTGAATCATGTTCTTCAAGGTATCCCCTAACAACACCCAGAAGAACAAGTCTGTATTGCAAGAAAAAGTAAATTTTTGAGGGGGACTTAATGCGCACCCTGAGAAATAGCTTTGTTCCCTTTCTTTTTAGTTCAGTCATAGTGCCACAAAAAATGGCTGATATGTTTGGCATTTCTGCATACTTTCCTTATAGTTTCAGATTTGTGTTCCTCCAGGTGTGCTGTAGCCAACTGTATAAGATCAAGTCTGTACTTCAAGAGAAAGTTACTTTCTTCTTTGGTGGGGGCTTTATGTACTCTTGAAGAAACAGTGTTGGCCCCTTTGACACTAATGCATTTAGAGTGTCACAGAACATGGCTGATGTGTTTTGATTTTCTGCACACCTTTGCCTTAAATGTAAGAATAATGTTCCCCATGATGTTTCTTAATGCCCCAAGAAGCACAAGTCTGTATTCCAAGCAAAAGTTCATTTTTAGGAGGGGCTTAATGTGGTGCCTGAAAAAAAAACATTGATCCCTGTAACACTAATGGATTTAAGGTGTCACGTATAAAATGGACTCTTTGGCATTTTGGCATACTATTGCGTGACATTTCAGAATCATATTCCACAATGTATCCCCTAACCAGCCCTGGAAGCAAAAGTCTTTACTCCATGGGAAGCTTATTTTGGAGGGGGTCATATTGTCTCTGAGAATAAGGTTTGTTTCTTTTCACAGTAATGCGATTTGAGTGTCACAGAAATTGGTGGCTATATGTGGCATTTCTGTATACTTTTGCAGGCAGTTTCCGAATCTTGTTCTCCAAGGTTTCCCCTAACCACCCTTAGAAGGACAAGTATGTACTCTAAGCAAAAGTTCATTTTTGACCGGCCCAGTGGTGTAGATGGTTGAGGCACTGGTGCCTTACCTCGACCCATGTTGGTGACCCGAGCTCGGGAATGGACTCGGGGCACTGGGGGTCAGCAGGAGGCATAGAGGATTGAGCATCTGGAAGACTGCTCTCCTCTCTGGGGGTGAGATTGGGTAATGCATCGCTCAGTAGTGGCCCCAGTGGAGACTGGAGGCACTGCCTGAGCATGCACTAATGGAGACACAGAAAACCAGGGAAAAATGGCACCTGAAGTGAGCAGCTTGATGGCCATCCACAGTGCCACCACAGCACCCTCCTGGATCCATGTTCCACGGGGAGTTGGGGGCTCCCTACAGCCCCACTGCAGGGGGGAAGCCGTAGGAGTCTGGATGCCCATGGTAGAGGCAGTTGGCAGCTGGATGTCCCCGAGCTGGTTGCAAGGATGAGGTAAGGGAAGCAGGTCAGGCATCCAAGGAGTGAAAAATAGATCTCAAAAATAAAAGTTTATCTTCGGGGGGGGGGAGGTCATGTTCTCTCTGAGAAACAGCTTTGCTCCCAGTGACATTAATGCATTTAGCCTGTCACAGAAAATAGCTGATATGTTTGGCATATCTACATTCCTTTGTGGGAAATTTCAGAAACATGTTTCTCAAGGTGTCCAACAGTGCCTAGAAGCACAGCTCTGTACTCCCTGCAGAAGTTCATTTTCAGGGGGGTTCTTTTGCTCTCTGAGAAACAGCTTTGTTCCCATTTACACTATAGCATTTAGAGTGTCACAGAAAATGGCTGATATGTTTGCCATGTCTTCATACTTTTGCATGAAATTTCAGAGTTATATTCCTCATTGTGTCTACGATTGACTCCTTGAAGCACTAGTCTGTACTCCAATGAAAAGTTCATTTGTGAAGGCCTCTTGTGATTTCTGACAAACAGCTTTGTTTCCTTTGATGTTATCTATGGTTGGCATTTCTGCATAATTTTGCAAGAACATTCAGAATCGTAGTCCCTAAAATGCCAACTA